>OX411318.1:7500000-8750000 GCA_948150665.1 Conistra vaccinii | reverse complement strand
AAAAGTGATGCAGAATAACATAACAAATAAATTATTGTATGAGGTCTTATATCATAAACTCAGTCCGAACTGAGATATGGGTGTTAAAAGGAAAACAATACTATTGTAAATATGCCTTTTGTTTTTTGGCGGCTGTCGATAGGATATGAAAAAAGTGATGCAGAATAACATAAAAAATAAATTATTGTATGGGGTCTTATAATATCACAAACTCAGTCCGAACTGAGATATGGATATCTCAGATATCTGATCCCAACATCGTCTAGCTATCGAAGAGTATTTGCATAGAGATAACCTTGTAGCTAGGATTATCCACCAGCAACTTGCTCTGAAATACAGCCTTGTGGAATCGAATGCGCCGTCAGGTATGTGCCCGACACAGTTCTCGAAAATGGAAATATAACATTGTACTGGGATCGTTCCATCATCACTGACGGAAACTATTGTTGCCAATAAACCTGATATAGTGGTGGAGTAGTGTCAAGTATCTTGACTTGGCTCGCGAGGTTGCCGACATGTGGGTCCGTTATGTCAATGATCATTGTGCGCCGCTCTACTCGATCTACCACCACGATGCTAACCATAAATGACCATAGTTGCTTCGAGCTTGTTTTATCTGATAAGTACCAAGAGCATATAAAATAAGGTCATCTGTGGTAAGAGTTGGAAAACTATTTAGTTCCGTGTGTCCTGCGGTTATTGCATGAAATATAGCTCTGTGAGCAATCATTGTGCTGATAGTCATATCAGCCAACGGCTTAATTACCAAGAGCCTCGCAACACCTAAGGAGGCTCTCGTTGGGCAGGTGAATCAAGGACTTGATTCAGAAAGCGGTACTCTTGGACACGGCTCGCATTGTCAGGAGGTTCCTCTCTCTGGAGCCTTAACCGTCGGCCGGTAGCTTGGACCCTGTTTCCGATATTGGTGGGCTCCAATTTTTTACATTTTTAATTTTTTTTATATTCAAATATTTAAAAGGAAATACTTAAATGAAATAATAATAAAATAATATACTTAATCATAAAACAAATATAATGTATATTAAACGCGTCCTTTTTTTTTAAATTATAATTAAGTATTTTATTTTTTATATTTATTATATCTTGTAAGTAATATAATATAATATGTTAGAATTCAAATAAAACATTCACCATATGACCGGTTTTATTGTTTCTAACTAATACATAAATAAAATCAATAAAATCATGTATTTTAATATATAATTAGTAATAACTAAATAGTGAATCTCGCTTGGGAAGATCAAAAATGTTGCTTTGTAATAAGAATTATTCCATAATATATGAAAATAATAGTTAATCTTTAAACTGATATAGCTCAGTCCGGACTGAGTTTTCGATATAGGACGCCATACAATAAATCATTCATAATATTCTTCTGCACCGTTTTTTCATATTGGATCGACGGCCGCCAAAAAAATATAACGCACCAGTCTTCATACTAATTTGGTCATTGTCTTTTTGTCTAAATGCATTCAGCCGTTTTAGCGCGAAGGCGTCACAAACAAACAAACCAACAAAACATTTTTTGTTTGTTTTGTTACGCTAATACGGCTAAACGGATTCGGATGATAACTCACTTTCGCATTTATAATATTATATAGTTAGTATTGATACAGCGGCATCTAGTATACTAAATGTCTCTTTAATAAAAAATAAAAACTTTTGCCCCTTTAAACTTGAGACGTTGAAACTGACTTTTTCGGGCATAACGCTTTGTCATGACGTTACTATTTCTACTAGTCATACCTACCAACCTATTATTGCCACACTGCAGAGCCTCATCTTATACAGTAAGACACGAGCATTAATCACCACGATTGTTCAAGACGGGTTGGCGATTTTCTTTAACTGTAAAGTCCAGTTTTTCTCATCATGGTTTTCCTTCACCGATGCCTGTAATGTTCAAGATTAACTCAGAAAGCATCTACATATGAATTGAAAATGTCACATTGGTACTTTCCCGGATTTTATCCCACAACCTCGTGCATAAGAGTCCTTAACCCTGTGGTTAAGGACTCTGGCCCTGTGGCCATCATGGCTTTTAGGGCTAGGTACTATGAGAATTTATTGACCTGGTGAATACGACAAGATCGCAGTCAAGATAAGACCAAGTCGTTCTGGTAACATAAGGAAAGTGTAGACGCCTGCATAAACTGGATACCTCTCACACACATACCTTACAAAACCAATATTAAAATAGGCGTTCGAACGTAAACGCGAGATTAACAGACATTTTATTTATTGCAGGCGTTGTATCTCATTTCAGCAGTAAATTTAACTATAACCATGCAATATTTTTTAAACAGCTCAGCTTTAAAACATCCCTGTTTTGTTATCCGGTAAGGTTCGCACATGACCGGACTTGCTGTATCAGCACTGTGATGTGTCTGGCGATGACGCGTTTTATTTCGTGCGACCGGGCGACATGGTCCGCTATCTACATGGTACATGTCAACCATCAATGTTTAAATACATCCTGTAGATCAATCACGGGGTGTTTCGTTGAAATATTTTCATCGGACGGGTATTGTGATTGGCTGGCAATTTTTTTTCAGAAAGATTTTTTGTGATTAAGCCTTTTCG
The DNA here is from genome assembly GCA_948150665.1 of Conistra vaccinii. Lineage (NCBI taxonomy): Eukaryota > Metazoa > Arthropoda > Insecta > Lepidoptera > Noctuidae > Conistra > Conistra vaccinii. The sequence continues at coordinate 8,747,396 of OX411318.1, read as the reverse complement.
CTTGCCCCTACGGACAGTCAATCTGCCTAGCCTTTAGCCAACTATGTTGGGGTCGGCTTCCAGTCTAACCAGATGCAGCTGAATACCAGTACTTTACTTGGAGCGACTGCCTTTCTGACCTCCACAACCCAGTAATTGGATAAGACTGGTTGTCAGACTTTCGGGATGCTGACGACCCGAAACGACTGTCAAAGATCCACGAATGACAGCCGGGACCAACGGCTTAACGTGCTTTCCGAGGCACGGAGGAGTCTCGGTATATAAAGATGGTCACCCATCCACGGACCAGGCCCACCAGCGTAGCTTAACCTGTTGGATCGATCCGTGCGGCTGTTATTACATAGCCACGAGCTCCTCTTGGCCCTACGGACAGTAAACAAAAAAAACAACGTCAGTTTTCTAACACTAGCCCCAACGTCGTAGATCGAATAGAGTAGGACTTGTACACACGACTACACATTAAGCTATACACTTCCAGTTTATGCTGATCTCGCTTTGTAAGGATTTCCGTACAATGCGAGATCAGCTTATACTGGAAATGTATACCTTGATGTATAGCCGTGTGTACACAGTAGCACATACTGGCACCAGAAGCGAAAATGTATAATGCATGATAATGTTTACGTAGGTATTCTGTAAAATACGTAGGTAAGAATTAACGGCACGGGTACCTAATTGGCTTTATTAACGGATTTCAGCTTTCTGCTATCAATATTTGCTGAAACAAAACAAACTTAGGTAGCTAATTGGCAGAATTCAAATGTAAAATGTACTGGGAATATCGCGTGACATGGTAGTTTCGAAATCTGTTTATCCATAGATACTAATATTCTAAATGCGAAAGTAACTCTGTCTGTTTGTTAATTCATCAGTCTGTCTGTTATAGTCCGCATGCGACTAGTTGGCCGCCCATCTCATCACAAATCATCTCGCTATTGCAATCTCATGTGCGTTTTGTCCAAACTAGCCGGAACTTTCACTTCGCGACGGCAACACGCGTTGAAGTTCTGGCTAGTTTGACTGAAAGACTTGGACAACTGTGACTTATTGAGTTGTGGAGAAAAGTTATTAGTTAGTACATAGCGGCCTCGCTTTTTGCAATTATTTCTTAATTGTTTATATAAAGCCAAAATTACGAAGCAAGTTTTTCAAAAAATGCACGATGGCAGTTTTTTGAGCTCGTGGGTAGAACAAAAAAAATGAAAAACAAAACACATACCTACAAACAAATGAAATAAAAAATTTAAAATAAGATCTTTTAGAAAGTGTTGTAGTTCATAGCGGCTTCAGAATTTTGAAATATTTATGGGCATATCTAAAAAGAATCCAATTCAAAATCATAAAAAAAACGCTCAGAATTAACTGTAAATTTCTCCTTTCTACATTCATATTTTTACGTATTTATACCAGAATAAACGTTGATTCATAGGAAATTAAAATTGCATACCTAAACTCATAATAAGCATAATTACAACTGCCAAATTGCTACTTATGCGATGCATCGGGTGCTCGAACTGTCAAAACGCAATTTTGTGATAGCCCTCTTAATAATCCTGAAAGCCTTGTTCTCTTCGTGTATACTTAACTACATATAATAAGCTTAACTACATATAGTTCCTCTGTAGTTGAGGATTCCGGTTGAAGTTCGATTCCACCTTCGGCCGAGATGCAGGCCAAGAGCTTCCCCGTAGAAAGTAAAAAAAAAAAAAAAACTGTACTTGTAGGTAATTTATTCGTGAAACAAACCAAACAAATATATTAAGAAAGGTATGAAAATAAACTTAAAGAATAGGTACTTAGTTACTCAACGTTTTTGTAGCAATTCCTCGATAGTAACAAAATGTCACGTTTCCCGAAGAGTAGGTAGATGGGTATCCATCTATTGGTCCAGATGAAGTATTGTTTCGTCTTATTAAAACTTTATCCAATAAAAAACTTACAAGCAATTTAACTTGGCTCTCGAAGAAATTTATTTAGAGAGCGAACAGAAAACATTAACGGCAAATGAAGCTAATGTTTTGTGCAAAAGTGACTTGTTTAGGAAGAAAAAACGAGTCGCTTTTTAAAGATTATTTTCCCCAAAAAGGTATAAACAGGTAATGGGTTTATATTTTGAATTGTTTTTGTTTTTTTTTACATTGTTCTCATACATAATATAGAAGCAACAAGAATAATGTACATTCCCAGGATTTTGTATAATATCTTTATTTAAAATAGTGTCCTGGGAGTTTCTTGCCCGTTCTTCTCCACAGCGATCTAATTTTTGGAATGGGCGACTAGCTTCAACTTTCTGACTAACTGACCGACTCTTTGACAATTCAAAAGTGCCTGTAAATGGTTTAATTGAAATATAAGTTTGGGTACATTAACCGGCAAAACAAGTTTTTTGTGAACATGGGTAAAAGTTAAACAGATGTTTTACAAATGTCGGTTCATAATACTTCCCGCTAGTAGATAGTGTGTCACACAAATGACAAATTAACAAAACGAAAATAAAAATATGAAGTCAAGGTGCCATTAGATAAGCCAATAATAATAAAATAAAAAAATTATAAATGTACGAGTATTTTATATGTTAAAAAACTTAATAAATGAAATAATAATAAAATGTCAATAAATTGAGACGGCAAATAAACAAATCGGTATTTAGTCACAATCTCGTGTACATATCGACGCTTGAAAGGCAAGATTGACTTAGCGACATTTTGGGCCATATTGAGTTACATACATAGTTCGAACCGCCTGATTTTTCTGCGTCGCTTGGTCGCACTTACGTCTTCCTACGACGACTTTTGATGTCGCTTCAGCATTTTGGATTTTCCGAATTTTCACTTTTTTTTGTTTACTTAGCGACGAAATTTTTTACTTCTTTTTAAGAAATGGTGGTTGTCCTAATCGTAATATGCAACTTTTGCCCTTGGTCAATTTTTACCCTGCCCTTGGCAATATATTTTTATGCGTATGGTATGTTTTTTCCTGACAAAGAAGATTTTTAGTTATCATCTAGGTCATTTTAACTCATTTTATTTTTCTGCTAAATGGCGTTTAGTTAAAAAATAAGCCCTTTAAAAAACAAAAACCTGTTGGTGCCTGTTGATTTGTATTTCTCGTTTTATTTGATTAAGAAGTACCTTTAATAATTTTACAAGCGGCCTTAGATATCTATTAGCTATATTCAATGTCTCTATTTCGCAACCTTTTTGATTCTGGTTAGGTTATTTTGCTCTGATATCAATTCGATATAATTTCTCTTTATTAAATTTTTACTGTACTTTTTTTTAGATCGACCCGTGTCGGTTAGTACATTTTTGCGGTTTCAATTTTCTGGTAATATTTACTAACCGACACTTAACTTTTGAAATAATAGTATTTTTGTATAGTTGCATATACCACAATGTAGATGATAAAATAAGATTACCAAAACAGTAAAAATAACGCCTGTGGAATGGTTACAAAAATTTACATGATTTTATTTCTGAAAAGTCAAACTTTAAACTGTTCTCCTGTAAAATTAGCCATAAGTCGCTTAGTCAATGTCGCCTTTCAAGCGTCGATATAATAATAACTATCATCACTTTTAAGGCTCGTGCAAACCAGTGCGACGCGATGGCACGACGCGACACGAACAATACAATTTCTAAGAAAACTTCATGGTATACCAATAGCCGGTGTCGCGTCGCACTGGTCTGCACGAAGCTTTAAGGGCACAACATTTCAGCAAAAAAATATCAATGTAATCTCTATATTTTAAACTCAGTCAAACTGTAGTAGTAGTTACGCAATTAGGATGCTGGTTTGAAGAGCGTCGTCTGTGTCATTCGTACCTACTAAAGCTGCAAGGTTTTCTAAGCCGCGCGTGGCAAAATTGGACACAACAACACCAACTGCCATCTTGCTTTGTCAATACAATTTCAGTGATTATTTAACTAAACCGACAACGCCCCCCTGTCAATTTCATTCAAGCGCCAAAAGATCCTTGTAGCACTGTATATGGCATTCTCTTACTAAAGCTTCTTGCAGACTAGCGCGATGCGACAGCGCGACGCGACACCGGCTATTTTTATACCGTGAAGAAAAAAAAAAAAAAAACTTAAACATAGAAATTGTATTGTTCGTGTCACGTCACGCCGTCGCGTCGCACTGGTGTGCACAAACCTTAACGGCCGCACCCAATAACTGTCAATAACCTATCTATCACCGGTTTTGGCATACTGGAGATAGAAAAACCTATCTATCGAAGCACGGACAAGTCTCCGTATGTAAAGATGGTCCCATCCACGAACCAACCACCGTAAGCGTAGCTTAACCTGATAAATCGACCCGTGCGGCTGTTATTACTTAACCACGAGCTCCTCTATATAGGAACCTACTTATACTAATACATCAAGAAAATCGAAATCAAAGGGTTTTGACTAAAAGCACATAAAAGTGTCATATTCTTGTTGCAACCGCCAATGAAAGCTTTTCTTTCAATAGATAATATAGTCGACCGCAGCTTTAGACTTTATGGACGACGACGTTCACGACTCGATGACTGAACACGGTTTTGCTTTACGATTCAGTCCAGACGTAGCTTTTCATATAAATAGCAGTCTTTACACAGTAAAGGAATGAGTGAATAGATTGAAGTTAATATAAATGAATGGATCTTAATGTAATGATTAGATACATCGATTCAAATAAGGCTGCGCGCACTTTGAACACGAATTTGTATCGTACGTAAACGTACGAGTCGGCCGGGGTCGTACGAATTGAGTGCGCACACTAAAAACGTTTTTCTCCGTCAAATAAGTAGTGTTCCGGTAATATCGCATTGAACGCACGAAAAATCCCAACAAATTTGTATTGTTTTCAGACGTCGGAACTATATACGTATACGTAGGACTAACTCGCACTCAGTCTGCGCGCTCCCTTTATAATTGGAAGGTCGGGATCGTTCGTGCGTAGTCGTACATGTTCGCACAAGTGAAATTCGTACGAAAACGCGTCCAAAGTACAGTAGCACCCAATCAACAATAACAACAAATACAAACTGAACTGAAACTGAATAGAAACTGTTTCCAAGTAAATTGACGGGCACAGTGACAATATGAAAGAGGAGTGGTTGCTTGGATCTGCTTGCATAAAATAGACTTATGTACCTAACTACTGTACTAACATTTTTTTTTTTTTTTAACTAAGCGTAGCTTAACTTGACGTTAAAGAAAATGAGCTTAAGCATCTGGGGACACGGTAGTGCCCTCCAAGACGAGCCAAAAATAAAAAGCACTACCTCCCTTTTCTCGAAGCCTTTCGTCATATTTTCAAACCCTCATAGTTACGGCTTGAATAATGCTAGAGAGATCAAATTCTCAGAATAACATGTATTTAGCAGACTTATGAAACGCATTAAGTTTCATTTGTGTAGCTAATATACTTTGGATTTTATTAATAGGTACCTAAAAAACGTCGATTTCGGCACTGACTGACTGACTCACTCATCAAAACCTCTAGGGCACTTCCCGAAGTCCTAATAAAGCTGAAATTTGGTATGCAGACTAGGGTTTTACACACAAACAACAAGAAAATTAAGAAATCTGTAACTTTCACCCTCCCCCGTAATGGGGGAGTGCAGGTCTACGTCTATGTCTCTATCCTAACTAATATTATAAATTCGAAAGTGAGTTTGTTTGTTAGTTTGTTTGTTTGTTTGTTACGCTTTCACGCTAAAACGGCTGTACGGATTTGGATGAACTTTGGCACATGAGTAGAAAATGACCTGGAGAAGGACATTGAATATCTTTTATTCCGATATTCCCACCGAGGATCGAGATCCGCGGGCGAATATCGTCATAGCATAAGTCTCGACTTATGCGGGTGAAACCGCGGGGCGCAGCTAGTTTTAAATAAATCCTCTAGGGAACTTTCGGAAGTCCTAAAAAGCAGCTACGTTCCGTTAAACATTAGCGTTCTATTGAACTATTGTATAACACAACAACAAGAGCATTGATTTAATTTCTTAGCATAAACCCATAGGTCTGTCCGACTGTCCCGAAACGGCTGTACATTTTGACCAAGATGTAAGGTTTGTAGAGGTGGGGTTTGGCTCTACATTCGATCTGAAGGTTATTAAAATTCTCGTATTTAAAAAACGTCCGCATTCAAGTCGCAATCTGAAAACTTCTCAAACTATTTGGTAAATTGATTCTACTTTTGAAAGTTTGCGAATGAGACAAAAATGCGAACGTTCATACTAATTACGGGAATCGCCCTTCTGATCCGATTTTAACAGTGAAAGCGCTATGTAAGTCCCATTTTTCACCGGATTTAATACCAAGCAAACATAGTTATGAATTGCATGAAACGAGGACCGTTAAAACTGAAAATAAACACAGCTTTTCAATGGGCAACAAATTGCGAGGAAATAAAAATAAGACTTTTAGTATACAAACCCAGTAAGTTGGTTAACGATCAAAGTAAGTTCCAACTTCAGTTTTGAAACAACGGACGTTCATTTAAAAATAGTTGGTTTCTACTTCAAAGCATGATGCAAACAATCAATTAAATGAACATCTAAAACATATAGGCACTTCATCATCAGCCTATTAATGTTCCCACTGCTGGGACACAGGCCTCCTCTCTGTGAGAGGGCTGTAATCTACCACGCGGGTAGGTTGGTAGGTGTCTTCGAATTTTTGGTTCTAAGACATGCCGGTTTCCTCACGATGTTTTCCTTCACCGTTTTGAGAGCAGTGGTGATGAAATTACTTACACAAAGTAAAGCGCCTGCTTGGGTTCGAACCCACGACCTACAACTCCTAAGTCGGGGCCGTTACCACTGGGCCTTATACTCGTAGGCACTTAAATCATATTAAACTATCTGTTCGTGGCTGGCTGGTGAATTTTCCGACTTTGATGGTGGAATTTCCAAAAAAAATTTTTCATACAAACCTTGTCCTGACACTTTACGGACACAACAAAAAAATAATCTGCCTCATTGGTCGAGCCTTTCTCAAGTGACGCAATTGATTTTTATATATTTAAATGCATCGTGTGTTTAAATCAGTGATAAAATCTACAGCCTCACATCTACTGATAGTTGTAAGCTCTATTCATGCGAAAGCGATAAGCAACAATTATTTCCAATTTTCTATACATTTGGTCTGAAAGAGTTCAGTTGAACGCCCGTCGGAAAATGATCATGTCATCGACGAACAAAACCGAGCTTATCGTGTATCGAATATGTCGGTTTAGACACGTCGGGTGTAGGATAAAGGTTGTCCGATAAACGACAGCTGGTCAACGCGACTGTGTCTTTAATATTTTCTTAAAAGCTTGAGGCTTATCTTTAAGTGTAAGAAGGAGGTTTACGCTTCAAGCTTTTAAGAAAATATTTAAATTCTATGTTTACGTAAGTTTTATTTAGTACTTTTAGTTCATTATAAGCTTGTTTAAAAAAAGATTTTAATCAATATTTTATTTTATACCTACCTATTTTTTTGCATCCTTCACTTGTAAGGTACTTGTCAATACATATCCAATTAGTCCAAACACGATGGTATCTGGTTTGGTTGTGGAGTTCCTATGGCCACCTTCCGGCTCTATCATCAGACCCTAAAACACCACCTAATGTATTGCATTAGTTAATACATAACCCATCGAAACACGATTGTGCTATCTTGTTTGATTGAAGAGTTCCTATGGCCTCCTGCCGGCTCCATCACGAGACCCTGGATACCATCTGAGGCTATAGTACTTGTCAAGACAAAACCAACGACTTTAAACTAACCGACGCTGTCTTATTTAGTTGAGAAATTCTTAAGGTGCACCTTCGTGCTCCATCTTCAGATCAGCTCCATGGTATCATATTTTTGCGTTGACTCCGAAGTTATATAAGTATGCCAAGTTTCAAGTTGCAGCTCAATCGGATGCCAGGAAGTACTTGAAAATAGATGACAATGGGAGTAACTGGAAACACATAGGAACGAAGCATGCATAAAGCTTCTAAAAATAAGATATGTAGTTTTGTGCAACCGTACAACGGACCGGGTATCTTCAGATGAAGTTCTTATGTAAGTACTAATTATTAAATCGTGATTTTATTTACCACTGATTCATTCATTACAACAGGACTTTTCATATAAATGTTATTGACTCATTAATTGGTGTTTCAAGTACCAATTGGACTTCCAAACGATTTTTTATTATTTATTTATTTATTAAAACTTTATGCACAAGTAAAAAATACTGTACAAAGGCGGACTTAATGCCTGAGGCATTTTCTACCAGTCAACCTTAGGGTGATGCAGAGACAAAACATGGCAGGTGCAATATAATTGATAAATAACTCGAAAAAGAATAAATACTAATATATAGATACATAGATACATACATATAAACAAAATAAACTTCGTCAAGAGAAATAACGATAGGTAGAGGAAAAAAGGAATCCAGCAAATCAGCGTTGGGACGAATCTGCCAACTTCTTATGAATATGTTCACGTGCCTTCACTTTAAATGATAATCGACTGGTTGCCGTCCTGATGTTCAGAGGGAGCGCATTCCACAGAAATACCGCCTGGACAAAGAAAGAAGAGTGAATGAAACCAGAGCGGTGAGAAGGACATCGTAGAAGACGATTGTTGGTGGAACGAAGATTTTTAGTATGGGCTGAGCATAAGTATTGAACATGGGAAGTCAGGTAAGAAGGAGAAGTGGGTTTGTCGAGTATAGTAAACAACATAGACAAAGCCCTCAACTCTCTACGCTGACGAATGGGTAACCATTTTAAAAGCAATCGATGCGCGGATACATGGTCATACTTACGAAGATTGAAAACGAATCGAATGCAGTTATTAAGAAGGCGGTCTAGTTTATTGAGAAGATCTGCATTCAGGTCATAGTAACACACATCACCATAGTCAATTATGGGAAATATTAGGGACTGTACAAGCATTGCCTTTATGTGTGAAGGGAGAAGGTTTTTCAACCGATAGAGCGACCGCAACGTTCCGGAGACTTTATTACTAACAGTCGTGACCTGCTTACGCCAGTCAAGACAAGTGTCGACATGCAGACCCAGATCCTTAACATCCGAGCTATAAGGAATGACAGAGTTGTCGAATGTTACAGGTGGCACAGTTAATCCATTCAGCTTCCTCATGCTATAAGGGCTCCCTACTATGATGGCCTGACACTTCGTAGGGTTAACCGACACCCCAAATCGATCTGACCAGCTTTTAACTACATCTAAATCCCGATTTAGCTTCTTAATGGCATTGGAATTGTTGTCAACACTTGCCTGGCAGTAAAGCTGCAAATCGTCAGCATAAAGATGATACGCAGTCGAAAGCACGGTGGTAATGAGATTAATAAAAATGGAGAACAAAAGAGAAGATAATATACCGCCTTGAGGGACGCCAGCTACAAGATCACACCAACTCGACGAGGAGTCTCCAGCATGAACAGACTGCTGACGCCCCCGAAGATAAGAGGAAAACCATTCCAATACCCCCGGAGAGAACATAAGATAGGAAAGGATGGATAAAAGGACTTCGTGACTGACGGTATTAAAAGCATTGAAGAAGTCAATTAACACTAAGACTGTAACTTTAGTGTCTTCCATTCCCCCATATTATAATTTTATTATTTCGAAATCGTAATTAATGCATACTATAAGTTTATTATGATGGTAATATTAACAATTGGAGCAATCAATTAATTACTGATAATCAACGTTCGCGCTTGACCAGAAATAACCAAGGATTGTGTTGAAGTTTTAAATATTCGTAATAGGTAGTGTAGCGGTTATGCCACATACGAAGCACGCAGCAAAGACATGACGTCACACAAATCCTGCATCGCACAATTAGAGTTTACCGCGCGAACGACATAGATAAGACTATCCGAAATCAACTTACGGGCAGTTGCCCGCCAGACATAACACCCGTCTGGTCGGAGGATCCTCCCTTTTCTATGGTGGATGAGTGAGCTTTACACCCTGTTCCTTATACCTCTAAAGTAGAATTTTGTTACAAAATTCAAAAAAATTCAAAATTCAAAAGTCATTTATTCAAATTAGGCTGAGAATCAGCACTTTTCGAACGTCAAAATTACATAAGACAGTCCCCCAAAAACGCCCGCCCTTCACCACTTCCTAGTGCTTTTGCTGGAGAGAAGAAGTGGCGCAACAAACTCCCCAGCAGCACAGCTGTCTGTTCAGTTAGAAAAAAAAACTTGATTCTATACAATAGTATGCAAATAATTTACATTACTCAACACAAAACATTCAATAAAATATATGCCATAATGACAGCTAGCACGCGCCAATGTACCAACAAAAAAAAAAAAATATCGAAATCTAAACTCAAGCAAAAATAAAAACTAAAAACGTAAACAGAACTTAATACCCGAATTATAAAGCCTCCAGGCATAAAGGGCGTGCCCGCTTACATATAGCTAATAAAGCTGTAACTCGAAGTCACATAATTAGATATGATAAACTAGGACCATTGAAGTAAAAATAAATCAAAAATAGATCAACAGTTAGGCAAGAATAATATATAATCTACTGTCGAGGTCGCTAGCTAATCACATATTGCAATACAACTCATACGAAAACATTGTAATGAGTAGATCATGTCAACAATAAATGAAAATAAAATAAATTGTATAATAAAGTCAAATAAATTAAACATTCTATAAACTCATATAACCTGTCAGTAGGTAAGCTAATTCTGGAGAAAGAACATAAACATTGTCTTGAGTTAATCACAGCGACCAACTATTTTTATCGCTTAAGTAGTCATTGATAGAATAGTATGCCTTTGAACAAAGGTTGGATTTTACTTTAGCTTTAAACGCATTAAAAGGCAAATCTAGCAGAGAAGTGGGTAGCTTGTTATAAAAGGTTATACCAAGCCCAACAAATGAGTTATGAACCTTATGAAGCCGGTGAAAAGGAGCTCGTAATTTGTCTTTATTTCTGGTGTTAATATTGTGGATATCACTGTTTTTAGTGTATACGTGTATATTTTGCCTAATATATAAGATATTGGCGAAGATGAATTGTGAAGCCACTGTAAGAATACCAATATCTTTAAAAAAATCTCTCAGAGAGACTCTGGTACCTAGTTGGTAAATTGCTCGAACAGCTCGTTTTTGAAGAACAAATATATTTTGAATGTCAGCGGCTTTGCCCCACAGCAGAATACCATAGGACATAACGCTATGGAAATAACTAAAATAGACTAATCGAGCTGTATCAACGTCAGTGTATTGTCTTACTTTCCTGACAGCGTAGGCGGCCGAGCTGAGCCTTCCCGCTAGACTTGAAATATGTGGGCCCCACTGAAGTTTGGCATCTACTGTTATGCCCAGAAAAACTGCCGAGCCCACAGTTTCAAGCACTTCTTTATCTATGACGATGTACAGATGGTCGGATTACAGAAGAGAAAATAAGGGCAGACTTGGCTAATACATTTAAAAGATTACTTAAGTCACAAATGATTACGCTAAGCAGGCTCTTAATTTAATTGCAGCCGTAAAAGCTACGCTACAAAAAGATTTAACTAAAAGTTTAACTTTCTAACAATGTTTCACCTAACAGCACTGTTATCTAAATAAAATGGAGGCTGTCTTTGCATAAGCATATGATTAATTTTGTTTGTTTAGAGTTAAACGTTTGCTACACGGTCGCCAACCGCGCCCGACAGAGGTAATCTTGGTGGTTTACAACCGTGTAGTGATGGTTTACGACCAAACATTGAAACAACTTTGCCGGTCGCCAACCAAGGTCACCGCTGTCGGGGGACGCGGTTGCCAACCGTGTAGCAGGCACTTGAGGCGTTAGAATGGTGTTCGTTTTGCCGCGCTCCTTCTGAACGTCACACACATGTGAATATTACGAAATTGATGGCCAATATTGATAAAAATTAAGTCACTCGAATTAAAAAGTAGTACCTAAACTTTTGGGGGTGGGTTTTGGAATTTCGGAAGTCGTTGCCTTTGGTTTTGATTTTCGTTTTTTGGCACCGACTTCCTCAATTAAACTATATTTTTAACTTTGTAGTGTCTTTTTTGGAAGTCGGTTGTTTTTTTTTTGTAAAAAGTTGTTATTTTTCTATTTTTATTTGTGGTCCCTACCCCACCCAAATTCAAATACGACTACCAGCTATATAAAAACAGTGACAGGAACTTATCATCATATCATCCACATAGGCTAAGTGGGAAAAATACGTATTATATGGGACCACCTCCCACCTACCAAACGAAAAAAGAATCATCAAAACCAATACATAATTGGCGGAAAAATCGCGTAACAAACATACAAAAAAAAAAACTACTGTCGTATTGAGAATTGAGAACCTCCTCCTTTTTGGAGTCAGTTAAAGTTAAAAATTTAATTTCACGGGCTATCCTGGAGTGATCGCCTTAACAGGAAAAAAGGTTTTTATTTAAAGTACAGAGTCTCTTATTTTTAGACACAAACTTGTTTCTTTTTCGCAAGTGATGTGACAAATTAGATACAAATTCTCGTTGCTCGTTGAACTTTGAGCCGGAGTTAATTTGTTTTCTGTTAAACTGTTTGTACCTAAAATACTTTAAATCAAACTCAAAGCATTTATTTCAAATAAACTAATTACAGGTACTTTTGAATTGTCAAGGGGTCGGTCAGTCAGAAAAGATGAAGCTAGATGCCCATTCCAAAGCGTAGTAGGTACCTATGGAGAAGAACGTGCAAGTAACTCTACGGACTGTTTGCAAAACGTTTTTTTTTTCTTATTTGCCCCCCTAAACTGACCCCCATATTAAGCATTCATTTATTTACGTTACACGTCCGTATTAAGGTCAACGCCCATTATAACAGCACCGCTCCAGCACTGTAGCGCCCCGGCATGCGGCACCGCCTCGAAAAATCTAGTCGTCAACGCGCCGTAAGCCAGGCGACGGCTAGCCGCCAACGCGCCGGAAGCAATTAAAAAAAAAAAAAAAAAATTTGTTTATTTCATAACCAAGTCTGTACAACAAGTTTATGATTGGAGCCTCCTTTTAAGCAAAAAATGCCTGTATTAGGAGACTCCGCTCTTCCATAGCACGAAAATTTTAAACAAAATAAACAGTTGAGTATAGAACAAGTAGAATAAATTTTATTTAGGTACAATGTTTAGCACGAAAATTTTTACAAAATATAGTGGAACAGAATATGATGACATTGTTTACAGATTGTGTAAATGTGTATGGTATGGGGATAGGGAGGGATTGTGTGTGTGTGTGTGTGTGTAGGTAAATGGGTGTGTGTGTAGGTGAATGTGTGTGTGTGTGTAGGTGAGTGTGCGTGTAGGTAAAAATGTGTGCAGAGAGAAAACGAGTGAGTTAAACTATGTGTTGCAGGAGGGCCTCAGTATCTTCATAAGTTAATGGTTTTATCCAGTTTGTTAGCATTTTTTTACATTCATGTGGTTGTTTAGTGTATATGTATATCTCCTTATTTACCCTATTATAAAGATGAGCAGAACGTTTGTTATATTGTACAGCAGCGAATTTTGTTTTAGTTTGTGGGATTTGAGCAATTATATCTTTCCGTCTTCTTGATATTGTGTTTGCGTTATAGGGAAGTGTCTTATGTTTTTTTAGGACTGTATAAGTGATGTACAGTTTTCTAATAGAAAGCAGGCCACTAATCTGGTAAAGACTGTCAGTAGGGAATCTTATCTTTTTAAAGTACATTATTTTTATTAATGCTCGTTGTGCTCGTTCTACGTCTATAAATCTTGTTTTTGCTGCACCGCCCCATATGGGGATACAGTAAACTATAACTGATTGCACAAGTGCCACATAAACTTCATTAAGGAGATTTCTATGAGAGCCCGTTTTTTTATTTATATTTGTGGGGATGACATGTCTTAATGTTTTAAATATCCATCCTAGTTTCCTAACTCTTCCTGTAACATGCTCCAGATGAGCATACCATGATAATTTTTGGTCAATTATGACGCCTAAGTATTTAGTTTGTGAGACTTTACTAATTGCAGGGCACCTACAGTTATTATTTGTAGCTTTATCGCATGAGTGTACTTTGATGCTAAAAGCTTCATTTGGTTGTGAACGATTCGAGATGTTAAAACAGATGTAGTTCGTTTTTGATGTGTTTAGTGTGAGTAGATTGTCATTGAGCCAGTTTGTTATTTGGGCCATGCCCATCTCCGCATTTCGCCTAACATCGGACCAGTCACTCCCGGAAAAGACAACAGCTGTATCATCCGCGTAAGAGAAGATGTTTGCGTTATCGACCTTTAAGTTGCAGAGATCGTTAATATACGTAAGAAACAATGTAGGGCCTAACACGCTTCCCTGCGGTACACCGAATGATACATCCGCATCGTCACTAATATATTCTCCTATCTTAACCCTCTGCTTTCTATTTGACAGGTAGTCTTTGAAAAAATTGAGTGGGTCTCCTCTTATTCCTACTCTTTCCAACTTGGTCACAAGGGTTGGAACAGAAACGGTGTCAAAAGCTTTTTTAAAATCTAGAAATACCGTTAAGCATTTACTTCCTGTATCGAGATGTTCGGTAACTAGTGAGCTGAGGGCAGCAACTGCGTCCTCGGTGGATAATCCCTGTCTAAAACCAAATTGTGTAGATGATAGTAATTTAAATTTGTTTAAGTAGTTTATGAGTCTAGTATTAGTTAGTTTTTCAATAATCTTAGACAGAGCTGGTAGGACAGAGATAGGTCTGTAGTTACCGACGTCATCCCTGCTCCCTCCCTTGTGTACCGGTGTAATAATTGATTTTTTCAGAGGGGCTGGGAAAGTACTATTTTTGAAACAAAGGTTGACTAGGTGGGTAATGATGGGAACAACTTCTTTGTAAACATATTTTAAGAAACCAGTGGAGATACTATCCCATCCCGGGGCACTTGTCGATTTCAGGCTCATCAGAATTGTTTCGACTTCTTTTGGGTCAGTGTCCAAGAGCACAAAGGAGTTAGTTTGCGGTGGAGAAATGCTAGGTCGATCAGAAGGGGTTTTATTAGTCCTTGGTTGAATTTTCTGAGCTAATTCTTTCCCAATATTCACAAAGTAATCGTTTACGAAGTTGACTGATTCAGTTGGAGACGGTTTGATACTTAACAATTCTGCGCTTTGTCTATTTATTTTATTTGAGTAGGTGATTGATTTTATGTTAAAGGCAAGGCAACGGCTAGCCGCCAACGCGCCGTAAGCAAGGCGACCGCTCGCTGCCGGCACGCCACCGGCGAAGGAACAGTTTATTGTTTATTCACAAGCAAGGTGGCCGGCGAGGCGTCACTGCGCTTACGGCGAGGCGTCACCCCGCGGACGGTGAGGCCCAACGAGCGGGCACCTCGCTTGAAGCGCGCTGTCGGCCCGACGTGGGACGGCTCGCGGGCCGCTCACTGTCGGCGAGCCATCCACTATTTTGTATAGCCATCGTAAAATAGACTTTAATTAATTTGACTTAAAATCCTAACTTGATTGACAAGTTATTTGCCGTGTCGCAGCCGTGCTGCTATAATGAGCGATGACCATTAGGGTCACAAAAATACATAATTATGAGTACCAAATTTCAACTTAATCGGTCCATTAGATTCGGAGCAAATTGGCTGTGACAGACTGACCGACAGACACACGAATTATCCTATAAGGGTTCCAATTTTTCCTTTTGAAGTACGGAACCCTAAAAACTAGTTCATTCAACCTAGAGAAATGATTGTTTTTTCATTACAAAACGTCTAAAACACGAAGCTAAAGTCAACCTCGTTATAGATGAATTTGCGTGCCATCGAGTAAACAGAAGCGGCTCTGTTAGCATTTTATTTTCTTCGGTAATTGAATCCTACGACACCGCGGGGTCTCTACGCTCTCCTCACGAACATAAAATAAAACTTGTGCAGTCTATGTAGGTATGTCTGGCTGGCTATAAATGTAGTTTGTAGGTACTTATAATATTTTTTATTTAGTTGTATCCACAGTTGTATCTATATTTTTGGTAAAGGAAAAAGAAAAAGGTGGAAAAGGGAATACCTGTTCACGATTTTTGCTGTGTTTTAAATAAGTTCTCAACAAAATTATAACCACAAAAAAAAGATGATAATAATATAGGCACGTACATAAATAAAACTTTTAGGCTGCCTGTCCACTGGAGCGGAGCGGAGATGTGCCAAAATTAACCAATAGAATCGCACCTCTGGAGCGGAGTTTTGATTCTATTGGTTAATATTGACACATCTGCGCTCCTATCCTCTCCGCTCCGGTGGACAGGCAGCCTTATGGTCAATAATTTGTAAAAACTTAAAAACAATAATAACTTAAAATAACGTCTTATAACTTTAAAAGCTATTACGATTATAATATGTTGATGTTACCATCTATAGCTAGTACTTAGTTTAAGAGGAAACGATGTTTACATGTGAAGTTATGATGTCATCATCATCATCAGCCTATTAATGTTCCTACTGCTGGGAAACAGGCCTCCTCTCTGTGAGTGGGAGTGGGCTTTCATCTACCACGCGGGCCCAGTGCGGGTTGCAAGATGTCACAAGTCTTCGAATTTTTTGATTCTAGGACACGCCGGTTTCCTCACGATGTTTTCCTTCACCGTTTTGAGAGCAGTGGTGATGAAATTATTTACACAAAGTAAAGCACCTGCTTGGGTTCGAACCTACGACCTACAACTCGTAAGTCGGGGCCGTTACCACTGGGCCACTACTGCTCCCACTGGGCCGCCACAGCTAAGTTATGATATGTGTTAAATGCAAATAGGTACCTAATGTCTGTTTCAAAACTATCTGACGAAAGTCTAAACAAACCCTGTTTAGGTTCACATTCATCTTTCCCTATTTGCAGGTTTTAGTTTTATATCTCACCACTTTTTCAAACAATTATTGGTTGAAAAGGGGGAGGGGGGCACTTTCCCTGCTGACAGCGATGCGGACGAATTTTTTGATGCCCAATGATCCCCTTTATATTATTTATTAATTTTTTTCCTTAACATACTTGTACATAATATATAATAGTTAATTATTGTTTAAATAACATTATTAAAATGTAATTGAAAAATTCATCGACGTAAATTAAAAAAAAATTAGCCTCAATTTTATTGTCAAATGAATACAACTATAAGGCGATTTAAAATTAGAATTTCGGGTTTAAGTAATACTCACAAATTAATTTGTAAGTCACACTACAAATTGGCACCTACAGGAACGTTTTCTGATGAATGTGTTTATATTTTAATCATATACTTTAGCAACGGACAACAAATGGGTTTATTCTCTTTTTAATCTAGGTGTTTAATGTAACTGTGATGATTATGGCAAGCAACAAGCAAGAAGCAACAGTAAATACTTGTTTACACAAGGATGCAGGTCGTTATCAGACGTAAAAGACTTGGCGTTTATGTTTGTTAATATGTAGGTACCATCGCGGACACTGGCGATGGTCCACTTTTCAACCTTACTACTAAAGGCATAGGGGTGAAAAATGGTCGACCAACAGTGTCCGGTTGTACATAAATACTAAATTAATTTACATTAAGATTAAATTAATTTGGTAAATTTTTTGGTAAAGCAATACAAAATTAAAAATAGTTTAGAAAATCCAAAAGTGCACGCCTCATAACACTCATTCATAAACGAAAAAGAAATTCAAAACATAGTTTCTAACAAAAATTAACAATTTATCACTTTTCATGAAGTATGTTTTGAGTGCTGTTTTACCCATCAATATAGGTAAAATTTCTAACCTCGCAATCCTTACGTAATGTCAAAGACTATTTATTTAGATATTTACGTTGTGGGTTGCTAGGCAACGACGTCAAGTCAAGGTTAGATATAGATATTATATCTTAGTTAGTATTTTATTAATTATTATAATTAAACTACTTTGAATAAAAGAGCCATTTTCAATAGGGTTCCTTTTACGGATGAAAAGAATGTATAAAAAAAATTGACTCAATTAATTGTATATACAATGGTATATAAATTAAGTAGGTTCTGTGTACTAGCAGGAATGTACCTAACAATAAAAACAGTTGCAGAAATGGGGCCAACATTTTTTTTCGATCGTAGAGCACACTCTAATGCTTCGCATTATGAGTCGTGCAAAAGATAATTAATTTTTTTATATCACCCAGGGGTCTCACTATTTAAGATTTTATTTTCATCGCAGTCCACTGCAGGACATAAGCTTCTCCCAGGCTGCGTCACACCATTGTCTTCCGCCTTCCGCATCCGGTTAAGATTACTTTCCAAAAACCCTGAAGCCGTTAAGGAGAAGATAGTAATGGGTTATATACAGCTGTCTGTGTATTTGTACGTAAGAACAATTCACGGTTAGTTTGCAAAGCAAACTCACCTGTAGATAATTGTTTTGACCTCAGTCCGAACTGAAGTCGGGGAAACTCCGAGTTTGTAATTGCCCGGCAGTTCAGAGTTGAACTCGATGTTTGCCAAACACTGGTCTTACACTTTCGTACGATTCAATAAGCGGCACTCCACATGAGTTAGTTCAGTAAGTACCTCACGAGTGCCTTTTGTTTGAGAATAAGCTCCTCCGGCTTATTTGCGGATGTGTGAGTTCGGAGAAACAATGGAGTCATGGGCTGTATTGAGATTACAGTTGACAAAATACACAATATTTTACATTAATATTAACGTCATCTCTGTGCCCTTTATGCCGACATATTTGGGATCTACTTCTTCCACAATATATTTATCAAAATTTCTATTAGCCGTCAAACTGTCATCTCAGTTGTTACCCCTTTATGCCCCTTTTCCGGCCATTTGTTATCTTTCACAAAAACCATTCATCGTATCTTTGATCTACCTTGTCCTTCTCTTATTAACCGATTTACCCTTTCACTGACTATTTTCATTATTATGAAGTACCTTCAAATTCCTTATGTCTATAATTTGTTGTCTCATTACCTTCTACTGGAACGATAAATACCATTGAAATACAAAAGTACATTTAAAGATAACAAAAAATATTTTTCATTTACAAAAGTTCCCATTAACGTCATTTCCTTTTGAACAATTGATCAATAAACACTTTTGACGTTGACTGTACTACCAACAAAATTATTATGACAGGTTTTCTTTTATAATAATTATTTAAACATCAAATTATGGGACTTTGTAATTTAAGTCCTGTATAACAAATAGATCATTATTTATGAAAATGTGCCACAGTAGATTGATATCATTCAAAATGTATTATTATAACACTGCCCTAATAATTAAATTTCAATGAAGTATGTGTTGGTATACATTATATAATAATTTTGGTTCGCTTCAACTAGGTTCTCATATGCGGTTTAATATCCTTAATACTAATAATAATTATGTTCGAATAGGCTTAGTTATTGGTATGGAAATCGCAATTAGATTTAATTAAATGAATGACATAGAGACGAACGATTATCGAAAGCGAGCTTTTGGCTTATTGGTGATTCCGAATTTACGGGCGAATAGACGGTTTAAAATAATATTATTTCTGGAGTTGTCGATTCGCCTTCAAATAAATGAACTCCGTGCGAATCGCCTAAAGAAAAATTAATATTATATTATATTAATTTTTCTTTAGTCGATTCGCAAGTTGTGATGCTACAGAGACGACAATTCCCGAACAGGGCCGCCAGCGTCCGCCAAAGCGTTGCCGCGAGTTAGGCGAGCGTGCACGACAACTTCCGAAATCAGTTCCGGTTTCGGCAAAAGTTTCGGCCAATTTTGGCCGAAACCGAAACTGCCGCCGAACCTTGATTTTTGGCCGAAACTCGGCCGAAACCGAAACCGAACTTTCGGTCGGACACTAAATATTATTTAAAAGTGTCGATTCACCCGTTTCGGGTGAATCACCAATAAGCTGAGCTTTTCTATGCAACGTTAGTTTACAATTCGCATGTGTAAACATAAACACAATATATATACTCACGCCTTCTTCCCATGGGGGTAAGCAGAAACTACAGAACGCCACCTGCTACGAACCTTACCTATCTAGGTACTCCTTTTGCTTCGTTTACGCTGGTCATGCTCGCACGCCGGTTGCGTACTACGCATCTGACCTTTCTGATATAGATAAAGTAAAGTAGTAGTTGATAATAATTTTGTTCTTATAATGATAATGATTTCAGATTAAAAGCATAAGTAAGTATCTTATCAATCTACAACTGGACGGTAAAGACCCAAATACTGATAAAGTTATTGATGGACACGATAACGCTTACAAATTCGTCCTAAAAGTGCTGTGTTCATTCCATGCATTAGGCTGAGTTTCCACTGAGGAGCTGGGCGGTACGGAGCGGAGAAGAGCAGTGAAAAGTGGTGACTGTTTCCACTGAAGCGGAGCGGAGTGGAGTGGAGCGGAGTGGAGTAAAGCGGCGTTGAGCGGAGATGCGCCGATCAGTAACACTCAATCTCTCAGAGATCATTTATGTCATGTTGTAATTAAAAACGGTCCGCCCCGCACCACCCCGCTACCCTAGGCTCCGCACCGCACCGCACCGCACCGCCGGGCTGCCTTCCGCTCAACACCGCTTCGCTCGTCCCCGTTCTATCCCGCTCGGGATCGCATGCTCTTATATTTTATGCGAAGTCGCTGTCGCTGCACTCCGCTTACACTATTCCCACTGAAGCAGGGCGGAGATTTCGAGCATTGTGATTGGTTAATTTATGCAACGCTAAGCTCAACTCCGCCCAGCTCCGCCTCAGTGTAAACGCAGCCTTAACTAATTACAAACAAACAAAACATTGCTCGGATTACCGAAAGTAACATCAAAGCCGCATAATTGTGAATAGAGCCCGCATTACCGTATTATAGCGCCATCCAGATCATTTGTACCAGACCGAAATGAGGTTTTGCCGTATGTGCCATTAGGATGAATGCAAGCGAGTCGCCGATCGATTTAGAAACAAAGCCTCTAATGCCAGCTGTGCTGGCAAGTCCGCCCCCCAGATATCTAATAGAATTCTAGCCATGATCGCTCTAGTAGAGCTTTCGTTTCATTCTTTCGATTCTCGTCTCGGGAAATGGCTGTGAGTACCGTTATAAAGAAGGGTTGGAAATGTCTTGTAGGATTGTTTATTTTCGATTCTTGCATTTGGCGTGGTTATAACGTGTTTACAGATCGTTATAGTTGCTGAATGTTTTTGCATGTGATTTAAGATGATACCCAATAAAGGAACTTGTCGACAACTAGTTGTCAACGGCGACGCAACTAGCCAAGCGCGACTGGCAGTGCAGATCGCTCGGTCGTTACCAAAGCAATTTTTCATAAAATTGGTATGAATGAATGATGAAATGATAAAATTGATACAACTTGAGTTGTGCTTTGTGAGAGTATCAGTTGAAAAGAAAGAAAGAAAAATAAGTTTATTAGCAGTTGTTTAGTTTGTTTAGTTGCATCGCAGTTGGCAACGCCCGTTGCCAACCAGATAACTAATTACGTAACATATTTTCGTAAACGACTACGACTAATCTTTTTCATTTTGACAGTTCAAGAACACGAACACAATACGTCGTAAACATCATGTATGTGACTATTTAACCACATTTAGAACAACCTTTGGTAAAAGATTTGTAAGTTTTCTAGGCCCTCACCTTTATAATAAGCTTAACAAATCAATAAATATATACACCTTGACTAGAAAACAATGCAAACTAAAAGTATGCCAATACTTGCAGAAGTTAAGCTACGAGGAGACGGAACAACTAGTATACTTACCACTCTAAGAATACGGCTAAGAGCGCTAATTACAAAGTTACACTCACTACATAGCTCACTTACACACTCACGCATACTACACGTACACGCATACTCACACCCACACACTCACCGCTAATTATTCTCACACAGTGTTGCCACACGCCAGATCGAGAAATCTGGATAGAACGGTCGAAAAATCTGTATGAACACAAAACGCTAAAATCTGTAAAACTGTAATAAAATCTGTACAAAATCTGTTCAAGAAAACAACATTTATTATTTTTTGTACATATTTTTATTCATTTTAACAATCATTTTTTTATCAACTTGGAGTTTATAACAGGGTTCATCACTAAGACAGGGACAACGATTTACACAGAACACAGGGAAAAAAATGTTGAAGGCAATAAATAAACGCTAAATTATTATACACTAAAAAGAGATACATTTTCAATCATTTCATCATAGATTATGTGAGGAAGCGAAAATTACGAAAATCTGTATAAAAGTTATGCTAAATCTGTAATCTGTATTGGTGATGAAAAATCTGTATAGATACAGATAAATCTGTATATATGGCAACACTGTTCTCACACACGCACCTACATATACACCACACACTCGCCCACACATTCTCATATACATACACGACACACACACACATATGCACGCACCACGAACTCACACACACGAACACACAATCCATCTTATTAATTAGATTAAGTTTTTTTTTTGTACTTACCTATTTACAATTTTACTTACCTAGATTACTTATCAACTATTATTATGTATTTCTGTAGTACTGATTTAACTATTTATGCCTCTATTACTTGGCATCTTTGCTTGTATTATAATACCCGAGGGCCCTTATTAGCAAGTCACCAGATTCTCAACTCACCAGATTCTCAACTCACCAGATTCTCAACTAACCAGATTCGCAACTCACCAGATTCGCAACTCATCAGATAATGTACTATCGAACAAAGAAATTATTTACTTAACTTTCAAATTAATTATTATGACTATTTTACTGATATTCAACCTCATTACCTATATAATATTGTAAAATTCGTTCAAATGCATAAAGAATGCAATACTTCAATTACCTTGAACGCTAACAATATCATTGTAAGAGAAAGAAGACATACAGGATGAAATTGAATTTATGCGACACCTCTTAAGGGGTCATTGTACTCATCATTATGAACAACTTTCACTATGGGACCAACCCTGAAATCGCGAAAAAAAAAACGGCTGTTCCCTACATTTTGACGAGATATGCAAACATAAATGTAGGGAACAGCTGTTTTTTTTTTCGCGATTTCAGGGTTGGTCCCATAGTGAAAGTTGTTCATAATGATGAGTACAATGACCCCTTAAGAGTTGTCGCATGAATTCAATTTCATCCTGTATATGTTCTCCAGACCAGTGTGAGAGAAGCTAGATTGAGATGTGCGAGCTGGAATGTAGGTACGATGACTGGAAGAGGAAGGGAACTAGCAGATGTTTTAAAAAGGCGACGACTGAACATAGCGTGTCTGCAAGAGACAAAGTGGAAGGGCGCGAAAGCTAGAGAGATAGGAGAAGGATATAAGTTTTATTATTGTGGGAGCGATGGCAAGCGAAATGGTGTGGGTATAGTTTTGGATAGTCAGTTGAAAGAATGTGTGGTGGATGTTAAAAGAGTGAGTGATAGAGTGATAGCGGTTAAAGTAATTGTGGAGAGTTTAGTGGTTAATATAGTTAGTGTGTATGCACCCCAGTCAGGGTGTGAAGATAGTGTAAAAGAGAAGTTTTGGATGGATTTTGATCGGGTGATGATGGATGTGCAAGATAGTGAAGAAGTGTATGTGGGGGGTGATTTTAACGGGCATGTAGGAAGACCTAAGGATGGGTATGAGAGAGTGCATGGCGGTTGGGGATACGGAGACCGTAACACTGATGGCGAGACACTACTGCAAGCTGCTTCGGCCTTCGACCTGGCAATAACAAATACGTGGTTCCAAAAACAAAAAGAGCATCTTATAACTTACAAAAGTGGCCACCACGCGACACAAATTGACTACTTGCTAGTAAGACGGAACAGCCTTAAAAGTGTCAAAAACTGTAAAGTGCTCCCAGGTGAAGACTTAGTCCCACAACATAGACTCTTAATAATGGAGGTAAAAGTCAGTGTTTCGTCCAGTAGGAACAAGGAACGGCCCCCACCCAAAACCAGATGGCGTATGATAGAAAAAGAGGAATGCGCCAGTATGTTTAAGAGTCAAGTGGTAGATAAAATGATTGAAATGAAGGATATGGAAGGAAAGTCTGTGAATGAATGTTGGAAAGAGATGGCGGATTGTATAAGGAGAGTAGCTAAAGATGTGTTTGGAGAATCGAAAGGGAAAGGTATAATAGAAAGGGATACATGGTGGTGGAATGAAGACGTGCAAAAGATACTTAAAGAAAAGAAAATTGCATTTAAAGAATGGCAGGGTGTAGAAAACGGGAATGATAGATTAAAGGATGATAAGAAGAAGATTTATAAAGAATGGAAGAGAAAGGCAAAAAAGGCGGTAGCAGTTTCGAGGTCTAAGGCGCAGGAGAAGTTGTATGACTCACTGGAGAGCCCTAGAGGCCAGAAGGAGCTCTACCGGATCACAAAAGCAAGAGAAAGGAGAACGAGAGATATAATTCACATGAAATGTATAAAAGATGACGCCGGTAAGGTTTTGTGCAAAGATGACGAAATAAAAGAACGATGGAAGATTTATTTTGAAAAGTTAATGAACGAAGAGAATAAATGGAATGGTGTGCTTAAAGAGGTACATGTAAATATGGGTTTGGTCAGGGAAATAAGCATGGATGAAGTGAGAAAGGCAGTTCAAAGTATGAAAAATGGTAAGGCTGTAGGCCCAGATGATATACCAGTAGAAGTATGGAAGTGTTTAAAAGAAGATGGATGTATGTGGCTGACTTTATTCTTTAATAAGTTGTTGCATGAAGGGGGGATCCCACAAGAATGGTGCAATAGTTCGCTAGTGCCCATCTTCAAGAATAAAGGTGATGTACAGGACTGCAACAACTATCGAGGGATAAAGCTCATGTCACATAGTATGAAGGTATGGGAGAAAGTAATAGAGAAAAGACTGAGAGAGGAGAGTGAGATTACCCCAAACCAGTTTGGGTTTATGCCAGGTCGAGGAACAATGGACGCCACCTTTGCACTCCGCCAATTGTGCGAGAAGTACAGACGTGCACACAAGAACTTGCACATGGTGTTCATTGATCTGGAGAAAGCGTATGATAGGGTACCTCGGGATGTGTTGTGGTGGGCCTTGAAAGAGAAAGGTTTGCCCGGGAAGTATGTAGAGTCAATTCGTGCCATGTACAGCAAATCTCGTACCTACGTTCGGTCGGCTGCTGGCAATACTGATGGGTTCAGTGTGGCTGTAGGCTTGCACCAAGGGTCGGCTTTAAGTCCTTACCTCTTCTTGTTGATTATGGACGCCCTGACGTCGGACTTACAGGAAGAGGCACCCTGGTGCATGCTGTTTGCCGATGACATTGTTCTTGTCGGTGAGGATGAACCTGAGATCCAGAGCAGATTGGAGAAATGGCGGCAGAAGCTGGAGAGTGTTGGCTTGAAAATCAGCAGAACCAAAACTGAACATATGTTCTGCGATTTCGGCGGTCTCTCTAGTTCTGGAGCCATAGCGCTTGATGGCACGCTTCTGCCAGTCTGCTCCGACTTTCGGTATCTCGGTTCACTCGTGCAAAGCGATGGCGAAATAGATCGGGCGGTTAAGCACAGAATTAACACTGGATGGATGAAATGGCAGCAGGTCACGGGAACAATCTGCGACTCCCGCATTCCCCTTAAACTTAAGGGGAAGATATATAAAACAATGGTTAGACCTGCTGTCTTGTATGGATCAGAATGTTGGGCCACCAAAGGGATGAATGAAAGGCAATTGCATGCAGCTGAGATGAGAATGCTAAGAGGGATGTGTGGTGTTACACGAATGGATAGAGTAAGAAATGAGTACATAAGAGGAAGTCTGAAAGTGGCACCGGTGACCGAAAAGTTGTGCGGTAATCGGTTGTCATGGTATGGGCATGTGATGCGGAGGAATGAGGAAAATGTCGTGAAGAAAGTTTTGAGTGTGAATGTCGATGGCTATAAGTGTAGGGGAAGACCAAAGAAACGATGGATGGACTGTGTGAAAGATGATATGGCTAGAAAGGGGGTAACTACTGAAATGACGACTAATAGAGAAGTATGGAAAAAAGGGACATGTTGCGCCGACCCCAAATAAAATTGGGATAAGGGCAGGAGAATGATGATATGTTCTCCAGACCAGATCCGAAATTCAGTTGATGCTACTATGGACGAATGCAAGAGAAGGAAGTATGTGTCAATTTAAATAATCTACAAAAGCAGTAAGAGTTTTTCGTTTTCGAGCTCGCTTCGCTCGCTCTTGCATAGGTGCCTACTATGTACTTACATTCTTTTAATTCTCAAACTTCTTGCGTATCCAAAACAATAAACTTATTTCTGTATGAACGTTCAAAGCGAAAGAAAACCTACCTTACCTTATTCGAAGCGGGATACTAAAAACATCGAGCTCGCTTCTTCGCTCGCTCTTGCACACTATGTTCTCCATAGCGGCCCTATTCTGCTAAAGTGACCTTAAAGGGTAAAGATGTCTCTATTTTTGGTCATGATTGCAAAGTGGCAGAAAGAGAGAGCAGAACACAGCACAGAACAGCTTAATTATTATCAATTTCAATAGAGTATTGAAATTGATAATAACTAAGCTGTTCATCAATATTTGAATTCTGACTTAGAATGTCTAAGATCGTAATTTTTTTTTAAATGATATTCCGTAAGAAGAAAGCAATAAAAAAGAATAAATAATTCTCTTTTTTCATAAATATGTACCTACTAAAATCAGAAATACATTATTTCTTCTAAAAAAAGTACAGCCCTGATTGTAATACATTATTAAATTCCCTTTGTCACCTTTAACGGGGACATTTCTACGGGGACAACGGGAATACACCAACCCTTCATGTTGGTGGTCGAATTAAAGGTATCCAATTGACATATTGCGAATAAAAATGTAAATGTGTGTTTTATTTTGGTTTTGTTTCGATTTTTAAGTACTTAAAGTATTCTGTTATTTCTGGCAGTTCTGCTACTGGCATTTTGTGGCAGACGAATTCATTGTACTTAACTTAATTCACTTGGGTTAATTAACTTAGGTGCATTAACCCAGGTTTACTTTTAGTATACTTAATGCACCCGGGTGAATAATATTTACGAAAAGTATTGTTAATCCACCTAGGTGAAATTAAACCACGTGAATTTAGTCATTCATCCATCAAGAATTCCGTATTATTTTGTTTTTGTTTCTATTTACCAGTTTTTTTTTTTTTGTGGATAAACTACCTATTCTGTTATTTTATGTGATTTTGTGATTCATTGTACATTTGGTGAGTTGCGAATCTGGTGAGTTGCGAATCTGGTTAGTTGAGAATCTGGTGAGTTGCGAATCTGGTGACTTGCTAATAAGCGCCCGAGGGGAATGGTGCTGAAAGCCGAAATACAGGCTATGCTTAGTTCGGTTACAGACGCTAATTTCTATACCTTTATTGAATTTGTTGCCACAATACCATTGTAAAATAGTACTAAGTTTTTTGGAAAATAAACTATTAAACTATTCATTGCGTTATTTACGTTGTCGAGCAATATTTTTTTCTGACTTATGAAGTAATGGATTAGCAATCTGTATTAAAACGATTCAGATTCTGATTGATCGTGTATTACACAATTAGGGTACTGTTAAGGTTGAATTGCCGTCGGTCCGTGTGAGAATGGGCTTACCGTCAGCAACGATTGACGACAAAGTTTAGTTCTGTCTTTATAGATTATGATATAATGAATAAGTGACAAAAAAGAACAAGAGAGGAAACGAGGACGAAGATTACTTCGTCCTCGTTTCCTCTCTTGTTCTTTTTTATCGTGGACAATGGTGTTTACTTTATCATTGTCACATTATGTAATACTAACTACATAATGTAGTTCGTGTGCAAAATTATCGATACACGGAAATCGCATAAATCTCTTAATTATTTGACACGTATATAGATAAGTAGGTATAATCATAGAAGAGATAGAACTGTAGGTACTTTACGTTAATGTGTGGGGTACTTAGCAGATTTAGGTACCTACATTAGTAGATCTATTCGTAAATTTTTTAGGGTTCCGTATAGTCCGAATGAAAAAACTGAACCCTTCTCAGATCACTCGTGGTCGTGTGTCTGTCTGTCGGTCTGGGTCTGGCCGTCTGCCACAGCCAATTTGCTCCGAATCTACTGGACCAATTTAGTTGAAATTTGGTGCACATTTGAATTTCTCTGACCCAAACACGTGTAACGAAAATAAATGAATTTTGAGTATAGGGGTCACTTTTGGGGGAAAATTAAAAAATGAAAGTTTTCAAAGTGTGCCGTGTGATATACGCAATAATTAAAGACCCCAATAGAGAGTACAATTCTGAGCAAGTTAAAACGTAATTGCAATAACTTTCCTAGAAATAATTTTAGTACATACGAGTATAATTACAGCACAAAATTTGAAATTGTTTCGTGGACCTACGCATGATAGCACTGAAAACTAACTTCAAGAACTACATCAAAGTACATTAAAATATTCAGGTACAATCATGAACAGCGGTGTTTGAAACATGAGTGTACGCGGTTGTAACTCAAGACAGTGGACGACATGTTTCCACAAACACTGTACCTACATTTCAGTTGCGTCTGGCGCGTGACGAGGGTTGAGATGTTCACGATATCACCCTCTAAACTTTCATAAGGACCAGAATGCAACATAATACGTGTCGTTCACGTAAATGGCCGCTACTGTACTATGTTGTATGTAAGTGCTACGCAAATATAGCCCTAGAGGCAGTAAATTATTTTTATTGTCGTTTTAGTGTGTTCAATGTTTAAGAAATGGAACTTAATGGTCATTGCTTTAATTTTTGGGGAAATAAATTTAAAATATGGCTGTTATAAGTATAAGGATGTTTGCAGTGTTATTCTTATTTATTAAATTAACTCCCAAGTTTGTAGTAGAACTCGTCAACAACGAGTAATGTTGCTATACATTGCTTCATTTGTCTAAATATTTCGTCTGGTCGACAGCATAATAACTAGGGCATGCTATCCGGATATCCAAATTATCCTGATATCCGTCGAATATATTATCCGGATATTATTAGTTTTACAATCAGTATTTTATTACATCAAAATCAGTAATAATATAAATTTTAAATTTTATTTGAATAAAGTAGGATATTCGCAATCGTGGAATTGTGAAAACTTGTGCTATATCTTAAAATCCTTCTAATGACATAATGACTATATTCATAATAAAGATAATTTAAAAGTGCTTTTGCCCAGAGTTCGACTTCAGTTGACAACAGCGATGATAACGACGTAGTACTCAGTGATTACCAACAACAGAGAGAAACTAAAAATAATTTACTATCAACTACTAGGTACGTCATTTATATCATCGCTGCCGTCAACTGAAGTCGAGAGTTTCTAAATCTTTGCTGAGTACAAAATAGCACTCTTTGCTAGACTTATATCACAGAGTGTGTTTCATAGTCCCCCTGGACCAAGAAACATTCGTCTTAGTCATGTATACAACCTTTTCAAGTATATTGTTATAAATTGAGGGCATCTCTTAAAGGCAACTCCCACGGTGCGCCATATCACGCACGCGCACCAGCCCGCACGAGGACGCACCGCCACGCACGCGTCTTGCGCTACTACGCACGTTAGGTTTCCCACGGTGCGTCGTGCGGGCTGGTGCGCGTGCGTCCGCGATATGGCGCATGGTGGGAGTTGAGCTTTAACGATGGCGACGCAACATTGGATTGCTTGAGGATTCTTGGGCCTCATTAGAAGAATGAAAATGATGTTATTTAATTTCCTTGTTTTGACTTTATTTTCAGAATTATTTATATTATAATGTATTTAAATACGATAATATGATTTAAAAAAATATCAGATTAATAATATGGTTTATATTATGTTAATGAAATAAAATAAAAATATTCAAAATTCATATATTCAAATTAGACTGAATAGAATCAGCACTTTTCGAACATCAAAACTACATAAGAAAGTCCCCCAAATACGCCTGCCCTTCACTTCCTAGTGCTTAGCTGGGGAGAAGAAGGGACTCGTCGCAGACGCGCGCTCGTCGAGTTGAGCTCCTTAAGGCGACGACAAGCTACTTTTAATGATTTTATACCGGAAATTACGTCTAAATGAGTGGTGTTAATGATTTAGAAAAAATATATGTTAAATTAGGGCATTTTCTTAATAATTTAATCTACGAATATTTTAGATTATGTTTACATTATATAGTGAAATTAATTTGTAAAGTTGTGTCTAACGCGGATAAAAAACTAATAATTACTCAAAAGCGGTCAAGCGTATTATTCTGAAACCTTCACCATTTTAAGGATAATTAAAATATTAATCTTTTAATCTAAGAGTTTTATTAAAATACTTTCTGTTTTTTGTATAATAATTTAATAATGCGTCAAATTGGTGACAGCGCTCCTTGATGCGCGAGTTCTATTACTGGCTGGATGTACGACGCGTTGCGTGAGCTCAGTACAAAACACGCAAGCTAACCACTCAAGGTCACTAGCATGTATCTGTCTCTTAAGTTCTGAGTTGAGCTCCACGATTACTGACAAATGCTTGCACTGACTGGACAGGTCCACTCAAATCTGTGTGGTTCTTTCCTCAAAAGACCATTTCAGACACTAATCTACATGGTTCTCATATTATGGCTTGACCAAGATTATGTCCGGACTTTAAAAGAGACTGTGACCTCTGAGTTTGTTTCGGCCTTTCTTCTCAGATTAGTCAGTTAGGAAATGCCGACCTCATCTAGCTTATTTTAAACATTTTTTTAATATGACGTGTAAAAGTGATTCCGACATCCTATTTACAGAATAAACAATTTCATTTCATTTCATTTCATTTCACGCGGTTCTGATTTTTTACTTTTTGACTAAACAGCCCATTGCTACAATACTATAGTAAAATTTATTCATGCAATCCCTCAATTCGAAACTGATTAGTTCCCTTGTTATTAATAGATTATTTATTCAAGTAATTGTAGCTAAAATTTATAGCGTTTAACACGCCATCGAGCGATAATGCTTATTATTTTATTATGACGTAGGTACTGTGCGATTAGGGAGTTGATGACTACTAAATTCAGTACAACAATTTTATTAGGCTGTGACGACCGCGCTGGAGCAGTAACTCACTGGGGCATAATGAACTTACATAGATTACTTGTTTCAAATAAATTCAATTTTAAAAAGGTTATTTAGATAAACCTACAACACACACACACATACACGCACACACACACACAAACACACTTACACTAGCAAACACACTTTCGCGGAATAGTAGTACCGTGTTTCGAAACTTTAATTTTGGAATATTTGTAAACTCGACAGAAAAGTGTCAGCCGCTCGTAAAACTAAATTAGAATCTAAGTAACGAGTTTATCTGAGTCCAGACCAAACATTAGCCCTCTCAAATAAACAGTAACACTAATTTGTTTACAGCTGAACTTTGCTTGTTACTAGTATCGACTTAGCAAACAGAGGGCGCTTGTAACATTTTCATGTAATAATTTGCAAGGAGCTGGAGCGACCACGTTAAAATGTCAACGCAGATGCGACTAAGTACTACGTCTGCACTTAATGCAATTTTGAGACGCGCAAACCGAAATAATGCAATGAATGAAGTGAAAATTTTTAACCGTGAACAAAATTAAAAGTTAACGAAGTTGCACGAACATTTTTATTATGATTTACATACATAACATCACGCCTGTATTTCCCGAAGGGTTTGGCAGAGGTGTATGTAATGTGTACACCCGCATTTCGCCAGATATAATAGGGGGCATGTACAAGTATCTCCCGGGCCCCCGACTCATGGTACTAGAACGAACACTTTTTATTTGTTTTTTTTTCTTAACATTTTTTTCTTGTAGTAGGTACAATAATTATGTTGTGTTGTGTGCCTTTGCCTGTGCTAAATAAATTTAATTTCTTTTTTTCTTTCTTTTCTTTCTAACAGTCACAGTGGGGTTTTAGTAGTCGAGGAGTCTGACATAACCCTCTGTTGTACCCAGACTGCGGGTGTCCATGAAGATTTCTCCACAGAAAAAAAGGCCTATTGCCATCAAATCCAGACTCCGGGCTGCTACTGAAAAAAATCCGATGGAAAAACCTAATAATACTTTGCCCGACCTGGGAATCGAACCTGGAACCAGGAGGATTATGATTTAGATAAGTAACTTTATGTGCCAGTGCATTTACGATTAAACTTCCTATGTAAAAATTGTTAACTTTATTTCGTCTCGACTCCTCCAACAGTTTTCTATAATTTGAAAAATTGATATTTCTGAAAGGATAGTGTCCAAAGGCTGTTGCACAAAATGATTGGTGCTGGGCAAGTACCAATTTGACTTTTCGAAGTCATATGTACTTTTTGAGTTATCCTGAGCTGACATCAGTGAAGGGAAAATATCGGGAAAAACCTGGACTTATACGTAACGCTTTTGCGGACGGTAAACGCCCATAGACGTCATTAACAAGTCTGGAACAAGCGTTGTGATCAATGCTTGTGTTTTCTCTGTACGAGAAGTGGCCTCTATGCCATATGTAGGACAATAATAAGGTGGTATAATTTAATCTACTTTTTCGTGTGGTTAGTGGCTAACCTGGTGTCAGAGTCTTAAAGCCGCCCAACGGCCTCTGACTTGGCTTCACATGTCGTCGAGATATTATCTCAGGCATGCCGATGTCCTCACGATGTTTTCCTTCACCGTTTTTGAAGCAAAGTTATAATTTTACAATACGCACATGAATCCGAAAAGTTAAAGGTGCGTGCCTTGGGTCGAACTTGAGACCTATGACTAGAGATGTAAAGAACTCGAGTCTTTGAGTCTTAATTCGATAGACTCGGCTCAATTTTACAAGACTCGGTGTACTAACAAAACTCAGAGCCTTGAGTCGAGCCGATCTGCAGTCCTTTCTCGAAAACTCGAGCGCCAAAATAGAACACGTATTTCAAAAAGAGTTCGAGTCTTAAAAACAAGCTCACGTCTCAAAAAGAACTCGAGTCTTAAAAAGAACTCGAGTGTATCGAGTCTTGTGCGTATCAAGGTTGATTTATTTAAAAATACATAGACATAGTTCATGTGGCAACATGCTAAATGTGACCTTTAGGCATGGCATTATTAGGTTCTGTGTGTACCCCAAAAGGGAAAAAAACGTGACGTGATGAGTAAAATATTTTTTCTTATATTTACCTCTTTTAATTTAATAGGAAAGATTATTTGACACTAGCTATTTCCCGCGACTTCCTATATTATTTTTATTCCGACTTATATTTTATTCCCTATTTATTTATAAAGGAACTCCAAATGGAAAAGAACTTGAGCGCGACTCGTCGCGTGAAACGACTCGAGCTCGAATCAAGACCTGAGCGCGATGTTGCGCTCGAGTCTCTATGTAGACTTAAGTGTTCTAGTCTGGGGGTGTTGTTGTAACGAGTCGAGCTGTGCAATTTGTCAGCTGAGCCTAAAATTTAGGACTCAAAAGATTCGAGTTCTTTACATCTCTACCTATGACTTGGTAGTCCAACGGGCACACGACTAGGCTATCACTGCTCTTTTTATTTAATGATTGCTTAGGACTGTATTCTAGATTTGCTGTAAAAAAATCCATATCAAATCAAGATGTAGTCATATCAAGTCCATCTAATCTATAATCATCAGTGATCGGAATAGGCTGAATATATTTCTCTCTCTCGTCTCCCGAGATACAGGTTAACTACCTAGTTCGGGAGGCAGAGCTTTCATGTAATGTAGTAACACTGGTTTGCAAATAAATGAATTTTATTTATTTGCCTAAACTTCGGAGAACAGAGACAGAAAGTGGAGACTTCCTTACGACTATATTTTTTTTCCCCGGGTTTCGGGTAAAGCTTCAGTAAGTTGAAAATAAGCTTTATTTAAGATGTGTAAAGGCTATTTTGAACTAAGCTTGCAATTAACAAATCTTAGGAATTTTCAATAAAACTAATCTAACTTAAATCATGTATTAGAATTATCCTTGAACAGACCGTTGTTGCATCAAATCTTTCAATACATAACATTTGACAATGTGTAACACCTAAGTAAAACTAATTTCTAATTTGAGCTCCTTCCGAAGTGGCTCCGCCGGCGGCCTCGACGGCCTGACTCCTCAGCATTTAAAAGATTTATTGAGTTCAGGCGCCGGGGAAGCTGGTGAGTCGCTTTTGAAGGAGCTTGCGGCTCTAATTAACCTGATGCTCAACGGCGGTGTGAATGATGCCATCGTCGATGTCTTATACGGGGCAAATCTATGTGCCCTGCGCAAGAAAGACGGCGGCATCCGTCCCATTGCCGTTGGGTGTACCTACAGGCGTACGGCAGCTAAAATATGCTGCAGACTATACGGCGAAACTTTAAAAAATAAATTCCAGCCCCTACAGCTTGGCTTCGGATCCAAAGGGGGCTGCGAGGCTGCCGTACATGCCCTTTCCAGTTTTTTAAACTCCGGTAAAGGTGAGGTCATCCTCAAGGTTGACGTCAAGAACGCCTTCAACTCCGTTAACAGGGACACTCTGTTGGCCGAAGTAAAAAAGGAGTTACCGGAAATTTATGGTTTTTTGTGGCAATGCTATAGGCACCCTTCCAAATTATTATTTAAAGACAACGTTTTAGAATCTGCAGTCGGATGCCAACAAGGTGATCCCCTCGGGCCAGTCATTTTCAGTTTAGCTATCCACCCCATAATACAACAACTAAATTCAAAATTTAATGTGTGGTATTTAGATGATGGGACTCTAGGAGGTGACGTAGACACTGTCCTAAAAGATTTCCAATTCCTAAAGCAACAGTTTCAATTCATCGGCCTTGACCTCAACTACTCAAAATGTGAAATTTACCCCTGTGACAATACCGACAGACAATCGACTTTCCAGAAATTCAATACAATAGCCCCAGATATCAAAGTTTTAGAAAAAAGTTCACTGCACCTCCTAGGTTCCCCAATTTTAGAAGACAGTTTTTCACCTTTCATTGATGGAAAAATTAAACATTTCAATGACATTTCGGATAGACTTTCTAAAATTAACTTGCATTCCGCATTCACCCTTATCAGATACTGCTGTTTCGGTCCAAATTTTATGTATTTTCTCCGTGCTTCCCCCTTGTGGAAGAAGCCACACCTTTTGGACAAAATCGATCAAATCATCCGAAGCAGTCTAACATCAATCATAAATGTGGCATTGGACGACCGCGCGTGGCTGCAAGCCACACTACCCATACGTTTTGGTGGGCTCGGCGTCCGCAAAATTTCCAGTGTAAGCTTACCGGCGTTCCTGTCCTCGGTCCACAGCACCGAAAAGTTAACCACAAGAATCTTAACCGCTTGTCAGGTTGACTCTGAAGTGCCGTGCTTGACTGATGCGATGAACGCCTGGAAAATGGCTTGCCCGGACACGGAGCAGCCCGAGAACCTGTCTTCCCAGAGACAGTGGGATGAGCCGCTCTGCAGGTTGGTACGGAACAATCTCATTAATACGTCCACCAACACTGCGGAGCGCGCCCGCCTATTGGCTGTGGGAGAATGGGAGTCGGGCCTCTGGCTTCAGGCGCTACCGTCACCCAACATAGGCACTATGCTGGGTGACACCACTTTCCGGCTCGCTACAAGTCTGCGTTTGGGCGCTCCTTGCGGGGCTCCGCATCGCTGTCAGTGCGGTGAAGCAGTCGACCGCCTCGGACACCACGGCCTTTCCTGCGGCAGGAGCGCTGGTCGTTTGGCACGGCACGCAAGCATTAATGACATTATCCGTCGGGCTCTTGTCACCGCCGGGGTGCCAGCTGTTTTAGAACCCAATGGCTTGGCACGCGACGATGGGAAGAGGCCAGACGGAATGACCATAATGCCTTGGAAGATGGGTAGGCCTTTGGTGTGGGATGCAACCTGTGTCGACACCCTCGCGCCATCCCATCTTCTCAGCACGGCGGGCTGTGCCGGGGCGGCTGCTTCTGGTGCAGAAAACCTCAAGCGGCGGAAATATAGCAACCTCATTGGTAGCTATATTTTTGAGCCGTTTGGGGTTGAAACACTGGGGCCGTGGGGTCCGAGTGCTCATCGAGTATTCCGGGACATCGCCAAGCGGCTGGTCGACTCCTCACGTGACCCGAGGGCTGGCCTATTCTTCGGCCAAAGAATCAGCATTGCCATACAACGTGGCAATGCTGCCAGCCTTTTGGGCACTTTTCCTGTTGACAGCGATGCGGACGAATTTTTTGATGCCCTATGACCGTTTCCCCCCCCCTTTTTATATACTTGTACATATTACTATTATTATTTTAATTCTGTTAGATTTTAAATCATGTAAATATCTATGGTCATAATAAATTTCTAATTGCATTAAAGGTACTTCGATATGTATTTCAAACGTAGGTACTGTAGATCTACGAAAATTCTTCCGGGATCTTAAAACTATTGCATTATCGTTTTGTGAAATACACAAATTACGTATTTACTCTTTCCCGAAACCCGGGAAAAAAAAATATTGTCGTAAGGAAGTCTCCACTTTCTGTCTCTGTTCTTCGAAGTTTAGGCAAATATATTCAGCCTATTCCGATCACTGATAATCATAAATGAGTTTTCCTCCTATTAGATGCCTTAATAAACATTGGGAAGCGTTAGTTTAATACCAGGAAGGAAAACATTTTGAATAAACTGTCGTATTTTGTTCACGTTAATGTCATTGCATTGATGCCTCATTTAAAAAGTATCTATGGGTATTTAACGGTATCAAAACCTATAATACTAAACAGTACACTTGTAAGGTAACGAATGCGACATGTTTACCCAAGGATCGTAACAGGTAAGATTTTGTAGTTTCTGCCTACCCCCGAGGGAAAAATCCATGAGTTTATGTAGGTATGTATATATTGTATTTACCTATGCTTGTTTACCCAAACATAAGGGCCTACACATACGTTTTCAGCTTATAGAGAGGAAGCCTCAGTCTCAGGAGTGGGAATACTGATTAAGTTGAAGGGTTCATACAAACACTGCGATCAAGCGTCCTGCGTTCTCGAGTCAGAAGTTCAGAACGCTGCAATTGGACTGTCTGCTTGTCTGCTATGCATACAGGGTATAAAAAGACCCAATACACATCATAGTAAATTGGTGAGTAAGTATGTCTCTCCTTCTCTCTTAATCACTCCTCTCAAAAGATGTCTTTAAAAAATATCGATTGTGTTACCCTATGTAAAAATTTCTACATTTATTTATATTTGGTATTTTTATAGTGTACAAAATAAAGAGTATTCTATATTTATCTAAGAAACATTTAGCAAAAATTATTGCAGTGAAATGAGTTTTATTTTTTGTGTAACGCCGTAAACGTTGTGATTATGGGTGCATGCAACAGTAGGTATAGGATTTTTGAGGCTATTTAAAATTAAGTTATAACATTTAATACTTGTTTTCGTACAAAAAGTTAGAACTGGCCTTCAATATCTCCGTAGCCAGACGGTTTCAGCTATGGTCCAGTACAAAAAAATATCACAATGACCTAGAGTCCCAGTGACTCTCGGCTAGTCTTTTACACTCGCTATAATTTATGTTTCATTGTATTTAATAGTAATTGCATATTTACATTAATTGGTTGACTTTCAAATATGAGTATATTATTATCAAATGAGACATGCTATTACTATCTTGATGGAATACATAATTGAATTCTGAATGCCAGAGGCGTATTATTAAATTGGATTATTAATAACATTGGTAGTTGGTTTCATTATTTACAGTTTCGAATGTCTATACAGGGTGGCAGGGACATCGACGCGAAGTCGGTTACCATGGATTCAGTACATGATTCTGAACACCAGTGCGTTGAAATTTTTCGTCTGTTATTTAAAAAAAAAACAGCTGTTCCATACATTTTGACCGAGTAGGTATTGCACTTTTCTATGAAACAGCAGATTTTTTTTAATAGCAGGTAACCGGCTTGGCGTCGATGTCCCTGACACCCTATATACAGGGTAGCAATTTAGTCACCTACAATCCTACATCCGTCAAGGGGGTGATCCTACCCAACGTACGTGAAAATAAAAAAACAATTTCTATTCAACCGTATCAGACTATTTCGATGCATTATATGTTTTTAGGGTTCCGTACCAAAATGGTAAAAAGGAACCCATATTGTACGACTAAGTCTGTCTGTCTGTCACAGCTGTATATCTCAAGACCTACTAAAGCTATCAACTTGAAATGTTTTAGAAGACGACCCAACTATTTTGCAAATAAGAAAGAAGATTCTTTTTTTTTTGCGACAGGGTCTGAACGGGGTTTAAAAAATTCGAAGTGGAGCTACTAGGGCATGTGGGGTATCATAAATATATAAAAGAGCGCTATTAGCACATTCTCAAACTTTTTGTTTTACGCCGCCGTGTAGTTTTCGACTTTTAACGAAAAAAGTCACATTAGTCTTTACCTCTGATTTAGCCTCATTGTCAAAATCAAAGTGGTTTTTATTCTTGTTGCGAGAAGATTGTAGAGAGGCTTGCTGTCTAGAAAGGACTATGGCTGTGCGTTTGGTACTTGTTTTCAGATTGACGCAGAAGCAAGTAAATGGTCTGGCCATGGTGATAATGGTCTACCCATGTGCTAAATTTCATCCAAATCCGTTCAGCCGTTTTAGTGTGAAAACGTAACAAATAAACAAACAAACTCACTTTTGCATTTATAATATTAGTTAAGATTAGGATAGTTATAATAGGATTGTCATCTCCACGTTGCTTAAGGCATGTATTATGTACATGTACATTTTTTTTCCAAATCTGTGAATGCAGATCAAAATGTTTCAAAAAATTAAGGACAGTCTCCTAAGACCGTTTTCCTGTAGCTACAAAGGTTAAGGTAGCTGTCCCTGCTGCCCCATCTCAAAAATCCACCCTGTATAACGTTAGGATAATGCTATCATAAGCGAATACGAATCTGTTTTTTATCACTAGTTAATTATTCATATTTAGGCTGGACTGAAAAATATTGACATATTTAGAGGCGATATACACTCTGTTATCAGCAACCAAAGGATTAAGATTAAAAGGTATTATTCGTGGAAAGACTGGAAACAGTATTTTTAGTATTACTGCCTAAGGCATAAGTCCGCCTTTGTACAGTATTTTTTTTATTTGTGCGCAAAGTTTTGATATAATAAATATTCATTTACTTTGTTTTGAAACCATGGAGTTTGTTTACGGCTATCTATTCTTAGGAAGTTTTAAATGGGAAAAGGCTGTGAAGTGAAAAGGAAGTGAAGCTGTTAAGCCAAACCAAGCCAAAACATAAATAGGGTTATGCTTTGATTATTTATATGCCTAAATAGAGTGTAATTAACTAGCCAACTTTGTTATGCTGGTGTGCATGACAGCTACGTCTTACACTCTCATAACGTCATTGTGCTGTCATTGTGCTTTTCTAGTGTGCGTGCATTTAGCGGCCATCAGTTGCACGTAATTTTTTCGATGAGTTCACTGTTTTTTGTAGACATATTTACCTCTTTGGGTCCATGCAGTTGTAATAAATTCGTTTTTGAATAAACTCTAATACCAGTATTTTTTGGTGTAGTAGAAGTTTGTGCAGACCAACAGACCGGGGGTAACACCTGGATAAAATCAGAGATGTTTCTCACTAAAGGGAAAGGGTCTCCCGCTTGACCGCTACAGTGGACATCAGGTGGACATAACAATTAAAATTCTATTGTGTCTCGTTAATGACAGCTGGAGGTGTAGCAGGGAAAGGAATATGGTTGTCAATCTGATATACAATTTATGGATGTGAGTTTATGTGTCTCCATTACATTGATATCGATTCGCGGTAAGACTAGACTCTGTCATAAAAACACAAACCAGCGAAAAACCTTTATAAAGGAATCCAATTTGCCATCAAGCAGAAGTAAATTTGAAGGCGGGAATGCGATACGTCAGATCGGCCGACCGTCAACACAACACGATTTGCGAAATTGAACGGAAGGGCTCGACGGCCCCTCACAGTCCGACTATTTTGTCGGGTAATCTTTATAATGCCAACGAAGGGAGGCCGATTTATATTGTACGTCCAATAAAATACTCACTTTGAAACTTTTTCGTTTCGAATAAATCACTGAACAAGAGGAATCGAGAACATAATGGCATTAGAAGATAGTGAATGAAACATTTCATTGATCTGACATAACATAACATTTAACATACATAACATCACGCCGATGTCCCCATAGGGTAAGGCAGAGTACCTATAGTACACCCACATTTTGACAGTTATGTTTTAAGTCCCATGTATTATGGGGCGACCCTGGGCACAAAACTAGACCCCAGGCTGCTACTAAAAAATTACTGATGAAAAAACTCTATAACCACCTGGCCACGGGACATTCGCTACAGCGAAAATTCGCGCGGTGCGAACGGCGAAGCGTCTTGCGACTAAAACAAATGTATAGACATGTACTACTTAGTCACGCCCCGCAAGACGCACCGCCGATCGCGCCGCCGCGCGCCGTTCGCGCCGCCCGTTCCGTGGCCAGGCGGTAACACTTTGCCCGACCCGAGAATCGAACTCAGGACCAGCAGTCATGGTCAGCAGTAGCGCTTGCGACCACTAGACCAACAAGGCAGTTAAGACGCAGATATTTGCCAGTGACCTTGAGTGGTTAGCTTGCGTGTTTTGTACTGAGCTCATGCAACGCGTCGTCCAGCCAGTAAAAGGACTCGCCCATCAAGGAGCGCTGTTCCAAATTAGACGCATTATGAATTTATTATACATACATATAAAAAATGTATTATTAAAATATTATAATAAGAGATCAATAATTAAATTATCTTTTAAATAGTGAAGGTTTCAGAAAAATACGCTTGATAGATTTTACGTGATTCTCAGTTTTTTACCCGCGTTAAACATAACTTTACAAATTAATTTCACTTTGTAATATAAACATAATCTAAAATATTCCTATATTTAAGAAAATGCTCCAATTTAACATTTATTATTTCGAAATCATTTAAACACTACTCGTTTAGACGTCATCTACAGTATAAAATCATAAGTATTCATATTAAAAGTCGGTTATCGTCGCCCTAATATCAAACAATAGTCAATATTACATAACAGTAAACAGTAATACTTACTGCATTTTGATAAAAACCATTGAGATCAACAATCAGTTTCAAGATAAAATAATCATCTTAGGATAATCTTAGGTAACGCCGACAAAATCGTAGTTATCAATCATTTCCTAACAATCTGCTGGAGATTGCTATTCCTGATATCACAATACCATGACAAGGTTAACCGATGTAATCATCGGAATGCTAATTAGAAATCTCTTATCACTAATAGGTTATTAGCATTGTTTATGTAGCTAAATGCTGATAGTAAGTTAATTCAAGAAATCATCAAAAGAGAAAGCAGTGCATATCAGGCAAATTGAGTCGATTATCGAATGACTTAAGGTGTGGGTAAAATTCACGGTAAAAACTTCTAAGAATTACTGACTAATGGAGGAAAAAACATAGATAAGTCAAA
Organism: Conistra vaccinii; assembly: GCA_948150665.1. Taxonomy (NCBI): domain Eukaryota; kingdom Metazoa; phylum Arthropoda; class Insecta; order Lepidoptera; family Noctuidae; genus Conistra; species Conistra vaccinii. Next base: position 8,705,942 of record OX411318.1, on the reverse strand, counting down.
TTGTAACGAGAAAAACCCCCGAAAGGAAAACCCACAGGAAACTCAAACTCAAAGCATTTATTTCAATTAAACCATTTTCAGGCACTTTTGAATTGTCAAAGAGTCGGTTAGTTAGTCAGAAAGTTGAAGTTAGTTGCCCATTCCAAAACGTAGATCTCTGTGGAGAAGAACGGGCAAGAAACTCTCAGGACACTCTTTTAAATATAGATATTACTAAATCTTGGAAGAACTTTATGTCTGTACCTAATATTTATACCTATAGTTAGTACTCCGATGCACACGCATAGTATCTCTATAATTGCGCTATCTATGTATGTTTATCTGTATGTAGGTATTTGTGTCTGTATGACCACGTTGATCTTCTAAATTATGCAACGAATTTTGATGCGGTTTTCACCATCACTTTGATAAATTATTCTGGAATTCCGGTTTATGTGTAATACTCCCTTACGTATAATATAATAAAGAAATTTCGATGTTTTGTCAAGTATTAAGAGCTGTGCAAAGCAGGGGCGTGTCGCTATAAGTTTACAGTAGTTAATTTAAAAACTGTGCCCAACGAAACCGTAGAACCGTCTCAGTTGCTCAGTAAAAACAAAAATGAAACTCTGCACAGTTACATAGGGTAGAGCGAATGAAACAATTTCAATTGCAACTAAGTAGATGCGTAAATGAACGTGTAACCTTTTATTAAGAATTTCTAGAGTCGTTAGGCATACCTTTTTTGGTCCCATTTCTAACAGAATCTGCAGGTAAGCTATGGAGAAGTTATGTTACACGTTATAATTAAAAAACGTGGAAACGTGTGAAAGAAGTTTGAGTTTGTGGTAAAGATCTGTTTACTTAGCAATGTTGTTTGAGGAGTGCTACACACATATTTGGGTTCGGAAATTAATAAAGCCGACCCGAAGAAATCACTACTCATATTCATTCGACTCGTACCTACTGATCGGTAAACGTTGTTCGGCATCTACCCTCGTTCAATCATGTTCGGGTCGGCTCGGTACAATTGGAGCTGAGTAAGCCGAGTGGCTTTTTCCCGAACATAATATATTATATTCTCTTTTGCCGCCCGGCTGAGCCGAACCATGCCGACCCGAACATGTGTGGAGCACCCTTGATAGGCATTAATAATTAAGACACACACCCATTGGATGCTTGTCGCAATTTTGATGAAAGATATCCTGTCAGTACGTGCTGCACCTAGGCCTCGGGGATTACGAAACACCGAGTACGCAATCCCAGTAATTTGCGTTGACCGTTGCTCACAACATGTCGAAAGTGAAATAACATCCCAATACAAATAGCCTTTTTTGTATGGGAAACTCTATGATAACCATCAATTACGATTCGATTATGTACCGTTGTGTTCCGGTTTAAAGAGTAGGTATGGGTGATGACTGGCATAATCACAGACACACTTTAGCTTCTTAACTAGGATGTATGTAAGTAAACAAATCAGTGATACATCTGGTATTGCAGGTGTCTACAGTAAGCAGTGATTACTTACCATTAGTTAGGTCATATTCTTTTTGCCACCCAGTTCCTGGCCGATAGCACAACTCCGCTGCAAAACCATAACCTGCAGCGAAACCGTAGTAGGGCAATTCAACAGATTCACGTCATGTTCCGCTACCTAAACATCTGAAGGGGCATTTTTGGATTCTGTTGCCGAGTATTTTAAAGTTCGGCTGCAGCTTGAGTACCATCACTGCTCGCGCGTTGCCCTGTCAAGTTGAAAAAGCTATCAGCGGATACTTTATAAAAAACTTTTGGAACGAAGTTCCCTTTCGCATGTTGCGAAGATGTTGCTAGACGGAAAAAATTGGGACCAAAAGTTGTAACGACACTTTTTATTTTTTATTATAACGCCATCTGTGAGCGACCACAGGTACTAATTAGTGGCATGCCTTTGTGAGGTTCATTCCATAACTTCGTTCCATCCGGGTGTCCCTTGACACCTCTCAGCTTTTTTTGTAATATTTTTCTTTCGAGATGTGCCACACACACAGTAAATTAGAATACTAGATTGTTTTACGACAATGCAACTATCAAAAGATTTTACCTGACACGTAATAACCAAAGAATGAGGATTTGGTAGTAAGTAGGTAATTAACCTCTACAAAAAACTCAAGGTACAAAAATATTGATACAGTCATTCCCATGTTATTGTTTGTTTCTGATGAAGCTTATAAAGAAACTGGTTTTACCGATTTACATAGTTTAAAAACATCGTGTTGTTTTAGAACACAATTGACTTGTTGTACTTCACAAATCTGCCCGCGGTTCCGCCCGCATGTACCCTAATCCTTTTTCTAAAATAAAAGTTGCCTTAGTTATTCTTTACAACATCAGCTATCTGTCAGTGCCGTTTCGGGGATTAACTGGAACAAACAGACAGAAAAAATTTAAATTTGTTATTTTATAAGTATTTATACTTTTACTAGATTTCGCCCGCGGCTTCGTCCGCGTGGAGGTCGGAAATTATCCCACGGGAACGTTCTACCGAGATAAAAATGATTCTATATATTACTCCAGGTTCAGACAATCCGAGCAAGAGAAAGACAGAGGATAGAAGCATTCGAAATGTGGTGTTGGAGGCGGATGCTCCGAGTTTCATGGACAGCCAAACGCACAAACGTGTCTATCCTTTCCCAACTCGACATCAAGACTGGCCTGGTAATGGTAATAGGTAATAGCCCTGCCGCAGGGCTATTACCTATCTTGCAGAAGCAATGCGATAGCGATCATTTGTTTCATTTTGACAGTTCAACAACATTCAATGCGATAATTACGTTGCAGAGCAGAAATTTTAAATTTCGAACTTATGAAGCAATGGATTAGTAATCTGTTTCAAAACAAATTGATTGTGTATTACGTAATTAGGGTACCGATTGTCTACAGTTTGCCTACTGCGTATTCTAACATATTTTGGCCACATAATGCGAAGGGGAGATAGCAACCTTGAAAAACTGGTTATTGTTGGCAATACCGAAGGAAAGAGAGCACGAGGCCGGTCGCCAACACGATGGTCCGACCAAGTAAAAGAAGCTACGTCCTCAAGCATGTTTCAACAGGTGGTGATGGCAACTTTGGACCGGGACCAATGGAGGCAGATTGTTCGTTTAAAGGGGTCCAGTGACCACGATCCTCAGTAATGAGGGACCGATTGAAGAAGAAGAAGAATCCAGGTTATAAACTATCTGTGTGCCAGATTTCATCCATATCCATTCAGCCGTTTTTGCGTGATAGATAGAGTAACAAACATCCAAGCATTAGTAGGATTATAGTATAGTATAAGTATAATATACGTATAATATTAGTATAATAGGATAACCTACTATACTATTATTATAGTATTAGGTTTTTACTAAATGTATCCTAATGCATCTATTAAAAACCTATTATTTTGACATTACAAACAGACACTTCAATGTTATTTATTTGTATATTATGTATAGATTATATTGACGCAATGTTATCAGGTCAACAGGTTACTGGCATGAGAAAATACCTGTTTGATTACAAAAGCAGGTAAATACTTAAAAATTGTGTGGGTCATGACCGGTCATTAACAAATACAGACACATTTACATCATTTTTTAGGGTTCCCTTGCCATGCCTTCCCCTAGGCGTTTATACAAGAGATGGGAAATTTTTGTACGCCGATATATGAAGAGATGGGAAGGGGAAGAGATGCGACTTAACCCATTCTTCACGATAAATAAGGAACTCTAATATGACCCCTCGGTGTTTTTCGCCGTGATTGCTAATTACTTTAGATTCATTTGAAATTTCAGTGATTTGTTAACACATACACGCGTAGAACGTATTTTCACATAGGACATAGGTACAGCCAAACAGACGCACTTCAGTAGAGAATGAAATGCTCTCACCTTTTGTAAAAACAAAATAATAATCTGGTTCAATCTACGATCAACAAAGCTAATGAAAAGTAACTGTTTGAAATATACAACAAGGAGTTCAATATATTCCTCTTCTATTGTTTTTTGTATTTTTTTTTGCGCAGGCGACACCAATTAGTACGTACGTTAATTATTAATAACGAATATCAGCAATATTTTCATGTCGGTTTCATTTTTTTGTTGACATGCAATGACTCCCGTTGCCGAGAGTCAAGATAAATAGCGTGTGATTGGAGAGGAGTACCTGCTGCAGTGAACTGCTATATTAGGTGTGCTGATAATGGAACGGGTTTCAACTGAAGACCTAGGTAATAAATAATAATTCTGTTCTGTTCCCGATACCGGTGGGCTACTATTTTTTATATTTTTAAATGTTTTTATTAATGACTTTTATAAAAATATTTAAAAATGTGTTATTCAATAAGTGTATAAATGAATAAACGAAATAAGCTACCGGCTTATTTCGGTCCAAGCTACTGTAGGGCTACTATTTTTTATATTTTTAAATGTTTTTGTTTCTTTTTGTTATTATCAAAATATTTAAAAATGTTAAAGATAAGTATGTCTATGAAATAAAGGAATAATAATTCTTTATTTATTTATTTAAACTTCTCGCACAATAAAGGCGGACTTAATTAATGCCTCTCTACCAGTCAACTAAGTTTTATTGCCAATAACATGTGAGACCCTGGCTCCAGAGCTAGGTTAGAGTACCTGAATTTTAGGTGAAGTCAACTTGAAGTAAACTGTCATTATACTCGATGCTAGGGACTGACACTAGTGACAGTTCACTTCACCTAACTTTTGATAGTCAGACTTTTACAGAATAGACATTCTGGATTAAGGGAACAGAGTATCCTCTTGAACCATCTGTCGGGCGGACTATTTCGTAGAACTAAGTATTGAAATCCCTTTTATTATTTTTGTTTTAAGAAATGATATTGTCAGTATAACAAATGTTAGTTTTTTTACCCGACTACGGCGAAGGAAATAGGAGGGTTATGATTTTGACCATTATTTATATATGTATGTTCATCTGTTCCCTCATAATTTATCTTCTAAACTACTCATCATAAACAATAACATAACAAATGAGGTATCGTTGGAAGCGTCTTGATTGTCTGCTTGTTATATGTGACACATTGAATATTTCTCAAAAGGACAAAAAGATATGAAGTAAAAAAAATATAAAAATAATGATGCCATGTTTGGTATCAAATGAGACTTAATAAGCACATTCACAAAAAAAATACCCAACATAATTGAAAAAAAAAAAAAGTTATAAAACTAACAACTATATACGACAAAAAGTCATCTAATAAAAAGGCATACCTAAACAAGACTACACAGCCAGTCAAATTAAAAATCCGGACTCACACGTATTACTCGGCATAAATCGGACAGATTACGTTCTGTGATGTCTTGTTTATACCTTTATAAATGACTTTTTTGTCGTAGTTAGGTTTGGGTTTGAGTTTATAACTTTTATTTTTTTATTCAGAATGGCGGACGTAGAGTTTGACATGCGCCCAGAATGGTCGCATCGAGCGGCTCGGCTCACTGCACTGACTACAGTACCTAACGCGTTACAAAAACTCGAAACATTACAAATACTCGTTGCAAGTCAGTCTCCGCCTTTAATGATAAAAATACTTAGTTTTTTTTTGTTTTTTCAATATTTTTTTGTGCAAAGTTATTTTTTCTTTACTAATTTGCCAATATTGCTTTAAAAATAGAGCAAAATAAAAATAAACAAAAACCTTGACCCGTATTATATTTGCGAGAATATCAATAGATGTAAATATAAATTAATAAACATTCTAAGTTCACTCGCTGCTATAGCTTAGAACTAATTATGCTGATCAATTTAGGTCATTGAACCGCGTTATATCTGACAGGACTAGAACTACAAATTAAATGCAAATATCGAGCAGTATTAGATCCTAATGTGGTTTACTTAGGAATTGTAGCTAACATAGTATACACAGCTTTAATTAAAAGGTACTGGTATAATTGTTAATTACTACTACAGTTAAGTAGATTAACCATTAATTAATTCTGTTAAGGTTTCTCGATGCGAACTAGTGGGTTTCTATTAAATTATCGTAGGTTTGCGATGCAATAGTGGCTTCGATCAAACACAGGTAATTGAAATCGAGGAAATCAAAACTCTGATTTGATATTATGAAGACTATACATGCATACAATATCTAGGTACACTAGGTATATAAATATTACAAATAAATAAAATTTAAGTGTCTGTTTGTAATGTCAAAATAACAGATTTCTACTAAATGCATAAGAAAGTATATTTTATACGATACTTCAAAACAAACAAAAAAAAATTGAAAATACAAATTAATGTCTGTCTGTTTGTTCCGGCTAATCTCCGTTACGGCAGCACCGATTTTGTTGGGACTTTCACTGGCTGATATTATTTTTATTTTTGAAATAAAAGGAATTACTTAAGAGCCCACGCGGGAAAAGCCGCGGGCATTAGCTAGGAATAATAATAACAACATATTTTTAAATGTTTTTATATAATTTTTTAGGAAATATAAAAAAAAATCTTTTATATAGGTATTTAAAAGTTTAATAAACGAAATAATAATAACAAATAAATTCCTGAAATCAAAATTAATCGTTAATATCATGAATACGTTTACAATTTAAATAAATCCCGTTCAAGTTTCTTAAACCACGCTTGCTCAAGACGGGTTGATGATTTCAGATTTCAGACCTCTATTAACCATAAATCCAGATTTTCTCAAGATATTTTTCCTTCACCGAAAATACAGACAGTGCATTATGAATTGAAAAAGTCACATTGGTAGGTATTTCGCCGGATTTTAACCCACAACCACATACATGAGAGGCGAGGCCTTAACCACTGAGCCAACACGACTTAACACAACGAAAAGACAAAATTTAAAAAATGGCTTGACAGTACACTTAGTCGCACATTTTAATAAGTATGTGAAGTCATTTACTTCACATATAAATAATATACTTACTGAGTTATTATGGCCGGGCTCATATAACTGGTCTTAAACTGTTACAACAAGTGATGCAACGAATACTATTTTTACGAATACGTATACGAGTACCGATTATACAAGCCGAATACGAATACGCGTATGAATACCTGATTCTACTATTTATAGCTGCACGCAATTATTATTCAAAGAAGGTGAAATGAAATTTAACACGCTAAGCAATATAAATATTTAAATGTTAGGTATTTAATAATTAAAATTAACGATAGGCAAATTTTTATTTAAAAATCTAGTTGCAAGGTTTTTGGCGACTACTGATTCCATTTTTTCTGCCACTAAATTTCCTGCTGTTAAAAATAGCTTTTCTGAGACCACTGTGAAAAGTTTTATTGAGAAACATTTTCAAGTCAATTTTTTTGTCTTTTTTTTCACGTTTTCGGGACGACTTTATTTAAGAATTAAAAGCCGCTAGGCTCAACTTTTAGTACCAAGTCGATAAAACACAGTTAACACACAGAACATTTCTTTGTAACTGATTCTTTTTAGCTAAATACGTGCCCACTCATACCAAGTTACCTACAAACAAAAACTAAAAGATAGCCACAATTGCTGACTCTCTGTGGATATAAACAGAAGAAAAGAAAGTTGAATGATTTTATAAATGAATCTTTGTTTCTGTCAACTCGGTCGCAATGCAATATCTATATGGGTTTTCTAGGAAGTCACTAATTACGAATGTCACGAAAGTTTTCGGCGAATAAGAATATTAGGTAATTTGATGGTATTCGGGTAATATTCGTATTCGTTTTCGTTGCATCAGTAAAGGTAATACTTATGAGTTTGGCACCTGCTTTTTCCTTATTTTAGAGGTCATTGACACCAATACACTTACTTGTAAGCTGGACATATCCCATAATTTTATGTAAAATTGAAATAAATATTTATAAATGAAGTATATTTCTTATAAAAATGGAACTTTATTAAAGTACCCCTTAAAATACTTTTACATTTCTAAGTATTTTGTTTAAATTATTATTAATACTCACACGAAATTGTGTCAGAGGCTTCAGAGCTCAGTCAATGGTTTCTTAGTGTAATTACTATTGGAATTCCAGTAATACAGGAAATCCAATTAATAACCTGTTTTCAAAGAGGAATTTATTGCTAATAACTAGTTTGTATGTACCTACTTAGCAGTGGTAATACTGTTTTATGCAATAATAAACAAAGACTATCTTTGTTTAAAATTGTAAAATAATTATTATGGAGAGCAGCGAAAATCTATTTACAACACATTACACAACTATCATGGATTATTTTTTTATCATGTAGTTATACAAATATAGTTAACAGCTAAAAGAGTATTATTTAAATGACTACTATTAATATCTAATCTTTATAATCGTAGTAGGTAATGACAAAAATATATAAAATATTTTAGCACAGGTATTTCAAAGGCTTATTCAATGTTTTATTTTAAAACATAATTTTGATATAAATTAAGGTGATTGTCGAGTAAATAATACTAATAATATTTTCATACCCATACATTTAAATAAAATTTTAAAATAAATACACTTCACTAGTCTTAGTTTAATAATTTTCACGTTTCCTTAAGAAAACGATCTTGTAAAATACAACGGCTATAACACTGCCTACACATGGGCCAACCCAGTATATCCATTGGTGGGTCCAGTAGCCGGTCCAGACCGCGGGTGCGAAAGACCTTGCGGGGTTCATGCTCGCGCCGGTCAGCGGACTCCCCACGAGGGACAGTCCAACAATTGTCAAACCAAACTTTATCGGGGCGCTGTCTTGTTTACTTGCGTTCACTGGATCCCACACGCCACAGTTAATGAAAGTAAGTGCTGCTGTCAGCGCTATCTCAACACCCAACGATTGAAGGTCCCTCATGTCCACATGCGGGGCCGACACACACACGTTCTCAGCCAGCACGTCCACTGGAGATATTGACAACAGTATTCCATAACCCACTAAAGCTCCGGCGCATTCAGCGATCACGTATATGATCCCTACAGGGATGGACGTACTGCCCCAGATGACAGCCGCCAATGTCACCGCCGGGTTCATGAATGCTCCAGAGAGGTGACCAAAGATTTGAACATTGAACAGAACTACGAAACCGAATCCGAACGGAGAATAGATGCTCATGTTAATTCCTTCTATAGGAATACATGTCATGCAACCGAACAGGACAAGCATCAGGGTGGCTAGAAATTCTGACACGATGCAGTGCCAGGAACTTCTCAACCATGAGCGTAGGGTGGATTTCGCAGCGTCATCATCTTGTGTGATCTTGAGTTCTGTCACTAATTGAGTAATCGGTGACACTGGCATATTTGCTGTTCCCTATTTCACGTTTTAAATAAATTACTAGGCTAAACTGCACGTCACTTTGATCAAACTTCTCAACTGAGATCACTCATTGTTTTAATTACACGCAGATCAATAATTCACTGTGACTTCCAGGTGTTGATCCGCCGGTGGACTCTACTGTTTTGCGTGAGGCTCGAGGTAAAAAGAATATATAGATATCTCCGGCGCACAGACTCACGAATAAAATGATATTGAGCAGATAGGGCGACTGTTATCTATTGTTTTTAGGCCTACAGTAATATATCCGATTATTGCACGACTCTTAATGCGAAGCATTAGAGTGTGCTCTACGATCGAAAATTTTTTTTTGCCCCATTTTTTTAATTATCGTCTTAAGTGGCTATGAATTCTCGAGTCTCTTTAAAACGTCAGACGCTGCCGATAGCGTGCGGTATTGTTATGACGGACGGACGACTGACTCACCGCGGGTTGCCAAAACGATTGTTGTCGCCGTCGTAATCGCAATCATGAACAAAAAACCGAGCAGAATGAAAGCTTCCTAACCCTGGCTACATGTCTCGCTACACCACTGACGTTTCGCTGAGGAACAGAGTGCGCACGAAGTAAAGTTAGCGATAACGCGACACTGTAGCTCCAGGGTAACAGATTTCCTGCCGGGGTTGCGGGTAGTCCCAAGGGGAAACCGTGGCCCCTGGCATGGCAAGGGAAGGAACACGGGTGGGTTTTAGTCAGTAAAAGTCTGACACGCCCTTCCGCTCCGCCCAGAGCGGGAGAAGTCATTGGATGATTTCCCACCCAAAAAAAAAAAAAAAAAGGGTAACAGATTTCAAAATTCTTACCTTTTTTCATAGGGCTGTCAAATTAAAAAACCGGGGCAACTGCGGGTCAGGATTTGGCAATGACCACAGACGGACGGATGGACAGACGGACATGGCGAAACTATAAGATTTCTTTGCTTGTTTTACTATTGCACTAACGAAAGTTAAAGGTCAAACAGGATCTTGCTAAGATGGCCTACAAACACACTTTGGTACTTACAAACACAAAAATACGAAACAAGTTGGAGACGAACCATATTATGCCAATATAGACGGTAAACCTTAAGAATATTAAAAAAAAAAATCTTGGAAAACCTTTTCGCCATCTTAGTTATTTTGGATATTACTTACCTCGTAACTAAATACTTCTGTAATAAGCATTAAAATGTCTAGGTATAGGTAGGTAATTAGGATTGGGAGCGCCTTAAATGACTTTAAAAAAACTAAAAATATTTTATTAATAATTGTAACTCTATTCTGGGTGGATTTTTGAGATGGGGCAGCAAGAACAGCTACATAGAACCTTAACCTTTGTAGCTACAGGAAAACGGTCTTAGGAGACTGTTCTTAACTTTTTGAGACATTTAGATCTGCATTCACAGATTTTGAAAAAATGTACAGTCAGCAAGAAAATGGGCAGTTTTCACAAAAACTTTTTTTGATGCCATTCGATCCTGTTTCATATAAGGATTAAAAACCTCAATTGGACTGAAATCATCTGAGGTTTGAGTACTAGAAAAGTCAGAAATCCCAAAAAACTTTTCCCATACATTTCGTAGGCAATGAGACTCTATTTTAGTTTTTTTATCATGGATAGATTGACCATCACAATGATGGCTGGCCGAAAAAAAACAAAAAAAAAAACTTCGGATTTCGATCGTATACGCGTCATAATTAAAAAAAAAACCAGGAACTCAAAGATTCACTTACCACAAACCTGTATGGAATTAATTCTAGCATATTATCAGCTGCTACTCGCTCTGTAGTAAACAGAGTAAACCTATGCTTACCTCAAAACGGCTACCATTTTGAGCACCTCTATCTTAGAGCATAAAAGTAAAATTTCTAGGCGAGTCCAAATGTCAAGCTTATAGTTTTTAATTGTGTTGTTTAAAGTTTTTAATTGGTAAATAATATCTAAAGTAAAAGTTATTGTTTTTTATTTGTTTTTCGATCAGTCTTTTTTATAGCGGCCAGTATATCGATGGTAAAAAATGTAGTTGGAGTCTCATTGCCTACAAAATGTATGGGAAAAGATTTTCATGATTTCTGACTTATCTAGTACTCAAACCTCAGTTGGTCCAATTGAGGTTTTTAATCCTTATATAATGTAACAGGATCGATTAGCATCAAAAAAAGTTTTTGTGGAAACTGCCCATTTTCTTGCTGACTGTATTTTTTTTTCAAAATCTGATAATGCAGGTCAAAATGTTGTAGCTAAAACGGTTAAGGTAGCTGTCCTTGCTGCCCCATCTTAAAAATCCCTGTATAAGGTGTTTCTATTGATACACGAAATCTGTTAACTCATTGTACTCATCATTATGAACAACTTTCACTATGGGATCAACGTAGAAATCGCGAAAAAAAATTAGCTGTTCCATATATTTATATTCGCTTATCTCGTAAAAATGTAGGGATCAGCTGATTTTTTTTCGCGTTTTTTTTCACTTGTAACAGAACGTCGAGCATTCACCGTTTTTAAATAAACGAACAGAGCCAAGCATAGAGCCGAACATCACTACGAACATTTTCCCGATTATTCTCGCGACCAGACTAGTGAATAAACTTTAAAATAATTATTCGTATTTTTTTTTCTATTAAATGGGATTTCCATATTTAATGTTATAGTAGGTACGATACATAACTCAGTTGTAGCATCGGCAAAATTCGTAAAACCGATCACCATCCGAACTGAGTGCGCCTTCAAAATCACCAATATTTATTACTGTTTTAGGTGAAAATAATCTTTACGCAAACGCAGTAACTTGTGAAGTCTTATAACCAAATACATTCGTAAAATTGAAATGAATGAATGCAAATTTTTAAATTTATGCTACATCTAAGTTGTGTCGTACTGTATTTGCTTACTTTTAAATAAGCTTTAACAGACATTGTTCTTTCTAGCATTAGTGACGTTTTTTCTTTAACAGGGTAAATCAGGCTTTCAGTTTCAGAACAGTGCTAAGAGTTCAGCTTAAACACCACCTTTCTTTTCTCTGGCTTTTTGTTTAGAATGTTTCCGGCTATGTACATATACAAATATTTTGTTCATTTTGTGTGATCTTTAACTAACTGTTATGTAGGTATTGTATGTACGCCTTTTCTAAGTCAAAATTGAATATTTAATTAGAGTCAGTGAGTCCTAATGCTATTTCAATAGGTGTTAATCCAGTAGTGGACTGTATTGTATGATTGTACGTCATTATGGGATAGGTCATGACAGAAGCGGTATTCGTACATTTACGTTCATATTTTGCAAGCCTATTTATGGTGGAGTGAAATCGCTCTACGGTGCCAATTGAGTTAGGATTGTCTGGCGTTGTTATTTTATTTCTATTTTGAACATAGACAAAAGTTCGCGCTTAATTTCATTGTTAAATTCAGTGCCAGGGTCACATGCTATTTTCCTGGGGACACCGTATATTTGAAATTTCATTAATAAAGCTACTTCTGTCGTTAATAGCCTGTCTTAATTTACTGAACGTGTCTACCAGCGTTAGGTAATATTTACTTTATAAATTAAATAAAAGTCAATGAATATTTCTTGGCCGATAAATTACTATGAAAACTCATATTTGTTGTGTAATTTAAAAATGGAACGAACTTTTTACTTCCACACAATCATGGCAACCAAGTTGGTAACGTATTTTTTTTTTCAATTTTGTTTGCCTTGCAAATAGAGCGGTCTAAAGAAAAGAAGAAAAAAATGTACATATTGGCGCGTGACAAATTAGCGTTGTTCGTCATTGATTCTGGAATTCATAATTAATCATAGATAACGCTAGTTTTAACAATACATCTATATAATTAATTGACTTAATCTCGCGACAATCTAAGAAGCCCGATATGACGTCTCTCAATATCTTGCCACGAGCCACGACAGCCTTGTATGAAGGGTTACGTAAGAAATCGAAAAATAAAAGTCATAATCCTAATTAATTACTATCCATACGCTATGACAATTAGTATCATTCGTAAGCACCAAGTTTCACTATACTCGTATATTGGAAAATGCCCTCAAAAATACGAATGAATCATTCTTAATTTTCCGAAGGACGTTATTACAATATCATGTAGTGTTGGGTACACTCTGGTACACTAGTCGACGCGGCGACGACTGCTCGAACTTTTTGGTACGAGTAGGCGTGACTAATATTCGTGCTAATTAGTTTAATTATTTATTTATTTAGTTTTATTTATTTAGTATATATTTATCTAGTTTTTATTTATTTATATATTTATTTTGTGAAATAGACGATGATTTATAACGAAAACGAGCACGAACAATTTCATGAAAAGACCTTTGGGCGTATAGATATTATGGAAAAACTACTGTAAGTATTTATTCAAAACAAAATTATTTGAACTATTGAATAAATTATCTATATCTTTAGATATATTTTGCCATTTTTTTACTACATACCTACCTAAATTATTTATTTACGCCCAAAGACGACGTTCATTACTTCCAAACCAATTTTGTTTTCCAGTTCTGCTATCATAAAGAGAAATGAAATGAAGATATAATTTTGATATAATTGTTAGTTTGGAACGTACACCGTCAAACAGACGAGTAATCACCGTGCTACGTTTGTGTGACCGACTAGCGAACCCTTAAGTGAGGAGTGGTGGCAGCGGCTGCAGCAACACCGCCCGCGTCACTGACTCGCAGCCTTCTCGACCTGGGCCGCCAGAAGACGCCTCTGTGTCTGGTTTGATTCACAAACCTTCACAATGCTAGGTACATTCAATGCATTCTGAAAGTGGTTAACGTCGCAAATAACTGTCACATATTTCGCTGTTTTGATTATTTTGGCAATATTACTGTATGAAATAAGAAATGTGGCTAACTAGCCAACTAGAATATTAATGAATTGCATTTGTAACATTGAATTTGATGTTGTACCCGTTTTAGGTGTAAAAAAGGCATTTGGAAAGTTTTTTTACATCTAAAACTAAATATTCGGTGTTACGATATTAATTAGTGCATTTCACAATCAATAGTCTAATTCGCTAGTTAGCCACATTTCTTATTTCCATACAGTATTATTTCCAAATGAATTACAACAGGTAAATATTTGACAGCTATTTACGATGTTGGCCACTTTTAGAGCTGCCTGTCTACTGGAGCGGAGAGGAGAGGAGAGGAGCGGAGATGTGCCAATATGAACCAATAGAATTTAAACTCCGGTACAGATTCGCGGTTCTATTGGCACATGTCCACTCCTCTCCGCTCCAGTGGACAGGTAGCCTAAATCAGTTAATTGTATTTAAATCGACGCAATATTCTCAGGTCAACATCTGCTTGGACGCTACTGAAGGTGCCAAACTCGTAGCCAAATTTTGGGCTGACTAATTGACTATATGAATTGCCAGCGACACGCTGTTTCTAATTCCGTTTGGTTACTGGCATGAGAAGAAATACCTGTTTGATTACAAAGGCAACCGGCCAAGTGCGTGTCGGACCACGCATATTGAAGGGTTTTGTAGTTGTAATGAATTTATTCCTCGAAAAAACATATGTAGTTGTAAAACATGTTCTCCCATACTCATATATATACGTCACGGTTAATACTCAAACAGCAAAAAAATATTTTATATTTTATGTGATAAAACTACAAACTAACAATATTGTGATTCTAGATCAACGGCAAGTTCTCTATGTTCCCTAGGTTTTGATTTATTTGCGAGTATCAAAATATTATTATGAGCAGTGGTGGCCCAGTGGTAACGGCCCCGACTTACAAGTTTTTTTAGGTCGTGGGTTCGAATCCAAGCAGGCGCTTTACTTTGTGTAAATAATTTCATCACCACTGCTCTCAAAACGGTGAAGGAAAACATCGTGAGGAAACCGGCATGTCTTAGAACCAAAAATTCGAAGACATGTGACATCTACCAACCCGCACTGGGCCCGCGTGGTAGATTACGGCCCACTCCCTCTCACAGAGAGGAGGCCTGTGTCCCAGCAGTGGGAACATTGATAGGCTGATGATGATGATGATGATCGAATATTATTTAATTTTATAGTACTTATTGTGTATTTCCATTGCCGTTATAACAAGAAATAAATAAATAAAATAAAGTAAAAATTTAAAGAAGATCCCCGGATTTTTTCGAAATTTAAAGAGGATACAAGAAAACGTGTTTTTTTACTAAAGTAAAAACGAAGTGTTAAATATTGTTTGGTGGTACGGAACCCACCGTGTGGGAGTCCGACTCGCACTTGGCCAGTTTTTTATTTCTGTGGTGTCAGAATAGATCTTGTAGCATAATGTATTGCAGAGTTATTTTCAAAACAAATAGCGTAGAGTCATCTCAATTACCTGTTTTTTTACTTGTATCCTATACATGTATATATTATAATGTAGGTATATATTATAGTTAATATGTATGTATGTGTATTTTAAGCTTATAACCTATATATGTACTTGTGTGCCTATTTTAGTTATAATGCATTTAGATATCTTTTTAATATTTTTTTTACGGTTTCTCCTCTTATTCAGAGCACCTGCCATCTTATCTCTTCACCACCCTTGGTTGACTGGTAGAGAATGCCTAAGGCATTAAGTCCGCCTTTGTACCTCAATGTGTGCGAGAAGTTTAAATAAATAAATGTATGAAAGTTTTTTTACATAAGTATGAGTGTTCCGGAATAACGCTGCCGTATATAATTAGGTACATACAAAATATGATGCATATTGATATTACGACGGCTGATAACAGGCTTTACCTCGACACCAGTATTTGTGAGGAGAATTTTGTTTATACATACCTACTTGTGACAAAAAGTTTTATTTAGTGACTGTTTTGGGTTTTATATCTTTAGAGCTTACACATAATTTTTAGGGGGATACGTCAAGGTAGCCCGGGAAATTCTTTTTTTTTAAGTTTTTTGCAAAGTACTTTGTATGTTGATCAAAATTATTATTTTTGTGCAAAAGTGTTTTTTTCTTTGCTAATTTGTCAATGTTAGTATGTTTGCTGTAAGGCTCCCGCAGAAAGGCGCGACGTGAGACCGGTAGAACAATTTCAGTGAAGTTTTCATAGAAATTGCTCCAACAGAGTCGCATCGAGCTGCGCCTGTGTGCTCTCCTTCTAAAAGTAAAGTAAAAAAAAAAAAAAACACTACCTTGACCTGATTTTATATAATATATTTGTGAGTATATATGGATATACTCGCAAATATCAAGAGGAAGAAGAACGTAGTATGTTTCTGAATTTATGTTCACATCTGTGGAGATGTAAACATAAATTCATAAACATACAAAGTTCTTCTTCTTCTTTTCGTGTCGATGGTACCTACTCTTCCTCGATTTTATTATTTTGTATTGTATGAGCCCAGTAGGTGTCCACGTTGATTGTTGCAGCAGTGGCATTCTTTAGGTCATCCGAGGTGCAGGTGAACGGGGACTTAGGACACTCCACATAATAAATTCATACGCAGTTGACTTGTTACCTCTTATAGCTTAGAACTAATTTTGCAGATCAATTAAGGTCATTGAGTCACGCTATTTCTGACAGGACTAGAACTACAAATACAAATGTCGGGCAGTATTTGCTCATTCTAATGTGGTTTGCTTAGGAATTATAGTTTACACAGCTTTAATTAAAAGGTACTGGTATGATTGTTAATTACTACCTCAGTTAAGTAGATTAACCGTTAATTAATTCTGTTAAGGTTTCTCGATGCGAACTAGTGGGTTTCTATTAAATTATCGTAGGTTTGCGATGAAATAGTGGGTTCGATCAAACAAACACCTAGGTAATTGAAACCGACCTCGGGAATCAAAATTCTGATTTGATATTATGAGGAATCTGTACAGTAGCGGTCTTAAGTCGCTAGGCCATTTTTTAAAGGAATCGCTTGACGTTTAGTTTGACTTACGACCTTCTATTTTCAAGAGACATGCATCATCTTCAAGTGATTGTAGTTCATAATTTCAACCTTACAATCTGAGTCAAGTTGACCTAGCGGTTAAGCGCGTTCAGATAAAATCGATGAGCCGTGAGTTCAAATCCCGCGTAGCATTAGATTAGTTAGATTAGTTAGTTAGATTTTTGTAAGTTTTTACTTGATTGGAAGTAATGGGACAGAAATATAATGATATTATTCTTTATCTTGTTCGCCTTGTTCACACATTTCGTAAAGTTAGGAAGGTAGATCATATTAAATTAAATGAAGAATCTAGATTTCTGTGAGGTAGACATGAGTTTTAGGAATATTTAACTTGATCGGAATGAATGTTGTCGTTTGGTTGTAGTTGTTGGTTAGTGACGTGTGGTTTAATAGCAAAGAGAAATTAAACTACTACTCAAAATTTGCAAAATGTATGCAAATATTAATATTGAGACGAGGGCGACTATTATTGCGCTGCATAAAAGTGGTCTTAATAGAAGACAAATATCTGATGAAACCGGACTAAATGTGAGTGATTTTATTTATGAATTGTAACTTAAACTTTTATTTGAAAATACCTAAGATTATTTGGTGGCATATGGATTAATTGTTTTAATTATTTTTTAAATCCATCATGAGGCCGATTAATAATTAGTGTTTATTATTGGATTTATAAATGCAGAGTTTTAATATTTTAATGTTATATTGTTATCACATAACATAATCAGCCTATTAATGTTCCCACTGCTGGGACACAGGCCTTCTCTCTGTGAGAGGGATATTGTTATATTATAAATATTATTAAAAATAACAAGTGTTTGTTATTGGATTTATATATGCAGAGTTTTTATATTTTATTGTTACATTAAATAAATATTATTATATTTTATAAAAATGAAGTCTTGTTAGTAGTAGCATTTTGTTATAGCTACTTTATTATAACTAATATTTTTTTTTTTTGTTTTAGAGGAATACTGTTAGTCTCTGGATTAAAAGATATGAGGAAGAGGGTAGCCTTGCTAGTCGACAGCGAAGTGGAAGGCCAACGCTTATTAGCGAGGCACAGCGACGATATATGGTGGGCGAGTATGAAACAAATGGTTTCACAACTTTCACACCAACTAGACACTTTGCAAACTTATTCGACACTTCAGTGCGAACTGTTCGCCGTGCCCTTCACGCTGAAGGCTTGCATAACAAAGTGCAAAGGTGGGAGTCACGGGATGAGAGATGTATAGAACAATTAAAAACCCATTGCAAGGAGGTGTGGGAAAATTTAAGAGGAACCTAAATATGTGGTAATATTGTAGGGTCGATGCGCAAACGTCTACTTGACTGCATCGAAAATAATGGGAGTTATACAAAATATTAATACCTAGATGTTTGGTTATAATTATTAGACGGTGTCACTAAATATTTATATTAACATAACCGTAATTATTTAATGATCTTAAATTGAGGTTTAGTTTCAATCTTCTTTTCGTCAAGAAAATGAACACTTAAGCTATATAACCTCAATATAACATTCATTGTGACGTTACATAAAAACATGCATAAAGTCTAAAATATCATATAGGTAATAGTTTTCCATAAACTCTGCCGATACCTATAATAAGTGGGTATCAACAATATTATATTTGTGTTATTAAGTATTAGAATATCCATTCCTTGTTATATTATTATGAATTGACTAAGTGGGTAGTGGTACCCACTAACAAAAAATCTTAAGAACGGTTAACAAGAGAACTTTTTTTATCTAGGTAGGAATGTGACGTCACAATTCTCATAAAAGTTTGTTAATTTTATAAATGAATAAAACGAATAAACATTTTTGTTATCATAGCACAATTTTTTTATTTCCACCTTTCAACACCGAAAAGATAAATATTATTTAACTATTTATGTGATTTTTTATCACATAAATAGTTAAATAATAATATAAAAACTAATATTTAGTTTCTTATAAATATTATGCATAAATACACTTTAAATAAATACAAATATCTAAAAGTTTTTGTTATAAATACAAATATGGTCTAACATTCACACATTTTATGTGGGATTCGAACTCAAGCCTCATTGATCGCGTATCCATTGCTTTACTCAAACAGCTACGGGCACATGTCAACTATAAGTGAATTTTATCAATGCAATGGTAAGAAAGGTCACCTCTATGACGCTTATTCTAAATGCAACAGAAATATAATGTTGTTTCGCGTTAGTGCCACGGTGTGTGTTACTGATGAGAATATAAATTATGATATTATATGAAATAAGATATGAATACTCGTAACGAACAGGATCTGTACTCACAGAAATCAAAATGATTAGTAGGTAGACCTCAAAAATCGAAGTAAAGTTTTTTTATGGGCTACCTACTAAACTTTATTATTTATGTGAACAAGACGAATGAAAGAAACAAAAAACGAATGATTATTATCGATCTACTACTAAATATTAAATATTAAAAACTAAACTAAATATTAAAAAGAAAAAGTGAACTATAAATAGTAATTATTTAAAAAAAAAATATCCGCAGGAGAGATTCGAACTGTCGGCTCGCTGAAAACACACAAATATCAAAGGACGTAACCATTGAGCTAGCATGTCATACATTTTGCTGGTTGAAATTATGAACTACTATAAGTTATAAACCAAGTGAGTGTGTGTGCGTGTGGAACAACTTATAGAAGAAGGTCGTAAGTCAAACCGAACCGTCAGCCGATTACTCAAAAAAATGGCCTAGCGACTTCAGACCGCTACTGTACATCTATACTTTATTAATAATATTAATAAATAAAATTGAACAGCTTTTTACTAAATGCATTATGAAAGTATACGAGTATAAGATACTTATATCATAAAACAAATTTTAACAATTTTTTCTATCTGTTTGCCGGCTAACCTCCATTATGGATACACCGGTTTTGACGGGACTTTCACTAGCAGATAGTTGATGTTGAAAAAAATATTTAGGGTCCATGAAATATTAATAATAACAAATAAATTCTTGAAAAACCGCATTTAAATCTGTTCACCCGTTTAAGAGCTACGGTGCCACCGACAAACACATACACACACATAGCGGTCAAACTTATAACACCTCTCTTTTTACATCGGGGGGTTAAAAACCAAATTCATCGTAAATATCATGAATACGTTTACAATTCAAATAAATCCCCTTCAAGTTTTTTGCATCGTTTACGAGAAAAAATACGAAAAGAAGGTGTTTGACCTTTTCGTTCCGCGAATGTATTATGTGCCTACATTAGTCATGTATCCCTTCATTGAACTTCTGCAATGAAAGGCACAAAGGTGCGTTGAATAAAATAATACCAGACTGTTACTGTCCCACTGCAGGGCAAAGACCTCTTCTCGTTCAGAGAAGACACGAGCATTGATGACCACGCTGGCTCAAGACGGGCTGACGATTCCAGACTTAGGTATATTAACCATAAGCGTAGATTTCTTCAAGATGTATTGTCATTAATGTCCAAGATAAACTTAGACAGTACTCCGCTTGACCGTTACAGTGGACATCAGGTGGGCATAACAATTAAAATTCTATTGTGTCTCGCTATGTTTGTTGATAGTATTTGATATGTACTTACCAGGATGTGAACCAACAACCTCATGCATGAGAGGCGAGGCCTTAAGGCTCGTGCAGACTCAGATAAAACAATTTATAAGAAATCTTCACGGTAGAATATTAACCGGTGTCGCGTTGCGCCGTCGCGTCGCGCTAGTCTGCACGAGGGTTTTTTCACTGGGTCATCAAGACTTAACACAATGAATAGAATGGTATAAAAAAATTGCTTGACATTACACGTAGTCTTACATTTTCATTTTGTATGTAGTGTCATTGATTTACTTCACATAGAATATACCTACTGCTTTATTTTAGCTGGGCTAATATAACTGGTCTTTAACTGTTACAACAAGGTAATACTTATGAGTTTGGCACTTGCGTTTTCCTTATTTTAGAGGTCATTGGCGCACCGGTACACTTACCTCTAAGCAGGACATAGCCTATAATTTTATGTAAGAATGAAATAAATATTTAAAACTTTTATAAATTATATTTCATTAACAAAATGGAACTTTATTAAAATACTACTTAAATACTTTGTACATTTAAGTATCTTTTTTAAATTATTATTAATAGGTACTCAAACGACATTTTGTCAGAGCTCAGTCAATGGTTTCTTAGTGTAATTACTATTGGAATTCCAGTAATACGGGAATTCCAATTAATAGCCTGTTTTCAAAGAAGAATTTATTGCTAATTAAGTACTACTTAGCTGCTGTAATACTGTTTTATGCATTATTAAAGAACAATTTCGTTTGTTTAAAATTGTAAAATAATTATTATGGTGAAAAGCGAAATTCTACATACAACAACACATTACTTACACAATTATCGTGGATTATTTTTAATCATGTAATTATACAAATATAGTTATCAGCTAAAAGAGTATTTTTAAATGACTACTATCTTTATCTAATCTTTATAATCGAAAGTAATGACAAAATATTCAAAAAAAATTTGCACAGGTATTTCAAAAGCTTTTTCATTGTTTTACAAAATAATTTTGGTATAAATTAAAATGATTGCTGAGTAAATAATACTAATAATATTTTCATACCCATACATTTAAATTAAATTTAAAATAAATACACTTCACTAGCCTCAGTTTAATCAATTATCACGTTTCTTTAAGAAAACGAACTTATAAAACACAACTGCTATAATACTGCCTGTACATGGGCCAGCCCAGTATACCCACTGGTGGGCCCAGTAGCCGGTCCAGACCGCGGGTGCGAAAGACCTTGCGGGGTTCATGCTCGCGCCGGTCAGCGGACCCCCCACGAGGGACAGCCCAACAATTGTCAAACCAAACTTTATCGGGGCGCTGTCTTGTTTACTTGCGTTCACTGGATCCCACACGCCACAGTTAATGAAAGTGAGTGCTGCTGTCAGCACTGCCTCAACACCAAACGATTGACGGTCGTACAGGCCCACATGCGGGGCCGTCACACACACGTTATGTGCCACCACGTCCACTGGAGATAATGCCAACAGTATTCCATAACCCACTAAAGCTCCGGCGCATTCCACGAGCACGTATATGATCCCCACAGGGATGGACGTACTGCCCCAGATGACAGACGCCAATGTCACCGCCGGGTTCATGAATGCTCCAGAGATGTGACCAAAGATTTGGATATTGAACAGAACTACGAAGCCGAATCCAAACGGGGCATAGATGTTCATGTCAATTCCTTCCATAGGAATACATGCCATGCAGCCGAATAGAACAAGCATCAGGGTGGATAGGAACTCTGACACAATGCCGCGCCAAGAATTTCTGAACCATGAGCGTAGGGTGGCTTTCGAAGCGTCATCATCTTGTGTGATCTTGAGTTCTGTCACAATTTGAGTAATCGGTGGCACTGTCATATTTGCTGTTCACTGTTTCACGTTTTCACAAAATAAATTAATAACTTGGCTCAACTGCACGTCACTTTGCTCAACTTTCTCAACTGTGATCACTCATTGTTTTTATTGCACGCAGATCAATATTCACTGTGACTGCGTAGTGTTGATCCGCCGGTCGACGCGACTGTTTTGCGTCAGGCTCGAGGTAAAAATATATAAATATCTCCGGCGCAGTCACACGGATAAAATGATATTAATGCAGATAGAGCGACCGTTATCTATTGTTTTCAGCCCTGCAGTAACACATCCGATTACTGTTTATTATCGTGTTTTGTGAATAGTGGCTATGGATTCTCGAATTCGGATTAGTATAAGTGGATATCGGTTTCAAAATGAACAGCTTTTTTTGTTTTTTTTGTTTGGTGTGTTTATTTTTTACATTTCATTGTGGTACTTAGTTTTTTAAGGTTGTGTAAAAGTTCTGAACAATATTAAGGTAAAGACTTTTTGCCTTTTAAAGCATTTCAAAAGCCGGCAATAGAAAATAAATCGTTCAATCAGCAAATATTATTATTCATTTGATACCACTTTAGCTTTATAAATAAAAAGAAATGCAAAAATATACAATTTAAAATAGACTAGAGACGTTTCCCATTTTCTCAATGTTTTATCATAATAACCTATTGTTTTGTGTAGGTAGTTCAAATAATTTATATTTTGTAGCCTTATTTATAAAAATCTCACTTTTGACTGATAAGCTACTGTAGCGAAGCAATTAGTTAGCTCTCAATGAGTGATTAACTTTTCTTTATTTATAAACGGTAGGTAGCAAGTGATTAGTTGCGAAACGAAATAGAGATGAAATTATGCGTTCGGCACAGATTATAATCAAAATAGGCGACTAAGATAAAGTTGTAAAAACCCACGATTTTTGTATCTCGTGCACCCATGTCTTTGGAGGAATAACATTGGAAATCAATAATAATGAATTTATGATAAAAATGTAGCTTTATTATGTATCAAAACAAAATGTTTTCTATATTATAAAATGTCTCTTGTTATTTGTGATTTGACGCATTATTAACACATTATACATAAGACAAAAGGTATTTTAATACAACACGTATATTAAAATAATACTATTTTAATTATCCTTAAAATGGTGAAAGTTTCAGAAAAATACGCTTGATAGCTTTTGGATAATTTTCAGTTTTTTATCCGTGTTAGACATAACTTTACAAATTAATTTCACTTTCATGTTATATAAACATAATCTAAAATATTTGTATATTAAGTTATTAAGAAAATGCTCTAATTTAACATATATTTTTTCCAAATCATTAACACTACTCGTTTAGAATTAATTAAGTAATTATTATAAAATCATTAAAAGTAGGTTATCGTCGCCTTAATAGTATGACAATAAAATTGATATCAGCGATGCCGCAGTATCTTTAGGCATGCCACGACGTCTTTAGGCATCATCATTGTTTCAATTTTATCGGCATACACATAAGTTATATTTCTATTCGTCGCATATATCCTTATTCTCCTTTGCCGTGCCGTGCCGCCAGTGAGCGCCGGCCCTAATAGTGCACCAGTGGTATTTAATTTTAACAGCTACTAATCAATTACTTAGCGACCTTTTGTCGCTAAATAGCGTTTATGAATAAGAATTTAACACGCGTTTATAAATAGATTACCTATATTAAACGTCAGCATGCGCAAGTATTTATTAGGTGACCGGTCAACTTGAAAAAGCCAAAAATAATCCCAAAGCCTTATGGAAAACAATTAAGCAAATAACTAATACCCATAAAACAAAATTAAGCCCAGTGGAGCTACTCACAATTCGAGACAGCCCAAAATCTGCAATTAATGAGGTAGGCCTATTTTTTGCAAACATTGGAAAAAACTTGGCTACGAAAATAACTAATGACACTGCATCATCACCGGCCGTTAGCCATCCCTCACCTTCACCTACGGACTCCCGAAACTCACCTGTAAACTCTCTTACCATCCTGGAAGTAGACGAAGCAGATGTTGAGTCCCTAATCCTACAACTACGTTCTGACTGTGCAGTCGGCTGGGACGGCATATCATCGCTAATATTAAAAAACAGTCGACATGTACTGGTTCCACCAATTACTTACCTTCTTAATCGTTGCCTACAGGAGGGTGTCTTTCCGGAGGCTTTTAAAAAGGGCGGTGGTCCATCCAATATTCAAGGGAGGGAACAGAGACTGTGTTAATAACTACAGACCGATATCGGTCCTACCTGCACTGTCTAAAGTTTTTGAAAAAAATCTCAATAACTCTCTACGAAAGTTTCTGGACAAACACGAATTAATTGCTAATAACCAATACGGATTTCGGACAAGTCTATCTACAGAAGATGCAGTGCTGGATTTCACGCAACCAGTTGCCTCAAAACTAGATAAAAAATCGAAATGCCTAGGTATATTCCTGGACCTTTCAAAGGCTTTTGACACAGTCTCTGTTCCCAAGCTCATCATGAAGCTGGAAAATATAGGTGTGCGTGGAATGCCTCTAGAATTTTTTAAAGATTACTTAGAAAATCGTAAGCAATGTATTAAGATTGATAATTACTTAAGTGATGAGTTTCTCGTGTCATATGGTGTTCCCCAGGGAGGGATCCTCTCTCCAACACTATTTCAGATCTATGTAAATGACCTCTGCAGACTGAGTCTCCCAAACGGTAGTATTTATGCTTACGCGGACGACACTGCTATTCTTGTAGACGGAATCACTTGGGAGATCGTGAAAACAAATGCGGAGATGGCCATGGCTAAAGTTATGATGTGGCTAAACTCGAACCTTTTAACATTAAACCTGCAAAAAACGACTTACATTCCTTTTGCTATACGACGGAATGCTAAACCACTCCCTCTTTTAATATAACTGCTCATTCCTGCACAAACCCGTCCACCACCTGTACTTGTCCCCCGCTTGCAAGATCCGGAAGTGTTAAATACCTCGGAGTACAGATAGACGACGGACTGAGATGGGACCAGCAAATTGCCGCCGTCACCACCAGAATATTACGACTTATACACATATTTAAGTTTCTCAGAATGTCCGCCAACCTAAAAATTCTTAAGATGGTGTACCACGCACTATGCCAATCAGTAATTGGTTATTGCATAGTTGCGTGGGGTGGTGCCGCAAAAACTAGCTTTCTGAGGGTGGAGAGAGCACAGAGAGCTATACTTAATGTCATGACGAAAAAGCCTTATAGGTATCCAACAATTGAACTGTTCTCTGACTGTAAAGTACTTACGGTTCGTCAGCTTTATGTGCTTAAATCCACTCTTAGAAAGCACGCAAGCCTTCCACCTCCTTTTCCAAATAAACGCACGTACCTTCCACCAAGTATCCAACACAGGACTTCCTTCGCAAAACATCAATATTATATATTGAGTACTCATATTAACAAAAACATTAACAAACACCTCAATATTATAAATCTAAACTCACATGCACTAAAATCCAAAGTAACAGAGTGGCTGCTCCTTAAGGACTACTCTTACACGGAGTCTTTACTTACCTATCTTGTATAATACACCCACACACACCCACACACACACACACCACGCACACACAACATACGTACACATACAATTTCACTCTTTGTATACCATACCTACAGTAGAATGACACAGTCCACTTGAGATAAGTTTTTGTTGATCATTGTAATCCATGACCGTAAACTGCCTCTTAAAATACAGGTATACCCTAGTTTAAGAGGTAGAGTATCATTCTTGACAGAATTTGCAACTTAAACTATAAATTTATTTTTCAACCAAATATCACTGTATTTCAAACTCTGTATGTTTTTGGATAAATAAAGAGATTTTTATTATTATTTATATATGTCTACATATCTCGGGACCCTGGGGTCCCGGACCTTTGGAAGGCGTACGAGGGGCCAAAGCCAACTCGCAGAGGCCCGTTAGACGTGCTTAATGAAATGATATTATTATTATTTCCTTTATTTCATATTTAGACATATTATTTACATTTTTAAATATTTTTATAAAAACTAAATAATACAAAAACATTTAAAAATATAAAAAATAGTAGCCCACCGGTATCGGGAACAGGGTCCAAGCTACCGGTGGTCAGGGCTCCTGAGAGAGGAATCTCCTAACAATACGCGCCGTGTCCAGAAGTACCGCTTTCTGGATCAAGCCCTTGATCCAGCTGCCTAACGAGAGCCTCCTCAGGTGTTGGTCGAGGCTCTTGGCTATTATGCCATTGGCCGTCACGACTATCGACTGCTGTATCCACATCCCACATGTCGACAACCTCGCGAGCCAGATCAAGATACTTAATCTGTTTATCTTTTTCTGCTTTCACAAGGTTCTCGTCATGCGGGACCGCTATATCAATAATCATTGTGCGACGCTCTGATCGATCTATCACCACTATGTCTGGCTTATTGGCAACAATAGTCCTGTCAGTGATAATAGATCGATCCCAATACAACGTGATATTACCATTTTCGAGAACTGGGTCGGGCACATACCTATAGTATGGTACTTCCGATTCCACAAGACTGTATTTCAGAGCAAGTTGCTGGTGGATAATCCTGGCTACAAGGTTGTGTCTATGCAAGTAGTCTCCGTTAGCCAGACGAGAACAGCCAGAAATAATGTGTCGGATTGATTCCCCCGGACGGTGGCATGCCCGACAGATGTCAACCGTGCCGTCCTTCACAATATATTTCCGGTAGTTGTTCGTCATCATAACTTCGTCCATAATTGCAAAGACAAAACCTTCGGTTTCCCCAAAGAGATCACCGAATCGCAGCCAAGATACGGACGCTAACAGGTCTACATCGGGCCCATGTAAGGTCCGGTAAAAGCGTCCGTGAAGCTCTTTGCTCTGCCATACTTCCCTGCGGTCATTAGTATCTAATACGATAGGTGTGCGCCAGTTCTCGTGAGCCAGGGATAGCGGGGTAAGGCCTTTGTCCACTGAGACCACATCTCGGTGCATCCCCACGTCGGCCTCTAGGAAGTATTCCCTGAGACTGCATACCTCACGGTTGTGCAGGGTCTTAGCATTTAAGAAGCCTCGACCTCCGCACTTCCGCGGGATATACAGTCTCATCACCGATGAACGTGGGTGATGCATCCGATTTGCGGTCAGCAGTGTGCGGACCCTCCTATCCAGGGCGTCAAGTTCCGTCTGAGTCCATTTGAGTATGCCGAAAGAGTACATCAAAACCGGCATGACACAACCGTTGAAGGCGCGCACCTTGTTTCCGCCTGATAAAAGACTATTTAATACTTTATTCAGGCGGCCAAAGAAGCGGTCCTTCAACGATTGCTTCATGTCAGTAACATTGATGCCCAACGCTTCCAACATACCCAAATACTTGTAGGTTTCGGATGAGGAGAGGGCTCTAAGGTTTATGGAATCCGAGAGTTGGGTTCCCACGGATTCCACAATCTCCCCTCGCTTTACATGCATGACCGCACATTTGTCCACACCAAATTCCATCCTGATGGCGCTACTGAAAGTTTCAGTTATTTTCAGTAGCTCCATCAGGATGGAATTTGGTGAATTTGAATTTCCATGATATTATTATTATTTATTATTATTATTGTTTATCATTTATACATTGAAATCGTAAAGTTAGGGCTTACTTAACGCCTGTTTAACATAGGTACTTCGAGTTGTGGGAAGTTGAAGTGCCTATGTTAAACATAGATACACATATTTATGTATGTTATACAAGAACAATATTATTTGGAAATAGTACCAGAGCTTCCACGTATTACCTACCTAAATAGTCTGTTGCAAAACTATCTAATGAAAATGTAAACAAACCCTGTTTGGTTAAATTCTTACGCAACCACTCAATAAAAGGAATTATTAACACATTGGTCTGTATTTAGCAGGTTTCAACTTTATATTGCACCACTTTTTCCAACAATTATTCTTTGAATAACATTATTAAATTGTAATTGAAAACTCATCGAAGAAATAAAAGGTCATAAAATTAACCTGAACTGTCAATGAAAAACTTTGAATACTGAGCAGTGGTGGCCCAGTGGTAAAGGCCTCGAGCCCTCGACTTACGAGTTGTAGGTCATGGGTTCAAACCCAAGCAGGCTCTTTACTTTGTGTAAATATTTTTATCACCACTGCTCTCAAAACCGTGAAGGAAAACATCGTGAGGAAACTGGTAGGTATGTCTTAGAACCAAAAAATCGAAGATATGTGACATCTACCAACCCGCACTAGGCCCGCGTGGTAGATTACAGCCCACTCCCTTTCACAGAGAGCACGCCTGTGTCGCAGCAGTGGGAACATTAATAGGCTGATTATGCATTATGTAAGTCAATGAAAAATATCTTTATTGTGATTTAAAATTAGATTTTTAGTATTCAAATAGTCGAATTAAAGCACTCAATTTGCATCCACAAATACGTTTTCAGATCCATTTGTTTACGTTTTCATCAGATAGGTACTTTTACAACAGACCATAATTATGTAAATTCAATGAAATAATTTTTTTTGCACATTGAGTAGTAACTTAAATTATCTGTTTATTTAAATCACAACTGCCTTTCGGTGGCAGTTTTATGAAATATCGACGAGTAGGTATAATACGGAAAATTGGCGCAGTTTGTCCATTTGTTAAACAATTAATTTCGTTAACTGTACCTATGTACCTTAACTACCGATGCACTTTGAGCAGCCCCGCTGATTGGCTACTCTTTTACCACGACATTAAGCCACTGTCGTAAATCCACTTCAACATATCCCTATGTATCAAGATCAGAGTAATCTTCTCTTGTCATGACAACTAAGCACCAACTTAGGTACGAGTATATTTAACCGACATCTGAAAAACACGAACAAAAAGGTTGTCGATTGGCAGTGTTTGTTGTTTTTAATAGGGATTATAATGTATAATTTATTTCGGTAGTAGTAGTATTAGTCTTCATCTCGGTAGTCACCCCCTGTCTAGCCATATCATCTTTCACACAGTCCATCCATCGTTTCTTTGGTCTTCCTCTACTCTTATAGCCATCCACATTCAGAATCAAAACTTTCTTCACGTCATTTTCCTCATTCCTCTGCATCACATGCCCATACCATGACAACCGATTTCCGCACAACTTTTCAGTCACCGGTGCCACTTGCAGACTTCCTCTTATGTACTCATTTCTTATTCTATTCATTCGTCTAACACCATACATCCCTCTTAGCATTCTCATCTCAGCTGAATGCAATATCTTTATCGTTATTAATGATAAAAGGAATTACATACATCTATAACATAAGGAATGATGTACATGGCAATTTAGTCATTTAGCTCATATTTAGCTGAACTTTTTTCATTCGTCTTATTGGTCAAATTCAATTTTCTGACAATATCATAAATATCTCTTAAAAAATACGTTGCGTTGTTAGTGACTTCTTTAAACTTTTTTTGTGATATTCAATTACTATTTTTACAGTAATCTACAAGGTTTAGGCTGCCTGTCCACTGGAGCGGAGAGGAGAAATGAGGAGCGGAGATGTGCCAATATTAACCAATAGAATCTTGACTTAGGATCACTGATCTAAACTCAGGGGCGGAGTCAAGATTCTATTGGTTAATATTGGCACATCTGCGCTCCTCTTTTCTCCTCTCCGCTCCAGTGGACAGGCAGCCTTAAGCTTTGTGCAGACCAGCGCGACTTATCGCACGACGTGACACCGGCTATTGTTATACCGTGAAGTTTTCTTAGAAATTGTATTGTACGTGACGCGTCGCGCGACAAGTCGCGCTGGTCTGCAAGAGCCTTTGTTCTCAATCCGATTTTGTCACTGACTTGGTGAAACTCTTCAGCTAGCCGAACGTTTTTTTATGGTTCCACTGGCTACTACTTTAAGTTTTCTATATTATAAACTTATCAAATCCCATAACACGATTTGTCTATAGCCGACCTTTAACAATATAGCCCTTAACAAAATGAAACTACTTATATATAAAATACCCCTTAATCTAAGTATTTTTTTTAAATGATTAATATTAATTATTATCCCCACAGAATATTTTAAGACAGTTCAGTTAATGGTTTCTTAGGTAATTACTAATGGAATTTCTATAATATGGGATATCTAATTAAAAACCTATTTTCTAATAAGTATTTATTGCTAATAACTAGTTTGTATAAAATAAGTACCTACTTAGCTGCTGTAACAATATAAGTATACTTATAACAACGCAATCATCATTTATTATTGTAGCTATATAAACATAATTATGAGCTGGAAGAGTATTATTTAAATAACTATCTAATCTCTACAATCGGAATTAATAAAAGATTCTATACATTTCTTAGCTTTATTTCAAAAGGTTTTTTCAAGTATAATTTTAAAATTATACTTACTTGACAAAGCTTTTGAGCACAATTTTGGTATAAATTATGATGATTGTCGAGTAAATAATACCTACTAATAATATTTTCATACCCATAAATAATTAAATACATTTCGCTAGCCTTAGTTTAAACAATTACCCGTTTCTTTATGAAAACGAATTTGTAAAACGCAACTGCTATAAGACTGCCAAGAAATGGGCCAACCCAGTATACCCAATGGTGGGTCCAGTAGCCAGTCCAAAACGCGGGTGCGAAAGACCTAGCGGGGTTCATGCTCGCACCCGTCAGCGGACCCCCCACGAGGGACAGCCCAACGACGGTCAAACCAAACTTTATTGGGGCGCTGTCTTGTTTACTCTCGTTCACTGGATCCCACACGCCACAGCTAATGAAAGTGAGTGCTGCTGTCAGCGCAACCTCAACACAAAATGATTGAAGGTCGTTCAGGCCCACATGCGGGGCTGTCACACACACGTTTTCTACCACCACGTCCACTGGAGATAACGATAATAAGATTCGGTAACCCACTAAAGCTCCGGCGCATTGCACGATCACGTAAATGATCCCCACATGGATGGACGTAAAGCCCCAGATGACAGATGCCAATGTCATCGCCGGGTTCATGTATGCTCCAGAGATGTGACCAAAGATTTGGATATTGAAAAGAACAACGAAACCGAATCCAAACGGGGCATAGATGCCCATGTCAATTCCTTCCACAGGAATACATGCCATGCAGCCGAATAGAACAAGCATCAGGGTGGATAAGAACTCTGACACAATGCCGCGCCAAGAACCTCTCCACCATGAACATAGGGTGCTTTTTGCAGCATAATCATCTTGCGAGATCTTGAATTCTGTCACAAATTGAGGAACCGGTTGCATAGTTGCTATTGACTATTTCACATGTTCACAAAATAAATTAATAACTTGGCTCAACTGCACGTCACTTTGCTCAATTTTCTTAATTGTGATCACTCATTGTTTTTATAGCTCGCAGATCAATAATAAATTCACTTTGACTTCCAGGTATTGATCCACCGGCGGACGCGACTGTTTTGCGTCAGGCTGCAGGTAAAAATATGTAGAAATCTTCGGCAAACAGTGACACGGATAAAATTATATTAATGCACATAGAGCGACCGTTATCTATTGTTTTCAGTCCTACAATAGAACAACCTATTGAAGTTTATTATTGTGTTTTCTGAATAGTGGCTAAGGACTCTCGAATTTGAATTAATATAAGTGGATATTGCCATCGAAATGTACAGTCACGACCATAAATATATTACTATGAACAGCTCGGCAATAATATCCGATTGCATGATTTGTCCATTAATATATGACGGTAAATATATATGACAATTTGTGGAAAGCATAATACATGTGGCACCGCAAATACGAGTGCCAAGATGCCACTCGTATGTGGATCGAAGGAACACCAAAACTATCTGGTGAGACAAGCGAAGCCAAAATATAGGATGCTAGGTCGGTTTCCAATAGTGCAATATTTTAGAGGTATGAGGAGGCACAGGGTGTAAAGTTCACTCATTAGAAAAGGGAGGATCCTCCGACCAGCAACTGCCCGTAAGTTGATTTCGGATAGTTTTATAGAATTATGTTGTTCGCGCGGTAAACTAAAACGATGCAGGATTTGTGTAACGTCATGTCTTTGATGCGTAGTTCGTATGTGGCGGTGTAACCGCTACAATATATAAAAACATATACGTATATATCTATCTGCTCAGTTAAATTCAGGAGAATGTGATACCTCATTGCAATGACTATATATCCTCTAATTCTCATTGCCTCATTGTGATCGATATCTGTCATCACTTTGGCAGCATACAAACCTAACAGTATATTTAAATTAATACTCAATTAATACTGGCAGATCGATGAAATCGGCTCAGTTGCCAAAAAGAAAACAAATCGCTTTTATAGCTGGGAACAAATTATCGGACGCGTCCATAAAGCTGGGAACAAAATTATTGGTCGCGTCCATAATATGTCGCGGCTGACGGTCATCTAATATCATGTCTGCGACTTGCGACCGATAGTTTGCACAGTGTATTGTTTAATAAACGATTTAGCACTACACTGTGCAAACTATCGGTCGTAAGTCGCGGACGTGACCTTGGGCCGTTCTTGAGCGTTCGGATGTCTGATAGAAATCTGGCCGGCTGGAGCTGGGTACAACGTGCGTACTCATCGGTCACGACTGTCAGCCGCGGCTTACCGACGCGTCCTATAATTATAATTTATTCCCAACTATATTTCTCCTTTTTAACATGACTGTAAGATATTTATGGTTCCAGTGGGTTGTGACGTATTTCTGCAATATGAGCGGTGCTGATTGCCATATAGAAGAAAATTATTCTGTCAGGTTTTTATGTTGCCAAAGTGAAGTCATATATTTTCGATCCACAAAGGACAATGCTGAAAAAAAACCCAGCCGCGGCGCAAACCAAATGTTACTCAAATTGATTGGTAAAAATGAGTAATTAAATACAGCGTATGGGGACATCATCGAAATCAATGGCTAAGTGTGTGAAATTGCAATTAATTTTTTTTCTGGGGTCATATAAATGTATAGCTATCTAACTGGTTGAAAAAAATATGGCTTTAAATTCGTCCCCTAATAATAATATTATTCGCTGGCGTTTTCATCATTCATCAATCAGATCATCTGGCGATTGTTTAGGCCATGGTAGGACGTTGATATTAGCAGCAGCAAATGTGTTTGCAACGACTCTGGCAGTGTGTGGGCGCATTATCATGCATATGCAAAAATGAAGCACAAAATTGGACCCACAAAAAAATTAATCTGATACAATCGTTTCAGCGTCAATCTGTGCATTGAGATTTCCTCTGATCCAAATGACTTCGGTTCTTCCGCCGCGCCAATCCAAATACCCGCCCATAGCATGATTATTTAAACGTTCGTGGCGTCCAGGGTACTTTAAATATCGTGTACGTCTAGAATTTTGGTCTCATACCAAAGCAAGATTCGTTCGAAAAACACACAAAACGCCACTCTTCTTCTGCCCAATTTCTGTGTTCACGAGTCCATGGTAAATGGGCTCTGCGATTGCGGGGCTCAATGGGTGGTACACGTTATTAATTTACACTTAAAAGAGTTGTGGAGTGTGGACGGGAGTGAGTAAGTCGGTGTGTGTGGGTGAGTGTGTATGTATGTGTGTGTGTATGATAGTATACATTGAGAAGGTATTAAAAAGCTGCTTAAAAGATATATATTTGCTCAAAGGAAATCTGGTCACTCTGGTACGATTAAAAGTTTTTCTGTATCTTCATATGATAGATATATTAATATAAATTATTTACAGTTTAGTCACTTTGTTGAAATTATTGTCCATTCGTCTTGTTGGTCAAATCCAATTTTCGGTCAATTTCATGTCTCTTCACAAATACATATTTGTATAACACGGCTGCCAGGCCACTACCAACCAAAGGGCCGACCCAGTAAGCCCAGTGTTGGGTCCATTGGCCAGTCCAAACCGCAGGTCCCAGGCTCCGAGCAGGGTTCATGCTCGCTCCTGTCAGCGCTCCAGCCATGAGACAAAGTCCGAGAATTGTCACTCCAAACTTTAATGATGTGCTGTCCTGTTTATGCTCATTAACTGGATCCCACACACTCACACACACGAAAGAAAGCGCTGCCGTGATAGATATTTCAATCCCCAAAGTTTGGAGTACTGTCACTCCAGGGTACGGCCTTGTCACACATACACCTGGCGTCAATAAGTCAATCGGCGATAGTAAAATTAAGATCCCATAACCGAGAATTGCTCCAGCACATTCAACAATCACGTAAATGATTCCCAAACTGATAGAAGTATTCCCCCAGATAACAGATGCTAATGTAACCGCCGGGTTCATGAATGCTCCAGATATGTGACCAAATATCTGAACATTGAACATGACTACGCAGCCAAACGCGAAAGGCGCGTAAATGCTCGTGTCGATTCCTGGAACGGGTACACATGACATACAGCCAAGTAACACAAGCATCAGAGTGGACAGGAACTCTGACAGGATCCCACGCCAGTTGGTTTTGCACCAAGTGGAGAGACTGGATCTGAATGTTTTTGGATGAGCCTGCATGATCTTGACTTCTGATATTTTGGTTAGCAATTGATTGTTTGGTGACACTGTCATATCAACATTGGTCATTATAGTCTCTCTTCACCAAATAAAATAATCCATTCGAATCATACGTCATTACAAAATTAAATAATTGTTTTGAATTTCCTTATTTGTGAGATCGTTTATACAACCAGAGCTATTTATTTCGCTCCTTTTTTATTCTTTATCCTTGTTCTAATAACATTTATGCTTCTCCTAATGAAGAGGGATTCACCAGCTCATCTGAGAACTTTCCCCAACACCTGCAGGATACAAATAAAATTAATTAATCATCTGCCTAGCCTTATTCGATCCAGTCTAACCGGATGCAGCTGAATACCCGTTTTTTTACATGGAGCGACTGCCTATCTAATCTCCACAACCCAGTTACTGGATAACACGATACCCCTTTGTAAGACTGGTTGTCAGACTTTTTGGCTTCTGACGACCCGTAACAACTGTCAAAGATCTACAAATGACAGCCGGGACCAACGGTTTAACGTGCTTTCCGAGGCACGCAGGGGTCTTGGTATGTAAAGATGGTCACCCATCCACAGACAAACTGCGGCAAGTGTGTAACCTGATCCATGCTGTTAGGTATTACTTAGCCACAAACCCCTCATAAATCGTCACAACGACATCCATTTTGAAGTTTTAACAAAACATTTAATAAAAACTTATAAATCGATGTTTCTTTGAAGTTCATACTCCTGTATTTACTAATATGGAAGTCAAACTTTCTGGCAATATACCAAAGACCAGTAAGTATATACGTACGTAAACCAAATACCCTTTAAAAAACAAAGTTATGTTTTTTTAAACCATTGCAATAAGATCATGATATTTAGTGATTAAACGAACTTATGTGAAGTTCTATTTTAATTAAATGATAGCCTCATCCGAAGAGATTAGCATTGTACACTATTTGTAGTACCAATTATACTGCGCCTCTCTTGCACTAAACCATCTTTAGTTTAACCATCTTTACGGACGAGGCTATCATATAATTATGATAGAACTTCACTTACAGAAAGAGTTCGTTTTTATCCTGCGCAGACGACGGATATATTGTCCGTTAAAATAGATCGCTTACAACTGTATCGAGTAACGCGAACGACGGATTAAAAGTACCACGTACAAAAGATACAGTTGTAAGCGATCTGTGTATCGCCTGTATATATATAGCCTGCGCAGACGACGGATTTTTGTCCGCGGACAAAAATCCGTCGTCTGCGCAGG
Source organism: Conistra vaccinii (assembly GCA_948150665.1). Classification (NCBI taxonomy): domain Eukaryota; kingdom Metazoa; phylum Arthropoda; class Insecta; order Lepidoptera; family Noctuidae; genus Conistra; species Conistra vaccinii. The sequence goes on along the minus strand of OX411318.1, from coordinate 8,669,494 downwards.
CTAATAATCACAAATTTATACTCTATCCTCGTCCTCGAGATTAGCATTGTACACTTCTATATCTTAAGAGATTATAGTAAAATATTAAATTGAAGAATTGAGGTACTTGTACTTTATTCTGTATTCTTAATAAAATTAAAGAATAATACCTACTACTTATACATCTTTTTGGTAAAGCGTTGTACCGTAAACCCAAGTTTTAAGACAAGTCACACCTTGAGTTATTGTGACGTTAGTCTCATATTATAATAACAGGAATACTTAGAGTTGATCTGATAATCACGCATAGGATAATGTTATCACAATGCTTATACCAATTGTAAGGTACACCCTAGCGTTGTAATTGCCGTGAAGCCGAGTTTCAGGACAAGTCACACCTTGAGTCGTTGTGACTTTGTGACGTGAGTCTCGTTTGATATATATCTTACGAATCGTTGAAACGTAAAACTTCAAAAAAGGGTGCTGTGACCCTGCAGAGCCATCGGACCAAAACGATGACGTGTGACGGGTCTTCACGAAATTCTTTTCCAACTTCCTTATAGAGTTATTTTCTGATGCAGTCGATGGAGTCACTATGCGATTGAATCCTTTTCAGAATAATAATAATTTAAAGTTTTATAACGAAAAAGCAACATTATTATATTTTGTGCGCAATAAAAGCGAAACGACTGACAGAGGCATCCGAATTAAACCACCTAAAGCAGGTTAAACTAAAATGCATAAAATGCCTGTTACACGGTTGCCTGTCAACTGCGTCCCCGACAGAAGTGACCTTGGTTGGCGACCGGTAAAGTTGTTTCAACGTTTGGTCGCAAACCATCACGCAAACTACATGATTGGCGACCCACTAAGGTCACCTCTGTCGGCACGCGGTTGGCGACCGTATCGCAGGCGTTTAAGTGGCGACATTCTTATATGTGTACAATGCTAATCTCGAGGGCGAGGCTCGACTGTATCAGCGATGCAACACCCTAAACCCACTTCAGATTTTATCTAAGTATGCACATAAGGAAGAAAAACAGAATACTTATACTTTTGTTATTTGAAGTTCCGTCGTTCGGAATATATTTACACTAGCTTCTGCCCGCAACTTTATTCGTGTGGAAGTCGAAAGATACACAATACACCAAAGATATTATAAGTAAATACATACATACATAGACTGCTAAAATCATAACCCTTCCTTTTGGCTTTGCCGTAGTCGGGTAAAAAGACGTAGATAGGTTATACCCGCTCCGCAAGTGACTCGTCAAAATTTGGCTAATTAGCCACATTTTCTTCGTCTTGTCTCTTTTTCGCTCCCGATAATTACGTCATGCCGTCCTTCTTCCACGTGTCGTCTAATAGTGTGACATTGTGCCGTTATTGAAGATCGAATGTTGAATAGATAACCTATCTACGCCTTTTTACTTATAATATCATTGCAATACAATATAATAATATAGGAGCAGTGGTGGCCCAGTGGTGACGGCCCCGACTTACGAGTTGTAGGTCGTGGGTTCGAACCCAAGCAGGCGCTTTACTTTGTGTAAATAATTTCATCACCACTGCTCTCAAAACGGTGAAGGAAAACATCGTGAGGAAACCGGCATGTCTTAGTACCAAAAATTCGAAGACATGTGACATCTACCAACCCGCACTGGGCCCGCGTGGTGGATTACGGCCCACTCCCTCTCACAGAGAGGAGGCCTGTGTCCCAGCAGTGGGAACATTAATAGGCTGATGATGACACTATAATAACAGCTACATTTTTATAAAACTTCCTCGGCTCGCATCACATCGTTTTCGCTTAGCGTTCTTTTTCTTTTTTTTTTCTTTTTGCTTGGCTCCTTAGGTTGGTAGCGCGATGTTAAAAAGCCTATACCCGTCCTCAAAAATTGACCGATCAAATGCAAAAATGAACTTTTTAAAGAACAAACAAGCTCTTCAGCTTTATTATATTTTATAGAAGTAACTACTATGTAAACATACATACCTACTTTGTGTGTATATATACATACTGTTAGATATGTGTACCTATAAGTAAAAAAAAAAAACTTTTTATTCAGACTTAGTCATTCATAGAATGATACGGTAAAACTTATTTTTATTTTATTTTATTTTTTATTAAGGGATAATAAACAACTACAACATAATATAATAGTAAAAACTTAGTGTTAGTAGTTAAAACTTCTATAGGTTTGCCCCCAAGTGGTATTCGAAGTTATAAAAACAAGGGATTATGTGGTTCTATCAACAGGGCACAAGTAGGCTTGGGGTTTGAGATAGCAAATATTCGAATCATGCTTACCACTTCAAAAATAAATTATGGTAATTTTCCAACAAAGACTTGCTTGGCAACAATCTTTGTTCGGATCTGCCTAGTAAAAAAGTATCAAATGGTCTATAAAAGAATGTTCCGTTTATAGTGTTACCTTAGCTATTCCTGGAAGGCATGTATGATTATTAAATACTAGGTGCGTCCCGCGGTTTCACCCACATAAATCTCGATTCCGTGAGAATATCGGGATAAAAAGTATCCTATGTCCTAACGCAGGTCATGTTCTACCCATGTGCCAAATTTCATTATAATCGGTTCAGCTGTTTTAGCTTAAAAGCGTAACAAACAAACAAATTCATTTTCGCATTTATAATATTAGTTAGGATGAAAGTTAGGATTAGTTCGGATTTATCATGTAATAAATATGACAAAACCAAAACAAAAGTAATATCAGAACCTGGATCACTGTTTATTATAAGAGATACTTACATATTAGATTACAAGTCTTTTGCCATGGTTACCTGTTCGTAGTCCACAATGATTATATTAATTCGATCTTCAACGTTGGCCCCAACTTATCGATTCTTAGAAATTCGATTATCCTCTTGAAAGAAAGGTCAAAGGTGACCCCTAATAAATTTATCAGGTAGAATAATTTTCTTGATGAAATTCTCAACAAAATATAATATGTCTTCGATTGTTGGCTGAAGATTTCTATATTTTAGTTACTGGTCGCAACCACCTTGTTTATTTTTCGTTTTGTTTATATCTTGTATCTATGTGATAGCCATCTCATTGACAGTTTGACAGTCAAACTCATATTTTAGATGATACACTGTCAAACTGATTTTTTTATAGGGCCATGAAGTTTAAAAGTTTTTGTTCTATTTATCTATGTTACGAACTGCCAAGATAAAAACTCTTTCCTATCTGCATTTAGGTTTTTTAACCGACTTCAAAAAGGAGCCTGCTCTCCCTGCGTTTTATCTTTTTTCTATCCATGATTAAGATTTTGATTACTGTCCAATAGAAAGTTGTTGATTTCCGCAAATTAATCGTATAATGTCTACAAAAGTTGTAAATCCACTTTCTCGTACCTATTCATAAGATAATTAGAGAACAATATTTCTTTTAAATAACAAAATAAGATTGTGACACTGACAAACGGATAACACTTATGAGAGACTGAATGAGTCACTAATATAAAAAAACTTTTTACAAAAAAAAAAAACAACTTGCCACCAACTTCCAAAATTGAATTTATTTTTCACTTTGTAGAGTTTTTTTTTAAGTCAGTTGTTTTTTTACCCGACTGCCCCAGAAGGAGGGTAATGTTTTTCGAGAGTATGTATGTATGTATGTATGTCTATTTTTTTGGCACGCTCTGTAGCCTAAACGGCTTGATGGATTTTAATTGTAGAAGTGTCATAGGCTATATAATATTTATATATTGCATCTGCAAATACAAAAAAAAAGGTTTTTTTTTAATAAATTATAACAATATTGGTATTAAATAAAAGCTATAAACGAGTCAATGCCAAATTTAGATATATTAATAAAACTAAAAAGCTTGAAATAAAGAAAATTATTCAAAAAACAAAAAACCCGACTGCAAAAACGCAAAACTGTAAAGAGAAAAACAAGCATTATAAATTAATCTATAGAATTTTGGTATCGCAGGCGGGGACAAACTAATAACCGGATATATGGTGTAAGTTTTGTCCCCGCCTGCGATACCAAAATTCTATAGATTAATTTATAATGCTTGTTTTTCTCTTTTCAGTTATGCGTTTTTGCAGTCGGGTTTTTTGTTTTTTGAATATTTTTCTTTATTACCGACTTCTTTGTAATAAATAATTTTTCACTTTTTATTTGTGGTACCTACCCTGTACAAATTAAAATACCACTATGTAAATAACACTGACCGCAAGCTAATATAAAATCATCCACATAATGTAGACTAAGTGCGAAAAATACGTATTATTGAACCTAATTCAAAAACTACCCAAGCAAAGTTAATAACAATCTATATGGAATCACCGTGCACGCTTCCTCTACCAAATGAAAAAAGAATATATTTATAATCGATCCACAATTGACGAAAATATCAATGAACATAAAAAAAAAACATCATCGAACCTCATATTAGAGATTTTTTTAAATAAACTATCACAGCAATCTTTTCGATAAAAGTCAACCACAACCTGCTATCTCCGTTGTTCAGTATGTGAACTCAGTGGTTATTTTAACTTACAGTTTTTATCCGACACGTGACTGATATATCCAGCCCAGTCTCGTTTAAGTTTAGAACTTTCTCGGTTAGGTCCGTCAGAGATAGTTTTTTGCACGAAGGAAGGTATTACGGCAGCGGGCTTCAACCTTTTTAAAGTCAACGGCCGAGGACACTTTGATTTTGGTTCGACGGGCTGCCACACAAGGGAAATTGATTATATTCCATTATAAACTTATTGGTACGTAGGTACCTTGCAGGTAATTATAAAAAAAAAATTACAAGGCTAGAAATAGCAAATGATACTAATAAAATTCAATTAATGAGATGTTTGACATTCTTTACTCTTATCTAATTTAACAATATCTGCCTCAATAGTGGTTGTTGCGCTTCTCAAACTGTTTTCAAAGTGAATATCGGTGATTCTGGTCCATGCCCTGGACTTACGTTTTTTATTCGAGAAAATAACTGCTCGCATAGATAATATATTGTGTAGCCAAAAAGTGATGTAATTTTCAGTGCATAATTTCTGATTTTAGGAAAAAATCTGAATATACTTTGATTGATTTTTGCTGGTCTATTTTGTTTTGATTTCTAGACATTCATTATCAGCCTATTAATGTTCCCACTGCTGGGACACAGGCCTCCTCTCTGTGAGAGGGAGTGGGCCGTAATGTACCACGCGGGCCCAGTGCAGATTGGTAGATGTCACATGTCTTCGAATTTTAAGTTCTAAGACATGCCGGTTTCCTCACGATGTTTTCCTTTACCGTTTTGAGAGCAGGTGGTGATGAAATTATTTACACAAAGTAAAGCGCTTGCTTGGGATCGAACCCACGACCTACAACTCGTAAGTCGGGGCCGTTACTACTGGGCCACCACTGCTTCTCTTCTAGACATTAATTAATAAAAAATAAAATATATATACCTATTTATATATAATAATAAAAAATTAAAATAATAGATAATAAATAAATTTTATTTAGTCAAGCCATTACCGGGCCGCCAAGGATGGCCACCGCGGGTTGAAAACCTTTATTTTACGGTATTACCTAAATAAAGATTTTGAAATGTGAACCTCTATGTTACCACACTCCAGTGAAAGTAGTGTAAACATATTTGTTATATTAAAGACCAATTATTGGCATATTGCTACTACTGATAATGATTTATTATTTGGAACACCAACAGGTAATAATAGAAATAGTTAACAGATAGGAATCTGTTAATAACATGTTTGTGTACCAAATGATAAATTTACTTTAGAGGTATGAGGAACAGGGTGTACAGTGCACTCATCCTCTGTTGAAAAGGGAGGATCTTTCGGATCAGACGGGTGTCGTGTCTGGCGGGCAACTGCGCGATGGTTGATGTCGGATATAGTCTAATATAATATTAAGTTGTTCGCACGGTAAATTCCAATTGCGCGAAGCAGAATTTGTGTGACGTCAGGTTTTGTGTGACGTCAGGTTTTGTGTGGCGTCAGGATTTGTGTGACGTCAGCTCTTTGATGCATAGTTCACATGTGGCGATGTAGATGCCGCCACAAAACAAATAACATGACCCTGAATCAATTTATTCTTCAGCATACTTAAAATTTTACCAACCAACTTCTGAGTTCGGTCAAATAATTCCCGCAAAGGGCAGTGTCCCTTGTGTGGCGCCTTCTACAAACACGACCGCAATACATATTTATTAGAAGGAGATGGGAGGAAAGCTCTTGGAAACCATAAAAATATAAACAGTAAAACACACGACTTACCAATCACGTAGGCACAAGCATGTTTATTATTTATTTATTTATGAACGTTCGTTACATTATCGCCTTGAGAACCTAGTTGTTAGGGGAGAGATGAAACGTGTGTGTCAAATTAACGGTCAAAGGGAGAATGTTAATGCTATAATCGGCTTCCTTTGACGCCGGTAGCACACCTCCGCAGCGAAACCGCAGTAGGTCAATTCAAAAGACTTGCGACATTTTTCGCTACTCGAATCGAATACGAGTAGCGGAATATTATGCGCTGCTATGGTTTCGCGGTTGTCTGTTACCGGCGTAATAGACAAATAAAGTAATCGAAGAATTCTTTTAATAAGCTTTAAAAGAGCCTTTGAGACACTAAACTCGCTCTACAAACTTATCTGAGTCTGAAATACATACACATACATAACATCACGCCTTGTTTCCTTGAAGGGCTGGCCAGAGGTTAACCCACATTTCGCCAGTTATGTTTTTAGTCCCCGTAATAGGGGGCGAGCCTATTGCCAGCAACCGGGCACAAATCCAGACTCCGGGCTGCTATTTCTAGATAGAAAACCCCAAAACCACTTTGCCCGACCTGGGAATCGAACCAAGGACCTCATGCTTAGCAGTAGCGCTTGCAACCACTATACCAGCGAGGGAGTCCTGAGTCTGAGATCTACATATATAAATGTTACTAATAGCACGTGTACCCTTAGCCAAAGTACGTGGTAAGAAAAAAAATATATTTTGGGACAACTAGATCCAAAGTTTTACAAAAACTTATAAACTATTGTTAGTACTTAAATACAATTACAAAGGATAACTCATCATATACATCCAGTTCTATATGTCGTGGCTAGATCTTAGAATTGACCATTTCATGAAATGGCCAGCTATCATTGGCCATATCGTTTAAACGTCAACGTTTAATGGTATGTCAGTCGATGCTTGGTCATATCATTAATGTAGGGTATCCATGGTGTACGATGTAGTAAAAATAGCCAAGTAACTGCGACCACCTTGGAAGTATCGCTCGCCGGCCGTTGACGCGGCACCGCTCGCTGCGCTCGCTCGTCTAGCGCGCGGTTGGTCACAGTTCTAACCTAACCTAACTTATATGGTCGGGGTGCCACATAAACGGCGTGCATTTTTAATTTTTTAAACTAATTTTAGGTGCTATATTATGCAATATAGCACCTTCATGCCTTGGCAGCGGCCGGCGAGCGCTACTTCCAAGTTGATCGCTATCCATAATATCATATTTGGAAACCCAATAAAAGTCAATCGACTTTTTTTGCGTGGTCACACTACTTTGTTTGATTTTTGAATGCCACCGCCATGATGCACAATAAAAACAAAGCGACATCAATGCCTCTATCGGTGGATAATCTAACTATTTTACGATTTATGATCACTAAAGTTTGGCCACATCATGAAGTAGTCGTGCGTTTAACTGTTTATATCGTTAAACGTTCAGTATTCAATGATTTGGCCGATGGTCGATGTTCATTTCATGAAATGATCAATTTTAAGATCTGGCTACGACATACATATACACTAATGCCTTGTGCTGAGACGCCCCGCCCGTCAAGATAACCAATAGGGAGATACCTCCCTAAAAGATCACCAGACGAACGAAATGCCTCAACACAGGTCCACGTACATCTTCAGCTATAGTAACGTTTTTAGATCTGAGTGACCCTGTTCAAAAGGTAAGGGAAAATAGAAAACAATGTCACTGTAGCACTCTTGCGAGTCATCTCTTTCAGACACGTTACTAGTACAAAATTTTCTATTCTACCATTGTGCCCTCTATGTAAATCTATGCAGTCGTTACGCAGATCGACTCACAAAGTCACAAACATCGTTACATTCGCATCTTCACATAAATATCACGAATGCTATCTGTAGGTACATTAAGTAGCTGATTGCGTGGAGATTAACTTGTCAGCTTGTATCCCCAAGAGGTCTGCGATAAATCGTGTGTTAAAAATCTAGGAGTAAAAACGCGAGCGACTCTAATCCTTGCCATTAACTATAATCCTGGCTGGGGAAAGTGGCGGGCTGATTAATTGCAGCCAGCCAGCCACCAGCCGCCATGCCACCACGCGAGGCTTACACATCTATTAAGCACTCCTACAAATTGAACTGCTAATTTCAGAGAAGAAATCGTAAAAAAAAATGGATTTTTGTGACTGTGGTTTTATTCTTGGGGAATTTTGTTTGTATACCAGTATTTAGGCTTTTATAATCTTGATAAGCTGGTAATTTTTTCCGGGATGCTGTTACTTTTACTACGCATTACGCTGCATCAAGTATCTTCTTAAGGGGGATGCGCTAAGGTAGCCGCGAAATTCAAATTTTCTTTTGAATTTCTTTTTATTTTCGTTTTTGCAATTTGCAAGTCAGTGTCAGGTTGTATGTTGATTAAAATATAATTCGCGACCGTAACCAATATGGCTCTAGAGAGCATAATCATTAGCATCAGCATACAACTTCTTAAGTTAGCATAATCTCCAAATGTCATAATTTCAAGAAAAAGTCATTCAATAGGATTACATGAGCTTAGAGAGTTGTATTGATCATTTTAAAGGTTTTTACTTCAAAAGGTAAAAAAGGAACCCTATAAGATCACTCTGTTGTCCGTCTGTCTGTCCGTGTGTCACCACCGATTTTCTCAGGGACGGGTGGACCTAGCCGGTTGACATTTATACCAGATACTGAGGTCTATAATCCCTATTAGGTTTATAAAAATCAAGGTCCTAAGTCAAGACGATAAAAAGATATGGGCAAATTTTGATTTTCGCGAAAACTTGTAGGTACTATTGTAAAATAATTGTCTTTGACAACTTTTTAAAAAGAAATTGTTTTTTGAAAGAAAAAAACTGTCACTCAAGAAAAAATATAAGAAAGTCTACCAGTAATTCTGTGATCCCTTTTTTTTTGTAATCGTTGCACTACTAAAGTGATTCCCGACCCATTCTGCAACATCTGGCGACCGTGAAAATGGATAAGGTAAAAGAGTCGAGGAAAATTATACGGCAACGGTTCAATTGCGAGAGAATTAGTTAAGAGTTTTCCACCAAACGGAGAAAACTATGAGAAGGTCGTAAAGCAATTAAAGGAACGATTTGCTAAAGACGAGCTTATTATTGAACACTATGTTCGTGAGTTATTACAGTTAGTGTTAGCTCAATCAAAGGGTGCAAAAACATCATTAAGAGCACTTTACGACAAACTCATGACGCAAATTCTGGCGCTAGATTCTTTGGGTGTAACTCAGGAAAAGTATGCAGCATTTCTGTTTCCATTGGTAGAGTCGGCCTTACCCGAGGACGTATTAAAGGCTTGGAACAGATCGCACACTCATGTAGGCCAAGAAGGTAATACACTCACCAAGTTGCTTACTTTTGTTAAATTAGAGGTGGAGTCTGATGAGAAGATACGTATGGCACGTTCTGGATTCTTAGAAAAATATTCAGAAGCTGAGCCAACCGCAGCCTGTTTCACCACTTCTGACAGGAAGAATGAGAGAAACCAACCACAAAATAAAGAAAAATCCGATAGAAAGTGCTTATGGTGTGACAAAACTTCACACGCTAGCTCAGAATGCCTTGTGGCCATAAAGAAAACGCTAGAGGAACGAAAAGACTTTGTAAGGAGTAAGAAGGCCTGTTTTATTTGCTTGACAATCGGTCATATGTGGAATCGGTGCAGAAGACACCCTAAATGTGTGATCTGTGGTAGAAGGCATTATCCCATAATGTGTGGTGGCCTGGCTAAAGACAAGGACACAATCACTCAACAAACCGCTGACAGCTCTAACCTACAAGAAACTGTACTGAACCAGTCATCTTCTTCAAAGACAGTTTTGTTGCAAACTTTAAAGATTAACCTTGTACACGGCAGTAAGCAATTGACAGTACGAGCTCTACTCGACTCTGGTGCACAACGTTCGTTTGTAACAAGCGAGACAGTTAAAAAACTTAAACTAGAGCCTATTGACGAAGTAGAGTTGAGTCACACGTTGTTTGGAGGAGCTGTCACCAAAAAGCAAAAACACAAACTATATGATTTCAGCGTCAAGAATGTATACAGCAGCTTCGTATTTAAGATACAAGCTTTAGAACAAGAAGTAATTTGTGGAAGTCTTCCGAAACTGAATAAGAGCGATACTATTGTTTCTCTATTGAAAAAGAAGGGTGTTGTGCTTTCTGATTGTATAGATGACAATGTTATTATTGATTTATTAATTGGTTCTGATGTTTTAGGTTGCATTCTCACCGGTCGATCTGTGCGAGTGGACGAAAACCTGTTGGCGTTAGAAACACGACTAGGTTGGACTGTGCAGGGTCCAGTGGTTGGCACACTTTGTTCGATAAATAATGTAAGTACATTTCATACAAGTACATTTGACGTTCAGGATTTTTGGTCATTAGAGACAATGGGCATTAGAGATGATACTGAAATAAAATGCCAAAAGAAAGTAGAGTCAGAAGTACTGAAATTTTTTAATAGTACGTTAAAAGTCGATGAGAATGGTAGGTATGAAGTCAGGCTCCCGTGGAAAGATGCATCAAAATGTCTCGAAAGTAACTATGGGTTAGCATTTAAGCGGTTAATGTCAACTACATCTAAATTAGAAAGCACAGGTATTATAGAAGAGTACGATAACGTATTTAAGGAATGGTTAAATAGTGGCATCATCGAAATCATACAAAATGATGACAACAAGCATGGTCATTATTTAGCTCACCACGCAGTAGTTAAGGCGGAGAGTCTAACCACCAAGATTAGACCAGTATTTGACGCGTCCGCGGTGGATAAAAATGGCCTGTCTTTAAATATGTGCTTGGAGAAGGGAACAAATTTAATAGAGTTAATACCAAAGTTGATAATTAACTTCAGGAAAAATGCTATTGGCATTACATCCGATATTAAGAAAGCATTTTTACAAATATCGTTATGGCCTGAAGATCGTGAATATGTCAAGTTTTTGTGGTGGAATAATATTAAAGACCAAAATAAAAAATTGATAACATACAGGCACCAGCGTGTTGTATTTGGAGTAACAACGAGCCCTTTCCTACTGGCAGCTACAATACTGAAACATTTAAAAAAGTACAATTCGGAGACTGCCGAGATGTTAAGAACATCATACTATGTAGATAATTGTGTAAATAGTGTAAACAGTCTGGAGGATATGCATCGTTTTATACGTGAATCCAAAAGAATCATGCTTGAGGGCAACTTCGAGCTTCGATGCTGGGTGACAGGTCCAGTCATTACGGATGAAAAGGTCGTCACCACTTCAGTATTAGGACTCAAATGGAACCCAAGAGATGATACACTTTATTGCAAAACTTCTCTAGTAACTAAACACAATACGGACAAAAATATTACAAAGCGATATCTGTTATCTGTAGCGCAAAGCGTCTTTGACCCAATTGGTTTTCTTTCACCGGTGACTATAGTGCCTAAAGTTATCATACAAAAATGTTGGATACGTAATATTGGTTGGGATGAAACTTTACCTGAAGATTTAGTCAAAACATCTAAAGATTGGTTACAACAGATTCCGCACATGGAGGCATGCAGAGTTCCACGGCGCATTAGTAAATACGATTTACACGATAGTCACAATACCATACATGTTTTTTGCGATGCAAGTTTGGCTGCCTATGCATGTTGTATATTTTTACGGTCTGAGTTTAATAGCGAGGTCACAGTTCAGTTGTTGACAGCTAAGTCAAGAGTGAGTCCAAGTAAAGCTGTCACGATGCCAAGGCTGGAGCTACTAGCCGCTTTACTAGCTGCTAGAGTAGCCGCTGATATAAGACGGGACCTGAACTTAAACTGTCCGGTATTCTACTGGACCGATTCGTCTATAGTGCTAGCATGGCTTAATAGAAAGGTGAACTTGAATGTATTTGTAAATAATAGGATTCAGGAGATACTTAATAAATCAGTTTTGCACGAATGGCGTCATGTTCCAGGAGAGTGTAACCCTGCTGATTTGCCATCACGAGGCTGCAATGCAGAAATCCTTTTTAAAAGCAAATGGTGGGAAGGTCCCGAGTGGCTAAAAAAATCTGAGTCAGAATGGCCTCATGGAGATGTGACTCCGGATGAAAAAGAGGTTTTAAGAGAGGTAAAGAAGTCGTGTTTGTGTGTTGTGAACACAAAAGAGTTTTCTAAAACCCTCCTTTATTTTGGGAAATATTCGAAGATAGTAAGAATGGTCGGCTGGTGCTTAAGGTTCCGTAAAAACTGTAGATTAAGTTTGAAGAAAGAACACAGAAGAGCAGGAGACTTATCAGCAGAGGAGTACACAGCAGCTGAAAATCACTTACTCGCTGTACTTCAAAGAGAATTTTTAGTTGATTTATCTAAAAACAATAAGAAGCTACAAACCTTTTTAAACGATAAAGGACTCGTTTGTGTTAAGACTCGTTTAACAATGAGCAACGACAGCGACGGTTTCATGTCACCTATATTACTGTCAAGTGATAATGTTATTGTTGAGAGAATTGTACAATATTTTCACGTAAAATACCTTCATGCGGGATCACAAACGTTAATTAGTAAACTTCGTGAAAGATATTGGATTATAAGCATTCGTCGTCTTGCCAAAAAGGTAGTGCGGCAATGTGTCGTTTGCAAGCGTCTCAGCAGCAAGAGTTGTACAGTACCCCCCGCACCGTTACCTGCAGACAGGATACAATGTGGCAGTCCATTTGAGGCAACCGGTATAGACTTGGCTGGTCCACTGTATTTAAAGACGGGAGAAAAGTGCTGGATCGTTTTATTCACATGCGCTACATACCGTGCAGTCCATCTAGACTTGTGTTCTTCACTGTCCACAGAAGACTTTATGTTAACGTTCCGCAGGTTTGTGGCAAGACGAGGTTCCGTAAGGATAATATATACAGATAATGGAACGAATTTTCGCGGAGCAAGTTCAATACTTAAGAACATCAAGTGGAATGAAATAGCACAGGAGACATCAACGCAAAGGATTGAATGGCGCTTTATACCTCCGTCAGCGCCATGGTGGGGAGGATTCTGGGAAAGGATGGTACGGACGGTTAAAGAGATGCTCAGAAGGGTGCTTGGTAAGGCAGCACTTAAATATAATGAACTGTTGACTGTGTTGTGTGAAACCGAAGCGATGATCAATTCTCGGCCGCTAACCTATATAGCCGACACTACGGAAAATTTAGCTCCGTTGACACCTTCAATGTTTTTACATGTAGGAAAAGAAGGGAAAGATGTCCTAGATATGGGTCATATTGATGGTCAGCTCTTGACTGGACGTTGGCGTTATATTAAAAGCCTATGTGGCGATCTGAAGCAGCGTTTTCGCAGCGAATACCTGGCTCTACTTACTCAGAAATCAACGGCTAATAATAATCCAGTTGAAATCGGGGACATAGTTTTGATAGGGTCTGATGATGTTAAGAGGGTTAAATGGCCATTAGGTATTGTTCTTGAGACGATGCAAGGGGTGGATGGTCATAGGCGTGTAGCGCGGGTTAGAACCGCAAGAGGTGAATTAATCAGACCTCTACAGCGCCTCTTCCCATTAGAGGTTCGTCATAGGGATATGCCAACCACTGAACCTGCACAGCAGCTGCCCACTAAAATGCACGCCACTCGTTCCGGTCGGCTGGTGAAATTGCCCACTAGGTATTTATAAATTTAAAGATTTTATTTCACTTTATTATTTCCGAATAGTATTTTAGTTTACATAGATTTCTTCCGCTTTCTCGCGGGGCCGGAGGATATTGTAAAATAATTGTCTTTGACAACTTTTTAAAAAGAAATTGTTTTTTGAAAGAAAAAAACTGTCACTCAAGAAAAAATATAAGAAAGTCTACCAGTAATTCTGTGATCCCTTTTTTTTTGTAATCGTTGCACTACTAAAGTGATTCCCGACCCATTCTGCAACAGGTACCAAAATTTACCTTAATTTTCTTTTTTCCCTTTACTTAAGCTGTAAGACCTTGCTTTTAACCAAAATTGACAATTCTGGGTCAACCGGAAGTAGGTATATATAGGTTTTGCGTCGAAAAACTATATGGTAGTTCCCGTTGACCTAAGATCTTACAGCACTTAAAGGAACAATTCCAAAAAAAATTAAAAGTTGAAAATTAAAGGGTGTCCCCATACATACATAGTTTTTCTGGGTTGTATGGGCGCTCATACAATTTAGAGGACTAGTTTCTGGGCACTACTGGGCAGAACTATTACGAATGAAGCTCCTTACGGAACCCTCGGTGCGCGAGTCCAACTCGCTCTTGATCGGTTTTTTTAGGATTCCGTAGCCAAATGGCAAAAAATGGAACCCTTATAGTTTCGTCATGTCTGTCTGTCTGTCCGTCCGTATGTCACAGCCACTTATTTCCGAAACAATAAGAACTGTTGAAACTTGGTAAGTATATGTAGTCTGTGAACCGCATTAAGATTTTTACACAAAAGCAGAAAAAAAAACAATAAATTTTGGGGGTTCCCCATACTTCGAACTGAAACTCAAATTTTTTTTGTCGTCAAGCCCATACGTGTGGGGTATCTATGGATAGGTGTTCAAAAATGATATTGAGGTTTCTAATATGATTTTTCTCTAAACTCCATAGTGTGCGCGAGAGACACTTCCAAAGTGGTAAAACTTTTTTTCTGAAACTATAAGAATAACTAAATAATAAGAAATAAGAATAACTATAAGAACTATACTGTTGAAACTTGGTAAGTAGATGTATTCTGTAAACCGCATTAAGATTTTCACACAAAAATAGAAAAAAAAAACAATAAATTTTGGGGGTTCCCCATACTTCGAACTGAAACTCATTTTTTTTTATCAAACCCATACTTGTGGGGTATTTATGGATAGGTGTTCAAAAATGATGTTGAGGTTTTTAATATAATTTTTCTCTAAACTGAATAGTTTGCGCGAGAGACACTTCTAAAGTGGTAAAATGTGTCCCCCCCCCTGTAACTTCTAAAATAAGAGAACGATACAAAAAAAAAATATGATATACATTACCATGTAAACTTCCACCGAAAATTGGTTTGAACGAGATTTAGTGAGTAGTTTTTCTTTTAATACGTCATAAATCGTAAACCGCAATTTACCTTTAACGAACTACAAGAACTTTTATATTATGTTACTTGCTGCTACGGAACCCTTCATGGGCGAGTCCGACTCGCACTTGGCCGCTTTTTATGATTATAATTCTT
Organism: Conistra vaccinii; assembly: GCA_948150665.1. Classification (NCBI taxonomy): domain Eukaryota; kingdom Metazoa; phylum Arthropoda; class Insecta; order Lepidoptera; family Noctuidae; genus Conistra; species Conistra vaccinii. Next base: position 8,654,026 of record OX411318.1, on the reverse strand, counting down.
TAAATAAACGTTTGAATTTCGCGGGCTACCCTGAGGCTTAAAGTTCCTTAGAAACATGAAATAGCAATGAAATTCTCATGTACCTACCTATATACCTATACCGTGAGCATATACTCAGAAACACGCGAAAAATCTCACAGTTCACATTTTAGTATAGGTTGAGGCTTAATGCTGACATAATAGGCATAAAAAAAAGGCCCGAGCTGAAACTGCAAGGAATTCCTCCCACGTTCGCGACATACGATGAAATCCACGACTAGACGGCCTTAAGCGGGTATATGCTGCTCAGCTGAGCCGAACTCAAACCTTATCATGGCCTTAGGAGCTTATCCTTTGTTTGTTCATCCTTAACTACTTTGGTTATTTTATTCAGTTTACGAGGACATTTTTTACCCTTTCTTTTTTTTTGGTCGTGCTAACATAACGATGTCCTTGACACATAATACACATAATAATGTGAAAGAACATCTTGCACCAACAACAAATATTTTCAAGCAGTAAATGACATCGAGACGCGTAATAAATGCTACAACAATTGCAAAAAGATAAAACCGATTGCAGATTTGTGAAGATTTGAGCAGTCTCTAAAACACAGAGGTGTTCACCACCTCGTCTTTATTATTCCAATTGAAGTGAATCTCAATATTCTCAATGCACTTTCTATAGCGTCCTTGGCTTTGCCCGGGTGGATGTTGGAAAATATCCCACGGGAACGTACTACCGAGATTAAAAGTAGTAAATCCTATGTGTTAATCCAGGTAGTATACTTCTGGGGTTGCGGATAAGTCCTAAGGGGAAACCGTGGCCCCGGTCTAGGCAAGGGGAGGAACACGGGTGGGTTTTAGTCAGTAAAAGTCTGACACGCCCTTCCGCTCCGCCCAGAGCGGGAGAAGTCATTAATTGATGATTTACCAGCCAAAAAAAAAAAAAGAAAGGTAGTATACTTATGAAACTATTTAGTTGAATAAGGATTAATATCATGATACGACTGTCATCATCTTTCGATTCTACCGTGTAATTTGATTATACTCGTAATTTGAACAAAAAACGGTTATTGTGAGTTAACTATAATACCTAGTTAGGCGTATAGCCTCGTGGACTTTTTTGTTGGTAATGATGAGTACAATTTATAAACATGTAGTACCTACATGAGTAAAATAAAAATGTATCATCAATAGTTTACGCAACGCACGCCAAATAATGACTTTTATAGGAAAAAAAATCATATCTTGGGCTCAGACCAAATAAAAAACCAAGACAGAGCGCTGTCAACAGTAAAGTGAAGCCGGTTTCGTAAACATGTGTGCACTTTGTGTGTAGTGTCATTATATAAGGTTGTAAATGTGTGCGTGTGAGCGTGTATGCACAGAGCGGCGGTGTAGTTTTGGCATGCTTCACTGTTATATTGTTCGCAGCGCTCTGTCATGGTTTTTCCTTGGGTTACATTATTACAATTTTCGTAGGGAACTCAAGTTTTTTGGGAATAATAATTATACATACAGCCCATGTAACCGCCTGGCCACGGAACGGGCGGCGCGAACGGCGGTGCGTCTTGCGGGGCGAAATTCTACACATTTGTTTTAGTCGCAAGACGCTTCGCCGTTCGCACCGCGCGAATTTTCGCTGTAGCGAATGTCCCGTGGCCAGGCGGTTACTCGCTGATAATGAACCTTTCTATTGGTGAAAGAATTTTCAAAGCACACAAAGATACCAACAATCTAATATCTTTTCTAACAATCTAGTTAATTATGGTAAATAAAATAATAAAAAAATGTAAAAAAAAATAAAAACTTTTCTCTATATAATATTAGTTTACATAAATTGGAGGATTTTCTCAAATAAAATCCTCGCATAATTTTGCCATGTCCCACAACTTACGACCAAGCGACCAGGCACGTTAGCGCACAAGACACACACATAACTTCTTCTAGAAACACTAAACAAGAACTAAGCACGGTTTCGCCTAGCGATGACTATGTAAAAATTCAGCGACAAGACGGCCAAGTTTTATGCGGAACAACCAGGCTACAATATTTTGCGAAACCTCGTTATTCTGAAATTAGATTACTGTGGCGGAGACTGTAGCAGCGAAAATACAGTGACCTCGCTTGAGTGGGAGTTATTTATAAGCCTGAACCGTGAACATGGGTGTAAAACGTGAATGTCATGATGACAACCACACATTGGACATTACAGGGATCTGTAAAAGGACAGTGTATGGTCATCCCCTATCTTCCGACTGTTGTGATATTGCCTGTTAGGGCAACAATGGTCCATACAGAATAATTTGTTAAGCAATAACAATTGCGAGAAGTGATGATACTATGATTTATTTTAACGCAATTGCTGGATTATTAAACGAGACCCCTATAAAACTATACGGGATTAAATTGAGAGAAACCGATGTCAATAGTTAGTTCTATTTCCAACAAACCTTATATAGTTTGCCAATTCCTATTACTATATCGATACTATTATATTTGAAACACTACAATAATGCTCTATTATTTGTAACACAATAGCAAATATTCGCAAATAACGAAGAAACATAATGACGATATTTGCCAAAATAGGTTTCTCGGACACTGTTAATAGAGTAGTTACCTGTTTCGGTGTTGTGAATGGAATCTGTCCTTTTAGAATAAATGAAACATTCATTCAGTTTGTGACAGATTTAAATGATGGAGGGTTGTCTGTCTGCAGGATTGTTTGATTTTTTACCCGACTATGGCAAAGTAAAAGGAGGGCTAGGAAACCGATGATATTTTTGGAACGAAGTTCCCTTTCGCGCGTTGCGAAAGAGGGCTAAACGGAAAAAATTAAGACCAAAAGTTGTAACGACACTTTTGTTTAAGACCAAAAGTTGTAACGACGGAAAAAATTAAGACCAAAAGTTGTAACGACACTTTTGTTTAAGACCAAAAGTTGTAACGACGGAAAAAATTAAGACCAAAAGTTTTAACGACACTTTTTTATGTATTTGAGAAAAGTTTTACAAATTAAAGTCGAAGTCGAAGTCGTAGTCGAAGTCAAAGTCGTAGTCGAAGTCGAAGTCGAGGTCGAAGTCGAAGTCGAAGTCGAAGTCGAGGTCGTCAGCCAATATGTCAGATGTTATTGTTTTATAATTCAGAGCTATCTAGTATAGAAAGATTTTTTCACTCCTGTTGCTCAAAAAAACCGTCATTGTAGCGTATCAGAGCGAAAATAAAATAGCATTTCATCCTCTAGGGGCTTAAGTTTTTTTTTTTTAATTTTTGTCTGTTTCCAACTATACCACCCAAAAACGAAAAAGTCTTTGTTCTTATTTATATACAATAAAAAAGAATCCCTATTTCCTTGATCACGGCATCAAGCGTGAACGGCTGGACCAATTTACCTAATTCTTTTTTTGTTGTGTTTGTTATAGTAAGGAGAAGGTTCTTAGGATAGGCAGGAGAGGTAGGAGAGGTAGGAGAGGTAGGAGAGGTAGGAGAGGTAGGAGAGGTAGGAGAGGTAGGAGAGGTAGGAGAGGTAGGAGAGGTAGGAGAGGTAGGAGAGGTAGGAGAGGTAGGAGAGGTAGGACAGGTAGGAGAGGTAGGAGAGGTAGGATAGGTAGGATATGTAGGAGAGGTAGGATAGGTAGGATAGGTAGGATAGGTAGGAGAGGTAGGATAGGTAGGAGAGGTAGGATAGGTAGGATAGGTAGGATAGGTAGGATAGGTGGGATAGGTGGGATAGGTGGGATAGGTAGGATAGGTAGGATAGGTACGATAGGTAGGATAGGTAGGAAAGGTAGGATAGGTAGGATAGGTAGGATAGGTAGGATAGGTAGGATAGGTAGGATAGGTAGGATAGGTAGGATAGGTAGGATAGGTAGGATAGGTAGGATAGGTAGGATAGGTAGGATAGGTAGGATAGGTAGGATAGGTAGGATAGGTAGGATAGGTAGGATAGGTAGGATAGGTAGGATAGGTAGGATAGTGTAATGTATGTAGTGTGTTTTCACCTTAATATTATTAGGTTTAGCAACACTGGATCACTCCAGGCTTTGTATCCGGGACCGATGAGAACCCCGTGTAAATTGATCTGTCATTGTGTCATTCTTTCTTTCCGAATACATGCTCCAAAGAGTATAATAATAATATGGGAGACATGCTCCATTTGGCAAGCTTGAGTTTCCGTTGTTATTTCCCAACCTGGTTACAATATACTTCAGTGGCGACGAGGAAAACAACAAAAAAACCCAAAATCTGCGTGAAGACGTCGCGTGGCATAGTCGAATAAGCAGAAAAGATGACTATCGGCAAAGTTGGTGAATTCAGAGTGGCGGATGACTGGAGATTATATGTGGAGCGACTGGAAAATTATTTCGTGGTTAACGAAATAAAACAGGAGTTAAGGGTGCCGACGTTAATCACATTAATGGGAGCGGAGAGCTACGAGCTATTGGTCAATTTGTGTACACCGGCCAAGCCGAGCACAAAAACCTTCGAGTACATAACCGCCATTATGGAAAAGCATCTACAACCGAAACCGAGTGTTTTAGCCGAGAGATACTTTCACCAGCGGAAACAAAACTCGGGTGAAAGCATAGCCGAATATATGGCGACGCTCAAGAGAATTACAAAAACATGTGAATTTGGTTCGTGGCTGGAAGAGAGTATTCAGGATCAATTTGTATGCGGTTTAAGCAGTGAAGTAATTCGGCAACGATTATTCGGTGAGGAAAAGCTAGACTACGCAAAAGCATTTAGTATGGCCATGAGTATGGAAGCGGCCGAGAGAAATGCAGCGGTTGTCGAGGGAAACATGAAGTCCACGGATAAGACGAGCACGGTCAGCGACTGCTTGGCGGTGGGAACGTCAACTCAAAACGGTGGCCGCGGCGGGGCGGAGCAACTAGGAGCGGGAGAGCGCGGCGAAAGGCGTTCGTGGGCACGAACCGGACAGCGACGTGCAGGTACAGGTTGGCGCAAACCGCGTCATGGCGAGGACGCGGCGGCGATGGCTGGACCAGGGAAACGAGCTCGGAAAGGACAACAGTGCAACGCTTGTGGAGGTCAGCATGACACAGCGTGGTGTAAATTCGCGCGATATGTTTGTCGTGTATGCAACAAACAAGGACATCTGCGCCGCGTATGTCCGCTAGAAATAGGACATCATCATTTGGAGGGAGTTCAAGCATCATCAAGCATAACAGATGGTGAACAAAGTGACGAGGTAAGGGTGGTTGAAATTAATAATTTAGCTATAACACAATGCCCACCAATATTTTTGACATTAAAAGTGCACAACAGAGAGTTAAGTATGGAGTGTGACACAGGAAGTGCCATATCTTGTATCAATTATGAAACATACAAACAGTTGTTCAATGACTTAAAAATAAATTCATGTAATATTGTGTTAAGGTACTATACAGGGGAAATAGTAAAACCAATTGGGGTCATAAAGCCAGAAGTAGAATATCAAAGTAAAAGCAGTAAGTTAGATTTGTATGTCATCAAAGGAGGTAAAAACATTAATAGGTCGTCAGTGGATGGCCGAATTAAAAATACAATTTCCCAGTTTAAAAAATGAGGTTGTGTCAGTCAATAATGTACAAGATAGGGAATTTAATATGTCTAAATTTAGTTCCAGATACTGTAAGGTGTTCGAGGAAGGTCTGGGTCGATTCACTGGTGGTGCAGTAAGCATCCATGTGAAGGACAACGCGCGGCCGGTATTCATACGAGCGCGCCCGCTGGCGTACGCGCTGCGCGTGCCGGTGGAGCGTGCATTGGAGCAGCTGGTGCGGGATGGCATCCTCACACCTGTGCATCGCTCTGATTGGGCCACACCCATCGTGCCAGTGGTAAAAAAGAACGGTACTATCAGAATTTGTGCTGATTACAAATTAACTTTAAATAAGGTTTTGGAAGTTGACCGTTATCCTTTACCGCGAGTAGAAGATTTGTTGGCTCGTTTACATGGCGGTGAACATTTTAGTAAGATTGATTTATCTCAAGCATATGCACAATTTGAATAAGATGAATCAAAGAAATATACAGTTATTAATACACATAAGGGGATGTTCATGTTTAATCGATTAGTGTATGGTTTAGCATCCAGCCCAGCAATTTTTCAAAGATCTTTAGAACAATTATTTGCGGATTTACCTAGTGTTGGGGTGTTTTTAGACGATATTATCATAACTGGAGCTACCACTCATGAACATATTAACAATTTATGCAAGGTCTTTGATCGTTTACAAGCATATGGTCTCAGGGTAAATAAGGAAAAATGTAGTTTTTTTGCAAAGAAAATAAGTTATTTAGGCCACATTATTAGCAAAGACGGGGTGCAAACGTGTACGGATAAAGTTATGGCTATAGTCAATACGCCTGCCCCTACAAATGTATCTGAGTTGAGAGCTTTCATAGGTATGACGATGTACTATGCGAAATTCCTTAAGAACGTCAGTACAATTCTTTCACCGCTATATAAGCTGCTCCGAGTAGATGTACCTTTCAAATGGTGCGGTCTATGTGAAGAAGCATTCAAGCATGTTAAAAACCAGCTAGTTTCAGGTGAGGTACTGACACATTATACACCAGACCTACCACTAGTTTTGACCGCTGATGCGAGCAGCGTAGGGGTGGGTGCAGTGATTTCGCATCTCACTGCAGCGGGGGAGCGTCCGATAGCATACGCGTCGCGATCATTAAGTTCGGCCGAGCGGGGTTATTCACAAATAGACAGAGAAGCACTCGCGATAGTTTTCGGTATCAGAAAATTTCACCAGTACCTATACGGGCGTAAGTTTACACTAAGGACAGATCATAAACCATTAACACATATTTTCGGAAAAAAAGTAGGCATTCCGGTGATGGCAGCGTCACGGTTGCAGCGATGTGCGATTCTGTTATCAGGTTACAATTATGAAATAGAGTATGTATCATCTAAGAAAAATTGTGCGGATGCCTTATCGAGGCTGCCGCAAGGGAAACAACCGGGCGTGAGTACAGAGATCACATATTTAAACTTTGTCGAAGATTTCTTACCAGTAACTAGTCACGAGGTTAGGAAGCAAACGGCGACTGATGCACTACTTAGTAGAATTAGGCTTTATGTGCAGTCGGGTTGGCCTTCATTAGGTATAGATGAACAACTGAAGCCATATTACGTTAGGCGGAACGAATTGTATTTAGATTGCGGTTCTCTAATGTGGGGCTATCGTATAATCATACCGATATCGTTACGGAAAACGGTACTGGCTCAATTGCATACAAGTCACATGGGAATCGTAAAAACAAAATCAGTAGCCCGTAGTTACGTTTGGTGGCCGAACATTGATAGTGACATTGAACAACTATGCCGTAGTTGCGAGACTTGTGCGATAGAGGGCGCCGCACCGCCACGAGCTGAGCCACAACCTTGGCCGTACGCCGTGCAGCCCTGGAGTCGGCTGCACGTGGACTTTTTGGGACCTTATCGTAGTAGTACATTCATGATTCTAATAGATTCCACAACGAAATGGCTCGAAGTGTATGAAATGACGCGCACCAACGCAACACAGGTGATTAAGGTTCTACGTACGACCTTTGCTAGATTTGGCCTTCCAGTAGAATTAATTTCCGACCAAGGGCCCCCATTCACGAGCAAAGAGTTTAGTGAATTTTTGACGAATAACGGTATTCGTCAACGGTTTTCACCAGCATATCACCCCTCTTCGAACGGCGCGGCGGAAAATGCTGTAAAATTATGTAAAACAGCTATTAAAAAAGCTTATAGAGACAACAAAGACGTTGATGCGGCTTTACAAACGTTTCTACTTAGCTATAGGTACACAGCTCAGAGTACTACAGGAGAAACACCGGCCATGTTGCTACAACGGCGGTCATTACGAACGCGATTAGATCTATTACGTACGGACCGCGCATTAGAGGACCGGGTTCAGGCCGCTCAACAGCGGCAGACACTCAACTCAGGAGGGGTAACTCGAGAGCTAGCGCCACAAGAGAAGGTATGGACTAGGAATTACGCAAAGGGGGATAAGTGGCTGAAAGGTGTGATAGTGGCTAGGGCAGGCACGCGTGAATACTTAGTGGATAACGGTGACGGTCAGCTTACAAGGAAACATAGATCACATAAAACGCAGATCCCGATTATCAGATTTTGCGTGTTCAGATAGTACCACTTTTGACACGGCTTTACCAAGTCCAACACAGCTTGGTGGGGATGTCATGCCGACAACATGAGGGGAGATGGATGTTAGCAGTTCACAATCAGAAAATTTAAGCCATAAGGTTAAAATAACGGGTGAGGTACCTGGGACTTCAAGCATAGAAAAACTGGAACATCCATCGCCACTCCCACCACCGCCGCAGGTGGATCGACCCAGACGTAATCGTAGACCAGTTGTGAGATTTGAAATTGATTAACTAATTACTCACAATCATAGTTAGTGGAAGAGGCTGCCTTGGCCGCCCTTCCGATCCCAAGACAATGTCGCAGGGCTAACTACGACTGATAAATGTTATATAGTCTATATAACCTCATGTTGTAATTCTTTGCACACCAGTGCACCAATTGTTCTCAAGTTTATATCCATTACAGTGTTAAACTTTAATTACAATTTATTTTACTCTACCGTAAGTAGCAAGTAAGATGTTAATTAGGATAAGTGAATAGTTGTAAGTTGTTAAGGTTATAACTTAATTAACTGTTAATTAAGTGGGGAGGTGTAATGTATGTACTTAGTGTGTTGTCACCTTAATATTATTAGGTTTAGCAACACTGGATCACTCCAGGCTTTGTATCCGGGACCGATGAGAACCCCGTGTAAATTGATCTGTCATTGTGTCATTCTTTCTTTCCGAATACATGCTCCATTTGGCAAGCTTGAGTTTCCGTTGTTATTTCCCAACCTGGTTACAATATACTTCAGATAGGTAAGATAGGTAAAATTGGTAAGATTGGTAAGATAGGTAAGATAGGTAAGATAGGTAAGATAGGTAAGATAGGTAAGATAGGTAAGATAGGTAAGATAGGTAAGATAGGTAATATAGGTAAGATAGGTAAGATAGGTAAGATAGGTAAGATAGGTAAGATAGGTAAAATGAAATGAAATGAAATGAAATGAAATGAAATGAAATGAAATGAAATTGTTTATTCTGTAAATAGGATATCGGAATCACTTTTACACGTCATATTTAAAAAAATGTTTAAAATAAGCTAGATGAGGTCGGCGTTTCCTAACTGACTACTCTGAGAAGAAAGGCCGAAACAAACTCAGAGGTCACGGTCTCTTTTAAAGTCCAGACATAATCTTGGTCAAGCCATATGAGAACCATGTAGATTAGTGTCTGAAATGGTCTTTTGAGGAAAGAACCACACAGATTTGAGTGGACCTGTCCAGTCAGTGCAAGCATTTGTCAGTAATCGTGGAGCTCACTCAGAGCTTAAGGAGCTCAACTCGACGAACAAGGAATATACATACAACAAACCAAAGAAAGGACATTTGGGTAGGCCGCATCAACTACTCAAACTGCCAGACCATCATTAAAACTAAATGTGAAAAAAAAAAAAAAAAAAAAACATTAAAGAGAAAAAAAATTAAAAATACCCACATAGTCCTCATATTCACAATAATTAAAATAATATTATACTTTACAAAGTAATCATGTCATTTTGTATATAATTTTATTATGTTATTATTTTAAGTAGGTATATGTTTTATTCTTTTATGTAAATATTTTTAAATCTGGTTTAATTGATGATTATAAGTAACAATTAAAATATCAAGTTTTATGGTTTTATCACAAGGTATAGCAGAGCGAGCAGCTCAATCCCAAGCTTTTTTATCTTCTAAATAATCTGAAATTTTATAGTACCCTTTTTTACAAAGTTTGGTTTTAATACAGTTTTTAAATCGTTTAATGGGTAAGTTTCGAATGTCAATGGGAAGTTTGTTGTAAAAGCGTATACATTGACCCATGAACGAGTTGCCTACTCTGTGAAGACGTGTGCGATGTACAGCAAGGTTGTGTTTATTCCTGGTATTTAAACTATGAACATCGGACATTTTCTTAAAATTTGATATATTTTTGTGTACATACAATAGGTTTTCAAAAATATATTGTGAGGCTACAGTCAGAATATTTATTTCTCTGAATTTCTCTCGAAGTGAATCTCTTGGACCTAGGTTGTAAATGGCTCGAACAGCCCTTTTCTGTAGAACAAAGATAGAATTAATGTCCGCACAGGTTCCCCAGAGAAGAATCCCATAAGACATCAGACTATGAAAATAACTAAAATAAACAATTCTGGCTGTATCTACGTCAGTTATCTGCCTAATTTTTTTAACAGCATATGCGGCTGAACTAAGCCTTCCTGACAATTTTTCTATGTGTGCGCCCCATTGTAATCTACCGCCAATAGTTATTCCAAGAAAAACTGTTGACTCAACAGGGTCCAACTCTATTCCATTAACTTGAACATTGGTAGTTAGTTGCCTGACATTTGGCGTTGAAAATTTAATGAGTTTAGTCTTTTTTTCGTTCAGGAGAAGATTATTTACATTAAACCAATGCACAACTTTAGAGAGTGCATCGTTAACTTGTTCAAAGTTGACTAACTGACGTTTGATTTTAAAAATGAGGGAAGTGTCATCTGCGAATAATACGATCTTGTGATTATCCCTTATGTGGTAAGGTAAGTCATTAATATAAATTAGAAATAAGAAAGGACCTAGAATTGAACCCTGCGGAACGGAATCTGCGGTCACCATGGGTGACCGCAGATCCTGCAGATCTCTTGCCATTAACATCGACCCTCTGAATTCTGTTGTTCAGATAAGAAGTCAGAAGGTCAAGAGCCTTGTCCCTCATACCATAGTGGTGCAGTTTCCTGATGAGTGTATCATGATGTACGCAATCGAAGGCCTTGGACAAATCACAGAAAATGCCAAGAGCATCTTGCGACTCCTCCCAGGCCTCGAATATGCTCTTCAGTAATTCCACGCCCGCGTCTGTAGTGGAACGACCCTTTGTAAAGCCAAACTGTTTCAGATGAAGTAAATTATGTGCATTGAAATGTCCTAACATTTGTTTTAAAATTAATTTTTCAAAAATTTTGCTCAAAGTAGGTAATATCGAAATAGGCCGAAAATTTGTGGGATCAGTTGTGCTGCCAGATTTGAACAGTGGAATCACTTTGCTAAGTTTCATCAGATCAGGAAATACACCAGATGCAATACAAGAGTTAAAAACGATTGCTAAAAAGGGTGAAATAACATCAATTATTGAAGACATGGTATGTACTGATAATCCCCAAAGGTCAGCAGTTTTTTTTACATCAAGATTTTTAAAAGATTCTATTATGTCTTTAGTAGTAATACTTGTGAATTCAAAAGGCTTGTCACATTCTGGTACACATTCTTTAAGTATTGAGTAAGCAGAAGTGGAGGACGACGATGACAGAGTTTTGGTTGTTAAAATGGGAATATTAGTGAAGAAATTTTCAAACTCAGTTGCCACCTCCACGTCTGTCTTAATATCTACATCATTGATTTTTAGATGGAAGTCACGATTCCGTACTGTCGTTCTTCCCGTTTCTGAATTAATAATATTCCAAGTTGTTTTAATTTTATTTCCAGAAGATTTTATTTTATTTTTAATATGTAAGGCTTTTGCTGAGGAACAGGCTCTTTTAAAAGTTTTAGAATAATTCTTAACAAACTCTTTGAAAGTTTCATCATGGTTATATGTTTTTTCATGATATAATTCAAATAACCTCTGCCTACTTTTATAAATGCCTGGTGTTGCCCAATCACTAAATATAACGCGGTCACAAACAGGCAATGTTTTTGAGGTGAAAACCTTCTTAAACTCACAATTGATGACGTTAAATAGGGAAGCATAATCTTGATCCGGGTCGTTATGATAAGGCAAACCCGGCAGTTTTTCTATTAAATTATTTTTAAATTGTTCCAAGCGACTTTTATTTACAGGAACAAAACTCACAAGTTTTCTTTGAGCTCTAACTGTTTTTTGAGGGAAAGTGACTAACTGGCCACAGTGATCAGAGTCCAACTCATTTATAATTAAATGGCTAGAAGGTTTTAAGTTTGTAAAAATATTGTCAATACAGGTAGCACTAGTGGCAGTTATTCTAGTCGGCTCAAAGAATGTATTGTACAAATTATATGACTTTAACAAACTTATGAATTTATTTACTACAGCAGATTTTTCCAGTATATTAATGTTGAAATCTCCACAGACAACAACTGTTTTATTACTGTTACAAGTCTTTAATAATACTTCTTCCATATATTTCTCAAAAATATCATATGAAGCACATGGGGGCCTGTACACGTTTAATACAATGAACTGCTCAAGCTCAATGCAAGCTATTTCAATAACTCGCTCAACAGAGAGGCTCACAATATCCTTACGTTCTTTAAATTTCATATTGTTGCGAACAATTATTAGAGAGCCACCACGTATCATATTAACTCTGCTGAACGAGCTGGCAACCTGGTGGTTGTTAAAGCAGAACATGAACTGGTGGACTTTTAACCAATGTTCAGTTACACATAGGATATCAACATAACTACAGTTCATGAACAGCTCCAATTCTAATTCCTTACCTAACACACCCTGTATATTTTGATGAACTATTTTTAGAATATTATAATTACATTTATTTAGATTACTACAATTTGATGGGTGAGATATTAAACAACTTCTTGAAACATTCTTATGATTTAAACCATTATTTAAATTTTCTTCATTTATTGAGCAAGAGGTTTCCTCTATTGTCCTAATTTCTAATTTAAATTATAATGAATGTCAGTATTTGTTGCCAAATTATTGGCAGAATTATTTAAAAAATCATTGCATTGCTCAAAAGAAGCAAGTTGTTTAGCCAAATTTTTGGCTGTAATAGAAAAAAAATATGATAGCGACACAGCTATCTGTCTTTTGCAATAGTTAGAAAGATAGTACATAGCAATATTATGTCTATCTCTTGTCAAATAAAAATTTTTACCAACATAATTGTTAGTATCAACTAGATGGAACAGATTATTATTGAATGTCCAATTATGCAATGTCATATTTAATTCAAATCTTAAGTTATTTTCTTCCTGTGGCAAACTGTTACTATAAGGGAATGCAAACAACACAATTTTTCTTAGACTAAGATTACACAATGTTCTATAATATTGGAGTAGTTCTCCTTTGTTCACATTTCCCCTATTACCCATAAAAATTAATAATGTAGTGTCCTGGTTAAAATTACATTTAATAATTTCTTTCATAATAGCAAATAAAGAACATCCAGGCATACAGTAATTTATTATGGAGTGTTCTGGATATTCATCAGTCAACAAGTGGCCTAAGTCCTTTCCAATCTCATCGCAGAATAATACTACATCATTTAGTTCGATTTTTTTCAATTGCCTAGTTGAACTATTGATAGCAGGAACTGTCAAATCAACACAGGACTGCGGTAAGGTGGTATTGCATGTTGTCAATGAATGGTCCGGTAAGATAGGTAAGATAGGTAAGATAGGTAAGATAGGTAATATAGGTAATATAGGTAAGATAGGTAAGATAGGTAAGATAGGTAAGATAGGTAAGATAGGTAAGATAGGTAAGATAGGTAAGATAGGTAAGATAGGTAAGATAGGTAAGATAGGTAAGATAGGTAAGATAGGTAAGATAGGTAAGATAGGTAAGATAGGTAATATAGGTAAGATAGGTAAGATAGATAAGATGGTAAGATAGGTAGGTAGATAAAGTGGGTAGGGTAGGTAGGTAGGTAGGTAGGTAAAGTGGGTAGGTAGGTACATATCATGTATGTATGTATGTAGGTAGGTAAGTAGGTATTTATGTAAGTAGGTGTAGGTAGGTAGGTATGTATTAGGTAGGTAGGTAGGTAGTAGGTAGGTGCGTCGTAGATAAGTACTTAGTTCTACCCGTGCGAAGCCGGGGCGGGCAGCTAGTGTAGAATAATCATGAATAAGGACTCGACTTATTACTGTTTAACAAAAAAAAAAACATTTTTTCTTTGATAGAATGCGTGCATTGCGTTGCGGCTACAGAGGAAATAAAAAAAAGACTGGTGCGATATATTTCTAATTTTTCTCCAATAAATTGCATTGGTGACCGTAATATAATTTACAACAGTGAAAATGTCATCATCTAGTGAGAATGGAGACCCTAATTTGCAGATGGAAGAGAAAGGAAAAGAAATAATTTTTAATAAATTATTATTATTCTATTTACTATTTTATTTTCTCGCAATCGTAGTGAAAAGTAGAGTGTAACACACGGCGCTAAAAACTAGTGATGCAACGAATACGAATACGAATATTCGTATTCGCCGAATAGTAGACAATTACCGAATATTCGTATTCGGCGAATACTAATACGAATATTTAAAAACTAATATTTTTGTACGCAACTCTAATTACTGCAGATTTGAAAAACGCGCGTAAAAATATAACGTATGCAGGGGCCCTTAACCGCAACGACGACGTGACGGGGGACTCCCCGGCCATAGTTTATACAGTTTCAGCGGCTCCGGGAGTTTCCCTATCATTACGATTACGAACCATTCATTCCATTTATTTCATTTGTCAGTCGTGAGCACAAGTCAAGCAAGAGAGTATTGTTTTATTTATTTTCTGAGGTTGCTGCGAATTTAAAGAAGTTGAAGTTGAATTGAAAATGTCTTCTCGTAAACGAGAACAAAGTGACATATGGAAACACTTCGATAAATTACCTAGTAAGTATATATGGTCTGTATTTCTTTTGTATCAACAAAAAGTAGGATAGTAAGTAACTTAGACGAACGTTAGTAATGGCTGCGTCTATGTAGTACTACACTTTGCCCGCGCCTTCGCGCTTCGTCCGCGCAGACTTCGGTTTTACTTTTGCATGTAATATTAATAAAAATTTAATTTCAAAATGTTTTTTACAGGGGATTCGCAAACTAAAAACGAGATAGATGCTTATCTAAAGCTCCCAAATTTACCGCCGACTGCTGATCCACTGGCCTTTTGGCGAGAAGATGTCCATTTTCCAAGTCTGAAAAAGCTCGCCCAAAAATATTTTTCACTGAAGCCATGTACAGTCGCCTCGGAAAGACTTTTTTCAACGGCTGGGAACATTCAGACTGAAAAAAGAAATCGCCTAAAACCAGAAAATCTACAAATTTTATGTTTTTTAAATAAAAATTTGCCTATTGTAAATTTTAATTATTAGAACAGTAAACATTCATCAAATAAATAAGTCTTTTATTACCATGGCGAGATATTCGTATTCGTATTCGTATTCGCCGAATAGTAGGTTTGATATTCGTATTCGTGTTCGTATTCGTAAAAGTAGTATTCGTTGCATCACTACTAAAAACCCATTATACCTCGGTTTCTGTTTACTCCCTCGCTAAAACTACCTCGTTATAATGGGTCATTTTAGCTCCTTGTATAACAATCTACTATTAGCCTTGTTATAAAAATTATACTAGATTGCTCTGTATTAATATATAATATGCAGCTAAAAGAACTTCGTTCCCACCGGGTGTCCCACGACACCTCCCTAATTTTTTATTTGTCTGTCTCTGATGTCTTTTTTACACCTTTTTACTTTGCTTTAGTTTTATTCAAAAATTACAAGAAAAGAAACTGAAACTCACATAAGGCGTCATTGTAGTACAATATATAGGACCAAAAAAGAACACGCCAGAAAAACAGAATTGTTGTTCCATACATTTATGTTCGCATAACTCGACAAAATAGCAGATATTTTTTACGTTTTCGACACCTGTTGGTGTCTTAGTAGAAATAATAATAATATTATTTCTTTTATTTAGTTTTAAACATATAAATATTAATATTCAATCTTCCTAGCCTTTTTTTCCCAACTATCTTGGGGTCGGCTTCCAGTCTAACCACAATATTATAAATAATAATATTAATAAATAGTAAATATATTATTATTATGTACAATATTACACCCATTAGAAGTTTTCAGTTATTTAAATTTGTGTTTCAATTACACCTTATTTATTTATTTATATATACTTTATTGTACACCAGAAAATACATAGCAACAAAAATAAATATAACACTATAAAACATACAATGGGCGGCCTTATCGCTTTCTGCGATCTCATAATACTTTATTAAAGTAGTGCTGACTGACTACTTCACTATCTGTCAGACAACTCACAACCTAACCTACAGAATAAAGATAATATTGTATACAGGATGGCAGGGACATCGACGCGAAAACTGTTACCATGTCGCTGCCACCCTGTATAGGGTGTAGACAGTGTGGCAGTGACATCATAATGTAGGTAGGTACTAGAATTCATAATTAGAATTTAAAAATTTAAATGTACTACAGTACATTAAATTTTTTAAATCCTAATTTCTACTGTTCTTTATTTTAATAATGGATATTTGTATAAATGTAATAACCTACCTACTTATATTTGTACGCCGCGCGCCGTTAACGCAAAACGTGACTGTGATATAATTTAATTGTAACATCTTGTATTGCATGCCATTTGTGTGTATACTCATGTTTTGGACAAATAAATGATCTTTATCTTTATTTTGAAAGTATTTGTTGAAACGCCATCAATAAGTTAAACAATAAATTGGCTGAAGTTTGAATGCGAGCAAAGTCGTGTACAAAGATTGACGACTAGGTCAATAAATTTGTCATATAGATAGATAGATAGACCATTTATTTAGTGCATACAAAAGACAGCACGACATACAAAAACAGGATTAATGATAACTAATTAGCTTTTAGGAAATAGCCGCAAGGTGCCAATAAACAAACAAACAAAAAAAAAAGGAAAAAACATGACATTGTGATGACACTATTGGCTATGACATGCATGACACACTTTAAAATAATGAATCAACGAACATTAAAGGTGCGGTGTGCGTCTTAAGGTTGCACCAAATGGGAGTCCAGCTCAGCATGTGCCAGGCAGATATACCTAACGCATAGCGATATTCATAATCTACAGGGTTACCTATTTGTAAAACACCAAGAACCTCTTAAGGGGTCATTGTACTCATCATTATGAACAACTTTCACTATGGAACCAAACATGAAATCGCGGATTAAAAATCAGCTGTTCCCTACATTTTGACAAGATATGAGAACAAAATGTAGGGAACAGCTGATTTTTTTTTCGCGATTTTAACTTTGGTCCCATAGTGAAAGTTGTTCATAATGATGAGTACAATGACCCCTTAAGAGGTTCTTGGTGTTTTACAAATAGGTAACCCTGTAGATTATGAATATCGCTATGCGTCAGGTATATCTGCCTGGCACATGCTGAGCTGGACTCCCATTTGGTAACCCTGTATACTAACTAATATTACAAAGAGGTGAACTGTGTGAGGTTGTATGTAGGGCGTAATATTCGGAACTACTGACCCGATTCCAAAAATTGTTTTACTTATTGGAAGATACAGTATTACCGAGTGTCTTATGATTATGTTTAAACAAGTAATTTCACGCGGAAGAAGTCGCAGGCAGAAGCTAGTAGCCTATAATAATATTATAAAGAGGTATTTGTTTGTATGTAGGGGGTAATCTCCGGAACTACCAGTCGGATTTGAAAAATTCTTAACCCCATAGGAATGATGACAAAAAAAAAATTGTTCACCTTGTAGATTATTAAAAAATATTGAACACATATTTTTGCTTTTTATACGTTATCAAAAGATTACGGTGATACATTGAGTACTTAAAATGTGCCATGACGTCACGAGTATGTAGATTTTATACTTACTTGTGACGTAGCGACCCCCAGTCTCCAACTTTAATGCGTTTTATTCAAGTAAAAGCAAAAAATACGTGTCGAATATTTTTTTATTATCTGTCTGACGGACTAAATAGTTTTTTTTTTTGACCCAGGTATCTTTCCTATTCTTGAAGAAGGTTATAGGCTCTTGGATGAGGTCGCAGACAGAAGCTAGTAGATTATAATAGTAATAATTGAAACTATATTCATTTATGGGCAGCCGTATTCATGGACATTGTATTGTCTAAATCTAACTCCTAGATACCAACTTGTATAGTACCTAGGAATTAATTAATTACTAGATTACTGACAATAAGTTTGTTATTGACATTCCCACACAACTAATGCATTATGTACACTTTATAATTGACACTATCATAAAGTAAATAATTAGATGTCTGATAATTAACTACTGTGTCATTATTAACTCTATGTATTGGTTTATTTAATAGACATCTTGTTTGAGAACGTTAACTCTAGAAGGTATACGTATGTTTTTTTAACCGACTTCAAATAGGAGGAGACTTCAATTATGAATTGATTTTTATAATTATTTTTTGCTTGGTAGGTCATACGTCAGAGGTACCATATAAATATTAACTTTGCTTGGGTAGTTTTTAATTTATCTTCCATAATACGTATTTTTCCCACTTAGCGTAGGTAAATATGTAGATGGTATGATGATAAGTTCCTGTCACTTTTATTTACATAGCTGGTATTGGTATTCGAATTGGTGTGGGGTAGGTACCACAACTAAGAAATAAAAATAAATTAAAATTACAAAAAAAAAAAACAACCGACTTCTAAAATAGACTTTAATTTCGGAAGTCGGTGTCTTTGGTTTTGAATTTTCGTTTTTTTTGCCACCGACTTCCGAAATTAAAGTTATTTTTGACATTGTAGTGTCTTTTTTAGAAGCCGGTTGTTTCTTTTTTTGAAAAAAGTTTTTTCGTGGCGCGTATTGCGCGTTGGCGCGTATATGTAAGGATTGCCACATGTGATGTTCTGTAATTTCTGCCAAACCTCATGGGAAAAGGACGTAAGTTTGAGACGTGTTTTGTCTAGCTTATTACTTCAGATCCAAACGTTTCAAGCAGTGAAACATGTTCAGTTTTCATGACTAACCACAACATGCTCAGCAAGAGTTCTTAGGTTGAGGTTACAGGACTTACTCCGATGGATCACCATATTCTTATACTAGCTTTTGCCTGTGGCTTTGCCTGTGGCTTTACCTGTGGCTTTGCCTGTGGCTTTGCCTGTGGCTTTACCTGTGGCTTTGACTGTGGCTTTGCCTGTGGCTTTGCCTGCGTAGAGTTCAGAAATTATCCTACGGGAACGTACTACCGGGATAAAAAGTATCTTACGAGTATGTCCTAACTCAGGTCATGGTCCATTTGTGTGCCAAATTTCATCGAAATAAATTCAGCGGTTAAGGCGTGAAAAGGTAACTGACAGACAGACCGAGTTACTTTTGAATTTATAATATTACACTAGCTGCGCCCCGCAGTTTCACCCGCATAAGTCTCGATCCCGTGGGAATATCGCGATATAAAGTATTTTATGTCCTTATCCAAGTCATGGTATACCCATGTGCCAAATTTAATCCAAATCCATTCAGCCGTTTTAGCGTGAAAGCGTAACAAACAAACTTTACTTTCGCATTTAAAATATTAGATTTTAGGATGGATGGATGGATAATATTCTTATTACAAAGAGGTTAAGTTTGTATGTAAGTTTGTGCGTAAGAGGTAATATCTAAACACACTCATCCGATTCCAAAAAATATTTCACTGTTAGAGAGAGCTATGCTATTGAGTGTGAGTACCTAAGTGCTCATTCCACCAATCCGTCAAAGACGATTCGTGTTACGAATCGTCTTTTTTCACGAATCGTTATTTTGATTTGTATGGGCGGCTATACATTTTAATTGCCCGTGTTCACACTATTACGGAATCGTGAAAAATGACGGATACGTCTTAAATGACGTTTCGTCTTTTTTCAAAAACCTTCAGTTTTAAATCACGAATCGTTATGACGGATCGGTCGGAACGACTATGCCTTGCACTGAAGTCTGAATCACGAATTCAGTGTGAACATCTATTCGGATATTTTGATGATTCGTGAAAAAACTCGATTCCGGATGCAATGTGAACGTGCATCCGTCATTACGTATCGTCTTTTTTGACGAATCGTCGTTGACGGACCCAGTGTGAATGAGCCCTAAGTATATGATTTATGTTAAAACACGTAGACGAAGTCACAGGAAGAAGCTAGTATTTATAATATTAGTATTAGTATGGATGGATATAGATCAATGTGCCATTAATGTGAGTGCTGTGCTGTGTGTGAGCTATATCCAAACATACTCTACAGAGCTGTCGGCTGGGCACAGGTGCAAGCGCGCTTAGTACGCTCAGTACATTGTCAATAGCCAGCAATTCCACGCTCACTGAATTCTCAAGTAGAGATTACAGATCAATATTGGAATTGCGACTGGTTTGAAGGTCTAGTTTTCGGAAGCGCTACTGCTGAGCATGAGTTCCTGGGTTCGATTCCCGGGTTGGACAAAGTGTTATTGGGTTTTTCTATATGGAATTTCTCGGTTGCAGCCCGGAGTCCAGATTTGTCCCCAGTTGATGGCAATAGAGTTGCCCCCTATTGGTACTACATGGGACTTAAACATAACTGTCGAAATGTGGGTGTACTATAGTACACCTCTACCTAACCCTCCGGGGATTACAGGTGTGATGCTATGTATGTATGTTATTGGAATAGTTTCAAGGCTTCAGCAAATACTGACCTTAGCCAAGACTTAAGGTTAATTTAGATAATTGTTATCATTTATCCATTAATGGAGATAAATTGATAACCCAATTATATTATCATTAATTTGAAGACGAATAAATAGTGTACTTATTGCATCTGATAACTGATAATATAATTAATATTGTAATGTGTAATACATTATATTTAATGCATAGCATCCCCATTTAAATATAAACTTTTTTTAAATCATTCGTTTGGTTTAATCATCCTAAGGGCCTATTTCACGATGTCCGAATAGCCGCCACTTACCGAATAAATTCAAAAATGGAACAAAATTTGTATGAAATTATCTGTCAAGTAAGATAATAGGAACTTAATCGAAGGTGGTGAAACAGGCCCTAGCTGTTGCCCGCAACTTCGTCTGCGATCCAGGATGAAAAATAGCCTATTTCTATCTCCAGGTCGTGCTCTACCCACGTGCCAAATTTGATTCAAATTCATTCAGCCGGTTTAGCCTGAAAGCGAAACAAACATACAAACTCACTATCGCATTAATTATAATATTAGGATAGTTAGGGCCTGTTTCACCACCTTCGATTAAGTTCCTATTAACTTACTTGACAGTTCCATTTTTGAATTTATTCGGTAAGTGGTGGGCTATTCGGACATTGTCAAATAGGCCCTTGGATGATTAAACAAAACGAATGATTTAAAATAAGTTTATATTTAAATGGGGATGCTATGCGTTAAACATAAAGTATTACACATTACAATATTAGCTGTGGCTATTCGGACATGGTGAAATAGGCCCCTAGTCTTCTTTAATAATAAAAAATAGTAACGAAGAATTTTTGTCTGTTTGTCTGGAATTCTGGATGTATGTTCCGGATTTGTCTGCAATTTAGCACACAGATATATTTTTATAACCTGTTTTAACACATAAGGTACTTTTGATCCCGGTAGTACGTTCCTGTGGGATATTTTCCGTCATCCACGCGGGCAAAGCCGCGGGCAATTAGCTAGTTATAGTTGTATGAGGAACAGGGTGTAAAGTTCACTCGCCCTCCATAGAAAAGAAAGGATCCTCCGACCAGGCGGCTGTTGCTGGTGGGCAACTGCCCGACGATTGATGTCGGGGCGTTGAACATTTGCCAGTCATGCAGGATTTTCCCTGACGTCAGTGTGACGCGGCGATGAAGATGCCACTACAGAGTAATACAAGAGAAGAAGGATGGTTATAGAAAGAAAGAAAGAAAAATGGGTTTATTCATCACAGAAATACGTGCATACAAAAAGACATAAGTAGCAAAATAGAGAACAGAAATAGTCGGCATCATGATGTTGACAAAGTATAAAATTCTTGGCTAAATAAAATAAGAAGAGAAATAATGCAATGCAGGAGTGCAGGAGATATGGACTGATGGGATCTAATTTGATACTTATCGCTGCATGTAGCAGCGGTAGCACCTACTTAAAAAGATCTTTATCGATATTTGATAGTACTTATCATTCAAGGTCTTTAACTACATTTTGGCAAAAACAATAACTGTAGCGCCAAAACGCATATCAGTCAATTCTGTCTAGTGCTATGCGTGGGGTCCTTGTTCACAGGTCAGGTAATAGTGTTATTGGATTTGTCCACCAGGAA
Organism: Conistra vaccinii; assembly: GCA_948150665.1. Lineage (NCBI taxonomy): Eukaryota > Metazoa > Arthropoda > Insecta > Lepidoptera > Noctuidae > Conistra > Conistra vaccinii. Next base: position 8,631,816 of record OX411318.1, on the reverse strand, counting down.
TATCTATGATGCGATCCGGAGCCTGGGTTTGTGCATTTGGCCTGCTATATTTCATAGGACATGTGGGTGTATAGTGCTTTATATCTCTGCTACTGATTTTATGGTAAAATAATTTTCAAAAATATTCAATGTAGGTACAGTTTTGACTTCACTACGATTTTATTATAATTATGTATAGATTATTATCAGTTAATTTGATATTATACTAAGCTCGTGGCTAAGTAATAACAGCCGTACTGGTCGAGCTACCAGGTTAAGCTACGCTTGCTTGGGCGGGTTGGTTTGTGGATGGGTGACCATCTTTACTTATCAAGACTCCTCCGTGCCTCGGAAAGCACGTAAAGCCGTTGGTCCCGGCTGTCATTCGTGAATCTTTGACATTCGTCACGGGTCGCCAGTTCGGAATCATGACTGCAGCGACATTACGCCGTGACGTCATGTCACTGCAGTCAGTCGTGATTTGGAATGCTGTCGCTGTTACGCAGTTTAAACTGCCACCCCCTGGATTTTGTATGAGTAGGTACTGTTCATATAAAAGTTAAGTTACAGTCACGATAAGACTTCCTTTACAATATATGTATTATTTTGAATTAATTTTAGAAAAAAACCGCGCTGCGCGGCTTTTCATATTGTATTAGAATACCAGCGAATCGCAGCATCGTGCTGAGGTAGAAGCCTTTTGGCCTCGCACAGAATTCTGCTTCTATTTTAATTTTACATTGTTTTATTTTTATTGTTTTTTATATTTATTTATGTCTCAATGTGTTTTAGTTTAGTTTGTGATCTCCTGTGCTTGTCTCAATAAATACTTTTTCTTTCTTTCTATTATGCATAACCGACTTTAAAAAATGGGAACGTTCTATGTTCGACTGTTTTTTTTTTACTATGGTAAGTGCAATTTTGAAAATTCGTGTATCATTTAAAAAAAGAAAATTATATTCGGTCCACAATTGACAAAAATATCGATAAACATACAAATTTCTTAAGAAATAAGCAGTACCTTTGTACTTAAATTATAAGTATGTGGTATCTTTATGTATTTTACTGTGTGTAAGTACATAAATAATAAAATAAATAAATAAATATAAAAAAATGCTTAATACGTCCTTCTTTTTTGAAGTCCTATAGAAATACACGAACGAAGCAGCAATATCAAACTATGTAAAACATGTGGGGGGGGGGACTTCTGAATTGCCCCCCCTGGGCCAAAAGCTGGGTACGCCCATGTTTGACCCTGTAAAAGATCTTTGTGTGAAAGATCTTCTACAGGGTCACATTAAATTAGCTTTCACACAAAGACCAAACCACTAAGGAAATTGGAAGACGAATAACAAATGGTTGGAGAAAATACTGGTCATTGAAGGAGGTCATGAAAGCAACGGATCTAAGTATTGGATTAAAACGGAAGGTCTTCAACACATGTATACTGCCTTGCATTACATATGGCAGCGAAACTTGGTCTCTCACAAAACACCATAGAGAAATGCTGGCACATTGCCAAAAATCAATGGAAGGGAGTATGACTGGTATTAAAAAACAAGACAGGATACGAAATACCCTGATCAGGGAAAGGACAAAAGTTACTGATGTTCTTACCAAAATAGACCAACAAAAGTGGAGATGGACAGGTCATATGTTAAGAGGCATCCAAGACAAGTGGAGTAAACTTGTGACTGAATGGTACCCCAGAGATAGCAAACAGGGGAAGACGATATAAGAGATGGGAAGTCGAACTGAAGCTGCGTGGAGAGCGGGGCCAAATTGGAGAAGAGTTGCGAGAGATAGGACTCAGTGGAAGTTGTTAGAGGACGCCTTTGCCAAAAGGCACACTGAACTGAGAGATATTCTTTAAACTAAAGGAAAATACCACAACGCATAGATGTTCAGAATGGAAAGGGCTTACTATATTATTATGTAGAAGATCTATCTAGTTAATTGTGAATAAACTATAATTTGTATGAGCAACTTCGTAGGTATAAGTTCGAAGCACGAGTTGATGAACTTCAGTTTTAGTAGGTACAAATATAGTAAGTTTACTGCATTATTTAGTACTAGTAGCTTAGCAAAAGTTTGTTAACACAATAATTAATTAATATAATGTGTACGTAAATAACAACTTCTATCTAAATCTAAACAATTTTTTTAAAGAGAAGATATTTGATTTATTGTATGTTTGTTTGTTTGTAATGAATAAACTCAAAAAATAATGGACCGATTTAAGAAATTCTTTCACCAGTAGAATGCTATACTATTACTGAGTACCATAGGCTATAATTTATAAAGATATTATGCGGGTGAAGCCGCTGGCGGAAGCTAGTTATTAATAAAAAATAAAAAATTATATCCTAACTTAACTAAAACAATTCACAAACAAATATGGCGCCGAAAAATTCATTCGCATTGCTGTCCACTGGTAATGTACCCAAGAGAGTGGTGGCATTGACAGTGCCACGTTGTATGGCAATGTACATAACTCAATAATAAATTAATCGCCGTAACACTGATAATAATACCTTCTAAAAATATATATAAATTATGTCTATCCTACGTGTCGACTCGAGAACCTCGTCCTTTTTTCGTCGATTAAAAATACAAAAGAAAAAAGATTGCCTGATATAATTTTTTTATTCGACTTCGTAAATAAACTAGTTACCGTGAAACATAGCAACTTTGCCCACTTTTTTCGAATAATTACAATTTTTATACAAAAGTCAACCAATGTTGCCATAATATTAAGATATTTGCACATCAAAGATATTATGCTTGTAAATGGTTCTTCGGGCAAAGTTTCCCTTGGGGCCAATGTTATATTCCACGGTATTTTCTCTTCTAAAAAATGTAAACTCCGAGCAATAAAATAAAACTACAAAGCACACCCTTTCTTCCTTTTTCTCTCAGAAAGAATTCTTAGGAAAAAGAAAAATTGCCCGTGACGTCTGATAATTGAAAAGAGCAACTTACTCCTCTAGATTAGCGGATAGCTTAGATGGAGATAGCGCAGGGTTGGCTTTCAGAAGCGACTGAACGTTATAATAAATAAACTACATCGCTTTTTAAGTCAGGCAAGAAATTCTCAAGTTGAGAGTAGAATTTTAAAAAGTACTTTTAAAGTACCCATACACGTATTCTGTAGATAATTCATGAATAAAATTAAACTAAGACCTTTTTAAAGCAGTACAAATTTAAGATAAGTAGTAGAATAAATAGGTATAATCATATATTATGATAATCTCTTGATGGTAAGGTCAAGTTTTTCAGATGGTAAGGAAATTCTCTCTTCGTTATCGGCGTAAAGCATTTAAAAAAAACATCGTTGGTACCAAAACAGATGCTGTATAAGAGCAAAAAAAAAAAAATTGGATTTCAAAGAATTTTGGATTACAAAATAAAGAACAGCCTGTCATTGATTTAGAATTAGTATGTTTGTTGGAACCTGTCGTACCGAAGAGTTAAAAATATGGACAAAATATTTTTAGAAAATATTTACTTATTCATTATTTATTCAAGAGTAACGCCGCGTCCTATTCAATCGTCGCGCGAATACGCGATCGTTCGAAATTTATTTTAATTAATACTATTAATGTACTAGCTTGCTCGTCAACCGTCGCGGGACACAGACTAGATTTTAAGTCACAGTTTATATTTTAGTCCCTTTAATTAGTTATAGTCCAGTTTAATTAGTTATATAAGTGTTAATAGTGTATCTAAGATTAGACTATAATACGTGTGTGACGAATATATTATTATTTACCGCAAGTTGGAGTTTCACTTCCACACTTCACGGTACTGTACGCGTAACGGGAGACAGGAAGAATACCTTCATCCTATGTCCCAAAACCTCGTGGCTAAGTAATAACAAACCACAAGGGTCGATCCATCAGGTTAAGCTACGCTTGCCGGGGTTAGTCAGTGGATGGGTGACCATCTTTACATACCGAGACTCCTCCGTGCCTCGGAAAGCACGTTAAGCCGTTGGTCCCGGCTGTCATTCGTGAATCTTTGACAGTTGTTAGAAGCCCGAAAGTGTGACACCAATCTAACCAAGGGGTATCGTATTACCCAGTTACTGGGTTGTGGAGGTCAGATAGGTAGTCGCTCCATGTAAAATACTGGTAGACTGGAAGCCGACCCCAAGATAGTTGGGAAAAAGGCTAGGACAATTGACTATTAAAGTAGAAAATAAAGGTCACTGTGGTGCAAAATCAGAGGTAAAAAAATATGTGTGAAAGGACATTACTACAAGAACTCACGTCCTAAATCTGTTTCTCTAGGTTGGTACAGCCGTAAAATCTCTCAAATAAATTTCAGACAACTTAACAGTACTTCAGAACCCGTCTAGTCCCTTCTGTGTGTTTTCTGAGCCGATATATTTGTCTAGGATCCTTCACAAGCCCTTTTGAGCTCCTAATCGAATATTGGTGATATTTTGTCTGACAGAAGAGAACACCTACGTATAAGTAGGTAATATAGGAACATGAAATATAGTTCTAATAAAATCTTACGTTTGTCACTCATACCACAGATAATATAATACTACGTACAGATACCCAATCCCATACAAAGAAATGCGACCTCCCTAAGTCGGGCTATTGTCTGGCTACAGCATAAATGTGGTACAGTGATGTAAAACGCCATCTATTGCAAAGAGCCCTAAACTAAAAGGTTTTATCTTTTTTTGTTGAAAATACGAGATTTATGAGGTACAATAGATAAATCAGCATTAAACAAGGAAGTTTAGATTTTTACTAATCTTACTCAGTCAAAATCTTCCGTTTATCGCTTTTTAGTGACTGTTAATTTCATAATTGTTACCTATGCTGCCATCTATGATCTTTTTCAAGACTAATTATAATTTGTTCGAATTGGTACCCCATGCTCATACTTAAAACCTGATTTACACGGTGCTATTTGATGGCCCGTATGGTATGCCACCATAAGTCCAGAGAGCAGTGATGGCCATTGGTAACGGCCGCGACTTCGAGTGGTACGTCGTAGGTTCGAACCCAGACAGGCGCTTTACTATGAGTATATTATTTCATCACCGCTGCTCTCAAAACGGCGAAGGAAAATATCGTAAGGAAACCAGCATGTCCTAGAACCAAAAATTCGAAGACATGTGATATTTACCAACCCGACCTGGGCTCGCGTAGACAGAAGCAGCTTGCCGCTCAATGCCGTTTGATGGTGAAAGATCTATCTATAGTAAAAAATCCTGCATCGCGCAAGCAAAGTTTACCGCGCGATTAGCATACAATATCATGACATCAATCTTCGAGGGATAGACCACCAGACACAACATCCGTCTGGTCGGAGGATCCTCCCTTTTTATAGAGGATGAGAACTTTACACCTTATTCCTCATACCTTAATAAATTAATCCTTAGGATGAGCTTATCACCGACTACCTGACGTGTAATTTAAACGCTAATAAAACCGATTGAATATAAAACATCGACATTCCAGTAAATAAATGTCGCTATTAAATAGAATCAGACCTTTGACAAGCGTCGTACATGTTTGTTAATTTGAATATATTTGTGTTTTCAGTTCCAGGTCAAAATGCTTTTACCGTACCTTTCCTGGAACGTAGGTTACTGAAATCACAGGAAATGTCTACTTATGTTTGAATAACCTACATGACTATTATTAAAATACGATTCTATGAGTAGGTATGTAAAAAGCAAATTGCAGGTAATGGTAGCAACATCAAGTGCAAACAATCAGGAACTCGAATTATATTCGCACAAGTAACTGAGATACTGTATCTATCTACCTTTAAACGAGCAATTTTTGTATATATATATATATATGTATAATATGTATATATATATATAATCTGAATCTCGAAAACGGCTCCAACGATTTTGAGAGAGAAATCGTTGGAGCAGTTTTCGATGAAAGTTGCAATTTAGGGGTTTACGGGGGTGAAAATCGATCTAGCTAGGTCACAAATACCTTTATACGAGCAATTCTTGTATACAATGTCGCCCATGTGCATGTGACCGCCCGTAATTTTCTGAATATTCATGAAAAAATATCGAAAATAAACTTCAAAAGGAAGGGGTCTATCTATAACATTTTTCACTAGTTTTTTTAATTTTTTACCGAAAAAATGACTTCGATTCCGTTTTTTTTTTCGTAGTCGATAATTTTTTGTAAAAATTTTAATTAACCTGTTAAAATAACTCATAAGCTTTTGGAAATAATAAACAGAATCCAAATCGACCCATAAACTTCGGAGATGTGTCAAAAAACAGAAAGCAAATCTTTAAAAAATTAAAAATTGAATAACATGAAAAATGTTATAGATAGACCCCCCCTTTTGAAGTTTATTTTCGATATTTTTTCATGAATATTCAGAAAATTACGGGCGGTCACATGCGCATGGGCGACATTGTATACATAATATGTATATAATATACTCTGAATTTCGGAAACGGCTGAGGACAAAGATTTCGATGAAAGTTGCAATTTAGGGGTTTACGGGGGTGAAAAATCGATCTAGCTAGGTCCCATATCTGGGAAAATCGTTTTCTTTATTTTCACAGCGTCGAAAATCTGATAAAACGTTGGTGTTCCTGGACGATATGTTTATATTTTCACCCCGAGCAGAGCTCGACCAGATATTATTATATATTTATAGTTACCTATTCATATACCTATAATCTCTCCATGTACGTAAATATTCACATAGATTGCCATAAAAATGATATAAATATATTATGATGTCATCGTCTGCCTTTAGCTATCTTGATAAGACCTTAAATTTGAAAAAAAAAAATAGACACAAATACTTCCGATTTGAAGTATAAATGAATCAATCTTTTTTTATTAAGGGATATTCAAGCACTGCAGTAGCTTCGCTAATTAACTAACCCCGCAACAATTCATATGCCACACAATGGAAATAGCAAACCTATTCTTTTTAAGACTGCTATCACAAACTGCCATTGTTTCTAAACGAGGTGTTATTCAACTTATAATTGAGGGACATTTTTAAATCTTTTTATCATCCAAAAACATACAGAGTTTAAAGTACAGTGATATTTGGTTCAAAAATATATTCATAGTTGATGTTGCAAATTCTGTACAAGAATAATCCATTTATATATTGTGTTATTACTCTACCTCTTAAACTAGGGTATACCTGTATTTTAAGAGGTAGTCCAAACTCAAGCATTACTTAAAACTCGTTTAAAGGCTTTTGATTTGCAGAAATCAGTTTTAAGTAATGCTTGAGTCCTGGGTGAGGTTCCATAATACGGGCCTAATTCTTACCCTATCAGAGTCCACCGGACATGACTCTCCCAAGCTACGTCACAGCACCTGGTTTTCCTTCCAGTCTTTCCCAGTCCCAACCTAACAGAGAACAAAACAATACAGCCTTCACAAAGTGGTTTCCACACTTACATTATTTTAAGCGACCTTCGTATTAGCAGTATCGCTTTTACGGTCGACTCACAACCAACTCAGGAAATTAAAGTTCAACCGTTTTAAATCATACACTCTGATTCTCGGTTGATAGATATACTACCTTATATGGTTTAGGTAATGCCGAATTTACATTACTACTTATATTAAATTGCATGCATGGTAAAATAAATTTCACGAAACTAGTTTCAATAACAGTGCAACTTGTTTCGTAAAATAATTAGTATCGTGAAATTACCGAAATCTTGGCCCCGTCAGCATCAAAACTTTATTTGGCAATGTACAGCTTTAATTTAAATTTATACAAATATGAACGCCAGCTATTCTAATACCATTAATTTATAGTTTTAATTGAAACTATTAGATGAGTAAAAGTTTTCATTCATTTACTTCTCTAGAATATAATGTACTTAAAATTAATTAAGTAAATAAGATTTAATAAGAGCCAAAAAAAATTGAATAAGTAAGTAATAGTTAAAATAAAAAAAATAAAATCATTTGTTTTATTAGTAGTTAACATTTATATTATTTTAAATGAAATTAATTGGCTAATTATTATGCTACCTTTGTACATATACAAGGTGGAGACGACAATACAACAAAAATTCAACGTCGTGTCCCTAATGACGTTCCCATTCTGTATACAAAAATTCAATTGAATATATTCAATAGTTTAGTGTCATTATAGCTCGGCAAAATCTAGAGTCAGCTCGGGTTATTCCGATTATCCACCCCAAAAATCCACACTAAGGTGGATAGGTATTCGGAAACGTATGCCCGAGAATTCACCCTAGGCCTAGTTGGATAAACGGAATTTATAGGATTTGGGTGGATACACTACATTTAATTTGTTCGAAAAACTCGTTTTTTTTATTTCGAAGCCTTATTTAGTTGACAGTTCCAAAATACTCTTATGCAATATTAGTGCCAGTATTTAAATTTTTTGTTGTAAAGTAGTCTCCACATTGTATACTGCAGCCATTCACAATATTATCGAATAATTAATGTGCTTTCGCGACACTAGTTTCACGTTGTATGTGACCGTGAAATTATTTTCGTGACATTACTTTTGTCTTAAATCGCGCTTAGCACGAAAGCATTTTGATTTCATGAAATCCATGCATCTATCATGAAATTAGAAATTAACAACAACAGCAACAACAGTGAGATTGTGAGCAGTGGTGACCCCGTGGTAACGGCCCCGACTTACGAGTTTTAGGTCGCAGGTTCGAACGTTTCACTTTGTATAAATTATTTGTTCACCACTGCTCTCAAAACGGTGAAGGAAAACATCATGAGGAAACCGGCATGTCTTAGAACCAAAAATTCGAAGACAATTGTGACATCTACCAACCCGCACTGGGCCCGCGTGGTAGATTACAGCCCACTCCCTCTCACAGAGAGGAGGCCTGTGTCCCAGCAGTGGGAACATTAATAGTCTAATTATGACGTGAGATTGTTAATGAATGTCACTAATTTCGTAATGTAATTTTGGCTTAATAATGTGCATAATTATATGTATCATGGTTCAAAAACGTTTTGGTTCAAATGGTTCAGAAATGGTGAACATCCTTATATACTTTTTGACGTTTTCTATATCTTGAGTAATCTTGACCTATACGTGAATAAAATTGTCCCACAGCTGGGCAGAGGTCTCTTCTGCTCGGTATCTGTTCTCATAAGGATATAAAGAACATTAATCACTGCGTTGCTCACTCTGGATTCTCAATTTAAGACCACCAACTATTGAAGGTACACGTGTCCTTCACCGTTCGTAATGCATGGTTATACTTACCCTTACTAATAGTTTTGTTTATGTCAAATTGTTTATCAAAATCTAAAGGCTCCTGCTGCCCGCCGGGCAAGCCGTGTTGCGCCCGGCTTGCTGCACAAAGGAGCACCACTCGGCAAAAGCTGGCGCGTGGCGGTGTGAGCCGCCGTGGTACGTGGAAGCTTGTAAGTGGGTCAAGTTGAAGATTCTCTTATGATATGCTATACTAATACTATTCCAAGTTGATGGAGTTTTGAAAAATTACTGATTAGCGTAGGGTTAGGTCGTCAAACGGTCTGAGCGGGTTGTGAGTACTTGTGAGCGGGCGCAGTTGTATTCTACCAGGAACTCGATGAGCGTTTCTGTGGTCTATTTTTTAAGTTTTGCGATGCCGGGCGTCTTGCTTCAACGCCGACGACGCCTGTGACATGACTTACTTTAACTTTTACCACAGTTTTGGCGCCCCTGTTGGATTGGCGCATTTTCGATCGATTTTTGATTAATATGTTTATTATGCCTAAATTTTCGAGCTCGCTTCGCTCGCTCTTGCAACCTAGTAAAGTAACTCCTAAAGCAAAAATCCAACTTATCTCAGGCAGAGTGAATAAGGCTAATCAAAATAAATGTCTGACACGTACTAGTATATTAAAAAAAAAAACGGTTTTTTTTTTAAGAAAAAAAAAACGATTCGGGGTCAGGCGATAGGTTTTGCCCCGCCTCGAAAGATCCGTTCCGTTCTAGATCCGGGGCTGCCCCTACCAAATATCACTCAACGCGCTTAAAGAAGTTTTTCCTAAAAAAAAAAACTATGATACCTACAAAAAATTTCTACAGTCAAAGGCCGATTCTCTTGTACACCGAACTAAACTAACTACAATCACTAAAATTCCTTACTTTTGGCTATGAGAATCTTAAAGCCATTCTGACAAAAAAAATCTCTAAATGAAAAAAATATTTTGACACATCTAAAATCGAATTTGACAATCGCGTGACGACTCCACGTAGTACTTGTTTGCTCTACCCCGTGAATTTTTTTAGAGCCGGAGGCGCGCAGGGGTTGGCAGCCTCGACGTGTTTTATATGGAATTTTTCACTTTTTGTATGGAAAATATGAAAAATTATTACCAACATGTTGGGATATAGGGGTTTAAGGGTTTCCTAAAGGGGGTCGAAAATTTTATTTCATTATTTTTGCGATAGGACACACCATTTTCGAGATATAAGCAAAAGAAAAAAAAATACAATACTGTTTTTGGACTGAGGTCGAAGTGTTGGGGTTTTAGTTCATGCCAACTTACTTTATTCCACACGTTTTTAATCGCGTTTAAAAATAGTCAGATTTAGTTGGATACACCAAATTTTTAGGTGAAAAACGTCAAACTCAGAATAGCAAAATTGCCATTTTCACTAAACTAATAACTCAGTGCAATCTATTTTTAGTCTAGTTTAGAGGCATTTGTGACAAGAGAATCGGCACCAAAATATAACTAGCAGACCCTGTAGGCAGACGTTGTCATGCGACAACAGCGCCTCCCAACAGCGCGTCCAACTATAGCTAAGAACCATCCAAGTGACACAAAAAGAATTGAAAAAAAAACATCTAAATCAGTCAAGCCATTTAGCATAAGAAGAATTACAAACACACGCACACCGATATTTTATTTATTGCCAGGAATGTTCTTAAAAAACAAACAAAGTATTTAAAATAATATGCGGGTCAACATATGGTAGTCGGCGTACAATTTCAGATTTGCCTACGATTCCTTCTCTTAGGACTAGGAATCTTAGGCAAAAAATGCGACATACGTGCGCATGTCTGCGCCTTTGTCTAATCTTTGATCGTCGTTTTAGTGTAGTGCGCCACCGTTGCACGTTTTACGTATTGGAGAGTAGGGCGTTTAGCTCCGCCCACATGCACAAGGTCAGTGAGCCTACTATACTCCTTAAGTCTCGAGAGGATTCGTTTTAAGCGAGAACGGCTGTGTACTTACTGAACCAACTGGTTTTGAACAAGTAATCATATTTCCTCACAATAAGGCAACCCTATCATAACCGGCAATTAAGTTATTTGCTTACAGTATAGCTACTAAGCAAAGGCTTTCACTATTTGTTTGTTCTTCAAAGCGAAAACTGCAATGAACTTTTCAACAAGTTTCCGATCAAATTAAACTGTTGTACGAGATACAAGTGCTTGTGGTAACTTTATCGAGTATATCTTCACCATACAGTGTACCGGTAACCGGTGGGGCCAACTTCATGCACGTATTTTCGCCCCACTTCTCACTCTTTCCTTTGTTACAATATTCCCTTTGTTTATTTACAAAAAAATGCTATTGAAACGTGAAGCTGTGATGAAAATTCGGTTTGTGAATTTCTCTTTTAGTTTTTAGACTCAGAAATAAGAAAACCTTAACGTTTTTAAATAAGACACTGCAAAAAACTCTTATAGTAATTTAATAGGTATGTACTTTGTGAATATGAGATAGGCACTTATAATACGAGATACTTAATCTATTGCCCTAAAGTTAATTTATTACAAGCGGGACAATAGAGGTCCATGTCACAGCGGCACACCTTAAACGGAAGAGATCCATCAAAGGATTTACTGTAGTCCCAGAGTACCGACACACTGCCACTTGTGCGAGGCTCATGGGTCTCGTTAGTGAGCAACACAGATTCACAATACACTTGGTCACCCAGCAACACCGCCGCCACTGTCATTTGCGCACCATTATAATCTATTTTACATTTCCACGGAGTAAATGCCATGTACAAATGTATCTGAGTAATTTTCACAACAATAATTTGCTTCGCTCCACTCTTTAGAGTCAATATTTCTTCCGGTTCCACGACCCTGGGGCAGAACTGCGACCCGGCCATTATGGCTGGGTTCCCTTCAGGGTAAATGATGTTATCGTTGCCGCATGATTGCTTGGTGCATTTACTTTTGGTAACGCACCACGTGCAGAAACTTTTTTCTATACACGACGAACACGAAGATATTTTCTTACATTCCTCTTGTTTGGGAACACCAACTGGGTCTTCCAAACTAGGTGTAGCGACTGCCAGAACTAGTAAAGCTGCTATTTTAATTTTATACAACATCTTGAATTTCTGGAGCTGGAACAAAAGACGGAACATTTGAAGTTATGCTTTGTTACATTCCTCACGTTTGTTCATTATACTGTTTAAAGCAGAACAAGGGGTGTGGTTACTTCATTATGAATTGCTGAACGAAACGACTTACCAGGCGTAAATATCAATATGCACTGGTACCTACTTAAACTATTATTAATTTATAATGTGTTTATTGCCCATAAAATTATTGTAAAGGTTACATAGATAAGTATCTACGATACACTTTAATCTTTCAGGTCATCAACTCTACTGATAAAAGGCCACGCGAAATTTTCCAATGCCCTGTAAACAAAATACTATAACGCTTTGTTTGTTGTTGTTTGCCGCTTTGTTTGTTTTTTTGTTTCAAACAATCTTTTATGAGAATCGGAACATTTTCATTATAAAATAAGTTAAGATAGGTGACGATTTTCGGTGTTGAGTGCTTATTAAAAAGTTATATATGAAAGAAAAAAATACTAAGACACATCAGAATCTGATGAAATATTGACAGTCTTGCCAAAAACGCAGACGACTTACAAATACCTGTGGGAATACCTGGATGTCAGAATTTGTATAGATAATGGCAAGAATCGCACTAAAACGATGGATATCTATTGTCAATCAGTAGGTAGGAAGGGGAAGATGTCTTTTCAGTTGACAAAGGAAAGAACAAAGGGAACGTCAACATTTTTTATAAAGGTTTCGCGGCAATTTTTCCTACTTTCAGCTAACTAAAAAATATGATTAATTCAAAAATTTCAGTACAAAGGCGGAACCAGGGGGAGGGGTCACTGGGCACGTGTCCCCCCCCCCCAAAAGGTTTAAGTAAAATAAAATGGAATCGTCTGAAAGGTGTGGCTCAAATGCATATCTATCAAGAAATTGCTTCATTGGAAAAGTATGAATCTGAAAAATAGTGCAAAACAAGATATGGGAGATACTTCTTATCTGTCTCGCCCATGTGCTCCTCCCAGAAATAAATCCTGGATCCGCCCTTGTTTCAGTATAATTTTTTCCTACACCAACTTCAGTTTTATTTAACATTTAGTGCTAGTTAAACCTTTGTTGGTATGTTTTAGGTCAAAGTTCTCGTAAACAGAGAAAACTTAGACCATTCCGATAGCCAATCAGGCGTTTTATAGTAGGTAAGTTTATTTACCACTTTATAAATGGATCGTAAAAGAAAGTTAGTACTTATTAAATACTACTTCGCGTGTGAAAGGCTTTTACCACAACTAAGGTAGGTACATACTTTAAGAGAGTAGGCAAGGTACACAACTAGTTATACGTTACATATCTTTTATATCTACCTATACTCCATTTTTACCTATACTCCATTTTTACCTATACTCCATTTCTACCTATAGGTACTCCATTTATTTGCTTTATGCTTTAGAAAAATAACGGCAAAATAACGACAGTTATGGTGTAATATGGTTGAAATTATTTATTTATATATATACTTTATTGTACACCACAAAAATACATAACAAAAATATAAATATACTAAATTACTGCACTTTAAAGTTATTTTTATAAAGCAAATGGTAAATATATAACATTGCTTTGATATATAACAACAATATATCTTGAAATAATAAAGTTTATTATTATGTTCTGAAAACGAATGCTATATCACGTTTCTTGACTCTATTATCGTAGATATACCTATTTATTCAAGAACGATAAATATTATTTATATGGAATTTGGTCGAATATTATAGTATATCAAACCAATTGTTTTATATGAGTGATATTTTAAGCAACGTTACAAAAACACGCCGCACTATTCGTAGTAAGATTTGAACCATATAAATATCTAACTATGACGAACTATTGAAGCTATCAGACATTTTTAAAGACAGACAATGTTTTAAAGTTCTATTCCAACTTTGATGTTGGCTTTCAGACTGATTAAATGCTACTGAATAATCAATGTTCGAGAGAAGTGGCGGCCCAGTGGTACGGCATCGACTTACGAGTTGTTGCTTGTGGGTTCGAACCCAGACAGGCGCTAAATAATTTCATCACCACAATTCTCAAAACGGTGAAGGATAAATCGTGAGGAAACCGGCATGTCCTTGAACCGAAAATTCGAAGAGATCATCTACCAACCCGCACAAGGCCCGCGTGGGAGATTACGGCCCAATCCTTCTCAAAGAGAGGACGCCTGTGTCCTAGCAGTGGGAACCTTATAGGCTGATTATGTCAACGTTCTGCATAGATCGATGCCTTTAGATTTCCTCATCAGGGGTTTATCAAGTGAAAGGCAATTAAAGAGGCCTACGTGTACGATGGCAGTGATGATAAACCCCGGGACCAACAAATTAACTTGCTGATAGTCCCGAGGGGCTTGTGGCTAAGTATTAACAGTCGCACGAGTCGATCGATTAGGCTTGCCGCGGTTGGTCTGGGAATGGGTGACCATCTTTACATACCAAGTCAGAGGCTTCCGTGCGTTAGAAAGCACGATAAGCCGTTGGTCCCCGCTTTCATGCATGGTCTTTGACAGTCGTTACAGGTCGTCAGAAGCCCAAAAGTCTGACAACCGCTCTCACCAAAGGGGTATCGTATTACCCAGTAACTGGGTTGTGGAGGTAAGATAGGCAGTCAGTCCTTATAAAATACTGGTATTCAGCTGCATCCGGTTAAATTGGAAGCCGACCCCAACATAGTTGGGAAAACGCTATATAGGTGACAATAATTAGGGCTAAGCGTAGGTATGCTGAGATGCAGGTGACACAGGTCCACACAGCGCAGTGCAGAGCAGATTTTGTAATGCATGAACGCACTGACAGCTACGTACTCAGGCACGTGCGACGCAGACATGTGTTTGTACTGCTTTGCGTCTCGTTGTACAGCTGGCACAGATTTCTGCGCGACGCGTGTAGGCCGTCTCTTGTTTTTACCACTGATTCATGGACAGATTCTTTGTACTAGCTAGGAAGCGCATGTGTCTGTATAGCTGCGTCGCAGCTGGCGTTCGCAGCCTATGTCTGCCTCGCCAGTCCTACTCTGCAAAACCTGTACTGTGCTGTGCTGCGTCACCTGCGTCTCAGCATAGGCTTAGCGTAAGTCCCTTGGGTGGGACTTGACTGGATCCACCCAAATGTGTTCCAAAATAATATAGCTAAATGATTGTTTACGAGTATTCCTGTTGTAGGACAATAATAGATGCAGTTTCACATTGTGGCTTATCGGAAAATGATAACGTGCTTATGTGCACTCAACACATGTTTGGTACAACTGGGAAGCGTGACTGACCAATAATATAATGTGGGGTTATCACTAGAACTCTGACCTGGGAAACTAGGAATTCCTTAGTGTTGATTACTAGACAAATATATTATGTATTATCTAACCTAATCTAAACTTAATATTATAAATGCGAGAGTGAGTTTGTTTGTTTGTTACGCTTTCACGCTAAAACGGCTGAACGGATTTGAATGAAATTTGGCATATGGGTAGACCATGACCTGGGGTAGGACATAGGATATTTTCATCCCGATATTCCCACGGGATCGAGACTTATGCGGGTGAAACCGCGGGGCGCAGCTAATACATCCAAACTATAATATTGTTTGTTTGTTTTATACGCTTTCACGCTAAAACGGCTGAATGGATTTGGATGAAACTTGGCACATGAGTAGACTATGATCTGGAGAAGGACATGGGCTACTTGTCATACTGGATGCCAGACGAAATCGCGGGGCACAGCTAGTACATGATAATTGTACCGATCAGCTGATTATCTTTGATGGCCGCGCTAATTAATCGACGTATGACGTTGAACAGTGTTGTTGTGTGACGTCTTATATTGATGTCGAATCGAACGCTTTCGTATTTTGAAGAGCACGTGTTACAGAATTTGGCTGTAATCGGGCTAATAAGGAGGTTGTGATCCAGATTGTTAGTCTCCTTGGGAAACCATATTTATAAACTGCTACGTTGCTCTACTCGTCGCAAGCGCTACTGCTGAGCATGAGGTCCTAGGTTCGATTCCCGAGTTGGGCAAAGTGTTATTGAGTTTTTCCATCTGGAATTTTATTTCTCAGTAGCAGCAGGTTGTGCCCGGTGATGGCAATAGGCTCGCCCACTATTATATGGGACTTAAACATAATTGGCAAAATGTGGGTGTACTATAGGTACACCTCTGCCTAACCCTTCGGGGATTTACAGGCGTGATTTTATGGCTGCAGAATGTAATGCGATAGATAGATGAGTGTTTATCCTTAAATTCATAAGGAACAGGGCCTAGGATATTAAAGCAAAGGAATTCATGTCGTATTTATGTAAACGGAAGCATTTTTTTTTTACATTTTAACTTTTAAACAGTTTCACGGACCGCTGTTCAGTAATTTGTTATTTTTTGACTACAAGAGCTATCAAGCTGCGTCCAGATTTATGTTCTTTTGTCCGTACCTCCGTTTCGTATCAGGGTCGCGATCCAGGAACGCTAGTTAGGACACCCGTTCTGTACGGTACGGTGGAACGGCGCGCGGCGTCTCGATACAGATACAGGTACACCCCGATCAATCATTTTTTTGCCAGTTCAAAAGAGATACGATACAGCGTCCAGAGTTTTAGGATCGCGACGCTGATACAAAACGGAGGTACGGTACGGACAAAATAACATATCTGGACGCACCTTTAAGTATGCGATACGTCGAGCTATTTGTCACGTTCCACACAACAACAGTGCGACATAAACTGGGGATAATATATCGAATTCCACGCACATTCACACAGCAACCACTGACGTGCGATCAAATATCTTCGATCACAGAGAGGAACGAACGTCTCATTTATATTACTTTTTTCCTATTTGCGGTGACTGTTATTGAACAAAGCATGATTGATGGATCGTTTTCTTTGTGGAAATACTTAATAGTTTTCGTTTGATAGGTATGTCGTATTCCTGCCGATTAGAACCAGAGGGTGTCTGTCCTAATCACATAAGATAAGGGGCTCTGGGATCTTCACTCCAAAGGATCGGTGACCCCCCTTGGCACGGTTAGAGAGAAATAACCTGGTTTTCCTCAGTAGTGCCAAACTATTTTACATTAAATAAACTGAAACAATTCTCTCTTTATTCGCGTATACAATTTCCATGTATTTACAATTCCTGTTAATAAAAACACTGTTATTCGATCTACAATCGTTGTATGAATATTCATTCGTGGCATTTATTAGGTATCTCTATACTCGTACAATTCAATCCTACGGCGCACAGCTCTGTTGAAAAAGTAAACAGAGGTCCGGCAGGTAGATAAACTATTCTATCTCCTCAAATAAGAATAATTAATTGACCTGGTTTGGAGTTTCAAGTAGTGTAAATACACCCGGTTGTGGTCAAAAAGCGTTGAAACTTTCAGGGTAGAGTTTTGTTACCATTAACTGGGAGCTAATAACGAAAGTGATTCTGTTGTTTTGCAGTGTTATTTTAGCTTGATTATTATTTTAATAAAGTTAAGCAACCAACGGGGTAACCATGGGGTTTCTATCCGTTCTTCTCTATAGGAATTTAAGTTTTGGAACCAGTAATTATATATTTAGTTTGAATTTCCGACTTGACAAAAGGGCTTGTAAAAGATTTTACTGAAATAAATGCTTTGAATTTTTTTACTGGGAGATTGACTGACTTTTTATTTCATTTATCAAAGGCAGAGTGGACATGTCATGGACATGACACGAGTCGTCAGACAGTACTGCGTTTCGTCCGCATGCCGTTCACACCCCGTTGCATCTGTACGAACTGTCATGAATGGGGCAAGCATTGTGCTAGTGTGTAAAATTGTATGTTGCCAGGATCAAATAGCTACCAGAAATTTTATAAGGCTATTTCCAAATGGAGAATTAAAACATGATCATATTAAATTATCTAAGCAAGCCTCACACTTAGTAAGCGTGGTGAATCTTTGCATGGAAAATAGACATAATTTTGAAGTGAAAACTTCTTTAGTAGCTTTGTGCACTTTTTTTTGGATGGGTAAAAAAGTTAAACTCGAATCAGGACCGTAAGATCCGTTGCTTAGCAACCGACAAAGTAAATAGTTTTTGACGTAACGTAAAGATTGCGAGGTAAGAAATTTCACCCATATTGATGGGTAAAAAATAGCAGTCAAAGCATACCTACTTCATGAAAAGTGTTTAAATAAATTGTTTATTTTTGTTAGACTATATTTTGAAACTAAATAAATATACAGTCTAACAATACAATATTCATTAGTAGTAGTAACTTCTAATGAATATTGTATTTAACCACATAAATTATAGAACTTTTATACTGACAAATAACGCAATTCGTGCGAAATTATTCCCTAACCATTCCAAAATATTCAAAAATGCTCAACGTTATGTTCAAGTTTTCACTTCTGCCGTATTTTTTTTTTTGGGTCTTTGACAGTTACGTCATCATCATCAGCCTACCCTTTTCTCAACTATGTTGGGGGTCAGTCTTACCGGGTGCGGCTGAACACCAGTATTTTACAAGAAGCGACTGCCTATCTGACCTCTACAACCCAGTGACTGGGTAGCAGGATCTTTATAATCTTTATTGGAACAAAACACATTTTACAAATTATTTTGCGTACGTAAATAGCTACATTAGTTGTAAAACTGTGTAGCAGCTATTAACGCCCACCTCCAAGAGGGAGACGACAGCGTTCCAGATTCCTTTGAGTGACAATACAGTAGGAATTAAAAAAAAAATATAGAGGATACCTCTTGGCAAGAATAAAAAGGGTTGATATAATAACAAAGGTATCAAATGAAAAATTTATTCAAGGAACTCATGAATCAGTCACTTCTGGTAGTATTCACATTGGATTGATCCGAGCACTGGTCGACTGTAACGCACTGCTTAGCGGCTTCGTCCCAAACCTTCGGATCGGGACACTCACACCGCGAGTAGTCGCACCGGACACCCAGGGAGCGAGCCACGGGTTCCCGGCACGTTCGCTCCGACATTGTTGGGTCGAGACAACCGGCGCTGTATAACACCATGCCGGAAGAACACGGCGGGGTACCTGAATAAAGAAAAGCATGTATTAAATTGAGCCTCAAATAATTCCCATTAAGATATCCTGAAGGGTATACCTTTATATTTTTAAGAAATCTCCCCACTTATTATTAGAGACCCTATAATATATTATATGAACCTCTTTTGCACGACTCATAATGCGAAGCATTAGAGTGTGCTCTACAATCGAAAAAAAATATTGCCCCATTTCTGCAACTGTTTTTATTTTTACACTCCTGCTAGTACGCAGAATCTACTTAATTTATATACCATTGTATAGATGATTAAATAGAGATTAATACTGTACTTTTAACCAATTGATTTAATGCAGCAGAAATGGAAAAAGCATCAAAATAGTTTTAAAAAAAATCCTGTCCGTCAATTTATGAACCCTGAAAACATTGTAGCTTGCGATAAAATCAATTAATTGAGTCAATTTTTTTTTTATACATTCGTTTCTGCCATAGAACGAACCCTATTGAAAATGGCTCTTTTATTCAAAGTAGTTTAATTATAATTAATAAAATACTAACTAAAATATAATATCTATAACTAAACATTTCCAACCATGACTTGACGTCCGTAAGTTGCCTAGCAACCGGCAAGTAAATATCTAAATAAATAGTCTTTGACATTACGTAAGGATTGCGAGGTTAGAAACTTTACCCATATTGATGGGTAAAAACGCAGTCAAAATATACTTCATGAAAAGTGATAAATTGTTCATTTTTGTTAGAATTTCTTTTTCGTTTATGAATGAGTGTTATGAGGCGTACACTTTTGGATTTTCCAAACTATTTGTGTCTCTACTCTCAAATAATTCCCATTTTGCTATGCCAAAAATATTACCTAGTAGCTCTCGCCGGCCGCTGCCGAAGCACCGCTCGCTTTGGTTGCCCGGCTCGCGCGCGGTTGGTCACTGTTCTAACTTTAGGTAGCTTACCCATTTAGTCGGGGTGTTCTAGCTTAGTTACTGTAACCAACTCGGGTCGCGCTTGGTTGGTCATAGTTCTAATTTAACCTAACCGATAAGGTCGGAATGCTGTAGCTTGTGACTCACTCTAATTGATAAGTATATATTAATTAACGTTGTTATCTAGTCTTGTACGTAGAGCTCATGAGGCAAAAAATGTATGACATTAAATAAAGGCACGGAAGCCAAGTCTATGGATTAATTGTAAGGCAGAAGTGTGGTTTTAGGCGGAAAGAGTCCGGCACTGCCCAGACTGGCTCGTCTGTGAGGCAGTCTGATTTTCCACTTCTGCATTCAAGAAATTGTTCTGCTAGAGTCGCATCGCGCTATCGCATCGTACCTGTCTGCGGACCTTTATCATTTAGAGCTATATCAAAATTGTTTATATTTAAATAAAATTATGCAGGTTTATCCAATTTAGTTATTGTTGAATTTAAAACAATGCTATGTTCTGAATAATTAATGTGTTAAAATAACACTCATAATTGAAAACAGCAAAACATATTGTTGTATATTTAAATTGTGGAGTGTTGAATAAACATTACATTTTCAGGTAACAATATAATGTTATGTGTGTTGAATTTTAAAACAATAATTCCAATTACTTTGGAGGAGAGTAAAAACATAACAAAACTACCTGCGCCCCGCGGTTTTACCCGCATTAGTCTCGATCCCGTGATAATATCAGGATAAAAATATCTTATGTCTTAATCCAGGTCATGGTTTACCCATGTGCCAAATTTCATCCAAATCTGTTCAGCCATTTTAGATTGAAAGCGTAAAGCTGTTTTCAGACCAGCGCGATTTATTGTTACCGACACCGGTTATTGTTATACCGTGAAGTTTTGTATTGTTCGTGTCACGTCGCGCGACAAATCGCGCTGGTCTGAAAACAGCTTAACAAATAAACAAACAAACAAAGTCACTTTTGCATTTATAATATTAGTTAGGAGAGTAATCCAGCAACTTGTCCTACGATATGATTTTGTTTGAAGGCGCCATGATAAAAAGTCAAGTTAGGTAATATTGACACACACACAAGAGTTATTCCAGTCTGTTCCCCTAACTGGATCGAGTTTTACTATAATCTACTAGACTCTAGTAGACTAGACTAGACTAGAGGATCGGACTTCGGGGTTCATCATCATCATCATCAGCCTATTAATGTTCCCAGTTCCCACTGATGGGACACAGGCCTCCTCTCTGTGAGAGGAAGTGGGCCGTAATCTACCACGCAGGCCCAGTGCGGGTTGGTAGATGTCACATGTCTTCCAATTTTTGGGTCTAAGACATGCCGGTTTCCTCGCGATGTTTTCCTTCACCGTTAGGGGTTCAGTTCGGAATAACTCAGCTGAAAGTTAAGCAAATGTTACTTAATTTTAAATATATTACATACACATGAACGCCTTTTTCTCAGGGGGTACGCAGAAACTTCAGAACGCCACCTGCTACGATCCTTAGGTACATATCCTTTTGCACACCCGTTAATAAGTTATTTAGGTAAATATTAAAATCCATTTCAAACTTACACGATCCCATTTCATCGTAGGCCTCACAGTCCTCACCCCTACAGGTCAAAACACAGGCAAATACAAAAATGGTTGCAAATAAATTTTTGTGCTCCATTTTCACGTGAATCCGATAGTTTATTGAGGCGACAAAAAGCGGCGGCGCCGGTATCTGGTCGTTTAACTGTGACTACGATTAAAATGTATTTTATTTGTTTCTACATATTCGCAGTATCGCAGAATAGTGCTATGTAAACGGAAATTGTTTAGCTGTTAGTGGTCCTGATAATAAGTCCTAAAAACGTCGTAATGTGGAGCAGAATTGTTAATTTGTTGTTTAGAGTTCTGTTGTAAACTGAAGAAACCCTTAGGGTCGCGCCACATCAGCGGAACTAACTCGGGCGTACCCAAGACGTTTGTGACAAGACATGATATATTTTATCATGTCTTATAATTTGTTTTTAATGCTAGCACGGTTCAACCATGTGATAAAATCTGACGCGCGACATGTCTTTCTTGTTGCTAACTTCATAGTGTGACACAGTAAATTTAAAAAATGTCTATGATCAGTGAATATGCAACCAAATAAAATAATACGTTTTTATAGTGCAGGTTTATACAGTTTTACAACTTTTTAATTTTGTTGTGAATTAATTCACTTTTGACGTACGGACGACAGTCATTATGTAGCATTTGGGACAAAATTGGTGCGCCCATAGTAGCAAATAAGACATAGAATCCCAAATAAACGTCAAGAAGTTATGTCACAAGTCAAGAGATTATCTCACGCCGCCGTGCTAGCATTTGTGACAAAACTGTTTTATCACCCAATTTGTGATAAAATGTGTGACTTAAGCTATCTCACAGTAGGCCATGCTCGGTGCGCTGTCGAACGTTCCGCGGCGGAAAGTACAGTTGAATACGCTCCTAATGTTTTTCAAGTTACCTATGACACTTCAGCCGAACGTTACGTCCATAGAAATGCAAGCAAACATGACGCGACGGAACGTTCCGCCGCGGAACGTTCGGCAGGTGTGGCGCGACCTTTACGATGTTGTCATGCCAATGCGCGAAAACCCCTGACAACCAAGTCAATCTATATTAAGAAGACCCTTGATTTTCCAACCCATTTGTTTTGGATAGTTATTTATTCATTTAATTAGAACTTTAGATTACATTTTGATAGATTTCTATTAAAACTACCTATGGTTGGAATTGTTGGAAGGTTAGCGTGTCGAGAAATGGCAAAACCCAGTTCGTTTTACTTTCTGCCGTAAGTAGATAACCTGAGGAACTCAATATGAAATCCAAAACGCACTTGTCTGGTTTTCTTTTATCAAAAACTTTAAAATGTTCTTAATTATTTTTTCACTGTCTTCAAGGTAAACAGCACGTGAAAGAAGTATATGTGTAGGTGTGTATCTAATACCTACTTATTGGTACCGATCTGCCTTCTGGATTACCTTTTTAAGGTCTCATTACAACAACACACTTTCTGTGCAAATATCTCCAAATTAACCGTATAACCGTAGGCCTAGCACGAACAAAATGCTAAAGGTTAGTTGTATTTTCTTTTGAAGTCTTCTGGTCCTAGGAGGTTAAAAGGAGGCCTCTACAACTTATTTGTTTTGTTATGAAATCTTATTATTATTATTTACGTCTTTGACATTTCTCGGGACCCTAGAGTCCCGGACCTTTGGAAGGCGTACGAGGGGCCGACGCCAACTCGCAGAGACCTCTTAGACGTGTTCAATGAAACGAGGCACCAACTGTCGATTATCCCTGTTCGCACTATGCTAGTGCAGCCAAGGACAACCTCCGGTTAGTGCAGGACTATTGCAGGATATGGATCTAAAGATATTGGATTATGGGTTTGGGTGGCTAAGTGAACTGGTTATCTGACACTATGGAAAGACTATGGCCCCTGCCTGATCAATGTTATGGTATACACGGATAAAATGGCAGGGGGTGACTTGCACACTCTATAATGGGCCCCCGAAAACTGTCGCTAGCACAAGTGACGTAGCGACAAGGGGGCAACATGTCCTGAGGTGCTTGAGGACGAGTGGTATTCCACGGCTTTCAGAACAATCCCAGAGCCTGGAAGATGGTCAAGATCCCTACGAGCACTTACTGGAATACTTCTTTCCTCCGAGCACGTTTGCTCTTGCGAATCTCCACTCAAGCCGGCCAATTAAGGCAAGAATGAGGTGGGAGCTCTGTTCCTCGTCAGTGTTCACTCTAGCCGGCCAATAAAGGCAAGCCAGAGGTGAGGAACAAGACTTCTCCCGGGAGATAGGGTCCGTGGGGTCACTACTGCCCAACAGATCGCCACATGCTGTATTATTTTCAATTCAAAAATCGGTAGAATTACGCCACCGACACATTACGGTGTCCTGTTGTGTCGTGACGCAATACACCAATCAAACGAATCTATCCAGGACTACGTCAAATCACAACGAGTTTTGATTGGCTAACACTGCGTCAGAAGCCGTCACGATACAAAACGTCACAGTAATATAAATCCCGCTTTAACGGTGCGTTCATGTCTCGTGTGCTAGGCCTCTGATACTGGTATAGTCTATAAAGAGCTCAATGGCAGAAATACATTTTTAAGTGTAAAAGTTTAAGCAGCGCACGAAAAAGGGCCTCAATCACACTAGTTTTTCCCAAGGGTTTGATACTTCATTTTATGCTTAGTAAGTATCTTTAGACTTTTTTTCTAATCTTTATAAGATTAACCTTATATAAAAAAAAATGAAACTCATCCTGCAATCTTTAATTAATACAATAATCAGTAATTATAATACACTGTAATCTGGTAATTCATTACATTCTAATTGTTGTTTAAATACTTCTAATCTTCAAGATATCATCAACTGGTCATTTTTGAGATTACTAACAGGATGGCGAGAACAATTCTGAAGGCCGTTATTATAAAACAACTTTACGCAATTTTCTACGTTTGTGGTCCTGTAATTGTCTATGATAACGAATAATTACTGAACGACATGAATTTAGCAACTAGTTCCATCAGCGTAAAAGAAAAATTATTAAACTTTTCCGTTTTATAAAAATAAAAAATGGCTATTTTAGAAATTCTGCAACGTCTAATATCCGTTATCCTGTGAGTTCTCCGGACAGCCAATTTACAGGACCGGAATTATTTTTCACTTAATTTGAACAGTGTACTCTAAAGACAAAAGGGCTTTGTTCAAGGGAGTTTTATTTACTGTACCTTTATTATTTCCGTTGGTTTGGACCGCGTGCCCTGGGTTAGTACATTTTGTACTTTTACTAGGACATTATGTTAATATAATGGTGCCTTTACGAACCATTTCCGGCTCTTAGGTGAGGAGATCGGGGGAAGTTAAAACTGTTTAGAGAAAGAAATGGGTGTTTCCGCTAATTACGTCGCGTCGCGATTCGGTATCGATTTCAATTTAAGGTTACGCTAGTCGGTCATTCTTCCATACAAACGTAGTATGGTGATTACTCGTCTGTTTGACGGTGTATGTTCAGAACTAAAAATTATATCACTTTGTCTTGTTATTATCTAGCCCTGTATGGAAGCAGAAATGGGAAAAAATATTGGTTTGGAAGATATGAGCGTCGAAACTTCCATATTTCAACTCTATTATTAACTCATCATTGGGCTTAAATAAATATAACTTATGTAGTATGAAAATGGCAAAATAGATAATTTATTCAATAGTTCAAATAACGAATAACGAAGAAATTATTATTAAACAATTAATAAACACAGAAAGTCACTTTCACATTTATAATAGTAGTTAGGATAACAGTTATTTTTTTGTAAATTTTTTCGTCGTGTCATAAAAATAAACAACACCAAACTTTATAGCTTTGTACCGGTACACAGTTGTTTACCTGTTTACATTGAAACCTTTGAAGTATTTCGATAAATAATAAACTGCTTTCTTTTCAGTGGTCGTGACGCATGGACAATCGCTAAAGATACATACGTACAATGCCTTTTTAGACATTTTGGTGAAAGAGAGAAAGAAAACAGAAAAAAAAACAGAAAAGTAAGAGTAGGTACCTATACAAACGGGGACGGGAGACTATGAAAGCCAAACCCTTTTGACGTATTCCGCTTAGAATTTATTATATAAATTATTTGATAAAGTTGTTCAAAGAAAATACGTAAAACATGCTTAAACTATGTCTCAATGTTTACATGGCGTCGTCGCCATCTTTTTTTTTGGTAACTGATTCATTCCGATAACGTTTCTACTACTGGGTCACAGGCCTGCGAGAGAGAGATAAAAGAAAGGAATTTAATAATTAGGCATAATACGTATTACCTAATTTACCTATGCCGAGATAACTTCATTACTGAAATACAATCAATCTGCCTAGCCTTTTCCCAACTATGCTGTGGTCGGCTTCCAGTCTAACCAGATGCAGCTGAATACCAGTATTTTACATGGAGCGACTGCCTATCTGACCTCCGCAACCCAATAACTGGTTGGACCTTGACAAGGCTGGTTTTCAGACTTTTGGGCTTCTGACGTCTCGTAACGATTGTCAAAGATCCACGAATGACAGCTGCGACCAACGGCTTAACGTGCTTTATAGGCACGGAGGATCTCGGTATGTTAAGGTGGTCACCCATACACACACACGGCACACACATAGGCAAGCGTAGCTTAACCTGATGGATCAAACTGTGTGGCTGTTATTACTTATCCACGAGAAGTAAGTATTAATGACATTAGATAATGATTTAATTTCTGCTTCTTCTTCTAATAGCTTCCATCTAGTTTTTTATACAAACGGTTTGATTCCCAATGACATCAATAATCATTACTTAAATACAATCATTCAAGATCTTCACGGTACCACAGTTTGCACTCTAGTAATTCCACTTACATTCAGCTATTTGCGTGTAGAGGAACATAATTCGTGGCCAGATCCGTTGCCTCAGTGGCAATCGCACCGGGGAATGCAGAATGTAGAGGTACTGTGTGCGAATCCAAGACATCCCACTAATGTATATACGTTATCCCAAGTACCACACTTCGCAATAGTCTATATTTGCTGATAGGTACAGGAAACCATCAAGTGCTAAGTTGATTGGCTAAGTCTAGGCTATCAGTTGTCTTGGCCGCGCCAAGTAAGTTTTATATGGAATCAGGAGCCTTCCTTTACCCAACTTTGTTGAGGTTAGTTCTCAATTTAACATGTAGGGGCAGGTATTTCAAATCTAATAGTTATTACTATGCGTTTTTCACCTTTCAGAGAAATACAAAAACCAGTTTTAACTGGCAAGTAGTCGGGGTTTTGAAACTTCAAACTTTCCAAAACAAACTAAGGCCGTTTGTCCACCGCACCGTAAACAGGACGTCAACGAGAACGAGATAACGACAACGAAGTAGCGACAGTATATAAGGTCCCATTAAAATAGATGGACAAACTTTTAGTAATCATAAGACCACCAAAATAAGGACAATAGTAAAAAAAATAATAAGAAAAACGCATTAGATACTTACAAGAAAAATAAACCAGCTAAAGAAAATACACCAAAAATTTTGGTTATCCAATGCTATTTATTATTTTTGTCAAAATAAAATCACTTTTTTTTTTGCTTGGATATAATATCTTTGGTTAAACGTACTGAACGCTGTGTTAAAATTTGTTCATCAATTTTAATGGGACCTTGTATACTATGGCCACGTTATCTCGTTTCTTGTTGGCGTCGCGTTCTCGGTGCGGTGGACAAACAGTTTAAAGGTCCTCCCTACATCCTATTCGTGTGAAAAACAGGGACTTCTAAATCTAAATAGGACTATACTTAAAGTACACTATTAACTGTGGAGCCCCTAATCCTTCAAGGTACAGGTGAAATAGGGATATTCACTCTTTCAGCCCCATTCATGATTTTCAATACCAGTCGGTGATTTATCACGCGCCCACGATAAAAGTTTCAGACATTTACCAATTTGAGGTGTAACTTCCTAAACTCACAAAAAACGGGATATTTATTTGTTCTGTGACCGAAATAAAAAAGGTCAAAACTGTGCAGGAAAACTCAGTTCGAAATTACAACTGTTTGTGAAAAAAAATGGCCGAGGGAAAACATGAACTGTGACCATGATTAACAACATTTACCTACTCAAATTATGAAACGTGGCCTGAATTAATTTACATAATTACACTTGTCTAATTATAAGTTAATAGTAGTTTACAATTGAATCTAATTACAGCTCCCGACAGCTTATAGATCCCTAAATGAGATCTTCGTCATAATCGAATTAAAGCTGTTACTTAGTCAAACTATGAATAAATAATCTGATTATCCCTAATAATAATAACTTTAATACCTCAGCGTTCTTAAAGTGGCTTGTCAGATTGCAGGTTTTAATGAATATCTGGTATATGATTAGAACCATGAATAGCAACATTTATTTAGGCTTGGTTTGGTCATAACAGGGGGCTTAAAACGGCCGAATGATTATGAATAACACAAACTGACAATTCATAATATTATCTGCGTTCAATTCATATTACGCAATTCATCTGTTTGACAGTTTTTGAAATAACATTTAAACTGTAGAAATAAAAAATTAAAATCTCATTTGATTTATAAAAACTGTAAAGAAAAATTATCCAGTAAAATATCGGTCTTAATTTTTTTCAAGCGGCAATAACTACACCAAATAATTATGATTCTGTTATTAAATTGAATTGAATATGATTCAGCTAAAATATGTATCACCGGATAGGAATTACTGGGAATTCGGAAAATTAGTGGCCGTTTTAGGCCCCCAGTTCTCACTTGCAAGATGCAAACTAGGGCTCAACATTCTTAGATTTTTCATACATACAAAAATAAACTCACGCCTTCTTCCCACGGAGGTAGGCAGAAACTACAACGCCACCTGCTATGATCCTTGTTCCGACAGTTGTGAAGGAAATTGCTAATCCATTGCTTCATAGGCTTGAAAAAATCGTCTGCTCAACAACATACATAACGCTATGAACGTGGGTGAACCGTCAAAATGAAAACCATTGCGATCAGTTGTCATTTTATGTGTGTAACGCAATAACCCCGCTGGTCATACAAGCACGACCTGACTGTTTTTGTTAAATTCTACCACATATATAACATACATAATCAGCCTATAATGTTCCCACTGATGGGACACAGGCCTCCTCTCTTTCGAGAGGAAGTGGGCCGTAATCTACCACGCGGGCCCAGTGCGGCTTGGAATTCTACCACGCTTACGTTATAATTAATAGTTACCCGTGAGTATACTGAGCAATATACACACGTGTACCTATAAATTACAAATTCGGTATAGAACCGCGCCATCTTCCCGCTGCAGCATTGTTTCCGCTAGACCTAACTACCTACTTCCGACGACAACTTGCTTCACCGCTTTCGGGAAATACGGTGCATTCAAATTACGGTGCGAAATTAATTTTCTCACTGCTTAGCAAATTAAATAGAAATTATGAAAAGTGTGCAATTGCGGGCGACGAGCTTTTAAGACCTTACTTTTAGGGATTTAACTTGAAAGCTTGATGAGGAAAGTAATGAGAATGTCGTTGTGGGAATCGAAACTTGGAAACTCTGTCTTGAAATAATATTCTAAAAAAAGACCTTCCTACAATTTTTTTTCTGCCGACGCTAACAGAAGTTTTATAGCTGTATTTTATATCGATAACAAAATACCTAAGGTCCGTTGTACACACACGTTTTTTGCGTGAAAACCTACACGGCGCGGCGGCGCGGCGTCAATACGGCTCGCGGTGTCGTCGCCGTATGCGCCGTGTCTGTCAACAAACTTCCATAGTGTAGCATACAACACTGACGACCGTGCCTACACACGGCGAATCACCGTAGTTTTTCACGACAAAAAAACGTGTGTGTACAACCGGTCTAATACTTCCTTTTGATTCTTTCCTCGGTACATAGTTATAAAGTATTAGGAAATATAAGCTGCCCGGAAAACTGTTTACAGATTAAATCCATATGTTTGCCTATAACAATATGAAAATTATGTTTAAACAGAAAGTGTGTGGGTAGACCATGTTTCATACATATTGTGTGTCCATATTGCCTCCGAGATTGCTTAAAAGCCCAGAGTTTACACGTGGGGATATCTTGAAAAAACATCTGGGATATTTAATCCTGTACCTTAGATACTTTCGTTTCTTTTAGTACAAAGAGTTGGACGACCTTCTTCCTTTTGTTTGGTCAGATTACCTTAGTGGGTCCATTAGACTTTTAAGTGACCTTAGTGATGTATGTAAGTAGTGAAACAGGTTCAGAACATCTTATAGTTTCAGGGTTCTTAAGAAAAACAAGGTTCCGCAACCTTTCTTGTTATAAAAATAGCTTTGAAAGACATAACTAGTTTACTGGACGAACTGGTGTTACATGTTTGTCGAAAATTGTGGGAAAAGGTATCTCATGTTATTTCAGAACATCGATTTTTATGTCCACTTTGTATCTTTAAATTGCAATGAGAGAAATTGCAATGCTAAACATTGCATCAACTAGATACCAGACCAATATCCATTTAAAAGTTACCTGACCACTAAAAGGCACTCCACCATATCGTGCAAATATCATCAATCAAAAGTTTTTAAAACCGAATCCGCACTCTCAGAAATGATTTTTCACATCGGTAACCAGTTACGACTATTATCAATCACAACGCATTTCGCCATAAAAAACGCCATACGTATCTACAGTTTTCCTTCCCAAGATTCCTTGGGGAGAATCTGGGACGAAACTGAACAGATATCTCCTGATTCTGCGCCCTGTTTGCTCCGTGCCCAAGTGTATTAAATTTATGGTATTAAAAACTGATTTATGCACCGACCAGGCAGAAATATCGGACTGTGCCTGTAATTTTTATTTCAGTGGTTCTGAAAACTGGAGTGGTTTTTTTATGATGAAACAGCAGTATTTTGTCAGCACTGTGTTTATATTTAATATATGAATAAACATTCTGTAACTCGGTCTCGTTGATCTAGTGATTACTAGCATGAATATCGAGCATCACGTGATTCTAAGTTTTGAATTAGGCAGGCTAAAAAACTGATAGATTCGAAAATGTTTATTTGTATAGAATGTTGGTACATTTTACATTACTTTGTGACAACTCACCTGCATATATATGCAGATCAGTTGCTACAAAAGTAGGTTTCAGTTTGTACCTAAGTATGCAAAGTAAGTATAATGTTAAAATTCAAAACAAGTTTCTTCTAATACAGGGGAATACAGGGGATAATCTCTTAGTTTCTTGTTCCATTCTCAAGAACGAAAACTTATAAATATTTGTAGCTGAGGAAAACAATGAATCTTACAGTAATTTACTCATATTAACTAAAATCGCTGTCTCTCGTGCTTTGACCCGAAGATAACCGATTCCGTATATCCGAACACCCTGGGGTGCCTTCGGGCGACCAGAGAAGATCGTACCAATTAACCGTCTGACACAATCGAACACCAACGTTGCAGCGTATGCCTGTGTCCTATCAAATAATATTATTCATTCAGTCCATCCAGGTCTTCGTATTTTGATAACTAAATTAGGTTTACTATCTTGGGTTTGAGTCTAAAACAATCATTCTAATAGTGCTTTTGTAAAATATACAATGTGTTACAAAACCCGAAAAGGCCACATAAGTCCTGCAATAACATTACCAAAAAGTATTTTTTTATTATTGAAAATAAAAAGTAATTCCTATTTAAAATTCACGTTTTTTGTAACAAAATTATCTCGTTTCAATTCAATATAAAAATTTTAAATTTTCAACAGGGGGTTATGACTTGTAGATACCAGCTGAATGACGCGGACGGCGGCGCCTTTTGTAAATGACCCGGTAAAATTCCCCATTGATAAAACGTGCACGATTTTTTTTTCTTCTTTCCTGAAGTTTTCCTCATAAATAAGACTTTCAGTATGATTCTTAACAACGACCTTACGGATCGGACCTTTGTTTCACGCTGTATATTGTCCATCTATAGAACATGAAATACATAGGTGTTCCTTAAAAGTGTTACATCATTTACCCTGACGTTAGTGTCCTTCCATTCTTCATCTACATTAGACTTTTTGTTCTAAGGTTCGACGATACGACGATAGTTTACTATACAATAAAAAACAGTGGATTTACTTACCAAGCTACGTAACACGAAGAAAAAAGCCGAGTAACGCATTTCTTCAGCAGACAGAATCGAAGGCGTGACGTCACTGACTGATTATCAAGTATCCCAGAACAACCCGCTAGGGATATAAGGTGGCGGTTCTTTACTTTTTCTTTTATCGGAGATTTGAAACTTGTGGGTCAAAAAGGTGGAATCCCTTGCGGTCTCTTAAGTCTTGACAGTTCCAAGTCCCCATTGATATTGTTAATGTATTTGAACCTATCTATGTATGTCGTTCAAAACCTTTTTTCGGGTGTTTTACCCCTGGGGATCAATGTACCCGGTAGATGTTTCAGGTGGTAACGGAAATCTGAATGCGCGTAAGTTTATTATAAGTTTTAGGGGTTTCGCACCCCGCAAAGAAAAACTGAAGTAATATAAGTTTACCCATGTGTTCACCCGTTCCGCACGACGTTCACTTACCCAAGTACGTTGGTCCTATTTTTTGTTTTTTGAGCGCATGCATATTTTAGTGCGCAATTCAAATTCTCTTTTGACTGACCAGTTTTTGTAACACGGATAAAAAGTCAAATGGATGACTCAAAGGCCAATTCCCAAAAGCACTACAGAGAATTTGTATCTATATCACGCGTGTACTCCTTGAAGGGTTAGGCAGAAGTGCACCAAATTTCGTCAATTATTTTTGAGTCCCATGTAACAGCGAATTTTTTGCCATCAACCGGGTACAAATCCAGACTCCGGGGTGCCACTGAGTAAGAACAGATGGAAAAGACAAGAAAATAAACATCCCCACTTTACGTGTAAGGGAGGTGTCCAATTTTTTTTTCAGGATTTTGTTTTGCTACTTTGTCGGCGTGATTAATAAGTATACCCATGCCAAATTATAGCTTTCTAGTACATAGGCTGATTTTAGTCTCACGCTGACCGTCGTCGGCGCTGACAAGACAATGTATATAAAGTTTAGTATTCTATGAAATTACGCCAACCGCTCAGCGCTGACACCTGAAGTTCATACGTTTCGGCTGTCAGCGCCGACGGTCAGCGTTCGGTTAGCGTGACTCTAAAACCAGCCTAGAGTCCCTGAGCTAAACCGCGGACAGACGGACATGGCGAAACTATAAGGCTACGGAACCCTAAGAACCTAATAACACTTTGCTCGACCCGGGAATCGAACCCAGAACCTCATGCTCAGCAGCACCTAGCACTTGCGACCACAATCTCTTGATCTATATTACGTAAGTATATGTAGATGGTCATATACTTACGTAATATCATTTCCACATTGTTCCTGCTAAAACATTCTAAGTTATTAGAAATTCTTGTAGAGTTTCGGTAAGTACCTCCTAGTAGTTAAAATAGTTAAGCGGTCAATCGATAGCTACTGTTAATACACTGGGGCTTCCGAAAACTCAGAGGAAGTAACCACAAAGTTTGGCACGAAGCCACTACGGAGCGGTTCAAATTGTCTGTCGCCACTAACGCTTACCTAAATGTTTTTGGACAGATGGAGTTAAGTCTTGTACTTTGATTAAAGCCTTTAGGGATTATAAAACTGGTATATCAAGTCAGCTGTAGAGCAGCTAAAACAGGTAAAATAGATTTTGAACGGAATGAAAAACAGTTTGAAGTCTTTTCGAAAAAGGCCTTTATTAGATTTCTGCTGCTTATCCTAACTACATATTATTGAGTTTCTTTGTTTATTACCGTTTCACGCTAAAACGGCTGAACGGATTTGGATGAAATTTGGCACGTTGGTAGACCATGACCTGGCAAAGGACATTGGGTACCTTTTCTCTCGATATTCCCACGGGATCGAGACTTATGCAGCTGAAACCATGGGGCGCAGCTCTTATAATCCAAGTCAAGCTGCACAATTTTTGGAGACCTTGGTCTAACAGGCTATGAAGTAGAAGTCAAGAAGTGGATGATAAACTAATTTATTAATATTAGACTATAAACAGTTATAGAGCCTCGTCAGCCCTAGAGTTTGTTCAAAAGTTATTCTCTTTTTCCAAAGTTCTGATTGGTTCTAATAGTACATTAATGTCACGGCCTGCAACAAGGTCATTGATTTAGCGTCGGCCCACGTACGTGTGTCCGTCAATGCCTCGTTGCGGCCAAGGCTTGTATAATACTTTTGTCAAATAATGCGCGGAAATAAAAATATTTAATTATAAACTCCAGAATGATTCACAAACAACGATATTTTTTCACGCGCATATTTATTTGTTTCTTCTTCACTTTAAACAGCTCTATTTGCAAATCAATTTGACAACTTACCTCCTTGGTTGTCATGTGTTGAAGTTGTAAAAGTTCGTTCCATTTTTATTAATTAACACAACAGATATGAGTTCTCATAGTGTTTCATTTGGCCGCTAAACGCGACAGTTAAGGACATTACAAACATTGCCGGCCGGGCGCTCGCATGTATTCGGACAGTACAACAATTTAGATTTATCTCGAAGAAGGTAGTCAAAAGCTTGAATTTCCAAGCATGTTTGAGAATAGCATTTAACAATACTAAAAAGAAAATTGTATTCCCAAACGATACCTTTTGTATATTACGAGACCTACTGTACAAGTATTCTCAGTAAGTGGGTGAAGTGGCTCGAATATGGTTGTGTTTATGAAGTTACAGCGTGGTGAGGGGCAGTACACACTTTTGGCGTAACTCCAAATACGTTGTCTAAGGGAGACCGAACAAATAAGGAGTAAAGTGATAACTTTACTTACGTAAGTACTGAACCAGGACACGTAGAAGCAAATATAGGTCAGTAAATTACAGATGCTATCTTAATAAATACAAAACATAGACACTATGGCCATGTCTCAACTATAGCCTTATGTAATTTTACCTTTCTGTTACTTATTCTATAGAGAAAAAAGTAGCCAAGTGCGAGTCGGACTCGCCCATGAAGGGTTCCGTAGCAGCAAGTAACATAATATAAAAGTTCTTGTAGTTCGTTAAAGGTAAATTGCG
Organism: Conistra vaccinii; assembly: GCA_948150665.1. Taxonomy (NCBI): domain Eukaryota; kingdom Metazoa; phylum Arthropoda; class Insecta; order Lepidoptera; family Noctuidae; genus Conistra; species Conistra vaccinii. The sequence continues at coordinate 8,596,863 of OX411318.1, read as the reverse complement.
GTTTCCGATTTATGACGTATTAAAAAAAAACTACTTACTAGATCTCGTTCAAACCAATTTTCGTTGGAAGTTTACATGGTAATGTACATCATATATTTTTTTTAGTTTTATCATTCTCTTGTTTTAGAAGTTACAGGGGGACACACACATTTTACCACTTTGGAAGTGTCTCTCGTGCAAACTATTCAGTTTAGAGTGTTTAGAGTTTAGAGTGTAGAGTTCAGAAAAAAATGATAATTTAGAAACCTCAATATCATTTTTAAAGACTATTCATAGATACCCCACACGGATGGGTTTGATGAAAAAATGTTTTTGGGTTTCAGTTCTAAGAATGTGGAACCCCCAACTTTTATTGTTTTTTTTTTCTATTTTGGTGTGAAAATCTTAATGCGGTTCACAGAATACATCTACTTACCAAGTTTCAACAGTATACTTCTTACAGTTTCGGAAAAAAGTGGCTGTGACATACGGACGGACAGACAGACATGACGAATCCATAAGGGTTCCGTTTTTTGCCATTTGGCTACGGAACCCTAAAGACGAGCGAGCCTTATAGTAGTCGCACAAGATATTTAACATCTCACATCTCACCGTGGTTATAAGCAACATTAAAGGGGGGGGGGGGGGGGTCGTCAACGTCGTTTCTGACGGCCAACTCTAGCACCGCGCTTGTCAAATCAAATAGCGCGCGCTTTCCCGGCTTCACTCCTACAGATTTGATTATTTACATTTTACATTTAGATTTGTTTTTTAGATTTAGATTAAGATTTTGTTTGCAGGGAAGCAAGAGGAATTATGTTACACATCACAAATTGGATACAGAAATATCGAAGGATGTTATCGTGCCTCAACAGCATTTAACTTAAAAACAACACCCACAGGAGATGCAAATAAATTCGTTACAATTTTACCTATGAAGAAACCACAGATATAAATCTAACTAGATGACGCGATTGTATGTACTTCGCGTGTCAAAAAACGGAGTAAAATTACGATCAATGATCGTAATCTGAGCTTTTCATTTAGCATTATCCACCGAATTCTAGAAAAATGCCTCTTTATGCCATATTGAGCTGTAATATAGAAAAGGTTGGCCGACGCATTGGAAATGTTTTCTTTCATTGGTACAGTACGACACAACTTAGATGTAGCTATAGATTTGAAAAATTTCATTCTAACATATTCAATTTTACGAATCTACACACATCAAAAGTGTCTAGGGATCAACATATATTTTTGCAATAACTTTTCTCCTGATTGATATTAATTAAAATTTTCTTTAAGGATTCATCAAATAAAGTGTTTTCGTTTGTCACAGTAACGATAAACCAAGTCACCTTTGCATTAATAAAGAAATTTGCCATTTTCCTAATAAAGGGATTTTTGACATTTGAACCACTAACATTAAAGTTCGAAAAAAAGACTGAAATAACAGTTTTCTTTAAAATTTTATTGGGTAACTTAAACAATTAATAATCCGTGTTTCTACCGCGAACACTAACAACACAAGAACATCGGTTTGGCATACTCAAAATGAGTTCATCCAAATCACGCTGTGGAATGGCCGCCCATGTTCGTTGCAACAACAAAAAAAGGTCTTCTTGCGACTGGATACCCTCCATATTCGGCAGAGCTCTTCTCTGTAGCATATCCCATGCATGCTCAATCGGGTTCAAGTCTGGCGACTGAGCAGGCCAGGGCAGGACATTGATGTTAGCTGCGGCGAGAGTCTGTCTTACAACTCTTGCGGTGTGCGGTCGTGCATTATCATGCATTAACTGAAATAAGGGACCGATTTGCACTTGTAGAGGAACGATGACGTCTGATACAATCGTCTCAGCATAAATTTGAGCGTTGAGGTTGCCTCTAATCCAAATCAACTCAGTTCTTCCGCCGATCCAAATACCCGCCCATACCATGATGGTTCCACCACTATAAGGATGGACTTCCTGGCAGGATTTTAATCGCTGTTGGCGTCCAGGGGTTCTCCAGTGTCGTATACGTCTTGTATCCGGTCTCATACCAAAACGAGACTCATCAGAAAAGCACACGAAACGCCATTGTTCTTCTGCCCAATTTCTGTGTTCAAGAGCCCATTGATATCGAATCCTACGATTGTGCATTGCTATAGGTGGTACCCGTAGCGGTCTTCGGGAATGAAGGTTCACTTCATGCAAGCGGTTTCTGACTGTTTGGTCGCTAATTAAGTTCCCTGAAGAGTGATGAAGCCTCACGGCTAACATCATGGCGGTTATTGTTGGAGCTCTTCGAGCTAAGATTTGAATGTATCGGTCTTGTCTCCGTGTGGTGCAGCGATACCGTCCTCCATGGCGCTCAGCCACGGTACCAGTGCTTCGGTAACGTGTCCAAAGTCGACTGATAACACTCTGACTTGTATTCAGAGCTAAAGCCACAGTACGTTGCCGGGAACCAGCTTCTATCATTCCCACGGCTCTGAGCATTTCTTCCCTGCTTAAATGACGTCGCTGCTCCATAATAACGTTGGTTTTAATCAGTAGTAGGGAAACAGTAGCACTAATAATGTCTTCAATGCGTTGTATGTTTTTATAGGGAAAATATTGACAGCTGATTTTCATCTTTTACTCGAATTTGATTCACAGTTCCTGATTCAAATTATGAAATGCACCAAAAAGGATCCATATAAATTTATAAAATCATAAATTTATTACAAAGCCACATCTCAATCTCAAGAAATCCGCATAAAAATGCTTGATCCCTAGACACTTTTGATGTGTGTATTTGGCTATAAGACTTAACAAGTTATTGCGTTTTCGAAAGATCATTTTCACCTTAAGCAGTAATAGCGATTGGTGATTTTGAAGGCGCACTCAGTTCGGATGATGATCGGTTTTACGAATTTTGCCGATGCTACATCTAAGTTGTGTCGTACTGTAAGTAAAATTGTTTTTAAATTGTGTGTGAAAAAGTGGCACGCTTGGTTTTCATACAGATGTCGGGACTTGCGTTATCTAGTTAGATTTATATCTGTGGAGGAAACAATATTAAAAATTATAAGTAAGCTGCAAGTAAAACGAAAGCCAAAACTAAACTCTGAACAGTGTTGGGGTGATAGATAACACGTCTACGATAGACAATGTAACAAGATCAAGCTCCCAACTCAAAACTTACTCACCGAGAAATGATTGATTATGGCTTCATGAATAGTTAAAGTTACAACTTTGTGTGCGATCCCACACTGAAAAAAAAAATTGTTTATTTTAATAAACATCTTGTTTAATGTGATCACACATCTTGACTCCATACGAGCCTAACAAGATCTTGACTTCTGAAGCTATGACAACTTTGTTAAATTATCATAGTTCCGTCTACTAAGTAATGCATTGGTTTAATTACGGGTAGTTGTTTAATTTAGCTCAAATGTTGGCCAGTTTAACAATGAAACATTGTCACATTAACACACTAAACTTGTAGATTCAACTAAGATCTTGCACGATACGTCTGTGAAACGTTATTAGATCAATGAAATTCTTATGTTGTTTCAACTAAGATCTTGCACCAAATAACTGTGCTATCCTGATTAATGCAACTAACCTCGTATTCAACGTAAACATGAACCGTTGTCATATGAACTACTTCTATTTGTCAATCCAAGTCAGTATCTTTTGCACAAATCAACAAAGTAACTTTATTGTAATAATTATGGTTGAGAACCTACTTTTTTATAATGACTAACATCTTTGTGGTAAATTGTTACACTAAATTAAAAAAATCCGCGCAGGAGCGCTAAAATTAAATATAGATTTATGGCAAATATTAAGCTTAAATCAAAATGTTTTCTTGTATGCTTATCATGAAAACTTTTTGAGGAAACCTTAATATTTGCTATAAACCGTCAATTAATTTCAGCATCCCCTACGCAGATATTTTTAATAACATAGCGTGACGATCCACATCAAGTTAACCCTCTAGACCTTGTATAAAAAATATGAAACATGAAAATAGGTATTAAATGGTATAGCAATCAAACAACAATATTTGATTTTTAATTTATTTATGCAGAACACATTACACAAAATACTTACATTCAATATAATTTACATCTTATAGAATAACATACTTTTCCATTGCTCAGAATATTTATATTGCACGTTACGACAAAAAGTTATGAAATTTTACATTTTCCTTTGCTTCTAGTTCTTCAAATAAGCAAAAATATAAAAATAATCACATCGAAATTCTAATGTTTGCAATAATAATTGTCCCATTAGAATCCAGACTATTTGAATTATACAAAAAAACTTATTAAAAGTTGAACACAGCATACTAAACAAGTCACCATGATAAATAACAAATTATGTACGCAGCTGGGCTACACATCAAGCTATACATTTCCAGTTTATGGTGATCTCGCATTGTAAACGATATCCCTGCAATGCGAGGTCACCTTAAACTGGAAATGTATAGCTTGATGTGTAGCCGTGTGTACATGTACAATAAAACTTTATGAAGTTATTAAAAATAGAATTAGCTTAACCAGATACCTAATTATTATTAACCAGTCTTAATATAGTCTGCAATATCGAAACCTAACAATATAACAATAATAAAATATTTAAAAAAATTTAATTAGAGTTACGAGCTTTTTTTATCGATATCTTTTAATCTTTTAATGACTCACCAATAATTATGTAAGGCTGTGATGTTGCCTCTTTATTCTGTAATGTTTTTAGCCGAAGTTCAATAGACTGACCGATTTCAGCGTCAGATCACATCAGATCTTAAATGTTTGATGAATGCATACCGCGTTTCTGCCTTAGATGATTTACAGCCGCAGCTAGGCTCGGACTTTTTTTTGTTTTTTCTTCTGTTTAATTGCCTAAAATGCTGCAAGATTTTTATCTTCTTCTTTAGGTGCTGAAATAAAAGAATAATTATATAGACCATTCGTTTTTCAGATAGTTCAAGTTTTGAAAGAGTCACATTAAAATAGGTACAAAGGCTTCAAAAGGAAGCCTCCAATCCGCAACTGGTTAGCATGGGGGACAAGCAGCTCAAGCCCTCTGCGAGAAGGCCTATGCCCTGTATGCCCAGCTATGGGATGTGTATAGGCTAAAATTTAGCCGCTAAATGAATGAAGAAAAATATACTTACAATCAGCTAGAGAGATTAGATCCTGGCCAAATGCAAATTTTTGATTTTCTATTTCTTAATAATTCCAATATTTAAATTTTTGCAATAAACAAATAAATTGTTTGGTCTCCATAGGCCGCCTCAAAGTCAATGTTCAACTAAAAAACACAAAACAGAACACAATATAATTATTAACATTAAATTGACAAAATATAGCTCAAATTACATGTATATAAAATATAATATTGGGGCAAGCCTTACCAGAGTATAAACTTGCGGTTTATTTCTATTAGCACTGGGTATTCGTTCGTATAAGATTCCAAAGTCTAGTCATTATTATTGTTGTGAAGACGCATTATTCGATAATTGAATGTGTTTTTCCATTTTATTTCCGTCAGCCTCCAAGTTTCTGATGAATTTCGAAGCCACTGTAAATCAACTTCAACATTTTCATCCAGTGTGTTGCTTTGTTGCTATTTAGGAGATGGTGAAGGTGAGGGTGCAGGGCTTTCCTCTCTGTTTCTCTTTCCTTTAGTTGACAGAACTCCTAACCGCTGTAGCTGTAAAAAATCAGTAAGTTTGTGAGTGCTACTAAGTGTTCAAAATCAATGGTGCAGGCTGCAAATTTCCTGTACCTACTGTATGTTTTATCTTACCTGCAAATTTTGGGATGAGATCGGGCTGCTTCCATGTCTTTAATAATTCGACCACTTCTTCCATGTGTTCCATTGTGTATAAAAGCACTCGCCAGTATTTAAATAGGTATGTAAATAGTTAATTCACTAATATTGGCACCGACCCTAGGCGTGTGGCTTCGCGTATACACCTGTGCAGTTCTTGGAACATAAGACACGCCGGTCAACCTGCCTGCACGCCTGCACAGATAGCCATAAGGACCACAGCGTGTTTATCCTAGTCCTACATAATTATTATCGTACGCATTTTGAGTTTTGACACCAGCAGTATTACAAAAGCGCTGATAGCGCTCTGTGTTTTGACAATTTGACAAGTCGACCGGCGCGCGAAGACCGCGAAGTTAGTTTACTCTATGAGCAAGTGGGGGTTGGAAAAGCGCGGGGAGCGTTGCGTTTTGTTGTCATTACAAAGAGTTATTAGATGTTACCACTGCACTGATCTTGTTTTATTTAACTAAGCAGGCTATTTAATCAAACATGTTCGTTGTTAAAAACTATGATTTATATGATTTAATGCTAACAAGTTGCTTGTTACCATGAACTTAAATTATTTTTTGATGTAAAAAAGTTTTGAGGTAAAATCAAACGTGCTATGTTTGATGTAACAAAGACTGTTGAATAAACTGTGCATGGGCATAATTGTTGATATAAATAAAATGAATTTGTTCTGGCAACTATGGTATCTTGTATAAAGTGAACAGATTATTCATTATTCCAAGCATTTTAATCCCAACTAAGAGAAAATGTATCTTAGTTAGTCTGCATTTTTTTCAGTGCATGTGCAGAGTTACCATTGTCTGATAGTTCGCATCTTAGAACAATGTAGTTCTCAGTATACTGCATTGTTTACCATGTGTTAAAGGTTCTCCATCTATCGACCAGGGCAAGGAAAGGTGTAGTTTGAACAATCAATCTGCCTAGCCTTTTCCCAACTATGTTGGGGTCGGCTTCCAGTTTAACCAGATGCAGCTGAATGCCAGTATCTTACATGGAACGACTGCCTTTCTGACTTCCACAATCCAGTTACTGGATAATACGATACCCCTTTGGTAAGACTGGTTGTCAAACTTTCGAGCTTCTGACGACCCGGAACGACTGACAAAGATTCACGGATGACAGCCGGGACCAATGGCTTAGCGTGCTTTCCGAGGCACGGAGGAGTCTCGGTTAGTAAAGATGGTCACCCATCCACGGACCAACCCCGGCAAGCGTAGCTTAACCTGATGGATAAATCCGAGCGGCTGTTATTTCTTAGCCACAAGCTCCTCCTAAAGGTAAAGATTAAACAGATCTGAATATTGATTCAAGGGTACGTCTTGCAATTTAAGGTTTGTGGTTCATTTTACACGAAACGGTTCCAACTTTAACAATATAAAGTTTATTGATAGCTGAACCAGCAATACTTATTTTACGAGCTGGCTGGCTCGTAAACTCGATACAATAGGCTGAATGACCCACACGGAACAAACTTGACACCTTCGCATCCATTATTAAAATCTGATTAACCTCGACAGTTTGATGAAACAGGACAAAGACCTCTAAAATAAAAATGATCTCATCTTTCGGAGATGAAAACAATTCCATTCAGGTTGCGCTCAAAGCAAAAATGTTTCGGAAACCCGAAACTTGATTAATTCGAGCTTGCACAAACTGGAAACAATATTCCGTGAAATACGTTAAATTTTCGCTCTGCGTAAAGGAAATAAATGCTTGGAAGTAAACGTACTTATGTATAGTATACGTCTGCGTTTTGCAAGTCTAATTTAATTACTGATAATACCCGACGTTCACTACTGCGCGCGTTTTAAAGCATCAGCAATTTGTTTTACTTCTATACAAATAAATAAAATTGAAGTGTCTGTTTGTAATGTATAAATAACAGCTTTTTACTAAATGTATAATAAAAGTATGAAAGTGCATAATATAAGTATGAGGAGCAGTGGCGGCCCAGTGGTAACGGCCCCAACTTACGAGTTGTAGGTCGTGGTTTCGAACCCAAGCAGGCGCTTTACTTGTGTAAATAATTTCATCACCACTGCTCTCAAAACGGAGAAGGAAAACATCGTGAGGAAACCGGCATGTCTTAGAACCAAAAATTCGAAGACATGAGACATCTACTAACCCGCACTGGGCCCGCGTGGTAGATTACAGCCCACTCCCTCTCACAGAGAGGAGGCCTGTGTCCCAGCAGTGGGAACATTAATAGGCTGATGATGATGAAGTATGACAGTATACACGTATCGACGCGAAAACTATTACCATGGATTTAGTACTTGATTCTGAACGTTGAAAATTTTCGTAGTTTTTTTTTTAAATCAGCCGTTCCATACATTTTGACCACGTAGGTATTGCATTTTTCTATGAAACAGCAGATTTTTTTTTAATAACCGACGAAAAATTTTAACGCGGTGAGGTTCAGAATCATGTACTGCATCCATGGTTATAGTATTATGTTCTGTACAATATAACACTAATATAATTTTAAAATTTTTTGACTGTCTGTCTACAAAATCGATCCAGCCGTTTCGGAGATTACCCGTAGGTAACGAACCCGGCTAATCTCCGAAACGGCTGAACCGATTTTGAGTGGACTTCCACTTGCAGATAACTGATGTTATATAAAGTGACTTGGGCTACTTTTATTTTAGAAAAAGAATTAGGTTGACGCGGGCCAAACCGGGGGCATCAGCTGGTTATAAATATAAATACATATTAACCATAAAACGTTGACCTGAGCAGACAGTACGAAATAAAATGTATTATTTTGCTTAAATGCTGCGGCTTGCAGTAGCATGAGGAGGTAAACTGACATAGCTGCTTAGTGATGTGTTTAGGAAGCACCTAGTTATCACCACGGTGAGACCAGAATACTTGACATGTCGGAGAATCAGAGAATGTGCAAACGAATCCAGCGTTACGGCCTGACCACGACCCTGCCGCTATCAGCGGTAGCGGTGAGCGGGGCGGCGAGCGGTAAAAACAAATGCACAGAATGCTCCCAAAGTCGTGGCCAGGCTCTTAGGGAGTTTGAGGAATAACATGTGATTTTGTAACAGTCACGAAAGACAAGAATAACACCATTAAACAGCAACTTTATGGTTGCTGCCTCTAAGTCCGGGCCGTCGCCGAACGGCGACTAAAATTTCCAATACCGTAAATCCGGTCTGTCGCCGATCGGCGACAGTACGTTCACGCTGATTCAAACTGTATTTGTACTATGCATAGGGGCTAATATGGTCTACAGTTAATTTTATTCTATGGATTTGGTAATATACTTGTCAAATACTGTAACCCGGCGAAAAGGGTGGCCGTGCTAAAGTTAATTTATCAGGTATTGGGAAAGAAACAATTAAACAATTACCTTTTTACACATTACAAAGTTTATTGTATTATCAACAAGGTACACACAATTGTGGCAAGCCACTAAACTATAATAACCTTCCCAACCTTCATTAAGATGGTACCTGCCCTGACATGCTCTGTCTCCGTAACAATGCGTGTCAGAGGAGGTACAAACATGAGACTATAATTATAAGAACTCAAGGTCGCTTGTTAGGATCCGTGAGATGAACATTTAATATCCTTTAGCTCAATCGTATGTAAATGACCTATTTGGTTGTGCTCCTATAAGAAATATAACACTTGGGGCAAAGCACCCAGAGACACAACCTAACACATTGACTTTACAACAACTGGTCTTATAAACTAATGTTCTGAAGAGACCTTATCAAAATGGTCACATGTATATTCTCTCTCTCTGGTTCTACTACAATTAAATGTTAGGTAGTAGTATGACTTCAGTTTATAACTCCCTCTCAGTTTCTGAATTAACCTCTCACTCAGTTTGTGGAATCAAGACCCTTGGCATGGAACAACAGAGAAAACTCTGTGTTCCCACGAACGCGTGGCCTACGGGTCGACCGTAAGGATGATGATGCAGAATCGTACCTGGATGCGGCGAGACTTTCCTGCACGAGGAACCAGATAGGTGTAAGGCCTTCCAATAGAAAGACGACCACACTGCCCACTCGAACTCGTTGGGTCAAACCTCTTAACTGCCAACAGCTCGTGGTCAAACCGTCACACGGCCCAACAGTAGTCGGGACTCGGCAAATTCACGAGACCACGGAATAGCACCAGGGCGTCACGTCTCCACACGTTCGTATCAGTTTCAGGCTAGCCTAAAAAGCCAGACAGGTTCAGCTACAACTGAAACAACGACACAGATATATTCCAATTAGATTATTGATCGGACACATCAGACGATCATCACTGAACTGGTGCCCGTCCAATAACATACCTGTTCAATCACCATCATCGCGTAGCTTCACCAGGATCCGAGGATCAAACGTCGTCGCAGACGCCGTATCAAAGAACGCTATTGTTTTGGAAGCTTCGAGAAGTATCTAACCACAGACTAAACAGAATCGTCAGTGACTGTCCACTTTTGCTAATCTATGATTTATTTATTTATTGTTTATCAAACCCTGCATGACTATAAAATGTTGTTGATTAACATAAGTATGTCAATAAATGTGGAAAGCTCGAGCAACATAAATTGAATTATTAAAACCAACCACAACGCCATATATCTGCATTATTGATGCAATCTGGAGCTTAAAGGTGTTACCGCTAGATGTCGCCTAAGATGTCATTTTGCAGCGTGACAATGCCCCTCTTCCCACAAAAAAGGTTTTCGCTATGCGAAAAACCGCACACCGCCCTCGGTGTTAAAACACGAAAAAAAAAAATTTATCTATAAATTCTCAAGATTAACTCGAGTGGAAAGAGTACTAAAATACTTCTAAACTGATGGTTTAGAAGTTGATGAGCAAAAAAAATAGATAAATAAATAAATGTTTATTCTCTATGCCTTTCCTTTAGTGAAGAATCGAACCAAAATTAAACCAAACTGCCAGGAAACATATTCTACCTACGAACCTCCTACTATCCGGGCATACCCCCCCAATCTTTCATACATCCCTAAACTTACCTCTCTTTCAATCAGTAGCTCCCTGCATCCATACCGCAGGTAGTCACATCTTACATACTCCCGAATTCCGTCTGTATACCAGTGGAACTCTGCATTGTTTACAAAAACTTAACGATCCTCCTGGAGAATATGTTCAGCGAGCTGAAACATAATAAATTGAACAATAATTGTCCATACAACTCACCAGGTAGGACGTATTCAACTTTCCCAGAAGTAAACCTTCGGGAAAAACTTTGGTGAATAAGGCTTATTTTAAGAGTCACCGGCCGCTCTAAACGCGATAAGCAACTAGTGCTATCTAAACGAAGCGAACTTCAAATCTGATAAACAACTTGTGTTATCAAATACAAAAAAATCCCACCGATGCAACAATGCTATCTGGGTGAGAAATAAACTTAGTGTAGGCTTATTTTAGGAGTTACTATCCGCTCCATAACAAATATCTTACCGAAGCAACAATGCTATCTCGGTAAAGACAAAACTTAGTAAAGGCCTATTTTAGGAGTTACTAACCGCTCCATAACATATCTCACCGAAGCTACGCTATCTCGGTAAAGACAAAACTTAGTAAAGGCCTATTTTAGGAGTTACTAACCGCTCCATAACATAATATAGACAGAGCTATATTAACCGGAAGAAATGTAAAAAAAAAATATCTATATGCCAATAGGCACTCCAGACGACTGTGAAATTTAAAAAATAATTGTTGGGCAACATTGGACCACTTTAGTAAATTTTAATATCCTTTATGTGCCAACTGCCTAATGGTTTACCATTTAACCCTACAAGCTCATAAACTAAGGGCGAAAGCACTTTACCTACTATGCACTGCTGGTATTTAGGTGCCAACTTAGATGCTTTATACTTATCCGCGTCACTTTGGATGTAAGTTTTACGCCAAACCAGCTGACCTTCGCGTAAAGTGACGTGGTGCCTACGTAAGTTGTAGTATTTCGCGTTTGTAGCATGAGCCTTGACTATATTAGAACGTACCTTTTCGAAAATTTGTCTAAGGACTCCTAATTCGCCTGCGTACTCTTCACGAGGCATAGCTACTTCATATTCGCAGTCGTCTGTGTCCCTATAAAACGTGCCATTTATAATGGGTTCACGGGCATGGACCAAAAAAAATGGGGTAAATCCTGTAGTTTCATTCACTGCACTATTTAGAGCAAACTGTATTTTTGTCAAATTTAGATCCCATGTCCTATGGTCTTCTTTTACATAAGCCGAAACTGCTGTCATTACCGTTTTATTGTACCTTTCTACCATGTTAACCTGTGGTGCGTACCTAGGCCCATAATGAACTCGAGGTATGTTATACTTCTTTAGTAGGCTACGAAATTCTGATCCCGTGAATTGAACCCCATTATCGGTAATTACGGTTTCAGGAATCCCGTGAGCGAGAAGAACATAATTCTCAAAGTTTTTAGCTACTAGAGCACTAGTTGCACGGCGTAGTGGAAACAATAACGTGTATTTTGAAAAACAGCAAGCTACTACGAGTAAATGAACGAAACCCGAGCGTGATTTTGGAAGCGGACCGACTAAATCTATAGATACAGCTTGAAACGGTCTATAACATTGTTTAGGCTGACCCATGAGGCCCCACGTTGGGCGCCAACTGTAACCCGGCGAAAAGGGTGGCCGTGCTAAAGTTAATTTATCAGGTATTGGGAAAGAAACAATTAAACAATTACCTTTTTACACATTACAAAGTTTATTGTATTATCAACAAGGTACACACAATTGTGGCAAGCCACTAAACTATAATAACCTTCCCAACCTTCATTAAGATGGTACCTGCCCTGACATGCTCTGTCTCCGTAACAATGCGTGTCAGAGGAGGTACAAACATGAGACTATAATTATAAGAACTCAAGGTCGCTTGTTAGGATCCGTGAGATGAACATTTAATATCCTTTAGCTCAATCGTATGTAAATGACCTATTTGGTTGTGCTCCTATAAGAAATATAACACTTGGGGCAAAGCACCCAGAGACACAACCTAACACATTGACTTTACAACAACTGGTCTTATAAACTAATGTTCTGAAGAGACCTTATCAAAATGGTCACATGTATATTCTCTCTCTCTGGTTCTACTACAATTAAATGTTAGGTAGTAGTATGACTTCAGTTTATAACTCCCTCTCAGTTTCTGAATTAACCTCTCACTCAGTTTGTGGAATCAAGACCCTTGGCATGGAACAACAGAGAAAACTCTGTGTTCCCACGAACGCGTGGCCTACGGGTCGACCGTAAGGATGATGATGCAGAATCGTACCTGGATGCGGCGAGACTTTCCTGCACGAGGAACCAGATAGGTGTAAGGCCTTCCAATAGAAAGACGACCACACTGCCCACTCGAACTCGTTGGGTCAAACCTCTTAACTGCCAACAGCTCGTGGTCAAACCGTCACACGGCCCAACAGTAGTCGGGACTCGGCAAATTCACGAGACCACGGAATAGCACCAGGGCGTCACGTCTCCACACGTTCGTATCAGTTTCAGGCTAGCCTAAAAAGCCAGACAGGTTCAGCTACAACTGAAACAACGACACAGATATATTCCAATTAGATTATTGATCGGACACATCAGACGATCATCACTGAACTGGTGCCCGTCCAATAACATACCTGTTCAATCACCATCATCGCGTAGCTTCACCAGGATCCGAGGATCAAACGTCGTCGCAGACGCCGTATCAAAGAACGCTATTGTTTTGGAAGCTTCGAGAAGTATCTAACCACAGACTAAACAGAATCGTCAGTGACTGTCCACTTTTGCTAATCTATGATTTATTTATTTATTGTTTATCAAACCCTGCATGACTATAAAATGTTGTTGATTAACATAAGTATGTCAATAAATGTGGAAAGCTCGAGCAACATAAATTGAATTATTAAAACCAACCACAACGCCATATATCTGCATTATTGATGCAATCTGGAGCTTAAAGGTGTTACCGCTAGATGTCGCCTAAGATGTCATTTTGCAGCGTGACAATACATCGACTAAAACGTCAAAATATGCAGAAACAATTCTAGAAAAAAGTAAAAATTGGACATTTTGGCACGGCAAAATGGCGACTGCGCATGCGTTCAGCGCGCTGCACTCCGCGTTCTATTTATTTGTTTTCTATTGTTTTTTAAGTGTGAATCGACGGGAAATGGTGATAATTCAATAATTAAGTAGTGTTGTCATCGTATATAGTTAATACTTGCACTAAACAACATCGTAATTACCTATTACGGACCCACCAAAAAATGTAAACAAACTCGTTAGTGAAAAAACGTGTTGATGTGAAATTTTGAGTTTTGTGTGTGTTTTGTGCATGTAATCGCTGGTAAGTCATTTATTTTATATTCTTGAATAACTAATTAATAATAAAAATGCATAATACAGAAAAAAAAGAGTTCAATATTTTTTTGTCAACTAAATAATGTTACGTAATGATACGGTTATCTACCGGGTGCGGCGATTGAACTGTCCGTCTCTATCTAACTGTTTTAAAACCGAACCACTGAATCGAACGCCGCCAAAATTTCAAATGTTGGTCTTTGACATGTTCTCTATCATCATTTGAAGTGATTCTGTTGTAAAAGAAACACATTCGAATTTAGAACTCGCTGCTTTACAGCGTAGCAAACGGTTGGATCGAACGAAAGAACTGATTCGCTTGCTCGACTCTGGCGGACTTCCCAATTAGGTGTTTTCAGATGAGAAAACTTTTTACGTTGAACAGTTTTTAAACAAACAAAATGACCGTGTTTGGTTGAAGGGACATGTCAGCGACCATTCAGACGAATTGCAAGTCAGTCGACGCCAAGGAGCCGACCAAATCATGGTCTGGGCGGTGGTGTCTGAAAAAGGCCGTTCTCCGCTCGTTTTACTTCCAATGGGTCGCAACCAAGTCAAAACAAACCAACAAATCTATGGAGACCAAGTCTTGCGACCAGGGCTGATACCGTGGGCACGCAACACATTCGGTTCTGAGCGTTGGACTTTTCATTAAGACTCGGCACCATCGCACAGAGCAATTGGAACGCAAAATTGATTGTAAGCAAACGTTCCAGTGCTGATCGACCGAGATATGTGGCCGTCGTCATCGCTCGACGTGAATCCGCTGGACTTTTGTATTTGGGGTGTTTTACAGGCCAGGGCCTGTGCTAAAAAACACACTTCGGTGGAAGCGCTCAAAGTTACTCTTGTACGACGACTCAGTGACGACGTCGTTCGAGCAGCCTGCGCTTCTTTCAGAAAGAGACTTCAGCTTGTAGTAAAGGCTAAAGGCGGTTTTATTCCTTCGGAATAAGTCATAATAAAACTTTGAACTTTCTATTTTCACATGGCAAAAGTGTATAAATAAATATTGAAAATTAACAGAAATAATTCATTTTCACATACGGACAGTTCAATCGCCGCACCCGGTATTTACTGAACTTTTTTAATTATATGTGTTTTTATTTATTGTGTTTATCCGTAAATAATGGTTTTGACCGATAGTATATGTATTCATAATGTATCCTGCGAAATTTCATGTGAATCGAACCAGTAGTTTTATTATAAATAATCAAAACAATGAACAACGGAATTTCTTATAAGAATCTTATAAGAATGTTTATTTATCAATACTAGCGTTCGCTTACAAAGATTCTAAGTATTATAAAAAATCCTTTGTCTAATCAGGAACCCAAAACCATTAACGATAAGACTATTTACGTAACAAGAAGCTCTCAGTTTTTGTTTATGTTAGCGAGCTCTTATCTCTGACGCGCCGCGGGCGTGCCGCGCGGCTTGACGGGTTATCGCGAAATCGCGCCGCGTAGCCTGAGAGGATGGTGTTATTCTTGTCAACGTCTATAAAGACTTTGATTATATGTCTAGAATTCTAGATAGAGTGTCGCGCTGCCAAAGAACTATAAAACAAACAAGCCAACTTTGTTATGCTGGTGTGCGTGACAGCTATGTCTTACACTCGCGTTACATCATTGTGCTTTTCTAGTGTGCGTACATTTAGCGGCTAATAATTGGACGCTATTATTTTCGACGACTTTGCAGCTTTGACTGTCTAGACATCTAGACATATATATAACTTTGAATAAAGATGTTCATTAGTGGTGCTCCGACTCCTGCCTTCATTAGTGTATCGTTAGTTGTTTACCAGTCCAAGATATTATTAGACATTATTAGCCAGCCACATCGAGAGAGCGAAGTTACAAGATGACTCACGCCATTCAATGCACAACTTTTAAACCAGTGCTGCAGAGGCTTAAAAGCCGCAAAATTTTTATTGGGTGCGTGAGTCCAGCCGATGGTAACCCCTCCACAGCAAGATGTGATCTTTGGCAAGAACTATTTAAGCCCCCTGATTTCTTCATTGAACCATCAGAGAGCCTCCCATCCGGGCATAAGTTACCGTGGCCTACTTGAAAAACCTTAAATAGACTTCGTGCCCAAGTAGCAAGGATAACCTCCACAAGTAGGGGTTTATGGACGGCTCAGACCTCCGGTGTGTATGCGGCGTCTCTCCACAGAGAATGGCTCACCTCCCATCTTGCCCCGAATGCCCTGTCACCTGCACACGTGAGGACCTAATGGCAGCGTCAGTGAACGGTATCCGCGTTGCTGAGTTATGGGCCAAACTTTAAAAAACTCAGAACAATTATGTATTTTATTTCGTTTTTATTTTTGCCATCGACACGCTAAGAAGAAGAATATATTTATTTATTCCTATCACACAACAACAAAATATAATAGAACCTTTACACGATACACAATGGGCCATTGAGGTTTGTATTCCTTAAAACAATGGCTTGGCCAGTCCTTTAGCTGTTTAACACAACGCTAGATCAAGATGAGGAAAATCTTTCAGAAATGTGATATTGTTTGAACGGGACCTCTTTGGTCTTGTAATCGGAAGTGACATCCCGAGAATAAATGCCCGACCTTTTAGGTCACGAGTAAGGTCCCAAAGTCGGGTATTTTTTTTCATTTTATCTGACAGTGCAGCGAATGATACTTAGTGCATAACGTTCTTCTACACAGGCAGTTGTAAAACTTTGCTCAGATATTAATTATTTTTCTTTTCTTTTTGGTGTGGTTAGTAACTGCTGTCAGAGTTTTCATACCGCCAATAGGCCTCCGACTGGGCTTCACATGCCGTCGAGAAGAAAATTCTATTAGGCATGCCGGTTTCCTCACGATGTAGATACAGATAACAATGATAAATTATGTTTATTTTGAAACACGTCTTTAAAAGCAAGATTTTTTTTGTATTTATATATACCACGGAACAGATAAATGATGAATACTTTATTGTACACCACAAAAATATATAACAAAAAGATAAATTAAACACTACAAAATATACAATGGGCAGCCTTATCGCTTTCCGCGATCTCTCCAGGCAACATTGGATTTGGAATGGAAAGTGATCTGCCTGGACCTAAAATGGGGCTGTCGTTGTTGCAAATAATATGCTAGAATAGATACACAGATCACTACTAGACTAGAATAGATAATTTTGTAGTTTACTAGTACACCAATAGTGGTTGGGCCATTCAAAATACTGTTTCATTGCAAGGAAGCAGTCACTTCTTACTGATTATTACGATCTACCACTTAGGTACGCTTCAGAAATTATGATGCAGTACTGGTGCAGATTAACGAGCAGTAAAACACCAGTAACGGTCCGTAATATATAGGAACCGGGAAATTGCCGTGCCGTTTCGTATCTTTTGCTCTTATTGGTCAACGTGTGTTCGGGACTTCGGGTTTCGGATTTCGAAGTTCATTACTATGCATTAGACATGACACCGTTCGGTGCGGCGACGTAACGTTCCGTCGTGCTTCAGTTTTTTACTTTGTTAGTACGTTTGTGCTGTTATGCGATATTTCTGATCAGTTTTTCTGAAATTGATACATTATTGGAAAGAGAGAGAATGTGCAGTTAGTTCTTTTGCCCGGTGTTTCGTAAAAAGTTAACTAGGGTGCTTTTTTTGTATTTCACCCCCATCTTCGGGTTTAAAAAAAAAAAAATTAAGCAGCTTGGTCAACAAGACTATGTCGCTCCGTAAAGCTTTCTTATATTATTATTATTTTTCTTTGTTTTTCCTGTAATAGTAAGAACTGAAGTACTTAGTTATTGATTACAATCTAGCCTAATAGATTAATAAGTAATTTAATTCTAACATAATATTTTACAAGATAGATGTTAACTAAGAATAGTGTCAATTTGCACTTTTACACAAGGTCAATTTCGTAGCACTTTCTTAGGGTCTGATAATTGATAAAACACTTTTTTCATGTGTTACATTTATTATTAACTAGCCGCGTCCCGCGGTTTCACCCGCGTAAAGTAGTTTTTTCTTTTAATAAATGTTCGGTCCGTGTTGTCTCGACATTCACATGTCGGTGGACTGTGCTTCAGTAAATTTTTGGATGAAGGTGGTGACGAGTTCCATTTTAAAGTCACGGCGGAGGTCGTCGTCATTCTTATAATTTAACTAGCTTTTACCCGCGGCTTCGCCCGCGTGGATGTCGCAAAATATCCCACGGGAACGTTCTACCGGGAATACATACCTAATAGCTAAGGAAAAGATCATTGACTAACTTTCAGCGGACGCCTGTGGTAGGCTACAGCGCCCGCGTTGTCAACCATAATTATTTTGTTACGCGTAATTTTGAAACTGTGATATCTCTTAAACTATTCATTTAAATGATGTGATGTAAAGGCATATTTTAATCGAAATTGAATGCCCAATTTAAATAACCTATTTAATTGGATAAGAATTAATAAGATACCGGTCAAAATAGCTTCGGAAATAACAATGAAAATTTTATACAATTTTGAAAGATAAAAATGGTTATTGTGGTTCACCCTTAGAAGATAGACATATGCCATTGCGGACTTTTTTGTTGCAATTTTTAAGATATACAATACTCTAGAACATAAATTTGATTTATCTCTCACGGCTTACGCAGCGCACGCCAGTAAAGCTCCCAGTCGGCATGATTTTTTCCGACATGTTCAACAATAATCGTCATATTTCAGCCAATTTACACAAAACCTTAATGAATTATACACTAAAACCTTCCGCATGAATCACTCCGTCCAATGGTGAAAACCGTTTGAAAATCCGTTCGGTAGTTTTTGAGTTTATCGCGTTCAGACAGACAGACAGACAGACAGACAGACAGACAGACGCGGCGGGCGACTTTGTTTTATAATATGTAAGGATACACCATTTTTTAAATCTAATACAGTTCTTTTATATGAGTAATAACTATCTTCTACGAATACTAATCCGCACAAGTTTATACAATAGCCTCGCTGTTTCTGACAAGGGGAATGCCAGAATCAGAATATTATTGCATCTTCCCACCTCTCTAACATCAACACCAAAGTGTGTCAATAACTCTCTGAGATCTTCGTTACTCCACCATGATGTGAAGAACGTATTCCACTTTCCCACACTCTTTGCAGTGGGGGGGACGGAACTTTTTCACTCGTGTTTTTCTTGTCACAAATCTAACAGGCATAGTTACTTAGACGCGAAACTACTTTGTAGGCCGTTTTGTCATTGTTGATCTAAACCCGCAACTAGAGATAAATCCTACCAAATACATAACCTCCTCCTTTTTAAAACTCGGTTAAATTGTATGATATTTTATAAGATTCTATTTGCTTTTTGATGCACAAAATCACAAGCAACACTAATACCAAATATAATAACTAGACATAACTCGAAGATATGTCTCACGTACGTCACGTCCACACAATACGGCTCCCGACATATCTACCCACTAATATGTCACTGGACAGGCACGTACACCGGAACCAGAAGTTATATCGCATCACGACCACTTCCGGCGACGGATCGTGTGCTTCCTGTTATTCAAATGGACGAGCACTTTGAACATTTCCACTGGAAGACCTTCGATAAATCAATTTGATCGTTTCATCATTTTCCATGATGACATGATGTTATTTTCAAACATATCACTTAGTCTTGTATCTACATATGTGCCTACGTACTTCAACAATAATTTATGTAACAAAAAAAAAAGTTTAAACTATTACATACATTGGCTTTAAGTGAAAAACTTAAAATCATCATCAATTTACTTACGACTCGACCGTAAGTGTTGGCATCTAAACTCGAAACATACTTGCACTTGGAAACTCAACCAATCGACAAATAAATAAATCCGTCCGTTAGACGTCCAAAATAATTTTGTCACTTTGTACCTGTTCAAAAAGGTCATGGTTGAGTTGACTTTAAAGAGTTTCCTTTTTCCTTCAGCTCAAAGGGGAAATTCATTAATTACGCCATGAAATCCTAAAACAACCAATGGAGAAGGTTTATCTCTAATTAATTATATTTAATACATCTTCAGTACTATGTTTGGTGACACATGGCAGTATAAGAGTAAAGGCATGCATACTAATAAGTGAACTTAAGTACAGTAGGCCGCACCCCATTGGTAACGAAACCAATGCGGTAAAGCCCCGGGCGTCGCTTATAACCGACAGGTCCGTCAAGCCCCGCTGTCACATAAAAATGATGTGGCTTTGACCTTGACGCGCGCCAAAGTGACATGGCGCACGCGTCAATGTCAAACCGCGCTTGACAGTTATAACATTACAAAAGGGGCACGGCTATATCGGTTAAACTTGCCTCTCCTACTGAATTTTCATTCTACGCTAGGCCAGCTCAAAGTCAAATTGTATTACACCGACGTGGGGTGAAGTGTACCTTCTTCGATTTCGCAAGGCGTCGCCATATTGGCATGTGTGACGATAAGTTTGAACGGCTACAGAACAACTTTTGATGGCATATCCGTAAGGGTAAGACGAATTCAAATGGAGCATATTGTGAAGTTTATTCATAAATTGTTTAGAATGGTTATTTGCCAAACATGACTGGAATGGTGTTAGTTGTTCGTTGGGTTATGAGGCTGAACCGAGGTGTCGTGATTTTCTTGAAATTACATACACATATCATAACATCACGCCTGTATTCCCCAAAGGATTAGGCAGAGGTGTACCTATAGTACACCCACATTGCGCCATGTAATAGGAGGTGAGCTTATTGCCACCAACCGGGCACAAATCCCGACTCCGGGCTGCTACTGAGAAACCCAATAACACTTTGCCCGACCTAGGGATCGAACCCGGGTCCTCATGCTCAGCAGTAATAATAAACGAGGTAGTCCTTCTTGAAATAAGTAACTCTATAACAGTGAATTAGGTCAAAAATAAAAACTAAAATCTTAACCGAACGAATCCTTTATCAATATTTTTAAACCATCTCTATATGTATATAGATAGGTAAGTTGTAGTATTTTAGAAGTTTATATGAATTAAGCACATATTCCTGCAACATTTTCATCGAAGATCCAGAACATTAAAAAAAAATACGGCCAAATCGCATAACCATGCTTCTATTAATATCCACTTTATTATTGCATCCGAACTCTGTATTTCATGGACGACGACAGCATACTTCAACAGCAACTAGGTACTCACTGAAAAGACATTAAAAACACTACTGTTAACACAACAAGAATGCTAAAAGTACAAAGAGACTCAAATAATTACAAAGAGCTTGTAAAGCAGGGCCAGCATATTGCATATTGCGGTGCTAAGCATCACAGCGGCGAAAATTTCATTAAAATCCCTGCATTAATTTTTTAGTGACGAGAGCGCGGGTGGTTAAAAAAATGCTGTTTAGCTTAGGTAATACTCGTCTGTAACAGTATGCTGAGATAATATTTTCTGTCTCGCAAATATTTTCAACAAGCTCGTATACATTTTCTACAGTATTTTATTCATATTCAAGCATCTCTGTTATGTCATATTAAAATTTTATGGACGAGTAACATTCTGTGTCCCTGCTAAGGTTAACCTTTTCTATCATTCTCGATAAATGCCATTAAGGGATGATAGAAAGAATGATCTAGAACCAGCTACTGTATTCCGATCACCAATATACGTATTACCCAACAGTGGAGATTTTGCAAATACTTCAAGAAGAGTTTTAGTACTGCATAATACGTTGATGAAGTCAAAAATCTGTTTTTAACAGATTCCTCTTTGATTTTGCTAACTTGATTCTGCATTAGATTATCACGCTTCATATCTTCTATGATAAAAGTTAACGAACTTTGAATCTACTTATAAGGTCTGGTTAACCAAACGAAATGTTTCCCAAAAAATGTTCTCGTTCAAACGTTTTAATACAAACCTTATGTGCAAGTCACAAGTTGCATTTTCCTTGAAACAGAACAATATTATCATTCCGTGTTTTCGACGGTTCCTATTGTGGTTCAACGAAGATAAAAAAGTCGTTTTAAGCTGTAAATATTATGTTTTACATTAGGGATATAAAATGGTTCGAAATTTTTTCGCCTTGTCATTTCGCTGGTCCTGAGGACGTGGAATTATTAGCTGAATTGCCCATAATCAACCTATAACGTTCCCACTGCTGGGATTCGGGGTCTTCTCTATGAGTGTTTCGTAATCTACCACGAGGGCTTAGTGCGGGTTGGTAGATGTCACATATATCTTCGATGTGGTTCTTCATCGTTTTGAATTGTCTGTATGAATTGTTAATTCTTTCTTAATTTCAGTACGGTCTAAAGTTAAACCAAACCTGTTCGTATAAAGCTTTATTTCGTGTTCGTAAAAGGCTAATGTATTAAATAAAACAACATTGCAGTGATAAGCTTCTACATTCGGCAGCTAAGCCTCAGTGAAAGGCTCTTACTTTACTAATTCTCGTACGAAAAGGACGGATTACGTGTACTGAAGAGTCAAGAACACGTGTTATATTTCATATCATTTATCAAATAGAAAAGTAGCAGCAGCACATATGGTACAAAAATAAAACTTACGACGGAGAGTGAAGAGAGAACATTCAGTTAAAATAAATCTTGGAATTCATAGAGGAGCATACAGGAGGAGATACATAGAGGAGCTCGTGGCTGAGTAATAACAAGCCGCACGGGTCGATCCATCAGGTTAAGCTACGCTTGCCGGGGTTGGTCAGTGGATGGGTGACCATCTTCACATACCGAGACTCCTCCGTGCCTCGGAAAGCACGTTAAGCCTTTGGTCCCGGCTGTCATTTGTGGATCTTTGACAGTCGTTACGAATCGTCAGAAGCCCGAAAGTCTGACACCAGTCTTACCAAGGGGTACCGTATTACCCAGTTACTGGGTTGTGGAGGTCAGATAGGCAGTCGCTCCATGTAAAATACTGGTATTCAGCTGCATCCGGTTAGACTGGAAGCCGACCCCAAGATAGTTGGGAAAAAGGCTAGGAAGATTGAATTCATATGGAATTCATAATTTGATCATGAATATTGAAGCAATCGTTTGTGGTATGTGCATTATGTGCATACGTTAATTTTCAATTAACGACTGTTTTTTTAATAAGTGTTGAATCATGTCCTGGCTGTGTATGCCTGAGGTTTGTAATAAAGCTATATTGAATTGGATTATCAACATTAAAATATGGTTACATTGGTATTGATTTTGCAGTATTTTTCGTTTGACTACCTCATTGATGAGCTACATACCGATATCCAATTTAACTGGGGTAAAATGTTTTGTCTTGTCTTTGTCTCTCCCAATCCATCTACTAATTGGATTGACGACATAATACACATTAACTATGTAGAAGTGATCGCCTCAAAGACCGGATGTTATCGCCTAGATCAAAGTACTACGTAAATTAGGGCCTGTCATGTTATGATTTCAAGATTTATCTACTGGATCCCTTCAAGCCAAACTCAACATTTATATTCGTTTAGTGAATGTATTAGTAAGGTTTTTTTGCTTGGATATTACTGACATCGGAAAGGAAAACATCGTGAGGAAACCTAGACTTAAAGTTAACATAAGTCTGATATCGCCAACCCGTCTTGAGCAAGCGTGGCCTTCTCTGTATGGCCTTCGGAGAATAATAGGCTGGTATTATTAAAGAGTAGATCCTGTTATAAGGATTAGAAAACGATGATGGAAAATTCCCTTCTTGCCTCCTAATGTCCTATTTTGTTCTCCTGAATGTGACGTATTTGCGGATGAATGGAGTAAAAGTATGCGTATGTTTATGTCTGGTGTTCTGTGAGAGAAAGTATGCTGGGAGTCCACTGTTCCATGTTAGTTTTAAATTTAATTATTGTCAACGTTATAATTGTTTCTATGTTAATGAATGCAACTAGAATAATAATTTTGTCGCCATCCCTAGATGTTGACAAAATAATAATTTTAAGTCCGTCATGTAAATTATACTTAAAACAAAATAGGGTATTACACCCATTTCTGAAAAGTGTCTCAATTGGATTCTGTAGTGCTAATGTACCATTAAAAAATTCACAAAATTTTTATTCAATCGTTAAGTGCCATAAAAATGCATTTAAATTTTTCATTTTCAAATTTCGCGCGTAATTTGACGGAAACGCTGAACGCAGTGGACGCCATATTTCTCTGTTGTCATGACGTCAGTTGGCTGTGTAAACAAATGCAGTGATTGGAGGTACACCTCAGGTACACTGATAGTTGACAGTTGACACTTCTAAGTTTACATAGCCGTATGACGTAATAACATGGCGAATACTATTTGGTGTTATGAAACAGATTAAAAAAGCTGATACCTTTGAATTGAATTTAAAAATTTAGTTTGCTATTTTATGAACTAAGACTAACGTTTTCAGACTGCGTTTTGCCTAAACTATCTCAATAATATATTTTTAGATTTTTTCTCATATAGAGTAAAATACCCTATTGGACACGTAAGTATATTTTTTTACGTAATCTAAAGATTACTATTGGCTATACATTGAGTCTTCTGATAAGGCCCATTGTGAGCGACCACGTTTCAGTGCCATAAGTCATCACTGGCAACACGCACTGGCGTCACCATAAGAGCAATGGAGAGGGCTATGCTTGGAGTTTCCCTACGTGATCGAATCAGATATGAAGAGATCCGCAGGGGAACCAAGGTAACCGACATAGCCCGAAGAATTGCCAAACTTAAGTGGCAATGAGCAGGACACATTGCTCGTAGAACAGATGGCCGATGGGGCCGAAAGGTTCTGGAGTGGCGACCGCGTACCGGAAGACGTAGCGTTGGAAGGCCTCTCAACAAGATGGACTGATGACCTTGTAAAGGCCGCAGGAATCCGCTGGATGCGGGAATCACAGAATCGGTCGAAGTGGCGGTGCTTGGGGGAGGCCTATGTCCAGCAGTGGACGTCTTTCGGCTGATATGATGATACATTGAGTCAAAATGTGGCATGACGGAGTGACGTCAGTTTTAAGTCAATGTATAGCCAATAAATGATACCTAATAGATTAGATTTTATACTGACTTGTGACGTAGTGAGTTCCCACTCCCCAACTTTAATACGTTTTATCTAAAACATTTTTCATTAATATGATAAAGCAAAAAATACGTGTCTAATATTTTTTTATTATCTGACTGACGGACTAAATAGAATTTTCTTTTTCCCCACTCAACATCCCTATTAGTGTTTTACGGTTTTAATTTCTTAACTATAAATTAATTAATTAATTTTCAGTATTGTTCGTTCGGGCGTAAATGATTGTAATAGTTCAACAAATATTCTATCCTGAGATAATCATCGAATAGGTACGCTGTTGTATTGGAAAATCAATAGTGTGGCAGCTTTTTTTATAAAATTGTGATTGATATTTATGCCTCATTGACTGCGTGCGACCGACATTTCTGGCATGAAATACCTAATTATTCAATTATTCTTTGACCTTTGTTTACTACATGAAACATTTTGTGGCATACATTTTTAATGAGTTTTTAAATACAAGTAATGTAACGCTTGTTGGATGTTAAAGTCTGCTTAAAAAAATAACAGTGTGTCATTAAAGAATTATTTTCTGGAACTATTTCGGGCTTTCCCATAACAACTTTCATCCATTATTTACGCCTTATTGGTAAAATTTTCGAAAATCCTGAATCACTTGTTTATTTTTTTTACCGGAAGCTAAAATATAGATTTTCCTTAAAAAGTACCCCATGAAAGATGAGTCTACTTGTCAACCAGTTAGCCGTCTGAAACCTCGTTGAACTATTAGGTGCCTATTTCTTGTAGGTACTATAATTATGTCTATCACCTCTTTATAAACAATGCCGAATTTGACAGGAAATTTGTTACGAATTCTCATTACTTTTATGTCTTTGTTGCTTTACATAGTCAGAGATCCCGAACAATTACCCCTTATTCATAAACACTGCTTCAAGTTAAGTAATGATTAGCGCCTGTTTCACGATCATTTTTGACGTTTAAATGTCTCTTTAACTTTAATCATGGTTTATGAATAACCCCTTAATTCTCTATTCAATTTAGTCTAGGTGTAAACAACATCAGCTCTATGTAGGTATGAGTTCGGTAATCCTAACTAATATTATCAATTCGAAAAAGTTTGCTTGTTTGTTTGCTTGTTACGCTTTCACGCTAAAACGGCTGAGGGGATTTGTATGAACTTTGGCACATGGGTAGACCATGACATGGAAAAGGACATTGGATACCTTTTATCGCGATATTCCCACGGGATCGAGACCTATGTGGGTGAAACCGCGGGGCGAAGCTACTTTTTATAGAGAAAATGCCTTATTGGTTTAGTGTTCGCCAGCGCTACTACTGAGCATGAGGACCTGGTTTCAATTCTCAGGTCAGGCAAAGTGTTATTAGGTTTTTCTATCAGGATTTCTCAGTAGCAGCCCCGGAATCTGAATTTGTGCAATAAGCTCGCTCCCCCTATTATATGAGGTTTAACCACAACTGGCGAAATGTGGGTGTACTATTGGTGCATCTGTGCTAAACCCTTGGGGGATTGTAGGCGTTATGTTATGTTATAAATATAAGTTATAAATAAATGTTTTTATACCTCCTCTAAGCTTCTTCCTCTCTACCCAGGGTACACATTTTGTGCACCTTTTGACGTTTAAGCAGAAACTACAGAACTAAAATCCTCTCCATTCCTTAAACTTTGCCTTCATATAAGAGACTTGCCAAAGACACCGGTTGTAATAACATTTTATTAGATCACACTAAGCTAATAAACACAAGAAGCTAATTTCAAAACTAGCTAGTTTCATAGCACCCCTTTATGAAACATCTCCAATTTAGTTTTCCCCCAAAAGCCGTTAACTTTAATTCATAATAAATTCGTAATCTAACACATGATATCTACCCACACCCAGACGCGTGACGCGCAAATATACTTGAATACGATATGTTGCGGTAAAATCCAATTTACTTCCTCGCATTCTTGAAATTTAATCTCGCTTCGTAAAATAGTAACAGTAATACTTATATACCTATGTAGGCCGAAGTAGCTCGGTATTACTCACTATGTTACCGGAATATGTAGCAAATAATTTATTATACGATGCCGTTAATAAGCTTACAGATTTTATACCATTCCCCCTCTAAAAAGCTTATTTTATTCACTGAAAACAGTGAATAAAAAGGTCTTTTAATCACTATTTTGGTGTTTGAATTTAGAACACGTCAATATATTCGACCGCTATTTCAATGCTATACAACCTCCTTAACACTTTCGACACTACCCATTTTCATAGAACTCATACGCCATGCCGCCATATATATTGGAAGTCTACGACTTTTATTATTCGTAGTTGGAAGTGAAACCTCCGGGAGGGTTGCATTACGTTTTTTTAAAATATAGGTACATCAGATTTTATTTTCACGGTTTATAATCTGTATTTGCTAAAAAAAACCTACATTTAAAATGAGCCCTCCGCGAGGGCTCCCGTCATCCCATACCCAAGTAGGTGAACCCTCCAGGAGGGCTCCCGACACTGAACGTCTACATTTAAAATGAGCCCTCCGCGAGGGCTCCCGGCATCCCATATCAAAGTAGGTGAGCCCTCCAGGAGGGCTCCCGACACTGAATGTCTACATTTAAAATGAGCCCTCCGCGAGGGCTCCCAACATCCCATATCCAAGTAGGTGAACCCTCCAGTAGGGCTCCCGACGCTGAATGTCTATATTTAAAATGAGCCCTCCGCGAGGGCTCCCGGCATCCCATACCCAAGTAGGTGAACCCTCCAGGAGGGCTCCCGACACTGAACGTCTACATTTAAAATGAGCCCTCCGCGAGGGTTCCCGGCATTCCATATCCAAGTAGGTGAACCCTCCAGGAGGGCTCCCGACACTGAACGTCTACATTTAAAATGAGCCCTCCGCGAGGGTTCCCGGTATTCCATATCCAAGTAGGTGAACCCTCCAGGAGGGCTCCCGACGCTGAATGTCTACATTTAAAATGAGCCCTCCGCGAGGGCTCCCGACCTCCCATATCCAAGTAGGTGAACCCTCCAGGAGGGCTCCCGACACTGAACGTGTTAACCTTTTATTAAATGTCTATTTTCGCTTAAATCTTTCTTTTTCTCGTAGTCATGGTATAAAGTATAGTATGCAACTCTTGAATAAAACGGATTTATATCGAGGGCCATGAATCACTCGCGTCGCTCAGGATTCTAACACTTGAATCACTCGCTGCGCTCGTGATTCAATCATCATGAATCACTCCCTACGGTCGTGATTCAGTCGTTAGAATCCTTCACTTGATCGTGATTCATCTATGGCCCTCGCTTTAAATCCGTCCTTTATTCATTAGTTGCATAATATACTATTCTGTTAGAAGTAAAAAGTATTTACTGCTTTATTAAACTAAACCATATACATAATATAAAAATATAAAAACAAAATAATATAAAAATTAAAAAAGCACACAAAATCCTCTAATTAATGTAAATCATAATTTTACTTTCTATTTGAATAAATTTTATTTTATTTTCTGTACGAAGCTAAAAGGCTCATATATCCCAGCACGATGCTGTGATATTTAAAAATAAGTAAAAACCTTTTCATCCCACCATCTCGGAAAGAGTATTTTTAATCTTCAATATCTGAGTGGAAAAGCCGTTTTTATTCGCTAGAGGATAAAGTAAATTGAATTTAGAACATCGTGTGCACTAAGTTTGTGAATTAAAAAAAACATTAAACCTATTTACTGCTACCTCTATGGTGCCGAATATATCATACAACTTTTTTTTAATTTTTTTAAAAACTCAGACTCGGAACCTTCTTGGTGTTCTTTTTTCAATTTGCTTTGTACGCGGTTCTTTACGCGGCATTTTTTCACGTCATTGTTAAACCTTTTATTAAAAACAAGAAACTTGAAAACAAGTGAAAAAACTAAAATGAGTGATTCTAGCGACGAGGAAGTTTGCTTGACGCCAACAGAATTGACTGAAACTGTTAATAATGCGCAAATGAGCTTTCTCCCTCAACAATCACGCGAGAAGTATTTAAAACAGTACGATATGTTCAACACGTGGCGACTAGCAAAAGGAGCCAAAACTTTCTCAGAAAACGTTTTGCTGGCATATTTTATAGAATTATCCGAGAACAAGAAAGCAAGCACTGTATGGAGTACGTATTCGATGCTAAAAGCAACAATAAAGATGAAAAAAGACAAACATATCGATAACTATCCTAAATTAGTGGCATTTTTAAAAAGAGCCTCATCTGGTCATCAACCAAAAAAATCGAAGGTTTTCACAGTATCTGATATTGAAAAGTTTCTTAACGAAGCACCCGATTCCGTATATTTGGCGGCAAAAGTAAGTCAGTTGCACATTCAGTATCTACTTAAGTATATTAATCTCAATTAAATAGTATACTTAGTAGATGTTGATAGGCATAATTATGCGTTCATATCAATTTTATTCATTTATCTACTACAATACTCTTTACGTTACAGGTTGTTCTTATTATTGGAATAAACGGAGCATGTCGAACTAATGAACTAACACAACTTAATGTCAAAAACATTGAGAAACATTCAGATGACTTACTATTAATAAATTTACCTAATACAAAGACAAAAAGAGACCGCAACTTCGTCATTCGCAAGGAATACGTAACGATTGTTGAGAAATATCAAGCCTTACGCCCGCCTAACACTCCAATCAATCGATTTTTTCTACAGTATCGCAATGGAAAGTGTGTTAGACAGCCTATGGGTACTAATAAAATTGGCAGTATCCCACGAGAAATAGCAACATTTCTTGAACTTCCAGAACCCCTGTTGTACACGGGTCATTGTTTCCGACGAACTTCAGCCACACTTTTGGCTGATTCCGGAGCTGATCTCCTGTCCCTTAAGCGCCACGGAGGCTGGAAGTCCAATGCAGTTGTAGAGGGATACATAGAGGATTCCATCCAAAATAAGTCTAAAATATGTGAAGGCATCGTAGGAGCCATTACACTGAAAGAGCCTCAATCGGATCCTTGGACTGGCCCTTCTACATCAAAAATAAGCCGTTATGAAACACCTAACCATCTCCCTCTCTCTCCAACATTCACGCCAAGGGAATCCGATGAATCGGTACAACTATTAAGTATGACAGATAGTTTACCGAAAAACAGTACACAAGTGACTAACACCAATATTACAGTACCAAACAAAAATATTACACTCAATTTAAATAACTGTAGCAACGTTACTTTAAAATTTTCTTAATTATACCTTAGTATTATTTTGTTATAATTTAAAGATTATTCTGTAATACTTACCTGTTATAATGTAGTAATTAATACCTAAACTGAAATAAAAGTGTACCTATCTTGTGATTGTAAACGTTTTTTTTTTTGCATTTAGTCATTTCCTCGCTGAGGTGGAATGAAAAGTTACGTGTTGCACTCGAGTGCAAAGATTTTTCACCTCGTGCTCTTTTGATTCCCTCGCTTGCTCGGTCATCAAAATTGAACACGCGGTTAAAAAGCAACTTTGCACTCTTGTATAACAAATAACTATTATTGTTCAAGAAAGCAGTACAAATTCAAATAGCGCTAAAAAAACAGAAGAAATTAATCAAATCATTGGTATTCTTTATTTATTAATTCAATTTAATATATTTTACTTGATGTATATATTTTTTAAATTATTATTTTTATTTATTGAAAAATGTTTTCAAGATTTGTAAAAATATATATAAATTGGGTTATCACTACATAATATAGATCTTTAAATCAACGGATTTTGATGCGGTTTTTTTAATAGATAGAGTGATTCAAGAGGAAGGTTTAATTATATGTAAAATACATGCATAATATAGTAAGCTATAATTTATAAATTTGTCACGCGGGCGAAGCCGCTGGCGGAAGCTAGTTATTAATAAAATTAATTAAAAAATAAATACACTAGCTTCCACACTAGGATTCCCGTGTCGTGAAGACTAGTCTACTTCGTCTTACACCTTTATAACATACAAGTGTCGCCAAGCCAAAGCCATTCCATACATTCTTTCTTTCAATAACGTCACCAAATTAAGTATAAATCTTGAATAATTAAACTTATCAGCACTTCAACGTACACAAAGAAAGATAATATTCCTAGAATACTTTAAAAGGATTTCATCCCCAAGATAAGCTCCCTTTTTGACCAAAAACGTTGCTCAACGACCCGTGAAATTTCAGTTACCTAGCTGGCTACGAAAACGCAGAGATCCTTTGATTTCTTTCCACACGAACGGTTAGAAAAGAATGTTGAACCGCAGCATCATTTGTGAAAATATCTAAAAGCCACGAGAAATAAATAAAGCAGGCAGTAAGTACTCACTCAGTAGGTACCTTTAATCTTAAGGCCGTTGATGCGAACTTGATTTTGTTTGTGTTTAACTTTTCCGTTTCAAATGTTAAATTCTCTCTCTTTGATTTTTGGCAAATACGTCACTGATTTGGTGGTTTCTGGTAAAGAATAACTAAAGAATGTTTAGGTATCGTGTGACTTTTAGTTAGTCATTGGTCGTAAGGCAATTAAATTCATTACGTAATTTACGAGACGTTATAGTTACCAATAACAGTCCGTACCTTTCAGGAACCGAGCACGCCATCAAAGTCAAGTACCAAAACTAATTACTAGCATATTGTTTCAAATCACTTCAGTAGATTGCCCCTAGATTCAGGTTAACCGTTTCCTGGATTTGATATGTTACTAGCGGACCTATTACGGTAACTACTTGCGAGGGTAACGGATAAGACTAGGGTAAGTCCGGTAACCGCAATCTAACCTCAAAACCCTTAATTTAGTTGGCAACTAGGGAGACATTTGAAATGATTTTGATCCTTTAAATGTACACATCATATTATAGGTACATACTTGAAATCACAGGTTGGTTCGAAATGGTACAGTAGAATAACAAAAGGGAAGAAGATTTCAGTGATATTATTCGGTAATTGTGTTCTCGTTTATAATCAGCGAAGGCTTCGTTGCCACATGCTGCCTAGATAAACCAGTTTGTCAAAACACAATAAACAAAAACAGCCCTTCAAACCGACATGAAACAGTGTCAGGTATCCTAAGACAATGCCGAAGATAGAGCGAAGTGGAAGAATAAGGCCAGGTAGGCTGACCCCACCACCATTTGGGATACATACCCAGGAAGAGAGAGAGAGAGGGTGCATACAGAGAAAGTGCTTTTTGGGATTGTAACTAGCATGTTTATCTTTCTGTCTGATACATCAACCAATCCATCAGACAATCGTGGAGATAGTGGTCTTATTATGTTCGCAGAAATATTTTATTTTCTATTGTATCTATAGGCTATACAAATTTTTGCATACGGGTATTGAATCCTCGACTCATTGAGGTCATAGCACAAAACTCAATCACTGAGTAATGATTTCATCAATGAAACTGAACGCGACCAAAAGCTATCAGTGTCAAAATTGGTTATGGAATATTGTACACTGACAGCTCTTGAACGCGTTTAGATGTACATAGCAAACGCATTCAATTTCATTGGTGTACGTACAGTACGAGTAAGATTATCGATTCAAGAACAAAAAGGAAATTTGCAAAGTTTCATAGTTTGTGTAGATTGTTGTGTGTTCAAAACTGATCTTTATTATAAACACGTAATAAACTTTTATCATTAGCAATATCAGTAGAGAACTTTGTTCTAATACCTATACTTAATGTGGTTAATTCTGAAACAAGAACGGAACCTATCTAGATTATACATCGGTAACAAGTTTCCATATTAACAACGGCAGTAATATAAATTCAAAATACCTCAGAATGTATATTATTATCTGTATAATAAATACGTGAAGCAAAAATTTTGTACCCCTTTTTACTTAAATTACACGGAAGTATGTTTATATATTTTTATATAATAATTATGCATTAGAAATAAATTCTCGAGGAGAAGCTCGTGGCTAAGTAATAACAGGCATACGGACCGTACGGTTCGATCCATCAGGTTAAGTTACGCTTGCCAGGGTTGGTCTGTGGATGCGTGACGACCATCTTAACATACCGAGACTCCTCCGTGTCTCGGAAAAGTCTCGTTAAGCTGTTGGTCCCGGCTGTCATTCGTGGATCTTTGACAGTCGTTACGGATCGTCAGAAGCCCGAAAATCTGACAACCTGTCTCACCAAGGTGTATCGTATTACCCAGTTACTGGGTTGTGGAGGTCAGATGGCATTCGCTCCATATAAAATACGGTATTCAGCTGCATCCAGTTAGACTGTAAGGCAACCCCAACATAGTTGGGAAAAGCTAGGCAGATTTATTGATGCATTAGAAATAAATTAAATACATTTCAGGCAAAGCCCGAATAAAATCATTTAATAAAAAAAAACATTACACACGCGTTTGACACACACACATACTCTTTTGCTTATGGTTAAAGATGGCTGACCTTAGAATAATGACATGGCAGCATGGCATTAGTAAGTACTATACATGGAATTAGTATGAACTATCCTGTCAAACTTCAATGAATTATGGTCGAATTTCGACCACTCGGCGACCACAAGTTTCTTTAGCTACTCAAAGTGAAAGTGACACCGGTGACTGAAAAGTTGTGTCTATAAATAGGTTGTCATGGTATGGGCATGTGACACGGAGGAATGAGGGAAATTTCGTCAGGAAAGTTTTGAGTAGGTATGTGGATGGCTATACGAGTAGGGAAAGACCAAAGAAACGATGGATGGACTGTGAAAGATGATATTAGGGCTAGAAAGGGGGTGACTACCGAGATGACGACTAATAGAGAAATATGAAATAAAAAGACATGTTGCGTCGACCCCAAATAAATTAGGATATGGGCAGGAGAATGATGAATGCTGATGAATGAATAAAACAGTCCCCATCGAATGAAATAAGGAGAAAAATAATATTTATTGCTGATCACCTTTTTTTGAAGGTAGCGGAAAGAGCAGCTCTGTATTTTTAATTAAAATCAATGACAGCGTATTCTTCCTTTCACTACAGTTACAACAAAGACAATTGCAGGATTTTATTAATAATTTTTGGAAAACGCGCGTATCGCAAAAAATCCGAGTAGATATTGTGATTTCTATGCGGATATTATTTATGATAATTCCGATCCGTCCTCGATTCTGATTTTTAGGGTTCCGTACCCGAATGGTGCAAAACGGAACCCTATTACTAACCCTCCCCTGTCCGTCAGTCTGAGAGCAGGCTGTATCTCATGAACCGTAATAGGTAGACAGTTGCAATTTTCACAGATTGTGTATTTCTGTTGCCACTATAATAACAAATAAAATTAAGTTCAAAATTAAGGGTCCTTTGTTCCCTCCTTACGCAAAAAACGCCAAAAAAGACATATTATTTGTATTGACAATAAAACATGTTTTATTTTAAACAAATATTATACGGTGATTCGGAACCTTTGTGTGCGGATCCGACTCGCACTTGCACGGTTTTTTTTTCAATAACGAACCAAACCGATTACAATTGGAAAAATACACATATTTTACCATGACGATGATTTGTTATTCGCACTGTGTGACGTCAATTTCTATTCAACAACACTACATCACGCATGTATTCCCAAAACGGGTAGGCAAAGGCATTCACATTTTGCTAGTAACTTATTTTGAATGCCGTCGTAGGTAGGAAGGCACAAATCCGGCGAACATCAATTATTATTACCGTTGTTCTAAATCTGGTGGAAGGACCTTCTCGTGTGCCAAGAACCTTATTAAATATTCTGTCAAACGTAACTATTTATTTATGTATACATATTACATATAACTTGAAACTTATACAATGGCAGAATTTTCCTGGCTGCTACCCAACTTGGGTTCCAAGTGAATCCTCTTTTCAAGCTATTACGGCACTAAGCTTACGTACGTACAGTTGTCTGAAAGTTGTAGTGAGTACCTATAGAGTAGATATAGCAGCTAATGTTTGTACTGTATTGATAGCTAATTAAAAGTTAATAAACATACCTTTTTACGTATAATTCATTAAACATGAGTTGGTTTCCGTACGTCTTTTTCGGGTGACCACTGAAAATCAGCGCTGTGCTGTGGGTATAGCACAGCACCACGCTGAGTGGAAGCCTTGTCACAGTCATGGCGTGCCAGCAGCTGCCGACTATTTCTGTTCAATGCTCGTGATTATATTTATTTCATCTATTGTGTTTTATTTTATTGTTCTACTCGAGTTAATTGACTTTTTTTTTAAAGTGAAAACTTCAATATCGGCTTTGTGCACTTTTTTTGGGATGGGTAAAAAATTTTAAACTCGCGTCAATACACCGCGTCAGGACACGTGACCCGATCGAAAATTCGTAAGACGGAGGGAGAGTAGAATTTGTTGACAGCGCACTCTGTTTAATTTTTTGTAATTGTTTTAATGGAGCTACAGCTTTCGTTCTTGTACTGAAAGCAAGCCACATAAAATTCAAAAATTCAAAATTCAAAAGTCATTTATTCAAATTAGGCTGAGAATCAGCACTTTTCGAACGTCAAAATTACATAAGACAGTCCCCCAAAAACGCCCGCCCTTCACCACTTCCTAGTGCTTTTGCTGGAGAGAAGAAGTGGCGCAACAAACTCCCCAGCAGCACAGCTGTCTGTTCAGTTAGAAAAAAAACTTGATTCTATACAATAGTATGCAAATAATTTACATTACTCAACACAAAACATTCAATAAAATATATGCCATAATGACAGCTAGCACGCGCCAATGTACCAACAAAAAAAAAATCGAAATCTAAACTCAAGCAAAAATAAAAACTAAAATGGTAAACAGAACTTAATACCCAAATTATAAAGCCTCCAGGCATAAAGGGCGTGCCCGCTTACATATAGCTAATAAAGCTGTAACTCGAAGTCACATAATTAGATATGATAAACTAGGACCATTGAAGTAAAAATAAATCAACAAAAATAGATCAACAGTTATGCAAGAATAATATATAATCTACTGTCAAGGTCGCTAGCTAATCACATATTGCAATACAACTCATACGAAAACATTGTAATGAGTAGATCATGTCAACAATAAATAAAAATAAAATAAATTGTATAATGAAGTCAAATAAATTAAACATTCTATAAACTCATATAACCTGTCAGTAGGTAAGCTAATTCTGGAGAAAGAACATAAACATTGTCTTGAGTTAATCACAGCGACCAACTATTTTTATCGCTTAAGTAGTCATTGATAGAATAGTATGCCTTTGAACAAAGGTTGGATTTTACTTTAGCTTTAAACGCATTAAAAGGCAAATCTAGCAGAGAAGTGGGTAGCTTGTTATAAAAGGTTATACCAAGCCCAACAAATGAGTTATGAACCTTATGAAGCCGGTGAAAAGGAGCTCGTAATTTGTCTTTATTTCTGGTGTTAATATTGTGGATATCACTGTTTTTAGTGTATACGTGTATATTTTGCCTAATACAAGATATTGGCGAAGATGAATTGTGATGCCACTGTAAGAATACCAATATCTTTAAAAAAATCTCTCAGAGAGACTCTGGTACCTAGTTGGTAAATTGCTCGGACAGCTCGTTTTTGAAGAACAAATATATTTTGAATGTCAGCGGCTTTGCCCCACAGCAGAATACCATAGGACATAACGCTATGGAAATAACTAAAATAGACTAATCGAGCTGTATCAACGTCAGTGTATTGTCTTACTTTCCTGACAGCGTAGGCGGCGGAGCTGAGCCTTCCCGCTAGATTTGAAATATGTGGGCCCCACTGAAGTTTGGCATCTACTGTTATGCCCAGAAAAACTGCCGAGCCCACAGTTTCAAGCACTTCTTTATCTAAGACGATGTTGGGTCCTAGATTTCTAACATTCGGTAAAGCGAACTTTATACATTTCGTTTTCTTGGAGTTGAGAACTAAGTTATTTGTTGTAAACCAATCCGTAACCATTGAGAGTGCACTGTTTACATCGTCAAAATCTTGTCTGTTCCTGTCTACTTTAAAAATAAGAGAGGTATCATCTGCAAACAGTACAACTTCACAGATACCCTTTAAAAAGAATGGTAAGTCATTGATATACACTAAGAACAAGAATGGACCCAGTATTGAGCCTTGAGGTACACCTAACTGAATTGGTAACCCGGAAGATTTCACACCATTAATATCTACACATTGGGACCTATTACTTAAATAAGAATTTATAACATCGAGAGCTTCGTTTTGCACACCGTAATGACGCAGTTTACGCAATAGCGTGTCATGGTGCACGCAATCAAAGGCTTTGGAGAGATCACAGAAAACCCCAATAGCATTTTGCGAGTTCTCCCATGCGCTAAATATGTGTTTCAGCAGAGCAACACCCGCATCTGTAGTCGAACGACCTTTTGTAAAGCCATATTGTTCATTATGAAGGAGGCTATTTAAATTAAAATGTCTTAGTAACTGCTTGAGTATTAACTTTTCAAATATTTTACTAAATGCAGGTAAGATAGAAATAGGCCTGAAATTGCCAACGTCATTTTTATTACCTGATTTAAATAATGGAATGACTTAACATAAATACATAAATTCCTGACATTTTCGTTAGATGGCGTTACTTAGTTTTCACTTCCATCGGCAGTCCCAGACTGCCCCGTTTTTTTTTGGCACGTGTTACTGTGACAAATATACTTATTTTTCTTTATATTTTGATCCGAAAGCATAAAAGGACCATCTACTTACATAACGACGTAATTACGAGTAGGTACAGTATGGGTCATTAGTGCATTACCAGTTTTACAAAGTTATCGCATCGTAACTCGTCGCACTTGAGACCTTCTTCTAATAAGGCATTCCACACATACACATACACACCCGTATTGCACTCTCTCATCATGAACCAAATAGAAAGAGCGCAGTATATAGGTAACAGTTTTCCTTAGTTCGTAGGCTTATCACGCCCCGTTGTCTTTTTCTGATTATAGCAATTAGAAGAAGACAGCGAATGTCGAGGAATGAGTAAGTATCATTAATACAAAATTTTAAACTAGTCAACATAAATAACATAAAAATTGAGGGTAGATTTGAAACAAAATTTATTTACTGGCTGTAATTAATTCGTATGACGTTGTTATATGGTGAACTTAGTTACGGGCGTTTGTGTTATTGCTATTAGTGTTTTTAGTTTAAAGATTTTATTCAAAATGCAATTAAATATAAATGATGAAGCCAGGGCGAATATTGTAGCCTTGCATGTCAATGGGTTTAATTTTTATCTGAAATGTCCAATGAAAGCGGTTTACTTATGTGTAAGTTATTTTGTTGTGATTTATTCTATTTGTTAATCTCTTAAGTGGTGGTTCAAAATGAGTAATAAGGATTTATTTATTTTTAGAGAAACACTGTGAGACGTTGGGTGAAAAGATTTGAAGAAGAGGGAAGTCTGAAGAGCCGTGTAAGTGACTCAGCGACGCTTTATGGGTGGTGAATCTTAAACGAATGGTGTTATACCAACAAGAAGATTTGCTGAAGAATTCGCAACTTTTTAACGCAAAGGCATAAGGATGAACGGTTACGTTTTGCCCGGGAATATTTAGACTTTGATTGGGAGACTACTATATTTACTGACGAGAAGACTTTCAAATCGTGTCTAAAAGGAAGACTTCCTTTGTGGCGCAGAGACAATACACGGAGGTCTGACAATAACATTATAAATAATACGGAGTCAGGAAGAATAAGTGTGAATATGTGGGGGTGGATTAGTCCTCAAGGGCCGAGTGAGTTTGAATTTATACCGACGCGGCCCAACAGCTCCAACTACGTCGAGGTTTTGATCGACATAATGCTACCTACAGTGTGCGCAATGTTTATCCAGTGTATGAAATTGGTGAACTTTATTTTGTTCAAGATAATTGTCCGATTCATGGTGCCAATAAGTATTGTTCGAGACTTCGTGAGTGGGTTTAGTCCGTATTTAGATGTTAAAGTTATTCCGTGACCAGCGCGATCCCCTGATCTAAACCTTATAGAAAATGTATGGGTTTAATAGTGCAAAGATTGGAAGCACGAAATGAAAGATGTCTCGATCAGAAAAAAAAAGTAAGTAATATTAAATGTTATCAGGGGAATTCAGGGGATCCACTGGCCATAATAGAAATAAGTTAGTTAATAATTGTAAGATTACAGGATTGAGGTTAAGTTTCAATCTTCTTTTCCTTGAGAAAATGAATAAATTAAGCTATCACCTCAATAAACAATAGGTAACATCCAATATTATTAGCAACCAAAAAATATTTACAAACAAATTATAAATTTATTTATTGTCAACGTTTGTTATATCGTTCTTAATACGTGTATGTTTTAAAAGCTAATAATAACATAAATATATGTTTCTATGAAAAACTGTATTTTTTATTTTATTAAATTACCTATTTTATCTATTTACTTTATTTATACCTTCCGTAACCTATAGCCAATGTAAATTAATGATATTCAAATAATTGAACTCTGACACGAAAACAAAATAAAACAAAAAGAGTCGAGAGCTCGCACTGAGGTTCGAACCTTCGCCTTTCTCATGCACACACAATTATTCCGACCTACTCGTGCGATCCTGCCATCGCTTCATTCAACTATTATGTTGAATTTAAGCATTGCTTTTAAATAGGAAAACAAGTATAAGTAGGTATACTTTATTTAGTGTTAACCACACATCCATCTGACCAACCAACATCGCCCGTTCGTAGTTATACTGTGTGCGTGTTATTGTCTGCATTGAAACATCACACACACAGAGATAGGCGCAGACCTGGCGTGCAGGCAAATATAAACATTCCGGTGCTTCACAATTTATGACCCTTGACTGTACGTACGGAATATGTCAAATATTGAAGAGAAATAAAGCCATTCTAACTGCGCTATTTCATGATTATCGATTATTCGAAATACTTATTGCAATTTAGGTACGATTTTTTTAAGAAATCTTCTATAGCTGAAATCATAATAGAAAATATACAATTAATTGAAAACATACCTTAGTTTCAAAGATAAACCAACAAGATCTTCTCTTAAAAAAACAAATGACATAATATTATATGTATTTAAAAACGTAGAGCAATCCATCTTTCTCTTAGCATGAGTAATGTTCTGAAAAACAGTTTTTCAGCGAATAAATAGATGAAAGTAGAGAGCTTAAAATGTCTGTGGTTATGATAGATGTTGTCGTTAAGTATGCAAGCTGTTATTCACCGTAATATCTATTTCGTTTGATTGATTTTGGAATCAAAATACATATTGATTTTACCGAAGCATTTGGTGCAATAAAATCTGTTTCAGTTTCCAGATAACTTAATACTATACGAAGATATTGTGCAATCTGCTTAGGACTGAAAATCCTTGTCGGAAGCTGTGTTTTCCGATCGCTATAAATGTATACAAGGTGAAGACGACATTACGACAATAAAATAAACTGCGTGTAATGACGTTCTTAGTCTGCAAACGAAAATTCAATCAAATATATCCAATAGGTCACTCACTATAAGCTAGTTAAAGATTGGCAAAACCCATAATTGGCCCATCACTACTAAATTAGTTTGAAAAAAATCACTTTTTTAATTTCGATGCTAGGATTTATTTGATGGTTCCAAAATACTCTTATGCATTAGTATCGCCAGTTTTTTTCATTTATTGTCATATTGTTGTCTCCACATTATGTAACCTGGGAAAGTTCAAATCACGAATGAATAGGTTACTCCTAGGCCAGCGTGACCGCCATCGCTTACCATCCGGAGCGGTAGTGGACAAGTGCGAGTTTATCAATTAGTATAGAAAAGATTGCTTAGTTTATTTTTATTGATAGTGATTAATTTCATCACCACTGCTCTTAAAACGGTGAAGGAAAACATCGTGAGGAAACCAGCATGTCCTAGAATAGAACCAAAACATTCGAAGACATGTGACATCCACTAACCCACACTGGGCCCGCATGGTGGATTATGGCCCATTCCCTCTAACAGATAGGAGGCCTGTGTCCCAGCAGTGATAACATTAAGGCTGATTAAGATTATATAGAAAATACATAGAATTTACATATGCAATAATATTACCTACGTAAATTCAACATGAATTAAAAATGATGAAGAATTTGTTTCAAGGAACTTTTCAGAGGGATGTGGCAGGCTATAAATATCCAACAAATATATGCAGAGGGACAAAATAAGCACCACATATCAATAGCTTACAATCTAAACGGTAGGTCGTGGGTCATAATGGATAGTTTGTTGCCCTTTGTGTAGCTAAACAAATGCAAATTGCATGAGATGAGATACTAAAGCCGTCGGCCCATAGAGGCCAACAAACAATGTGATAGTTCAACCGTTTTCTTTTCGTGCCACCGACCCCGCGCCGAAACTCGCGTCCTCATGAATTTTAGGTAACTAAAGTTGTTTTGGGAGAAATATCGCTCGCCTTTGATATTATATTCTGTTAATTTAAAGTAGACTTTTGAAGTAGTTTTCACTGAGAATTTTAACGCTACAGTTGTGTGAATAATTAGTTTAGTAGGTATATAATTATATACCTACGTAGAAGACATTAAAGACTCGTAGTCTTGACTCCTAGAGTCTAATCAAAAATTAAGTAAGTTCACGTACTTACTTACTTAATTTTTCATTAGACTCTTATCTTGATCCTCGTAGTTTTGTCTAGTGGTTTTAGTTTCTTGCTCCTGAAATACGGGTACTCCAACTTTTTGTATATTATAATGTACTAACGTCTAGCTCTGGAGCCAGAGTCTCAAATTTTCTGTAACCTGTTTATGGCAATACATTATTTCTTTATTTATCCTCGTAGTACACATATTGTTAGTTTAGATTTTATGTAATAAGTACAGCAGTCTTGGATTGGTAACAGCTGATAAGTAAATTGTTATTTATGTAATTAAAACAGATAAGTTTATCGTCTCTAATAAAAAATAACATCTCTTTTTATGGTATTGTTTATATAACTAATTGTAGGTGTTGTATAGAGAAGCTTATGAAATAAAGTAATTCTGACTAATAAAATATGTGTTTATTTAGCTTTAGCTAAATGGGTGGCTCTCACTGGGGGATCGTGTGACGTTTTTTTCACCTTGAGGTGACTTTATGAGAAGTTACTCCAGTCAAAGGGGGGGCCAGATAGTAAACTCTCACAGACCAACGAAACACTAGCTGACCCGTCAGACGTTGTCCTGTCAAAATTTTTATTACGATTTTTCTTCCATTCCTTTGGGTTTTTTTTTTTCCTAAACCGGGGTGGTTATTAAGGCAAATAAAAATACTTAAAAAAATAATCGAAAGTGTTTTTGCGAGACGAATGCACGGCAATTTATTTTTATATACATAAAGATAACAGCAACCCTACAATAGGGATGATGACTAAAAATATATTTTTTGTCCGACTTGTAGATTATTAAAAAATATTGGACACATATTTTTTCTTTTTTTACTATAACTGAAGATTACGGCGATACATAGAGTTAAAATGTGCCATGACGTCACGAGTATGTAGATTTTATACGTACTTGTGACGTAGCAACCCCCATTCCCCAACTTTAATGCTTTTTATTTAAGTATTTTTTTATTAATATGATAAAGCAAAAAATACGTGTCGATTTTTTTTTTTTATTATCTGACTGACGGACTAAATAGTTTTTTTTTTTTTTGACCCAGGCATCATCCCTATTCCCGTAGGAAAAGGCAGAGGTACACTTATAGTTCATCCATTTCTCCATTTATGTTTAAGTACCACGTAATAGGGGACGAGCATATTGCCATCAACTGGGCACAAATCTAGACTACAGGCTGGTACTGAGAAATTTCTGATGGAAAAACTGGAAAACCCAACACTTGGTTCGACACTGGTTCAACAGTAGCGCTGGCGACCACTACACCAACGAAACAGTCATCTAAACTATTTAAACTCAAATATTCAAATATTTATTTCATAAGCCTAATACATAAGGAGAGAAACATTAACAATGTATTACTATAAGTAACTAGGATCCTTAAGTATTAGACTAGTACAGCATGCTCAGTTTCGTGAAACTGCAAACACCCGAACTAGGACGATCCTGTATTTCAGGTGTCGGCGTTCCATCCTGCCGGCCAGGCACATTGTGAAGCCAGACTTATTTATTGGTAAGCTTAAAAACTATGTAATAATAATAATAAATAAAAATTACAATAGGTAATGCAAAATCAAAAATAACTTAACTAACTTAACTTCATTATGAGATAGAAAACCAAATACTTAACTATGTATAAATAAATATTATCCATTTTTCTCTGCTGTAATATGTGTGAGTGGAGAAGTTCATGTAGTGTAAGGGTGAGTGTAGTGTAAGGAAGAGTGTAGTGTAAGGGAGAGTGTAGTATGAGAGTGTGTATGTGTATAGGTAGATTGATTGCGTACATTTGTGTATAGGTAATTAAAGAAAATATGCCTAGCTGCGGTAGGCCTGACGCAAAGAAAGAAAATTAATACTCGACAAGAACATTATTGGGGGAAATACATGTGTCACAATCACGCAAAACACAGAAAGGCACCGCCCAGCATAACGCCACAGCCCCATGCGAGACAGAACCCCAGCGCTGGACTTCAGGGACAGCTGGCGCTGAAGTGATAGCGTCAAGCCGCAAGCAAACTAATATTATAAAGAGAACAGATTTGATTTTTTGTGTCATCATCATCATCATCAGCCTATTAATGTTCCCACTGCTGAGACACAGGCCTCCTCTCTGTGAGAGGGAGTGGGCTGTAATCTACCACGCGGG
Source organism: Conistra vaccinii (assembly GCA_948150665.1). Taxonomy (NCBI): domain Eukaryota; kingdom Metazoa; phylum Arthropoda; class Insecta; order Lepidoptera; family Noctuidae; genus Conistra; species Conistra vaccinii. The sequence continues at coordinate 8,552,934 of OX411318.1, read as the reverse complement.
CCCAGTGCGGGTTGGTAGATGTCACATGTCTTCGAATTTTTGGTTCTAAGACATGCCGGTTTCCTCACGATGTTTTCCTTCACCGTTTTGAGAGCAGTGGCGATGAAATTATTTACACAAAGTAAAGCGCCTGCTTGGGTTCGAACCCACAACCTACAACTCGTAAGTCGGGGCCGTTACTACTGGGCCACCACTGCTCTATCATATTCATGTATTTAGTTATTATTTAATCGTGTTTTTGTATCTTGTGCTGTCTTTTGTGTGCACCAAATAAACGATATATCTATCTATCGAACACATTAACAGTAGCAATGGCTTTAATTTTGATAGTTGAACATTTCATTTTACATGCATTTTTTGTATGTTTGTTTGTAATGAATAAACTCAAAAAGTACTGGACCGATTTAAAAAATTCTTTCACCAGTTGAATGCTATATTATCACTGAGTAACATAGACTAACTTCCTTACTAATACACGTATTATATCAGGTGAGCAGTCACCAATTTCTCCCTTTCACTTGTCAGTAATTTGACATTCGGAAGAAGAAGACAAAGCGTTGTGTAACTATATATATACAGACGCTATACAACGTTTATTAGTAAGGAGCAAATTATATACTATAAACGCTGGCGGAAGCTAGTATTAGTAAGACAGCAGGTAATTCAAAGAGTGTTCTGAATGCCAAACAACTTATGTTTTTCTCTCAACTACGCTGTTAAACTTCAGTGAATTTACTAAGTGCAGATCGTGTCAAATACAAACTCGAACGTTTGACAGAAGTAGCACTTAGCATTATGTATCTACTTCAAACTACAATTAGAGACTCGTATCTCGAGGTCAAGACTTCGTAAATCCGAGTTCCTGTCAGAAGGCACTTATCGATTTGGACCCTACTTCAGAAAAGGAGCGGCTTATAATCTTCCTGAAATGCTTGATCGGGAAGTCCCTAATTGCGTAACACAATCCGAGAAAAGAAATTCCTTTTTGAAGAAAATTCTTTGAACTCCTTCATTGGTTTTAAAAAGTCTGCAAAACGACGTAAATAACGCAATGAAGGTAGTTGAGCTGTCAAAATGAAAGTCATTGCGATTAATTGCCATTTTATGTGTGTTACGCATTTACCCTTCTGGTCTGGATCGGGTTTCCCTGAGGCAACGAATATGGATTTTGCATTATCACAAAAGTTCTTTGATATGCTGTACTGCAATCAAAGAGATTAAGTCCCTTTGTTTTTCAGTTGTTGTTCTTCAGTTTAATTGTACTGTCATGTGCACAGTGGAGTTTCTGTGGTTCTGTTAGTCTGTGTTTATGTAATCTGATTTTATTTATTTGTGATGTGATATTATTCGTAATAGCCCTCATAAAATTATACAATTTAAGATATATCTTAAATTGTATAATTATATAGAAACTGTGTAAATGTTTTTAATTTCGGTGGAAAACTCTGTTAGTAAATAAATAAAGCCGAAACACATTAATCAGTTAACAGTTATGTAATGACGCCTCCCGAAACTAACATAGTTATTTAACATAACATAAAGTTAAACCTTTAATTTTTGAAGGGTGATAAACAGAGGTGTACCTATATGTAGTAGGTATCTACACTCACAGTGGGCCAGTTACGTTTAAGCCCCATTTTAAAACAGATACCTTAATTATTTTTTAAGATAAAAATAGGTAAATGAAAGAAAGAAAAATAGGTTTATTTGTCACAAAAACAAGTGCATATGTTACCGGCAAAGCATGATATTCAGGCATTGTATAGAATATCTAGTGATTTTATTCAATGGTGAGCTAGAGGGCTCGTTCCTCTAGTCTCAGTAGTTCGGTTGTTTTGTTCGGCCCCGAATAAAACAACAAACAAACAAACCGATCTCCTGAGACTAGAGGAGCTCGTCTAGGCATTGTATAGAATATTTGATTTTTATTTGTCGTTTATTATTATATACCCTGCCTAGTCAATGTATGCAATATACAAGGTGGAGACGACAATACAACAAAAAATTAAACGGCGTGTCCCTATTGACGTTCCCATTCTGTATACAAAAATTCAATTGAATAATATATATTAAAAATGGTTTAGTCATTATAGCTCGGCAAAATCCATAGTCTGCTCGGGCTATTCCGTTTATCCACCCTAAGGTGGATATTCGGAAATGTATGCCCGAGAATTCACCCAAGGCCTAGTTGGATAAACGGAATTTATAGGCTTAGGGTGGATCATACATTACATTTAATTTGTTTGAAAAACTCTTTTTTTTTTGTAGCTAGAATTTATTTGACAATTCCAAAATACTCTTAAGCATTAGTAGTGCCAGTATTCAAATTTGTTGTATGGTAGTCTCCACATTGTATAAATATATTACTTTATATACAAAAAATCAGATATCTCAAATAATAAAGAAGAAAAAAACAAAATAGAGGAATACAAAAATGAACGTACCCAATTCACACGTGCTCCTGTCTATTTATTATATCTCTATTTTTGACATCCGGCTGATATCCGATCTCTATTTTAAAAAACTGAATGTTTTGTGGGCCCTACATAAAATATACATGCTGTTGTGGTGGATCAAAAGCCGCGGGATTAAGACTTCACCTGTAAAAAAAATATTGGGTTAGGTTGAAGCGTGCATACCGCAATTCAAGTGAACTGTAAGTTACTGTTTCAATAAAGGTTTTTTGGTGGTCATGTAAAGCCCACATGTCTAAAGGTAAACCCTCTTTGATAGCGTAGGTAGTACATATTTAATTTTATTAAAATACAGGCCTTGTGCTTCGGCTTTCACAATCGGAAAACGTGACGAATATAACCTATTAATGTACTTGTGTACCTATTTTATTTTTAATTAATTATGTTATCTTGTATCTACATCGCCAAATCCGAACTACGCTTCAAAGACCTGACGTCACACAAATCCTGTATCGCGAAATTAGAGTTTACCGCGCGAATAGCTTCCCCGACATCAAGCGTTGGGCAGTTGCTCGCCCGACTTGACACCCGTCTGAGGATCCTCCCTTTTCTATAGAGGATGAGTGAACTTTACACCCTGTTCCTCATACCTCTAAAATCTTTCTAATATTGTTTATTATTATTATTATCTGCTCTCAAACAAGCACCTGCCATCTTATCTCTTCACCACCCTTGGTTGACTGGTAGACAATCCCTAAGGCATTAAGTCCGCCTTTGTACCTCATTGTGTGCGAGAATTTTAAATAAATAAATAAACTCTCATTCCCTATTAACATAACCCCTTTAAGGCATGAATTTTCAGAAATCCTTTCATAGACATCACTTTCGTTATATAAGTAACTCTTGAGCAAAATTTTAAGGGCCCTCGCCCACGGCGACTTTTTGTAGCGATGCTGTCGCGCGTTTTACTATCGCGCAGGATTCTTCATACATACTTAATTATAGCTTCGCGACTGTATCGATGTAGACACGCGACAGCATCGCTACTGCATCGCTACAAAAAGTCGCCGTGGGCGAGGGCCCTTAGTCTCCCAGACCCAGCGGTTTAGGATGAGCCTTGTCTATCATTAAATTAATGAATTTAAGAATTTTATTAAGTAGAAGATAACAAAAGCATAACAATGACTTAACCCTAAAAGAATGCCAAAGTTTTATCCGAAAAGTTGTGAAAACAACCGTCAGATAAAACTAGCGGTAGAACAAATATGGGGCGCTGCGGTATACCTCGCTACATGTCCCGAGAAAAATCGCAAAGATGCATGAAAAGCGACAAGTTGCTTTGGATGTCACCCAAGGCGTTTGCAAGTTTGCATTCTGAAATCCTTGTCTTACTAGGATTTGTGAAATCGACGTTACACGGTTTGAGTTCTAGCGTTTGCATTTTAGTGTTACAATTATGAATTATGCACTCTCTTAGCATAACCCTGTCATAAATCAAACTTATGATATTATAATTATAATGCCTTATGTACTCATCATCATCATCATATCAGCCGAAAGACGTCCACTGCTGGACATAGGCCTCCCCCAAGCACCGCCACTTTGACCGATTCTGTGCTTCCCGCATCCAGCGGATTCCTCCGGCCTTTACAAGGTCATCGGTCCATCTTGTGGGAGGCCTTCCAACGCTACGTCTTCCGGTACGCGGTCGCCACTCCAGAACCTTTCGGCCCCATCGGCCATCTGTTCTGCGGGCAATGTGTCCTGCCCATTGCCACTTAAGTTTGGCAATTCTTCGGGCTATGTTGGTTACCTTGGTTCTCCTGCGGATCTCTTCATTTCTGATTCGATCACGTAGGGAAACTCCAAGCATAGCCCTCTCCATTGCTCTTTGGGTCACTTTTAGCCTTCTGATAAGGCCCATTGTGAGCGACCACGTTTCAGTGCCATAAGTCATCACTGGCAACACGCACTGGTCAAAGACTTTCGTCTTGAGACACTGTGGTATGTGGGACGAAAAGATGTACCTTATTTTATTTATTTTATTTTATTTTATTCTATTCGGGAAACTTACAGCTAACTTACACAGTGGTCTTAAACAATACAAAACTGAAGGCCATTTACAAGTTTCCACAGACCTTTTTCCTTACTTGTACCTTATGTAGGTACTATGTCTGATTATTAAAGCATGTAAGATATTAAGTTCTCACGCCTGAACGGATTACGATGAAATTAGGCACACAGGACATAGTATCGATGCACAAGCTAGTACCAATAATATGATACATAATAGGGATGTTATGGATATGAAATTTCGGATCTGGATACGGATACGATTATGAAATTATTTCGGGTCATCCGTTAGTTTCGAATAGTTTCGGTTACGGATATTAGATTTTTGAGAAATTGTAAAGAATAACAAAAATAACAAATAAAAAAACATGTACTTAAGAGCCGCGCGCTCTTAGTGTGTCGGCTCGGCTGGGCAGAAAAACCTGTCTCATTTAGACTCCGCCTCTATCCGAAATTATCCGAAACTTTTGTTTCGCATTCGGTTACGGATAGATTTTTATTTCGGATATCCGGTAGTTTCGTTTACGGTTACGGAGCTCTTTAACATCCCTGACATAGCTTGTAGCATGACAATCCTGCGATAGCTATGTCTCTTGACGAATTTTACAAAAGTATCAAGTATGTTAATTATCGAAAGGCTTTCCCGTTTACCCCCAATAGTACACTATTGGGGGTAAACGGAAAAGCCTTTCGATTTTCACTTTTTAGAAAAAAAAATGCATGTTAAAAAGAAGATTATAACCAATATTTTTTTCACTTCTCTTGCTCAAAAAATCCGTCATTGTAGCGTACCAGAGCGAAGATAAAATAGCATTTCATCCTCTAGGGGCTAAAGTATTTTTTTTTTAATTTTTGTGTTGCCAACGAGCCTACCACCCAAAAACGAAAAAATCTTAGTTCTTATTCATATAGGTAAGATAGGTAGGATAGGTAGGATAGGTAGGAAAGGTAGGATAGGTAGGAAAGGTAGGATAGGTAGGATAGGTAGGATAGGTAGGATAGGTAGGATAGGTATGATAGGTAAGATAGGTATGATAGGTAAGATAGGTAAGATAGGTAAGATAGGTAAGATAGGTAAGATAGGTAAGATAGGTAAGATAGGTAAGATAGGTAAGATAGGTAAGATAGGTAAGATAGGTAAGATAGGTAAGATAGGTAAGATAGGTAAGATAGGTAAGATAGGTAAGATAGGTAAGATAGGTAAGATAGATAAGATAGGTAAGATAGGTAAGATAGGTAAGATAGGTAAGATAGGTAAGATAGGTAAGATAGGTAAGATAGGTAAGATAGGTAAGATAGGTAAGATAGGTAAGATAGGTAAGATAGGTAAGATAGGTAAGATAGGTAAGATAGGTAAGATAGGTAAGATAGGTAAGATAGGTAAGATAGGTAAGATAGGTAAGATAGGTAAGATAGGTAAGATAGGTAAGATAGGTAAGATAGGTAAGATAGGTAAGATAGGTAAGATAGGTAAGATAGGTAAGATAGGTAAGATAGGTAAGATAGGTAAGATAGGTAAGATAGGTAAGATAGGTAAGATAGGTAAGATAGGTAAGATAGGTAAGATTTTTTTTTTAAAGCGGCATTCTCTTCGGTAGAATGCGTGCATTGCGTTGCGGCTACAGAGGAAATAAAAAAAAAAGACTGGTGCGATATATCCCATTTCTAAATTATTCTCCATTAAATTGCATTGGTGACCGTAATATGATTTACAACAGTGAAAATGTCATCATCTAGTGAGAATGGAGACCCTAATTTGCAGATGGATGAGAAAGGAAAAGAAATAATTTTATTAATTTACTATTTTATTTTCTCGCAATCGTAGTGAAAAGTAGAGTGTAACACACGGCGCTAAAAACCCATTATACCTCGGTTTCTGTTTACTCCCTCGCTAAAGCTCGGGAGTAAAACTACCTCGTTTTAATGGGTCATTTTAGCTCCTTGTATAACAATCTACTATTTTATAGGTTTAAAACATTCACAATTAACACGCGCACTTGTCTTTAACGCACTTTTTTTTTTTCAATGGATCTAATATATTTTTGGCTTGCGCACGCTATAGGTACTATTAGCGGGTAATGGTATCGCCTTTCAATAGTTCAACATACCGTATAGTTTAATTTTGTATCAAAGGATTTTGTAGAACTTCTATATTAAAATGTACTAAGGTCACCTACGCAAGGGTGATTGAACATAACCGATTTTAATGTCGTTTACACAGTTAGTGTAGTTAGCCCATCATCAATTATTCATCATGGCTAATTCCCGTCACTAAAAACGATCAAAATCTAGTCGCAATTTCATCCAAGCGACAATCAATATCAAGATTTGTCAAAAAATTTGAGAAATTCGAGGTATTTTTGATTGAGACAGGTTAGAATGCGACTGTTTTAAAAATACGGGAATTAGCCCCTTGGTCTTTATCCAAGTAATGATAGAACTTGTGAGGCTTGTGACTATTGATCGGAAATACTCGTGTTATCTTTATCTAACGAAAGCTTAAAGTAAATTAGAAAAAAACAATTAAATTTTCAGTTCCTCTGTGGTTGAGAATTCCGGATGAAGCTCGCTTCCGCCTTCGGCCTGATCATCACTTACCATCAGGTGAGATGCAGGCCAAGAGTTTCACCGTAGTGGGTGAAAAAACAAAATTATATTTTAAAAAAAATGATGGCCCAGTGGTTAATTAGGCTGCCTGTCCACTGGAGCGGAGAGGAGAAAAGAGGAGCGGAGATGTGCCAATATTAACCTATAGAATCTTGACTCCGCCCCTGAGTTTAGATCAGTGATCCTGAGTCAAGATTCTATTGGTTAATATTGGCACATCTCCGCTCCTCTTTTCTCCTCTCCGCTCCAGTGGACAGGCAGCCTTAAGGTCTCGCCTCTTATGCACGATGTTCTGGGTTCAAATCCGGGCAAGTACAAATGTGACTTTTTCAATTCATATGTACTTTTTGGAGCTCGTGGCTAAGTAATAACAAGCCGCACGGGTCGATCTATCAGGTTAAGCTAAGCTTGCCAGGGTTGGTCAGTGGATGGGTGACCTTCACATACCGAGACTCCTCCGTGCCTCGGAAAGCACGTTAAGCCGTTGGTCCCGGTTGTCATAATGAGGATCTTTGACAGTCGTTACGAGTCGTCAGAAGTCCGAAAGTCTGACACCAGTCTTACCAAGGGGTATCGTATTACCCAGTTACTGGGTTGTGGAGGTCAGATAGGCAGTCGCTCCATGTAAAATACTAGTATTCAGCTGCAACCGGTAAGACTGGAAGCCGACCCCAAGATAGTTAGGAAAAAGGCCAAGAAGATTGATGTACTTTTTGAGTTTATCTTAAAGATTACTGACCTCGGTGAAGGAAAACATCATGAGGAAACCTGGAATTGTAGTTAATATAAGTCTGAAATCGCCAATCCGTCTTGAGCAAGCGTGGTGATCAATGCTCGTGACTTCTCTGTATGACGAAAGGCCTTTGCCCTGCCCTGGGACGGTAATAGGCTGGTATTATTAATAAATAAAAAATAATGTAAGGTAATACTATAACATATAAAGTCATAGAGCGAGCGACACGTGTACTTTTTTTCGTGTGGCACACACACCTGGCATAAATTGAAATCCACCCACAAAACCTTACAACACACACAATGTGAAAACGTGCCGAATAACATATTGTGGGATTTTCTAAAAATGTGTCATGTTAGTTTTATATAAAAATATGAAAAATACAGCCTAAACCAATTGGTTTAAAGCTTTAGAAAAAATATCCTATTCAGATGTCAGTTTCATTCAATCATATATATATTTTTTCTTTTTTATCATTTATTTAGTACACCTAGACTGCTTTATCACTTTTTTCTTCAGTGAGAACAGTATTGAGCAAAAGCCTGGCTAGTAACTAAGCAGCAATACAAAAAAAAATAATTAAAAGGCGTTTATTTGTGGTGACATCAGGGTTACAATAAAGTTTACTTCTGCCAAACTGCAAAGCAGTTTGTTAGCAGATGTAGCTCCCAAATACAATTATACAGAATACAGATATTACTTTTACACAACACACATAATAATATATTATTATATTATTTTATATTTGACATTATTAGTAATTAGAATACAGGCTCTAGAACACAAATAATATAATTGATAACTGACACTTAAGACCGTTTATCAAGTTGGCAACGTTGTAAATAGCTGTCAAATATTTACCTGTTTTGATTAATTTGGCAATATTACTGTAAGAAATGTGGCTAACTAGCGAACTAGAAATTATTAATAATAAATTGCAATTATAGCACTGAATTTTATTTTGTAACCGTTTTAGGTGTAAAAAAGGCATTTGGAAAGTTTCCAAATACATTTTTTTCATCTAAAACTAAAAATTCGGTGTTAAGATATTATTGCATTAAATTTCATAGTCAATATTCTAGTTCGCTAATTAGCCAAATTTCTTATTTCCATACAGTAATATTGTCAAATTAACCAAAACAGGGAAATATTTGACATCTGTTTGCGAAGTTGCCCACTTTCAGTATAAACGTTCTTAATCCTATCTATTGTGACTAATATTCGATTTTCAGATTTTCCAGCTTCAGCAACCCCCTATCTTACGTCACACGTTATAGAGAGACGTATATAATTCGACAGACACTGTCTTTTGTGTTCGATAGTGAACTAAAGGCTCTTTGAGAATACCTTGGGCGGATTGAAAAGCGATTCCCTGGAATCCATTCGGCGAGAAATGAGCGCAAGTAAGTCGCTCGGATAGCTCTGCCTCTGTCGGCCGGATGTAGAGGGCGTGCGCCTCCGGTGACGTGTTTCCGGTGGCAAGCGCTTCCGGCGTCTAACAATATTTGCCACATGTACGAATTCTGAATTTAAACTCGCCGACACTTCATCAAAATCTGTATATACGTTTTCATTTCTGTCTACGCGTTGTCCACGATGGGCGGAGGCACGATTCCAAACCTACCTATATAAAATGTCACCAGCAATTTGATAGGACAGCGTGTTAACGAAGCTTCGAAATGGAGATAGATATTTGAAAAAATCTGGTGAACTTTTGAAATGTCAACGGGGCCGTGGTCGAATTTCCGGCGGGTATGTAGGCTCGTTACCCGTGCTTGTATTTGTTCATCGTGCACACTGCATTCGGGGCCATTCGGGCCATTCGGAGCAGACGAAGCCTAAAACTATAAAATCGCGTCTAATATTTACTGTGCTCTGATTGGTGCTTTTGATTTGAAGTATTGATGCTTAACTGGAAACTTCTAAGTGTGCCTAAGTAGGCCTAAGTGCTCGTTTATGGAGACGCGGAGCGTTACGCGTCGCGTGCGGCGTAGCGACAAGCGGCGCGTCGGACGTTTTTTCAGTCACATACAGGCGGCGCATGCTGCGGCCCGCGTCATCACACGTGGAAACACAAACATATATATGGCAAATTATGATGTTGTTTATGAAAACGCGGGGTTTGGCGCGTTCGACGCTGCGGGCCCCGCCGCGTGCCGCGCTGCAGTTGCTGCTACGTTTTACCGTGAACGGAGAATTGCAAGAATAGCTAGCCGCAACGCTGCGTGCGCCGTCACGTGCGATGCGGTGATGCCATTCGCGGGCTCCGCCTGCATTTCAAGCAAACGCCTGAAATATTGCTTCTCCGTAAACGATGTCATACAACGCCATATGTTTGAAATTAGTGCGGCCCGCGCCGCCCAACGCGACGCTCGACGTCCCTCGTCTCCGTAAACGAGCACTAAGGCACTTTTATCGACTACATATTGGTGTCAGTTTCCAGTTTGAATAGATGCAACTATACAACATCTGAATCTGTTGTGAGGTAAACACGGAGCAACAGCACGTTCATTTGACGCAGTCACTGTGAAAATAAATATCAATGCCAAACGTAAGATAAAGTCTGATTTCAGGCTAAGCGTAATGAGTGTGTCTTAAGGCAGAGACCTTCGAACCTGTTCAACATAATCTTGCATCTATTGATACGTAAAAAGTCTGTTTTGAGATGAGGATAAAATATTAAATGTTAAAGTATCATTAACACGCCATTACCTACAATTCGGAGTTGACAAAGGGTAGATATCGAAAATTCGAGAGCTTTCGTTAAAGGCGTCAATTTAATTAAATTGCTAACGACTTGAGAAGATTCTTCGTAGAACACCGACTGTGATGACCTTTATCCGTGAATATCTTCGGAATAACTTCAAGAGAATTTATGTAGGTATCACAAAATGGCTAGACTTCTTGTAAATAGTAAAGAGGTAACCACGTGATCACAAGAAGGGGTGGCAATTTGGAGAAAGGATTGGAGATATATCTGTCGGAAATAAAGTACTGAGTTGACTAATCGGGACGCCAGAGCGCCGCCTAGCGCATTCGACACAGTCTATAACGCTCGGACGGACTGGAGATGAGCAGAGTTCATCGGTGGCGGTCAAGCAGTGAACACGTTTAGAAACTGTCGCCTATTCCGAATACGTGTGTCGTGTACCTACAATGTGTGAATTGCTAGTGTGAATTTGATAGTAAATTATAATTTGATCTGAACTGTAAACGGTTTTTCTATTGCGCAATAACCAACACTACCTATAGTACGTCCACAGTAGTTAAAATATGCTTGATAATAACGGAAGAGGCACATACTCTTCCCCGTCATATTAATGACTAGCTTTTGCCCGTGTATTCACCCCCGTGGAGGTCGGAAATTATGCCCTGACCCAGGGCATCGAAATTCGTTCAGTCGTGAAAAGGTAACAGACAGACAGACAGAGTTACATAAACATTCATAGTATGAGTATGGATATCCAAATCCTGCAAGTTAGTTAAGCATACAAATCAAAATAAATCGCAAACAATAAACGGATAAAATTATGGTGTCAATTATTTCATCTTCATCTCGGATAATCATTGTGCGGCAGCTGGTTCTCTTTTGTTAGATAAATGACACAACGCTCATGAATCATAATCTCGTGAATCAAGATCCGCTTACCGTGTGTAGAATTTATGAGAATATAGACAGGTCGCGACAAAAAGTAATAAAATACAGCATTTTGCACTCAACCCTGATAAAGTAGGAGCTTAGTTTTAAAGTAATTTATATGTAGACTAAAGTAAGTACCAATATTTTTAGACTTTGAAAGTAGGTCAACCGTTTAGATAGTACCTTATTAATAAGTATTTAGCACTCGAAGGATAATAAGCAATTTATCTTTTTTTTTTTGTAATGACGTTTTTGTTTGTTTGTTTGTATGTAGGGGGTAATCTCCGGAACTACCAGTCGGATTTAAAAAAATCTTTTCGCATTGGATAGCCCAATTCTTGAGGAGGGTTAGAGGCTATGTAATATCATGCTAAGACCCTTAGTAGCCGAGCAAAAATAAAAAAAAAGTAATTAAGAACGCTAACCGAAAACGAAGTAGGTACTGTAAGGTTTTATTGTATTATCAACCTTATGTTGTACTGGCTGTTATGAATATATCAGTTCGAACTATCTGATGAGTCACTTTCTAATTTAGAATAGGTTCGTAATAATTGTTTTATATAAAAAATAGCAGAAGGCTAGCTGTCACTTCGTAGGCGCGTATTCATGTTGTAATATATTTTGACCTAAAATAACTAATTAAATACATATTATAAATATAACGTATCACTGTATCATTGAAGAGAACCCGCACTATACATTCAGCTACGGAGAATATATCTATCCCACACTAAGAGCGTCTCCACGCCCCACACGAACACGCACCCCTCACATATTGGTGGATGGCGCCCAAACCCGGGTTTTAGAAGTAAGGCGTATGCAGAGCCAGTTAATACTGCACTAGAAAAAAAAAAAAATTTAGTAAAAAATCATAATTCGACACGTAACAGTTCGACAAATAATAGGCATCATACCCATAACGGTGCAAACAAAGAGCTGAAGAAGATGCTAGCTCCTCACCGGAGCCGAAACTAAAGATAAGTGGTTTTTATTAAAAGTGTTTTTTCTAACAAAAGTGCGACATGGAGTACTTCTCAGGTATAAACGGATGCCTAGAGAATTTCCTAGATGATTTCAGGATTACAGCCACCTTCAATGAATGGCAAGAGAGCAACTGGGCATTAATTTTACGCGCATTTCTTGTGAGTCCAGCTGAGATTGTCCACAAGTACACGTACCATGAAGGTATGAGCTTTGACTCGATGTGCAATGCACTAAGGAAAGAGTTTCCATGCAAATGTCATAGAAATATGAATACGTTGCAAGAAGAAGAGATGGTACAAATAATGTCCGAGGCAGACGGACAGGAAGAGCTTACAAACATAGATAATCATACCGATTTATTTTTTAGCGGAATACTGGATATTATCCCACTTGAAACTGAACAAAGCTGCCAGGAGCGCAGTGATGATGAAAATAATGATGATGACGAGTGCAGCTGCCTGGAACGCAGCCTTGCAAATGATGAAGACGGCTCAATCGAAAACGAAAATTTGGATGAAATTCACGAATCGGGTCAGTTCAGTCCAATTATTAAACAGTTTGAATATGTTTCAGAATACCAGAATGTTCCCTCGTCAAATGAAATAATTGGTCTCGAGGAGGATATTCCTATACATAACCTCATCGCTGTCCAATCCGATAAATATGATATTGTTGAAAAATTTTCCGATTCAAAGGAGATTGCCCAAACCCCAGTTTCGACTGAAATAATTAACAATGAGCAACAAGTTAATATTTTGATTGATTTAAACTCAATTAAAGCCAACAAAGACTTAATCGAGTTTGACGTGGAGTCACCGTCAGTGACAAATGAAGATATTAGTAATGACTTTCGAGTGAAAGTTTATAACAACGAACATAAACATAGTGTGCCATCGCAAGGTTGCTTTGTCATAAAGTTATCATTCTTTTGGCCAACAAAGTTTATATTATTACTATTTCATATCGTCATGTTACTATTATACTACATCATTATATTATTACAACAACAAAGTGCTAAAAGCAATTTAAGAAGTGCACCAATTAAAAACAAAACCATATTTGCTAGAAACAGTAAAATGAAATGCTTTGTGCCAAAAACAAGTAAATTAAAAAGGTCGAAAGCTTATAAACATTTTATAATAAAGTTTACCATTTTAGAATATGAGTTTTTAAAATTGAATAATAAGAAGTTTAGGAACATTATACATATTAGATTTTCTTATTTTGTGTCACCTCCTTTCATATCAATGTCACTTTAGAATGTATTTATTTGTTATTTTATTTTTATTTTAAAAGAGCGTTCATATTATAATTAGGCTAATGTCATTTAGATGTAAACATCATAATAGTTTAGCACATTATTTTAGTAATTAATTATATTATACTAATGCATTGTTATGTGTGTTTTCGTTACATATGCGGGGAATAAACATCGGACGCGGCCGGGAGCGAGTGAGGTGTCACTCCTCATGTCGCCAAGGAGCCTGAGGGAACGTGTCAACCTCATCGTCTTCAAATTATATTCTTGTTTTAGCTTAGCATGAACGCACTCCAGAATTTATCGTTGTGATTTAAGAGGGAAGTAAATAGTTTTGAAATACTGTGGTCCCTCCTGGGGGGGGATGGCGCTCCGTCTGGGTTAACATCTATTTTGCTAAAAGGGGCATAGCCCTTGCAAAATGTGTTTGATAAACACAATTGGTTAACTCATGACTGAGGACCCACAGTTTAGTCAGGAGAGACTGACATTTAATGGGGATTGAGTTTTATACTAGGGGATGATGCTTGATCTAGGCTGATACCAACTTCGCTGAAGGGGCATAGCCTCGCGAAGTGTGTCGATTTGACACATTTGGTTTCTGCCGATGATTGAGGGTCGACAGTTCAGTCAACATGAACTAATAATTTGGGATTTTGATATTATTGCGGTGTGATGAATTTTCGAGAATTATTCATCTGGAGTGTGGCCATGAGATAGTTATTTTGGTTGGACGCTTACTTCTTGATCCTGAATTCCCTCTGGCTCAATATTGTCCGATGGGGTTAAGGTTTTAGATGTTAAGTTTCTTTCTTATCTCTTCTAAACCCCTTCTGGGTCGATGTGAATTGTCACATCAGTTTGTTTGTTTCCCGAGGCTTGCCGTACCTTTTACAGTGGTTTTGCTGCGGTATGGTTTAGGCATGACAGCGTTGAATTTTTGAAGTGCACATTGGCACATGCTATAGTTTAATTTGGCTGACACTTAGCGTAGTGTCAGGCCTTCGCGACTCGCTTGTCATGAACTAAGCCATCTCTTGTAAGAGAAAGACCTCAGCCGTGTAAATGATTTTCCACTGTTAGGTAGTTTTTCGTATAGGTATAGGTAGGGAAAGTCAGATTGTTCGAATGTTCTGAATAAAAGCAATTTTCCTGTGCTTTTATTCGAGGTGGGCGTAGCTCATGTAAGGTTTTATTGTATTATCAACCTTATGTTGTACTGGCTGTTATGAATATATCAGTTCGAACTATCTGATGAGTCACTTTCTAATTTAGAATAGGTTCGTAATAATTGTTTTATATAAAAAATAGCAGAAGGCTAGCTGTCACTTCGTAGGCGCGTATTCATGTTGTAATATATTTTGACCTAAAATAACTAATTAAATACATATTATAAATATAACGTATCACTGTATCATTGAAGAGAACCCGCACTATACATTCAGCTACGGAGAATATATCTATCCCACACTAAGAGCGTCTCCACGCCCCACACGAACACGCACCCCTCACAGTACCTAATGGTGCAGCCGGACGATGATGAAAAAAGATTTGTATTTTTGTTTTTAATGAATAAACTCAAAAACTACAGGACTGATTTTAACAGTTATTTTACCCGTATAATGCTACATTATCACTGAGTAACATTGGGTATAATTTAAAAAGATATCACGCGGGCGAAGCCGCTGGCGGACGCTAGTAGTAAGTGTTTACAAAAATTTAGAAACGCAATAATCGAATTTTTGGAACACTCCTTAACTCCGTTTTCTAATATGTAAACATTTATTTATTCTTGCGTTTTCTTTCTTTATTGCTCGACTAATTTGATTCTAAGTTGAGATTTGAAACTGAAATCAACTTAAAACACAGAATCAATTGACTCTTTCTGAACGACAATTAGAGATAGGCTTATATGCCTTTACATAGATAAATATGAATTATAGAAAAAACCTAGAACTTAGACAGATGAGGGATTATTCTACATTATTTTTCCAACAGCAAACATTCTTCTATTATATACCTCCGTAACTCTTTCTTCCTTCCTTTAACGATTTGCAGGTAGAAATCGGAGGAAATTCTGTCGCGAGATATATACCATAACAAGCAACGACTAAAAAATTCAAGAAGCACTTTAAAATTAGTCCCCTTTGAATAAATCACTTTCAATTTTAATTTATTACGGTGTTCTTTTCTTAAAATATTTTTACCCTTTTAGGTTCTGAAATTCCTCAAAGGTCTATGTTTGTGAGACTAAATGCGCAGTTGTTAGAAATGTGCGACGACTGCAAGCGAACTACAAAATTGTCAACAGTTTTCATGCAGTTATATCAGATACACAAAACCGCATCCAAACTGCTATATTCCAGTTGGCTGGCATTGCAAACGTAGTCCATCTACATAAAGCTCTACTCGTATAGGTGTTCAAACCCACACATACTTATAATCACAATCTGATTTTGAAGGAACTAAGTGATCACTAACTGCTACTATATACTACAACTATAATATAATATAATATAATAATATAACTAATATTCACTTCCGCCTAGCATTCGTGATTTACAAACTGTTTCTCAATTTAAATATCGAGTAAAAGAGCAGTCTCCTCTCAACTGTGAGTATTTATTTAATCTATAGTATGTATGTTTATGTATTTATTTATTTAAATATATGTTAATTTGTTACGTAGGTTTATTTTAATGTTTTAGTTTATACTTCGCATATTTATATTTTTCTCTTCTTGTTCTCACACACTATTGTCTACATTTCTTTCTCATTTCTCCTTTCGCAGGTCTGCTGGAAGAAATTTCAGCAGTACCTTTGTACTCATAATTATGATTGTCGTATCTGAGTGTATTTTACTGTGTAAACATAAATAAATAAATAAAGTTACTAGTCCTTTGAAAAATATGTTTAATATACTCTCGAAAAAAGAAACTACTCGATAACGTAAATAACGCAATGAATGTTGTTGAACTGTCAAAATGAAAGCCACTGTCCAGTAAATTATTTATCGGTGACAGGATCAGACAACACGAATAACCTCGAGATTTGTTAATTGACTACGGGACCCTACTTAGTCCCCGACACGCACTTGGAGAGATAGCCTATTTTTTATTTACATTTATTTTTCTATCCACCAAAGTGGTTGTCTTTAAAAAGAAAAGATTGGTACGTTACCAAACAGACAAAGATAAATGGACACAAAGATTAGACGGATTTCTTTTTCTTTTGTAATCGTGAAATTAAGTAAATTGAATCTTGTAATGGGACTATTTGTTACACTACCTACAAGCTGTATTTACTAGTCTTAAATTTAAATGTGGAAATACATTGGAGTTAGTTGAAACAGTAGAATGTACCTACTCGTACCAATACAAGTAATGAAATCGAGGAAATGGAAACGCATTTAGTATCGCCTAAGTCTCGTTTAAATTGCAAATCCCACTGCCATTCATTCAAGTCGCAATCTTTTTTTTATTTTTCGTTACATTTAAATCTTAAATTCAATGAAACAGAATCAGTTGATTCGATTCGGATTACCGTTGTGATTGCTTTTTATTGAGAGAGAAAATTATTTATTTATTAATTACTGAAATATATTTTTTAAACTCATCACCGCTGAACCGCGCTGTATATTATAACATTTGTAGGCTGTATATTATACTCTTTATGGTTACTATTAAGTACATTACTCCCACAGTACTGACCCACTCCGCGGTTATGACGTGCGCTTGACTGTACATTCTAAGAATTTTATGGCCGAATATAGAACGATCTTTTTTAGCGTGTTACTTTTGATATTGCCTTCTGAAAAGCGCTTAATGGAATTTATGAAGTTCCAAGAACTGTCTCAAACACGAGAAGCGCCTGTGCAGAAAAAATAGCAATAACGTAATAGCACGCCTGAAGAGAATTGTCGTAGGAGTAGAAAAATGTAGTTACTAAAAAAGAAACTGTATTATGTAATACCCTTGCGTCTTTAATCGGAGAAGGGCTTGACTTTCAGGAAAATATCTAGTACATACTATGTGATATTTATCTTTTTTTTAAGCAAAATGTTACTCTATTTCAGAACGGTGTAAATAATCATGGCAAACCATAGCGTTCACCGAGTTATAGTTCCTCGCTTGTTTCTATAATTATTTCCACTTTAAGAAATGATAAACTTGTGCTTATTACAAAAAAAAAATCCTAAAATGTTCAATAAACAGGATTGGATATTAGGCAAGCACAGTGCGGCCTACGACGTAGCACCGTAGCTCGGCGGCGTAGCAAGCAACCCTCCTCGTTCAGATTTTTTGCAAGTTTTACTTTCGCGTACGTTATGCAAGTCTCTTTTATTGCCCATAACCGGCATGTGTAAATTAAAATCTTTCTTTCTTTTCCGTGTGGTTAGTGACTAACCTGTTGTCGGAGATTTTATACCGCCCATGGGCCACTGACCTGGCATTTTTTTTTTTTTTGGGAGGGAAATCTTCAACGGAGCAGGAGGGCGAGTCAGACTCTTACTGACTAAAACCTATCCGTATTCCTTCAGTTCCCTGTACGTTGCCAAAGGCCACGGTCTCCCCTTAGGACTTTCCCGCAACCCCGGCAGGCATCGACCCTAACGGACCCCGTCAGTTGTGCTGACATCTCTTTGAGGTGCACGTGGAACACAACGCGCCATCGACCCGGGCCTGGTCCTTACCGGACGGCAAGCTGCTCTCCGTCCGTAAGCCCGCCCCTACGGTGGCCGGAAATGAGCAACCGACGGCGGCTAGGGACGTGAGGGCGCGAAATTTTTCTCTCCCTCAAACGCTCCGCCTCCTCCTTCGCGAGCATTACTGCTTCGCAGAAGGAGGTAACGGCTTGCCATGCCCTCTCGCTCCGTACCATGGCCTGGACCAGGGCCGGACGCGAAAAGTCACCGCCGCCAAACGACTCCACGAGGACACGGTGGTGTGCCGGGCCGACCTCCACCGTGTCCACCCATGGGCCTCTGACTTGGTTTCACATGCCGTCGAGAAATATTTCTCAGGCATGCCGGTTTCCTCACGATATTTTCTTTCACCATTTTTAAATCAAGTGATAAGTATACAATTACAATACGCATATATGAATCCGAGAACTCAGAGGTGCGTGCTTGGGTTCGAAGTCGAGACCTATGACTTGACAGGCCGCTGGTGACACTATTAGGCTATCACTGTTTCAAATAAAAATAAAAGATAATTCAATAATTTTTTTAATATAATTCTGTTGATACAAGATCACAATCACTTGCTCAATCACCTGCATGAAATTCCCCGAAAGTTCAAGATACACCTGTGTCTTAAGCCAGTTTCACGGCTCGGTTGATCGAGCGATCTCCATGAATTTTACATACATATAGGCTTGTCGTGAAGATGACAACATAGGATGATTTTGATCCCGGTAGATCAAGTTTCTGTCAAGGATATGCAAATAACTCATACCTTTGAGGGTTCGCCTAGAAGCTAGTTTAATAAAAATGCTTCACACGTCAAGCGTCAGGCGCAATACTATACTCCCAAAGGGTCTGAAGAGTTGCACTGTTGAATTACAATATATTTCGTTGAAGGCTAGGATTGAGTCGCATTTTGTAATGTCGATCAAAATGGTACCTATAGTAGAGTCTATTTTTCTGGTAATCGGGATGTACAATTTCTATCATCGCACTGAAACTGAAATCGTTCCTTACTGGAACCCTAATTGCATTCAATCACAATCCGAGAGTATTGCTAATCCATTACTTCATAGGTTTGAAAAAATCGTCTGCTCAACAACGTAAAGAACGCAATGAACGTGCGTGAACTGTCAAAATGAAGCCCATTACGATCAATATGTCATTTTATGTGTGTAACACAATTACCCCGCTGGGGACCAAATCCAAGATTCTCGCTTCGCCACCTCGCTAACAATTTCGTCATTTCTCGTCATTTTCTTTTCTTTTCCTAGTTAATTTAGAGTCACTTCAGCATATTGTTTTGTTGTTCCATACATCATTCCATCTGTCAACATCCATTTCGGTCCCTGCCATGTCATACTACACTCTTTCACTAGACCGATCGCACAGCTCAACTAGTTTTTCCTAAAAAGAAAAATACTACCCTGGAGTAAACAAAATGACAACTGGTCAGTTGCAGACTTTGATAGAGCAAAAAAAAAAACATTAATCAGATCAAGGCAGTTTGAAATAGAAGAACTGTGTTCAGATCGCTTTCTGTATTTCTGCTCGGAGCGTTAAGATAAATCGAGTCCATAAAAACTTTTATTTTTTTCTTTTCCCGCTCGTAGGTCGTAACAGCTTGCATTTATTTTGTGAGAGATTTAAGAGGATGTGGTCTACAGACATCGACGCTAAATAATTATGTGTTCTCCCAGTTCATATTTCTCGTGAAAATTGATATTATGTATTTTCAAAGCAATATGTTTGGTTTACAGAAGTTAATGGTATGCATTTGCCAGGTTACTCGCTGTGAAAAGTGATCTTTCATTTGAGTTTTGTTTCGAAATAACATTTAGTATTTTGGTATTTTTAGAATTACCTACTTTATACCATAACTAGCGACCCGCCCTTGCTTCGCATCTTTTTAATGACTTGAAAAAACATCTAGGATTTTTTCTTATAAATAAGTAAGTTTAAAATAATTAAATCTTAATAAATCTTCTGGGATTAAATCTCTAGGTGTTGAAAACCGTATAAACATCTGTTGCGTAGTTTCGAAGAATAACGCGGTCTCACCAACAGATACGAAAATCGATTTTTATTTATAATTTGTATAGATAGACAAGTTTATTAACTCAAGGAATAAGATTTTTCATACGAACAAAATCCCCCCTTTTCACCCCCTTAAAAGTCGAATTTCCCAAAACCCCTTCTTAGTGCTCCCCGACATTATAAAAGGAAGCTGTGTGCAAAATTTCAAGTTCCTAGTTCCAGTAGTTTCGGCTCTGCGTTGATATGTCAGTCAGTGAGTCAGTTTCTCCTTTTATATGTATATACTAGCTGTTACCCGCGACTTCGTCCGCGATGATGTCTATACATCAACTTTATTTGCATAGCTGCCAGTGAGACTCCAGTCGAAAAGCCGTTTCGGAGATTAGCCGGAACAAACAGACAGGTTTTTTTTGTGTTTTGTTGTATGAATCGTATATACTTTCATATGCATTTAGTAAAAAGCTGTTATTTTGAAATTACAAACAGACACTTCAATTTAATTTATTTGTATAGATTACCCACGACTGCGCCTGCGCGGAATTATATACATCAACTTTATTTATTTGTAAAGCTGGCAGTGAAACTCCCGTCAAAAACAGTCCAGCGGTTTCGGAGGTCAGCCGGAACAAACAGACAGACAAAAAAAATTGATTGTGTTTTGTTGTATGGATTGTATATACTTTCATATTTAATTTTATTTATTTAGCAACAACGGCTGAGTTACAGCCAATTACAGTAGCTAAAATTATAAAAAAAAGAGACAGTTAAAAAACACATTAAAATATACAAAATAAAAACATGAAAACATAAATAAAAGAAGGTTACAACACTTTCACAAATTCCTCTCACAGTGCTTCTGACATACCAATAAAATCTTCGTCCATCCATCCGCAAATAGGTCGTCGTATGCATTTAGTATAAATGAATGAATGCTAAGAGGGATGTGTGGTGTTACACGAATGGATAGAGTAAGAAATGAGTACATAAGAGGAAGTCTGAAAGTGGCACCGGTGACCGAAAAGTTGTGCGGAAATCGGTTATCATGGTATGGGCATGTGATGCGAAGGAATGAGGAAAGTGTCGTGAAGAAAGTAAGTATGAATGTCGATGGCTAGTGACGACCAAAGAAAAACATGCATAAAACGTAAAACGTAAAATTGGGATAATGATGATGCATTTAGTATAAAGCTGTTATTTTGACATAACAAACAGACTTCAATTTTATTTAAGAAGATTACCCACGACTGCGCCTGCGTGGAATTCCATAAATCAACTTTATTTATTTGTAAAGCTGCCAGTGAAACTCCCGTCAAAATCAGTCCAGCCGTTACGGAGATCAGCCGGAACAAACAGACAGACAAAAAAAATTTGATTGTGTTTTGTTGTATGGATTGTATATACTTTCATAATTATGCATTTAGCAAAAAGCTGTTATTTTGACATTACAAACCGATTCAATTTTATTTAAGATGTAAAAAGATATTGTGTAGATACAGATTTCATGGGTTTTAATTTTTTTGCGCAAAACCCTAAGTATTTTTCTGAAACAAAAGTAGCCTATTTTAATCCTTATAAAATAAGCTATCTTCCAGTGAAAATCCCATCAAAATCGGTTCAGCCGTTTCGGAGATTTCCCTTAAATGTTCCCGTGGGAATATCGGGATAAAAAGTAGCCTATTTTACGCCCAGTGACCTCAGCTATCTATTAGTGAAAGTCCCGTCCAAATCGGTCCAGCCGTTTCGGAGATTAGCCGGAACAAACAGACAGACAGACAGACAGACAGACCGACAAAAAAAATAAAAAATGTATTTTTGTTGTATGAATCGTATATACTTTCATATACATTTAGTAAAAAGCTGTTATTTTGAAATTACAAACAGACACTTCAATTTTATTTATTTGTATAGATATATGTTATAAAAGCCCGAACTTCGGTAAATCCTAAGATTTACCAAGTCTCACCGGTAAATGTCCGAATTGTTCTATAATAATCTTTAATTTCGGACTTTTACCGGCATTCAGTTGGTAAATCCTAGGTTTTACCACGGATACTCGTACCGGTAAATGTGAGTTTTCAGAGTAAAACAATGCAGTTAATAATCAGAAACTATTTATTCAACATTATTATTTTCGTTTATTTATTTAATTCGATAAAAGTCCGAAATTAAAGATTATTATAGAACAATTCGGACTTTTACCGGTGAGACTTGGTAAATCTTAGGATTTACCGGTAAATCCTAAGATTTACCGCAGTTCGGGCTTTTACAGTAACAAATATATATATATATATATAGATATGGATGTAGATATAGAAGACAAACAGTTTTAAGCAATATTTCACCATAATGTTGACCTTTTACATGTTTTATCTTTCCTACTCGGGTCACCGAGCGTGAGTAATAATGTAACTGGACGCACCTGTTTATATTATTTTTTGTTAGGAATGTCCAAAAAACAAATCTGTTTACTTAGTGAAAATAGTGAGGAGACATTTATTTTCTGACAATGCGGCATTGTTCATGTTCATGCGAATGCCGAAAAATGCGGGCGAATTTCCTTTTGTGTAAAATGTTTTCACGACTAAAACAGGAGTAAAGTTACCTAGAATTAACTCAGATGAAAAGAAAAATATAAATATTTTTACCTTTCCTAGGAAATTCGTTTTTTAAACTTTAAAAAACGCTTTTCTGCATGCACCGGTGAAGGCGAACAGAAATAGTTCAGGGTTTTTTATTGAATTTTATTTTAGCTGACATTATCGTCCTGTACGGTTAAAAACTTTCTTTTACCTACAATAATAATTTTGCAATAATACATAGATCTCTTTATTCCTCATGACTGCCTCCTTGGTCTAGTGGTCGCAAGCGCTACTGCTGAGCATGAGGTCCTGGCTGCGATTCCCGGGTCGGGCAAAGTGTTATTGGGTTTTTCTATCTGGAATTTCGCAGTAGCAGCCCGGAGTCTGGATTTGTGCCCGGTTAATGGCAATAGGCTCGCCCCCTATTACATGGGACTTAAACATAACTGGCGAAATGTGGGTGTAGCTGCTACAGGTACCTACACCTCTGCCCAACCCTTCGAGGAAACAAGGCGTGATGTTCTGTTATGCTATCTCTACATTCAAACTTTATTCAAATGACCTCTCGTTTATTCGGGTCGCTCTCGGCAAAACCCTCGATTTCCTGCCTCAACTGTAACTCACTTCATGTGGACATTTTAGTCGAATGACACTTTAATTGCATTCAATCTGCGCCTATTGTTTATAAGCGCCGCTGTTAACATATCAAATTGTTTATTCGCAGTGTTTCTGTTTAAATGGGAGGTAATTACAAACCACAACACGCATTACTACCTCGGGTAAGCGTGTTCCGTGTAATGGGATGGCCTCATAGAAAGGAGTTACTCCTGCCATCCATCAAGGAGATTAGCAAGGCAGGGTAGCTGTGTCGTCGCACCAGCCTTATGGGATTAAGAGACAGGCTACGACCTTTGCAGCGTTGCGTTCAATTATTCCGTTAAAACCGAGTGCCCGCGCGAAACTGCGCGGAAATATTTTTTGATTTTCTTTTTTTTTTTGTTTACTGAACGTCGACTGAGCTGACGAGAGTAGACGTTAAATAAACCTAGTGAATATTATTAGTGTATCGCTATTTAATGTCTTATTCCATTGTCAGTAGGTTTGATTGAATCGGTATGAAAGTATGACCAATATTACTTATGTGTGAAACTGAATGGAGAGCAGTCGTGGCCCAGCGGTATCGGCCCTGACTTACGAGTTGTAGGTCGTGGGTTCGAACCCAGGCAGGCGCTTACTTTGTGTAAATAATTTCATCACCTCAAAACGGTGAAGGAAATCATCGTGTGGAAACCGGCATGTCTTAGAACCATAAATTCGAAGACATCTACCAACCCGCACTGGGCCCGCATGGTAGATTCACAGAGAGGAGGCCTGTGTCCCTGCAGTGGGAACATTAATAGGCTGATTATGTATGTATGTATGTATGTGAAACTGAATCATAAATTCATGTTCTGTTTCGTCTCATTGATAAGCTGCTTTTACTTTGAAAAATGGTCAAACAGATTAATGCTATAATTTGGGATAGTATAAAAATGTATTGATAATATATTTTTAACAGCTACCATGGAGTTTCTTGTCCTGTTCTTCTAAAGGAAGACCTAGTTTTGCGAACTGCAACTAGCTTTCTAATTAACGTTGCCTATAATTAACTGATAACTCTATGGGCATGTTTCACCACCTACGATTAAGTTCCTTTTAACTTACTTAGCAGTTTAATACAAATTGTTCTATTTTTTAATTTATCCGGTAAGTAGTGGCTGTTCGAACATCGTGAAATAGGCTCTAATTGAAATAAATGCCTAGTTTTTTTTTTGTTTTTTTGTGCTTTCTTCATAAAATCTTAAAGCGCAGGCCACACCGCCAGCTTAGCGGGCGGAGCGGGCGAAGCGAACGAAGGAAACTATTAAACTACGCGAAATATTGTAGCTCGCGGTGTGAACCGAAGTATGTAAAGAGGTGAAACGATGTTCGCCCGCCCGCCCGCTAGCTGGCGGTGTGGCCTGCGCTTAACACACTATATTCATAGGTACTTTCATACTCACACTCAAACCTTGTTCAATCAATCTTCCTAGCCTTTTTCCCAACTATCTTAACTACGCGAAATATTGTAGCTCGCGGTGTGAACCGAAGTATGTAAAGAGGTGAAACGATGTTCGCCCGCCCGCCCGCTAGCTGGCGGTGTGGCCTGCGCTTAACACACTATATTCATAGGTACTTTCATACTCACACTCAAACCTTGTTCAATCAATCTTCCTAGCCTTTTTCCCAACTATCTTGGGGTCGGCTTCCAGTCTTACCGGTTGCAGCTGAATACCAGTATTTTACATGGAGCAGTCGCCTATCTGACCTCCACAACCCAGTTACAGGGTAATACGATACCCCTTGGTAAGACTGGTGTCAGACTTTCGGGCTTCTGACGACTCGTAACGATTGTCGAAGATCCACAAATGACAGCCGGGACCAACGGCTTAACGTGCTTTTCGAGGCACGGAGGAGTCTCGGTATGTAAAGATGGTCACCCATCCACTGACCAACCCCGGCAAGCGTAGCTGAACCTGATGGATCGATCCGTGCGGCTTGTTATTACTTAGCCACGAGCTCCTCACTCAAACCTTGTTACGTAACGTAATTAATAAGGATGAAAACTATGGTGTTTATTTATAAACGTTGCTTAAAGCTAGGTGACATTCAAACGTCAAAAATGTAAGCTTAAACAGTCGCTAATCATCACTTAACTTTAAGCAACGTTTATAAATGTGTCCCTGTCCCTCTATGTGTCCTGTGTGTACGAGTACATTGATATCCACTTAGATATCAATACCTATAGGTAAAGTTTTTATCGACTTATCATCATGTAGATAAGTGTGTTAATTACCTACATTAACTTTTGTGAGACATAAAAAGCCTACTTATTATTGCTTCCGGATTTATCAATAAATAATTGTCGGAAAGGCCCTACAATTTTCGGACTCAAATAGATTTATATCGCGCGCGTTCTTTTTAGTGTCAGCGCTTGTTAAAAAATCCCAAAACACAACCAAAAAATACTTACATGAAAGAAAGTTGTCAAAATCCTATATTACACCTACAGCATTAACATTTATAGGTGAAATTGGATTCATAACAACGCTCCCAGTGCAACCGTACATCGGTTAATTAGGTAGATATTCGTTCGTGCAGCTGAAATTTAATGAAACTGTAGCAGCTGCTGAAACGATTCCATGAGAGTACATCTCAACACATTTAATTGTTATTGTTGTTAATTTTGTTTTAGATTTTGTTGCTAACATTGTTATTGCAGACTGTTAAGGCAGCGTGGCGCAGGGTCCGCTAATATCACCGACATCGCTGTACCCACGCTGTACCCAAATTTAATTTGACACCTACCCTGCACGTGACTAGACTAAGGGAACATTTAAAGGTGTGTCCAAACATTGAGCGACAAGAGAGCGCGGCAGCAACACGCGGCGTTGGCAGGACATATTTCTGCCACGCTCTAGTTTAGGACCAGACTGACAAATGTTTGCGCGGCACAGCCGAGATACGCTGCGCACTTCAGTTGGCAATATCAATCTGCCTAG
Organism: Conistra vaccinii; assembly: GCA_948150665.1. Classification (NCBI taxonomy): domain Eukaryota; kingdom Metazoa; phylum Arthropoda; class Insecta; order Lepidoptera; family Noctuidae; genus Conistra; species Conistra vaccinii. The sequence goes on along the minus strand of OX411318.1, from coordinate 8,526,344 downwards.
TCTTTTTAATACGTCTGCAGAAACACGTCCAGACACAATTACCTATAGGTGTACCGGAAACTCATGACATTTTTTTTTTTTGTGATTTTCAGAAGGCTATTGACATTGCCGTATGAAAATCATTTTTTTTATGCCGTTAGATTAACGAATATTTCTAAAAATGTTTGTGCGCGGCATGTAGACAAAAGTGTTGGCGCGCTGCAGTCGTCCAATCACAGCGCGGCAGGACACGCGCGGCAGCCGCGCACTTTTGCCACTCAATGTTTAGACACACCTTAAAACCAACAATGAAACCAACACGAGAAGTTCAATATGTATATTTTACACATAAATTCTTTGTCATTAAACACTTCCTCATAACGTCTTCACTAATTTGACATAGATTTTATTTATTACACCAAAACATCCACTAATTAATTGAATTCCAATTTCGTACTTAACCAAATATTTGGTTGAATATTTGGTCAGAATTATATTGTCTTGGGTCAATACGTCCCACGTAACACTAGTGTATAGTATTAAAAATGCAATTTTATAATGATCGCTTTCATGAACATTCAAACCTTATATGTATCGGCTATATGTCAATCTAAGATCTATTGTTAGGTAATATTAAAACCTTACACAGTACATATAGGAAGGTAATAATATGATATCAGTTGAAGTAGCGTTAGCTTTGGCTCAATATAGACATCACTTGAATATTTGCTTATAAAGTTATTAATGTATATATCTATAAAGCGACAGACAATGTATCTATTACACTGATTTCAACAGGATACTCGAGTATATTAATTAGTAAGAATTCTCTAACAAATGCTGCCTTACGGTTGTAAATTTCTACTCCAAATATGGTTCATGTATATTCAGTATAAAGTGATACTTTGTAAATGTAAGTACATAAACAGTATTTTGTAAATTACTTTTTTACAAAACTTCAACGTTGTATTAAGTTTAAAGCGCGGAAGCAGCATTTCTGTTTTATTAACACCTTTCAAATTTTCCAATAGTTCATGTATGACAACGTGATAAAATTTCAGTCGTATTCAAGTAATAGCTACTAAATTATACAATAACTATAATGAACTATGATAACTTATATAAATTATTTACATCCGCTTAGTAAACGTAAGAGAATCACAAATGCACCATCATATTATTATAAGCCCATTCATTCCTATATACATTTATTATAATATGATCGCTCTCAATTTAAGAATACTTCTATTAAATACTTTACTTTCCATTGCTTATAATAATGATAGAAAGACCTGCTGAGCTCCGACGCAGCGTGCATGCTAAAGCGGCCATCTTAAAATACGTTATTAAATTCAAATCATCGTAAGTTGGAAATGTTCAACGAACTTAATATAATAATGATCGCAGGCGCTTCTCGATACGCTTTCAGATAATCTTTTCACTCCAGACGTTTTAATTTATAGACCAATTAATTTGACACGAATGAATAACTCTACTTATATAAATTAATGCTTTCGAATTAAATTTTCTACAATTATTATTTTTCAGTCGAAGATATTTTACAACTGAAAGTTAAATTGGGTACTTCAGTGGTAACAACGATAAATAGGTATTTAGACATTAATAGATCTTTTAGATACTTATAACATGGAATGTATAGGTTATATGTTTTAAAGTAAATATTATATACTTTTTGTAAATAATAATTTGGATAAGTATATTTTGAATTAATTTTAGTACTTTGGTTTTAAAAAAGGCACAAGGGACCAAAAATTTAAAAGTGGTGTGTAAGATTCATTCATTCATTATAATTAATCTAAAAAAACTTTAACAACGGTTATTGTAGAAATAAATACCTATACGACTATAATGCCTTACTTAAATATTTATTTTATAATATAATATATATTTCAGATTACAGAAATTTCAATTTAGATTGATACAACAACAGTTTCGATTTAAAATGCAAATACTGATATATAAAATTTTAAAAATGTTCTTTTTATTTTACATAAAACGTTCTAATATTGATGGCAGTGTTATATCTCGAGTCATTTGGTTAACATCTTACAACGGACTTTTATAATTTCACCGAATCAGTGCAAATCCCGCATATTATCCTTAAACTAAATCAAACACTACGGTAACGTAAAATGAAGGTACCCGAAACTAATTCATTAATTTACATTCAATGCAATTATTAGCGAACATTGTCCAAATAATATAGTTTCGCCGTAAAATGTGAATTATGAAACGAAAATTCATAGCTCTTTGGCTAATAATACGAACGCTTTTGACTAAACAAAAACCGATGGACGTTTAATTTTCCAAAATTCTTACAAAACAGAAGGACAGGAAAAGTACGAAGTATGTGGAGGCGACACTGACTCTCTGAGCACCGCCGGTGGCGCGGATGTCACTCTCCAGGACGAAGGGCTCGTCGATCACGTGGATAATGCCGTTAGTGCACTCCACGTCAGGCCTGAACACATGAATCCAATGGCCGTTCCACTCGACGTAGTAGTCTGTGAAAATAACAAATTAGTTTAATCACAAATCTTGACTTTAAAATCTCAACATTATAAAGGAAAACAGATAATAATGTAAATGAACCGCTAAAAGCTTACTCTTATCAGATTCCTTGACACGCAGCCGGAGTGGATCGCGTGAAGTCGGCAGAACGAAGGGATGTGTTTCGTTCGCGAGAAGTTTTAAATCAGATACTGTGTAGGCGCGCCCGGCCCGGATAACGTGTCGCTCTAAAATTTGTTTCGTCTGCAAAATGACAAGGGAGATAAAATAATGATTAAACAGCAAACGTAAAATAAACTTGAGAATTATTATGTAACTTTGAAACTTACGAAATAACCAAAGTCTTCCCTGAACAGAGATTTGAAGGCAGAAGGATGCTTGATTTGGAATTTGAGCCAAGCGTGATCACGTGGGACGAAGTACGTGTAACGATGTTCCATATCATTGAGCTGCTGGTTGAACATCTGCCGCTTGCCCAGGTTGTAGGTGATGCTAAAACAAAACAAAAACATCTTCATCAGTACTTCCTAAAACTTTGTAGTGTTCCCTATTCTTAGTAAAATTCGCGTTTGTATTTCTGGCACAGATTAGTACAGATGGGACAATCCGCAAAATCATTACCGATTATTATATTATAACTGTCGGTAATTACCGCTATGCGACCTGAACAGAAATACTATAAATAAATAATAATGTTATAATGACATAAAAAAGTTGTTACATTTTTATTGAAGCCCTGACTCCTGAGCTAGGTTGTACCTATGTTACAGGAGTCAGTGTCGTTACCCGTTTTTGAACATTAACAATTTTGCAATAAAACTAAAAATAAAATAACTTAAAATGTAGGAAACCAATTTAGTAACAGAACCGCGATAAAAAGACAGGCAACTTCTAGGTGAACATTATTCACCTAGAAGTTGCCTGCCTTTCTATCGCGCAACTCCGATATTTTCTGACTACATTACGCCTACTGAATTCGACAATGTCGGACCTACGTGTAGCTTTATACCTAAAATGCGGAGTGTCCCAATTGTTTCTGGTTAAGTAAAACATGACATGTATAAACATGAATCTAGCTTGCAATAGTGTTTTTGCTTACTTCAGCATCGGATCCGTTTTCAATTTCTCGAAGACGGTTGTGTAAGGAACTCCCAGTACTCTATCGATGATGTGAACGAAACCGTTGGTTGCCGCAATGTTGGGAAGTGTCACGGTCGCGTTCACTCCGCCACCTTCCACCGTCAGGGTCTGATTCTGGCCATGCGTCAGTACATTGAAGTACAGGTACTTGCGAAGTAAGGCCGTCGGTGCTTGATAGATCTAAAATAAAATTTAGATTATAGAAAAACGTATGTTCAAAATTTGGTCGTTGCATTCGACACCCATGCTATGATGCATTTAAAACAATATCTATAGGGTCATTCAAAATACAGATTGCACATTCCTGGAAAATCTATCGAAAAAGAACATAAATCAATTAAATAAATCACGTAACAGGAATTCATTTTACAACCATGCAACCAGCAGTAACGATGGAATAAAATGAACAGGGAGGTACATTAATTTAAAATGATAAGTACGTTTATACACAACACCGGGCTTTAACCGATTAAAACATTTGTGAAATAAATTGTATTTAAAAATGATTAAACATACAGTTCCGGGTAGCTGATTCCAAATAGCAGCAACCAAACCAAAGAATTAAAACCAATATATGACATTAATTTTAATAAGAATCGAAATAAAATTCCACAGTTGTCGAAATTCCAGACCTCTATTTACAGTTTTGTATTCATAAATTAAATATTCGAATGGAAACACAGCAATTGTGAATTAACATTTCAATGTTTACCTGATTCATATTGTTGTGAATTATAGCGTCCAATGGCAACCTCTCACGAACTAAGTGCAAGTTCAGAATTTCCCTCAGCTTTTGATGGTTCCTACGAACAAAACACAATTGAATTTCGATTACAAGCTAACATGCGAATAATTTCGTACTTTAGCATTCTTTAAAATCCAATATTCAACCCAAGGAAGCTCATCAGAGCCCAACATTATGGCAGCAATCACATCAACACAAAAAGCTCGTAAAAAGTAAAGTGAAGTAAATAACCTAATGATATTTTGCACGCTGAAGTCGGCCCACGCTTCATTTGAGGGCGCAAATAGAGTGATGTCTTTCGCCATAGTCAGTTCGTTGTAAAACTGGTTGTTTGCTCCCAAGTCCATGATTACTTCATAGAATTTACAAAGAGGTCCGTCTTCTTTTTCCTGTTTGAACAATTTTTATATTACTCTCAGAGGAAATAAATAGTACACCAAAACAATCTTGGTAATCTGTTATCCGGATAACGTTGTAAAGGCTTCCGAGATCCTTTTTAAAGCCAACGTTTATCAAGTGACCGTTGTAATTAATTTACGTACTGTTCTTTGTAATTAAATGCGTAATTAACTTCACTCTTTTAGCTGTAAGTCACTGAATATTGTTGTGTACTAAAATATTTACTTCTACGTTTAAACACAGTTCGTACTTTACCTTTGTTACGGGTTTTCCATTACAATGGTAATAAAATCTACAAAATATATTAGTAAGAAAGATAGAACAGAGAAAATATATTTTAAAGAAGGTGTACAAGTGAGGTTTGTAAGGTAGGTAAGTCATGCGTATAAGGCGACAGTACTTACAATTCCCTAAAGTTGTCAATATCATGCAGGAACGGCAGGATCCAACGGAGCGGGGATGCAAAAACAAAAAGAGAGAATAACAAATATTCATTATATACCTACCTGCACTAGTGGGTTCTATCGGTATATGTTATATTAAAGATGTATCATCTTAACGTTTAAAGTTTACATACAAAATACGCATTAACAATAAATACTTCTAAATCAAATTCTACAAATTTTATTTCCAACGTTTTTACATTATACACTTCATTACGTAACTAAAACTGCGGTAACTAATGATTTGGGTCCTAAACTGTTGTATCTAATGAACAATTTATTACAAATCAACGTTAGGTTGGAGACTACCAAACAATATTACTATGGCATCATACGAAGCTTACCAGACTATCACAGTACTTCAAACTTACGCTCGATTGCACACACAAAAACTTTTAAGAACGTGCTCAAATTGATTATACCGTAGATTCTATGAAACGGAAAGGTATATAATAAAATAAAGGACACACAAAGATGGATAATAAAATAAGAAAGAAATAAAACGCTTCATTTTACCTTCATGGCCTGGTTCCCATTAAAATGGAGCGGAAAGTCAATTATGTGATTGAAATTGTGTTTCTATTAGCTTACAATACTATAAGTATAGTTGAAGAAATGTTAGGTGATGTGTAGAGTATGAGTCAAGTATAGCTGTACATCAATATATGTGGACAATACAAGAAGTGAAGAAGTATGAGTAAAACTATATTATTTTTTCAAGCGGATATTGCTAGCTCTTTCCTTAGCCGTGATATTAATAGCCGTATCTTACTCAGAAATCCCTCCACCAAAGGCAATCATTAAAATTGAGAGCTATCCTAACAATATAAATGTTAGAATAGTTACGATAGCTTTCTCAAAGTCCACTCACCCTGAGGAAATCAATGACGGTAGTATCGACGACCATGAGCGGTCTCTGAATGAGGTGGACCACTCCGTTCTTCACTGGGATGTTGGCTCTCACGATGTCTGCTAGAACCACGCCTCGGGCATGCTTTGCGTCGCCAGCAACAGTGTTTGACTTTACGTAAGCTGAGTAGAAAGTAATAAAATAATTTTAGAGAGATGGAAAGGATTTTGACTGTCGCCGTTTTGAGAAAGCTTGTTCCAAATGTTACAATTATTTTGTCAAATTCAATGATAATTATATTGGCTGTGGATTGCGTTTTATCAATTTCAGAGATTAGTAAGGCATAAATATTGGTATTCAGGTTAATGAAACTCTTCACATTTAGAATACGTTCACGTACGTCATGTACGTGCATCAAAGACATGACGTCACACAAATCCTACATCGCGCTATTAGAGTTTACCGCGCGAACGACATAGATAAGACTATCCGAAATCAACTTACGGGCAGTTACCCGCCAAACATAACACACGCCTGGTCGGAGGATCCTCCCTTTTCAATGGTGGATGAGTGAATTTTACACCCTGTTCCTCATACCACTAAATACTCAATGCAACTAAGTACAGCACCCGCCACCACCCAACTTCGTTCAGTCCCAGGAGCATTTGCCATCCGGACGTGACCGGCTGTGTCCTATACGGAAAGCAATCAATCGACTGCGGACCCAAGTAGGCCGCTGCAAGCACAATCTAGCAGAATGGGGGATAATAGATCCCACCTATACCCAGTGCGAATGTGATGCTCCTGGCCAAACCATGTCCCATTATGTTGAATTGCCCAAAGTGTCCACACACCTGAGGACCTTAATGCCTCTGATGCCGCGATTGGCGTGGCCACCTACTCGTTGGATGGACCCCATCTCGTTTAACATAATACATGTTTAACCATCGACTCGAAAAGAAGAAGAACTAACTACAAACGAGTTAACGCGTTATTAAGTCGCGAGGTGTACGGACCACCATTGAAATAATAGTACTGTGACATTTTGGCTACTGATTGGTGATTTGAGTAGCACTGTGGACTATATCTATCTGCAACAAGCACCAATCTTCCACAAAAAACTCAGTAGGTACGGATACCTTAAATTCTAAACACAAACACAGAATCCTTAAAATCTCAACACCTCTCCCTTGAATTCGTATATTATATATATATATAATATAGGTATATATTATAGTAAATATGTATGTATGTGTACCTATTTATGTACTTTTATACCTATTTTAGTTATAAACGCGTTATGATAATTTTTTTATAAAAAATTTCTTTGTTCCTCTCAAACAGAGCACCTGCCATCAAATCTCTTCACCACCCTTGGTTGACTGGTAGAAAATGCCTAAGGCATTAAGTCCGCCTTTGTACCTTTTTTGTGTGCGAATAGTTTAAATAAATAAATAAATCACAAAAATTCAGTCCTAGAATTAAATATCTCCAAGTCATATACAAACAAAATATTCCTCCGTTATACGAGGTTTAAACGCGCAAGATAGACGCTTGGCTGCCGCCATTAAATTCGTCATGCCAATTAGCGTCATACATCACAATAGGGAAGTTAGATATCCCTGACAGACGTACGAACGTATTCCTTCAGCGTTCCCTTATACAACCAATTACCTTGTCAGAGTTTGAATCATTGAATAATTGATCCACTGCAGTGCACCCGATGCAAGCTTGTCATAATAGACTAGGTAGGTATGTGTTGAAAGCAATGTCTTGACTACATTTTTCATAATAATGGCTTTGATGGCTAAATACATAATTCAGTGCTTATGAGCATTTATTCTGAAAGTTGAGAAATGTCGTAAATTGCTGTCAAATATTTAACTGTTTTGATTAATTTGGCAATATTGCTTTATAGAAATGAAATGTGGCTAATTAGCGAACTAAAATGCAATAATTAACATCATAACCCCGAATATTTCGTTTTAGACGTAAAAAAGTATTTGGAATTTTCCTAGTTGGCCACATTTCTTATTTCCATACAGTAATATTGCCAAGTTAATCAAAATAGCGAAATATTTGACATCTATTTGAGACGTTGCCAACTTTGAGAATATAAACGCTCTTAACTAATTATTTCAATAAACTTGTTATTTTTGTCCGTGGCATCCCCGTGGTATGTTTTCCCAAAAGACGTTTCTATTTTCTTTTAAATTACAGTTAATACCTATAACATTATAATGTGAAATAGGTTTTCCTTTAAAAATTCTAAGCCATATTTCTTGGAAGCGCGTTTTAGTTGGAAATATTACTAGCTTTTTACCGCAATATCGGTAATATCTTATAAAAAATTAAGTAGCTATTTCAGGAAGTAAGTTGATATCGGCTTTTAAGTCTAGCGATGAAGGCAAAGTAATCTATCAACTCGATCAAATGTCAGTAGCTGTTATCGCGAGGAACGCTTGGAAGCCTGCCCTTTGCCTGCATTTGTGTCTAGCTACGGCTTTAGTTGGGTTCAGCTAAAAGGTCACAGATTTTCAATCTATTATTAAAGGCTGGATTTCTCGTTCCCTGTGTTTCGCGACCGCGATAAAGAATATGCAGAGTCTTTATTTCCCGCCGGTATCGTACAAGGAAATTTAGGACTTATTACAAAATGATGAAGGTTTTGGCATTCTTCTAAGGCTACCATCAGATGGAATGCATCGCAGCAACCGCGCGCAGTCGATATATTCAACTGCATACGTTTGTACCTTCGACTTCGTTCAGTCATGATATCAACTTCACGCGGTCGGCTGCAGTCGTGTGAAGTCAATATTAACTGCATACAGTCGTGACTTCAACTTACGCGGTCGGCTACAGTCGTGTAGTGTCGACGCACGCTGTCCGACCTGTCCGTCGCTAACCGCATAGTTAGTGTGCATCGTCAAATCTTACACTTAGCTCCTGGCCTAGATGCGTGGCGTTAACTGCACCAACTCAGATCCGACTGCAGATAACTGCATGCAGTTGAATATATCGATTGCGCGCGGTTGCTGCGATGCAGTCTATCAGATGGCAGCCTTAGTGCCAAGTGTGATGATCACACAGCAATGCTACACATGGTGATAAAGTAAGACTGTTCATTGTGACAGCTTTGTTTAGTAATATACCGTCAAATATTGTTATGAGGTACACAAATGAAGTTGAATATATCGACTGCGCGCGGTTGCTGCGATGCAGTCTCTCTGATGGCAGCCTTAGTGCCAATGATCACACAGCAATGCTACACATGGTGATAAAGTAAGACTGTTCATTGTGACAGCTTTGTTTAGTAATATACCGTCAAATATTGTTATGAGGTACACAAATGAAGTTGAATATATCGACTGCGCGCGGTTGCTGCGATGCAGTCTATCTGATGGCAGCCTTAGTGCCAAGTGTGATGATCACACAGCAATGCTACACATGGTGATAAAGTAAGACTGTTCATTGTGACAGCTTTGTTTAGTAATATACCGTCAAATATTGTTATGAGGTACACAAATGAAGTTGAATATATCGACTGCGCGCGGTTGCTGCGATGCAGTCTCTCTGATGGCAGCCTTAGTGCCAAGTGTGATGATCACACAGCAATGCTACACATGGTGATAAAGTAAGACTGTTCATTGTGACAGCTTTGTTTAGTAATATACCGTCAAATATTGTTATGAGGTACACAAATGAAGCTTTGTGCAGACCAGCGTGACTTGTCGCGCGACGCGACACCGGTTATTGTTATACCGTGAAGTTTTGTATTGTTCGTATCGCGTCGTGCGACAATTTGCGCTGGTCTACAAAAGCCTTGATGCAAAAGACATCGAATGATAAAATATTTTTGCATATTTAGGTAGGTACGAGATACTCGTCCAAATTATCAATAGGTACTTACTTATCTCATCGTTCCCATTCATGACGGTGCTGAACGATATGATGACCTTGACGTTGTCACCGAAGGCCAGGGTCTCAAACTCCTTGGTATCAGACGTGGCATGGGTGAACAACACATGGTGCGGAATCACGTGCCCATCTATGACTTTCTCGTCTATCAAATCAGATCTAGTTGTAGGCTAAAAAAAACAACACATTTTATTTCTTTTCTGTGCCCTTCATGGCCGGTACTCACCGCGAGCATTTGTTTTGCAAACATTCGTTGCTTTTGTTACGCGACGAACATCGAATTCTCGCGGTAAGATCCGTCCTTAAGGAGATTTGTCGCAGTCTATTATCGGAAAGAATTATACCTTTACCTTAAATCCTTCGTCGACAGGGATAAAGAACGTATGCCTGCCGTCAGAGTCAAATACTTTGCTCTTTTTAAGCTGGTTCACTTTTTGTCTGAAGGATCTGTGAAAAAATACATCTTGGTAAGTATATAGTTTATGTATTTTTTGTATTATTTAAAACTAAACGTATCTGTAGGGATATAAGAAGGGACTGAGATTTCAGTCTTTATACTAGGCTGTGATGGATAAGACTTGTCCGTATTCACACGTATCGACCTATTTGGTTTAGTTTCTTACATAGTCTTGGCACAAAAATTTAAAATGGAACGAAACTGGTTCAGTTACATACAAAACTTATGATTAATCATTTGTCTTGTGTGTGTCGTAAATACCTACAGACATGGCTGTATGCACAAATCTTTTTCTAAATAGGAATATCACGGAAGGACTTTATTCGCATAGTAACAGACATAAAAGATGTGTGCTGTAATGTAATACAAAATGTCAAATGTTAAAAGTCAAAATGGGTGTACCACAGGGCTCGATATTGGGTCCATTCCTCTTTTTAGTATATATAAATGATTTACCTCATTTACTGCAAAACCGACCACAAATGGTGTTATTTGCCGATGACACATCACTTATTTTTAAAGTTAACAGACATGCACAGGAGCTTGACGACGTAAATAACGCTATGCTTAAGGTCCATAACTGGTTTACTGAAAATAATTTGGTATTAAATGAGAAGAAAACTAAATGCATAAGATTCGCGTTACCGAATGTTAGAAGTAGTGAATGTCACGTTGTATTAAATAAGGAGACACTAGAATTAGTCGAAAAGACGGTTTTCCTAGGGATCACGCTTGACTCAAAACTACAGTGGGGTCCTCACTTAACATCACTTGCAGGGCGGCTAAGTTCAGCCGCTTACGCTGTTTGGAAAATCCGCCAACTAACAGACGTGGATACCGCGAGACTGGTCTATTTTAGTTACTTTCATAGCATCATGTCTTACGGTATTTTGCTGTGGGGACGGGCTGCAGATATTGAGTCTGTCTTTATTCTGCAAAAGAGGGCTGTCAGAGCCATCTATAACCTCCGCAGACGCGAATCACTAAAGGAACTGTTTAAGAAAATTAACATCATGACGGTACCTTGTCAGTATATATATGAAAACATTATGTATGTTCGAAAAAATCTACATCTTTTTCGTAAGATAAGTGACAGGCATAATTTTAACACTAGAAATAGGAACAAATTAGATCAACCACGTTTTAGATTGTCTAAAGTACACACTTCTTTTATGGGGTACTGTGTAAAATGTTATAATAAAATACCACTCGATATTCTTCAACTTAATGAGAAGAAATTTAAAACATGCATTAAACGCACACTATGTAGACAAGCATATTATAAGTTAGATGATTATATCGTAGATAAAAATGCTTGGCTTAATGCTGGTCCTGCTCCACAGCCACTTGGGCTCACTAGTTGAAATTATTGTATTTGGAAGAGTTGCTACCCCTTTTCTTATTTTTTTATTTTTATTTATATTATTTTTCTGACATTACGAACAACATGTTTATTTTATTTTTATTTTTTATTAACCAATTTTGTATTGTTGAATATTCCAATATTTGATAATGATTATCTTTCTTTTTGATAGTATAATACATTGCAAACTATAGTTTTGTATAATTTAGAAGCATTTTTTCAGTTTTTGTAAATGTGAGTACCATGGGGCTGTTTATTCTGTTATTATATTATGTTTTATGTTGACTTGAAAGAGCATGGCAGTTGAGACTTTGTCATGCTTACTTTAATGTCTCGCCGATGGTGGCGAGTGTGTTGGATCATTCGGTTCCCTACAAAATGGTTGAGCTGGATGGTGCTGATCCACGCGTCATGTTCGTGAACGGGCGCCGTCGGTTGAGACTGGTCATCTCTTTTCTGCCAAGGCTTATTTTAAATCTTATACTTTGAATTGTCTCTATTTCTTTTTTTTCACATTGTTCTCACATATAGAAGCAACAAGAATAATGTACCCAGGATTTTGTAATGTCTTTATTTAAAAGAGTGTCCTGGGAGTTTCTTGCCCGTTCTTCTCCACAGAGATCTACTTTTTGGAATGGGCGACTAGCTTCAACTATCTGACTAACTGACCGACTCTTTGACAATTCAAAAGTGCCTGTAAATGGTTTAATTGAAATAAATGCTTTGAGTTTTGAGTTTGAGTTTACACTTTAATAAAACCTTGACCCGCTCGCAATAATTCACGAACTCTGAATTCGAAATTCATTAATTCTACTACGGAATTCAATTGGAATTCCTTGCGTGTAGTAGTACTACACAGCCTTAGTAGCGATTGCACTACAGATAGTACTCAGTAATTGTGTTGTTTGTTTCGCGAACTCAACGTGCAAAAGTTCAATGCAACGATAATTCGGTTCACCGTGAGTTTGGCGGTAATTGAAAGTTTGAAACATTCGCGAAGTAATTAAGTTTCAACTTGTTTCATTTTCAGGCTTATTTTTTCAGACTTTTTACTAGCACTTCATGTACAACGTGTACTTAACGTTTAAGGGTATGCTAGTCAGTCATTCTTCCATACAAACGTAGTATGGTGATTACTCGTCTGTTTGACGGTGTATGTTCAAAACTAAAAATTATATCAATTTGTTTTGTCATTATCTAGCCCTGTATGGAAGCAGAATTGGAAACAATCGACTTCCAAAACAGACACTAAAAAGTCAAAAATAACTTTAATTTCGGAAGTCGGTGTATTTGGTTTTGAACTTTAATTTTTTGCCACCGACTTCCGAAATTAAAGTTATTTTTGACTTTGTAGTGTCTTTTTTGGAAGTCGATTGTTCTTTTTTTGTTAAAAGTTTTTATTTTGCTCTTTTTAGTTGTAGTTTTTAACCTACCCCATACAAATTCGAATACTACTAACCTGCTATGTAAATAACAGTGATTGGAAGTTATCATTATATCATCCATATAAATTAAGTAGGAAAAATACGTATTATTGAAGCTAACTCAAAAACTATCCAAGTAAAGTTAATAAAATTTATATGGGACCACTTCGGGAGCATACCCTTTCAAACAAAAAAACAATTTTCAAAATCGGTCTACAATTGACGGAGAAATCGCGTTACAAACATAAAAAAAAAAAAAAAAAAACACAGACCAATTGAGAACCTCCTCCTTTTGGAAGTCGGTTAAAAATAGATTGGTTTGGAAGATTTTATGAACGTCAAAACTTCCATATTTCAACACTTATTTTAACTCGTGTTTGGGCGTAAATAAATAAGGCAGTGTATAGAGTGCCACCATTGGCACTCTATCCCTATCGGATAAAGTGCCACTACAGGCACCCTAGTAACACCGCCTCGGCCCGGCTAAAGTGCCGCAAGCATTGGATTGTCATTGTCACTGTCACTAAGTCACGTCACTTGGTATTTTGTTTGATTGTCGAGGTTAGATCGCTGTAAAACACCACATTCCCAAAACATTACATTCTCTTGTGCCTAAACGGACCCTGGCACTTCGCCGGCCGCTACCGCGGCACCGCTCGCTACGCTCGCTCGGCTCGTGTGTTGTGTGGTCACAGTTCTAACCTAACCTAACCTAAATAACAAGTGACAGTGACAATGCAACGCTCACGGCACCCTAGCCGGGCCGAGGCAGTGACACTAGAGTGCCACAAGAAACTCGCGGCACTCTATACACTTCGAATAAATAACTTACGTAGAAACCAAACATGGCAAAATAGAAACCGTACAGGGATACATAATAATATCTATACGCCCAAAGGTCAGTTCAAGAAATTTTACGCGTTCGTTTTCGTTATAAATCATTGTCTACAACTTTCACAAAATAAATTAATATATAAATCAATAAAAAATTTATAAATAAATAATTACTCTAATTAGCATGCATACTACCAACGAGTTCGAGTCATCGACTACTGTACCCTTAAGGACAATTATGATGCAAACCAGGCTTGTGTTAATTGTTCATGGAAATTTTATGTTGGACTTAAAAGCCTATTTGCACATTATTTTCGACGAATAATTGCATAATTTTAACTTACAAGTAGTTTTATATTTTGCCTGAAAATTATGTTAGTCCTTCCCTACTATGAACATATACCTATAGTTTAAAGGTTGTATTTTGTTTACCCTTCCTTATCATAACAAAAGCAAAAAAAAAAAACAAATAGAAAAAATAAAACAGTTTATCAAGAAAATTCTTCCATGTTCCTTATAAGTGAGCTTTAAGTTAATTTAAATAAAGTAAGTAATACTATAATTATAAATGAATTACCTGAGTCGATGCTGTCCAATATTGAAGAGGTCTGAATGCTCCAGGAAGTGATAGGCATTGGGGTTATAGACTGGGGAGCTAATAGAACTGGGTCCATGTGGCTGCAGGGGCAGTAACACCTGGTCTATCACGTGCAGAACCTAAAACAAACAAAAGAAATTAAGATAAAGCCAATTTCACTTTCCTTGTTTGAAGAAAAATAAAAAGTTGATGTACGTTTATAACGCCACATGCAAACTACGCATTACAACTGAGGTCACGCAAATCCTACATGGTGCAAGCAGAGTTTATCCACGCGACTAACATTATTAATGTCATCTCAGACCCAGAGTCCCATCAAATTATAAGAGTCCGCAACACAGAGGACTTCACCGACCCAGAACACAACTGGGAGACTGTTGTTGGTTCTGGAGAAAGATGTCTGCCAGGTGATGAAGTTCATTGCAGATTTATTATGTATATGTAAGACCCGATAACCACCGTCGGGCATTATTAGTCCACCAGACACGGTATATAGGAAGATCCTCCCTTTTCAACGGAGAATGAGGAATTTTCCACACTGTTCCACATACTTCTAAAATTAGCACTTCGATTGTTGACTAAAGTTTACTGGAACATGGCCACAAACGTAACTGCATCCTTAGCAAGCCTGAATGAATGTTATCCATGCAGGGTTGCTGACAGCAAGCATGTTTGAGAGTCTAAGCAGTAATGTGTGTAGCTGTAATAATTTAGTGAAGATTTACCAGCTCTAGTTAGTTGTTGGGTCCCCATACCCAATTAAATACGAACAATAGTTATCTAGGTAACTCGTTATTCACACTAATAAAATTTGTCTTGGCTTCGATCTATCCATAATTGCATGGTTATGGAATATGATACTAAGGCAAATAATCACAGTAATCCATGTCCCAAGCAAGGTCCAAAATAAACAATTTTAAATCAATCATTTTGAAAAAATTAAATTACTTTTCCAAAAGAAACACACAAAAAAAACAAAACAGCTTTTCGTGCTCTTGTCAAAATAAATCAAAGATAATAAAAATAAATAATATAATGGAAAAAAGACAAAAGTGTGCTGATAAAGTTCTGTCTCGTTAGTAAAACCTCTTTTGTTCAGTCAAGTATGAATAAAATTGTTGGAGAAAAGAGTAGTTTTTGTTCAAAGGAAAAAGTTTCCTAGTTTCTAAGTGGTTTTGGCGTAAAGACTTACTTATTAGTGTTAATAAATGGCGTGTCAAAGCCCCTTTGGTGCCCTACTGGGTCCTCTTGACCTTCGACCCTGATTGTTGTTCCCTCGTCAATATCCTCGTCTAATTAGTCTAGCGAAAATTTGGGTTAGGTACTTGATAGTTATTGCTTCGACAATTTTGTTTATTTGTTGGTTTGCAGGCCGTAGATTTGTTTTCTTGGCGTATCTCGTATTTTGTTACTTGGATCTGTTATTATTATTCTTAACTAGCTTTCGCCCGTGTGGAGGTCGGAAATTATTCTACGGTAATGTACTACCGGGATAAATAGTATCCTATACCTATGTTAATCCAGGTTATAAATTATCTGTGTGCCAAATTTAATCCAAATCCGTTTAGCCGATTGAGTAACAAACATCCAACACACAAAAATACAGATTTATAATATTTTATAATATTAATTATATACTAGAGGAGCTCGTGGCTAAGTAATAACAAGCCACACGGGTCGATCCATCAGGTTAAGCTACGCTTGCCGGGATTTATCAGTGGATGTGTGACCATCTTTACATACCGAGATTCCTCCGTGCCTCGGAAAGCACGTTAGGCCGTTGGTCCCGGCTGTCATTCGTGGATATTTGACAGTTGTTACGGGTCGTCAGAAGCCTGAAAGTCTGACAACCAGCCTTACCAAGGGGTATCGTGTTACCCAGTAACTGAGTTGTGGAGGTCACATAGACAGTCGCCCCATGTAAAATACTGGTATTCAGCTGCATCTGGTTAGACTGGAAGCCGATCCCAAAATTGTTGGGAAAGGGTTAGGCATATTGGTAAGAATGTACACACTAATGGGTGGAAGTTACATAAAAAGCCACTTTAGGCGAATTTTGTTCGCATGGCACGGTCTAATAAAAATATTTTTTTAGCAGCAATCAAATGTTGCCAAATGTTTTGGTTTCCCGAATCAGGCATGTAATCACGTCGTTCAAGCTTGCCTGGGCTCAAATGTACCCTGTACATTATTCGTATAAGAAACGTGCCAAATCTCACTGGCGATATTGATCGTTGCGGACTTTTTGGCACAATACTTGTTGTATAATCTGCCTAGCCTTCCCAACAATGTTGGGGTCGACTTTACCCGACTAAGGAATCGAACTCGAATCTCATGCTCAACACAAGTAGCGCTTGCGACCACTACACCAATAAGGCAGTCGACCAACAAGGCAGTCCGTATGTCACTGCAGGGATCCAGCAGAATATCAGCGTCAGGTATATTTGCCTGACACATGCTGAGCTGGACTCCCATTTGGTGCAACCTTGAGACGCACACCGCACTTTGTTTTTCCTTAATTGATTTGAAGTATGTCATAATGCCACTCCATTTTTTTAAGTAAGTATGTACTTTTGGTTTCCTCTTTTGTATATTGGCATCTTGTTTTTATTTATATAAATATTCTTGTAATTTGTTTTCATTTAATTGTGCTTTTGTGTGTCTTTTGTATAACCATATCCATAATCAGCCTATTAACGTTCCCACTGCTGGGACACAGGCCTCCTCTCTGTGAGAGGGAGTGGGCTGTAATCTACCACGCGGGCCCAGTGCTGGTTGGTAGATCACATACCTTCGAATTTTTGGTTCTAAGACATGCCGGTTTCCTCACAATGTTTTCCTTCACCGTTTTTAGAGCAGTGGTGATGAAATTATTTACACAAAGTAAAGCGCCTGCTTGGGTTCGAACCCACGACCTAGAACGCGTAAGTCGGGGCCGTTACCACTGGGCCACCACTGCTCATCAGTAGTGTCTTTTGTATGCTCTGAATAAATGTTTGAGTTTATCTATCTATCTATCAATCAATCTTCCTAGCCTATTCCCAACTATGGTGGGGTCGGCTTCCAGTCTAACCGGATGCAGCTGGATACCAGTATTTTACATGGAGCGACTGGCTATCTGACCTCCACAATCCAGTTACTGGCTACGACGTTACCCCTTGACAAGACTGGTGGTCAAACTTTTTGGCTTCTGACTACCCCGTAGCGACTGTCAAAGATCTACGAATGGCAGCCGGGACCAACTGCTTAACGTGCTTTCCGAGCCACGGAGGGGTCTTGGTATATTATAGATGATCAGGGTCACCCATCCAGGGACTGACCTCGGCAAGCGTTGCTTAACCCTTTAGATCGACCCTTGCGGCTATTATTATTTAGTCACGAGCCCCTAACACAAAACTTGTAACGGGCTAAAATATAATCCGATTAGATTTTTCCGAATAACCTGAATAAGCCCAATGTTTGCCTGATTTGGGAAACGCTATGTTATTGGGGCAGTGATTAATTGAGCAAACAGCAATATAATAACTTCGGTAGGTGTAATAAATATCGATTTTTCCACGCCACTTTCGGGAAAGTCTTTTTAGGGTTCCGTACCCAAAGGGTGTCAAACGGAACCCTTATTAAGTCTCCGCTGTCCGTCCGTCCGTCCGTCGGTCTCTCAGTGGGCTGTACCTCATGAACCGTAGGTATGTAGACAGTTAGAATTTTCACAGATTGTGTATTTTTATTGCCGCTATAATAACAAATAAAAAAAAAAATAATAAAAAAAAAAAAAAATACATATTTTTTATTCATTTAATATTACGTACAAGAAACGTGTTTTTTTGCATTTTTTGCTAGATTTTTTGACATAGTACGGAACCCTTCGTGTATGAGTCGCACTCGCACTTGACCGGTTTTGAAAATGGGGCGCGAATCTACGGGTATTGAAATAGAATACGGGATTACTATGGGGTCCCTCTGTCTATCGCTTGAGTGCCAGGGTCCGTTTAGGCACAAAATAATGTAATGTTTAGGGAATGTGGTGTTTTACAGCGAACTAACCTCAACAATCAAACTAAATAACAAGTAACAGTGACTCAGTGACAATGCAATTCTTACACGGCCCTTTTGCAACGCTACAATTATGCCGCTAGCGGCACGTTATCCGATAAGGATACTGCCTTTTATTTATTAGAAAGTTGATAAACGAAGAAACCGTTCATTTCAGCTGGATAAAGCCTCTCTTCCGGCTCTTTTCATTGTCTTTAAAATAACCTCTATTTGATTAAATTATAACTCGATTCGAATATTCGATTATATCAGACATAACCCTAATCTTGCCGGATTTAACTAAACTACTTTATTAAATTACCTAAGTCAAAGGAGTGATCGAAGTATCTCCTCGAAATAATAATTGTATTATGTCTTTACCACAGACACCTGACGACAACTATGAACCCCGCGGGAATGTTATTGGCATTCGTAATACAGTGAGGTAAATCCCGGCTTAGTTTGTGAAAAAACTCTTGAAATTCTTATTATCTTGGGATGTTACTTTTTCAGTACCTACTGGCCTGTTTTATTGGGACACGTAGGTAGTTAATGTTTGGAACAATAATATTATTTGTAGTTGTGTCTGCCTACACAGCTGTTCCTTTCAAAGCCACAATAGATTTATAGAAAATAGTGATTTTTTATAGGTTTAAGCGCCGCGGTCCTAGCACTTTTATATATTCATAAATATCCAATCTACACCTTTACTATACTTAACATAAATAAAATAAAAAACAATTTGGGTCCTCTTCAATTAAATTGAAAAATATGAACAGAGATTAGATAGATCGAAACCATACGTTTGACAACTCTGCAAACTAAATAAAACGGTATTATTAAAACCAAAAGTTTGACATCCCTGCTAGTAAAAAAAAAACTTACTTGTAACTTATTATTTCTGTTGACGGCCTGGTAAGACCTGTTGACGTAGACCTTAGCGTTGTTCACGTAGATGTCGTCATGCATGGCTCCCCGTCGTGTCGTCACCCACAGAGGGGGGTTCCCATCCAGATCAGTTGATATCGCATAGTCCATGTTTTGGAGGGTCGTCGCCAGATTTGCTGAAAAAAAAGGTTTGGTTAAAGCCAAAATTACATTACGAAATTAGTGACATGAAATGACATAAAATTATAAGTCAAGTGTTTCGTTGGGAACAATCCCATTGTTCACGGCTCCCGCTACTAATGACCGACCGAAGGTTCGGTTTCGGCAAGTTTCGGTTTCGGCAGAAAATCTGCCGAACCTTTGAGCACACCGACACCTTGGCGTTCGTGTCACACGTTGTTCGGCTGACTTGGGGTGAGTTCATCAGCATCTTTTTGTTACTCACAAACTTTTTTTCCCAGATGTAATTAAAATGTTTTGTATTTTTTTTTATAATTTATGTGTTTTGCAAAAACAAGAAAAAAATATTACGTTAGTGTAGTTAGTGTTAACTGTCTGTATGAGTGTAAAAAATAAACCAAATTTCAGTAAGCAATAGATTTATAACATGTGTAAAAATCCGAAGAATCGGTTTCGGTTTCGGTAGAAAGTCCTGTTTCGGTAGGATACTACCCGCCACCCACACACTTGTCCTATCTTTCTTTCTTTTTCGTATGGTTAGTGACTAGCCTGGTGTCAGAGTTTTCAAGCCGCTCATGTAACCTCTGACTTGGCTTCACATGCCGTCGAGAAATATCTCTCAGGCATGCCGGTTTCCTCACGATGTTTTCCTTCACCATTAGTAGTCACCCTAACAAGGGTAGGACGGGAGGCCTATAATTTTATGTCACTTGTAATTTTGGCTTAATTCTATTTACACTGTTACAAGGAACTTTTGGCGTTCGAATGACGGTGCAGTTGGTAAATATTTGCGCAATTGTTTTGTGAAATGTCAACAAATGTCACATGAAAAATAAATGTATTCAAAAAACAAGATGGCGGTTTTAGTGCCAATTATGGCCACGCGCCGAAATAACCTTGTAGCGCAATAAAGGCTTTTGCCTAGTAGTTGGTAACAAACAAAGCAACTACAAAGTAATTTTTTACTTAACGCCGGTAGCACACCTCCGCCGCGAAACCATAGCAGCGAAACCGCAGTAGAAAATTCAAAAGACTTGCGTCATTTTCCGCTACTCGAATCGGATGCGAGTGTGAGTGACTACTGCGGTTTCGCTGCTATGGTTTCGCGGCAGAGGTGTGCTACCGGGGTCAACGCTGCTTTCTTACACACATATCAAGTCAAACACTTGCCAGACATGGATGTTATTTTAGGTCGTAAAGAACATAATTAATTATTAAGTACGTAGCAGTAAAGTACCATGTTAAGGCTTCCGCAGACAGGTGACCATAGCGCGACGCGTCTCTAGTAGGATAATGAAAACTTCATGGAAATTGTTCTACCAGAATCGCGTCGCGCCTGTCTGCATGATCCTTTAAATGTCTTCAGTCGTTTTGCGTGCTATTTTCCAATGCGATGTGTGGTTCCCATCCCAACATAGACCTATGACTTATTTGGTATACAAAAAGACCTCTTTTCACAAATAAAAAAGAAACGCCAAATCTGTTTTTTAAGTAGGAAAAAGTAGTTTTTTGAGTGACCTTTTTAACTTCTGTACCACACAGGATGATCTATGATTTCCCATGCATTTTATAACAATGGTTCAGCTAGTACTGAAAGTCCTTAATTGTATTCAATAACAATGGCAAGGAGCTTTAGATTATAATTACATTCAAACTGATCAAAGCTGCCTAGCTGAGCCTGCTGGTTATTGTATTTACCTATGGGTAGCTTATAGGTATAATAGGTATTCAACAGGCGACGGTTTTGATGATTTAATTAGCATAATCAGCCTATAATGTTCCCACTGCTGGGACACAGGCTTTCTCTGTGAGAGAGATTGGGCCGTAATCCACCACACGGGCCCAGCGCCTGGTTGGTAGATGTCACATGACCTCGAATTATTTTTTGTTCTACGACATGTGGGTTTCCTCACGATGTTTTCCTTCACCGTTTTGAGAGCAGTGGTAATGAAATAATTTACACAAAGTGAAGGGTTGTTCGAACCTACGACCTTCAACTCGTAAGTCATGGCCGTTACCACTAGGCCACCACTGCACTGCTCTCAATTATTTAATTACTAGACTATAATTATTTATATTATATAATTACTAGAATATAATAATTACATACTAGCTGTGCCCCGCGGTTTCAACCGCCGTTTTATTTTTCATACTGACTTTTTTTCGTTTTGTCGGTTCCTAAGGGTTGTAGCGTGATTGTTAATAGCCTATATCCTTCCTCAAGAATTCGGCCATGAAAGGTGAATATAATTTTTTAAATCCAACTAGTAGTTCATGAGATAAGCGCGTTCAAACAAACAAACTCTTTACCTTTATTTTATTATATATAATAATATTTATTAGCATAGATTTGATGGTTGAATAATAGAATAATCATGATACATTACACTGTCACGGTCATACACGTCGAGCAAATAAAGAGCTTATGTCACGATCACAAACATTCTTTGTAAGAAAACTTGGCTCCAGAATATTGTGCCGTTTCTCAGGTCACAAAATCTATTCATCTTCCTGATAAATGACACAGAGTCGCCATTATTAATATTTTATTCAAATAATGCGCGGGCGAAACCGCGTTTGACAGTTAGCTCGTTCCATGACTATTATAATCGGATTATGTCAGCCATATTGAATTGGAGCGGCTCCTTTATCAATCTACGAAAGGGAAGCTTTGAATCTTAAGAAGTTGTGGAATAAATCTAATTCTAGCTTTTACTTTGCTGGCAATTGCCTAATGGTGAATCCACACAGCCCAGCGGCACTGCTGGAGAGTTGGCCACAAGCAAAGCAAGTGCGGCTGTAAATTAATATTCTCAGTTGTCTTAACTTGTCTTGTGACTTTCGGTGAAGTGAGTTGTTCGCAGATACTGGAGACAAAAATGGACGGCAGCCTCGCCGGCAAAATGGCCGCCGGCTTTGTTGCGATTGCCGCACGGCCGCCGGCGCCTGCCGCCGGGCTGTGTGGATCCACCGTTACGACTAACTTTCAAGGTTTCCGTACCCAAAGGATGCCAACGGGACAAGAAACCGTGTTTTTTTAACTAAATAATTGACAAAAAAAAGTATTCGTAAATATTGTACGGTGGTACGGGACCCTTCGTCTGCGAGTACGACTCGCACATGGCCGCTTTTGCTTTGTTTCTTTAAGCCCGCAATTCCCTTGAATCCATAAGACTCAGCGATAACTACTTGTGGCGGCAACTACATCGCCACACGTGAACTACGCATCACACTGACGTCACGCTAAATTCTGCATCGCGCAAGCAGAGTTTACCGTGCGACTACTATGTACAGGGTGACTTGAATATTTGACGTATTCCTTCCACGACATGGTATATCGCCTAGGTGAAAATTCATGGGATCGAATCCCAATTTTATGTTTTTTTGTAATTTCCCACAATTCGTCACTAAATATCACTTTTCTCTCAACTCTCAAATTGAATGGCCTTCATTACTATCCCATTGGTTACTTAATACTTTAGCAAAGCTTTTGATGAAAACAAATTTTTCTAAAACAGTTAAAAGTTCAAGGAAAACGTTTATTAATCATTTTCAAAAATCATCCACGTTCATGAACTTTGGCACCAGTTACCTCAAAATTTTACATTCAGCGTACAAATTACGGAGAAGACATTTTCATTTATTCAGCTACCTAACGAGGTACAAAAGTTATTAAAATATTTAGAGGGTCCGAAGAAACAGTTGATAATGCTGGCAAAGGTCGAATTTGCATGTTACTGAAATAATTAAAATTGTGTTATAATAGAATTAATTAACTGGTTAAGTCATCCCACCACTTTTTAACCTTCCAGTAATCCATCACAAGTTAGGCACCCAGGTCGTCGAGATAATTGGTGTCAAAGTTTATGATTACGTAGATGATTTTTGAAAATGGTTAGTAAACTTCTTCCTTTAACTTTCACCGATTTGATGTTTTAGAAAATTTGGTTAATACCTAGGCTTTATGGGGTGCTTAACTATTGCAAAAACTGTCCTGCTAAGCACAAAGGCAGTATCTCAGAGATACGCCCTTTTAGTTTGTTTTATACCATTCAATAGCTATAATAATTTCGCATCTAATGGTTTAAGCCAAATACCGCTAACTTAAAACATGTAAAAATCCACTCAGAAGTTCTTTATTTCCTTATGTTTCCTTAAATTACAATTTGGGAAAAGTCAATTTTCTCAAAACTTACTCCGATTGAGATACCGCTTTTGTGCTTAGCAGGGCAGAAAAGGTCACACTATCACCTAGAAGGAATACTTCAAATTAAAATTCACCCTGTAGACAACGTCCCGACATCAATCGACGGGCGGTTACTCACCGGACACAACAACAGTCTGGTCGGAGGATACTCCCTTTTCTATAGAGGATGAGTGAATTATACACCCTGTTCCTCATACCTCTATATACTTCAGCTTTCATTTCATTCGAAGTTTAATTTCCATCTCGGCTAACCCTAACCCGTAGTTGACATAAAACAAAGTTAATATTCTAAACAATAAGCAGTGCGGTGAGTTGTAGACATGAGGGGTTAAAATTAATGAATGCCTGGATTCTCACGTAGACAAGGTGAAAATCTAGCAGAATCACTTTAATTTAGGAGTTGCAGTACCTGAACTAGCTTAGTTTAAACTAAAGTACGGGAGGGTTGACTAATAGGATAAGTTCCACAAGTTTCGTCTTTGAGCTTGGTTAAAACAACACGTGACTTTGATGTATGTACCGACATACCTCGGAAAATGTTTTATGCAGATGCATTATTACCTAAAATAACTGTCGAGTCCCTATTACTTGGAGGGTTGGGTAGAGGTGGTTTGTTGTACAAATATTATAGGTAGGTACTATGTTAAGCATAATTTTAAGTTTAAGGAGAGAAACGCGTTCATTTACCGGCGGTAAAGTGTTGATTTGTAGGAATACAATGTGTAACTGAATGAATGCACATTGTAAAAGTATGTGTTCAGAATCGTTTACTTACTGAATCAAGTTCCGTCATTTTTTATATAGATAAAAATAATAAAAATACGTAAATTACAGTCACACTTCCGCTGTAAAGTCAAAACAAACCAAAATGAACGAAGTATTACTCTAAACCTTTAGGCTGCCTGTCTATTGGAGCGGAGAGGAGAGGAGAGGAGCGGAGATGTGCCAAAAATAACCAATAGAATCGCACCTCTGGAGCGGAGTTTTGATTCTATTGGTTAATATTGACACAAATCTCCGCTCCTCTCCTCTCCTCTCCGCTCCGGTGGACAGGCAGCCTTCTAAGTGTGCGACTATGTGCGTGCATAGATTTGCAATGTGATCACAATTTTCTCCAACGATCAGTATAACTAATTTAATAAATAAACAATGTTTTATACAAAAGAGTAAAAATTCAGTGCATGTATTAAGATATGATTATATAATTATTGGGGTGTTTGGTGGTGAGCGTTTTGTAGGTGTATTTTAATAATAGCTTAGAATTTTGGCCTGATGTTGAGAATTGGCATTTAAGGCGAAAGCGTCAGGGTACACCGCAATCAAATTTTCGTACGTTTTTTGCAATTCGTAGGTCAGCATGAGGTTGTATGTTGATCTAAATATGATTGGCGGCCTTATCGAATATTTATTTATTTATAGAAATAAATCTATAAACGCATCATCCCCTTTAAATTCGTCTTTTTTAGTCTAAGGGCCTGTTTCACCACCTACGAATAGCCACTACTTACCAAATAAATTCAAAAATGGAACAGAATTTGTATGATATTATCTGTCAAGTAAGTTAATAGGAACTTAAACGTAGGTGGTGAAACAGGCCCGCCCTTAGTATTACGAAGTGTTCGATACTTAAATTCGTACTGCATAGATATCCGCTTTTCCATTAATAGAAAAATAAACTACCTTATTATATGCTACTGTGTTTATCACATATACTCGTATATTGCTGTCCACTTATCTCAGCCCATTCACTAACCATTTACAAACCGACAACACCCCTAGAAATACAAAAGATAAATGTGCTATCTGCGGACCACACGACTTCAATAGAAAGGCCTTACAAACATACACCCACACACACACAACACACACCCTACACATACGCTTACACCCACAACATTTACGGAACAAATATCTCACATACCTATATGATAGAGGACGAGTGAATCGTCCAATTCACCGTTGAATCTCTGGAATGCCTCGTTGGTTGGCGCGAACAGAGTCATCTGTCGGTAGTGTAGGGTTGTGTTGGCGACCACATTGCGTTCCAGCAGGGATAGAAACTGGGGACAAGAGAAAATTTGAGTTAAATTAGTGTTACCTACACATTTAGGGTCGAAATTGTCTGAAGCATCCCTGATCCGTGTGTAATATCTTCAGTCGTGCGTGAAAAAAGTTTTGAAGAACAGACAGACAGACGGTCTTCATTCTTTATTCTACCCATAATGATAACGTTTTTGTAAACGGTCTTCATTCTTTATTCTACCCATAATGATAACGTTTTACCCATAATGTAAAATACTGGTATTCAGCTGCATCCGGTTAGACTGGAAGCCGACCCCAAGATAGTTGGGAAAAAGGCTATAGGGTCGAAATTGTCTGAAGCATCCCTGATCCGTGTGTAATATCTTCAGTCGTGCGTGAAAAAAGTTTTGAAGAACAGACAGACAGACGGTCTTCATTCTTTATTCTACCCATAATGATAACGTTTTTGTAGACGGTCTTCATTCTTTATTCTACCCATAATGATAACGTTTTACCCATAATGTAAAATACTGGTATTCAGCTGCATCCGGTTAGACTGGAAGCCGACCCCAAGATAGTTGGGAAAAAGGCTAGGAAGATTGATTGAATGATAACGTTTTTCAACTGAATAACGGCGAACCTTCAAAATAAGTAATACAATTTTATTAGCATCCCAAAAAAAAATAAAGAAAACAATTTAGTGTTAGTTGTGTTTATGGTAACTTATAGGTATGTACATCTGATGTGGTGATCAAAGCTGGTGCCCACTTTGTTTATGAAGAGGCCTTGGCCCTGCACTGGGCTGGCATTACTATTATTAATCTTTTTTTTTTGCATTTGATTGTATGTACCTACTTGCATAATTCATATACCTACAGATACATTCTTCTATGGTAAGTAGGTATATGTAATCGATTGAAAACGCAAATACATACTGCTATCATAATCAGGACGTGAATAATGTTCGCACATGGTCAGTATGAAACTAAGTTGCACACTATAAAACAGGAACTTGTTATATTTCAGTATTTGGATGCTGTAACCGACGAGTCAGCAAATGGATCTTTTTTACAATTTTGCTCTGTAGAGAAACATTTAAATGAATAACTTCTACAACCAGTCGATTTGAGAATCACAGAAAAATCTATTTGCGAGAGCAAAAATACATGATATTCGTCCTTTTTGTTGTTTTCTATTTTCACTCTACTCGCATCAGCTGGTTCAGTTAAACTTTCAATTGTACTAAAGTAAGCTGTATAACTATAAAATCGAAGTAGTTCACCGGTGGGTAATAACGGTAGCTATTGTCTGCCAGCTTCACAATAAACAATTCCTTTCACTCGACTCTTGCACCGTGTACCTACAAGTACCTGCTGGATGAAAACAGCTGATATCAATGTATGTTTTATGTCTTCAATCCAGTCTAGGAAGGTTTTTTAAGGGCTTCTTCGTTTTTATTCCAGCACATTTTATGAGTTACATTTTGAATAGAAAGTTTCTGCAAAAGTGAGTGCCTAGAAAAGTTAGCTATTTTCCACAAGCTTTGAAGTTTATGAAAAGTTAGAGATTTTGCCTTCCTTGTGATGTTATGTTTTTTGTTTTATACATTTTTAGGGGTAAACTAAATAAGCCATTTCCATGTTGGTAGCTTGGAACTTGGATAAGGAAATTGATCCTTTTTATATATTTTTTTCCACTTTTGAACCGACTGTCGTGTCGGTACAGTTACTTCATAACTATATAAATAGAAATGAAATCTTATTCGTTGGTAAATGCATCACATGAGAACGGCTGGACAGATTTGTTTTAAAAGGTTGATCTTATTTTTGTTTTAAATAATTCGTAATAGTCCTAATTAGGTTTTGTGGAAAACAAAATTTGAAAAAAATTACGGAAAATTTTCGAATTCGGGAAAAACTGTTTATTTTTTATTTTTATGGGATTTTCGTGTTGGACAGGACAACGTCTGTCGGGTGAGTTAGTTACCTAAAGTTTAACGAAGAGTTACTCAGAAAGATAAAATAATAAAGTTTTTAATACAAGACATAAAAGGGTTTATTTTTTAACCACAACGGTGAACCTCTTGGCCAGCAACTCACCTGATCATCACTTACCAGCGTAAGTAATGATCACGCCGAAGATGTAAGCGAGCTTCAACCGGAATCCTCAACCACAGAGGAACTGGCTATATTACCTCTAACTGAAGAAACAAAACAATTAAAATTGTTTTATGGCGACAGACTTAGATAAGATGGTGGTAGCTAGTCAGGTGGACTTACAACAACCCGTACCACCAACCAAACCGAGCAGAAAATAAAACCCAAAAAAGGAAATTACCTTTTGTCTTGTATTTTCCTCACAAAACCTAAAAGAAGACAGGGAAATATCTCATTATTCATCTTTATAAAGTAACCTCTGCTCCGGAATTCCTGTATTACGTTCTTTTATGCCCTAGGGAGTACAAGTAAGGACTTGTTTAAACAAATATTGACTAATGAGTATAACCCCATCCTGCCTGCGGATAACGAGCTGCCTGGCTTTTCCATTCCTCTATTCATTATAAAATAAAATGTTGCTACTTTAATCCTTTTTTAATCTGTACGCTGTGCAGTAAAGACGTTGCTAAGATATTTTCCCTTAGGACGAGAAACTTTCAGTGATATCTTCAGCGATTCTATTGGTTAATATTGGCACATCTCCGCTCCTCTCCTCTCCTCTCCGCTCCAGTGGACAGGCAGCCTAACTCTTTTAAAATGTTTTATAATATTTTGTATACATTAATTACCTATTAGTTGTTCAGGGTTAAACGAGAACGCTTCGAAACTCGGTTACATATAGCTATGAACGGAGCGTTCTGCGATTTGTGTTTTTATTGGCTTCGGCAGCGTCAGTTACGACTTCACGAGCTAATTGCTAAATGGAACAAAGACTACCCGAAAGTTAGATTCAATAACTAAGAACCCACAATACGGTCGGTATTAGGTAATATTTGCCTATAAATTATTCCATCCATAGCTAGGAAAAGGTTTTTGATCAATAATGTAAGCGGAGAACTGAAACTTTTTATGTAGGTACCTATACTAAAAAACAAAGCCTTTTACCCTTTTAGGTCACCGTATCAAATATCGTGTTGTTTACCTAAAGTATACAAATCCCAACATAAAAATAAAGGTAGTACCAACAAGGTGCCAACACAGTTATTCAACCAGATCACGCGTATTGTGAAGAAAGTGAAACACTTCAAACAATATAATTCATACAAAGAAAACTCGGAAACGGTAATAGAAATCACGTCGTTCGGCGTGGCATCGTGCGTAGTTCCTACAACAATGGTTCCCTCGAGAGCACACTGTTCGCCGACGTATGTACCGGCCTTTATGTTCACGTACGAAGGTGAAACTAGGAAGCCATTGTTTTTTACTTAATAGGAATATAGACTGTATAAGCGGATCAGAATATCTACGGGGATAATCTCCATTCGGCCCTCAAAATGTACTCGATATTATATTAAGCCTCTTTATTTTTGGATTCAGAATAACGGATTACTTACTCATATAAAAGGTTCGTCGAAATATTATATAAAATATATTTACGGGAAAATAAGTGAGTATCGTAATCAATTCCCAGTTTTTCATTCCACCATTCGTTAAATAACTTGTTTAAAAAAGGCTGTTAGCATGTCACGGATGGATATTCGTTAAATTATATAATGAATTCCGGTCTAAAAAGGTTGAACATTTAATAGATACTATTTGAGTACTTTTTAATGAAAATTCCGATGTCCGATTGTTGAAGTTGAAACGTGTGATAAAAATTAATAGGTACGCTGTGTCCAAAGTGCACTTAACCGATGTCTGGCCTATGTATTTTTATTTTAAAACATGTTTTATATGCGTCCTAAGTAAGAAATAAAAGGCGAAATACGATTGTGGGCTAGACTATAAGGTGTGGGGTAGACATTATACTTTTGCTGTCTTTATTAGAATCAAGATGTAGCGACAAAACACAATCGCGAGGTTTAAAGTGCACTGCCACGAGTCCTCGCTTTGTAAAGATTTTCTTTGATGTGTATCTAAACATTTCAAAAGTCAATACAGTTTTGGAAGCCACGACGAAGCCATTTGATACCTCGACGCGGCCGAACGAGAAATGACAAAGCCGAAAATGCGATGCGGCATCGATGCAGCTGCACATAGTCTTAGTTGAAGTTTTAACCTCGTGTGAACTAGGCGTAGGTGCTCAGGATTTCGTACCTTAGTGCTCAAAGGTACTCTAGTATTTGTAGTGCAATAAATATTTATTCGAAGACAACAGCTTGTAGTCGAGCTCGCAACCTGTCATTACGAATTCAGAGTTACAATCTTTAAACCAATCTGTTGTTACTCTTCGGTGTACTGCGAGCCTGTAGTGTTGAGAATGTTATTAATATTGGATACTAGATTGTTAGATGCTCGTTCTTCAAGAGAGATAAATAGTTTGGAAAATCCAAAAGTGCACGCCTCATACTTATCACTCATTCATATATAAATATATAAACGAAAAAGAAATTCAAAACATAGTTTAAAATAACAATTAAATCACTTTTCATGAAGTCGTAATGTCAACGACTGACAAAGATATTTACTTGGCGGTTGCTAGGCAACTCACGGACGAGTGTATGTCATTAAGTCAAATTGAAGTCAAAGGTTGGAAATATTTAGATAAAGATATTATATTTTAGTTAGTATTTTATTAATTATAATTAAACTACTTTGAATAAAAGAGCCATTTTCAATAGGGTTCCTACTACGGCTGAAACAAATGTATAAAAAAAAAATTGACTCAATTAATTGATTTTATCGCAAGCTACAATGTTTTCAGGGTTCATAAATTGACGGACAGGAATTTTTTTTCAACTATTTTTATGCTTTTTCCATTTCTGCTGCATTAAATCAATTGTTAAAAAGTACAGTATTAATCTCCATTTAATTATCTATACAATGGTATATAAATTAAGTAGGTTCTGTGTACTAGCAGGAGTGTAACAATAAAAACAGTTACAGAAATGGGGCAAAAAAAAATTGTCGATCGTAGAGCACACTCTAATGCTTCGCATTACGAGTCGTGCAATAGACGAGCATCCATAATGTGAACATGATAGTATACCGCAATATATATCTACCTACTCTAGGACAGTGGTAGGCAAACTCATTAGTCAATAGCGTCAAATATCAAAATAACGAATGAGATTTCTTATCAGAACCAATCCTGTCTGCGTGTCCAAACAGTCTCAATACTTTTCTCTCCATCTTCCTTCACTCCACACTTCGTTCGCTTGTTGCGTATGATGATGATGAAGGCATCCCCTTCATCATCATCATCACATCACCAGATAATAATTATAAAATTTGAAAGCTGTACAGTAAATGATTAATTTTCAATGTCCTGTAAAGTTTTGGTAAAAATACTTCGGAAATAAATCTTTGTAACATATAGTTTGAATTTTGAATAAAACTTAATATTTTTGAATATATTTAACTGTCATGATCATCAATTTATTTTCCCATCTTTTTGGCTTGTATTTCCTAAATCCAGTCAAAATTCTCCCCAATACCTGGCCTACCACAAATACAACGCACTACGCACATAGATAGATACCCACAAGAACTCTTTCTAAGAAAAAACTATCCAAAAGAAGCCGTACACGGTGTTTCAAACAAACTTGTTACCGCATCATAATACGCCACAACCACAATGCTGTAGCTATTCCACAAAATTCGATACGAACGACATCGAATACGAACATTCTGGATGCAGAATGTACATATCGTCATTCGTGTGCGTAAGTGCGTACCCAGCCTTACGCATACCGGTATCCTGTCTGGGAGTATCTCAAACAAAACACAGACAGCATTATTATGTAATAAGAAGCAGCAGGAGTGTAAGGTCGAGTCACAGGTCTATATTTGGACACTAAGTAGGACAAGTGTCGCAATGTGGCCGGACAAACGTCGCGCTGAGTTGACCGTTAGTTCCTTTTACCGGCTTTACAGTTTTAACTGTGGCACTTTTCTTTTATAAACTGTTGGAAAACAAGAAAACAGAAATAGATTAAATTATAAAAGATTTCTTTCAATTCCGATTAATGAAAATTGTTGTCTTATTATTTTTGTTAACCAATTTAGTAATGACGAAAGCGTTACCTACAGTAAACAATCGGAGCAGTCTTTGGGGACTGCCGATAGAAGTGAAAACTAAGTAACGCCATCTAACGAAATTGTCAGGAATTTATGTGGCTTGCTGTCAGTACAAGAGCTGTAGCTCCATAAAAAATCCAAAAGAATAAAACAGAGTGCACTGTCAACACGAAATTTATCATGAGAAGCGTGTGGTGACGATGACGTTCGGTGACGATGACGCAAGTACCACGATTTTTGTTCACCCAAAACGTGCCTAAAGAAGATTTCACTGCAAAAATAAGTCATAAGAGTTACTTGTTTTCAAAAGAAAAATGATTGTTTAGTATCTATATTTATCTATCCCGAAAGCCCGGAAACCTGACAAACAGTCTTACCAAGGGGTATCGTATTACCGAGTTGCTGGGTTGTGGAGGTCAGAAAGGCAGCCGCTCCATGTAAAATACTGGTATTCAGCTGCATCCAGTTAGATTGGAAGCGAACCATTGGGGAAAGGCTAGACAGATTGATTTATCTATATTTATATCTATAGGTATTTATATAAGAGCTGCAGAGTTTGCCTTTTGGATTTTTGTTTGAATGAGCAAATCTTTCTAAATGCCTGTCAGATTTGAAAAATTCTTTTTGCATTTGATAGCCCAATTCTTAAAGAAGCAATATGCAATTGCATATGCAATTTACCATCACGCTACGACGCTTAGGAGCCGAGCAAAGAGGAAAAGAAGTCAGAAAGAACGCTAAGCGAAAACGAGATAGCGCGGACGGGCGATGGTAAGCGACGCGGTGAATTTCACGGGCAGAAGCTAGTCACAAGATAAAAATAGAAGATAGTCGAACACAATGCCGATGTTTTAACATAGAAGTCCCAAACATTTCGACTTTCTTTGTAACTTACCGAATCTCGTTAAAACTTTTAGCCTTTTTATTTCAGCTAACAACTTTTTATTGGAGGAGACACAATAGCCTACAATGTTCCTACCTACATACTATATTTAATATCGACCTGTATAGTTTTTATACAAGGGACTAAACATTATAGACTGTCCTTTGAACGAGAAGTTTTATATTTATTGTTATTATTTTGTTTGTCGCAGCCAAATTCTGAACAAAATACAGAGATTGACTACCTTGTTGGTTGATTGCATCGTTTGTATAGTCTTCGCAAGCGCTACTGCTCTTTTGAGCAGTAAATTCAAAATATTTTATTTCACATAAACCTACATGGGCACTTATGAAACATCAGAAGCTAGATGCACGGTTCCAATTGGTCGTTTCCTATGGAGAAGAGCCGGCAAGAAACTCCAGGGTTACTCTTTTAAAAAATGAATGCTGAGCATGAGATCCTGGGTTTGATTCCCACGTCGGGCAAAGTGTTAATGGATTTTTTTAAGGCACTTCAACGACTTATTCTCTAAGAACAAACAAAAATCACATACAGTTTTAGGAATTGTGTGTCGGGTAAAGTGTTATTAGGTTTTTCTATCTGGAATTTCTCAGTAGTAGCCCGGAGCCTGGATTTGTGCCCGGTTGATGGCAATAGGCTCGCCCCCTATTACATGGGACTTGAACATAGCTGGCGAAATGTGGGTGTACTAGGTAGGTACACCTCTGCCTAACTCTTCGGGGAAACAAGCCGTGATGTTATGTTGTTACAGTATTTTGTATACTAAGATATGAGGAGTTAATTATGAAGGTGACAGCCGGAGGACTTAAAGAAAACCGAAGTTATTTTAATAAAGGTTTAATTAAGATAAAAATTACAATATAAACTTAAGCTAATTCCTAAGTCTAGATTCGGACGATGCTAGTACCGAAGTGTCTAAAATTAATTATCTTAAAGATTACAATGCTACCGATTCCTAAACGTGGATCAGCAGATTCTAAAGTAGGTGAGCGTTCGGCGATTCGGCGACACG
Source organism: Conistra vaccinii (assembly GCA_948150665.1). Classification (NCBI taxonomy): domain Eukaryota; kingdom Metazoa; phylum Arthropoda; class Insecta; order Lepidoptera; family Noctuidae; genus Conistra; species Conistra vaccinii. The sequence continues at coordinate 8,492,241 of OX411318.1, read as the reverse complement.
AGGCGCCGATTCGTTGATTCAGCAAAATGATAAACTGCGATTTTATGTGGAAACATCCGATTGACGTAATTAGGTTATCATTTCGCTATTCGGATGATTTGGTGTAGGCAGGGCACGTAACACCTTCCCCCTCAGAACAGCAACTATTTGAGAACTTTGAGCGAAAATGTTGCTGGTATCTGTTTCTTGGTCCTGGGTGATTCTGCATCTTCATGTTGATGGTTTTCGAGTCTTTCATCTGATGTCTGTGGTTTTCTAACCTTTGTGCAAATGTTATACCGTCGTATGGTGATAGTAACGGTCAGTACAATTACACCGAATAGTACTACGTATAGTGGGATCGTCGTATGGTACAGCGAATATTCCATATTTGCGTGATCTATCTGTACTGGATGCTGCATTAGGATCTTATCTTCGATTTCGTGTAGGCTTTTCAGGTGCAGTGAGTTTAGTTTCAGATGTGGGATGGATTCTTCAACAATGTTCAGGTTCATAGGTATTTCAGTGATTTTTAGCGGCTGCCCTTTGATATGGTCATTAATGTTGGTAATCGTGAATCGATCGGTGCGTAATAGGCATTTTTGCGGGATAGTGGCGAGATAACTTCCGTGCAGAGAGATGAATTCTTGACGTTCGCATTGTAGCTCTGTGCGGGTCGGTTCTGGAAAGGTAAGTGTGTATCGTCTGTCGTCCAGTTGTTCCATTGCTGCTTTAGTCAGTGTGAGCTTCGTAGGTAGGCATGATTTCTCCAAAGATTGGTTGTAGATGAGACCTTGGATACAATCTAGATGACCTCTCGTTGCTTGATGGTTGATTCCTTCTTCGCAGAGATGATATAGGTCGAACTTCGGGCATTCAGCCTCCATGTACTTGAAAGCTTTCCCGTTGGTTGCAATGAAGGGATAAGGAGGAATGTAGGTGTACATGGATTTATTGGGAACTATTGCTAATCTGTATAATTCAAATTTATCAGGAGAGATTATTGGAACTTTAAATATGATAACTATTTTTTTATTTGTGTAATAATAACCAGGTTTTATGACTGTATAGTACTCTCTTAAATCTGCATCTAGTAACTGATCCTGGCCGTATATAGATTTTAATCGCTTAGTCATATTACTTAAACTATCTATGCTTAACATACTATGATGGGTGCTCGATGCACGTATAAAAGCTAACGTATCTTCAATTCTAATTATCTCTGAAAGTAAATCTTCCGCATTATCGCTAATTATGGTCAATAGCTGAGCAAACTTTGCAAATCTTATAAGATCATTCTTAGCAGCAGCTTTCTCGTCTAAGAGTAATACTAATGTACTATTGATCCTCTCTTGATTGCTTACAATTTTTGAGAGTATGTCACTATATCGGGCCATCCAATTTTTGTTAAGACTGATATGCTCATTTAACTCTGATACTATTTTGTCGTTGTTATTTTCTAAAATGTTAATGGCATTATTATACTTTTGGGCATCCGTATGATCTAAGTTTCCGGTAATGCTCTTTATTACGGACCCTAATCCGTCTACGAGACCTCTCTTGCTACGACCGGGTTCTAGCGTTTTTAACTGAGAACTAACTTGACTTAATTTATTAGTTAAATGATTGATTTGTAGTTCATATAAGAGAACGGACTGGTTATCTAGTTTAGTCTGGAAATAATCGAGTTGGGACATTACGGAATTGAGTCTATGTTCAATGTCAGTTAAGTCAATGTATTGTAGGAAAGTGTGGTAATGTGTGATGAGCCTTGTTTGTCCAAGGTTGAAAGGTAGGAGTCCGGGTCCATCGTCTAAGCTTTCAAGTTTTATCTCGAGCGCCGGTATTGGTTGAACGATCAGCGCCAGTAGTATTCTGTAACAATTTTGAACTCTTAGGGGTACGTTTGAGTCGAGACTTAGCTACAGGGCCTTTCTTTTTGGAGGTGTATATATGAATCGGAAGGTCAGCTAAAACAGTGTCATGTGTGTAACGTGGTGCTAATTTTTGTCGGCAGGCTTCCGGGTTAGAGATGAATATTTGTTGCTCCGGTTGATATTCTATTTCGGGCTCTCTGTCCTTGTTCCTATTTTGTATAATATCTGTACGGTCGGTAAGCGTTAAGTTGTTGATAAGGTCATATACAGTTTTCATCTGGTCTCGGTGTGTTAAGATATATTGTTGCATGAGGTGTTCGGTCATGTTAACGTCAAGGGGATCTCTTGGGTCAAGATGTCCTCTAATTATGTCATGTGGTCTACACTTGGTGAAGCTGTGAACTGAACTATTATATGCTAATATGGCATAAGGCATGATATTGATTACAGATTCGTCTTTCTGTCGTAGTCGTAAAATACGTAAGTGTTCTAGTAACGTAGAGTGAAATCGTTCTACGATCCCGTTATCGTTAGGGGAGTGTGGTAATGTTCTATGGTGGTTAATTTTGTGTAGTCTTGTGAATTCGGAGAATAGCTGGTTTGTGAATTCTGTGCCGTTATCGGTCACTATGGTCAACGGTAAACCATGATGTGTACAATAATTTAAAACTGCCTGAAGTACGCTTATTGCTGTACCATCTCTCAAATGGTACGCTTGTCCGTACTTTGAGAAAACATCTACCATTGTTAAATACTTTTCGTTTTGAGCTGTGAAGAGGTCCATATGTACTAATTCGAAAGGTTTAGTTGCTGGGGGTACTACATTAAATTGTGGTCTGATCGGGTTCCTATCATATTTCGTTTGTCCGCAAATGGTACACTCATTAATATACTTAGTTATTTCCTCCCTCATCTTAGGCCAATAATATTTCCGAGAAAGGGCAAGATGACACTCGTTTATTCCTCTGTGATTAGTTTTTCCTTCATGATACTGTTTTATAATGTCTTGCTGTCTTAAATATTCTTTGACGTCCTCTAATTCTGTTTTTGCTAATACTAAGTTAATAGCTGAGCTTTTAAAATGATTCTGAATAATAGGTATAATTGAATACATTCCTAAAGGTGGAGTTATTTTTATAGCGGTTTTAACTTTGGGGTTGACATATTCTTTTATGGCATACACTACGTCTTGCTCTAAGTTCGATTCTGAAACCTGAATAAATGTACGGGTGTGTGTATCAAAAGGTTTAGTGGCGGTTGTACGTCGTTTAATATCTCCTACTATAGTTATGCATAACTGTCGGTGAAATTTATTCAAAGGTTCATCAGTAATAGGGATTTCTAAAATAGGGTTTTCAGTGCTGGTATGTGCAGTGAGAGTCGTAGAACTTGTTCGCGAAGGTGGTCGCTCTGAAGGGTTAACTATCATTGACTCTGTCTCCTCATTGTTAATTTCTACTCGGGATAAGGCGTCGGCATTGGTGTTATATTTTCCCTTTTTATAAACTATAGTGTAGTCGTATTCACTTAGTTTAAGTCGCCATCTAGTTAGTCTTGAGTTAGGTTCCTTAAGGTTCATTATCCACTGTAGTGGCTTGTGGTCGGTGTATATTTTGAATTTGCGACCAAATAAGTAAGGCCTAAAATACTTTGTAGCCCATACTATAGCTAAAAGCTCCTTTTCGATAGTACTGTAGTTGATTTCACTATCGTTTAAGGTTCTTGAGGCGTAGCAGATGGGTTTATCTGAACCGATGGTGCCTTGTGAGAGTACAGCGCCTATAGCTACGTTAGAGGCGTCAGTGGTTAGGATAAACTCTTTGGTGAAGTCGGGGTATTGTAAGATTGGGTCGTTTGTGAGTAAAGTCTTACATTTGTTGAAACAGTCAATGTAGTCAGGATCAAAAGTTATTTTATTAGTCTTTTTAAGGCATTTTGTCATAGGCTTGGTGATGCGGGCAAAATCAGGGATGAATTTTCTATAATAGCCTAATAATCCGAGGAACTGTTTTATTTCTTTCGGAGTTTTTGGTAATGGGTATTTTTCTATGGCTGCAATTTTATCAGGATTAGGCTTAACACCTTCTCCACTGATTACATGACCTAAAAAAACCGTTTCTAACTTTAAAAATTCGGACTTATCCATCTGAATCTTAAAGTTAGATTCTTGCAATCTCTTAAATACTTTTTCTAAATTAGTCATGTGTTCTTGCAATGACGTACTAAAGATGATGACGTCATCCAAGTACACGAGGCAGATGTCATTTTGTAGGCCTCTAAGCACATTATCCATCACCCTTTGGAAGGTGGATGGAGAGTTCTTTAAACCCATGGGCATGCGCAAGAATTCAAAGTGCCCATGTTCTACATTAAAGGCTGTCTTCGGAATGTCATCAGGGTGCATCTCACATTGATAAAATCCAGATGCCAGGTCTAGAGTAGTGAAATACTGGCATTTACCAAGCTTGTCAAGTATGTCATTTATGTTAGGAATTGGGTATTTGTCGTCTATGGTCTTGTCATTCAGTTTACGAAAGTCTACTACGATTCTCCACTTCTGTTTGCCTGATGCGTCGGCCTTCTTAGGAACTACCCAAATAGGTGAACTCCAAGCTGATTCAGAAGGTCTTATGATACCTTGGTCCAGCATCTTAGTGATCTGGTCTCTAACTTCTTGTCGGTGAACAAAAGGGTAGCGATAACTCTTCGTGTATACTGGAAGTTCGTCAGTCGTTCTAATACGGTGTTTTATTTTATTTGTAAAAGTCAAAGGTTCTCCCTCTACATAGAATACATCAGCAAAACGGGCACATAAAGTTTCTAAATTCATTTTTTCCTCGATGTTTAAATGGTCTGTACGCAATCGCGATAAAACCTCTTTAACGCGCTTAGAATCTTGTTTAGTGCTAATGCACTCGTTATTAAATATCACGGCTTGTAAAGGGCGTTCAAATGTTACAATTAGGTCATAATCGGTCGGGTTTTCAATTTCTACGATACCAGTACAGTCGGTAACGCGAGTAATGCATTCATGAATAATGCAATTACAATGTATTTGCTGAGCTATGGAAACGTCACCGTCTGGACTAAAGATAGGAATATTTAATAATTTTGATGACTTCGCGGGAACGGTTTCTTGATAATTGGACTTTTTACGTTGATAAAAATGAATAGGAATGGTTGTAAACTCCGTAATTAAATTATTATTTTTAAGATCAATCTGTGCTCCGTCGAGTAAGTCTAGGCCTAACAGACCGTCAAAGTAATTATGGAACTTATAGATGAAAAACTTAACATTCGTAGGGTTATTAAATTCAGAAAAGTTCGGAATAGTAATAGAATGTTCATGCGTGCTGGTAACACGGGCATTTGTTACTTCAAAGGGGTCAAAGTTTAAAGGTATATGTGAAAAGTATTGTTCGATTGCCTCGGGACTAATAAAAGACTGGTTAGCCCCGGTATCTACTAATAACTTAAGTGGCGGATTTGATATCTGAATGTAACGTAATTCTTTTTTAGATTGTATATTTAATTCTATTTTAACCCTTTTTGATCCTTCTCCTTGTGAAAATCCGGATTAGCATTAGGGGTAGGCTGTGGTGCTTCTAAGCATTTCGCGTTATTAGAACCTTGAGATGATGTGTTGTCTTGTACATATGAATGATAGTCGGGCTCGGTCTGGTTGAGATAATAAAAGTCGGGATAGTCATAGTAACTGGAATAGTCAGGTTGTTCATAGTAATAGTCGGGATAGTCATAGGCGTTTTCAAAGTCGGTCATTTCGTTATAATTCATTTCACGCGTCCTAAAGTAATTACTAGGTGGTGGGTTTCCCGATCTACGCCAATCGTGTCCTGGTGACCCAAGTGGTCTTGATACGAAGTGGCTAACACCGCTCATTGGTTTCGGACCTGAATTGTGTGCTGGGGAACTTGCGTTTGGTAATTTAAACACGTTACTCTGGGGGTGGTAGTTTGGCGGGGGTGCACGAAACATTTGCTGGGTACGACTAAACATGTTAGGGGCACGATGAGGTACCTGATTCTGCTGGAAGGGTGGCCTCCAGTGTTGCTGCTGCGGCTGCATGGGCATAGGCTTATGCCAGCTCGCGCCTGCACTCGGATAGCTAAAAGATTTGGGTGTGGTCATAAGGACCGCGGGTGGCATTCTATGGGTTGAATGCACTTGCTGTGTCGGGTTACGTCGCTCGGGGATGCTTTCGTTACGTTGCTGTAGGTACATGACATTCAATTCCTGCTGTACAAATTCCAGAGCCTTTTCTATAGTTTCGGGTCTCATACATCGGATACGGGACCCTAAAGGTTCTTTAAGACCTCTAACATAAGATTGTAACGTTAGTTTTTTATAAAGATCGCGTTTTGCTTCGATAGTAGTAGCTATGTTTTCGTGAAGGGTGACATAAGTCATTATAGTGCTAAAAAGAGTCTGGCATTTGTCGTAATATTCCTGCGGGGTGCTATTTCCTTGCGTGAGTAAGGACATGTCATTATATAAGGCGGTCTCGTCCCTCTGATCGGAAAAGTTGTTAATTAATGCGTCACGAATCCCTTGCCAATTTCCCGGTATACCGTTGGAATTTATAGTTGTAGCTGCAGATCCCGTGATTTTATTCAAAATACCGTTTATTACGCACAAATTAGTTAGCTCACAGTTCGGGTCATTTCTGACGTATTGTATTACGAGCTGATCGCATATTTTAATAAAACGAGTTAGAACATTCGGATTGCCATCAAAGTCTGGTACTGGGCGCAAAGCCTTAAAGATAGTATCGGGGTTCAATTCCATTTCGTCACTATCAAATAATATATCTATTCCTAAATTATCTAAATCTATAACCCTATTTAAATCTACTTCCCTGGTCCTATTTATCTGTCTGGAAGAGACAGATGTTCTCCTAATTTCCCTTGGATGAAAAATTTTGAATTAAAATTATATAAAGGGGTGAAAAGGAAGGACTAGGAAGCAACACTTCAAAGAAAGTTTCAAGTACTTACATATACATGGTTTCCTCGGTGTATCGATGGCTGGATACGTCCTCAGCTGCGTCTTCTTAAGTTCGGATATTCGACGAGGTACTTGGAAATACCGACAGCGACTATCGGAGTCAGCAGATTAACGATTTTTGGAAATCTATACCGCGCCGCGTGCTGCCTCGAATATCCTACCGACTGCGCCAATTATGAAGGTGACAGCCGGAGGACTTAAAGAAAACCGAAGTTATTTTAATAAAGGTTTAATTAAGATAAAAATTACAATATAAACTTAAGCTAATTCCTAAGTCTAGATTCGGACGATGCTAGTACCGAAGTGTCTAAAATTAATTATCTTAAAGATTACAATGCTACCGATTCCTAAACGTGGATCAGCAGATTCTAAAGTAGGTGAGCGTTCGGCGATTCGGCGACACAAGGCGCCGATTCGTTGATTCAGCAAAATGATAAACTGCGATTTTATGTGGAAACATCCGATTGACGTAATTAGGTTATCATTTCGCTATTCGGATGATTTGGTGTAGGCAGGGCACGTAACAAGTTACACAAAAGTGGTGAATAAGCAAAGCTTGGTATTATTTTGTGTGGGAAATGCTAATGGATTCTGTCAACTTTATTTTCTTGAAATTTGTAGGCGACTAAATAACAAAACGAGTATAAAATGCTTTCGTGTAATTATTCTGAGTCGGGAAAAGAAATATATAAATATAAGATTCATAAAGCTATCAAGGTTTTTTTAATATTTATAGAAAAGCTGAATTATTGTGACGTGTTTTTTTTTGTCAGATAATGTTGAATATCTAATATTATCTTAATTTTTTTATCGAAAAATTCCACTGGCTTGTAAAATTCCACTGTTTAAAGGCTGTCTCTAAATAACGTTCCACTTGTATGAAATTCTTGGAGGTACCTAATTCGTAAAAGTGTTCCTACTAGAGGAACAAAATATTATTATAGATGTCCAAGTGTGTGTGTGTGTCTGAGTGAGTGACATAAATATACGTAGCAGTAATGTCCACACAACATGGCAGGTAATGGCCCAGTCCCATACACACAATATGCTCGCACTGACACTTATGCCACCAGGAAATAACCATAATTTCACCGCGCTCACAACCCGCTACATTTCTTTATTTCACTATATTTTATTCAGGAAAAACATGTTACCATTAAATGTGAAATACGAAAATATTTTCAGCTGAAACTAAATTACTTGATGGTAAACGAACGGACGGATTGACGCAATGTCCTTTTTTCGTTACTTTGTTTTATGCACTTTTGGGAAATGTTTAACTAGGTATCAAACTAACCATGTTTTATGTTTTAAAACATACAAAAAACAACTTTGGCTGAAATAGATAGAGAAAAAGAAAAAACGACCGAGCCTTACTACAGTAATCGCGTATGATGTGTAACATCTGAACTGACAGTACCAACCTCTCGACCAAATGAATCTAACGGCCAACTCTCATCAGTCAAATAAAATAGCGCGCGCTTCTCCGGCTTCCTGTTACACACTTCCGTCCCTTTCCACAAAATCACTCCCACAGATTGCAGAAAAGCGAGTGGAAAGATGTTACACATCAAAAAAACGTTTAAAGACCGTCTTTAAATATGAACCATGTTTATTAGAATTCGGCACTATAAGAAAAAAAGTGCAGATTGCATTCGCAAAAACCTGAAATCATAAGATTATCTAATCTCACATTCATTTACAAACCATTTTACTAAAATGAACGAAAAACAGGTGAACGGATAATTACAAAACATTCAATTTATGGCAACATCGTTCTCCCCATTGACAGTTCAAATAAGCTTATGAATACTAACCATTTCGAAGTTCATTTACCAAACAATGCAAAACAAACTAACGCACAGGTGCTCCATGTACGCACAGCATTACCAGTGTCCGGCCTCTAAACCGTAATGCCCTGGAGACTATAATTTAAAATTCATGCTACTCCATTCCATAGTGAACCAATTAAAACTCTCATTAATAATGATCAGGATTAGCTGTTCCGCAGTACTCATGATTGCATTCACAAATGTACGCAGCTGGATTTATTTCGTTCGCATTGTACGGAAAACAACAAAACATCTTTTGTGATACCATCAGGTTTTTCATCCGTTATTTCTGTCTCTTTCTTTTTTTTCTGGTAAACAAAGGACAACCGTGTCAATTGACTATTTCTCGTGGAACTTGCAACAGTCGCCGCTTAGCGCACTTCTGTAGTTTTTAAGTTTTCTTGAAGTAAATTCGCGAGGTGTGTACTTAGCCGTTAGCGGCGCACGTATGACTGCATCCGCTGTGTGAAATTGTTTCTGCATGACCCAAAATGATTTTTGTATTATTATTTTCGCTTTTGGAGGTAGTTGCACGTTTCACAGTTGCGTTTGTATCGAATTTTGTCGTCGTTTTGCGACTTATTACTTTGCGGTATGAATTATATACGCTGTAGGTACGTGTCTCGCTTTAGTTAAAAGCATTGTGCTAAGTTTACGTTACTAATTTTTTTAAATAATATAACAAGTAACCCTGCTTTGAATACCAGAGCATACATACATGCCTACATTAGTCATTTTCAACAAACATCGTCATATTTCAGCCAATATAGGTACTTTATGTATACGAGAAATAGTGTTACAGCCACATTAGACCGATTTTAAATTTTCCATAGAAACAGAGATTTCCAGTTATCTGTTTTTAAATAAAACATTTAGAAAATGTTCTTAAACTAAGTTTTTAGACCTTTGTACCCGTGCATATGCGTATGAAGTTTAATTAAAATCGGTTCAGTCATTTCGAAAAACAAGGGCTTGAAAGTTTGTATGAAATGCCGTAAGACGTAAACCCTCTTAATGAATTATACCTTTAAACCTTCCTCATTAATCACTCCGTCCATTGGTGAAAACTGAAAACCGTATGAAAATCCGTTCGGTAGTATTCGAGTTTATCGCGTTCAGACAGACAAACAGACGCGGTTGGGGGTGGGGGGGACTTTGTCTAAACTAATATTAAGATTTTATATAATTATTTCTTTGTTACGCGTTCACGCCCAAGTAGCAAAATTTTCCTATAGTAATCGACTTACAAGAATAAACGTCATATAGGAATCTAATAAACGCTTTGACTAAGGCAGTGATTTTAAAACAGCATCTTACAAGACGATTTGCGCTACAAGTACATACGATCCTATAATTAGTTTTATAAACGGTTACAGGATTACTTTATAAGATTCTTACTAGAGCATGCAGTCTTATAAGCACATGTTATAAAACTAATTAGGAAAGTGTCGGTTTTGATCCTATAAATGCATTTAATATAATTATTTGCTCTTGTTAATGTCTTGTTTCATTCTTCTATAAGACATGCACTTTTATAAATGTCTTAGATATAGCTGCTATAGGTCAAGGATATTATAGGATTGATTCGTCTTAGTCGTGATCTTATTTGCTCTTGTTAACGTCTTGTTTCATTCTTCTTTAAGACATGCACTTTTATAAACGTCTTGGATATAGCTGCTATAGGTCAAGAATATTATAGGATTGATTTGTCTATGTCGTGACTTTTAATGGATTGTTAGCACCAAACTAGCACGCCCTCCGATTTTTATAGGTAAGATTCTACTTATTAGTGTCCTATATTTGCTATTACCGGTTTGTATCCCTACACAGCCCACTCTTGATCTATTTCGTATTCAATTTTATAGATAAATATAAAATCGTTTCAAAGTAATTCTGACACTATTCTGAAAATATTAGTTCTGTTTAAAACATTATCTTAAATGTACTAGCATGCGGAGTTTTTTATGTTGTATTACTAAGAATCCTAAAACTTAAATATGGTGGCGAAATTAAATATGGTGGTATATCCTGTAGTAGTCTTAACCTTGACTAAATTGTTTTATAAAAGTTTTGATAATGCAATATTATGACACGTAATCCAGATCCCATGGCGGCTTAAGTATTTGTTAATAATTATCGAATAAAATAATAACAAATATGTTTAGTTTTGAAGGGGCGTGAAGATATGTTTATTAGCATCGAACACTTCATCAATAAAATTAATTTCGCAAGTTGAGTAGGCATTCTATACACAACAGTCAAAAGACAAAAGTTACCTATTTCAAATAGATTATTAGAATGTGGAATACGGGAAGTATTCCACATTTGAAAATATTTTATTTTTTTCTTAAGTTACCAGCACGGCATCGTTACAAAAAGATGATCGAACGAATGCTCTAGTAATAGCATCGCGCTGCCAAATGTTGGATCAATTAAACCAGTAGCGGCACTAGTCAGATCATTGGAGGACTAATCCCGCTTATTCAGTGCGTTTACCGGATCTTTATAGGACAATTATATCTTGTAAAAGCACCTAATAAGATAATTATAAAATCGAATTGCACTTTACCGGACTGTAAAAAAACGTCTTTAGTGCATAATGTTCCTATAAACTGCGCCCAAATGCGGCTTTATAAACGTTTGTAGGATTTTAATAGGACAAAAAAATACATGCTCCTATGATATTCACATGACCAAATTTTGCTACTTGGGCGCTAAAACGGCTGAACGGATTTGGATGTAATTTGGCACATGGGTAGACCATAATCTGGGTTAGGACATACAACACTTTTTATCCCGATATTTCTACGGGATCAAGACTTATGCGGGTGAAACAGCGGAGCACAGCTAGTTTTATAGTACCTATGTAGTGAAGATGAGACGGCAACGCTACAATTAAAATCTACGTAACTATTTCGTTCAATTGCTTCATTCAACCCAAAGAACCAGCGTGTTACTATAATTTCGTTCAATTGTTTCATTCAACTAGCATGTTCCACAGTCTCTTTCCAATCAAAAACATAAAGAAGAACGTGTCTAGAGCGACGGGTAGTGACGTCACTTTCGTCAAAGTGGATGCTCACACAGCTTTAACCACAGTATAAATAAGGAGCATTATTATATCTTCAAAGAAAATGGCCGAAACGACGCGCTTCGAAATCTCAGTGTGTATCAGTACGCAAGTCTTGAGTGCACGGCAGTTATGCACGAACGGTTTATCTACCGAGCGGCCGTAGGTAATTATTGCAAGGTCACTGCCGAGATATAATACTGTTACTTTACTATACTGTGCTTTAACTGACGTATCCGAGTCCAATCACTAGCGAACAAACATGAGTTCGCTTCACTAACTCTGCACACGAAGTGTTGCCATTGCTTTAAATGATTCTTGGGTGTTGCCACATTGACGGTTCCTAATTAATTTCTGTGGTCTTCGTATTTCTGGATGAAGCGAAACTTGATAAGCTTGTTTATTTTAAGCTGTTGCTATTTTCAGAATATTTTCCGCTAAATGAAAATAATATTAACGCCGGAAAAATCCTTCGTTTATTTTTGCTGGTCAACACAAAGTAATTTATAGAAAAGCTTGTAGGCTTTAGTATATAAATATTATTTATTTAAGGAAAAAACCTGAAACGAAGCCTTAGGCTGCCTGTCTACTGGAGCGGAGAGGAGAGGAGAGGAGCGGAGATGTGCCAAAATTATTCAATAGAATCGCACCTCTGGAGCGGAGTTTTGATTCTATTGGTATTCTATACTGACACATCTCCGCTCCTCTCCTCTCCTCTCCACTCCGGTGGACAGGCAGCCTTAGTTCTCATTACCTGATCCACTTATATCAAACTCAGTTTGAAGAATTTGATTTTCTTCGTCTGAGGAAAGTAGGCGGACTTACGATAAGTACTGACTTAAATATCCACCAAAGAGTGGCAATTAGACTTAATAAAATATTCAAAAGTGTCTTTACAGTACAAAATTTTAGAATCATTGTCACTTATCCTCTAATATTGATCGCCTTATTAATAATCTGTACAATTATACCGACATACCATAACAACATAACATCACGCTCGTTTTCCCGAAGGGTTGGGCAGAGGTGTACCTATAGCAGGTACACCCACATTTCGCCAGTTATGTTTAAGTCCCATGTAATAGGGGCGAGCCTATTGCCATCCACCAGGCACAAATCTAGACTCCGGGCTGCTACTGAGAATTTCCAGATAGAAAAATCTAATAACACTTTGCCCGACCCGGGAATCAAATCCAGGACTTCATGCTCAGCAGTACCGCTTGCGTCCACTAGACCAATGAGGCAGTCAAACACCTATACATATACCGACACCTACCACCATCTATACCTACATATTATAAATTAAAGTTGCTTTTCATGTCTATCTGTGTGACCGTGCTTTTCTTCTAAACTCCAAAACGGATTTGGATGCGGTTGTCACCATCATTCAGAGAATTTATTCTAGAAGGTTTATGTGGTTAAAGAAATTTATTTGTCAATAAGAAATTACAAGGATTTCACTTACATGAGAACATTTTTAGAACTTTAAATAATATAGTATTACTAACGGCCCTGATGGCAGACGTTGTCCAATTGTGTTTTCAAACCATCCAGGGACCCAGTCAAATACGAGTATACACATAAAATTTTATTCAAATCGGTCCAGCCGTTTTGGAGAAGTTAGGTGACAAACACACGCACCGAAGAATTATGTATATATATATATATATATAAAGATATGAAATTTGATACACAAACTAAGCAGGTATTTATACAAATCATTAATTATTTATTACGTGTAGGTAGCTACATAACATACATAATTATATATTATAATCAGCCAATGTTCCCATTGTTGGAAACACACGCCTCCTCTTTGTGAGAGGGGCATTCATATTAAACCAACTTATAATAAAGAAATGTTGTGAAATGTTTTCTCATGTCCATAAACCGAGCGATGCAAGGACGCCTTCAATCTGCCTAGCCTTTTCCCAACTATGTTGGGGTCGGCTTCCAGTCTAACCGGGTGCAGTTTTTCACTTGGAGCGACCTCCACAACCCAGTAACTGGCTGGGTAATACTATACCCCTTGGAAAGGCTGGTTATCAGACTTTCGGGCTTCTGACAACCCGTAACGACTGTTAAAGATCCACGAATAACAGCCGGGACCAACGGCTTAACGTGCTTTCCGAGGCATGAAGGAGTCTCGTTATGTAAAGATGGTCACCCATCAACGGACCAACTACGGCAAGCGTAGCTTAACCTGATGTATTGACACGTGCGGCTGTTATTACTTTGCCACGAGTCACTAATTATGTATATGAACAACTATAATACAAGTAAACAACTAAACAACTGAACCTCAATATCAACCCTCAACTGTAAACACGAAATTTTAGTACGTTCTGATAGTATTAACCTTAATCATATCTACAAAAAACAGCCAAAGCTTTTATTTGATACTTAGTAATTATAATTACTATTAACAAGGTTCATAAAATCGGAGAATGGTGTTAAATAATATCCATCAGATTTGTTATATCAGGCGACCTTTCCCTTTACGTTTCAACTCTAGGGAATACGACAGGGTTAGTTCAAATGAGAATGCCTACGACCCAACGTATTCAAGTTTTTTGACCGGCCCAGACGAAATATTATTAATATTTTAAGGTCATAAAATGAGTGCTTATAAACGAGTGTTTGAAACAAACTGGCGTGGTCCATTCGGAATATTTTTATCCCAATCAGCCGGTAATGTTTCAACGACATATTATTTATATCCACAAAATGTCTACAGTACTTCCGTCATACCTACATATGGGTATCTATGCTTGTTGTAATATTCTGAACTTTTCCAACTCTAGCTCACGTACCACTCTCGTGTTATGCATAATTTTCAGTCTCTGGCAATAGTCCCTAATTCATATAAATTGAGTTTCTTCCTTTATTATAGAACTCAAACTCAAACTCAAAGCATTTATTTCAATTAAACTACTTACAGGCACTTTTGAATTGTCTAATCATTCAGAAAGATGAAGCTAGCTAGTAGAGTAGTACCTACCTATGTCACACCCTAATGAATACACCATATTGCGGTGTATTTCCATTATCCCCGTAAAAATGTCCCCGTTAAAGTTGGTGACAATGGGAATTTAAGAAATTAATTAAATTTACTTGCCGTTGTCACTCTGTCCAATATTACAATAAATTAACGGGGACAGCGTACAGGGACAACGGAACAACGGCAAGTAATTTTAATTATTTTATTAAATTCCCTTTGTCAACGTTAACGAGGACAATTCTACGGGGACAACGGGAATACAACAATATTACATCTATGGTTACACCTTCCTAAAAGAATTAAGAATCTACTTATTTTTAATTGCAAAAACCAGTCACATGATAGAGACTGGGAGGTTAATCACAGTCTTCGATGTAGAACTCCTTACTTCAATGTTTTATTCGTTAGAAACTCCACAACCTTCCTGATCACAAACTTATTGGTTTTCCAAAGGAACATGAAGCTAACGTGTGTTTAAAAGATTCTTTCGGTAGGAAATAAAAATTCCAATTAATTGTTGTATGCATTTCATAATCAATATTTTAGAGCACCATAGAGCGATATTTCATATATCCTTATGCGGCGCGCTCTATTTACGACGATGCCAACTTTCAGAATGCACAGCCTTAAGCTTTACTACAAATAAAATCCGTATTCAAATCACAACTGTCATTAGAATAGAATAGAATAGTTTTATTTTGCAAATATGGGTAATACATAATAGTTCTTAAGATTACATTTAGCTCAGCCATATTTTACCAATCGGCATGCAAACATTTGAAATTATTTATAAACACTATTATAACACTTATTTAGATCAATTCAGCTGCAACCGGCAAGACTGGAAGCCGACCCCAAGATAGTTGGGAAAAAGGCTAGGAAGATTGAAGATTGATTTAGATCAATTCATTTATTACACTTATTTAGATCAATTCATTACTATTACTATTATTATTATTATTAACCAAAATCAAGATGTAGAAATCAAAATGTCAAAGATCAAAATGTCAAAAATCAAAATGTCAAAAATCAAAAAATGTCATGCAACAAAAATCTAAATGTCAAAAATCAAAAACAATGTCATGCAACAAAAATCAAAATTTCAAGAATCACTAATTAACAAATATTTTTCTCCGATAGGAACTCAGTTACACTGTAGTATGTTTTATCTATCAAAAAATTCCGTAATCTACTCTTAAATTGTGCTGTATTTAAAGATTTCCAACAACTCGGTAATTTATTGTAAATAATTGGGGCCATGCAAGAAACGCTCTTACGCATTAAAGTGGTTCGACATGATACTTGACATAATTTGCTGTTGTCACGCCTATTCCTTGGGAATACAACAGCCAGGCGCTCAAAACGAGATGGATTTTGCTTGACAAACATAGCTACTTCGAAAATATAGATACACGGAAGTGTCAAGACCTTATGTAACCTAAAATAAGGCGCAATTCTAATTGACATTTGTATGAAAATATGGCTATATCACTGTAAATTGACGTAGCGTGCCAATTTGCTTAACATTTACTTTCCCTGACTGTACCTAGTTACTAACTTACGTCATATTGAAAAAAACTCACGGATCTTAAAATCCCTGTAAAACACAAACCCGATGACCTTAGACCGAAAAACCATAAATAATTCACATCAAAGGTTAGTGAACCTATGATGTGGAATAGTTATGATTTTTCAGGCAGTGGCCTGTAATATTAATATTATATCATACGGGTCAACGTATCGGGTTTTTGGCAACGGAAAATAGGTTGCAAGTACACTGGCTTGCAAAATAAGGGAACGGTTGTAGTGGCGCCGGCGAGGCGGTATCGACGCCGACAAGATTTGCCAACGTATAGGGGTGAGCCAGTGCCCTATTTGGGGGCGGTGTAATGACCCCATAGTTGCGAACTTTCGCATAAATTGACTTGATTAGATCATGTTACAGGTAAATCAAATTGGGGTTATTAAAAATCACTGTAGCAGCATATATCGTAACACATATGCAAAAGCCTTTCATTACTCAGTTAAACATTCATTGCGTGCTTTTAAGCTGTCGAGTAGACGAATTTTTCAAACATACCTAGGTATGGATCACAGATTGACAATTTCCTTCAAAATCCGTCGGATTTTGATTGAAAATGTGTGTTACAATTTTCAATTGTGGTGCAGGAAGTGCTTAAATCAATGCAACAGATTCCGAAGTAATGATTTTATTTCAAATATTTTTTCCTCAAAATATTTCATACTTCATTATTATTTCTTTCAATGCGTCATTACGTTTTTCACTTTGATATTTGAGGCGTGCAAATTAATGACAAAGTTGACAGCCTCGATATTAAACTCAGTTCCTGAAATATTATTTCATCGTGTAAGTTATCTTCATAAGTCGGTACAATAAGACACAACTTAGATGTAGCATCGGTAAAATTCGTAAAACCGATCACCATCCGAACTGAGTGCGTCTTCAAAATCACCAATCTTTTACTGCTTTTGGTGAAAATGATCTTTACGCAAACACAATAACAGTCTTTAAACCAAATACATAGTAAAATTGAAATTAATGAATTAAAATTTTTGACGCGGTTTTTACCATCATTTAAAAATTTATTCCGGAAGGCTAATGGCTACTACACACATGCCGGCGACATGGCCACCGGGTTTTGCCGCGCGGCACGTGCCTCCGACTTTTGCGCCTTCATTTCCTTTGCGTTTGTTTGTGCGGCTTTGTGCGGCATAGCCGGGCGCGCCCGGCGGCCAGGCCGGCGGCACTGTGTGTAGTAGCCATTAAAGGCTCCCGCAGAAAGGCGTGACGAGACACTGGTAAAACAATTTCCGTGAAGTTTTCATAGAAATAGTTTCACCAGAGTCACGTCTGCCGGAGCATTTATGTGGATATATTATTGTGTATGTAATACATTATTATAAAACTTACATAAGTAACAAAGAAATATAGATGCTATGCCAAGTCGTAAAAAACCGTACGAAGCAGGAGCAGGTCGCTAGTCCTACATAAAGTATACAGACCAATCTCCCACAATGTTCTGCATTAATGTGCACCATATTGTTATCTTGGGTCCTATTACGCGGTTAGGTACAAATTTTATCAGTATGAATGAGTGCACATAATGTATTTATCAACATACCTGGGTAGGGGTGGTGTATAAAATGCTTTGTCTCCAGCCTGCGGTAGACGTTTTTCGTGTAATTACTTCAGAAATCCCGTCGCCTGTTCATGTTGACATGACGGCTGGGTTTAATACGACACTCATCCGCAAAGCTCGTAACGATGAGATTTTCAAAGAGAATTTTATAAAGCAGGTGTGGTATAAGTAGTTATATACCGCTTTTTATGTGACACTCTTATGAAGATCCTGTAATAAAAGATTCATATTTTTCCGTTTCAGTATTTACTTTGAATGGGAAAATCTGTGAAACTCAATTCTATTCAACTCTCCCAACGTTTACCGGGTAAGCTTTTAATACTTTAGCTCTAATATCGACAGAATTGAACGTTCATAGCCCCATGGGATAACTGCTGAGGTTTCGGACAAGCGATTAAATTCATTTTAAATTCAATGAAGTCATGGGTTTTCGATACGTCGTCAAAGGAATTGGAATTGTTAAAAGTGACATCTTTGTTCATGTTTTATAGTTTCCTGGATTCATTTTGCTTCTTGAAATAAAAATCATTACCTAACTAATTACATTCCGTAAGTCTTTAGATACAGTACACTGTTTCCGCTAGCAATTCTATTAGAAAGCACAAAATAGAACCAGAATAAGCTTAAAATTCCGTTCTGCCCACTTAACTTTAAGTGAGTAAAATTCTCGTGAAATGTGCAGCGCAAAGTCTAGACGAAATCTCTTGCGACCCTAAAAACATGGGACCTCGTTCAGCTAACGAAGAGAGCCGAGCTCCCCCGACTGTCCCCGAGCGACTGCCGAGTTTACGACTAAAGTGCTAATTCACCACTTGCAAATTATCGCTGCCATAATTTTCACAAAGACAAAGGCTTTGTGTTCTATCACTGTGTTAGCCTTATAACGACTTATTTACGATTGGCCGGGCGATAGTTCGGCCTTGTTGTCTGTATAACTGAAACATGGCTTGCCCTTCTAATTAGGGAGCGCAATAATGGTTCCGCAGCATGTGGCCACAAAAGGGAAACCGCAAATGGTACAGCACTTGAACAATAGGCTCTAATAAGGCACCGCAAGCGAAGTTTTGCTACTATACCTCAGACGTACGACCTTGTGTTTATCACGTTAACATAGTGTGGTGGAGAGAGAAAGGGAACTAGAGAGACTTCGATTTTCTTTTGTTTTTCTTGCTTTGCCAACTAATGAGCATTAAAAAAAACATGCGGGGCAGGCTTTAGGGACTGCCGATAGAAGTGAAAACTAAGTAACGCAATCTAACGAAAATAAATGTCAGGAATTTATGTGGCTTGCTGTCAGTACAAGAACGAAAGCTGTAGCTCCATTAAAAAAAACCAAAAAAATAAATCAGAGTGCGCTGTCAACAAAAACTTGAACGTTTAACGAATTTTCGATCAGGCGCTGTCAACACGAAATTTATCATGAGAAGCGTTAGGTGACGATGACGCGAGTTTCAAGATTTTTGTTCACCCAAAAAGTGATCAACGCGCCTAAAAAAATTTTCACATCAAAAAACGAAAGCTCAATGAGAAATAGCACTTTGAAACTACAACATGACGACGATAAAATTTATCATTACTTATTACTTTTTCAGGAGAAGAATACTAATGAATGCTACACAGATATTATTATACGTTAAAAGTTAGTCTTGGAGAACTAAATAACGACGTCCGGGACGACTAGGCAGTAGGAATCCAAACTTTCTGTTAGCGAACATTTTAAACTAGGCATGAATTTTTCTTCGGAAAACTGCAAGTTAGGGAAGTAAATTCATACAATTTTTATGGTATGAAAATCGTCCTAAACAAGTTACTTACTTAGTTCTTTTTCACAACTTTATAAAATGTTAACCTAAAAATCTCCCTCTCACCGAGAGGAGGCCTGTGTCCCAGCAGTGGGAACATTATAGCCTGATTATGCTAACCTAACCCACCTCCTCTATGTAGTGGAGACGTGGACAATCCGAGCAAGAGAAAGACAGAAGATAGACTTTTCGAAATGTGGTGTTGGAGGCGGATGCTCCGAATTCCATGGACAACCAAACGCACAAATGTGTCTATCGTTTCCCAACTCGAAATCAAGACCCGATTGTCTACAGCTTGCCTACAGCGTATTTTGACCTATTTCGGCCACATAATGCCAAGATGAGATAGCAGTCTTGAAAAGTTGGTCATTGTTGGCAATACCGAAGGAAAGAGAGCACGAGGCCAAACGCCAACACGATGGTCTGTCCAAGTAAAAGAAGCCATGTCTACGTATTTCAGCAGGTGGTGATGGCAACTTTGGACCGGACCTGATGGAGGCAGATTGTCCGTTATAAGAGGTCAAGACCACGATCCTCAGTAATGAGGGACTGATTGAAGAAGAAGATGCTTACCTAAAAATCAACAGTAATGTATAATAAAATGCTCGTGGCTAAGTAATAACAAGCCGCACGGGTCAATCCATCACGTTAAGCTACGCTTGCCGGGGTTGGTCAGTGAATGGGTGACCATCTTTACATACCGAGACTCCTCCGTGCCTCGGAAAGCACGTTAAGCCGTTGGTCCCGGCTGTCATTTGTGGATCTTTGACAGTCGTTACGAGTCGTCAGAAGCCCGAAAGTCTGACACCAGTCTTACCAAGGGGTATCGTATTACCCAGTTACTGGGTTGTGGAGGTCAGATAGGCAGTCGCTCCATGTAAAATACTGGTATTCAGCTGCATCCGGTTAGACTGGAAGCCGACCCCAAGATAGTTGGGAAAAGGCTAGGAAGATTGAATGTATAATAAAGTGAAAGAGAAAAGTTACTGTTGTTTTGAGTGAATAATGAATTACCTACCTACATTCGTTGTTCTAATTTTTGTCCTAGATGGGTGCTTTTGTTAGGCACGTTATACACGGCCCCTGCTCGCTCATTGCTAATGACTGGTCATTGAGGGCTCACAACAGGCCACATAGAAACACATACATACCTAAATGTATACTCGGCATTTTAAAAAGGAACCAATATAACACCGGAAACCAATATAATAGAATATAAAGAAAATAGGTAAAAAAAACATACGCGACGAACATACGTATAACCTCCTTCTTTTTGGATGTCGGTTAAAAATACGTAGCGTCGTAAAGTATTTAATACCTAGGTAATGTCGACACAAATTGATGAGTCATTAAGTATTATTTTTTAATAAAATACCCTCTACGTATCTATATAAAAATGGTATGCAGCGTGTCGCTTTAATGGCGACATTAATTTAACACACATACGGTTTCGCGTTTTCGATTTATGATGATATTTTAATTTCATTAATCGTTATTATTTTTATTGATATATTTTCAATTTTCTAAAATAGCATCTTGGAGAACTTAGCGCAAAGGTCATTTTCCGGGGTCACGAATCATAACATTCGCATCAATGAAATTAAAATGAATAACGTGCAAAGTGTAGGCGAATTGAAGGGAAGAGAGAGCCCTATGTCGCGAGCGTTTGAAATTTTTATTTTTCAATTTACTATTATATTTTTTATGAATACTGGCCACTAGCCCTACCCATGTATTAATTTAATGTCACCATTGTAGCGGCACATTTTATATGAGATTGATAAACTCCAACACCGTTTGACTGATGGCATATAATTTATACGTATATTTTTTCATGGGGAAGGTTCTATCTATAGGATTTTTTATATGGACTTCCCGCGGGAGAGGCCGCGGGCAAAAGCAAGATGGTAGTCGAACTGCTATGATTCTGCTGACTGCCTTTATGCAGCAACGGCCTGCAGTTTCTACCAATACAAGAGAAGAAGATTAAAGACCCAAATTTCGTCTGCTACAGCTGAAACCAGTAATTACATACTTTTACAGCAGGTTTACTATTCAGCTTATACAGAGTTATTGGTTATAGGAGAGGTCATTTGAAACCAAATGAACCCTTTTAACTCCTATGCAAATGTCAACAATTTTCGAGTAATTTGTCATTTAATATTTTTATTCCATTCATTTTAAATTATAAATTGTCAAACTACTCGAAAATTGTTGACATGCGCATAAAGGTCATTTGGTTACAAATGACCTCTCCTACATCCCGTTAACGGATTGCCGACATATAACCAATACCCTGTATATTATGCTGAATGGTAAACCAGCTGCCAAAAGTAAAATGTCAAATTACTCGAAAATGGTTGACATAGCAATGAGGCATAGGAGCAATGAGGGGTCATTTGGTTACAAATGACCTCTCCTACATCCCCTTAACGGATTGCCGACATAAAACCAATACCCTGTTTATTATGCTGAATGGTAAACCAGCTGCCTATAACTCGAATAGTCTGGCGAATCATCGGATTATCTCAGCACCCCGTCAACATCCATTAACAAAGTCTATTTTCCCAGAAATTAATACCAGGTACACTACAAAAATATTCCTGCCTGAGAACACTTTTAAAAATTCATAACAGGCTATAGGTACCTAGTTGGTTCCCAAGGCGCGTCCTTGTGGAAATAAAATTACATAATACCTACATTTTTTATTTCTTTTTTTACTACCTACTCGTACCTATCTTTCCGTCTCGCCCCAGTTGTCACAACGTGATAATTCGCGCCATTTTTTAGGGTTCCGTACCTAAAGGGCGACAACGGGACCGTATTACTTAGGCTCAGGGGGCCTACTCCCTGAGCGATATCCGTAGTTTTGGCCATCATTACGGGTGTTTCGCTCTCCGTCTAACTTACGAGACGGAGAGCGAAGCGCCCGTAACGATGGCCGAAACTACAGATTTCGCTTAGGGAGTAGGCCCCCTGGTATCCGTCCGTCACAGGGCTGTATGTTTTGAACCGTAATAGGTAGTCACTTGAAATTTTAAGTGTGTAGTAGGTAGTATGAATCCGCTAAAATAATAAATATGTATGTACGGAACTCTTCGTGAGCAAATTCGTTTGCACTTGGCCACTTTTTTAGGACAGCTCGTGCTCTCAAATGCTCTGCTATGCTCAGTTCAGTAGTTTTTACCTGGCTCTCGAACAAAACGGTGGCAATTCTTTGAATTGGCAGATTGATGATCCCATGATTTTATCAGATAGGTAAGCTTTTTTGTCAATTGTCCTATTTGAGACTGAATTAAGCCTCGTGCAGACTGGCGCGATGCAACATTGGTCATTGTTCTACAGTGAAGTTTTCTAAGACATTGATGTGTAAGAGTTGCGTCGCGCCAGTCTGTACGAGGCTTTATAAAGTGGTCACACAAAAAAATATGAGCTTAGCGATATTACCAAGCGCCTTTCCTCAAAGAAATTTAATGGCTTTATCTATACATAATTATATTATTTACATATATATTAAAACAGTAACGAAAATTTTTTTGTTCGTTTGTCTGTTTGGCTGGCACAGGTATATGTTCCGGATTGGTGAAACGGATTTGGATGACTTTTTTACTAACTACCCTAATTTGTTAATCCAGATAATATTTCTAAATACCCTATTTGTTAATCCAGGCTATAACCTACCTGGGTTATAGCCTGGATTACTGAAAATTCTTCAAATTCCATTATCAAATCATGAGGATAACAAACGACTGGCACTGACCCGATATAAATAAAGAAAGTAGAAACAAATGCTGCTGGAATGACGGAACATACAATTTGCATGTCGGGCTCATAAAAAATAAACTCAGACTCAATGTTGATGAAGATTAAACGGGTTTCGATCGTGAGTATTCCCTTTCAATTAAGAGAGGAAGCGAATCGATAGTCTCCAATTAATCGCGAATACATAATACCGACATTTCGAATATTCGTATTTTTTCTGTCTAACGTGAGAATTTCGTATTCGATACATTTAGGTTTATTATGGGCGTCTCAATAAGAGTGCACTTTTTTTTAGTGTTAATTTTTTTTCTGTTTAACTCTGTACTTCTGAACTTTGACAGCTGTCACCTATGTTAGTTCCGATTATTATAAATGAAGCGCTACACAAAAGAAGGACGCGTTATCATTGTGAAAACCCATCACAAAAATGGGGAAAATGAGGAATTGCACTGTCGGTGAACGACATTCGTTACAGGACATCATAACGGAGTTCTAGTTGCCTCAACTGGTCGGCATGGATCTGGACGACATGTGGTTTCAGCAGTACGGTGCCACCGGCCACACCGCGCATGAAACATTCGATTTATTGCAGCAACCATTTCCAGATAAAGCATTGCCAAAAAGTCATCGACAATGTCATGAAAAGAGCAATGGCCTGTCATCAGACCTGTGGAGGGCCATTTGCCGGATATTTTATTCCATACTTAATCGGAACATTTCTACTTTACAATGCAATCAAAATATCATAACTCTCTCAAAAAATGCGTGTTTTATTTTAATATGAAAAAGTGCACTCTTGAGACACGCATTACCATTAAAAAAGCCTTTCAAACTTACTGTACTTTGTAAAGATATTTTAACTAAGAAAATCGTAATTCTGGGTACCCAAAGTTAAGCTCTTCTGAATAAACGTAGGGAGGCAATGTTAACTCCAACTAAAATTATAAACAAACATAGGTAACAATAAAACTATCATACAGCATGTATATAAACTTGTAGCACGTTATTCAGTCAGTATATCTGACACGCCTCTATTGATATGTTCACGTTCGATATATTAGTTATACAAACTCCTCCGTAGTACGCGTCACCTGTTGTTGTGTATATTTGAACCCAAGCTTGACCGAGATAGTTGTTCTGTTTCTCATCATATCCTTCAAAGGTATACATTATGTTAATTACCGAAGGTCGTTCCCGTTACCCGCAATAGTATAGCGTCCATACATGATAAAAAAGAACAAAAAAAAGGTTTTTTTTAAGTGAAACCATTTTTAGCGCGTTGAACACTATTTGGGTAAACAAAAATCATGGAACTCGCGTCATCGTCACCGAAGGCGCGTTGAGCACCTTTTTGTTTACAGTGCACTCTGTTTTACTTTTTTTTAATGGAGTTACAGCTTTCGTTCTTATACTGACAGCAAGCCACATAAATTCCTGACATTTTCGTTAGATGGCATTACTTAGTTTTCACTTCTATCGTCAGTCCCCAAAGACTGCCCCACATGTTTTTTATTTTTTATTTTATAAAGAAACTCTAAGTACACGTGTTTCCACGTTGAAAGACAAGTGCGCGTGTACAGATTGTATCAATTTAATATTTTTTATGAATTTTTTTTTTGGAACTGGTACATCGTACCTACCTAATATTTTTTTGCGTGGACGCTATAATAATGCGAGCTAACGGGAACACCCTTTATCTTCAATCCAATTGATATAATTTGTTATCATGACAGATAGATTAGTAGGACCGTCAGCTGGGTATTTAACCAAGAATAAGTTGATTAGATCAGGGTCTAGTTTTAAGCAATCTTGTCCATTTTCGTGAATTACTTTAACCGTCAACATTTTTTTTTCAATGAAAACTTATCTCTAAGATTACATAATGTAGAACACTGAATCATGTCATTTGATCATCACTAAGGCCATTTTTTGTCATATTTATACAAACTTAAAACAAACCTGTGTGTGCTTTTAATTTTACAGAAAACTTTCTATTTTCTACTCGATCACACATTCACACTCAATATACAAAACAATAATGTATCCATCAAAGAACAATGGACTAGTAAAACCGAGGGGTACTAAAAACCCCACGTTTTAAAACGTAAACATGTCATCGATGTCGTATGCAAAACTCGAATCGCCACTTCGGCAACAATATAGTTACTATACAGGGTGACTTCTAACTCCAAGTAGAATTCTTATAAGGTCTTTGATCAGATCGAAATATTATTTAGTGTTTCAAATGAGCACCCTAGATTATAGTCCTTATGAAACCCCATACCTAGTTTCTAAAAATTATAACGTTTTAAGTATTTTTATGAAATTAAATCAATGTTGGATTATTAAATAGAGGGGCTTGAGGCTAAGTAGTAACTTAAGTTATGTTTGTTGTTACGAATTGTCAGAAGTCCTAAAATTTGATAACCAGTCTTAATAAGGGATATCGTATTACCCAGTAAACGGGTTGTGGAGTTCAGGCAGTCGCTCCATGTAAAATACTGGTAGTCTCTCCATGTAAAATACTGGTATTCAGCTGCATGCAGACTGGAAGCCGACCCCAACATAATTGGGAAAAGGCTAGGCAGATGATGATGTTGGGGCATTAAATCTAATTAATATTCGTTTTTATTTATATTTTTATTGACATGTTACTGAATATTTCTAAGTACCCAAAAGTTTAAGAAAAAAACAAACACTTGTAAGTGAAGATTTAGCATACCATCTTACCTCAAAATAAATAATGTCAAATTACAAGTCACCCTGTATTAGGTAAGGCATATGGCACAAACATACGGTGAGTCACCCGCCGCCGCCGTAACATAAACAGGGTGCAGGTTATATGGCTTTCAAACTGACATTTTATTCGCTCTTTGCTGTTACAGGAAATAAGTAGAAAGACCTGAGTTTCTAACTTTTGTAGGGCTGTTCTGTCAACGGTAATGGACGTAGTTTTCTTTTATTTCACTTAACTAGATTGCTTGCTTCCCATGAAGATATTTAAAGTAGACTGGGACTGTTTTATGTGCTAGTTTACTTTCTGCTTTTAAAGTGTAACCACAGATAAATACAGATGATTCACTCGCCAAAATCATTTAAATAAAAAGCGACTCTTGCTACCACACAATCAATCTTCCTAGCCTTTTCCCAACCATCTTGGGGTCGGCTTCCAGTCTAACCGGATGCAGCTGAATACCAGTATTTTGCATAGAGCGATTGCTTATCTGACCTCCACAACCCATTAACTGGGTAATACGATACCTCTTGGTAAGACTGGTGTCAGACTTTCGGACTTCTGACGACTCGTAACGACACTCAAAGATCCACGAATGACAGCCGGGACCAATGGCTTAACGTGCTTTCCGAGGCACTGAGGAGTCTCGGTATGTAAAGATGGTCACTTCCATCTGATCCGATCATCCACTGACCAACCCCGGCAAGCGTAGTTTAACCTGATGGATCGACCCTTGCGGCTTGTTATTACTTAGCCACGAGCTCCTCCAAAACTCTTGCTACTACACAATAAAGTGCAATTCAGATCGCACAGCGCTAATTACTTACAGTTATGTTCACCTAGAAGATGCCTCTCTGTATATCGCGTAATTCTTTTATCTTCAGACTACGTTACGCTCACTGAATTGGCCCGACAAGACGAGCCCGCCGCGTACTTGTAGCTCCATACCTAATAATAATATGCGGAGTGCGCCTTCTGTACCATTCTGTGACGTAACAAACCTGCGATCTACTTTTTTTAAATCTGGGCGTAGTTTTGTTTTTTTTAATGATCTTCAGCAGCATTGTGAGCATCCCCTAAAAAATGTAACTCATAATTTAAATTTTTATCGAATATACAACAAAAACAAGTTCTTCGCATAATTTAAAGTGTTAACTAGCATTAGTTGTAATAAGAATAGAACCGAATAAATAACCGTCGTGATCCCGACTCACTGTAAATGTTAACCCATTGAAATCGTCGATAAAATCAGACAGCTCAGTAGTAGCAGCTCGGCACCCTAACAACGTGTGAAATTGTTTATTTCCACTCGGATTTAGCGCGCCCTTTGTTGACGACGAATTTAAATGTAAAGAATTACGTTGCGACACCCCTAATCTTGATTAGAATGCGCTTACAAAGCGTTCGCTGTAATAGTAAGTGTTAATCTGATTTAATTCATTGTGTTTACCCAGCAGGAGAGATGCATGACATTTTTTTTAATAAAGGGTCGCCTGATCGAAGGTTTAGTGAAAGGAGGAGTTTTATTGTAAAGTTAATAGCTTTTGACAGGACAATATGGTGGAGGTACAGTGAACGGTCTACAATACGAATTTATGTCCCTATTATTATTTTAATGAAAGCCCAAAGGATCTCAACCCGTAAACCGAACATCGAATGTAAAACACACATTTCCCTTTAACCGCAAAACAGAGTAATCGTAAAACGAACA
This sequence comes from Conistra vaccinii, assembly GCA_948150665.1. Taxonomy (NCBI): domain Eukaryota; kingdom Metazoa; phylum Arthropoda; class Insecta; order Lepidoptera; family Noctuidae; genus Conistra; species Conistra vaccinii. The sequence continues at coordinate 8,464,287 of OX411318.1, read as the reverse complement.
AAAAGTTTTGTACCTATAATGCAAAAATGAAAAACGGATTTCCCCGAATTTCATTGGTTGCTGGATAATAAAAGAAGCTTATTACCAAAGAGATTAAAAATGCATAATTAATTATTTTCTCATTATTAATCGGGTCGCTAACGGACATAAACAGTCGTTATAAGTCCGTTAGCGAAGTCAGGACTTGGTAACATAAAACAAATTGCCTTAAAGCTTGTACATAATCTGAAAGGCAAATTATTATGAATGAGTGTCCGTCCAAATGAGTAGGATTAGCTTTGTAGCGAGAATTCTCATTAAAATATTTATGGCAGCCGTGTCGCAAAAATGGTCTTGTTTTGTATAAGATATGCTGAAAGAGTTATTCAACCTTTTTTGTAGAAATATCGTCAATTAGTTGCTCATTTCTACCAATTAACTTAAACCATTACCCAATGGCCATGTTATTATTACACAAGACTTTATCTAAATCTGAACTAATATTATAGAGAGAAAATATTTGATTTTACGTGTGCATGTTTGTTTGTAATAGATAAACTAAAAAAAAATACTTAACTGATTTTATCGACTTCCACGCGAATGAAGACGCGTGCAGAAGCTAGTAGTTACCCCTTTTGACTCCTGTGCAAATGAGTAATTTGACATTTTATATTTTTATTTCATACATTTTAGAAAATATCAAATTACTCGAAAATGGTTCATCAGGGGTCATTTGGTTGCAAATTACCTCTTCTACATCCCCTTCAGACATAACCAATAACCCTGTACATCTTGTAAATCACCACGGTTGGCAGAAAGATCTGTGAATACTAGGCTACGTACTTACGCTGCAATTAGCAGAATGATACTGACATAACACCTCGGTCGCCTTTACAACTCCGAGTGTGAACTATTTTTTAGTCCGGAACCACACGACAAATATAATTTTCCCGCTCTCTTCCCTAATTAGTCTGTTTCAAACATTTTCTAGTTGGCGCTATGCCGAAGGGACATGTGTTTTCTATTCTAGTCGGAGCCGTTTGTGACAAGCGGGAGTTGTCCGCGTTCATAGCCTAACGACTTAACTTTTTGACGTCAGTTTTGAAGAGTTGAAAATGTCCGTAAAAATTTATGGATGTTGCAAAATCTTTATCTATTTTTAATAGCAAATATTGTTGCAGGGTTAAAATATAATATTAGATAGAAATCATATCTAGGGACATTGTATTACTTATTAACCTGGTACTTTTTGACAGGCTTACGCTGTCCGCCTGTCCTGTTGAAAACATTGTAAAGCAAATTATTTTTGAAAGAGTAACCGTGTTTCTTGCCGGCTCTTCTCCGTTGGAAGCGACCAATAAAATTGGAAAAGTGCCTCTAGCTTCTAACTTCTCATAAGTGCTCATGTAGGTTAATGTGAAATATAATATTTTGATTTTGATTGATTTCTGCAATTAGATATGTCAAATGTCGCGTCACGAAAAGGAAAACAGTTTTCTGAAGAAAAATACAAAAAAAAAACAACTTCTTTCTTATTCAATGCGTCCTCTTGCATCACGTCGTCTTCTTGAAGGTACAGTTGCAATATTAAATAGCAATTCGAGTTTTAAAAGTACACAGGTGCTTTTTGCTCGACATGCGGACACACTATACATGGTCAGGTAAAATTAGTTTGCGAAACTTCACCGACGACGCCCGTATAACTTCAATGAGACTTATACACGTGACGTACAAGCTTCGCAAAAAGATTTAGGAAAATATGAGAGCGTCACTATCGCAGTTAGGTCACTTCGAAAGAGAAATAAATTGTTAAAATAAATGTGCAACCAAAAACGCTGCTTGTGGGTGACTTAAACTAATCATTGCTCGATGGTCTGCATTAACACAAATATTTGTCACCACGTCAGACTCTTTTATGTCGACCTGTATTACATATAAGTACATTTCACATAATATTTCTTCTCGCATTTTAATGTGTCTTTTTTTGCCAAAAAGCACTTGTCGACAGGCTTTATTTATTCAATATTTATGTATGTGCTCGGATTTTATTATCGGGTCAGCAAACATACGTGTCGCACTCCATCTGTTGTTTACGCACGCGTTTTCAGCGCTTTAACGGACACCGTTTTATCCCAATAAATTGACACAATAAAGCTCTCACTCGGAGTATAATCTTTATTTGAATAATCAGAATCGTATAAAATCTATACAAAAATCGTAATTCAATTTGGACAAATTCGTGTTCAAGAATTCTCAAGACAGAATAAGTGACGGTGAAAATGAAACGTGAGAAATTCTGTGAGAACGCTGCTACATTAAAGGGATAACTCACGAAAGAAAATCTTCGCTCTCAAATATTGCTTCTGGAAAATTTTGAAGGAATTCTTTGATGGAAATCTTTCGAAGAGCTCCTGTCCCGAACTACAGATGATAAGTTGACATTTTCTTACTATTCCTCGAGCATAATACATATATTTCAAATGGTACATCCAGGTAAGTTTTCGGAAAAGTTTAAAATCATTTCGTATTTTTAGTTTTACAAGTTTTACGGGATACCTAAATAATATATTCGGTGCGGGTAGGTACATCATAATAATTTTTCTGCAACGAAATTTTCTGGCTTTAGTGCTTTCGAGTTCAGTCAGTCGAATACATTGCCTACTAAAGAGTAATACGGAGTCGTGAACAGAGGTTGGAACTCATTCTGTGTGATAATTATTTAAACAAAACACACAAAATATATTATACCTCATTGGGTACTTAATAATAGTTACACATTGATACATTAATATGAAACACAAATTGGAGACAATCAAATAAATTATTGTCAATGTTTTATTTTTAAGGGGCCTAAAGTCTTGTCAAGCCTATCCGTCTCATTCGCAATGCATTGTCTTATTTGCTTCCTTTTTAACTCTACCGGCTTATTAAGTTTCAACCAGATTCCCGATGTTATTATTATAAACTCAGTAAACACGGACTGCTAATAAATTATATGCTCAATTAAAAAGAGAAAACGGGCACGGATTTTCTGGCTTGTTAGCCTAATTTGTACCAGGAATCTGTTTCAAATTGCATTATTCTGTTTTCCATTCAATTAATTGTTCACTGCTTCCGTTAAGAAGACAGAGAGGGTTTCTAATTCGAGGATGTCCAACCTAGATTTAGGTAATTTAAAACGGAGAAATACTACAAATTGGTGTCATTTTCTTTAATCATTTTGGACTCGTTATTGTAAAGCTTGATGGCGCAATTGTGCTGTGTTAATGATAAATGCTGTTTATTTCTGTAAATAGGTTGATAGAAACACTTTTACTCGTCAATAATATTTTTTTAACTAGATGAAGTCGGTGTTTCCTATTCGGCTACTCTGAGAAGAAACACCAAAACAATCTCAGAGGTCACACAGTCTCTTGAAAAGCTTTTAATTCGTGGCGTAATTTTACTGTGTTGACATAGACTCAAACTATTTACTTATGAATATATGAATAAAGCTGGGAACAAATTATCTAAATGTAGTGCTAAATGTACTAGGCAGATACTAATAACGGACGCGTCCGAGAGTTTGTTCCCAGCTTTAAGCTTACAGATTTTTTTTTACTAACTTGTCACTCTATCTCGTCATAGACAGGTAACTTCTTCTAGCCCATTGGTCAGTTTCGGGTTACATACGCGTTAGTTCGTTCATTAGGAAGCACACGACACAACCCCTAGCTATTGCTATCTCCTCTAAAGACACGAAGATGGATAGAGATAAAATGGCCTAATCGAAAACTACATGGGTCAAAGACTCGACGAACATCCGAAAAATAGTTCGGCCTAATAGTCACTATTTATCAGTCGGGACCAGATCTTCTATTTTGATACAGCCAACGAATTTTATTTGTGTAGGATGTAAGTATTTGTAAACGTAATGACTGTGGGTGATATTAGTGCATGACTTCTACTTTTGAATTACTCATATAACTCCATTTGAAATAAGATTAGACATTTAAACAAACCTTTTTTACAGTCCGTTCAACCGATTCTGACTTCTATACCGTAGGCATAATTATGGCATTAAAAGCAAAAAAGTGATTACAATACCAACTGCTTACTACAGCTACCATTTGTCATGCCACCAACGCAATAGAAGTCAAAATCGGTTGCACGGACTGTAAAAAAGTTTTAGTTAAATGTTTAATCTTATTTCAAATGGAGTAATGCAAAAGTAGAAGCAATGCACTAATTTCATCTGCACAAGGATCTTTTTGCGCCTGAATGACATTGACAGGGGGATGTTGTTTGTACATTTGTGACATTGTCACTGAAATTGTATAGAAAAGAGAGTAAAGATGGCGGCTTTAGATCCGACTTTGTCCACGCGCCAAATAGTATATTATGCAACTAATGAATAAAGGACGGATTTAAAGCGAGGGCCATAGATGAATCACGATCAAGTGAAGGATTCTAACGACTGAATCACGACCGTAGGGAGTGATTCATGATGATTGAATCACGAGCGCAGCGAGTGATTCAAGTGTTAGAATCCTGAGCGACGCGAGTGATTCATGGCCCTCGATATAAATCCGTTTTATTCAAGAGTTGCATACTATACTTTATACCATGACTACGAGAAAAAGAAAGATTTAAGCGAAAATAGACATTAATAAAAGGTTAACATGTTCAGTGTCGGGAGCCCTCCTGGAGGGTTCACCTACTTGGATATGGGATGTCGGGAGCCCTCGCGGAGGGCTCATTTTAAATGTAGACATTCAGTGTCGGGAGCCCTCCTGGAGGGTTCACCTACTTGGATATGGGATGTCGGGAACCCTCGCGGAGGGCTCATTTTAAATGTAGACATTCAGGGCCGGGAGCCCTCCTGGAGAGTTCACCTACTTGGATATGGGATGTCGGGAGCCCTCGCTGAGGGCTCATTTTAAATGTAGACATTCAGTGTAGGGAGCCCTCCTGGACGGTTCACCTACTTGGATATGGGATGTCGGGAGCCCTCGCTGAGGGCTCATTTTAAATGTAGACATTCAGTGTCGGGAGCCCTCCTGGAGGGTTCACCTACTTGGATATCGGATGTCGGGAGCCCTCGCGGAGGACTCATTTTAAATGTAGACATTCAGTGTCGGGAGCCCTCCTGGAGGGTTCACCTACTTGGATATGGGATGTCGGGACCGTCCGCGATGGTTAACTTTAGCGCAAACGTTATGCCGGCAACCCACCCGGAGGTTTCACTTCCAACTACGAATATTAAAAGTCATAGACTTTATGAGTTCTATGAAAATGGGTGGAGTCGAAAGTGTTAAGGAGGTTGTATAGCATTGAGATGGCGGTCGAATACATTGGTGTGTTCTAAATTCAAACACCAAAATAGTGATTAAAAGAGCTTTTTATTCACTGTTTTCAGTGAATAAAATAAGCTTTTTAGAGGGGGAATGGTATAAAGAACGTTGTAGCGTTGTACACCTGTGCATGTACACGTTTCAACAAATAGTTGCTATGCCATTAATGTTGGCTCCACTGTTAAATTTAAAAAACAGACCTATTAGGTAGCGCCGTAGCAGCGTAGCGTATTCGTATTGGTCGAACAACAGAGGAGCCAACATTACGACCATATTTGTTGAAACGCACTCTTTTTTTTTCTACTGACATAATTGACTACGTTTCACAGAAAAGTATACATACATCGTATAGGGATAGTGAAACGGTCATGGCCAAGCGAGCGTGAGTGCACGAAAACAAATCAACATTTTCAGAAGTTCTGTTTTTGCTTTAAATGTTACGCCTCGTATTCAAATTATAGCCTTGGGGCGAAAGAAAACTGGTCGGTATGAAAACCTTTTAACTTATCAAAATAATGAAGCTTCATTTGATAAATATTTTTGATAAATATTTTTGATTTACTTATCAAGTCCAAGTTAAATTATTATAAGTTTAGTTATTAGATAATATTTACACAATAACCTAACAGTTTTCAAAAACGAATCCTAATATCATTTTTGAATTGGCTCGCGAGGTTGTCGTCATGTGGGATGTGGACTCAGCGATCATTGTGCCGATAGTCGTATCTGCCAATGGCTTAATTGCCAAGAGCCTCGACCAACACCTAAAGAGGCTCTCGATGGGCACCTGGATCAAGGGCTTGATTCAGAAAGCGGTGGGTATGCCTGGACACGGCTCGCATTGTCAGGAGGTTCCTCTCTATGGAGCCCCGACCGGTAGTTTGGACCCTGTCCAACATACCGGTGGATTACTATTATTTACATTTTTAACTGGCTTAATATTTTATTAATATTCTTATATTTAAAAATGTTATTAATAAGTATTTAAATGAAATAAAAGATATAATAATATCATGTTTCAAAATTTTTGAGTAGGTACTGAGTATTTCATGTTTTAAATATAAAATCATGTACATGATTTTATATTATGCCTATGCTCATGTCTAGCATCACGGATGTGAGACATGCCCGCTAAATCCAGTTAGTTTAAGTGGAGCTTCTAATCGAGTTTGCAAGTGGAACAGTCTCAACGCGTTAAATTGTACATGTGTAGTAAATACATGTACGTTCGCGGGATAATCACATCGGTACACAACTGTTTAATGTTGGAGTTGTTATAAAAATACGCCTTTTGGTTTCATAAAATTGTAAACGTCCAACGTGTTAAGTTAAGACACGTTGGACGTTTTCAATTTTCACGGTAATCGATGCTGAAACTTTAAATATAGTTTGACCGAGACCGCTGTTTCGAAGCGCGGCGAGATGCGGGTGTAGTGCAGGCCGCTCATTCGTCATTGCTCACGGCGCGCAGCATCCCACCCGCGCTCATTCGTCAACGCTGCCTCGTCGCGCATTTCTAACCAGCAAGCAGCAGCAGCGGTGCCGATCAAACTATACGAGGTAATATTTTAACTGTATAGTTTCAGCAGGGATGTGGTAATAGGTATAGCTAGTCCTTTGGAGCTCGACTGTCTAGGAGCGCCTAAAGTAATTAAGAGTATCTATTATTTTGATTAAAATACTTGGTAATTATATTTCTACATCATCATGTGATACTTGATGACATGCAATAGTAGCGTAATATTCCAAAATATTATTACCTTCTTTATATTTTTATAACAGCCGAACTCAGACTTAAGTATATTTTTCAGGAAAAGTTAGTTAGCCAACACTGTAAAAAACATCGCTTATGCATTAGCTGCAAACTGTGAGTGGTTTCTAAATTCGGTCCTCGTCTAGAATCTAGTTTTATAATTTGACTACCGTGTAATACAAATATTCCGGGTAGAGTAGAATAATCCACTCTTGGTTTAAGGATTCTAAAAAAACATACGGGTATTAATTTTAATGAGGATTGGTCGTAGCCTCCTTGTGTACTTTTTACATAACCTTTCTGTGATTCGGTCACCTAATTTTAGGAATATTAACTGTTGTTGTGGCATTTTTAAAACTAGCGACCCGCCCCGGCTTCACACGGGTGCAATATACATGTGAATACGGTATTCTGTTCACGAGACGTTGGTAACCTAACAAAAAGTACTAGGCTTGGATAAATTCAAGACAGTATTATATTTACATGATATATAGCCTATGTCCATCTGTTCTATTAATGGAGAAAACATTTTTCAAATAGGAGCACCGTGGAGTACCCTCCACTTAAACGACAAACGCACAAAATTCGCTCTCTCTTTACCTATAGATTACGAGTTTCGCCATAAACGACACATTCAACCACTAGCATAGATTAAATAATTAAAAACCCAACACAGTACATTTCCTCATTTTTCTTTCCTGCTTCATCACCAAACCCTGTTCACCACCTATCTTACAACCTATTCATTGAGACCATGCCAATGAGCCCAAACACGCCTGTGCTGTAAGTTGGTGATGCTGCAGCATCCGTTCAAGAAATGTTCTTCTAATATCATTCGATTTGGTAACAAAATACCAAATTTCAAATCCATAAGACCTGTGGAAGATGCTCCCATCCATTCATCAGTTAGAAAAAAACTGCTAATCTTCAAACGGCTGAACCGACTTTCTTGAATCATAGCTAAGAACACTCACCATCAAGTCGCCTTTCAAACAAAAAAAACAAAAACACAATCGGTTCTGCCGTTTGGGAGCTACGATGGCGCAGACAGACACAAAGACGGTAAACTTATAACACCCCTCATTTTCCGTCGGGGTTAAAAACAGAGAAACAATATTTTGAAGACATGTCAATAGCATACAACAAGATTTAAATAAATTGTTAAAAGTATTAGGGTAACATAACAGAACAGTGCCTTCATGTCGTTTCAAGCGCTCTGGCGACGTTTTATTACCCATCAGGTTTGTACCGCTCCCGTCTGCAGATAAATTATGGGTAACACGGAAGAATGATACCAAATATAAAAGACATAACAGAACATGTCCCTTGGGAATTCTTTTACAAACGAATAATATTCTGCAGTTTATGTTCTTATGGAAATAAACTGTTGTCATTCGGTTGCTTATTGAAAGTTTTTGTGTGGCAAACAAGTAGTTCTTGATAATAGATGATAACGACTTGTTATTAAGTGTAACCGCCGCCCTCTCATATGGTATTCTAAAATACAAGAGGCATTATAACCTGCGATGCAATACAAAAAAAAGACAGAGCAAAAATGTGTCAAGTGCTTGAGACCCTAGATTAGTCTTCAGTTGCGAATTTTTTGTAGCAAAGAGTTTGAAATAGAGCTGGAAAAAGTCAAGTTGATAAAGTACCTTCTACGAAACTATCGATATTCAGTATATCAGCAAAATGGTGATATATTACAGACTCGACATCTCACCTTTTCTAGAATACCATCGTAACGCCCATCTATTTTTTATTATTTATTTTGTGTATTTTAACAACCGTCATTTTAACAAGACAACTTCCTTATTTTTCTCGGCTATAAATAACATTATAAACCTCAGTTAGTTGGTCGGTATTGGGGGCACTGTCACACTTTGTTAAGCTTTCTTGTTGGTTCATAAAGTATGATGGACGCCACTCAACACTTCGCCACTTTCCTTTTAATTGTTTTAATTAGGAAAAAAATATTGAAATGAAAGATGGCATGTCATAAAAATAACTAGCATAGCTCTGCCGCAACAATTTTTTTTTTTTTTTATGAGTCATTACCGTTCAAAGTTGTAGTTGAACGTGATCAGCACATCTAAAACGCGTTCAAGAGCTGTCAGTGTCATCATTATTGTAGAAAGCTCTTGAACGCGTTTAGATGTGCTGAATGCGTTCAATTTCATTGGTGAAATTTTGATCAATATTAAGTTCTTAAGTCTTTCATGTAGACCCCGACTGCAAATGGACCGAAAACAAATAAAGGTTTACATATCAATTTGTTTTATTAACGTTCCACAAACAGTTATTTACAAGGGACTTTATTATTGATTTATATAAGGACTTATTGCGAGTAAAACCATAAAGTAACTAATATTTATTTCTTGGAAAAGTATATTTGAGTTTCCTATTTTACAAGCGTTTCTCACAATGACAGTATTTTTAGAATTCCTGCTACCTCAATATAAATAAGCTCACACTTCATACACAAGAAAATTCAACTACATTATTTATAGCATAGGTACGTACGTGATTTCCGGGAAAAAATAAGGGTTTCAGTCCCCTGTACATACAAGAGTAGGGGACATGTACCCTGGTCTCACCTGTCGCGAGCTCGTAAAATAAATCACTCCGGAGTGCCTTTATATCAGCAAACGTACACTATTGGCACAATTGAGAGGAGAAGTGAAACCAAAAACGGAATAGACATACGAAAATGTCTCTGCAAAGATGTTTTAAAAGATTCTCAGATTCGTTAATTCATTCAGTCACTGACAGACAACGAACAGCAAAAACCGCTGTGTCTAAAAGCATGAAAATTTGCACACAAATATACCCTACCCTTACGGGGTTTTAAACACGGATAATAACTTTGTTTGGAAGTTCGTCATTTTTGCCGACAGGAATATTTTCTTGTCGATGGTTATTATACAATCGGGCACACAGCTTGCATAATTATTATACCATCGACTAAACGGCTTGAATAATTATTATACCATCGAGCACATCGCTCGTATAATTATTATACCATCAAGCACACGGCTTGTATAATTATTATACCAACGGGCACATGGCTTGTATAATTATTATACCATCGGGCACACGGATTGTATAATTATTATACCATCGGGCACACGGCTTGTACAAATATATTATTATACCATCGGGCACACGGCTTGTATAATTATTATACCATCGGTCACACTGCTTGTATAATTATTATACCATCGGGCACACGGCTGGTATAATTACTATACCATCGGGCACACGGCTTGTATAATTATTACACCATCGGGCACACGGCTTGTATAATTATTATACCATCGGGCACACGGCTTGTGTAATTATTATACCATCTGACACATGGCTTGTATAAATATAAATTATTATACCATCGAGCACACGGCTTGTATAAATAATAAAGTGTCTTGGTTTCTTTGCAATAAGTGTAAGTAAGTAGTCCAATTTTTGACTGATGTCATTCTTAATTTTATTCTGTTTAGTTTTTATTTGTTCTGTGTTTTTCTTTTTACGTACCTTGCATGCCGAAAGGTAAAATATGGTGATACTAAGACTGTGATATACAATTATTACATGAATGTAAAACATCTGCACATTGTTTACCCATATTTGCAAATAAATAATTTTGAATTTATAAAAATTACGTCAACACTTGCCTGCTCATAATAAAAACATAAAATCAATGAATTTTCTCATGGTTAATAATATCGTTTTTATTTTTTAGTTATGTTAAGTGCGTCAAGATTTATGTTTTCAAAAAATATCATTAATATTTAGTATTTTCTTTAAATGCTTATGTTAATAGATAAACCTGTATAATACAAAAACCTGAAATTATGGAATCTTCTTGCTCAAAGAGAAAATTTTCTCGGCATAGACGCACATCCCTTGCAGAGGCTAAGATGCTTATGAATAGCTTCAGCTACTATTCATTGGCATCACCAAAATAGGGTAGCTGTACTGTCCGCAGCGGTGAAGTCATTGTTCGTCATTGGCTCGAAGTTTGCGCCGGTAAGATAAACAGTTTCCCCGCTATCTACCCGTCGACAGCACCTCATTTGTCTTACCCAGTGCAGGTGAGATTGACGTTTGGCAAACCTGGTTTACACAGTTCCCCTGTTACCCTTTCACCCGCATGTGGGTTATTGCTTTTCCAACTTTATTTTAAAACATCCAAAAATAACTGGAAGGAAACGTAAACGTAAAAGTTAATGTTTGGTTTTTTACCCTGTACGAGTATCATTTTCACCATTCAACCTCAAACCATGTCAGGCCGTTCGAATATAAAGATATCGATAGGGCTATTAGTCGTACGTGCCAATCGTTCAAGTTGCGCTGAATCAGCCCATAAAATAGACGTCGGCGCCGTAGAGCAAAAATATCTAGAAATCATTCAAACAACCAACGCCAGGCGAGCGCACTTTTTATTATATTATACGTTAGTGCCAATAAATTTGGGGCGAAGGGTTAAGTGTTGTGTCAGAATGGGTTAGGCGTCAAATCAGTCATTTTGATGTTTATTGAGGAATACATGTTGTTTTTGCGCGAATGTTTCACCAGCCTGTGCAAAGTATGTTTTGGTAATTTTCATTTCAGTAACGACCAATTTCATTTACTTAACTGTTATTTTCGTGGCAAACCGCAAAAATGGAGAAAACACACAACAAAACACATAACATTAAGCCTGTAGAAGGGTTAGGCAGCGGTGTACTTACAGTACACGCACATTTCGCCAGTTATGTTTAAAAAATACAGTTAGAAAATTCATTGAAAATCTTGGAAACTAAATAAATGGTGAGAGGATCGCGATTTATTTATTTATTTATTTATTTATTTATTTATTTATTTATTTATTTATTTATTTATTTATTTATTTATTTATTTATTTATTTATTTATTTATTTATTTATTTATTTATACTTCAAGCACAAAGATGTACAGAGGCGGACTTAATGCCATGGTTTCATAGGCATTTTCTACCAGTCAACCTTTGGGTGGTTCAGAGACAAACAGTGGTAGGTGCAATTACGAAAAAAAAATTAGGACTAAACATTCTCGGTACTAAATCGGTGCGAGGCAGACAGGACCTGTATTATACGGGATGTTTTACGATTCTAACATGTTCATAGATAGGTATCAAAAGAGACGTAAAGTGGATTGAAATCGCCCATAAAAAGTCACTTATTTTTATGATAAGCTCACTCTTTCTGTATTCTATAGTCAGCACAAATTCTAAACGATCCTAACTGTTGTTTAACGATGCGAATACGGCGTGATAAACACTATAAAAATATATCGATTGTGATCGCATCTCACTTTATGTAACCTACTTGTATTAGAATTGCGTTAATTCGGCTCAGACTCGAATCGAAACCGATGCCTACATGATGCGATTCGTAAGTAAGTATATTTAAATGTCTTTGCATGAGATGCACAAAGAAACCACTCGCTTTTAGGCTATCAACGACTGTTTATGATAGGCCTATGCGATAACATAATATCAATCAATCTGCCTTTTCCCAACTATGTTGAGGTCGGCTTCCAGTCTAACCGGATGCAGTTGAGTACCAGTATTTTACATGGAGCGACTGCCTATCTGACCTCCACAATCCAGTAACTGGGTAATACGATACCCCTTGGTAAGACTGGTGTCAGACTTTCGGGCTTCTGACGACTGCGAAAGATATATGCGATAACATAATATGAAGGAAAAATCGCGTCAGAATATCTTGCACCAAATCGTGAAAATATTCTATAAATTGTAGAGGAAGATGAGCATAACAGTTCGATCCCAAGAAGATCCATTTTTATTACAAACTTTGCATAAGTAAAATATTTGCCAACGCTAGAGAACTACTGTTTGCTATCGTAACGCGCTTAATTTCCGCTGCGGTCGGCTAGATTGTAGCTTGATCGTCGAACTGGAAATCAATCCTCCTATATTTCTTCTCACGAATTTTTCACTACACTAGCGCCTAGCCTAAATAATTCTTTAGTTTTTACGCTATAGGGCTCTGGGATTTTTCTTTAAGCGTGGAAAAAATCTAGGCCGGGGATTAATTTAAATAAGATTGGCTGTACCCAAGTAACGTTAATAACAAAATGTCTAAAGCTTTAGTTGAAAAAATGAGGTCGATATCTATGAACTAAAGAGTAAATCGGTTAAGTGGTTTTGAAGTTAGGTACTCCAAAACCACTTCCTATTAAAAGATATATGTTAAAAATTTCTAATGTACCCCATAATAACGGCTTTATTTAACAAAAGCTTCTTTGGCATGGCATCAAAAATATACAACAAAATACCTAGTGACATTCTGAGCACCAGTATTTAAAAATAAATTACGAAACTTTTTAATTGATAAAGCACGATATACGATCCAAGATTTCTTAACTTATTGATTTAATTGTTGACCATGTATTATTTCAGTGTATTTTGATATTCATGTAAAATAATATTAAATTATTTAAATGTTAATACGTAATTATTGTTTGCCTATTAGGCATGACATATTGAAACTAATTTATTATTAAGACCTATAACTGGCATATGCCCACAACAAAGATATTTTGAATTTTGAATATTATTATAATATCTCTTCTATATTATAATATAAATATAGAAGAAATAATATAAATAAACACGAAAAGCGAGTTTAATTTATAAATTAAACTCGCTTTTCGTGTTTATTTGTATGATCGCGTTGTTCTTCTAAACCACAGAACAGATTTTGATGAGATTTTATGTGCATAATACGTTAATATTAAAGTTACATATAACTAGGAAGTCTTGATGTTTTCAAGCCGTAAAAACCGTGCAAAACAGGTGCGGGTTGCTAGTAAATTATAAATAACAAAATATGTATGTAAAATCTTACCCTAGAAAATTTATCCGGTATCAATGAATTAAAAAGAAAATCTAATTACTGACAAATGCGTGCACTTGACAGATCCACTCAATCTGTTCTTTCCTCAAAAGACCATTTCAGACACCAATCTACATGGACTTCTCATAACCTGACCAAGATTATGTCTGGACTTTAAAAGAGACTGTGATCTCCGTCTTGTGTCAAGTCTTGTATACAAACCTACTTACAGAAATAAACAGCATTTATCATTAACACAGCAAAATTGCGTTATCAAGCTTAACAATAATGAGTCCAAAATTATTAAAGAAAATGAGACCAATTTGTAATATTTCTCCGTTTTAAATTACCTAAATCTAAGTTGTACATCCTTGAATTAGAAACCCTCGCTGTCTCCTCGGAAGCAGCAAACAATTATTAATTAAATGGAAAATAGAATAATGCAATTTGATCAGATTCCTAATACAAATTAGGCTAACAAGCCAGAAAATCGGCGCCCGTTTTCTCTTTTTAATTGAGCTTAAATAATTTATTAGTAAAAGAAATAGTGACGTTACTCGTTTAACACAGAAGTTTCTATAGGAATATCGTGGCCATATTTTTAGAACGAATTTCAACGTAAGTTATGCAAGAGCCTTCATTGTGAGAGTTCAAGAGAAATCATCGATATCGAGTATTTTTCCTTTGAATCTCATCAAGTGGGGCTGTGACGAAACTTTGCAAACTCTTCACAAATTATGACCTCTAACTTTACAATCAAAGGAATCGGAATAAATTACGGATACCCTTAATTTCGTTAGAAATACTTAATGTTCAAAGATAATAATTACAGGGTATCCCATTACGGGGTGGTTTATGTGGCTTTTCAAAATAATTGAATTAGATAAGCAATGTAAAAGAGGTTGGGATAGCCGGTTCCTAAAGATTAGGTTAAAGTGATGAAGTGATGATTGTGACTGATTCTATAATGGTGTTGCTAAAATTGCTCTTTTCCAACCTAGGTTACTTCTACTATTAGCCTGTATCATCTGCATCTGTTGGGCAAAGGCCTCTCCTCATGACTTCCAGTTCTTGCGGTCCAGGGCTAATGTGGACCACTGCTGCAGTCGACCGAAAATTGCAACATTCTATCAACATCAGACAACAGCTAGCTAGCACCCCTGTAAATAACATCTCCTTTAACTACCTATCCTATTTGTATTTCAATAACAGCTAGTTTTCCGGAACATTTAGCAATGCGTTAATCCTCACCACCACAGTTCGTCTGGACCACTAACACGGTATACAACAAAGTTCCCGACCGCGTCGGTTTTGAAACTACCGCATGGATTTTCAAACTACAGCATGGATTTTCAAACGTTCCACAACTTCTTAGAACGTTTTTCACAAAGTTCCTAAAGCGGTTTACAAGTTACAAGAGTGTTTTAATTATATTCAATGCTTTCGCCATTCCAGTTCCAGTTCAGGAGTTTTCTTTTTCATTGAAGTTTTTTCATTTTTCAGATTCTTTAACCGTATCGTAAAGTATGTAGAGTGAAGTAATTGAACTCTTTTTACAAAACATGTGTTATCGTCCAAGACACTGACTACTGTGATTAAAAGTAAACTCCCATTTCGTAACTAGAATACTCTATAAACCGAAGTTTTAGTCTCGGTCTATTGCCAAACCATGTTACCGATCTATGTAATAATGCGGTAACGGTCAAAATTTCAATACCTACGCAAAGATAAAACCAAATCTCTTGAACAACGTACAGATTTAATGTCACCACTAGAAATAAAAGGAGTTGTAATATATACAAATCCGGCGTCCGGCGCCTCTCTGTCGCGACGACGAGATCCCTCGCAGTCTAGTTGGCGCCATCCGAAGATGGTACTGCCACTATAAACATCTGCGAGTCTGCTACACGTCAACAAGGGGTCACTAAACCCCTCTGACCTCCGAATTGGCACACAAACGATATAACTGAAGTAATGTACAAGTTAATACTTTGTAGCGTTGCGCAATATATTTTTAGTGATCTAATTTCGAAGTAGAGCATCTTACTTGCTTTTTTGATGGATGGAGTTAATAGGAATAGAGCTAAACTGTGATAAGTATAGTTGTTTTTACCAACTTTGTATATCTTTTGCAGTGATTGTTTTTGTTCAAAGTTATATTGGAGAACATATTCCAATATAACTTTGAACAAAAACAATCACTAATATGTTCAGCCGTGATAAGCTATCGTAATCTGTGGTATGACTTTAGGGTTCAAGATATAATTAAACTGAATTTAATATGTTTAAATAATTTTCATCACCGGCGTAAATCAGCCAACCCTTGCTTAGTAAGCTGATAATAGGGCAAGTAATGTAAATTGCCTTGAAGTCCACCATAACCTCAATATGTTTACAGACAACCTTAAAGCAGGATGTTGTATTTTTATCGTATTCTTTTAAGGGTCTTCTTATTTACGCCAAAGTAATCAAAATACGACAGCGCTTTTTGCACGCCTTTAGTGATATTCAATGTGCTTTCACAATCTTCTACAAGGATTATCCTCCATCCGATTTTTTCACAAACTAGTGAAACTCTTCAGCTTGGCAGTCAATTTTTTTCTTTATATTTTCTTTATAAACTTATCCAAACTTAACACGATTTCCTATAGCCGACCCTTAAGGAATGAAATAAATACAATCTAAGAACTTATAGTTAACAAATTACAAATTCTCATCGACAACAATTTATGTTATTGTTTCAAGAAGAAAGAACTTATAAAGTTTTCACCGGTTTCGACGGTAACTTTAGTTATTCTACAATGAAGTTCCGTTTCAATTCGTCAAGCTTTTTTTTCGACTTGTTCTGCGACAAACATCTACGCTGGCACACGCTGCAGACTACTTTACAAGTCTTCAATTTAATTCAGCTAAGTTATGTTGGAAAGAATAGTCAATTTGAAGGCAGAAAAATTAAATTATAGTGTAATCCCATATAAAATGATTTACAAACTAGAAGAAATTGCTTTATCTCTTCATGTATTTATGAATATGTCTATGTAAACATACTGAACAAGCATTTATAAAAAAATTAAAAACCCCCGACACAAACATTTCTCTTCATTTCTCTTTACTACTTCACCAGACCCTGTTCACCATCTATCTACAACCTATTCATTGAGACAATTCCAATGAGCCCAAACACGATACTGTTCTGTAAGTTGGTAAGAGAGTTGGGTATCCTGCAAATTCCATGTGATGTTGCAGTATCAGTTCAAGGTTACTATGTTCTTATAATGTCATTGAAGTAACAGAATACCAAATTTAAAATCGAACAGACCTGTGGAAGATGCTCGCATCCATTCATCAACTAGAAAAGAGCTGATCATCTTCAAACGGCTGAACTGATCTTCTTGAATCATAGCGTCGCTGCTGAGGCCTGTTAGGTCCAGTAGTAACAGTATAATAAGCGTGTTCGCGGACAGGTGGGACTCTCCACTGCTGCGTCACTGGATACGTTTGCATACTGCTCTGTGAGCAGTGGACAGTTCCTCCGGGTCCTAATGTGTGTAATTATGTCCTTTAACGGTTTTTATTTTGTGTGTTGTTTTGTTTTTGATTGTTTTATTTTGATTTTTAGTTGTTTTTAAAATGTGTGTTAAAATATGGATGAATTTCTGAAATAAACGTTTATTAATTTACTATTTTATTGTAGCTAAGAACACTCTCGATCAAGTCATCTTTTAAATAAAAAAAAAAAAAAATACAATCGGTTCAGCCGTTTGGGAGCTACGATGGCGGTTAAAAATCAACACCCGAATTTCGCAACACACTCGCAGGACGCGATACCTTTTGCTTTTTTAAAGCTTTAGTATTCATTCAAAACTATG
Source organism: Conistra vaccinii (assembly GCA_948150665.1). Taxonomy (NCBI): domain Eukaryota; kingdom Metazoa; phylum Arthropoda; class Insecta; order Lepidoptera; family Noctuidae; genus Conistra; species Conistra vaccinii. The sequence continues at coordinate 8,446,475 of OX411318.1, read as the reverse complement.
TTAGGAAACATATTATTCTCGACAACTACCCACTTAAATGAACGCAGTGGATTTTGTTGAATTGTCAAAAGGATATCCTTACAGTGCACTAAAACCAGTCCGTAGAGCGATTAATCCTAGCCTTTCAAAAGAAGAGATTTCCCATTAGGTTCAGAGATTGTACTTACCACAAAATCGCAGTCCAACCATTTTCATTCTTCACAAAATAAGTGCTTATAACGTAAGTTTTTTTGATTTCGTATTAAACCGAAAAGATATAAGCAAATGTTTGACATTCTCTTTTTTGTTCAAACAATAATATTCCCGGGAACAAATCGACGTGAACAAATTTGCTTAATCCCTCCCCTAAAGGTACCTTATTTATTCAATTAATGTGGGACTCCAAGGCAAACATTCTGAAAAGATTCAGTCCTCTTTAATGTACCTATCTAAATAATGATTTAAGTATAACATGAAGTTAGTACCTTACTTTACATTCTACAGAGCAAAATCAAGAAATAATTATGCATCTACATCTACATTAACATAATTTATTTTCCTCTTGAAAAATGGTTTTATTTACTTACTTATTTATTCTTCAAAAACTATGAAACAAATTATGAAAACTCACGAACAAATTATGACAAAATTTTCATCTCCACGGCATAGGTAGGTACTTAAAAACTTTTATTTACTTTTTTCAAGATAATATTTACATAATTTAAAAACTTACTGACTTCAAATAATAATGGTGCCTCATTTCATTAAAAATGTCTAACAGGCCTCTGCGACTTGGCTTCGGCCCCTCGTACGCCAGGTGCCAAAGGACCGGGCCCGAAAAAAGACAAAAACGTAAACAAGAATAATAATTATGTACAAATATATAAAAAAGGAGGGTAAATTAATCAATCATAGAGCTTTAAAACTTGTTACAAATAGCCTGAAAGACTGAAACAATCTTTCACAATAAAATATTTCAATTTCAAGTACAGAATAAGCCCACCGAGCTGTTATACCGGTAAGGACTCACGGTACAGTCATGATGAGTATAAGTACCTTAAAGTTACGCAAAATTCAAAAGCGTTTTTCTCGTGAATAGTCTTTGAAAAAATGCCTATTTGTTAAAAGTATGTTTTAAAAAAAGTCAAAAGTCCACTCTTTTATTTCAAATAGGCCTTTTTAAGGCACTTTTGAACGTCAAAATTTACAAAAAAAAAAAAAATTGGACCTAGTCGCCCATTCCAAAAGGTAGTTTTTGTATAAAGAATAATGGACAAGAAACTGCACCGTTACTCTTTTAAAATGTTTTACAATATTTTGTACACATTAATTTATATGTGAAGACGATGCACCTAGAATAAAATTACTATACCGCAATAGGTTAAAAATGAAATAACGACAGATAAATTAATTATGTGATAGATACGTCATGGTGTTTTGATAATACTATGATCGTAACACTAAAATATCTATCAATACTTTAGGAGAAATCGCATTTGAATCTTACGTAAGAGTGAGATATTTATGCTCGTGAGTGTACGTACACAGGAAAATACTGACTTTGAATATATGCGAAAAATGCTCTCACATATTCACAAGTGCGTACTTGTACACGTTGAAGTAGATAAGACTATTGTTATTAATATTAATAGAGCCTTTTCTATTAAAAGAGCTCCTTCAATATTTCTCATCAATCTTGTTGTTCACTCGACGGATTTCTTAGACTATACTGTTAATATAAAATGGAAATAAAACAGGGAACTAGCCTTTCTTTGTGTGTTTGTAACAGGCTTTTATTAGTTTCACTTGTAACTAACGATGTAATATCGATAGTTTTAAACTACTTCTAACTGTCGGATCAACATGAAACTTGGTATGTATATTATGTAGTTCAGATGAAAATACTATAATTTGGTATCTTGAAGCTGGTCTGATGATGGAGTCAGGAGGCGGGAAATCTTCAGTGGCTACTAATAAACCACTCGAGTTAGAGCTAATATGATTCGTTTTGACGAGTCCAATAGATTGAGCTTAGTAACGAAGGTCTGTTGATGGAGCTAGAAGATGGATAGTGAAATTGTTTGACTAGTTTTAATGCTGTGGAATTTGAAATATCCCACACAAGCCAAGGAGAGAAACTTGCCGATGGCTGAATGGTATGAAGGTGGTTAAAAATGTCATATCGCAAGCGTCCCCTCAGGGTTTCAGGCGAACCCCTGTTGTTGTTAGCCTTGTCTTCCTACATGAACCTCAGGGGAGGTCGACTGTTGAATTGTCCGCTACTCGTGGGAACAACATAAGATAAACAATAATAAAAAAAACTAAAACGACTAGAAACAGCAACACAAAGAAAAAGGCGACTGACGAAGGAAAAACTAAAGCGCTGTAACGTTGTGCAACTGAATAGTCGAGTGTTGCTATAATGATATTTAGTAAGTTACTAATGAAAACACTAAAAACATGCTACAACACTATTTATCCCAGTGTAGCTCTTGGCTCTGTCATTTGACTTCCGTTCGCTGTACCGTTGACAGCTAACCTCTAAGGACAGCTATGAGCCCCGAATCTAGGGTGAGTTCCTCATTATCCTACTGTGTACTTACTATATTGAGTGTGAAGAAATAAAAGCAACTGTGTGAGACCGCAAAACATATTTAAAGAAAGAACAGTTTAATATGGAGAATATGAGGCAGTATCATCATCATCATCATCATCAGCCTATTATTGTTCCCACTGCTGGGACACAGGCCTCCTCTTAGTGAGAGGGAGGCAGTATAGAACAAATGAAATGCCCGGAAGCAGACAAGTCGACTGAACAATTTACGATAAGTCATTATAATACTCAGAAAACAGCTGAAGAAAGGTCAGCTAGACTGCAATACCTATGTGATTATGACTCGCAGGCAAGGACTGCCCAATCGGAGAGTGAAGTTCGGTCAATTCGTCTACAGTACATACGCGAGCATAATGCTGAAAGCAGGGTAAACGTAAGGTAAGGTAAGAAGTTTGCTAACTAAGCCAACTTTAATTGCATTATGTACCAGTAGTAAGACTAAAAAGTAAAAAATGTTATAATTTTTAATGCGTGATAAAAGCTTGTTTTTAGTTTTTTTAAACTACATATTCTTATTTTCCTTTAAAAAAAAAATTGTTTTTGATTGATGTAGGATAGTCAGCAAGGGCTTTTAAAGAATCCCCTTCATGATAATTAGTATGTAACGTGTCGACGCTTAACTAGAACAAGCTCTAGGATTCAATAAAATATTCTAGGAATACCTATGTGATTATGACTCGCAGGCAAGGACTGCCCAATCGGAGAGTGAAGTTCGGTCAATTCGTCTACAGTACATACGCGAGCATAATGCTGAAAGCAGGGTAAACGTAAGGTAAGGTAAGAAGTTTGCTAACTAAGCCAACTTTAATTGCATTATGTACCAGTAGTAAGACTAAAAAGTAAAAAATGTTATAATTTTTAATGCGTGATAAAAGCTTGTTTTTAGTTTTTTTAAACTACATATTCTTATTTTCCTTTAAAAAAAAAATTGTTTTTGATTGATGTAGGATAGTCAGCAAGGGCTTTTAAAGAATCCCCTTCATGATAATTAGTATGTAACGTGTCGACGCTTAACTAGAACAAGCTCTAGGATTCAATAAAATATTCTAGTAATTCTGATTATTAAATAATATAAACAGAAATTACGCAGATGACAAAGCAGACTAGACAAATATCCAGATGCTAAAAGCATTCAATTTCTATAATAAATCTAATCTTAATTGGCATTTGTACTTCACAGATCCAACTGGGCCTCTGTAATATTATAATCTCTGTCAATAAGCCGTCAATTGAGAAATTAATGCGCCATATGCCACGAATTACAGAACGCGGCATGCAGTCCAAGTTCCAACAGTATGTTTGTTTGTTGGTAAAGCTACACCCGGTCATGGCGGGTAATAGCCAGCTACTGATTAAATCTGCATGAAAAATCGAGCTTTGTCTGATACTCGGATAGCTAACGGCTGCCTGCATCCGGGCTGAATGAAACATAAGTATGCTGATTCTGCCGTCATCGATATGTCGTTCCTCTTTTGTTTGTATCAATAGTTACGACTTCTGTTTTTAAATTTCCGAGGTTTTTCACTTTGGGAGTCTCTTTGTCTAGGTATCTCTCTCGCTTGATATACAAGGTAGCACAAAAGACATATCATAATGTAAATTGACTGCCATTTTTTTTAAATTAAATAAATTGGGCCTTTTTTTTCACTGAGAGATTATTTAAAGGTGTAAAATTGCTGACATTAAGTCGAAAAAATTATATCGTTCAACTAACCACCTCCTGAGTTGATGCAAGTTTGTGCTCGTTTTACAGCATTGTGAATTAATCTGAAATCAGATGAAAGCAAACGCTTTCAAGACTTGTAAGGTTTGTGGTTTGTGTAGGTAAACGCGAGATATCAAAAAAGGCCCAAAAGGTCTGGGGCTGTCAGATCAAATAGCCAAAACTTGGCCTGAGCTGTGTGTATTGCTTCATTTGCATTGTCACCTAATTCTCTATCTGTCTACAACATAAGTGTCAAATCGCAATCACAATATGACGCCATTCGATAAAAGTATGGCACATTCACATTACTTTTGCGCCATCTTATACTAGTGAAGTCGTGTTACAAGTTATTCTTTGTAAAACATAACCTATCTAGTTTGAGAAACCTATTGGCAACAAAGAGCAAAGCAAAAGAAAAAGTGTTCGTGCAATGTGTTATTGGATGTTTCTATCAGAAATTTTTCTGTAGCAGCCCGGAGTCTGGATTTGTGCCCGGTTGGCACTAGGCTCCTTTAACAAGGGACTTAAACATAACTGAAGAAATGCGGATGTACTATGAGTACACCTGTGTCTAGCCCTTCGTGGAATACAGGCGTGATGGTATGTTATATGTGTGTGAGCATTGGCAAGAAAAGTAGTCTTACATCTGTATGCCAGTATTACAATTTTTTAATAGTAGATTGCTTGCCAAGGGAGCAAACAACTATTTATAAGGCGAGTGTTTCTTTGAATCCAAAGCGTAGCGAAACTAGCGAAGGATTCTAAAGTAGAATCCTGAGCGCAGTGAGCGGGATTCAAAGTACATTACTCGAGCTTAAAATAGTGTTGCTCCCGAGGTGAACACTACTTTTTATCACCCTCTATGAGAAAATAAACATGTGCGGTCTGACCCCCATCAGAAACGAATTTCCCTGTTTACGAGGATTAAACTACGTCTTTTTGAATAGATGTGATAAAATCAAAAAATTAAATTGATTTTACATCCATTACTTCCTCACACACTGACTTATTAATTGTAAATTTTTTGTAGATTCGTCTATTTTTACAATGTTTGTGAATATGTGAACACCATGTATCTACCACATAATTAATTTATCTGTCGTTTGCTCCACTTTAAATTCTTTTTAAAAAAAATTCTAGGTGCATTGTCTTCACATATAATTATATAAATAATGTACTCTTATACAAAATATTGTAAAACATTTTAAAAGAGTAACGGTGGAGTTTCTTGCCCATTCTTCTCCATAGGAAAACTACCTTGTGGAAGGGGCGGTAGAATCAATACTTTGTAAATTTTGACGTTCAAAAGTGCCTTCAAGGGACTATTTGAAATAAATGCTTTGACTTTGACTTTGAAAAATGTATTTTTAACCACAATGCGCTATTGGCCTTCACCTCACCCGACGGTAAATTATGATCAGGTCAAAGGTGGAAACAAGTTTCACCCAGAATCCTTAACCACAGAGGAACTGGCTATCTTACCTCTAACTGCCGAAACACAACGATACTATTGAATATGTTGTTATGGCGACAGACTAAGACAAGATGGTGCCAGCTAGCCAGGCGGACATAGAACAAGCCCTACCATCAACCAAACCGGGCAGAAAGTTTTGCCCCCACTGAAAATTGAACTCGGGACCTCTACGTCAAAGACAGGTAGTCTTACCACTAGACCTCAGAGGAGGTATATTATATCCAATAAATATGATATTATTATTCAAATTAAGTTTCTCATTTCGAAGCAAATCTTAATAATACTTAACGTCTGGCCATGGCCAGCCACGTGTAAAATAGTATTACAGTGAACAATTAACCTTAATCTATATGGGATTTCGAGGACTAAAGAAAATGTTCAACCAAACAGGGCAGCCGTCCTCGAAAATACATTTTATTGCACGAAAAATCCGTACTTGAAAACTGTCGCATGTGTAACGAGGTCTCGAAAACTAGACAAAAGGCGAGCAAGTATCAAGTGTTTAAACGAGAGACATCAGAGGGACGTTTGAACAATAGGACCCGCATTCTGACGACGCGACATTTCGTGTCTACGGCCACTGTTCTAACTCCTATAAAGTTATGAGACCCTAGTCATTTCCTCCGGCCATGTTTATAGTTTGTTATAACAAAATCTGAATATAAATGAGTATGTAAAACGGATAAACATACTTAAAAGCGAATTTTACTTTGTAATTGAAAAACGTGTCAGTACGTTCGCTGTAATTTATAAAGGTTTTATTAATTAACAATATTTCAGTACGATGATCCTTTTACGGGCTGAAATTATAATGAATAAGTATTGTAGTACTTATCCGAAATTTGACTACACCTGCCGACCGAGTCACTGAATATTTGATACACTGCACGTTACCAAATTTTACACACGATATAAATATTTGAAATGTACGTAGATAAAAGCTCTTTACAAACAATATAACAGACGTAGAATATTGATAGATGTAGCGTGACTGCGTAGTATTCGCGACGCTCTCCGCTCTCCTTTTAGTCATGTGTATTGGATTTGAATTTACGATCAGTTTGCTACTAAAAGCTACATTGAGTTTTCATGCTATGTTATCTGATATATCCCTAGACTATTATTATTTATGACGTCGATGTTCAATGTTTGATTTGACCCTGCAACCGCTGCGCTCAAATTGTTAGTTCGTTACGCCTTATTCGCATTTCATTGTTCAAGAGCTTTTGAGGGTTGTCTTATTTGAACAACTAACAATATTATTCATGCAATTTTTATGAGCCAAGCCGAATTCCAAGTGATGTAAATATTAACACAATAAAAATATTGGATATAATTTGATTCACTACAAAACCCCTCGAAAGCCAAAAATATATATTTAAAGCTATTTTCAGATAGACCACCGCAAACATTATTAAAAAATCATATTCAACAAGAACATTTTCTACTTTAACGGATTTCATTTAAGCTATTTAATTTATTAGAATTTGAAGAGAGCTTTCTGTAGGTCCTTTAAATTATTAATAAGATTATTCTCAAGTTCAAAGTCGGGGCGAGACAATTTTTTGTAATCACAGAATAGAATAAGGTGTCTGAACTCTGCCCAGAATTATACATCAAGAGTAATGTGACGTAATGTCGGCACATCTGACGGAAATGGCCAACTGTGATCCCACAAAAATGCTGAAATTTTCTTAATTACCTTCCGTGACTGTGGCTTGGCCTCATTTGGCGCAAAAAACGTAGTTGAGATTAAATACAACGAAAACGAATTTTGCATAAATGAAGCATTTGCATAACATTTCTAAGATCCTATAAAAAGTAAGCATCTATTTGGATTACCTCTTCCAAGTCCAAAATCAGAATTCGTTTGTGTGGGTGCTTGATATTATCAAGCACCCACACAAAACTGCGAATTCTTATCGCATTGCAAAAAGCTGAGTTCCTTAAAACAAAGCTCGTCTAAAAACCTGCGATGCGACATCATATCGCATCGCATCGCAGGTTTGTGTGGGAGCCCTTACTTAAAAGAGAATCTTCATTACTAATTCTATTACGTAGCGAACGCTTAGAGCAAATTATTTTAAAAATGCTCTCCAAGACCTCTCCTTCGCTGCAAGCTCTTTTATTATATTAAAAGCGGCTATCTGATCCAAGCTATCCGATTATTACGAAGTCTATAAGTGGTATAGATATAGATATAAGACCACCGATCGAGAATATCCTGCGTAACAGCTACCAGCGAGCGTGGGTATTTTTTGATTTGCCGCTGGCTGAGCGGCGCCGCGCGCTCGCTTGCATTCAATATGAGCCGGCTAGGACAATACACCGCTTTGTTGAAGATTTTGATAAGCAAGCTGGCTTGTATGCAACAACAAGTTGCTACTTAGCTGAAATGTGCGAGAATTAGTTAAAGTGGTTTAGTTGAAGTTAGTCGTTTAGTTATGTTTTCGAGAATTTAATTAATAAAACAACCGGCGAAGTGCGAGAGGCACTCGCACACGAAGAATTCCGTACCACCATACAATACTTAGCAAAAAACGCCGAAAAAGACACGTTTCTTGGTATACGGACACGCTTTTTTTTAACTTTATATTATTTGTTGTTATAGCGACAATAGAAATACACAATCAGTGAAAATTTCAACTGTGTACCTATTACCGTTTATGAGATACAGCCCGATGAAAGACAGACTGACAGCGAGGGATTGGTAATAGGGTTACTTTTGGCACCCTTCGGTTACGGAACCCTAAAAATAACCCTTCGGGGAATACAGGTGTAAAGTAAAAATAACCTCCTTTTTTAAGTCGCTTAAAAATAATGTTTTTTTTGTGTTGTTGTAGTTTTAATGGAATAAGCCAGAGTAGATTTTGTTTTTTAATACAGAGCATCCTACGCTATACCTAAACATCTGGGGTTGCGGATAAGTCCTAAGGGGAAACCGTGGCCCCGGTCTAGGCAAGGGAAGGAACACGGGTGGGTTTTAGTCAGTAAAAGTCTGACACGCCCTTCCGCTGCTCCGCCCAGAGCGGGAGAAGTCATTTGATGATTTCCCACCCAAAAAAAAAATAAAAAAATACCTAAACATGAGGCTAAATATGCACTTTAATCCCGCTTCTATTGATGAGCTTAAAGGATTCTGCCTAGTTACCTTTGTTATTCTCTCGCAGACTACCCTGAAACCCGCTGAAAAGCTGAGAGAAAATTTACATCACCCGTTTTAGGACTTTATGCTGTTAGCTATAAAGTCGGAAACGGAATTTCCAATCACTTTAGGATTGTTTTCAACGTTCATCAATTTACAAAATGCTTCTCGTGCATAAATAAATTTCAAACATTGTCATTATATCTATCAGAACTGTCTTAACTTAGGTGAGTGATATGTTTGTGAACATTTTATTGATGGCTTGGTGGCAGCGCGTCCATTTATTTACAACTGGACCCAAATAAATCAGACTCGACGGAGTTGGAAAACTGCAATCATTCATTTTGAGCTTGTAATATTTATACTATGACAGGTATTACGGTAGCTGGATCCAAAGTTTGAAAGTATGTAAATTATTCAATGGAAATTGTTTTAATTTGATACAACTGTTGTTATTATTTCATGATGAGCGCCTCTTCCTGTACGACAGTGAATGCCTTGGACTACATAATGTAATGATTAGTGTCCAATTTCATTAAAGACGCAGATACATGCCAGTGACCTTGAGTAGTAAGCTTACGTGTTCTGTACTGAGCTCACGCAACGCATCGTACGTCCACCCAGTAATAGGACTCGCCCATCAAGGAGCGCTGTCCAAATTATTATACATAAAACTAAAGGCATTTTAATAAAACACGTATACTAAAAGATCAATAATTAAATTATCTTTAAAATGGTGAAGGTTGCAGAAAAATACGCTTAATAGATTTTGCGTGATTCTCAGTATTTTATCCGCGTTAGACATAACTTTACAAATTAATTTCACTAAAATATTCACATATTAAGTTATTATCTAAGAAAATGCTATGATTAAACATATATTTTTTTCCAAATCATTAGCACTACTCGTTTGGACGTGATATTCAGTATAAAATCATTAAAAGTCGGTTTTCGTCGCCTTAAATTAAAATTCTCGAGAGCGCCGCTGCATGTCGGATCAATGTCCCCGAAACATTCAAAAGACGCCCATGTCCTTACATTTGAGAAGCGATCCACACAAATGAGAGGTTCAGTTGTTTATCTTGAACTGTAAGGTAAATACAAACATCAGCTATATTACTATCGATGCTAATTACCGTACACAAACAGGGAAACTGTTGATTAAGTACGTAAACGCTGGTACAAATTCAACAAATTGTTTATCAGTACACTGGTGATCCAACCAACTAATTGTTTACGCTCTCTGCTTTGTTTACACTGTTGCTATTGCATTTACATGAATGAGAAGACCCGTAATATTGTGCTCAGTTAAACGGAATACCTTCAACAAAGAAAATTATATAATTAAATGTCTAGAGGCCGCTGTTATGTAAATATTCTTGACACGCCGCTTTGAGATTCGTAGACCGAGTACGGTGAATAACTTTGAGTGAACAAAGACCTCTCTATAAGCAAGTATTCGATGAATGGCTTAATAAATGAGAGTATTTTGAACGGCAGTAAACTCTCCTGTATCGGGCGTGAATTATTTGCTATATTTGATGTTCTGGTTTGGGCGGAGTTGTGTTACAAAACTGTCCGATGTTGTACTGAGCGGCTGAGCGCGGTGGTGGTGGGTACACGCTGCGGTCAGTGAGCGGAAGCCATACCGGGTGCCGGTCGGCATTTCGCTCGAAACCGGAACAGGCTCTTGAAGTGCTTCCTTCAATTTACCTAGTTTACTTACCAAGACCGGAGCCCGTAACCTACCTTCGACTTTTAATTAAATAATTCTAATTTTCTTCCTTTATTTTGCGTGCCTAAATTAAGTTAACAGAGACCACCGACCGCCAACTAGTTAGTCAAAGTTTAGAGTCTGTTTAGACGGTTGAGTGAATATCCTCCTTCAAAGGCAGTACTTACATGCCACTGGAGAGTTGCTCGAATGTCTGAATTTATAATAAACAGTGCCAGTCAAAATATACAGAAGCACTAACAGTTTTCTACTTCTACATCAATTTGGTACGGTAACAAAACGAGCTTAATAACAATGTAAATAAGGTTTCAATTTCGAAATGAAAATTAATACATCGAATTAATTACCGACACCAAAAATCACGACGCGCAACGAAATATTACAATAATATAGAAAGCATCGATTATGCCCGCATTTTCAATTACCCGTCACAATGGGGCCCCATCTATTGTGGATGCTCTCAGCTAAGCGATTCACAAACACCATGTTACACAACACATTATTATTTTTTGTACACAAACGTCAGGCAAAAAAAAAACTACAGATTATTACGAGGAGTAAAAACCATTAGCTTTGACAAATAAGTTGGCGGATTACACACAAATGCCGTGTTCTTTGGCCCGAAATTTGCGGGTAGTATTATAATAAATAATGGTAATCTGCTCGTAGTTCGGACTTGGAAGTGTTCGTGATTTATTATCCGTGCATCTGCATTGAGTTTTTGTTTGCGTATGTTTTATGGTTAATTCCCTTAAACACTATTTTTTTATGCATACAAAAAAGACATTAGAATAACACAGTTCCTATTCATATTAGGTTTTAGGTAAAAAAAACTCTTACATTCTCACATTCTTAAATGGTTTGAAAATTATCCAGTTTCATGTTTTTTTCTAGATTCAGGTAAATTATTGGTTTTCCCAAGGTATGATTTTGCTAGACTACAGTGCAATGTCCAACAGTGAAATGCAATAAGCTAAGTCCACTGACTAGCCTAGCACCTGTCCCCCATAATCCAATTTCTACGAAGACCTAGCTTCACTAACTTCTGACTACCATGAAGACTGATAGATTCACATAGGGTTGCCAACCCCACTATTTAATATAAGGCCTTAAAATACTATATTTCTGAAGACAAAATATAGTAGGCGAAAATACTATATTTTTATTTCATTCTAAAACAATGAACAAAAAAAATCTGTTAATTATGTTCATGGTAGCAAAAAATATGCATATAGAATTTAAATGTTTTTGAAACAGACCTACAATTTTTATTTTTTTATTTCATCTATTTTATTTTTACAGGTAACGGCTTCTAAAATACAATATTTGTTATAAAAAAAGTTGACAACCCTAGATTCTTACGACAACCAGTAAATTCTCCCCACTTCAGATCAACATACCTATGGCTATAAATAAGTACGTACGTGAAACTCCCTTAGAACCTCATTAATTTTAATCGTAAGTTGTGTCCCCGAATTGTCTTTGAAAGTTCTAAGAGGCAAAGTTAACAACTCGAAAAGAAGTTCATTGTCGGGTAGGTTGTAATACTTGTTAGACAAAGTTCCCCATTTCTTCATACATTACGTAAATAAGTCACAAAGTAGGGGTGGGACATGGTAACGGTTATGGTACGATAAATCCGGTTAACGGCACTAATTTATTAATTGAATCAATTGCTGCTGATGTTTCTGGATTTTTTTAATCCCAGCTACTTTATTAAACTCAACGTCGTTATTGGTTAAATTTTCTTGATAAATTAATAGTTTACATTTCTTCAATAGTTTGCATTTCTTCATAATGATTCATTACTAGTTATGTCCCACGATTTTTCCCGCATAAGTCTCGATCCCGTAGGAATGTCGGGATAAAAAGAATCCTATGTCCTAATCCAGGCCATGGTCCACCCATGTGCCAATTTTCGTCCAAATATGTTCAGCCGTTATAGCGTGCAAGCGTAACAAACAAACAAACATTCGCAGTTATAATATTAGAATAGGATGTTTAATAATATAAATAAAATAAAATCAGTTTTCTCGACAGTTCTACACAAACGATATTGTTAAAGAGTTGACTCTCAGAGACCTATTTTAATTAAATAATTAGGGTGCTAGATTAACGCGGAGTTCTTAACGTTATTCAAAACCTTCAAAAAGTTTATGATAGTTTTGAAGGTTTTACTGGTTGTAACTGAATTCTGAATTTATTATTATGGGGGTTAAAGTTTAAGGTAACGAATGAAAAGCGTTACGGTGACTGCCTCGTTGGTATAGTGGTCGCAAGCTCTACTGCTGAGCATGAAATCCTGGGTTCGATTACCGGATCGGGCAAAGTTTTATTGGGGTTTTCCATTTAAAATTTCTCAACCCGGAGTCTGGATTTATGCCCGGTTGATGGTAATATGCTCGCCCCTGACTTAAACATAACTGGCGAAATGTGCGTACCTACTATAGGTACAGCTCTGCCTTACCCTTCGGGGAATACTGGCGTGATGTTATGTTATTATGAATATTCTTTTGTATTTGTTCGATAACAAAGAAAACACAAAGACATCGCAGTTTCTTCTCGAAGACAACCATAAAAGTAATAACATAACCATAACGTTTGTAATTCCCAAAGAGGATACTCGAAATGGTAAACAATGGTATTACCGGTATAAGTGTGGTTCCTACTTTATTGGAACCGTTAAAGGCAAGTACACACAGCTACACATCAAGCTATGTAGTTCCAGTTTAAGCTGATCTCGCATTGTCTAGGATTTCCGTACAATGCGAGGTCAGCTTATATACTGCAAATGTATAGTTTTATGTGTAGTCGTGTGTACTTGCATTTATTGATTTATGCCAACATTGTTTTCTCAAGGAAATCCGTATTTATAGATATGAGTACTTTTATCTTTGTACCTTATCTACTCACATCTTGGATTTTCTTTGTTTCTTTCTTACTCAATCAATCTTTTCTCTTATTTCTGTGGTTATTTCTTTATCTGTGGTCTGTACATAAATGGTGGATAATAATTAAATAAGTTGGGCTATTATAGATATTTGAGCAAGGCCATCTCTATTTTATTTATATCAGACTATTTTTCACCGGAAAGAATCTGTAAATAGAATAAAAATGTTTTTAGAGTTCCGCTGAATTGATGCCGATTCCTGAGAAGCGTTCATTCGAAAATATGTTTATTACGGACACGAGAGGGTTAGAAAGTAAAATAAAATAAATGTTTTTTTTTACGATGTGGAAATAAATGAAAAAACTCACAATACTGATCCATGGGAGTATTTTAAAACTATCAAATAAATCATATCATCGAAATTATAAGCGTGTTTTTTTCAAACAAACTATTTAGTAGTGATGGACGGACTATGGGTATTGCCAATCTTTGACTAGCTATATAGTGACTAAACTATTGGATATATGTATTTGTTTGAATTTTTATATGAGGACTGGGAACGTCATTGAAAATATACGAAGTTATTGTCGTACTAGCTGCGCCCCCCGGTTTCACCTGCATAAGGCTGCCTATCCGCTGGAGCGGAGAGGAGAGGAGAGGAGCGGAGATGTGTCAATATTAAGGTGTATAGTAGGCTCACTGACCTTGTGCATGTGGGCGGAGCTAAACGCCCTACTCTCCAATACGTAAAACGTGCAACGGTGGCGCACTACACTAAAACGACGATCAAAGACTAGACAAAGGCGCAGACATGCGCACGTATGTCGCATTTTTTGCCTAAGATTCCTAGTCCTAAGAGAAGGAATCGTAGGCAAATCTGAAATTGTACGCCGACTACCTACCATATTTTGACCCGCATATTATTTTAAATACTTTGTTTGTTTTTTAAGAACATTCCTGGCAATAAATAAAATATCGGTGTGCGTGTGTTTGTAATTCTTCTTATGCTAAATGGCTTGACTGATTTAGATGTTTTTTTTTCAATTCTTTTTGTGTCACTTGGATGGTTCTTAGCTATAGTTGGACGCGCTGTTGGGAGGCGCTGTTGTCGCATGACAACGTCTGCCTACCGGGTCTGCTAGTTATATTTTGGTGCCGATTCTCTTGTCACAAATGCCTCTAAACTAGACTAAAAATAGATTGCACTGAGTTATTAGTTTAGTGAAAATGGCAATTTTGCTATTCTGAGTTTGACGTTTTTCACCTAAAAATTTGGTGTATCCAACTAAATCTGACTATTTTTAAACACGATTTAAAACGTGTGGAATAAAGTAAGTTGGCATGAACTAAAACCCCAACACTTCGACCTCAGTCCAAAAACAGTATTGTATTTTTTTTCTTTTGCTTATATCTCGAAAATGGTGTGTCCTATCGCAAAAATAATGAAATTTTCGACCCCCTTTAGGAAACCCTTAAACCCCTATATCCCAACATGTTGGTAATAATTTTTCATATTTTCCATACAAAAAGTGAAAAATTCCATATAAAACACGTCGAGGCTGCCAACCCCTGCGCGCCTCCGGCTCTAAAAAAATTCACGGGGTAGAGCAAACAAGTACTACGTGGAGTCGTCACGCGATTGTCAAATTCGATTTTAGATGTGTCAAAAAATTTTTTTCATTTTGAGATTTTTTTTGTCAGAATGGCTTTAAGATTCTCATAGCCAAAAGTAAGGAATTTTAGTGATTGTAGTTAGTTTAGTTCGGTGTACAAGAGAATCGGCCTTTGACTGTAGAAATTTTTTGTAGGTATCATAGTTTTTTTTTTTTAGGAAAAACTTCTTTAAGCGCGTTGAGTGATATTTGGTAGGGGCAGCCCCGGATCTAGAACGGAACGGATCTTTCGAGGCGGGGCAAAACCTATCGCCTGACCCCGAATCGTTTTTTTTTTCTTAAAAAAAAACCGTTTTTTTTTAAATATACTAGTACGTGTCAGACATTTATTTTGATTAGCCTTATTCACTCTGCCTGAGATAAGTTGGATTTTTGCTTTAGGAGTTACTTTACTAGGTTGCAAGAGCGAGCGAAGCGAGCTCGAAAATTTAGGCATAATAAACATATTAATCAAAAATCGATCGAAAATGCGCCAATCCAACAGAGGCGCCAAAACTGTGGTAAAAGTTAAAGTAAGTCGTGTCACAGGCGTCGTCGGCGTTGAAGCAAGACGCCCGGCACCGCAAAACTTAAAAAAATAGACCACAGAAACGCTCATCGAGCTCCTGGTAGAATACAACTGCGCCCGCTCACAAGTACTCACAACCCGCTCAGACCGTTTGACGACCTAAACCTACGCGAATCAGTAATTTCCTCAGTGCACCACCCTCAGAGAAAGATTATAATTGTTGCGCGTCTCATTTGTTGCAAAGTTGCGGTGCGCTGGGTGGTGCACTTGTCTGTCATGCTCGAATTTGGCGCCCCCTAACGGTGTCGCCCGGGGCACGTGCCCCGTACCCTAATTACGTAATACACAATCAATCAATTGATAACACGAAAATAACTAAAAAAATACAAGAATAAATTATAATTAATAAATACATATTATACATAATAAACAGAATAAACTTTGTCAGGAGACATAACGATCGGTAGAGGAGAAATAACGATCAGAAGAGGAGAAAACGAAACATGCAGAATGCAGTTATTAAGAAGGCGGTCTAGTTATTGAGAAGATCTGCATTCAGGTCATAGTAACACACATCATCATAGTCAATTATGGGAAATATTAGGGACTGTACAAGCATTGCCTTTATGTGTGATGGGAGAAGGTTTTTCTTATCGCAAAATGGTGCGTCCTATCGCAAAAATAATGTGAATTTCGTCCCCCTTTATGAAATCCATAAACCCCTATAACTCAGCATATCATCATTATCATCATCATATCAGCCAAAAGACGCCCACTGCTGGACATAGGCCTCCCTCAAGCACCGCCACTTCGACCGATTCTGTGCTTCCCGCATCCAGCGAATTCCTGCGGCCTTTACTAGGTCATCGGTCCATCTTGTGGGAGGCCTTCCAACGCTACGTCTTCCGGTACGTGGTCGCCACTCCAGAACCTTTCGGCCCCATCGGCCATCTGTTCTGCGAGCAATATGTCCTGCCCATTGCCACTTAAGTTTGGCAATGTTCGGGCTATGTCGGTTACCTTGGTTCTCCTGCGGATCTCTTCATTTCTGATTCGATCACGTAGGGAAACTCCAAGCATAGCCCTCTCCATTGCTCTTTGGGTGACTTTTAGCCTTCTGATAAGACCCATTGTGAGCGACCACGTTTCAGTGCCATAAGTCATCATTGGCAACACGCACTGGTCAAAGACTTTCGTCTTGAAACACTGTGGTATGTGGGACGAGAAGATATTGCATAGTTTCCCGAACGCTCCCAGCCGAGTCGGATTCGACGATTGACCTCTTTCTCGAAGTTGGACCTACCTAGCTGGACAGTTTGTCCTAGGTAAACATACTCGTCTACAACTTCGAGCGTAGCGTCACCGATCTTTATGAGGGCGGGTGTTACATGGGCATTTGACATGACTTTTGTCTTGTCCATGTTCATTTTAAGACCCACTCTTTTGGAGGCTCTACTGCGGTCATCGAGCATTATACTGAGGTCCTCCATGGTCTCAGCCATGATAACTATATCGTCGGCAAACCGAAGGTTAGTGATATACTCGCCATTGTTGTTGATGCCTAGCCCTTTCCAGTCCAGTCGCAGTCAATTCCCGACGCCCGGGACGTCTCCTACGGCGGCGGCGGCTAGGGCTGGTAGGGCGCGGCCTTTGCCACTCCCTCGCGCACTCCGCCTCCTCTTTCGCGAGCATTACTGCTTCGCAGAAGGAGGTGACGGCTTGCCATGCCCTCTCGCTCCGCACCATGGCCTGGACCAGGGCCGGACGCGAGAGGTCACTGCCACCGAAGTTTGACAGCACTAAGATTGCAATGAGTTATTAACTTAGTAGTTTAGTGAAACAGGGAATTTTGTTATTCTGAATTTGACGATTTTCACCTAAAAATTTTGATTATTCAAACTAAATTTGACAATTTTTTTTTACGCGATTAAAAAGGAATGGAATATAAAAATTAGTTGTCATGAACTAAACTTCACACCAACACTTCAGGTGCAAAAACAGTACTGTATCTTTTTTTTTATTTTGCTTATAACTCGAAAACGGTGCGTCCTATCACAAAAATAATGAAAATTTCGACCCCCTTTAGGAAACCCTTAAACCCCTTTACCCCAACACAAAGGTAACAAATTTTCGTATTTTCCATACAAAAAGTTAAAAATTCTATACAAAACACGTCGACGCTGCCCCCCTGCGCGCCTCTGGACCTAAAAAAATTCACAGAGTAGAGCAAACAAGTACCACGTGGAGTCGCGAGTTCGCGACGCAAATTCGATTTTAGATGTGTCAAAGTTATTTTTTAATTTAGAGATATTTTTTTGCAGAATCTCAGATTCTCATAGCCAAAAGCAAGTAATTTTAGTGATAGTTTAGTTTGGTGCACAAGAGAATCGGCACCAATCAAGATTTATTTCTTAACCTTCTTACCTACGTAACTTAAGAAAATATTTGGTGCCGATTCTCTTGTACACCGAACTAAACTAACTAAACTACGACTAAAATTCTTTACTTTTGGCTATGAGAATCTAAAAGCTATTCTGCGGAAAAATATCTCTAAATTAAAAAATAATTTTGACACATCTAAAATTGAATTTGACAGTCACGTCGCGACCGACGTGGTACTTGTTTGCTCTACCCCGTGAATTTTTTTAGAGACAGAGGCGCGCGGGGGGGGCAGCCTTGACGTGTTTTGTATGGAATTTTAAACTTTTTGTATAGAAAATATGATTAAATATTACCTATGAGTAGGGGCATGTGGGTTTACGGGTGGCAGAGGGGGTCGAAATTTCCATTATTTTTGCGCTAGGACGCACCGTTTTCGAGATATAAGCAAAATAAAAAAAAAGATACAGTTTTTGCGGCTGAAGTGTGTGAAGTGTGTGTTCATGCCAACTAATTTTATTCCACTCCTTTTTAATTGCGTTTAAAAATAGACTGATTTAGTTGGTTAATCTAAATTTTTAGGTGAAAAACGTCAAATTCAGAATAGCAAAATTGCCATTTTCACTAAACTAATAACTCAGTGCAATCTTAGTGCTGTCAAACTAAAATATAGTTAAGTTGTGTCACCTTAGTCTATTTCAGAATGGGAAATGCTCGTTTGACAGGCAGGACTAAACAAATTTTAGTGATTTAAAAAAAATTAACTTTAGAAACTTTAAGAGGTGCTTTAGACCATCAAACTGAATAACTTTTACTTTAACTTTGAAATCACGAAAAAAAAAAACAGCTGTCCCATACAGTTTAGAACAGTAGGTATTAAACTTTACTATGGAACAACAGATTTTTTTTTTCGCGATATCAATGTATGTCCCAAAGTAAAAGTTATTCAGTTCGATGGTCTAAAACACCTCTTAAAGTTTCTAAAGTAAATTTTTTAACACCTTATATAGGTACACCTCTGCCTAACCCTTCGGGGAATACAGTCGTGATGTTATGTTATATTTTACATTTACATTTTTTTAGTTTATATTGTAAATTGTTAATTTGTATGTAATTGTCAATGTAAAAAAGTATTAATAATTGTACATCAAAGAACAACTCAACAATAAAGCGCCTACGCGCACAATCGATTTGGACTCTCTGCAGCAAGCTCGTCTATAAACGCACACTAATACAATAAGTTCATAAATATTCGCACTAACACATACGTATGCGCATACTCGGTCGATAGCCGGAGCGGACCAGCGAGCGACACAGCCATCCCGTCTCAATGCTCACGGGCAACTGCCGCCCGCGTCCCGCGCAGAGCCCCTCTGAACCTCTATCTCTAAATGGGGACATTTTGTTTAACAAATATTGATTGATTTACAAATGCAGTTTCAAATTTGTAGTACCTTTAATCAGCAATTTTTCTGTGTAATTTTTTTTCCAATCGTCAAAGCCGTATAAAAGTAGTTACGAATATTAACCAAAAATAGCGTTATGGTAAATATTTCTTTAAGGCAAAAGTATTAGTCATACGAAAAAACCCGGTTTCAGATATGTTGTAGATGAATCTATAGCAAACATATATTTTTTTCAAATCATTTAACTAAGCCGTTAAGGAGAAGATAGCTTTTTAAAGTGACCGTTTTACGGTACTAAACGCGACTAAGGCCCTTAACCAATAGAATCAAAACTCCGCTCCAGAGGTGCGATTCTATTGGTTAATTTTGGCACATCTCCGCTCCTCTGCTCTCCTCTCCTCTCCGCTCCAGTGGACAGGCAGCCTTAGTCCATCATGGTCTACCCATGTACCAAATTTCGACCACACGTAGCATTTACCTATAAAAATGATGTCCCTGGGAAGACTGGGAACCTACTTGTCCGTGTATTTATTATAATTGGGTTAAGTAATTACCAGATTGTCACATCACTAAAGCAAACACAAAAGTCTTTGATTAAACAAGGATTAAACTGATCCTGAAAGCACTGTTCAAGTGTTCAGAAACTCCAAAGTCTTTTTTTATGTTCGAACACGAATCCAAAGCGGATTGCTTTCGTGTTTAAGAACTTGAAGCAAGGAGGAATTGATCGCATTAATTACGTTACGAGTACCAAGCATTGTCAAAGTTAACTCTTGTAATTAAATCATCTCTATTCTAATTTAATTAATAGAAATGTATTCACGTTTAAATCGCAGAAAGATGAAGCTTAAAATTTCTAAATATATTATTGCTGCTCAGGCTTAGATTAGTACAGATGGGACAATCCGCAAAATCATTTAAATAAAAAGCGACTCTTGCTACGACACAATAAAGTACAATTCAGGGGGCCTACCACCGCCGTTAATGCAGTATTATTTTAATGTTACTTCAGTGGGGGAAAGAGATGGAGCTATACGTCCTGTGGAGCTTCATCTCTTTCCCACACTTAAAGTAATATTAAAATAAAACTGCTTTAGAGGTGGTGGCACCCCAGTACCATAGTAAAAGTTCGAAAAAAAAATTTGATCAGATTTTTTTTCGAACATATGAAGCAATGGATTCGCAATTTGTTTCAATTTAAAATTGATCGTGCATTACGTAATTAGGGTACAGGTCGCACAGTGCTAATTACCGACAATATATTCTCCTAGAAGTTGCCTCTCTTTCTATAGCGTAACTCTTAAATCTTATGAGTGGTGACTATGTTACGCCCACTGAATTCGTCAAGTCGAGCCCGCCGCGGACCTATTTGTAGCTTCATGCATAAAATGCGTAGTGTTCTATCTGTATTCATCTGTGGCTTCGGTAACATTATTCTTATTTTAGTTTATGACTATTAATTTAAATTGCTAATTCTAAATAGGCAGCTTCCGATCTTGAATACAAAATGGGCTACAAAGGTAGCCTCACGATTCGAGCATCGTCCTTCCCGAAAAAAAACTGACACAAAAAACATCGTTAGAGATTTTGAGGTTTTTTCCACGCCACCTTTTATAAACTCTAATGTTGTGAAACAACAAAGGCGCTGCTGTCACGTGCACCATAAGTATCTCATTACCATTTCTTGAGAACATAATAATAATAATAACCGATAGGGAAAGAATTTTTGATGTTATCGCGAGAATGTTGCTATGATCTTGCGGTAGGTACAAATATTTCGTAATATACAAGAACAGACAATGTTACGTGTCAATAGATAAAGCTATCTATCTAGCTTTTCAGAACAGAATTCCACACGTGAAATTCACCGCACACCACTATTTCGAGCTAGGTGTCAATTTTCACGAAAAAAAGTCATACGAATCGTGTGAATTAATAAGTTTAAAATTCTAGTTTTTTAGCATTCAATGCAGAAACGAACAGAGCCGATTGTAATACTTTATTCCGGTTTTTGATTTCATCAACGCGAATGGATTAAAGCTTGGGTTCTATTAAAATAGCAGTGCTGGCCTGATATCGACATTTTAATTGATTTTGTACTTAATACCTAGAATATACTAATTCTATGATGCATAGGTGCTCATTTCCAATCTATAGCGGTTTAATGCTGAACATAGGAATGTTCAATGCCCGCCATTGAGTCTAATTCAAATCAAAATACTTGTAGAGTCTTATATAACAATATTATTCTTATTTACGAATCGTAGAATTTCATGTGGGTAGGTAAATCTTGTATAATAATTTGGTCATAATAATTATTTTGTAAGATTTTTTTTGGTTTACCCCAGAGGGAGCTAATGTATATCCCATGTAACTGTCGAAAGAATGGGAAGTATGGCAACTAATGGGAATAATAGCTTCCGCCTACATTTTCAGAACTTGATATACCCCATAATATTGTTTATACATAATAAAGAAAAAATATACCAATGTAGGATACATGTGCTACCATGTATATGAAAAAATATACATACATATTATGTCAACACATACAAATCTACATCAACAAATAATTGGTAGTATTCACCGTGTAAAGTTTAATCGAGCTCACAACACGTTTGCGAATAAAATTATTTAATTGAAAGCTCCGCCACTCCTCGACAAAGCACGTTGTCGATTGAAAAAATACTTTATCTGCATCGTTAAAAATATGGAATGCAATAAATCATACGATATTTAATTAATCGGACATTTGTAATGTTAGCTCACAACCCTCACGGATGCATTAAGACGCACGGTGCGTAATAAAACCAACTTATAGCGCTATTGTGGAACTTTTGGCATACAGATCACGGCTCATCGGTTTTTATTAGAGAGGGGCACTGAACAACGCTCATAAATTCACCGCGATGACGGATTAAATGGGCCATGCAAGCATTTTAAAATCAGTTTGAGACAGCAGGACGGACTTCCCATTCATTCTAATCATGCACAGTCCTATTTGTCAATTCAGTTATAGGCGGCTCAGTAACACAGTCACTTGTTCCAATTGCCACCAAAAAAGACTAATCAATTGGATCTAATGGTGTAATAAATAACAGCAATTTAGAGCTCAGTTTCACAAACATACTTCTGCTCCTGCTAGTTAAAACGAAAGAAAAAACATTAAAAGAAAAGAACAAAGCCTGCGACTTCCATTGGAAAACATGTCTAAAAAGCGAGCAACATTTTCTTTTACAAAAATGGGTGTACGATAAACAAGCATTTTGCGAGGAGCGTAGTTCTTAGGGATGTAGCTATATAAGGGGAAGGCGGGGTAACGCGATAACGCCACGGATGCCCCGTAGACAATAGAGGAGAGTGTACGCCGACTTTAGCATGTCACGTTCAAACGAGGCCCTCACTACGAGCAGACATTTTAGAGACTCAAGTGTGCTCACGCCTGGCGCACCTCTACCTATTAGTTCGTTTAGGCTATTTTTCCGTAGGTCTATTTATTTTCCGGAAGCACCGAGAGGTAGAATCGCACCTTTGATTAATATTTTTTTATTTAAGCATCGTTGGTCAAAAATTGTTTATATCATAAAGATAAGATAAGATAAGATAAAATTTATTTAAACATTGTTACAATTATTACCTTAAAGTTAGTGCATAATAATTATATCTGTAACTGTTGGTGACATTCATTATGTATGTTATGCGGTGGTCTCCAAACTAGGCGGAGCCTGTATCTTGAGGACCAGAGTTGAGATACATAATTATATTTCTTAACTAGTGATGCTATAGGAATAGGTTATTAATTGCAAACAGTTATAAAAAATCTAAATTAAAATTTGTATAAGATAAAAATACAAATACAAATAGTAGTTTTAAACAAAATAGGAACATAACTTCTATTGGTCAAGGTTAAGACTATGGACTGTTGTTGGTCTCTAATTAATTATTTATTGAAACACACGAACCAGCTCGTTAAATTCAATATTTTTCATAATTATTAAACTAGTACAGTTACTACCTAAATTATGTTCTAAGCTTTGTATTAAAACACCAACATACCTGCTCAAAATCATTTGAATAGCTGGAATTTGTGAAATGTACCTTGAATCGACCATTGCCATTTTTGTGAAGCCATTAAAAAGTAAGCCAGTTTGAAATTACAACGCTACGTGGCTTCGTTGTGTAAAATTCTCTTCAAAATTTTACGTTTTAAAGGGTTGAATTTTTAAAACGTATACCTGTGGATCCATATCCAAACAAGAACAATGATACTGTTCAGAAATTCCGTGGAACTGTAAGCAATTCGGCGTGTGGGCTCAGTGCTCTGAATATAAAAGAGCCTATCTCTCAAGCAGATGCCTGCATCCGTGCCGCGCACGCGAGATGTTCCCGAGGCAACCGAACGTTATTGGATTCATTCGTTCGTCGTTTACTCACATTTGTGATAACGTTTAGATGAAATTTACTGTTGCGCCACATTACTTTTGATTGCAATCTTTATAGGATTGGTTTCCATGTTTTTTGAGGAAAATTCATGCAGGACCGTTGTTATTTTTGTTTCCGGTTAAGTTAGAAAAGAAAGAAAGAAAGAAAATACGTTTATTTGCGGCAAACATGACGCATAGAAAGAACACAAAATAAAAAGAAGTACACAAGTTAAGGGAAAATATAATATAATATATAATATAATATATAATATAATATATAATATATATATAATATAAGTTGGCATTGTAGTTGTGGCACAACTTACTGTGCCACTCCCGAAGCTTACAATCTCATAACAATCATACCTACAACTTCGTTATGCAACATTTTTAATTATTTTGGACGGCAGATACGAAAGTTATAATTAAAACAGTACAATTTCAAAGGGTGTTGGTACGAGGTTCGTTTCGCCAAGTCGTTATACTTGATCCGATTAAAACCACCTGCTTATTTCAAATTTAGTCCACCGTGTACTTCCATCATAATTTTGGTGTAGTATATAATGAAAAACTTTCTCTATAAATCTTTGGGGAAAATTGTGAAACTTTTTCCTTCGTGTTATAACGGGTATTCAATTATCCGGGCATCATAGATGAAGGGTCAATTTTCCCATGTTGAAAGCAGTTAATTTCAAACTAGTTCTTTGCTTTTTGATCTAAGTCTATTGTCGTTTGGAAAAGTTCAGCATAAATGCTTTTTTCTTTCTTTCTTTGAACACGATCATAACAGAGTTCAACAAACGTCGACCAGGCTTTTTAATTTTCTGCCTCCGCTTTCAGTTCAATCGATTCGATTGTTACATTAACTGGCAAGTTAGTGACGAATTGATCTAGTTTATTTCCGGATTACAATGAAATGTTATTGAGGACAGTTATATAATCATTATTTTTTACAAAGTGTCTCGTCTGAGAGAGCAATAGGTCGATGACATTAAGATAATCTTAGGTCACTGTAATCATTTGGATGCACTAGCAAGTGACAAGTTAATATTCTAGAATATTGAATAAAACACGAACGATAAAGACATTTAAAAACATCAAACTGCAATAGTGATAAATGAATATAAATAAATCAAATCTGCCTAGGCTTTTCCCAACTATGTTGGGGTCAGCTTCCAGTCTAACTGGATACAGCTGAATAACAGTATTTTACAAGAGTGACTGCCTATCTCTTGGTAAGACTGGTGTCAGAGTCTCCGGCTTCTGACGACCCATAACGACTGTCAAAGATCCACAAATGACAGTCGGGAACGTGCTCCAAGCCGCGGAGGAGTCTCGGTATGCAAAGATGGTCACCCATCCACGAACCAACCCCTGCAAGCGCAGCGTTAACCTGATGGACCGACCCATGCTGCTGTTATTACTTAGCTCCTCTGAAATATGTGAATATTGTTTTGCAGTGGCTACAAATACATGTTGAATATTTAAAAAAAAGTGATTTGTGTAACACAGTTTTTCGTTCGAATCACATGGAAACGGAAGACACCAGAACTGTTTATTTTCCAACCGAAGAGATAGATGTCTAAATGAAAAAGCGCATAAATCTGTATAAGAGCTATCACTTGAGAGTCACCCGCATCACTGTCAGGAACTCCGACCCTACCATTATTTGCATCAACCTACTAACCTATCCGAGTAGGTAGGTTCATTCTCGTATTTAAACGAAATGACCGCGATTAAATTGTTGAAGTCATCACAACTATAAATGTTGGAAACAACATTATTTTGTTTACTTTACGAGTATATTGGTTTGACATTGAATGGATAAATACATACCTACAAATAAATAAAACTGAAGTGTCTATTTATAATGTAATTTTTTTTTTTCCTAATTGCATATGAACGTATTACGGTACGGCACCTATTATAAAATTTTTTTTTTTTTTTTCTCTATAATGTTTCACAATTGGTGATACTTTATTCACATTACAATCTAGTCTATTAGCTAACATTTATAACAAAATAACAATTTTAATTTTGTGTCTGTTTTTTGTTCAAGCTAATCTCCGAAAAAGCTGGACCGATTTTGACGGGACTTTCACTGGCAGATACTCAGCTTCGCGCGGGCGAAACCACGCGGAGCAACTAGTACACAACATACAAGCAGATATCAAGTTGTTTTGGAATTGAGATAAAGGTATATCTCACATAATTCCATATCAGCTAGGTACCTACGTCCAGTAGTTTTCCAATTCATATTGCCAGAATGTTCACCAGTACAGGCAATATAGTCTTCAATCAATTAGGAAAGGATATTTTTTCTAAATAGATAGACATATTGGTATGAAGAACAGGGTGTAAACTCATCACTCATCTCCCATAGAAAAGGGAGGATCCTCCGACTAGAAAGGTGTTGTGTCTGGTGGGCAACTGCCCGACGATTGTTGTCGGGACGTTGTATATATACTCGTCGCTCGGTAAACTCAGCTTGCGCGATGCAGGATTTTGCGTGACGTCATGGTGATGCGTAGTTTGCATGTACCGTTGTAGATGGCCACATAAGCATTAACCCCTGATATGAAAACAAAACCTTCCAGGAGCTGACCCACTATTTGTATTGTATCTATGACTGAAGAAAAGTCGCCCAAGACTATCCATAATAAAATTAAATAAATATATTATATATAAAACTTGATTTCAGACTATAAGGTCCATATTTTTGTTAGTATTTTGGTGTTAGTAAAATGGTGCTCAAACTGCCTCTACCTCTGATTACCCTTGCAATATAATAAACATAATACCTACTGTTACTAACTTACTTGTAGAAACATCAAATTGTAATTTTCTCTCAACAGCAGCTATTAAAAGCATTAATTATTATTACATAATTAAGTTCCACGCGGCTTTGTCTTAATTCAAAGTAAGTTCAGTACTCCTAAAGTTAAAGTTTACTACGTAATACGTTTTAACATTTGTGTTTAATTTAGTAATTCCTTAAAACCTCAAGGCATTCTTCATTCAAAGAGAACCATGCGATCTAAACATGCTTAGCGTTAACTTGAAGTTGGATAGTAACTTGCGAAAGTAATCTAAAATGTATTAGTTTCAGGAACTTTCAGCGTCCGGTCATTTGCGAACTCAAATGATAAAATAACATAAAGTTACAGTCTGCTCCCATTTCTATTAGATATTGTAACGACCCTTTTTGGCAAATGCTACGACACTGTATATTATTAACTCTAGCGAGATAACTTTAATAACCCGTTATTTGAATAATTAGTCGATATTATCTATGCATCTAAGTACTACACGGAGATTTTTAATTCATTGTTAATCTTTCAGGGCGTGAAAGTACTCATGATTATGAGCAACTTTCACTATGAGATCAACTCTGAAATATCGGGGAAAAAATCTGCTGTTTCATACAAAAATGCAATATTTACCCAATGAAAATGTATGAAACAGATGTATTTTTTTGCGTAAGTTGCTCCCCATGACATCAGCCAAGTGGTCATCAGGCAAGATGTTATGGGGAACAACTTACGCTACTTTTATTTTATAAACAAACAGACAGAATTAGGGTCTACGCGGGCAGCAGCTAGTATAAATATATCCTTTGACACTCGGCAATTCTGTAGCTTACCATTCATTAGTGAAAGAATTTTCAGAACTAACTACGAGACCAACTACGAAATAGCAAAAAAAATACATCTGTTTCATACATTTTCATTGGGTAAATATTGCATTTTTGTATGAAACAGCAGATTTTTCCCCGATATATCAGAGTTGGTCTCATAGTGAAAGTTGCTCATAATTATGAGTACTTTCAAGAAATATCATGCGGAAGAATTCGCGGGCAGAAGCTAGTGTTTTATAGCGTTATCTTCAAAATACAGCGTAACAAAGTATTTATTGGGACAAAGCACGGATCTCAAACTCAACACAAACATCTGACAAACATTGATAAATCATTTTTTTTTTAATAATTAAAAGACAATAAAAAATTGTAAAACAAAGTAAAATGCACAAAGGCAGTACCAAAGATAACCACCAGTAAAACAAACGACTCGTTATGTGTTATAGGAACCGTAGCATCCACCGTCCGGCCGAGGGTCAGGAACGGTTGTTAAATATTTTAATTGCGGTAATTATTTGCGAAGTGAAATATAACAGCTGTCAAGCGACGATACCGACATTAAAGACGAAACGATCGACTGAACGTTAACTGATAGTGATAGAGTATCGGTATCGGTATTGGTATCGGTCTCCAAGGTCTAGGTGGGGAAGTTTGTCTTTGAAACAGAATATTGAATATTAAAAGCTTGAACGGACAGTTTTATTCACGAACAATAAGTTTATTTATTTCAATCGCTGCTTGACTTTTGCTTCGTACTCGTGGTTAGACTGAAAATTTATATTAAATACTTTTTATAGTAGGTACTCTACTTATTTAAAATAATAATAGATGAACGTTTTGTTTTCTCAGTGCAAAGGGAGATTGTGCACATCATAACTTATTTTGTGAAAAGTCTTTATCATCAAAAAGCTTGTTATTTTAACATTCACCACCATCATCAAAATGGTAGACACGACCTCATCAATATACATACAATACATACATACTACATACAAATACATACATAGGTATGTCGTAGGATTATTTGATAATTCGAATTTTCGCGAAAACACGGATAATTAGACAATGGTGAAAACATTTCTGCAAGCAACTTGAAAGTAGCGCTCGCCGGCCGCTGCCGCGGCACTATTCGCTTCGCTCGCACATAGGTACATACTACATACAAAAAAATAAAATTTTAGTGTCTGTTTGTAATGTCAAAATGACAGCTCTTTAGTAAGCTTATTATTCGTAGATAAGGTACTCGTATATAAAACAAAAAAACGATTTTAGTTTTTCGGCTAATCTCCGAAACGGCTGGGCCGATTTTGACAGAACTTCCACTACCAGATAAGTTGTTATATGGAGTAATTGACTTAGGTTTATTTTAGAAATACGAATTACACCACGGGCAGCAGCTTGTCGAAAATAAAACCAATGATAGGTATTATTTATATATATCTAATATATTTATGATGGAGAAGGTACAGCGCGGCCATGAATCATAGCTAAGTTACCCAGTTCTCAAGGAAGCAACAGGCAACAATAGCTCACCAATCATAAAAAAACTAAAGTCGGCCTTCGCAAAATACGTTAAAATTCGTTTAGGCATTAGGAACACCTGTCAGGTAGGTGTCAGTGCGTCGTGTTCGGAATACAAAAAACGCTGGGCGCGTCTCGTGGCCCGCATAATACGCGGCGCTACGCAGTACGCACATATTGAATTCCGTATCAATTGATACTTCGTCACCTACAGGAACGCAGGAAGCGGTGACAGGATGTGTCCTCAGATATTGTCACGTCGTGCATGTACTTTACTATGAGATAGAACATAAAAAACGTGGAAAAATTTCGAGAAATTCAACGTTTTTTTGGGTGTCATCCAATTTTGGCCTTTGAGCCGTGATTTTGCGTGAATGTTAATGGTGGGTACACACGTAGGCCCGATGAGCATGTTTCATCCGAGCATGGCTATCTACAAACATGCTCGACCCTGCGTCTACACGTAAAAAGCTTGAGACGTTTTTGAGAGATTAAGACGTTTGAATCTTGTTCGAATCGAACATTTTGATTGGCTTCGAGCATTTGTCTTGAGACGTGCATGGTACACACGTTCGTACTTGCTCGAGTTCGACCAAGTTTATCGAGCATGTACGTACGTGTGTACCCACATTTACAATAAATTTAAAATAATATATTGACTCTCTTTGGTAATAGACTGGTGTCAGACTATCGGGCTTCTGACGACCTGTAACGACTGTCAAAGATCAACGAATTATGTACAGCCAGGACCAACGGCTTAACGTGGTTTCCGAGGCACAGAGGAGTCACGGTATGTAAAGATGGTCACCCATCCACGAACTAACCCCAGTAAGCGTAGCTTAACCTGGTGGATCAACCCGTGCGGCTGTTATTACTCACTCACACACATATACACGCACAATCACTCACACTCACTCACACACATATACACACACACACAAACATACACAAAAACTCAACAAACACACGCGGACACAAACCACTCAAGAGCATGCATGCACTCAATTGGTTTCCTGCATTTTAAGCTATAAGTTATTTTATTTTTAATTTTATTGCATAAATAATGTTAAAAAAAAAACAGGTGAAGACACTGACTCCTGTAACACAGGTACCACCTAGCTCAGGAGTCAGGGCTTCAAATTATAATGTAACAACTTTAATGTCAATAAAACATTTTTCTTTTTATTATTTATTTTATTACTTAGCCACGAGCTCTTCCTCCCGCTCTTCCTCATTGTTTGTTTCTAAGTCTACACTTACAATTGCCTTAAATCATCGTAATTAATTTTACTAACGTAGGTACAACGAATACAAACACAACAAAATAATTTATTTTATTACATTTATGATTCTCCAACTACGCCAATAGGAAAAGTAGGAAAAACATTTTCCGCGCGAATCGTTCTAACAACCTATTTATTAAACCAAATGGTCGTTATGAAAGTCCAATAGAAAAGCAATATTGTCCATTTTCCAATAAAAAAGTTAACGAAGATAGAAAAGAAAATCCATTTTCATAAAATAACACTTGAGCGTTGAAACGGGAACACGGCAACATTACCGGGTCTTATCAAATTGTTAGAAGTACTTTACTTTTATAGAAACACTAGCGACTTGCTCCTATTTCGCACGGCTTTTAGTACTTGACAAAACATTTAGATTTTCTTTTATAATAATAAAATAATATAAAATAAAAAAGCCTTTATTCTACCATAAATACATAGAACAATTTAAGCATATTATTTGATCTTAGCACATATTGGTTTATTACATATTTTTGCATTTCATTATATCTTTTTTAATAAATTATCTTAATAAATTCCCAAAATTATGGAGAAACCCGCATTAAAATCCGTTTTGTTCTTTAGAAGAACGACACGGTCACACGAATACGGTTTTTAATTTATAATAAATGTATAAACATAGATTTTACATCGACGCCATATTGTAATATCCAACACTTCACTCGCCTTCCAATTAAGGCGGTCGCACCTTTAAAACAAAAGCGTTTGAGAAATCGCTCCTTGATTTTTTATTGAAAGATTGGGTAATTCATTCACTTGTTTTAATAAATTGTTTTTTTTTTATTGTATTAGGGTGAAATGGAAATACTTCTACTAAAATCTGTTCTATTCGACAATTTACATATACGGAAAATATTAATAATAATATAATAAATAGGTACACCACTAAAGCACAGTTTTATACATAGTTGGCGTAGGTGACATAATTCTTAAAAATAATTATGTTCTTAGGGCATGGCTGGCCATAACTGCGTTTATTCAATTATAATTGGTAAGAAATAAATAAAAAATACAAGTAAAAGCGCCTAAATTACCTATAAAAATGCAATTCAAGACACAACAGCATCTGCAGAGCAAAATGCTCGAGTTCAATCTCAAGAATTTAATTTTGAGCATAAAACACGTTTGCATGCTTCTCAGTCTGGTAGACAAGATTTATTAAAATACTTTTGATTTGCCATCCCTGGCTACGTTACTGGATCCCCTTAAAACCTCGAATGCCGGTCACGACCACGATACACAACAATTTTTCATTAAAGCATTTTTCAACAATTGTGAAGCAGAGAAACAGATGCGATAAATTAAAAGTAAGCGCAATTTTTGGTGATTTATTAGAGATAATATTTACCAATAAATCCATTTTTGCCGTCCATTTTGGAATGAGGCGTAAAACGCAAAGTCAGCATTTAATATAACAGAGTATCTACTTATGAATCATACTATTATATTATTTTAAATGGATAATGAAAGAATACCTTACTAACAAGTTTCATGATAAATGAAGTTGCTATGTCCTAAGTCTAATCTACCATAATTGCCATAACGACCCACATGACAAAGTTTGTGGAAGGTAACATAATATTCATCGTGAGTCGTTACTACTGGTAACCTTCACAAAGGAAGCTCAAATGAAATTAAACTGTTCGTTGATTGACGAAGGGACCCGTTGTCCACAATAATTATATCGAAGGAAGTGGGTAAGATGAGCGCTCATCGCGTGCTCCTACCACTTATGTATGCCTAGTACGTACTTACATAAGGACATCCGTAACATAGACAATACAAGAAGTTATCTAATATTTCATCATTCACTGTGGGTTGTCGGTTTACAGGCACGTACCTAAATAAGCGCCAAGGGAAGATCTAGATAATGAAAGTCTTCATTTGTGGAATACCTACTGACAGAGACACAGATTTATGAATAGTTAAGTAAATTTTGTACAATCACGAGTACTAATTTGTATAAACTTAGCAAAATTCTAAAGCGATATTCTCGTAGAATAACGATTGCAAGTTTGAGATGAGATCTTATCAGAGTATGTAGTACAAATTCCAAAATATTTTGATCATGAGCAAAATTAAATTACAATCAAAACCTAACAGTAGGAGAAAATCCCATTTAAAAGTTGCTTAGTGTATTACATGTTAGTGCTCGTATCCCCCAAAATAAGCAAGAAATCACAAACCAAAGAGGCCTGAATAAATGGTGCACCACTGGAACGGGTGGCGCTTACTAATTTGAAAATTATGCCAAATTCTACCAATGTTTAGAAGCAACTCGTCTGTATTTTAGCATCGGGCATTAAACCACTTTCAATTTCTAACATATAGAAGCCACAATTCAAAACAGAGCGCAACTCTATGTTTGTATAGGACTTTACAATGAAGAGGTTTGGTAACATAAGTACATAAACGGCCCAGACTACCTCGTACGTACCCTGTTTAATAGAATAGATGCTCTCTCCCCAACTCTATGAGAACTAATTGCTAAACGTTGCTATAGCTATTAATAAATCCAAGATCAGCCTTTGACAAAGTTGAACCACAATTGAAACGACATAAGACAACGGATGCAGCCATTTGAGACGTTCGATTAAATTATGAACCGTCCTTTATTAAGATTTGTAGTACGAGGCCTTTGATTAAATTATTGATTATTGCCTAAAAGCTGATCTAATTATGTTGAAAACAAACTCTAAATGGGTGTTTGTTTCGGAGATAACGAGTAAAGCGAAATTAAACACTTAAAAGTAAGTCTTTATAACCAAAATGTTTACCAAAACAGACATTAGCAAAGTTTTATGAGTTTTCCCACTTGGGCTTGAAATAGAAACGAGTTTTATGCATTCCTTGGAGAGGTACTACGCATTATAGCTTAATACGTTTTGGTCCTTGGAGACTAATGTCGATGACGGGGTCATATTAAAGTCCTGTTTGGAGAACTATTTAGTTATCGAGTTGGTATATTTTCGTCCTTCTTCCGCCCCCGAACAAAATATGTAAATTCCTCTGTAACCCGGCTTCGACCGCGACTAAATAATATATTTAATAAGAAGATTTTGTCCTAGCTTATCGACCTCGAGTGAACCACCGACACCGCTTCGTAAATAAAAGAAAAAATTATAGGGTCTCTTGAACTGTTCAAGCAAGATTTGCTCTCTGAAATCGACTTTCGTTTCCCTTGTTTTGTATAAGAATGCTTATTATGGATGAATATGCTTTTCAGATATAACAATAAGTTAGTGTATTTATTTATGTACCTATATCCGGACTTTATGCATATAGGTAGTACATTGGTCATGCCTTGGAAAGCACGTTAAGCCGTTGGTCCCGGCTGTCATTCGTGGATCTTTGAGAGTCGTTACTGGTCGACAGAAGTCCGAAAATCTGACAACCAGTTTTACCACGGGGCATCATATTACCCAGTTACTGGGTTGTCGCTCCATGTAAAATACTGGTATCCAGCTGCATCCGGTCAGACCGGAAGCCGACCCCAACATAGTTGGGAAAAGGCTGGGTAGATAGATGTTGGCAATTCTTTATCTTTATTTACTTTCTTATTTGTTTTATCTATATTTGTTCCTCATTTCAAGAGGAGTTAAGGTTAGGTAAAGTCTCAATTAGTGCAATTGCAGCTCTAATGGTCAGCTCATCAGCTGGTCAGCTAAGTAGAGCTGCAATTGCACTAATTGCAGCTCTACTTAGCTGACCAGGAAACAAGAGTAAGTAAACACATTAGATTAACTTCTTGCCCTTCCTCTAATTGAACCTTGCAGCTTTCAAACTTTATTGACATAATGTACTTGTAACGTCGTTGTGTGCTGTGTGGTCGATTGATGACTCATACGAACTTAAAACGGAAGCTACTTAGCCAGTAAGAAGTCGACATTATGCACGAAGTTGTGACAGGTTTATACGTAGATAGTACAGTCAAGTCTTTTTTAACTTCGTCAGTTTTCAAATTCATTCTTTTATTAAGTCAGGACAAATAATATCTTTTGAAGCTACAGTCTATTGCATTACTCAAAACTCTATTTAATTACTTGATAACAAAGATCCAAATAGCACATCTTTGACTATAATGTCAAGTTGTCATCAAACTAAGACATTCTTAATGGCCTGGAAACATTATGAAATGTAATACTTTTTCTTGATTTAACTGTCAATCTGTCAGTAGCACATAAAGAAGATGGCTGAATGTCATTCTGCGGTATTCACTTTACGACGCAATATACATAATTCATACGCTGCTTTAAGTTAAGAGACGTTTAAACGTCAAAAATGTATGATTAAACAGGCGCTAATCATTAAGAAGCGTTTATGAATAAGAGGGATAATGCTCAGCGTTATTATATTCGGTAGCGGTTTACCAATTTTTAATGCCATTGCACGATAGAATCCGGTGATTCTATCGTGTAATAAGTATACAAAATCTGTCCTTTATGTGCCGAACATATTTTGGCTGTGATTGTACCTACTGGTATACGCACGCTATATATCTTGATCCCTCTTTTTAATCAGCCATTTTTTTCTAGCCAGCAAATAGATGTCTTTTGTTTTCTGAGTTGCTAAAGGTACTTCCTAATGTCTATAATGGCATCGATCGATGAATTGCAAATCCGCAAATTGGTACTCTGGGTGTGCCGTTTACGTCACTATTCTTCTGCCAAACCTTTCTAGGGTTATGTAATGTCATAGTTTTGGCTGCCTTCCCGAAAATTTCAAGCTGAAGATTTACAAGTTTAGCCCAAGTTAAATATGTAGTAGTTTAGGGCCAAGGATATCAGATATAGAATCTGTGTTAAAGCAGCTCTGAGTATCTCGGCATCTTTTTGGATCGAAATCATCATCATCTTCTCTTTTGGGACTTGGTATTAGCGTCCCCGATTTCAATTCCAAGAGGCACTCCAATTCAGAACCGTAAATCTGGGCAGTGTGTCTGAAATCTTCTGGTAAGAATCAAACCCAAGACCGAGCGTAGGAGCGTCGTTTGCGAAAACTATATATCAAGGGCGGCAACCCATTGTCTATAACCCAAATGATTGAACGACGAAAATGTCAAGCATTACGCGTGTTCAGACAAACTCCTCTTCCCTTTTATAAAATAATGATCGTAACTATTCGTAAGTACAGCATTATGTTAGAAACAAAGGAAAGGCTAATGTGAAAGTCAAAAGGCACAAATCAGGGAAGCATTGTCCCAAGTGGAAAATGAGCTAAGGGGACCACATGACTCAGTCCTGCCAGATGGCCACCGATTACAAACCGCATTCGCAATAATTAATCGCTACTGTTATTATTACTTAACTTCTTATTATGTAAACTAAGCTCAATGAATAAGGAAATATATTAAATACAATACATGCTTGTAATAAACATTTCTCCTTATAAAAACAGCTCTATAACGTGGAGTCATCAAAGTTATAATGTTGATAAGGCCAATGATACAGTGCGCCAGTTAAAAAGAAACAACTTGGTCGATACATAAAATACCAATAAGAACTTTATTAATATTTACATATCTGATGCTGGTACTTGTTTTATTGCACTTTTTATCAGGCAAAGTACCAAGAGTACTAAGATTAAGTAGGTCGTAGCACTCGGAGCTCTATATTACTCGAATTAAAACAGAGTAAAGCAGCAGTTTTGAACCAAGAATTCACGCTGGGACACCAGATGATGGCACTAATAATAATACAACTTCGGGCCAATTAAACTGCAGGTCCAACGTAACCCTTCACTCGTCGAAGTTACTCCATAAAATAGCCGTAACTAACTTTAGCACAACTAAAGCAGTTCTAACACCAAAGAGTGCTCTTTAGAACTCCTTAAAAGTAAAACAAAAGACTTTTAAAACTATTTAAGTACTCGTTAGAAAGTTTGGAATACCTGCGAGAGGTCCCCGTCTCCTCTGATTTTCTCGACGACGGTAAGTTTCCTGTCGGCGAGCACGAGTCCCGTGCACATCACTAACAACAACACTAGTCGTGCTTCCATGATTGCACGCAAAACATCCAGAGATCACAGGAGAGGTTCACAGAGATACACTCGCGGGATACATGTGCGGGATATCCGAGTAGGGAACGCGCGGTATACGAGAATGCGCGGCGATAAATGCCGGTTGTAGCGCGGGAGGCACTGACGCGTTGACGCACCGCTCGTGCCGTCTCCCTCACACACCAACCGGCGCGGCAACTTACTGGTCATCATAGCATGACCGTTGAGCTTCGAAAAATTATTAAAAGCATGATTAGCATAACAACTTCACTTTGAAAGCACGAAATGGATTCGATACTTTTCGAAGTCAATGTCAAGGTTCCCCGATTATTTATGAAACCTACTTAACATTTTATGCAGTTTACCTGCTGTTTTGTAACAACAACCTTTTGTATCTGTCAAGTTCAAAAGCCTTTGTACACATCACAACGGCAAACTTCTAACAAACTGCGTTGATGCAATCAGTTCGTTACGTGTTTGTGGAGGTGATTGTTCAATAATGTTACCTGTGTTAGCCCGTGTGTGACAGAATCTGAACGTAAACAAGAACCCGTCAAGTTTTTTTGTTTTGTTTATTTGGTTATTCAAAAACTCGTTGTGGTCTTTGCAAATAATACTCCGAATCAACTCGATATTTCTCTTTTTGCATCATATTTTTGGTTTCCAGAGAACGCATGTAAGGCGTATCATCTCATTCATCTCACATATTCCAATTATTTTACAACCGACAACTCGTAACGTTTGATCCAAACTAGGAATGCATAAAAAAAAACAAAAACAAATCTGCGAACAGCGTAAAAATTGGTATGTGTTGAAATCTGCCGATAGCACAACGCGGTTGTTATGCGACGTCACATGAAAAGATTTGACGTGTAACCATTGATATACTAAAAAAACCCTAAATCAATGCGTGTAGCGAATAGTTCTACCTGTGAGCTCTGGTACCTGAGTAACCGGCCGGTTACGAACTACGCGGCTCGTCGTTCAGCCGATACGTGCCGTCTTGTCGTAACGTTCTGGTCCATTGTATTTTGTATCATATCACCTATCCATCTTTTACCTTTCTTTGCGTTTTACTTTTTTCACCTTTGTTGCGCTTTTTTATGTGACATAATATTTTGTAGGTTTATTATTTATGGACGGACAGTTTCATCAATCAAAGTTCAATTTCCAAAACTAAGGGTAATGGAACAAGTTTGAGATCTAATTTAATTTTAACGACGTAAGTATTATGAGAAGTGTACTGAAATGAACTGAATATTCCATTGA
This sequence comes from Conistra vaccinii, assembly GCA_948150665.1. Taxonomy (NCBI): domain Eukaryota; kingdom Metazoa; phylum Arthropoda; class Insecta; order Lepidoptera; family Noctuidae; genus Conistra; species Conistra vaccinii. The sequence goes on along the minus strand of OX411318.1, from coordinate 8,408,815 downwards.
GTTGCTAACAAATATGACAGGCTACGGGCTGATCGAATCAGCTTACAGATTTAAACAAAGCTGGTCAAGTTTAACGCACAACGGCTTTCATTTTAGTATGAAAAGCCAATAAGCTTGTAAATAAATTTGATTATTTTAGCTACAACAATTTAAATTAAATCTATCGAAAAATGAAGGGTTAGAAAATAGCTGACGTAAAAAAATGGCGTAAATTAAACAAAGTCGGTTGAAATGCAAGGATATGCACTGCGTTATCTAATGAGCTGCTCTTAATCTGTAATCTTAAAAACAATGGTACAACAAAGTATAAAACAAATTGATGGAGCCGGACTACATTAATTTGTTAAAATATACAATATTCAAATACCAACTTTTTCTTTTAACAAAATCTTTATTTTAAGATAGCAGATCATACTCGTTAAATAACCGAAATGCACATCCTTGCATTTCAACCGACTCTGTTTAATTTACGCCATTTCTTTACGTCAGCTTAAATTTTCGATAGATTTAATTTAAATTAAATGACATTACCATTCACCATTTCAGTATTGTGGTTTAATTTAACAAAACTCCTACAATATATTTTAACAAAGGTTCCCGAGATATTGACGAGACGTACCCAATTACTTTTTTATGAAATTAGTTCGAAAACCTTTGTTTTGTTGACGAGGAAACAAATAATTCTGAAATGAATAAAGTTTTATTGATAGTAGAGAACAATTTCATGAAATAAATTGCCTTTTCACTATTTTATACCTACATTTAGATTGCTTTTTAATATTACAAAGGAGAAATTAAAATTAAAGTCCGTACGTACACGTAGGTACAGATGCTAATGAAAAAAAAGCACACAAAAGCACTTTTGCACGACTCTTAATGCGAAGCATTAGAGTGTGCTCTACGATCGAAAAATTTTTTTTGCCCCATTTCTGTAACTGTTTTTATTGTTACACTCCTGCTAGTACACAGAACCTACTTAATTTATATACCATTGTATAGATGATTAAATGGAGATTAATACTGTACTTTTTAAAAATTGATTTAATGCAGCAGAAATGGAAAAAGCATCAAAATTGTTGAAAAAAAATTCCTGTCCGTCAATTTATGAACCCTGAAAACATTGTAGCTTGCGATAAAATCAATTAATTGAGTCAATTTTTTTTTATACATTTGTTTCAGTCGTAGAAGGAACCCTATTGAAAATGGCTCTTTTATTCAAAGTAGTTTAATTATAATTAATAAAATACTAACTAAAATATAATATCTTTATCTAAATATTTCCAACCTTTGACTTAAGTTGCCTAGCAACCGCCAAGTAAATATCTTTGTCAGTCTTTGACATTACGACTTCATGAAAAGTTATAAATTGTTCATTTTTGTTAGAAACTATGTTTTGAAATTCTTTTTCGTTTATGAATGAGTGTTATGTATGAGGCGTGCACTTTTGGATTTTCCAAACAATTTTGTTAAATTTATTATTAAAATGCGAAAGTGAGTTTGTTTGTTAGTTTGTTACGCTTTCACGCTAAAACGGCTGAACGGATTTGGATGGAATTAGGCACATGGGTAGACCATGACCTGGAATAGGACATAGGATATTTTTTATCCCGATATTACCACGGGATCGAGACTTATGCGGGTGAAACCGCGGGGCGCAGTTAGTAAACAATGAAAAAGAAAATTACTTGTCACCATTCCAAGCCATACAAACTAAGTTTAAGATCCACTGTTCTCAATCTAGGTAGAAATGGGTCACAAAAAGTTGCCAAGACACACCTACTGTATACAGGGTCAAATTAAATTAGCTCGCGAAACTCCGCAGACATGATTGGAATCGATATTTAATCATGATAAAACAAAAAAATAAATTCTTTGATGATTTTTTTTCGGGTTATCAAACGCAGTGTAGTTGAAATATTAGTTTTGAATAATCTGTTTTTTTGTGTATAGTGTCTTAAAATATCAGGTTTTTTTTTTAGTCTTCACCGATGTGATGGGTATCGATAACTAAACACGAAAAATAAAAGAAAGGGGTTTGAAGATTTTTGTATGGAGGGTGGCCCAAACATGATGCCGCCATTTTTATTTTTTTTCAGAATCGCGAAAAACATCGAAAGTTATTTAGATAGAAGACACTTATATAAACAAAAAATGTCATATGACATAATAGCCTAAAGCGTCAGGTTTCGGAGTTATTCATCGAAATATAAGTTGAAAACTGAACCCTGAAACAAGGATTTTTTTGTTTTTTTTTCCTTCAGGTAAGTGTATTGAACTATGAAAACAAAATTGCATCATGTATAGGTAATATTTTAGTTAGAGCGAAAGAGACAATAATATACGGGGTGTCCGGGACATCGACGCGAAGCCGGTTACCATGGATTCAGTACATGCTTCTGAACCCCCCTGCGTTGAAATTCTTCGTCGGTTATTTAAAAAAAAATCAGCTGTTCCATACATTTTGACCGCGTAGGTATTGCACCTTTCGCCAAATGAGGACGTGTGTTATATGGTATATGTATTATATGGTGCATGGCAAAGGCGCGACACCAAGAAAATCCTATTCAGCCTCCCGCTGCCTTCTTAGATGATATTATTTATACCGAATATGATAAAAAAATCTTATGTTTTATCCACTAGGTGTAGTCAATTAATTCATGTGTAAATAACTCAATCAACATGAAGTAATTACAACATAAATAAATAAATTCGTTAGAACAATTATGATTTTTATCTTTGAATATCTCAGAAATGTGACGCTTTATGATATTATGTTATATGAAGTTTTATGTTTGCATATGTGTTATCCAATAGCATTTATTGTGCCCCTCGATTATGAAAAAAAAACAAAATGGTGGCTGATTTTAGGGCCAAAATCTTCAGACCCCTCTAAACTCATACTTCAAGTACTCGTAACAACACTACTAGCGGTCATTGAACCCCCAAAAAAAACTCAAATATTTTTATTTTTAATTAGCTCGCCCCGCGGTTTCACCCGCATAACTCTCGACCCCGTGTAAATATCGGCATCATATCCAGGTGCCAAATTTCACCCAAATCTGTTCAGCTGTTTTAGAGTGAAAGCTTAACAAACAAACAAACTCACTTTTGCAATTTATAATATTAGTATGGATTTAATCGTGTTTAGATCAATACCCATCACGTTAGCAGAGTTACGCTAGCTAATTTATTTTGTACCTACAATCACCATTCTATGTTTCCAAAAAGCAAATATTTGGATGATCAGTATAGAGAAAGTTACTAATACATTATTTGTGTTTGAACTTTGAGTATGTCAGTGAGCTTACAGTAAATTCTGAATCCGCAAACTTTTCCATTTCGATACCAATGTGTTTTACGAAGGCAAGCAAAAATCCTGATGCGGCCTAATTTTCAATCGAATGTCTCCAACGTGTCGTGATTTCTTTAATTTAATTTGAAAATAATAAGTATATTTTAATATCGATTTATAATATCCATTGTGGCAACACTATCAAAGCACAAATGATTAATATTGTAAGAAACTTTTAAATGTATTTTCATTATGGCAACTGAATGTATTATTTTACTTTGGCAACACTTAGAAATAACGGTTATGATATTATCGTTATTTCTGGGTGGGGTCAAAAGTCGTTTTAAATGGTAAAATGTAATGCATAGTCAGTTTTCGTTTGATTGTGAAATTGTACAGTTGTCTGGATTAAAAGTATTAGCAAGAAAAGAGCGTTTTCTTTATAAGTCAGAAGTGACAAGAACCACGAGCTATATGTTGGTGAAATCGTGAGTAGTTTTATGAATTCTTAACATTATTAATTCTTTTTGTCCCAGTTATGTTCAGTGAGCAATGAGTATGGTTAGTTTGTAGTCTCATGATTCGGTAGCAATCATTGTGGCGTATTTCCCAGATGTTTAATATTTAAATCATAGTTAAAAGTAATTGGGCTGATGCACGTGCTACCTTTGGTCGAGGCAACTCCTCGATAAGGTTATCGTTGCGTTGGACTAATTTAAAATAATATAATGAGTAAATGGTTGGGCCGATGCACATGCTACCTTTGGTCGAGGCAACTCCTCGATAGGGTTATCTTTGCGTCGGACTCATTATAAACAATAAGTAAAATAGTTGAACCAGTGCAATGTGATACTCTTGGTCGAGGCAACTCCTCGATAGAGCTATCATTGCATTGGACAACCAGGAAAATAAATAAATTAAAAATTTTGCGAGTGAATGTTGGGAATTCCGCCACGAGATTTCACTTTGAATATTATCTAAATAGTATTTTAAGTCTGCTCCGTTCACTGAATTTTCTGAGCAGCTTTATAGTTTGTTGATGGTACGGTGGTATGCTGGCTTGGTTATGGTTTGTTTGTTGGTTTGTTTAAACAGCAGCTTAGATTTTGTTTATTGCGGTTATGAATAATGACTGCATGAGCTATTTATTATATAATAAAATATATATTGTCTCCTATGCGGCGTGCACTCGGGTTCAGCCATGTAGGTGAGCTGTTCAGAGATGTACGAGTATAGTGTAGACCTCATGCTGCGTGCACTGTGGTTTAGCCGTGTGGGCGACCTGTGATGTACGAGTATCCTATTCTGCGTGCACTGTGGTTTAGCCGTGTGGGCGACCTGTGATGTACGAGTATCCTATGCTGCGTGCACTGTGGTTTAGCCGTGTGGGCGACCTGTGATGTACGAGTATCCTATGCGGCGTGCACTTTGGTTCAGCCGTGTAGGCAACCTGTGATGTACGAGTATAGTGTAGATTCCTATGCGGCGTGCACAATGGTTTAGCCGTGTGGGCGACCTGTGATGTACGAGTATAGTGTAGATTCCTATGCGGCGTGCACAATGGTTTAGCCGTGTCGGCGACCTGTGATGTACGAGTATAGTGTAGATTCCTATGCGGCGTGCACAATGGTTTAGCCGTGTGGGCGACCTGTGATGTACGAGTATAGTGTAGATTCCTATGCGGCGTGCACAATGGTTTAGCCGTGTCGGCGACCTGTGATGTACGAGTATAGTGTAGACCCCTATACGGCGTGCACTTTGGTTTAGCCGTTCAGGCGACCTGTGATGTACGAGTATAGTGTAGACCCCTATACGGCGTGCACTTTGGTTTAGCTGTTCAGGCGACCTGTGATGTACGAGTATAGTGTAGACTCCTGTACGGCGTGCACTTTGGTTTAGCCGTTCAGGCAACCTGTGATGTACGAGTATAGTGTGTAGACCCCTATACGGCGTGCACTTTGGTTTAGCCGTTCAGGCGACCTGTGATGTACGAGTATAGTGTAGACTCCTGTACGGCGTGCACTTTGGTTTAGCCGTTCAGGCAACCTGTGATGTACGAGTATAGTGTGTAGACCCCTATACGGCGTGCACTTTGGTTTAGCCGTTCAGGCGACCTGTGATGTACGAGTATAGTGTAGACTCCTGTACGGCGTGCACTTTGGGTTAGCCGTTCAGGCGACCTGTGATGTACGAGTATAGTGTAGACTCCTGTACGGCGTGCACTTTGGTTTAGCCGTTCAGGCAACCTGTGATGTACGAGTATAGTGTGTAGACCCCTATACGGCGTGCACTTTGGTTTAGCCGTTCAGGCGACCTGTGATGTACGAGTATAGTGTAGACTCCTGTACGGCGTGCACTTTGGTTTAGCCGTTCAGGCGACCTGTGTTGTACGAGTATAGTCTAGATAGTTCTATGCGGCTTACTCTAGTTCAGCCACGTAGGCGAGCTTTATGGAGATGTATGCGTATAGTTTATAACAGCCGCGTAGGCGTGCTGTAGTTCAGAGTTTAAAGATAAAGATGTACGAGTATAGTTTAGAGTTCTATGCGGCTTACACTCTAGTTCAGCCACGTAGGCGAGCTTTATGGAGATGTATGCGTATAGTTTATAACAGCCTAGTAGGCGTGCTACAGTTCAGAGCTTAAAGATAAAAATGTACGAGTTTAGTCATTTATAACAGCCGCGTAGGCGAGCTGTAGTTCAGAATTTCAAAATAAACATGAACAAGTACCTACAAGTATAGTTTAGAGTTCCATGCGGCTTACACTCCAGTTCAGTCATGTAGGTGAACTGTAGTTCAGAATTTTATGTGGATACTTATGTGATACTATGCAGCCATGTAGGTGAGCTTTAGTTTAAAGCTTAACGTAGACACTAGTTCAAAGCTTAACGCAGATACTTATGTGATTATATGCAGCCATGTAGATAAGCTGTAGTTTGAAGCTTAACGTAGTCAATTACGTGATCCTATGCAGCTATGGAGGTTAGTTGTAGTACAGAGTTTAACATAGGCACTTATGTGATCGTATGCAGCCATATAGGTGATCTGTAGTTCAGAATTTAATATAGGCAGTTATGTGATCTTATGCAGCTACGGAGATTAGCTGTAGTTCAAAGTTTAACATAGGCACTTGTGTAGTTCTATGCAGCCATGTATGTGTGCTGTTAGTACGTCATGAAATTGATGGCCGAAAGGCAGTAGATTGTATAAATTATGTAATGCTCGAAAACAAAAGAACTGTCTTGAAGAAAGATCACTGCGTCTTTAAATGAAAAATATCTTACTTACATAGAACTGCGTCATATTTTTTTAACTTGTTTTGGCAACATTTTTGTTAGAGAAAGCGGAGGTTAATTCAATTGAATTTTTGAATAACACAAGACAGAAAGCAATCATCTGGTCAAGAGTTGTAAACTGTTAACGATTGTCAATGACAACAACTCAAATCCTAGTTCAAAATTGCGATTACATTTTATATATTTTCTAGTTTTTTTGCCATATTCTTATGTAAGGAAGAACACTGAAAAACTAGTCACTTTTCAGATGTTTCAAAACTTTCAAATAAGATATCACCATTGTTCTTTTTAAAGATCTGCCAATCATGAAACGGTTTGCGAGTTCTATTACCAAACCGAAATTTCAGAGTTGATGATATTGAAACCAAATTAGTGTTAATAGGTCAGCATTATATCGAACTACTGTTATGAAGGATAATAAGATATTGTTTTTATATACCCTTCAAATAAAGTGACTTGGAATCGATTGGAACTATCAATTGGTCTATAATTATGTTGAGGTAGAGACGACCATAGTTAGGGTTTGGTGTAGTAGGAGTCAATGCTAAAGGGCATTACTCGGGCGATATTATATTGACTAGAAGTACACGGATAAATCCAAATCAAGAATATCACTTACATCAAGGCTGTTATAAAATAATTCATAGTAAAGCAGTTACGTAATTGTAACTTCTTTTACAGCAGTCCTTTCAAAACTCCTTACCAGATACTTTAATTGCGAGTGTAAATCCCGCTACAGAAACTAAAACCTTGTCTATCAGTAAAGATTTTATCATTACTCAAGAATTGGATCTCAACAAATCTGATATTAAAAACGGCTAAGACATTAATCAGTTCACTTTCGAAAAGCCCTATAAACTTTTTGCCAAGAATAGGAAATGTCTTGCTCAGACCGAGTGAGGTTAATTGCACAAATTAAAGCGCAATGAATAGTTGCACAACAAGCCCTTGCTTACTCTGTATGAATTAGATACTGGGCTACATACAAATGCCAGCTGTTTGGGGTTCTTACTCTTAATCTTTTTATTTTTGAAACCTAAACGCAGATCATTGTATAGACGTTCCAATAACTTTGTGATTAAAAATCATAACGATTTGGGCCATTTCGGTTTTACACAAACCATAATTATTGAACGAATTCAAAGACAATAATGGTTTCTTAAATAAAGACGATAAATAAAATAAAAAATTTTAATAATTATGTAGCTTGTATAGATTGTGCATATAGCAAAGATAATACGCCAAGAACGCGTAATGGGCAATTTTGCATCATATTTCCATGCCATATACTTAGACCTTTTGACGTTCGAAAAGTGCTGATTCTCAGCCTAGTTTGAATAAATGACTTTTGAATTTGAATTAGACCATTTTTAACCGTTTGTCTATACTTTATCCATAGTCAAATCAAATCGAATCAAAAATATTTGTTAGAATAGGGTACAATAGATAGCAATAATTTTAGTTTCAGCATATTCTGCCATGATATGGCGTGCAAATACATTTCATGTCAATTCAAGTCGTTATAATTATTACAAATTTACATTAGGTGCCATTGACTTATTCTCTAAATATTCCTTATGAGTGTAATATTGTTTATACAGTAAAAGTTTAAATAGATTTTTTTGAACAAGGTCAATCTTGAAAATAATTCGGTAAATGGATAGATATTATAACAGACATGCAGTAGACATTTATCATAAATAATTTTTAATTTTATTGGTGGCAACTGGAGTCTATCTTTATGACATTTCCGGCTATTTACCTTGTCGCCAATAGTTTCAAAAACAAAAATTGACGATTTATTGATGCATTTACAAAATATCTCATTGTTAGACCAATTCATAATTCTCAAAAATTTACAAGCATCAACTAGAATAATTTTCATTTCAGATCATGGCAAAGTTTTCACCTCGAAACAGATTAAAGACTTTGTGCTAGGGAGGTTAAAAATGTACTAAACGCAGTTGCTTGTCCTCGAGCAAATTGCCAAGCCTAAAGGTTCAACCAGACGATTCTGACGACCTTGTCTACTCAAAAGTTTGGCAAAAACGAACGCATCTTGGACCAGCAACCGGTTAAAGTACGATGGGCTATCATCCTCAGTGCCATTATCGCGACAGTAATAAAGTGCATCAGAATTGTTTATTCGACATTAGGTTTAAAGGGTCGTCTGAAAAGAACTTCCAGAATAATGAGCCTAATATGTAGGTAGGTTTAGTCCCACCCATTTTTTTTTAAATATTGACGAAATATAAGAATTAAAGCCTCTAATAAAATCTTGTTTAATGCTAATAAATTATATTTGAATCATTTATCAATTCGGTTAAATATACAAAAATCAAACCGTTTAAGATAATTAATTATAAAATAATATGTTTAGTAAATAAAAAAAAAAAGTACTGAAACTAATTCCAAAAAGATGGCAAAAGTAATAAATATGCCAGAGTTAAAAGGTGTCACCGTGGATCCACATCAAATCGTTAGGACTTTAATAATTATAATTTAGAATCTGACAAATACCGGTTAACACGAATTGCTATTTATTTATATAATAGTTGTTAACATTAGTTTCAACCCCGTCGGTTTCGTGCTGCGAGCGCGGCTGCTGAGCGTGGGGTCCTGGGTTCGATTCCCAGGTTGGGCAGGGTGTTGTTTGATTTTTCCACTAGGAATTACTTGGTAGCGGCCTGGCGATTGGACGTTGGACACCCTGTGCCTCGCAAAGCACGTGAAATGGTGGTCCTGCGCCTGATCCCTACCCGGTTGCGTCGGGTTGCTGTTCCGTCGAACTGTAGGAGAGCAGAGAGTGCATCTGTTTGCGCACACACTATGCCTCCTGCGTGCTTGACTGGTCTCTGTTGAGATTGGATGCCCCGTGGCTGGCTTCTGTTGAGATTGGCCGCCTCGTGGCCGAGATGCGGTCAAGAGGATTTATACTAGTGAAGTGATGTGAAGTGCATACTCGTTTCTTTAATCAGGTATAGGTAGGTTAGGTACTTATGCATTGAATGTATAATGTATAGTATATTGTATTTATTTATTTCTGAGTACATGGTACATTAGGTCTTACATGAATTACTGTTTCACATATACTAACATTGCTGGTGTAGAAATATTAAATGATATGCTAGTTACATGCAAATCAGAAGGAACAAAGAATAAATGAGAATGTCAAAATAAAAATTACAATGTCCAAGAATTTATAATAATGTCAAAGCAGAATTAGAATTAGAATTTATTTATTTGTAAGAATGTAATTTTACATAGTATGGTGTTAATAATATTTTTGTTAGTTCTTTACATTTTACCACAAAATTTATGGTGTACAAATATTTACTTGTCATTCTTTACTAAGTACAAAATTAATTATAAGATTTGCAATTTACAGTAGATAAGTCCAATATGAATTAGTATTATTAAAATTAGGTAATCGTTACTTTAAAATGTCAAAATTAAGTGAATGTCATCTTGGATTTTTACAATATTCCATAAATTCGCCAATGTCATAAAAGTTAAGTCTATGTCATCTTAGAGTTTTACAATAGTCCATATATTCGCCAATGTCATAAAAGCAATGATCTAATAGCCAACTTGACAGCTTTTTCTTGAACATGGGGATGGGAAGTTCCTTAAATGAATTAGGTAACTTGTTATACACCTGAGGAGCAATTCCCGTAATTTTTGGGAATGTTCGTATTCTCATTCGCCATCTGTCAAAACTACAATCAATTTACCAACATTTTCGACAAGTTTGACAGATTGCAACTTGAATGTGAACGTTTTTTATGTACGAGAATTGGCCTTCAGAACTACTGTACTAATTTCATTATTAAGATTTTAATTACATTATGAAAACGTATGATTTAAAAATTCATTGACGAAATAAAAACGTCTGAGAGCCAATCAAACATTTTACATTTATTAATTGGTAACGTTCTCAGGGCAGGTATATCTTGATTATATATTTTTGTATAGTTACTTATATTTGTTATTTGATGTATTGCCTCAGTGTCGTGATTATGCGTGCTTCGGAGTTAGCACGCCGTCGGATGGCCGAGTGTCGTGATTTCTTTAATTTAATTTGAAAATAATAAGTATATTTTAATATCGATTTATAATATCCATTGTGGCAACACTATCAAAGCACAAATGATTAATATTGTAAGAAACTTTTAAATGTATTTTCATTATGGCAACTGAATGTATTATTTTACTTTGGCAACACTTAGAAATAACGGTTATGATATTATCGTTATTTCTGGGTGGGGTCAAAAGTCGTTTTAAATGGTAAAATGTAATGCATAGTCAGTCTTCGTTTGATTGTGAAATTGTACAGTTGTCTGGATTAAAAGTATTAGCAAGAAAAGAGCGTTTTCTTTATAAACGTATACGCGAAAGTCACCTTTATTACGATATGTATCATCGATGTAAAGAAATTAAATCAGCGGTGACTTCCATGGGCGTACCCAGGGGGGGCAGGGGAGGGCAGCTGCCCCCCTGGATTTTGAATGCCTTATGCGTTGTTGATAAAAGTAAAGTTAAGTTCAGTCATCCTAAGACTTCCTTTACAATTACAATATAATTTTTTGAATTCATTTTAGAAAAAATCCACGATGCGCTGCTTTTCATGTTGTATTTATTATGCATAACCGAAAAAAGGAGGACGTTCTATGTTATAATTAGTTCTGTGTATGGTTAACGATATTCTCGTCAATTGTGCAAGCAATTTTATAAAATTCGTGTATAATTTTAAAAAAAGCAAATTATATTCCGTCCACAATTGTGACAAAATATCGATAAAAATACTTAAAAACAAAAAAAATACGTCCTTATTTGAAGTCGGTTAAAAATACACGAACGCAGCAGTAATATCAAACTATGTAAAACATGTGGGGGGGGAATTTCTGATTTGCCCCCCCCGTGGGCCAAAAGCTGGGTACGCCCATGGTGACTTCTAATACATAGTTCTTATAAAGTCCAAGGACCACTTGCTATATTTTTGTAGTAATAATAACGAGGGCAGAAGATTGGCAAATCAGCGAGAATAAATTCTAGCTTTGGAACTTCAAAAATCGCTTTGTTCAACCAAATAATTGAATCTAGTCCTAATAAAGACTTCTAAATCCACAAACTCGATTCTTAAAATTTTCCCTTTCTAAACATACCTATTATCAAACCCTTTATACCCTACTTACCACCAATAGCATAATCAGCCTATAATGTTCCCACTACTGGGACACAGGCTTTCTCTCCGTCAGAGGGAGTGGGCCGTAATCCACCACGTGGACCAAGTGCGGGTTGGTCGATGTCACATGTTTTCGAATTTTTGTTCTAAGACATGTCGGTTTCTCACTATGTTTTCCTTCACCGTTTTGAGAGCAGTGGTGATGAAATAATTTACGACTCGTAAGTCGCAGCCGTTACCACTGGGCCACCACAGCTCTACCACTAATAGACAAAGTAATAAAACAGAATTCTAAATAAATAACTATCTCACCGAAAAGTTCGTAATGGTAACTAGAATACCTAACATACACATTAGGTATACAGTATATAGGATTCGCGGAACGTCGTGAAAGAGCTCTTGTCCCGAGATTCATTAATATTTGCGTTTCTCGTTAGCTGCCAACTAATTACATCGCCGTCACTAATACATGTTAACTTGATTTAGAATTAGAAGGAAAACCTTGTTTGTTAGCAGATGGTAGAGAGAAAGAGACGTATCTAAGCTAAGCTTGAAGTATGATAAATAAGTTTTAATTGCTAATCATTGATGACAATATATTTCTTTACTTCATAGGAATCACAAAGTAAAATCAAGTATTCTGCCTGAGAAATCCATGATTCTTCATTTAATTTCAAAATATTGTATCCTAATCACTTCTGTGCGCCAGTGTACTTTACTACTACGTATTGTCGGTTCACCTACAAATAAATTGAATTCGTGCGAATTGGTTCAAGAATAACTAATATTAATTAAAATGGTCGTAAATTCGTGCGAGTCACCAATAAGCCATTCCTGCACCTCAATTGCGAATCACACTTTATTTCGCAATCCGAAGGATTTTGAAAGAAATTCCTAATGCATTGCTTCATGTTTGAAAAATTCTTCTGTTGTCAAATTGTCAAAATAAAATCATTCCAATAATTTGTGTGCGCAACTACCCCGCTGGTTGTTGAAACCATTTTCCTGGTTCTAATATTTTATAGAACTCAAAAACATTACAAATACTCTAACAATTCTCAACTGAAGTCAACCTTGACAAGTACCAGAACATTTTAACTCCATGAAAGTAATCCCAAAATAATTAAAATCGACTACGGCAGTTTGCGACATCTTTTGTTTAAAACCATTATCACGTTCCATCTGGTATAAATCTATTACCAACATAAGAAACTTTTATCTTTCTACTTTAACTATATTAAACTTAGTTCCATCACGTTCTTTTCAAGTTAAGTCTTGCCAACCTTATCTGTTTAAGCCTAAGGTAGAAGTGGATTAGCTAAGATTATATTTTTATGCTTACACATAGTGACTATTCGTTTTACTTTTTAGCTTCTTCATTCTTGGTTCTTTGCTCGGCTATTCATTAATTTTATTTGATTGGATTTTACTTTCCCTTACTTTACCCTATCAATCAACTCAGCCAATCGTAGTCCACTGCTGGACATTGGCCTCTACGGTACGCCACAACACCCTGTCCTCCGCTATCCGCATTCAGTTTTTCCCAGCCACCTTTTTAACTTACCTACATAATTTCGCCATTTTAGGTCACTTAAAGCCCTCCCAATGTTTCGACATTACTGTAACAGACTAATATATTCCGCCGAATTGGACCGTAACGTTATTCATGCGTACAAATCGTTTAGCACGTCCAATCTGTAGGTCTAATCCAATTGCTAGTTAGTAGTGATGTATTTACGACGATTGAAGCCCCACTCCGGTCCTCGTCTGCTTAGATGCTCCGTGCGTTTCCAATTTGAATTGACATCGAACCATTTTGCGACCGATATGACGATGCCAATAATTCCAAACAGAGCAAAAATAGAATGTGAAATTAGTATCCATGTACATTTCAATAAAAGGGATGTTTACAAATAAGAGAATGAACTACATAATGGGTGTATGATACGGAAGAGCAAGTAAAATAAGAACTCGCCAAAAAAGGAAAAAAAATCGTATAGAATGCTCTGAATGAATGAATGAATGGAACCGTTATCTGTTCACTGAAAGTTCATTTTATTGGTACCATTGTCTGAAAAATAGGTCACCTAAATATTGTTGTTCGTAACATAAATAATGATATTGTCAAATGAGACTATTTTTATTGAATAACTCTTGTTAAGAATGATTCTTTGTTGTGAATTAATTGTTAGTAGTTTTGGTAGGACCTTTGGAGCGTTATTATAATACTCGTTGGCTCGTTGCTCTTTCTAAAATGGTGATGAACCTGACTAGTCAGCCTAGATAACAATCATGATGACCGTCAAATCTGTTTCCCGAGCGTGCCTTAACCTTTTTTCGCGTAGCTGGTTCTAGAACACTTGAAAATGTAAATCCAGATCCTAAATATTGTTGTCACGTAATTTTCACAACCCTGAAGTATTTTAATTATTTCGACGTAATCAGGAAACGCCGGTGCCAAGTGCCTCAAAAGACTTAAGTTCAAAATAAATAATTTCCTTTCGTTTAACTATAACGAATTTATACACGATAAAAGCTTACCTACTGAAAGTCATTTTGCCCTCGTTAATTTCATTCTTGTTATATAAGTCTCAATTTGTGGGGTAATTTATTAAATTCAAGGATTATGTCACTTTGCGAGCTTATGAAAGGACCGTTCCGAGCTTTTATTCAGAAACATAATGTAATTAGAATTTTGTAGGTACGTGGAACGGAAAGTTCCCTATTTGTCGATTCCAATTGGATACTTCAACGGAGATATTTCATGAATATTTAAATGTAAATGATAAATTCATATTTATAACTTAATCAATACCTACGTAACGGAATTTTTGTATTGAATAAATTTTTCGTAATGACATAAAAAAATATTAACTACAACGTAGAGTTATTGTTGCATTACGAAGATTTAAAAAAATAAAATAAATTTCTGTTGAATACGCCATGAATATTTGCCAATTAGAAGGATACATCCTGGAATTTATTACATTAAAGATACCTTTCCGATTCGTAGCTTTTCGTAATTATTCTCATGTTCATAGATATTATGTTACTTACATGAAAAACATTACAAAGGCGAAATGAATATTCTTCCTTTTGAATAATAAAAAGATTGTCAGTTTCATGACACGTGGAAAGCGATTTTCATATAAAAAGAAAAGAAAGAAGGAAAAATACGTTTATTTGTCACAGAAACACGTTTATACAAAAAAATAATTAACACAAGATAAAAACGATATAATATTTATTTTGTACTGTAATGTACAAAAATATTAATTAAAGAAACCTAGATAGAACACGTCTGATAATGATACGTCACCAGATCAAAGAACGCGGAGAACGTCATTAAAGCTGAAATAATAGCTGTAAAATAATTCGATAAATTAATGAGGGGCTTGTGGGTAAGTAAAAACCACCCTACGGGTCAATTTTCAAGGTTAAGCAACTCTTACCGAGGTCGTTCAGTGGATGGGTGACCATTCATAACATACCGAGACCCCTCCATGCCTCGGAAAAGCACGTTAAGCAGTTCGTAAGGGTAGTCAGAAGCCCGATGAGAACCAGTCTTGCCCAGGGGTATCGTGATACCCAGTTACTGGGTTGTGGGGGTCAGATAGGCAGATGCTGAATGTAAAAAACTGGTATCCAGCTGCATCCGGTTAGACTGGAAGCTGACCCCATCATAGTTTGAAAATAGCTAGGCTGATTGATAAGTTAATTCTTTCGGAATGTCAAGTTTCTGTACTCTCAACGAATATCATGGAGTTTTCGGAACAACCGCAACGAAATTATGTATATTCCCTTACCTCATCGGTTTCGCTCGGTGATGACTGGTGAATGTTAGCGAATTTTATCTCGATTGTATATCGTCGTCGTATTCATTCGACACGATCAATAAGAATTCAAGCTTTGTTGATTAGACAATCATAACATCAAATCTTGTTCCAAATATTTTAAGTTTAATGTTCAAAACCTCTAACGATCCTCTATTACCTATTATTGTTCAGAATAAAGTAAAAAACATACGAAGACAAAAATAGACGCAAATTGACAATAACACAAAAGACAGATTGTCACATCTGTTATATTCAGTTAAAAACCCTACATTCTTCCTACCTACGAGCTAGATGCTCCAAACGATAAAACGACCTACAAGGCTACATTTTAGTATTCCTGGCGTAAAACGAAAAGTTCCACGTATTCCCCCGTATAGGGTATTGCGGTTTTCTAAAATGCACAAATTTTATTACGAGTTATGAATGTTCAAAGGAGTTTGCAAGGTGTTCCCACGTCCCGCAGAACTTTCTAACTAGAGAGGACCTCAAATTTACGAGGAATTCTAACAAGAATGAACAACTTACAATCAGATAATGTGGAGAACTGGAGATGTATAGAAGTTTATTTTGGTCCTTAGAGGCTAAGTTCTATACGAGTGTAGAATAAGGGCTCGCTACTTTGGACAATACGTACTCATAATGTTCGACTGACTGAAATCAATGTATAAGCTTAAGGTGATAAGATGTCAAAATATTTCTATTGTCAAAATTACAATCATGTTACGTACGTGTTTAATATGGAGACAACAATACGACAATAAATGAAAACACTGACAATACGCATAAGAATATTTTGGAACTATGCAATAAATCCTAACAACGAAATTTAAAACGTGACTTTTAAAACAAAAAAAAAAACTTCCGCGGCGAACATTATAACCTCCTCCTTTTTGGAAGTCGGTTAAAAGTAAAGTAGTGATGGGTCGACTAAGGCTTTTGCCAATCTTTGACTCTGACTAAACTATTGGATATATTTGAGTGAATTTTGTGTGCAGACTGCGAACGTCATTTCATTATCATCATCATCGTCATTGTCATTTTAGTTTTTTCGTAAATGTTTTCAGTTGTAATCGCTTTTTGCTTTCGGCAGTTTAATTTATTGGCATGTTGTCGTTTCCACCTTCTATTGAAGCTCTCTGTAAGGTTACTCTTTCAGAATTTCAGGTTTCTCTGCTCTCAGCGAATTATACACAGAACATTTTCAGGGTATTATTTTATTCTGAACTTTTCTGATAACCGCAACCAAATTATGTACCTATATTCCCTTACTCATCGATTTCCTTTGGTGATGGCTGTACATTGTTTTTAGCACACAATGAGAATTCTGCTATCTATTTATACTGATAATGATGCAACTTGATATTTCAGTTCCATATCATGTTGCATCATTATCAGTATCCCACGGTATAAGAGAAACCTTAGGCCTTTGGGGCTACGTTTTTATAAAACAAAAAGAAAACATCAATATCATGTATCTATTTACATTTTTGTGTTTACAAAGTTTGCAAATAGAATCTAGACCTTGAGTATAGTACGAGTAGGTGCTGGGTTAAAACTAATTAAACACAGATGGTGTATTCTATAATAAACTTTTACGTAACTCTAATGATACATAAATAAACGCCGTCGTTTTTAGGCGAATCATTTTGAGGGAAAAGACCAGATGGTCCTCCCTCCATACTTTTTGACGCTTTTTATTCGTAACGTATCAGCTCTTCTCTCTAAAACCTGAAACAAAATCGAAGGCATGCATTTTAATAGAGCCCTATTACATTTCCACTGATATCGACGGTGATTTTTGCGTTAAATGGAAAACTTTGGTGTTCTGATTCTGAGTAACTGAAAGACTTCAACAACTATGACTTATTGAGTGGTGGAGAATAGTTATTAGTATAGTTCACAGCGGCCTCGCTTTTTGCAATTTTTTCTTAATTATTTATGTAAAGCCAAAATTCCGAAGCAAATTTTTAAAAAAATGCGCGACGGCACATATAGAACATAGCAAATGAATTGAAAATTTTTAAATAAGATCTTTTCAAAAGTGTTGTAGTTCATAGCGGCCTCAGAATTATGAAATATGTATTTTGGATATCTAAAAAAAATCCAATTCAAAATCATAAAAAACGCTAAGAATTAACTGTAATTTTCTCCTTACTACATTCATATTTTTATGTAAAATTTGTACCAGAATAAAAGTTGGTTCATAGGAAATTAAAATTGCATACTTAAAAAACAAAAACTTAATTAGAAAACTCAAAATAAGCATAATTACAACTGCTACATTGCTACTTAATGCGATGCATCGGGTGCTCGAGCTGTCAAAACGCAATTTTGTGATAGGCCTCTTAAACCATTTATTTTTGACTTACTGAAAGTTAGTCAGTAAGTCAAAAAATTTACCTCACCTAACAATAAGCCTTCGTACTTACACGCTATGCAAGTAACTGGAGCCACTGCACGGCGAAGACCTCTCTTTTCTTGTGACAATTCCCACGTACCTGTGCCAGTCTCATCCAGGTTCTACCCGTGATGGCAACAATGTCGTCTGCCCATCCCGTCGTCTTCGTCTTCTTTCCTTGGACGCCACTTGGCCACCGCACTACTCCACCTGTCATCACTGCGCCTTGCCAGATGCACTGCCCAACTCCATTTGAGTTCCATATACGTTCACTTCGTCAAGTTACGGCAAGCATCAGGTTTTGGAGCATTTTCTGGGGATCATCAGTGAAATCCTTCGTGTGTCCGTAAGACTGCCAAGTGATCGGGTGTCACCATTTTGTGGATCGCCCGGAGGACACCGTCACGGTGGAGCATACAGTGGAAGTCTGCCCGGCTTGATCGGAGCACCGCCGTGTCCTCGTGGAGGCGATCGGCGGCGGCGGCGGTGACCTCTCGTGTCCGCGGCGCTCTCGAAAAATTAAAATAGGACTGCCAAGTCATTGGTCTCGAGTTTGAACCCAAGGCAAACCTCTGACTTTTTGATTTCGTGTGCGTATTGTAATCACTTTCTTTAAAAACTGAACGGCAACATCGTGAGGAAACCGGCATCAGCGGCATAAAAACTCTGACACCAGGTCAGTCACTAATCACACGAAAAAATAATAAAAAAATACGAAGTTTTCAGTGAAAAGCACAAGTCTAAGCACATGTAAGCACCAGTAAAGCTATTTGTTAGAATAAGATAGATTTATTCGGGACGGTAAATTAGTTTGATGACCTGTCATAATTACATTACCGATATGGTTGACCGCGTGCAGATCAGCTTAAGACTTGAATAGCGAAAGGCTACCTGCATCGGCCACCGAACCGCGTTGATTGACAATTAACAAAGGCAGATTAGTCCGCTCCTACCAGTTAAACCGATGACCTTTAGAAGGAAGCTGGAGTAGAGTGGATGCATATTGAATAAGGTATGGGACTAAAGGACAAAGTTGTAACACGCAATCACGGAGGGTCCTCTATGCTTAGTGAGTGTGTATTACAGTGAGAAAAACCTGGGTAAATAGTTGCCAGAAAATGCCAACAAACAGTGACCTGACTCGATGACCACTGCGCGTACCATCTCTTTATGAGAAGGCCATCATTTGTATGTTTAGTTATGTGAATGCCTTAACTCACTAGCAGCGCCCCGCGGTATTACCCGCAGAAGTCTCGATTCCATGGAAATAATGGGAAAAAAAAAATCTATGTATTAATCCAGGCTATAAAATATATGTGTGCCAAATTTCATTCAAATCTGTTCAGTAGTTTTTGCGTGAACAAACAAACATCCATCCATATATCCATCCATCCTCACAAACTTTCAGTTTATTATTAGTAGGAAGTGCAGTAGGATTTTATAACAACACATTACCATAACCTACTCAAGTATGCACTGCATCCGTATACTGTCCAGGTTTTCTACCAACACGATCCGATCTATTTTTAATCTTATTAATCTGTAGAGCCGCTGTTATTGCAAATTATGCTCTAATATCACACACGCGTTGACAGACTGCCATCTAATGAAAATGTAAAGCCAAAACTTGGCAAGCGAACTGTTGCTTATTTAGGGTTGACGCGCACCCGGTAATGCATAATAAAGTTGTTAGGAACGCAGGCTGGCGCCTTGCCAGCGTGCCATCCCCGATGGCAATTCGCTGATAAACTTCTTCGGGACAAAAATCCGCACTTCTTTGTTCCTTGGCCATGCATGCAAATAGAATCACGCTTTATTTGCCAACTGCGATGTTATGGGGT
The DNA here is from genome assembly GCA_948150665.1 of Conistra vaccinii. NCBI lineage: Eukaryota > Metazoa > Arthropoda > Insecta > Lepidoptera > Noctuidae > Conistra > Conistra vaccinii. Next base: position 8,388,966 of record OX411318.1, on the reverse strand, counting down.
CATTACATCACGTTTGTGTTCCCGAGGGGTTAGGCAGACATGTGCCAACTGTTTTCATTCAAGTAAATAATAATAAATGTGTATTTCTCCATAAATGCATTTACATTATTTTGATGTAAAACTGGCGTAAGTTAGTGCTCCAGAGTGAAAAACTCAAACTCAAACTCAAACTCAACTCAAACTCAAATCATTTATTTCAATTAAACCATATACAGGCACTTTTGAATTGTCAAGGAAACTCTGACTTCTAAACTAGGTTTATGTAACTCATATAACTGTATCTTCCAGTTCCTTCAAAGTGATGTGGATATAAAAAATACACACATTATACACAATAATCCATTAGGGCAAGTCCAAAAGAAACAAAAAAAAAAAAACAGAACAAAAAAAAAAAAACAAAACTGGTTTAAGTAAGTGAGTAGTGTAAATACTAATATAGTTGGGAATAGCAGGTGGCTACTACTATTATTCAATGTTTTAATATTATGAATATCGGACACAAGCATATGACAGTTACCAGGCACAATCGTTACTTTGATAATTTTTTACAGAATTAACATTATGTAGACATGTTCTAGAAACATATTTCAGTAGCAGGATTCAATAAGCTTTTGCAAACCAAAAAAAACTCAAAAACGTAAAACTAGTCAGTTGTTTTCAATATTGGGGAGAGAAATAAATAAACAAATTCACTGTACAAAGCTGATATCGATACATTCTCGCTCGGAGAAACTATTTTTACGGGATAAACAATGAGAGCATTCACACTCTCGATACCGCGCCAATCCCTTAGTTCCGAATAAATAACAGTCGAGAGGAAGCGAAGGTGTTAGAAGTTTAGTACGCTGTGATTCGTCACTCTTGTACTCTTTTTTCTTTCTTTAGATATGCCACTGGGAACTGAACTTTACAAGAAAACTTATTAAATAGAAAGATAATACTTTAGGGGGGGATAATAGTTCTTTATACTTTTAATGAAGCATTTTATTACATTGCAGTTGCATTTTAATTGTTATTTTCGTATTTTTTTTTTCTTTCTTTGCGTCATGTTTACCGCAAATAAACGTTTTTTTTTCTTTCTTTCTTTTTTTTCTTTCTATTACAATTCCTACTTAAAATATTTTTTCAGAACGCTTGATACGAACTAAACTTTACAAGAAAACGTATTAAATAGAAAGATAATACTTCAGGGGGACAGCACGTGAATATAAACAACTTTTGGGAACGGTGAAATCTGAGTTCGTGGAGCAGAAATCAAATGGTCCGTGCAATTTGGTTGAATAAGCATCGATGACTTGATTTTTTAACTTACTTTAACTTATGAAGTGAAAGTTTCCAGATATTCATGAGTATTTTACCTTTTTCTTAATAAACCTTGTTTAATTATCTCCTTACTTCTGACGAGTTATTAATTAATGCTGTCCTAACTAAGATGTCTGCCATAACCATAACCATGACATTTCATTACTCTCCTTTATTGAAAATAATTTGAAGCCGCAGAAATGAATATTAAACTTCTACGACAACCTCATGAATAAATAATGTGAACTTCCATCATTAAAAGTTGGCATCAAAACTTAGTTAGTCTTCTATTCCTTACGTTTTCCTCTTCCACAATTCGCGGTTATTCAGTATAAGAATGGTGTACAAACGAAGGCTCGTATATTTCTTGTCGGGTGTTAGATTAGAGGGCTCTCCGAGTCAAAAGATTTATGACGCCAATACTAAGTCGATTCAAAACGTTTGGGTAGCGCTCACAGTTCCTGCTATCAATCCTGATTTAATGTTCCTAAAGTCGACAATTTTACAGACACAAAGGGAATTTGGTAGTGATTTTGTAAGGTATTATCTATTTTCATTTACATACTGATCGAATGGAAAGCGAAATATTAGCAGCTATAATATAACTAACGACGTCAACCAATAAAAAGATCATTTCAATTTAGAGACCACGAACTAAAATAATATTATGGATGTTGACTGGGAAAAAAAAACTATTTAGTCCGTCAGTCAGAAAAAAAAATATAAGACACGTATTTTTGCTTTATCAAATTAATAAAAAATGGTTTAGATTATACACATTAAAGTTCCGATGGGGGCTCGCTTTGTCACAAGTCAGTTTAAAACTACCGAGGAGTGACGTCATGCCACATTTTAATTCAATGTATTGCCGTAATCTTTTCATAATATAAAAAAAATATTTGTGTCCCAATATTTTTAATAATCTACCTGACGGACAAATTTTTTTTTTTTTTAAGGTAATCAAACGATTACGGAAATACAGAGTTAAAATGTGGCATCCCCGGTAGATTTTATACTGACTTGTGACGTAGCGAGCCCCTACTCGCCTTATTATGATAAAGCAGAAAATACGTGTCTAATATTTTTTTATTAACTGACTGACGGACTAAATAGTTTTTTTTTTTCCAGTAATAATTACTTTTGCTTCGGAAGTGGTTCTGTTTTGTCTCACTCTAGTCATATCCTCTGAGTAGTTAAGCGAGACGATGTTGTGATGAATATTAAAGAGAAACATTAGTCCAAACGACGACAATTTTTATTCGAAGTTTTGAATAAATTTTTCAAGGCCCAGATTTTTATTCTTTCAAGATTTAATTCAAATTATATATACTACTTACACCAATTGGAGCGAAGGCTATAGAATCTTTTATTCATAACACATTATTCTGGATCTGATTCGTAAATCAGATTTTCCGATAAATAACGAATGTTTTGTATTACTATATACTTATAAATAAATACATTTTCATTCGTCATTTATATTTATAAAGCAATATAATGGGAAATGGCCGAAATACGATCAAACTTCCTCTAAACATTATTATTTCGTTAGTCCCTCACGCCTTTTAGACGTAGATGGATGTTGTTATTTATTTTAACATAATAACACAGATGCTCTTTCAGCTATGTGAACCCAAAAAGCTGACCAATTTTCCTTTTTAATGCACGCCTTGATCAAAGGGCGGGCGGTGAAGCGACGACAAAATAACTCTTCGGCTCATAAAATTCATTATTTCGGCCCGTCCGAGTCATCAAGCAGCATGTTTTAACAACCCTTTCATTAATAAAAATATAAAACATGCACAATTTGAAAAGTTAAGGAACAAATGTTTTAACAAAATTCAGATTTTATTCATATTTAAGGTTCCCAGCTATAGGATCACTTCGTTGTCCGTCTTTTTATCTGTCTGTTAGTCTGTCAAGACCTTTTTTCTCAGGAACGCATGGAGTTGTTAAGTTCAAATTAATATCAAATACGTAGGTCTACGGTCCCCTGGAGCACTAAAAAAATCAAGCTTCTAAGTCAACGCAATACAAAAATACGGTCATTTATGCGACGTATAGTAAATTATAGGGTACTTTCCGTTGACCTAGAATCATAGGCAAGAAGCATGGTCTCATTGCACAAGTAAAGAAAAAAGTCCGAAAGTCGTTAAATTGTAGTTTTATAAAAAATAAAAATCTTGCTATTACAAACTTACATTTGGAAAATTGACCATGACGTATATCGATTTATGGGAGAACTTTTTTCAACTACATAGTTAAGTTTGTTCTTGGCATAAATTCATCCCAACTACGGAACCATTCATTGTGTTGGGTCCGACACGCACTTTTTTATTACCTACTTAATAGGTGTATTAATACTTAAAACGAGAATAACCAAACGATGTTTTGCATACGCATCAGTTGGACTCTTCACATAAATTTGTCAAACCTACTTTAAACGCTTTGAGACATGAAATCCACTAAATATTGCTGTAGCTCGCTGACACGGAAGCTAGCAAAGGAAAAGACGGGAATGCCTGTAAAGCCTTTGGTACATTTTCTTCGTTATCAAGCCACGGGAGCCAAATAAAATCATGAAGAGGAGGATTTTGCTCTTGGGTCTAACTTTGGTCTTTGTCATGGATTTATTGCGGACCAGTACATTCAGAGTTGGAGGAGCATGTGCTGCACGAGCTGCGGATGGGAGACCCACTAATCATTCGTTTCTGCAGGATCCATGCTCAAGTCAAACAGAAATCCTTTTTCTGAAATAAGTAATAAGTAATATTAGGGATTAGAAATAAGTAATAACTCTTTTACAATTTTCGTATTAACTTAAGGTTTTATTCGCATTAAATTACACACCTTTTGTTGGTATGCAAAGCTCTTCTGTACATAATGTGACATTTATATTCCTATATAAATTCGAATAATTTCGCTTCATAGCGGCCATAGCCATCCAGGTTCGTAAACAATGTCTCCTTAAACACTCTCGCTGTGTCTGAGCTTAGCACACACTTATATGACACATTCTTATATGAATACCCGGAATGTCTTAACTTCTTCAGCTCCATGCCGTAGAATTCAGCTTTTTCCGGTTCTACGTTGCTCACGATTATTTTATATTTGCCTTGTCTGCCCAGTCCTTAAGTTAGTCCATTGTTATTAACGCGTCGAGTCTAGGAGGTGTCTCATCTTTTGTTATGGCATTCCATTGGTTGATACAGTCTATTGTATGGTTATAATTGCCACTTGCAGCTACAATTAGTGTTAATACCCAGTCAGTTACGTGAAATAGACCTGGCTAAATGTTGGAGGGTATCGATACGTGTGATACAACCGCTGTACACGGAGTACACCTTCCCAGGGCGTGCCTTTTGTGCCTAACAAAGGTAAATTCGAGCCGAAATTCCTGTTTAATCCTGTTGAAGCTGCACAATTATCGGAAACCAAAATGTCGATAGCGTTGTTGAGGAGCTCCCTCTCGCCTAGAACCGATATAACGAGACCAACGCTGCCAGCTAAGCCGGAAACGAGACCTGTTGAAATATCGAAACACATCGATTACTTGATATAGGTAGTAGGGCAGCTGTGAGGCATCCGCTCGCTATATGCCTTCATCTTGTTAGTACTTTTTTTTTTGTTAGGTAATCATCAAATTTCTTCTCCCGCACTGGGTGGAGCGGTAAGGCGTGTCAGACTCTTACTGACTAAAACCCACCCGTGTTCCTTCAGTTGCCTGTACCAGGTACCCCTGTACCTGTTGCCAGGGACCACGGTCTCCCCTTAGGACTTTCCCGCAACCCCGGCAAGCATCGGCCCTAGCGGACCCCGTCAGTTGTGCTGACATCACAGTTGCCTACAAAGGATATAAGTGAGCCTGATCTTAATGATTGGCGGTAATGGTTTTTCTTATCAGTGTCTCTCGAGCTTTGAATACCCTGAGGGAGCAAATTGTCCGCCATTGATGGAGCAAAAAGCTCGCTCCATAAAAAAGCCAATTACGAGATGTCCGATCTTAGCTCAACCTTAATACGACAAAGACTAAAGTATCACTAATGAGATTCTGAGGTTTTTATCTCTCATTTAAATTGCATTAAACTGATCGTAAGTTGAAAACCAGAGTATCCGCGTTTCGCGTTGTTGTATAACTTTTTAATTAGTCGAGATTTTTAATCCATTATTCTTTATGACACCTCTTTAGGTCATGAACTATCCGAAAATCAAAAAATATTTGACCTAAGTCTTAAGGGGGAGGCTAAAAGTTGATTCTCTGTTCCAATGCATAATAGATAGTATTCTTGACGTTATGGCAATAGGACACGCTGCTACCAAATTGATACACTTTCATTGGAAACAGACAATAAAGTCAAGCGCACATTACAGCCGCTACGGGCCGCAGCGCAACACATTTTCATACAAAAACTCCGGTGCACCTGTGCGTTGATTCATAGAACATGTAAGAAAGTAATTATGAAATATTTTTGCAATGCGTTGCGTTGCGGCGAAGTGCCCCTATCTGCAGCCTTTAGGATTTAATTTTATTTACGTTTGTAAACGATTTGATTGTTTCAACCAAATTGGTAAGCAAAAGCGAACTGTATATGTACCTACTTCGAGCGTAACTAAATTGGCAATTACTCCTCAGTCCATAACGGTAACCTCAGGTACCAATCCTATATGTATAATGGTCATAAGATTTGATTCGGTTTAGTTACTGGCGTATAATCTCCGTGCTGAGTGTGCGATGTGGTCGTTTGCGGCGATGAACTCCTCAGGCGGCTGCAGATTAACGTAGCCCCCTGCGACGTGGGCGGCTACATGTGATATATGGAGATATAACAGCACTGATGTATCGTGATCCGTTATCACTGTAATGAGCCACATAATTTATGTTACCGTCCAAGTATTACAATACAAGGTGTAATTAAACTAACTAAAAAACTGAAATATGCCAGTGTACCTACTCATCATTATGATCACTTTTACTATTTACACCTTGTAAATGGCTATTGGTTGACAAAGAAAAAAGAAATTACTAAATGAAAGAATATAAATAGAATATACAGGGTGGCAGGGACATCGACGCGAAGCCAAGCCTGCATGTTACCATGGATCCAGTACATGATTCTGAACTCCCCTGAGTTGAAATTTTTCGTCGGTTATGTAAAAAAGAATCAGCTGTTTCATAGAAAAGTGCAATACATACACGGTCAAAATGTATGGAACAGCTGATTATTTTTTTAATAGTCGACGAAAAATCTCAACGCAGGGGGGTTCAGAATCATGTACTGAATCCATGGTAACTGGTTTCGCGTCGATGTCCCTGCCACCCTGTATATGCTTATATATGAATAGATGAATGATTGAAAAAATGGTATAAATAAAAAGTCCTGTGTTACTCACGGGACTTTTTATTTACCATTTCTTCAGTAGCAATTCAGTAGCAAAAGCAAGCAGTGATAGCCTAGTGGAATGATCGTCAGACTGCCAAGTAATAAGTCGCAAGTTCGAACCCAAGGCCACCTCTGACTTTTCGGATTTATGTGCGTATTGTAAAATTATCAAGGCAGTGTATAGAGTGCCACCATTGGCACTCTATCCCTATCGGATAAAGTGCCACTATAGGCACCCTAGTAACACCGCCTCGGCCCGGCTAAAGTGCCGCAAGCATTGGATTGTCATTGTCACTGTCACTAAGTCACGTCACTTGGTATTTTGTTTGATTGTCGAGGTTAGATCGCTGTTAAACACCACATTCCCAAAACATTACATTCTCTTGTGCCTAAACGGACCCTGGCACTTCGCCGGCCGCTACCGCGGCACCGCTCGCTACGCTCGCTCGGCTCGTGCGTTGTGTGGTCACAGTTCTAACCTAACCTAACCTAAATAACAAGTGACAGTGACAATGCAACGCTCACGGCACCCTAGCCGGGCCGAGGCAGTGACACTAGAGTGCCACAAGAAACTCGCGGCACTCTATACACTTCGAATTATCAATTGCTTCAAAAACGGTGAAGGAAAACATCGTGAAGAAATATTTCTCGACGGCATTTGCAGCCAAGTTAGAGGCCCATCGGAGGCTTTAAAACTCTGACACCAGGTTAGTCACTAAACACACGACAAAAAAAAATTGTTTATTTGCACCTTCATGAAATAAAAATTAGGTTTACAATAAAAAAATAGGCCTTAAGAATGCATTAGCTACCTACGCTAAGATAACTTAATATTTTGTAATTATAGGTATCAGCGCCCACCCTCGTTATTGTTATAGGCAAAAAACGAAAAAGAAGAAAGAAATGGCAATAAAGATTAGGTACCACGTGAAAAGATAAAACAATTGTATATATTGTATTGTGTTCTTTGTACAAAACAGGTAGACAAAAGTACTAATGAGATTTCTTACCAATTAATTGTAAACATATCCGACAAATATGTCTCAAAATCCTATTTGACTTGCCCTGCTTCTGGCCATGACCCCAACCTATTTGCCTTTACCCCTATTGACACAGTAGCATTTGCAATATTTTATTTATGCATACGGCATCAGGGACCATAATCACGAGTTGGAAATATTAATCAAATGAGGGATTAACCACGCACCATTTAATATTATTCATTGCGTTAAAATTCTGTGATGTCCTAACTCTGTATATATTAATAAAGTGCGTGCAACTAATAAATATTCATATCTGTATGTTACAAACATTTTAATTGCTAAACATACATACGTGCGGTTTACTGCCCGATCTGTTAGTACTTCAGTGAGGTTTCCCTTTGATCTTCAATCGGGTTAAAATTATTAAAGAAATCGAGTCCGTAGAAAACGGTATCGTTCCAGTTCCATCTTTGGAAAAATAAGGGATATGTTTCATGTTTTCATAGTTACTTCCTCCTACAGGAAATTGTGTTCAATATTATTCTCATAATATTATCTAATAGCAAAACAACTGAGTAACTACACACTTTTCAAACAATCACTATTATGAGGTGTCAATTACACGCTCCGGGTTATTACTTGTGGTAAATAATATACTATTATGTGAGCAATATTTCTATATATATATAATTATATATATTGCTAATCACGTTCTCGAAAACGGCTCTAACGATTTCGATGAAAGTCGGAATTAGTCTCATATCTGGCAAAATTCATTTGTTCGTATTCTCACCCGAGCTTACCTCGGTGGTCCAAAGTTTAGAACAAGATGGCTACTTGAAATGGCAGCATGGAATTAGTAAGTACGTACTAACATGGCAACATGGAGTTAGTAAGTACCTACCTACTATCATGGCAGAATGGAATTAGTAAGTACTTACTATCATGGCAGGATGGAATTAGTAAGTACCTACTATCATGGCAGAATGGAATTAGTAAGTACATACTATCATGGCAACATGGAATTAGTAAGTACCTACTATCAAGGCAGCATGGAATTAGTATATTATTATGTACTATACATGGAATTAGTGTGAACTATCCTATAATATTAAATGAGCATTCTCCATTTTCACCCGATCAGAGTTCGACCAGGTACAAACATTATGAAATGGACATTGGACAGTATTATGTTTTGTGCTTCAGGAAATACAGGGTGGCAGGGCATTGACGTGCAAACTGTAACCATGAATTCGGCAATGATTCTCGACCCTTAGAAAAATTTTGCTGTTCCATACATTTTGACCGCGTAGGTTTTGCACTTTTCTATGAAACAGCTGTTTTTTTGCCGACGAAATATTTCAACGCCCCTTTCAGAATCATGTATTTTTGCGCTTCGATGCCACCTTGTTTATCACGTGCTTCAGTAAAGAGGTATGGTTTTCATTTTAAATATTACATTTTTGGTCTTCTTCGCCAACGATCCCAGATAATCGTAATCAACGTCTACCTAAAAATACAATTCAAGCAAAATGTAGAAAAGAACATTCTATTCCTAAGTTCAAACAAAAGAGGATTTCTTTTCATTCCTTTCTTCCCTTCAACAATGCTGCATTGTGTTCCAAATACCTTACCGTTTAAAGACATACGTATACGTACCTCTACGTTGTTGTATGTGTAGTAATCCACGCTGCTAAGAAGCCTTAGAATGTATCAAAGCCTCTATTAGTGGGTAGATAATGTTCCCTGGATTTACCGAGGCCCCATTTACCTATCAAATGTGTTGTGTAGCCCGATTGTTGTAAATGTTTGGGCAGTAGGCGCTCCGTGGGCGGGAGGCCGCGATCCTCGGCAGATGTGATCGAGATTCCTTGCGTATCTTGTAGGTATATAATATACGTATGTATACTTATTATAGGTTATTGGATTAGCTTAATAAATGGACGGATGTAAATTTAGGGATTTTTTTTAAAGCAAACACCCTATATCAATTCGCCGTGTTAAAGCTATTTTATTTTATAGAACTGTCAATGAATGACAGTTGTGATTTGAACATACGGACAATGTACATAAGTTGGTAGTCAATTTGCTTAACAATTAATTTCTCTAACTGTAGGTACTAATAACAATAATTGGCACAGATTAAGTAGGTACAATAGTAGAAGTTAGTAATTTTCAGACGTTTTTGAAACGGCATAAGCGTTGCTTAATAGTTGCTTTTGAAGTCTATCTTTCGTAGAAGCACAGATATTATAATACTACGTAGTAGAAGGTATAATTAGTGTAGGTTATTGGATTAACTTGGTAAATGGATAGATATACAGCAATAATAGGTAAGCATAGATTATGTACAATACAATAGTAGAGGCAAGTATTTTCAAACGAATTGTTAACGTAATAAGCGTTCTGAAAAATAATTATAAGATACTTTTGAATTCTTCCTTTCGTAGAAATCGTAATAATTAATTAAAAGTATAAAGAAGTTCACGGTACCAGCCATATAAAATACCAAATTTTTTACCACAATTAGCTTATCGGAATAAAGTTTAATAAAAAAGCAGGTCTGTTTTTTTCAATCGTTTGATCAGCACATTTCTTTATTTAATAAAAAATTGTGTCCACATAAGAGACTTCAAATAAATTATTCACAAATGAAGGCTGAAGAGTCATTTAGTAAATTACGTTACAAATCGTCATACAATACTTAATATTATTAAAGTAAATGATTAATTTTCGTTGTGGATTTATTTCGGGTTACGTAAATGAAAATAATTGGGTTGCTTGATATTTACTTTTTCTGTTTGTATTTTTTATAATAAAGTGCCAGGCTACGTTACATTTTAAGGCTCCACATTTTAATTATATTTTGTTATATTTTCAGAGAAAAACTTCTGAAATAATAATCTTTTCGTAGCACTAATCCGCTACCGTCAATTACGATGAGACAACACTAGCCGACAGAAGTAAACCCAGAAAATATATAGGTACGATATAAGACCTGGTACTAAATTCTACTTTATCTAATCATAGAGACACTAGTCTCTTTATATTATATAATATATAAAGTTAAGAGACGTTTAAACGTCAAAAATGTGTGATTACTGATTACACAATCGCTAATAATTAATTATACTTTAAATAAAACTTTAAATAATTAATTATAGTTTTGGCAAATTAATATCCTAATGAAAGTACTTACTTAATGTTGTTCTTCTGCTTAGTATTGTTCTAAATTGTAGCTTCCTGACAATAAAAAATAGGCAGTGTATAGAGTGCCACCATTGGCACTCTATCCCTATCGGATAAAGTGCCACTACAGGCACCCTAGTAACACCGCCTCGGCCCGGCTAAAGTGCCGCAAGCATTGGATTGTCATTGTCACTGTCACTAAGTCACGTCACTTGGTATTTTGTTTGATTGTCGAGGTTAGATCGCTGTAAAACACCACATTCCCAAAACATTACATTCTCTTGTGCCTAAACGGACCCTGGCACTTCGCCGGCCGCTACCGCGGCACCGCTCGCTACGCTCGCTCGGCTCGTGCGTTGTGTGGTCACAGTTCTAACCTAACCTAACCTAAATAACAAGTGACAGTGACAATGCAACGCTCACGGCACCCTAGCCGGTCCGAGGCAGTGACACTAGAGTGCCACAAGAAACTCGCGGCACTCTATACACTTCGTAAAAAATAACAGAAGCAGTGGAGTTAGCTCCGTATCAAAAAGCCAAATAAACAGTCTCCCTTTAAAATATTGCACAGATAAATTCACCCGAGCTTTGTATAAGAAAGCGCTTTCTTCGCTTCCAAACGTACCCATCCTTATAGGATATTTTCCGGTGAAAAGCGCGCTCCTCGCTGGCGTGCCGCGCGCGTGGGTATACCGGTATAGTACTGGGGTATTATGACGCCCTGGTATTCGAGCGTGTCGATGTTAGGCGTCATTATTTGATCCGAGCCGTGAAAACTCACGTCGTCCCAGCGTGCAGCGTCGCGGTCGTTAAGAGCGTGTATCTAAAAGTTGGCAACGTCGTAAATAGCTGTCAAATATTTACATGTTTTGATTAATTTGGAAATAATACTGTATAGAAATAAGAAATGTGGCTAACTATTGAACTAGAATATTGATTATGAAATGCAGTAATTAATATCGTAACACCGAATAAGTATTTAGTTTTAGATGTAATAAAAGAACTTGGAAACCTTCCAAATGTCTTTTTTAAACCTAAAACGGGTACAATATCAAATTCAATGTTACAATTGCAATCATTATTAATATTCTAGTTCGTTAGTTAGCCACATTTCTTATTTCCATACAGTAATATTGCCAAATTAATCAAAGCAGCGAAATATGTGACAGCTATTTGCGACGTTGCCCACTTTCAGAATGCACACTCTTAAGGTTGTGCGGTGATTACGTCAAAAACTTGGTAAGGAACATAAATGGACTCGCAATTCAGGTGAGTGTTTTGACTAGCTTTAAAAATTCATGACATTTTAACAATGGAAACTTCATGGTGTAGATTGGTAGCCTTTCAAAGTTGACCGGTGGTAGGCACAACAGACCAATAACAACAAAATAGAGGGGGCTTATAATAGTTAGAGCAGGAAGTATACGCAGAAGAGGCCTCAGTCCCAGCATTGGGAACAATATAGGCGAATTATATTATGATAAATACTCTCAAGGTTATACAACAGTTATTCTACAGTCTACAAAGAAGAGACTAATTACATGAAGTCATAAAGCATTCACATTGCCTAGGTATCTATCCTACCTACTAACTGGTAAAAATATAATTTTACTCACCAAATCATCTACTACGATAAACACTATATTTGGCTTTGAGTAACTTTCACACTTAATTAAAACCACAAGTGACGTGAAAACACTGAAAACAGAGACAAACTTTGAATAGATGGCAACCCACTGCAAAGCAGACCGAATATAGTTTTACAAATAACTCACTAAAATGTTACCCTCATTTTGACAAAATATAGTCGGAAACAAATTTCATCTAAAACTCGTCAACCAAATGAAATACTTGATAACAATAGTACCTTCCTAGTACCTACCGATACATTGGCGAACGGTAAGCGGAGCAAAAGCATGGAAGGAAATGCAGAAATAGCGGGCAAACTGAATGAAAAACTCGAAGAAAAAATATGAAATTCTCAAAGGCAACGACAACATTTTTATTATTAAGAATGGACGCATTTTAAAGTGCTTTTTGAATATCAAAGACTACCTCCACTCCGCGACGTGAGTTGATTTGTACCTCGACTGGAAGGAAAGCGCGACTGAGAATTTTTTATTTTTTTTTGATTGGATAGTTCCGGATAGACCATAGATAGAAATAGTAAAGAGGTATAATAAAGGACAGAGTGTAAACTTCACTCATCCTCCATGAAAAAGAGAGGATCCTCCGACCAGACCGGATGTTGTATGAAATTGCGAAAAAAAATCCGCTGTTTCCTACATTTTGACGAGTTATACGAACATAAATGTAGGGAACAGCTGATTTTTTTCGCGATTTTAGGTTTGGTCCCATAGTGAAAGTTGTTCATAAGTATCGGTCACTAATTACCAGTCACCGGTATAATGCTAGTCACGCGGTAAACCCTGCTTGCTCCATGCAGGATTTTGCAAGACGTCACAATAGCACTGAAATATTGAAAAGTATGTCATCCTAGTGCTAGAGAAGATACATTAGAACATACATCAAGGCAAATCTTTTCTCAGTAAAATATAAATTACTTAACTTATTAATATTTATATAACTACAAAAATTGTTAATATTTTCAACGCTAAGGAAGATACTCTTAATTTTCATTGTAATTATTTTTCTGCTCTAAATAAAGATTATGAAAATTAAAAGATTTCATTGTTAAGAATATTATGGGCACTATAAATGTTTCTTTGTTTTATAATGCTGCGGCCGCATCTGCGTCAATCGTGACGAAGCTACGCACAGCCATACGATACGCGCAGATGTGACCAACCATTATCGGTTATCGTCACGATAGTTCGGGCTGCGTAGCACTTATCGCCCGGGTGGCGGTCATAATAAGCGTGGTGCGTGGGCGTTCTAGCGTTGGCCATTTCGACTGTTGTTTCCGGACTGCGTAAACGCTATGTCGAATGCAGAGCCATCTATTAAATAATCAATTTGCATGCCTGAATTGGTGCAACACAGTGGACTGCGCTTTCACTTGACATCTAGAAATGTATGAATAATTATGTACTGTGTTGAGCAATAAACATTTGAATTTGAATTTGAATCTTGGATTTTTGCACGATAATTCGTTAAAATTATGGAGCCGCTAATGTGACCATCGCATTAGCGCGATAACTTTTTAGCGAGCAAAACATATACGAAGCTTCGGCACGCATTGCTGTGTCACGATAGCGGCAGATGCGGCCGCAGCATTAGATATACCAATTTTGCGCTTCTTTCCCGCTCCGCTAATTAATGTAATACCTACCTGTATCGATACTAAAATTACCAATATAATATACTAAAATTACAAATACATTTGCAACCCAAAGCACAAAAGCTATGTAGGACAATTTATTGTTTTACCAACACTTTGTTTAAATACGATTTGGGATATATTAACTTTTAAACAGCTTTGAGGAAGTCTAGATTTCGGAGCAGAAAAGTAGTGTATGATCTTGCCTCAAGTCGGACGTGCGCTACTTTTCTGCTCCAAAATCTAGACTTCCTCAAAGCACTAGATCTCTCTAAGTTAACTTCAAATCGTTTGTGTATTGTCTGTTTTGTGTGTACAACTTGTGTTAGTCCTTACATTGTTTTTGTAACTTTATATGTTAAGGAAGTGCCGAGGTAGGCAGTAATAGAAGTGCTACTTAAATTTAATCTTTTATTGAGTTTAACACTTCAGAGGTATTTCACAATAGAAAGTGTTTTTCTTAATTGTTTTTATAAGGAAGCAAAACTACAGATTTTTTTTTTTAAAGGCGACCCCTGATAATATTACATAACATATGATCACGCCTGTATTCCCCGAAGGGTTAGGCAGAGGTGTACTTATAGTACACCCATATTTCGCCAGTTATATTTATGTCTCATTTAATAGAGGGCGAGCCTATTGCCATCAACCACGCACAAATCCAGACTCCGAGCTGCAACTAAGAAATTCCTGTTGAAATAACCCTATAACACTTCACCTGGCCTGGGAATCGAACCTAGGATTTATTCAGCACTTTGACCACTAGACCAAAAAAGGAGTCTGAATAAATCCGAATACTCATCCATCATTTTAAATGTCAAATAATAATCAGTTTCGGACTTTCAGCACTAATTAAAACTACTTTAACTTGTCAGGGATAATAAACGTGGCTCTATGTAAAGCATGCAACGTTGACGACTCCTGCAAGAGGTCGTGACCCGTCTGTTAGTCATAGATTAGTGGCGGTTTTTGCAGACTGGAAACTGAATGAATATTTTTGAGAAACCTTATTTCCATTAATAATTCTCTTTGGCAGATTATGCTAGATTTAATAACATTAGTTTGCTGATAAGAAATTGATTTACTTTAAACGTAATAGAAATACGTATTTGGATTCTTTAACGTTAATGAAATAAAGACTTATAAGATGCCTTTTATTGCCTTTAAGATTAATCTTGCAGGCCACTTTTATTTCTATATTATGTATAACCTGAAGAATAACCTACAACTCGTAAGTATATTTTACTTACGAGTTGTAGGTCGTAGGTTCAAACCTAGGCATTCGCTTTACTTTTTGTAAATAATTTCGTCACCACTGCTCTCAAAACGGGAAAAGAACACCGTAAGGTAACCGGCATGTCCTAAAACCAAAAATTCAAAGACATGTGACATCTACCAACCCGCACTGGGTTCGCGTGGTAGATTACAGCCCACTCCTTCTTCAAAAGAGAAGGCCTGTGTCCCAGCAGTGGGAACATTATAGGCTGATTATGCCATGTATAAACGAGTTGAATAACTTCAAGATCGGATTCAATTACAGGAGACCACAGCATGCACTAATAAAAAAAATAAAAAGACGTGTGGCACTCGGGGACTGCCCCGGCGAAGCTATTGCATAGCATTTTTTATCAACTTACGCAATTGTAAAATATTAACCCGAATACAAGAAATACAATGATGACATTGACAGGAACTGTTATTCACATTTATAGTTTTTAAAACTTGACACAACGTAATGGCCGGGAACATCAAACTAATAAAAAGGTTTTAATTTAACTATTCATAGTCAAGGATCATTCGTCTAAGTAAATTTGAACTTTATTGTCAAACAGTTAAACATAATTTTCAATACAACACTCTCGTATCATTCGTCTAAGTAAATTTGAACTTTGTTGTCAAACAGTTAAACATAATTTTCAATACAACACTCTCGTATCATTCGTTTAAGTAAATTTGAACTTTGTTGTCAAGCAGTTAAACATAATTTTCAATACAAAACACTCTTTTCTTAGGAAAAACAAAACACTGTTTTCGTTACGGAATTTCTGGATTAGGTCTCCACGCTCAAGGCCCGCGATAGAAGCTATGCAATAGTTTAAAAAATAACTAGGTTTAAACAGAATAAAATAGAGAAAATATTATGAAATTCAAAAAAAAAAAAAAAAAAGAAATAGAAGAATTAACATGTCAAGATTGAGCATTCATATTACATACAATTGTTTGGTATACTTAATAACTACATAAATAATAAAGCTGAAGAGTTTTGTAACCTTATATTTGTAATTGCTCCAATACAGTTTGTTTCTCTGTTAACTCTGGAACTACCAGTAGGATTTTAAAAAAACTTTTTGCATTTGATAGCCCAATTTTCGAGGAAGGCTATAGGCTATTTAACATCACGCTACGATCCTTAGGAGCCGAGCAGAAAGAAAAAAAGTCAGAAAGAATGCTAAGCGAAAACCAAATTATGCGCGGGTGGACGATGCGATGCCACGCGGTGAGGGCAGAAGCTTATGATTATTATAAGACATCATTTGGGCAATGTTTATGAAAAAAGAAGAAGAAGAAAGAAGAGAAAACAGAGGAGAAGGAAGAAGAGAAAGAAGAGTTTCAAAGCATTAAGGACCTTCCTACGTTCTCTTGATATATCGTTAAAAGCAAGCCCACCTCTAACATTATGACGATAATTATAATTCCAACAGACATATCAAAGTTACTAAAAAGTAAAGCTTATGGTGCTTCAACTTGAAGAATAGGGCGGTATAAAAAACAACAGATTTTGCGAACTTTTTGCTATAAAACAACGATTTGCATGAGAAATGAGAACATCTGGCTCCATCAGTTGCGGTATCAGGAAGACAATGCAATTAGTTAAGAAACTCGTAAAACAACAAATTATTATTTAGAATATAAAAATGTACCCAATATTTTATATCTTTACCTTCTTTCAGTTTTATTCGTGGACTTACAGACAGCTGCATTAATTACCTCGAACGTATTAAAATACCTCAGGGAAGGGTTAATAATTGGCCGGCGATAGCTGCTGCAGCAGAGGGGGTAATACCTATTAATAATTATTAGCCTTCGTTATCTACGATATTTGCACCATTATTTTTAGCTTTTGCACCTACTAGTGGGCACTTTGCTTTAGAGCGAAAGTTGAAATCACGGAACAGATAAATAAGGTTGGTTGAAACCTTATTTATCTGTTCCGTGGTTGAAATTAAGTCAAATTAAAGCTTTGTGTAAACTTATGAACATTATTGAACTATTCATCTAAGTATAGAATCAATAAATTTACCAATTTCTACTTATTAAATTCCACTCACTTCATACCATCATCAGCCTATTAATGTTCCCACTGCTGGGACACAGGCCTCCTCTCTGTGAGAGGGAGTGGGCCGTAATCTACCGTGGGCCCAGTGCGGGTTTGTAGATGTCACATGTCTTCGAATTGCTTGGTTCTAAGGCATGCCGGTTTCTTGACGATGTTTTCCTTCACCGTTTTAAGAGCAGTGGTGATGAAATTATTTACACAAAGTAAAGCGCCTGCTTGAGTTTGAACCCACGACCTACAACTCGTAAGTCGGGGGGCCGTTACCACTGGGACACCACTGCTCAACTTGGGCCAACACTTCATACCAATGAAGTGAAATTAAAATCCAAATGTATTTATTAAACACATAGGTGTAATATTGGTACATGATGTTTATAATAAAAATATACTATGTGCTGCCTTGCAGGGCGGACAAACATTGCTTACACAGTAGGTAATATAGGTGCAGGTAGCTTATATAATTATAAAAGTACCTATTGCTAAGGAACAGTCTAAAATCCTTAGCACTAAAATAAACATAAACAAAATAATGCAAAATAAAGTGACAATAGTTATTAACTAAAGTAAAGTAAAATAATACATAAATCTTCTTCTAAATATGAATTCAAATAGTAACAGTAAAATTGTTACCAAGTCCATTTAAGCGTTTAGTCCACT
Source organism: Conistra vaccinii (assembly GCA_948150665.1). Taxonomy (NCBI): domain Eukaryota; kingdom Metazoa; phylum Arthropoda; class Insecta; order Lepidoptera; family Noctuidae; genus Conistra; species Conistra vaccinii. The sequence continues at coordinate 8,370,837 of OX411318.1, read as the reverse complement.
CTCGCGCCCTCGACCCCTAATAATTAATGTGTCCACTGGACCCCTAAATATAGTTTATTCTCGACCCTTAGGGGTCGAGAGTGGATTTTATTTTCAAGCCAAGTTTTAGTTTCCTCTCGACCCCCAAAGTACAGTCATCAGTCTACCTTATAGTTGCATACTATTTAACTAAAATACCCTCAATATAATTGACCGAGCGAGCATTTGTTTGACAGAATACAAAGTAGCTCATCGCGAAGACAGGAATCATTTGCGTTTTAGTTATTATCAAGTGATTGGTGCATGCACAATTTCTATTTGCAAACATGTCTGATATACCGACTACAAGTGATAATAGGGCGCATTTAAAATTTATAACTTCCCAGAGAGGAGGACGTGTACTGCTTCTGGAAGGTCATCAATACCACGTCAAGAACAAGTTCAAAAACGGAACATCATATTGGCGGTGTATTAATAGACCTATGTGCCACGGAACTGTGACAATATTAGAAGTGGAAAGTAAAGTTATCAAATCTAATGTGCATTTATGTCAAACTAATAATGCCAAAAATAAAGTGCAACAGATCATGTCACTTTGTAAAGAACGAGTGTCAAAGGATTTCAAACAGACTGTACCATCTATATACTATGATGCAGTGGTTGCGCTAAAAGACTCCGAGCTAAATGTTATCAAAGAATTACCGCCATATAAAAATGTAAAATCAGGGTTTTACAAACAAAGGAATAAATCTGCAGGTGTAAAAAAAAGTTGCTATTCGGCCGCCAACGAAGTAGAAGTGCCCAAATTATTTGAACATTTTTTATTATTTGATTATAACTACAGATCTGAGAGAATACTGGCATTCGCAAGTAGTAAAGCCAGGCAAATGATGTACAGTGTTGATCATTTTTTTTGTGATGGAACATTCAAAGTTTGCCCCCGTCCTTTTCTACAACTATATTCGATTCATGGCGACATTGGGAGCTCAGAGGAAAATACCAATATTGTACCCTTAGTTTATGCCCTCTTAGGAAGTAAAAAGCAAGCTACGTATAACTTATTATTCAGTCTAATAAAAAAAGTGATGCCTAAGTGGAACCCAAAAAAAATTACTGTTGATTTTGAAAGTGGACCCATGTTAGCATTAGAAAAAACTTTTCCTGAGATACAAATAAAAGGTTGTTTTTATCATTTCAACAGGGCTATTTGGAGAAAAGCCAAGGCTTTAAATTTAACTAAAAAAAAAATAACGCGCAAACATGTAGCTTTATGTACAGTTCTGGCACATCTACCTCAAGAAGAAATAGATAGTGGATTTCTTTATATCATGGAAGACAGCCCAGATGAACATGAGTGTGTGAAAGAATTTAACGACTATTTCGTACAACAATGGTTTGAAAACCGACTTATGAAAAATAAATGGTGTTGTTATGGTGAACGACATCGCACCACTAATAAACTGGAAGGTTGGCATGCTATGCTAAATAGAAAATTAGCAAAAACCACCAACATTATACAATTTTTGAAAATTATAGAAGATGATTCCAGTTATCAAAAAGTTGTTAAGATGATATCTTCAACGCAATCTAAACGAAGAACAGACGATATTATCAACGACAAACGCATTCGTTATATTCTGAATCAGTTTGTTAATAAAGAAATACCAGTAAGTCTTTGTTTAGAAAAATTAAGTCCGTTTATTTATTAAGGGTACGCTAATCGGTCATTCTTCCATACCAACGTAGTATGGTGATTACTCGTCTGTTTGATGGTGTACGTTCAAAACTAAAAATTTGTTCAATTTATTTATCTTGTCATTATCTAGACCTGTATGGAAGCAGAATTGGAAAAAAATATGGGTTTTGGAAGTTATGAGCGTTGAAACTTCCATATGTCAACACTAATTTTAACTCGAGTTTGGGCGAAAATGGCAAAATAGAAACCATACAGGAATAGATAATTTATTCAGTAGTTCAAATAACTTTACTTTCAGTAAATACATTCAGTAGTTTCTTACTTTCATACTATCTATACGCCCAAAGGTGTGTTCATGAAATTTTACGCGCTCGTTTTCGTTATAAATCATTGTCTATTTCACTAAATAAATGAATAAATATATAAATGAATCAATAAAAAATATATAAATAAAAACAAAATAAAGAAACCTAAATAAATAAATAATTAGAATTTATTTGCATGCATATTAGTTACGCCCACTAACGAGTTCGAGCCGTCGACTAGTGTACCCTTAAGATTGTATATGTATACTTGTAATGGTAAAAGTAAAGAGTTATTGCAGATCATAAATAAAGAATTCTACTTTGTATCCTCTAATATTGCTCGTTTATTTTTTTTATATCCGTTCCCGAATTTTGCCATTAGTAGCTGTAGCTTACTGTACCAAAATATTAATTTTAGGTAGTTACCAAACTAGGGGTTGAGAGTGGACGAGGTATGCCTGTCCTTTGTATAAAAATTCAGTCTCGACCCCTGAGGGTCGAGTGTGAACTATGTTTAAGGGTTGAGAGGAAACCAATAAACAAATCTTTTTTTAGGGGTCGAGGGGTCGAGAGTGGACTAAACGCATTTAAGTGAGTATTATAACAGAAGTTACAACACTCGAGACTTCATAATACAAACGTTATACCTAATTAAGAAGCTCATTCCTGTATTTTTTTTACTTAAATTCTTACATAATTCCTTTAGTATCCAGCTTTTAAGTAGCTTAATAAAATAGGTCAGGTAAGGCACGTAATTATAAATCCGTTCATTTCACCTGGACTGTTATTTTCAGAACACTGAATATTTAAATCGAAAAGAAAACCACAATCCAATTATGCAATGTAATTAAAAATAATGAATTTTAATTGTACCTACACCTAGTTATTAATGTCGGATAACTTGGAATTTTATGAATTTGAAAGTATAATTTGTGTAATAATATTACTGTGAACAATCGGTATGTTTGACGGGATTTCCGGCAATAATGACAAACTGTAATCCCCTGAAGTTTCAAAAATCCTTCCTATACGTTCGCTATACAGGGTCAAATTAGCTAGCGAAACTCCGCAGACGTAATGGGTATCAATAACTAAAAATGAAAAAAAAAAATGTTGCATTTTCTGGGGTCATCGACCGTTGGTAGTTTATTTAATTGAGTACTTGAAGTATGAATTGAGAAATCTGTTTATTTGTATTTTTATCGTGTTGAGATATCGATACCCATCAAGTTTGTGTAGTTTACACAAAAAACCTGTTTTTTACAGTGTTAAATCAACTAAATTCATTCAGGATTAAAATCATCTAATTAATATATTTTTTGCTTTATCATATTTAGGTATCGCATCTCCGGAGTTTTCCTAGCCAATTCATTTTGACCCTGTATATGAAATTCTTGTGCTTGCTGCTGCGTGATGCTCATAGACGGGTAGTGGTTTAGGCTGTCTTATTTGTAAGTAAAAACTTTTTTATTAAGTAGAAGATATCTTTAACAGTAACTTGGGGCATGTTCTGACGAGAGCAGTTTTTTTTTTTTTTTTTTGTTCAGATTCAGATTCAGATTCATTTATTGTAAAACATAGGTACATTATAAGTTCTTAATAGGTAACAGAGGGCGCTATGTTTTGCCTCTAGGGCGTACAAAAGTAGTGATGCATGCAATATAATTAAAAAAGAAATTAATACCTAAAGACATAATGAACCACAAATATTTTCAATCATACTAAACAATGTCGAATAAAAATAAAAATAAAAAATGTCCACAGTTAATAAAAAGTTATTAAAATGAAAATTGTCAGCACTTAATTATTTAAAGAATGTTAAAGAAATTGAATGATGTCATAAATTAAAATTGAATGTGAATAAGGAAGATCAATAATTAATTGTTACTTAAGAAATGTCAGAAATTTTATAACAGCATGTCATTCAAATATTCAGTGATCGAATAATAAAATTTGTCTATTAATAAATTCTTTAATTTTCTTTTAAAGTTGTGCAAATTTTCATTCTTAATGCTATCAGGAATTTTATTGTATATAGCCGGACTCATGCCTCGAGCCGCAGTCGACTCTCCATCCCGTGTTATGAGCTGGTTTAAAATTATATTCATATCTCTACCATCTCATCGTAATATTTTATGCTATACCCTATCTATACATATTGTGTACATGTAATGTTCATATAGACAACGGCTTGGCAACTTTCTGTATAATATGACTATTTGCCTTGGAAGCCGTAAGGCATTAACTCTCTACTCCTGTATATTATGCCCATAAATCTTGGAAGCAGCAATTCCAGGTTTGGAATCCCTCTCTTTTTAAGAGCTATTGTTTTTGGGAGTTTTCTGTAAACAACCATGTTTGATAAGAAGTTTATACTTACAGTAAATGTAATCTACTTCATGTAGTGGACTTATTTATAACAATAATAATCGAAATAAATAATTATAAACTGACTAAATAGTTATAGACTGACTTTTACTACAAATCTTTATACAGATTTGTAGTAAAAGTCTTACTTCCTTAATCTGAGTTCCTGAAACATAAGTAAGTACATATACGAAGGTATTTTCGTGTCATCATCACACACATAACGTCACGCCTTGTTTCCCTGAAGAGTTGGGCAGTGGTATACCCGTAGAACATACAAATACAAGAAACATAACTGTCGAAATGTGGGTTTCGCCAGTTGTATTTTTTCGTGCCATTATTTCGATGTTGGTTCTATTTAAGCTTACGCGTAGGAAAATCAATGTGTCAGAGCCAGTGACGTCATTAATTATCCCGGCTTTAAATTGAGTTTCGTGTTTTTTTTGGGTGGGTAATCATCAAATGACTTCTCCCGCTCTGAGCGGAGCGGAAGGGCGTGTCAGACTCTTACTGACTAAAACCCACATGTGTTCCTTCCCTTGCCTTGCCAGGGGCCACGGTTTCCGTCTTACAAATTATCCTTTAATTACCTTCAATCAATTGCAATACAAGATCATAACTTTGCATAATTATTTTGAATTCAAAAACATAATGTTTTGTGGTTTCAACAATCACATAGCCACAATTCAACATTTTATGCGTGCCAAATGCCAGATTAGCCATGACCTATTGAGGGGACGTGCCTTGCTGGACGCGTAGTGTACGCTATGCCAAGTATTTAGCGAGATAACTGACCGTGATTAGGTATGTATCCTATCAGGCTTACTGTCTACCAGTAAATTATACGTAATCATATGATGATGAAACAGGCACTTAGCCAATCTGAATAAAATTACGTAGAACGTCTATTTGTTTGTTTGTTTGTATGTATTTGGGTAATCTCCGGAACTACTAGTCGGATTTGAAAAATTATTTTTGTATTGGATAGCCTAATTCTTGAGGAAGGTATAGGCTCGCGGACAAAGTTGCGGGCAGAAGCTAGTGAGCTCATGTTCCACGTAATTTTATTTTGTATTTTAAAATCCAATTGTATTAAGTACACAAATCCGTCTAGTCAATACTTTCTAAATAAGCAAAATAATAATTATGTATAGCATACAGACTCTAATTAACGCAAAGCTTACTCAATCGTGATGCGTTGGAAAATGCCAAAGGGATAGGTACTCAGTCTATTACTCAGTGCAAGCAAACAAGCTGGATGAATATAATATAATGTTTATGACTTCGTATCCCATACATTTCAACATAAAATCTCATCGTTAAATGTTATTATAATTACAATTAGGAATATATTATAAAGTTCATCTACGTAATTATATTCGACTCCAAAAATGGTTTGTACTCAAACCCTTTAATTTCTTGCTAAAATTTAGCTAACGAATTAAAACACATCCATTCACTCCTACATATTACATTAATTACTTAATAAATAACGTATAAGACCGTTCCTAATTCGAAATAGTACGTTAACAAGGGTAATAAAAGTCCGTTTCAATTTTAATAGCACTTTCGTGTTGGGAAAGGACCTAAAATAGACCTTATAGTTTGAAAAGGACTTTTAGGTGTCTGGGTTACATCACTATAGTGTTCTTGTTAATCCCTCCAACCATTCTCGATATGTTTGTATCCAGCCTGACACATCACTACTTTTCCTGTAAATCCTTCCAACTAAGGCCAAAACTTTGTTCGCTGAGACAGGAGTGGGTTTCGAACAATAGGGTAACAAGTACCTCGAAATCAGAGGAAAAAATAAAATAGAATTCGAAGTTCGCAATTGACACAAATAAAACAGTAAGCAAATATCAAGTTTCAACAAACTAAAAACTACATCCCAGGCATTGTTAGCAGTAGTTAGTGCAGCAAAGTTTCAGCGACTCAATTCCGTAACAAAAATCTCTCGTGCAACAGCTGTCGATAGAATATTTTCGAGAAATTCCGTTGTAGCCACATTTTTGCAAATCTTATTTTGTCATATTCACATACCTACGTGTTCAGCTATTCGCATTTTGTATGGCTATCCTTTCGTAGGATATTTCAAATTTTACAACGAAAAACTTAAAAAAAAAAGTTCTTTGAATGTAAAGTGTCCCCATTGAAAAATCCTCATTGATTACAAAGTGAAAAACAAAAGGTCGGGCTCAAGCGGCCAGGAAGCCTTAATGCTTCTTTGAAAGTTGTCGAACTAATTAAAAGTTTAACACCTCTTGTTGCCAGCGTTTCCGGCCGCATGTTCCGTGGCTCGCAAATTGCCCCAACTTTTCATATCCGCACTGTTTACTTATTACGAGCTTTTATTTAACCTGATGCTTGAATGTTCATCATCGTTACCATAATGTAAGCCTCGGGTGCGCTGCGGTGCGGGTCGCGATTCAGGTCACGCGACTTGTTCTGAGCAAATGATTCTAACATTTTACTTCATAGCTAGTCTATGACAGCACTTCGAATTTTGTCACATTAAGATATGACAGAATTTCTTCCTAGAGATATTTAGTCAGTTTGGCAATAACGGAGGCATCTCTATTGAAAAGATGTAGACCAGGTACAAACCTGCTTAGATAAATACACATCATCTCATTTCGTCTTATCACGAACTTGAGAGCCAAGAGATGTGTGGTAGTATAGAAGCTCCCAACCACCATGACCAGAAACCAGAGAATGCTGTCGGTGTAGCAAAAATCGACTAGATGACACCGTGGTCATCCTCTCGTAACAATCCAGCCTAATCTCTACCAGAAACAACACAAACTCCAGTTTTTGATCTCATAATTTAATTACCCATAACTTGTCTTCCTTAGCTCGTATTAGTGAATTATAATTATTAATCAAGCGTATGGGTTGTTAAATAAATTAAGGCTCTATTCTAAGACGGTGTAGAAGGTGTTAATTACTCTAAGAGTGTAAAATGATAGATTAACTGGGAGTGACGTGAAACTATCTGTAACAATGAACTCAATTTGGGTGAGTGCATGCTCTGCCGCATCTTATTCGCTGTCAATATGGTCTCGTACTAATTTGTTCATGCAAATAGTTTAGGATATAGTGTAGCCAGTGTAGGACGTTGTTTGTTTTATATGCAGTAGGTAAAGGTAACAAGTTTTAAATCTGCAGTATAATATGTTTTAAATAGATTTAATTTTGTTGCAAGAGCAACCTGGAAACAAGCAGAAAAAGAAAACTTACTTTCAGGAAAAATAAGCGTTTGTGTATTGAATTGAGTTCTGTCTGGATAATAATTATAATGGACATGATCAATGAAAGATGAGAATATATAGATTATGAGAGGATGAATGAAAGCCGACTAACAAAAGGGATTGACAAGGCAGATGTGAATGGAAACGCCGGGAAGGGACGCCATGGAAGGACGTAATAGTGACCTTTATTGATGTTCTTAAGAAAGGTCAGGTGCGTAATACTAATCTGCGTGCGAGTATGACCAGATGTATGAACGTAAATGAAGCAAAAGAAGTATGTAAGGATCGTATATAGCAGGTGGAGTTCTGTAGTTTTTGCCTACCTTCATGGGAGGAGAATAAAAGTGTGAGTTTATTTATAATATGATAAAAATCATTAAAAATATCGTAATTTTAAACTAATTGACGCTATGTTAACTTCAATCTAATCTGCCAAGTTTTTTTCCAACTATATTGGGGTCGGCTTCCAGTCTAACCGGATGCAGCTGAATATCAGTAAACTTTACATGGAGCGGCTGCCTATCTGACCTCCACAACCCTACTGGGTTGTTACTACTGGGTAATACGATACCCCTTGGTAAGACTGGTTGTCAGATTTTCGGGCTTCTGACGACCCGTAACGACTGTCAAAGATCCACGATGACAGCCGGCACCAACGGATATGGTTTCCGAGGCACTTCAAATATTTTATTTGTCTTAATGTTAACTTAACTTCATAAAATAATATGTATACTGATACAGATTATTTTTTCTCCTTATAAAAATGTTCATAAAGAAAACACATTTTCCACTCAATATAAATGAAGTTGACTAAAAATGCACCTTCTTTTACAGATTTCAATTATGATAAAGCACTTCAAATATTTTATTTAATGAATAGCGAGTTATCACTCTGCGCAAACTGAAAACGTAGAGTGATTTTATAGTGGTTTTATACAGAGATTTTAATTTTATTATTCAGGTATTGGTAGGAATAAAGCACTTATATTTTAAAGAAAATGAAGAAAGAAAATAGGTATAAATGAGTACTTATGTAAGGAAATAGCAAACATATCAAATAAGGAAAGGATCGTCACCGTATCAACTCGAGCCATTCAGTATTCTTTGTATGAAACTCCCTACTGCAACGCACACTAATCGGAATCGTAACGCAATCGCCTCGCCTCGGGAAGTCGGGACAAGCTCACGAACCGCGGCGATACTGTGACGAGCCTTTTCCGAGTTGATATGTGTGCTATGACTTTAAGACTCCTAATTCTGCAGGAAAATATTATGAATCATTTATCTATGTGATCGTTTTAAGTACCTATAGCTTTAAATTTCCATAAAGTTACAAGGGCCATATTTTTAATACAATCAGTAGTTTCCACTGCAGCTCAAACCATTAATCATTGCGGGACGCTAAACGCCCATAGATGTAATAACAATACAATTTCTATTGTCCTTCAAACGATTATTAATAATAAAAATTACTACAAAAAATAATAATAATATGGCCCCAGCATGTTTGTTTCCCCTCATAAATAAATAATAACCACACCAACTCGGGAAAATCGTTTGTCAGTTTGATAGACACATTGTGTTAAACATATTCCGAGCAAATTACAGAGCACCCAATTTGACATCGCAGGATATCCAATTTGACATCACAGAGTGGTAATTTCAGGATGACTCTAGTGACTCTACATACACATCGTAATTAGTGTTCTCTAAAGGCAAGTTTAGACCATAGAAATGTATAATAAAGGAATAACGAGCTAAAATAGATTCCTGGAAAAAAAATCCATGCAAGCGCAGCAAACTGTGAAATTAACCTTTAATTAAATAGGAAATTCTGTGTCTAAGAAGTGTTGCAGTTTGTGTTACGTCACTGCATTCAATATTTAATGATATTAGGTGTCGTTTCTCCTGCACTCATTATTTTAAGATATTTGCTGTCCTTTCTCTGGTGCATGGCCAGAAAACAACGTATCCAGCTTGCAATCTGATTAAAATAATGATTTTGTTAGCTATAGTGTTCTTTTTAAATTTATTGTTGTATTTCCTGTGCGTATCCCAAAAAAAATTTTTTCTTTCTTTCTTTCTTTTCATAATCGTTCTACGGTGAAAACAGGAAACTGTGAGCGCAAGTTTTCCAAATTCACGCCAAACGACTCCAGAACTATAATTAATATTACTGTTCGCTTATTACCTAAATTTTACCAAGATTTTCGCTAGACTTTAAAAGAGACTGGAACCTCTAAGTTTGTTTCGGTCTTTATTCACAGAGTAATCGGATCGAACTAATTTAGTTTTAATTTTAATTTATTTTTGACGTGTAAAAGCGTTTGTATAAACCTACTTACCTACAGAAATAAATCATTTAGCATTTTTTACCATAGTAAAATTCCCCTTCAGTTTCGATGAGCAAAAAATGTCATTTTCACAGTTTTTTTAGTGTGGTCTAAAATAGCAAAACTGTAAAGGTGTTAAACACACCTTTACAGTTTTGCTATTTTCCGGGCTAGAGATATTTAATGGAAAAGTTGGTGAAGGATTTAACAGGAGTCTCGAGCGAAGTGACACTTGCGATGAGATGTTGAAAGTGTCCTACAATTACAAGCTTAGCTTTTTGCACATTGTTGGAAGTATTGGAACGTGATGTTTTTACACTTTAGCAATTAATTGACGAATTTAATGTTGCTCTGTAGAGTTCATGCGGCGTCGGTGACATGTTGCTATTTTAACAGTTATGTGTTTTTTTTTATGGGTGGGAAATCATCGTATATCTACCTAGATTTTTTAAAATGGGTTTTCTAAGAGGTATTTAAAAGAGGCTTGAAGGGTGTCAAGTGTTTTTTTCTGAAAAGGAAGCGCAGAAGTACCTATACCTACATGTTGCCTTTTATCTGAATTCGTGAATCGTAATAACTTAAATCCTATCAGTAGTATTTTATTTAAAATTAAACCTAAAGTATTTGTAGATTTTCCCTAAATAAATAACCTTTCGGCTCGAAATACTCTACCTAAACAAGTAAAACCCCAAAGCGTGGCAACCTATCTATATTTAACGCTTGAAGGTTGATTCAGTAGGTACCTACATCTATCGGTGTCACACCTACAACGGTTGTCACTTCATCATTTCACTTCGAATAGCGTTCTGCAAGTGACATCGCATAACGAGACATGTCCCCCGTCCAATTAATTAATTGACTACACTAAGATGATTGATTTCACTACTATCTTCTATGTTTGTCCTGAGAATAAAAACTAAGTACCTAGTAGTTCTGCGAACAATAAACCTCGCGAGCATAAACTTCTTGCAACAATAAGGCTGCCTGTCCACTGGAGTGGAGAGGAGAGGAGAGGAGCAGAGATGTGCAAAAATTTACCAATAGAATCGCACCTCTGGAGCGGAGTTTTGATTCTATTGGTTAATATCGACACATCTCCGCTCCGGTGGACAGGCAGCCTTAATATAGGTACCACTAAAGTTATATAAACAGGATATTTACCATGTCTTTTTTTAATATCCTGTTTTAAATAACCATAGTAGTGAAAATAACCATGTCAGTTTAAAATCCTATAATTAATATAACTATCCAACTTAAAAAAAGCTTAGGGTGGCAAGACGATAATTAAACAGAAATAAACTAACCCACAACTAACCAACTAATATCTGTTAAACACGAGACTTTACTTTTGCAGCTACTTTACACATAGCAAAACTCAGTTACACACACAAAATGTTTGACGGGATATCATTTGGCGAGCGACAACGACAGCGCGATGTAACGGTGCACAGTAGCGCCACCTAGTGACCTTATTGTAAAACGTTTTAGAAAATTCTGAAAATTATTTTCAGTCTTCTCTAGTTTTGTGATGAGAAGGTGGTTCCAGATGCTCATAAATCCCTACCTAGTATAGTTAAAGGGCCGATTCCACTGGTAGAAATTTCAAAATGAGCAATTTACTGCATTTTGAGGAGCCAGAATAGCTCCACATCACGCCGAAGATCCTCATCAGATCTTCACCATTTTTTTAAGAGATCGACTTAAAGTTACTACCTTTCATTTTAAAAAAAGAGCCATCGAAATCGGATCTCATAAAGCGGAGATATCCAGCCCCCCCTTTTTTGCCATTATTTGGAGGAAGTACCCCTCCAATCCAAAATCCCCGACGATAAAGAAAACTATAAAGTCGTAAAACCTGCATACCAAGTTTGGTCCAGATCGGTTGAAAAATACGACCTATAGAAGAGTACCAACAAACTGACACGCAAATTTTGCCAGACTTGAAGCAGAGACGCTTCCCTCGGTCAATAAATAAAAGACTTAAGCTAAAAGAAAGCTTGTAAAAAAAAGGTTTAGGGATAAATCTCGCATCTGATATAAATATTATGTACCTTTTAAGTCGGTAGGTAGGCTTACCGCGACATATGAGTCTGGTAAAAGTTTGTTGTATAATAACTATAGGCTCGACTCGGGGGAAATCTCGAGCTATAATAATTCATAGAGTTGCCTAAGCAAGGATACCTCTTACCCTCCTCAGGTCAGACGCCTGAGTAGCGGGCACACGACTCACTTTGACAACGTTCTGACGCGCCGCACAGAGCAGCTGCGTACAATCTTCATCAATTTAATCACTACACTGAACGCCGACTGTTTTGATTAATTACGTTCTGTTCGGCGGTAGACATATGGATCCGACTAGTTTGCGCAGAATATACGAGACAATACCGCATTCTATAGATTATGAACATGTATGGAGAGATCGCCTTTCCTGTTTTAGAAAACAAAAGGATAGTTCGAGTGTGGCATAGAGATAAACGAATAATAAATGCACTACGACTTGGTGGTCTTCGATTTCCAATCGCAGATAGAGAAATTCGATTAAAGTTTTCTCTTGAAAGTTGTAACATTAGTTGGTAAGTACCAGGTAAATGCTCTTATTCTTGAGGTAGAGAAAAAGCTTTGAAGATTTTATATCTCTATTATTTTGTTGTGACATTTTTGGCGAGAGGCCTTTGACACTACAATAGCTGTAATATGAAAAGTCCTCATATCTCATGTTTTTGAAAACCATCAATTTAAATACGGTGTCTGATTTCATCTCTACTCTGTAGTTGTTAATTGATTCAAGAACCATTCTTTGCGGTTGACAGGAAATTAATTTGGATGGGATTTAAGAACAATATTTATTTTTATTTTTCGGTTCTGTCGTATGCGTAGGTATATCTCCTACATCGGGCCTGCTCACAGTTTTGTAAAATTGCACCACAGCGTGCTGAATTTCGCAGTTTTCCAATTTAGTGAAGTGAAACACTGCCTTCATAGGAAAGCCGGAATGCGACGCTCCTTCAACAAATTAAAAATGCCACAACCCATTTGCGTGTTATTTCATTTCAGTGTTTATATGCTGCAACTTTAGGTCTTACCCGCATGGTTGTATGTACAGAGACAGTAAATTGCATTTCTCTTCTTCGATAGAAAAAAAACAAAATATTCAAATTTTTTTTTTTTTCATTATATATATATATATATATACACCGGATGGCTCTCCGTGCATTAGACTGCCTGTCCACTGGAGCGGAGAGGAGAAAAGAGGAGCGGAGATGTGCCAATATTAACCAATAGAATCTTGACTCCGCCCCTGAGTTTAGATCAGTGATCCTGAGTCAAGATTCTATTGGTTAATAATGGCACATCTCCGCTCCTCTTTTCTCCTCTCCGCTCCAGTGGACAGGCAGCCTTAGATTGGCTTATTAGTACTCAGAGAATCCCCAGCATAGGGGATCGAAATGGAACATTGAGTGCTGTATAGTCCCAAGGGGGACTGGTCTAGGGGATTTTAGTGGAACGACTCTCTATTTCTGCTATACTTTCGCGCTTGTAATCAAATTATTTTTACATCATGTAAGAAAAGCCTTTGTGTTGAAGAAACTTGTTTGCTTTATTTCGACCAGCAGTTAGCAGAAGTACTAGTAGAATACCCCAGGCCCTGACACTCAGTACTTCCACTTATCTGGCTCAAAGGATTTGCAACCTGGTTGCTTTGCTTTGTGCAAAGGGCCAAATGTTTTCTTTCGAAAGAATATTTTCCAAAGTTGGAGTAAATACAATGCTAGGCTGCGGAGTTTCTTTTTAAATTAAGGTGTGATATAGGTACGTACATAATGTCAAACTCTATTAAGTTTTAACCACACAAGAAGAAAACTGTTTTATTTATATTTATGGGTTTATTCCCAGCGGGGGGAAAAGACGTGAAAAACAAGTAAGTAACAGGGGAGATAGTATCGTTTGTAACTTGTTAACGTGATAAAATGTGTTTATTTTTTCATGTCCAGGTTATTTATGAGCATTGTTACATAAGTAAAATTGGGTTGAACATACTTTTAACCTTATTTACCTTTGTTTCACTATGGTTATAAACAATATTATCACTAACATTTTTATGCCCCGTGTAACTTTTTAGAATAGCACTTTTTCTTATCGTTGAATCAAATTTTTTATTCGATCTTACGTAAAATACGCGCTTGGGTGTGGAATTACGGACACCTAATACTTCATTAGGTGTCCGTAATTCCACACCAGTTTCTGAGAGCAGTGTTGGCCAAGTGGTAACGGCCCCGACTTACGAGTTGTAGGTCGTGGGTTCGAACCCAAAGCAGGCGTTTTACTTTGTGTAAATAATTTCATCACCACTGCTCTCAAAACGGCGAAGGAAAACATCGAGGAGGCCTTTGTCCCAGCAGTGGGAACATTAATAGGCTGATGATGATGATGAATAAAATACTTCATTTGAAATAAGATAAGACATTTAAACAAACCTTCTTTACAGTCCGTTCAACCGATTCTGCCTTTACCGTAGCCATAAGGTAAGGATCGCATTAAAAGCAAAAAGTGTTAACAATACCAACTGTTTACTGCAGCTTATACCATTTGTCATGCCACCAACGCTAATTAACGCAATAGAAGTCAAAATCGGTTGAACGTCTAATGTTAAATGTCATAGTTCAAATGGAGTATTAATACTGATACATTCTACTACTTGATTTGACCTGAAACATTATCTTTTCAAGGCTCTCGCTAACAGGCGCGACGCGACTCTAATAAAGCAATAACAAAGAAAACGTCACTGTAGAACAATTACCGGTGTCGCGATGCTCGACTTTCTGCACGAGCCTTTATTCCTGGTACTATTGTGTAGGTCCTTTGAATTTTGTAACTTATGACTAGTGTTGCCCAAATGCAAGACCAAGACGAGAATTAGCTAGTCTTGGTCTTGGTCTTGCGTCAATACACCTGCTCTTGGTCTTGGTATTGCGCTCTCAGTCTTGGTCTTGGTCTTGCAGCAAGAGTCTCGCAAGTCTTGCAATTACCTATTAGCCTATTGCTATTTATTAAAGATCTTCAAGGTCATTTCATTTTATCCTCCTGTGCCAACCCTACCAAAATAGGTAACCATTTTGTATGCCTCTGTCCGTACTCTGTGGCGGGCGGCACGCGGTGGCAATCAAACAGTGTCAAATGCTGTGATACACTTGTCGCAGTCTTTGATTAAGCAACGTCTTTGTCGCGAAAATATCAAATAAGTAGGTACATAAACACTGACCGACCAATGGTTTATTCGCGTAACGTAATTTAGAGATAGACCATACCATAATACCTCGTTAACATTCAGCCATTGCCTTACGTGTTGCCGGAAATATTTCCCTAAATATTGATGTGGCAACGTCAAGGGAAATGTGTGTTTACATTGCCGCTTCACATGTCTTTCAAAGATTCAACACAAACACTCATTCCCATTCGCGTTACCGGCTCTTTGATGTCCACCAAAAAACCGCCAATTTGGACCCACCCAAATCTCAGTTTGACTTAACTGCGAGACGCAAGAGTCTCGCAGGCTTAGTCTTGTTCTTGCTTAAATCTTGCAGGGTCAGTCTTGGTCTTGGTCTTGCTAAAATAAGTCGGTCTGGGTCTTGGTCTTGGTCTTGCGAAAATGCAAGAACAAGACCAAGACTGCAAGACCAAGACCGATTTTGGGCAACACTACTTGTGACGAAAAGCGAGACTGTGCGTAGGTGTGTATGTAAGTAGGTACAGAAATAAAGTTTCGAGCTATCAAAAACCATACACATAAGGTTCATTCAACCGTGTATGTAATATATTTTGAAGTAAAAAAGTAACGACAATTCGTCCAAAGATAAAGGTGGTGTGCCATTAACACAAAAACATACAGGTTAAGTTTACATAACATTAACCTTCAATTAACTTATAGTTTACGATGTCAACGTTTTCTTATCGTTTGTTTTTGAGGTTTATGTCAAAGTCACGTAGTATACAAGCATTTTTATACGATAAACTCTCGTCTCATACTTATATATTGTCTGTTTTAATTAGTACCTTCCAGTGTATAAGGCTCTATCAAAATGTCCTTAGCAGAAGAGATTTAGTTACGGCTCTAAGGCTTCGTTCCGGTCACATTCCATCAAGAAAGTTTGGTTTTCTGATGAAAAAGGTTTAGTCACCCAACTGTGAAGAATGTGGAACTTACTCTTAAACGCAGTCCAGATTTTCTCACGTAAAATATAAGAACAAAACAAGGGTTACTCGTTGGAAGTCCCAAGATACATGTAAACGTTTCCGAATCTGTTCTGTCGGATACGAGTCGGATGTGAACCGGGTGCCTAATTATAATAACGTGTTGCGTCATCAGGGAATTCTGAATGTTCCCCACGTACACGCAGATACGTAATGATAAGTGAGATGTGATGCCATTGTTTTGTTTACAAATTAATGGTTGCAGGAAAGGCGCGTTTTTGGTCTTGGATAAATGAATTATATTATCTGTAATAAATCTGATAGATAAGAAATTTGATCAAGCCAGCCATGTATTGAATATAATCGTCGCTTCTTCTTCTTTTCTTGTGGTTAGTAACTAACCTGGTGTCAGAGTTTTAAAACCGCCCACGGGTCTTTGATTTTTCTTCACAAGCCGTCGAGAAATATCTCTCAGGCATGCCGGTTTCCTTACGATGTTTTCCTTCACCTTTTTTGAAGCAAGTGATAATATACTTTAGGTGGTATGAGGAACAGGGTGTAAAGTTCACTCATCCACCATAGAAAAGGGAGGATCCTCCAACCAGACGGGTGTTATGTCTGGCGGGCAACTGCCCAATGTTGATTTCGGATAGTCTTATCTATGTTATTCGCTCGGTAAACTCTAACTGCGCGATGCAGGAATTGTGTGACGTCATGTCTTTTTTTGCGTAGTTCGTATGTGGCGGTGTAACCGCTACAATACAATACGCTCATAAATCCGAAAAGTCAGAGGTGCGTGCCCTGGGATCGAACTCGAGACCCTATGCCGCCTATGACTCTTGTATGGTTTCAAAGTGCCCATTGTATTTTTTTGGCTACGGACTTCATACGTTAGAAAACTAGAATTTCTGCTTCTTATGACAATAGAACTATAAATTACAACCATCGCAAGATTATATAAAATGCATTGATAAATTAATAGATCGAACCACCTGTTACTCCCTTCTTGAACTGCCAGAGCACGTACCAAAAGGTTCAAAATGCTAGCCAAACATTTATCACGCCAACTGACAGAAGAATACATTTTCATTGCCTATTCTGAAAGAAAAATGACTACGACACTGCATTCACTCGCTATCTATTAGTCTTTACTCTTTCCTTTTCAGTTTAGACGTGCATTTAGCACCTGTGCAGCCTATTCCTATAACAAAACAGCTAATTCATCCATTCCCAGCCCTCGTCAGACGAGACGATTGCTACAAAAACCTATTTCTGCCCTTTGTTTTCCCATCGTGTTGCAGTTTTTTCCCGACGTCCGGCGTCCGCTTCAATTAGTTCCCGTTGTGACGTACACACCGCATATCCATCAAAGAGTTCCGCAAATAACGATTGCAAATACACGAATCATTTTTTTTCTGACCAGTCAACAACCTTTATCGATACACAGCTCTAGGCAACAAATTTTATGCAGATGAAAACTGAAATCGGTGTCATTCAGATTTGTTTGCATCGTAAATAAATTCTTTCATCGATACATATTTTTCCGTCCAGGAATCTGGATACCAATCGGTAACTATTTCATATTAATCTGGAAACTGAAAAACAACACAATTTTTTTTAAATCGAAATCTGTCCTGGATTTTTGAGGGCTCCAAATACCTATAGTGGAGTGCTAATGCAGTGAAGCGAAAACTGAGGTCTATAAATAAGGATACCTGCCTATACATTTTTCAATTCACTCTGTACTCTAAGATATTTTTAAATATTATTTCCGTTCCTCCATTGTTGATTGCTGTTTGTTTTCTTCAGAAAAAACATCTTTTATAGAAAAAAAAATTGGAAACGTACTTAAATCTAAAATGCTTTATCGTTTTGATAAGATATGTTAGGTAAGTAGGTAACTCTATATATGAGATATGTTGTGCTGCTGCATAATGCAATGTCGATCCACAAAATCTAACTCACCGAAACTTCTTGTCATTCCGAAGGGCTAAAAGAAAATTGAACTATCGGGACGATAGTGTTTTTTGGCCTTACGGTCACGATCTCTCTCAATAATGTAACAGCTAAAGCATGGTAATGCCCTCCGAATGAGTCAGCTGCTGCCCGCTCTCCCAGACCGACTAAAGGCGATCCATCAAGCTGTCTGTTTGACGAGATGACCCATTTTGCTTGGTCGACGACCGTCACTTTAGGCGAATTGGAACAAGGTCTAAGTCGAATCATGATATGGATCAAGTCTAATTGATTTTGTTTGAGTAATGCTTTTTGTTTCAAGGGTTACGGGCACAGGAATCATATTAATATCCCTTCATCAATTTATCCGAACTCTTCCAGCAGAACAACGCAACAATACACCAGAAAATGTACGAGTTCGAATCGCAAAATAAATTCAAATATGCACAACATTAGGCGAATTCACAAAGCAGGAAATATTATTTATAAATGTAGGTAACATGCGAGGCGCCGGCGATGGCAATAAAAACTTTCTAAAAGCACACGCAAAATATTTTTCCCAACTTTGGGCGAACACGTCGCTTTTAAAGGACATTAACAGTTATGCAAATGTCGAATCAGCTTAGCGAAATTTTGGTAAGGCATTTTTGCATTAACCTTAAAACAGTAATACAAAGGAGAATGTGGTTTTCCACCTTCCTTATCCGTATATTAAGTGTAGGTGGGTATAACCTATCATGTACACCAACCGTCATAGAGAAAATTACATCATATATTCACATTAGATACAACTCTTCATTTTGTTATCTTTTCCATAAATTGGCTTTGAGACTCTAAAAAAAGAGATGTCGAGATTCAAAATAAGGAATTCAAGACGGCAGCGGGTCTTTTCCGCCGCGGCCGGAATACAAATGAACAAATATAAAGTAGAATATCTTGGGGACTACTGAAAATGGACTTTGAAATGTTGACACATTTTTTGTGTTTACGTAACAACTACACTTGTTACTGAACAAATGAATGATACAAAAATACCAGGGATTTGTTACTTAACTACAGACTGTGAAGAAGGTCTTAAATTTAGGTTAGGTTTAGGTTTGGAGTGTCTCTCTTTTTGTTTTATAATGTCAATCAGCCACTCTCATATCTTACCCTTTTATCTTACCTACCTCTCCTACCTACATAGGGTTTAGGTATGTCGATAGAATATCCAGCAGCTTCGTTCTTGATAGGTATTAGGAGGCCTATCACCATTTCGACTGATTTCGATGGTGTTTTTTGCGCTAAATGGGCAACTTTGGCGTTCTTATTCTGAGAACTGTAAAGGTCGACTCGCATCGTGCGCGATATTGCGGACGCACGCACACGAGCCCGCACGACGCACCGTGGGTAGACTAACGTGCGTAGTAGCGCAGACGCGTGTGTCGCGGTGCGTCCGTGTTTGGATACATTCGCTTTGACTTCGACAGCTATGACTAATTGAGTGGTGGAGAAAAGTTATTAGCAGCCTCGCTTTGCGTTTTTTTTTTATATATTTACATAAATAATTCCGATGCAAGTTTTTCATAAAATGCGCGAATGCACTTTTTCGAGCTGGTGGATTTAAATACTGTATAACGAAAGAAATGAAAAATATATTATAACATTTCTTAAAAAGTGGTTTAGTTCATAGCGACCTCAGAATTTTGAAAATGTATGGATTGTCTAAAAAAAATCCCATTCGAAATCATAAAAAACGCTCAGAATTAACTGTAAATTTCTCCTTCCTACATTAACATTTTAACGTTTTCCTGAACACGCCTTTGGGCGTATAGATAGATATAAAAAAAAAACTACTGAATTTATTTACTCAAAATAAAATTATTTGAACTATTGAATAAATTATCTATCCCTGTACGGTTTTTATTTTGCCGTTTTCTTATTACATAAATTATTTATTTACGCCCAAACAAGAGTTAAAATTTGTGTTGAAATATGGAAGTTTCGGCGCTCATAACTTCCAAACCAATCTATTTTTTCCAATTCTGCTTCCATACAGGGCTAGATAATGACAAAACAAATTGATATAATTTTTAGTTTTGAACGTACACCGTCAAACAGACGAGTAATCACCATACTACGTTTGTATGGAAGACACGATGCGTCGGCTGCTCGAACTGTCAAAACGCAATTTTGTGATAGGCCTCAGAATAACAAGCGTGATTAATGCCAAAGTCCCCTTTATCATCCACAAGGGTCATTGCCGTGCCAATGTATTGCGAACATGCTATTAGGTTTTTACGTGCTGATAACTAATGACTCATTAGTTATCAGCACGTAAAAACCTAATAGCATGTGTACCCTAGCATGTTTACTACTTCTCATTCCAAAGGTCTCAACGGAGTTTTGCGTCCTTTTCGATCCTGACAAGTAAATTGACGAACAAAAATATAGAGCCGCCTTTCCTATGATAATCCGGTAGCTACGTGTTTACAATCTCTGATACAGTTTTATAGGGCTATCAAAAATCAAGCTTTCGTGCGTTATCTTGCCATTTTTATGTTCCTAGCTCATTGTAAAACAGACGGTGGAACGACCATTAAAATGTTTACCATTCCTAAACTTTATACAATATCTATAAAGTTGTAGATTAAAATTGTGAACGCTTTTTGTTTAACTCGAAAGTTAAACAAAAAAATTACAGGATGCTGAAGGCTCGTACAGACTAGCGCGACGGAAACGCGCGACGCGACGGCGCGACGCGACTCGAACAATACAATTTCTAAGAAAACACGGTATAACAATAACCAGTGTCGCGTTGCGCTGTCGCGTCGCGCTAGTCTGCACGAAGTTTTATGAACTACTGTTCATAAAGCATCCTGTAATTTTTTTGTTTACTAACAGGTGTCGAAACTTCCACTGCTTCATGGTGTAGGGCCAGTAACCATGAACGTTTGTTACGTGTAATTATCGCAGTACCTACCTACCTACCTATATTATGTATTTTCCAATATAAGAGTATGCCGATAAGCAAAATGCCTTGGAACCATGGAAGAGTTTATCCAGTCAATACAATTCAAAAGATATAAACGATGTGAAAATTCCATAATACAAGTCATTTCCCTCGATTTGACGACAAAATAAGAAGTTTCAGTATTGTTCCCGAAGGTTGATTGATGACAGCCATAATTCAATTGAGCACATAATGTGGGGTTGCGTGCAGCAACGTTGTAGGGGCGTAGTTATTGTGTCAGATACAAGGTAATGATACAACCTTGCAACTCTACCACGAATGGAGACGAATTAGTATGTCCTCTAGATGCAATCAAATTCGTTACGTTCACGTATTTTTTTTTACCTATATTAGAATTTGTATGTTCGTACTTGTCACGTTTTGGCCTGACATGACTAAGGCCTGCGGGGCTAACACAGGCGTACCCAAGACGGTTGTGACAAGACATGATAAATTTTATCATGTTTTATAATTTGTCTTAAATGCTAGCACGGTTCAACCATGTGATAAAATCTGAGGTGCGACATGCCTTTCTTGTTGCTAAGTGCTAACTTCATAGTGTGACACAGTAAATAAAAAAAATTAAAATGTCTATGATCAGTGAATATGCGACCAAATAAAATAATACGTTTATACAGGGTGTTAAAGTAATTGCGTGCCATAGCTTAGGGGTAGGTTCAGTATCGATAAAGGAAACTAGGAAAAATAAAAAAATCTCCTCCTTCTTCTTCCTAGCCTTTTTCCCAACTATCTTGGGGTCGGCTTCCAGTCAAACCGGATGCAGCTGAATACCAGTATTTTACATGGAGCGACTGCCTATCTGACCTCCACAACCCAGTAACTGGGTAATACGATACTCCTTGGTAAGACTGACACTGGTCACTATACAGGGTGTTAAAGTAATTGCGTGCCATAGCTTAGGGGTAGGTTCAGTATCGATAAAGGAAACTAGGAAAAATAAAAAAATAAATCCAGAAAAAAAATTAAAAAAGAAAACAAATAAAAATTGCAAGGTCAAACTAACTTAGTTTGGAATCAGGTATTTACAATGATTAAAAATCAACTTATTTACTCATGTTTTAAGTTGATTTGATTGTTATTTTAAGTTAGTAGGTACAAAATTAGGTTGACCTAGCAATTTTTTTAAAATGTTTTTTTTAAATTATTTTTCTGGATTATTTTTTTATTTTTCCTAGTTTCCTTTATCGATACTGAACCTACCCCTAAGCTATGGCACGCAATTACTTTAACACCCTGTATAGTGCAGGTTCATACAGTTTTACAACTTTTAATTTTGTTGTGAACTAATTCACTTTTGGCGTAACGGACGACCGTCATTATGTGGCATTTGTGACAAAATTGGTGCACCCATAGTAGGAAATAAGACATAGAATCCCAAATAAACGTCAAGAAGTTATGTCACAAGTCAAGAGATTATCTCACGCCGCCGAGATTATGACAAAACTGTTTTATCGCCTAAATTGTGATAAAATGTGTGATTTAAGCTATCTCACAGTAGGCGCTCGGTGCGCAGGGCCATGACATAGGGCGGTGCGTCTTGTGGCGCGAGACGGCGCGGCGGCGCTAGAATATTCCCGCGCCACAAGACGCACCGCAAGTCGCACCACGGCGAATCATGGCACGTTCTAAATAAGTTCTGACATTTGTTCTCACCGCATCGCAAGACGATGGTCGCGCGAATGGGGATGTCATGACAGGCCGTGACGCGATTCTAGTAGAAAAATTTAATAGAAATTGTTCCAATAGAGTCACGTCGCGATATAAGGTCGCGCCTGTCTGCGGGAGTCTTAAGTTTGAACCCATCTGAACATAAAAGATTTTGAGGCTTTTATAGCTATACCTATACCATACCTATAAATAAATTGTACGTACCTAATTAGTTAAGCAAGATTGGTCTGTAAGCTTCTACAAATAAAATAATAAGTTGAATTAGTCCATAGACTAAATGCTTGTCTGACTAAGTAATCGATCACTTACTCAAAATAAATAAAGTGGCTAAAAGACATGTAGTCTACCAAAAACCAAAACAAAACGTAAAACCGGGAGAGCAAATCCGCAGACTGAGTGTAGACTTTTATCAAGTATTGTTTTGCCAGTTAATGTGTTATTACTCTGTCAAGAACATGCCCTTTTTCACAAAGAAATCACTTCAATTCTTATAACTTCCATTTCGAAAAACTGAATATTCAAATCAGTTTCGTTATGTACTAAAATCGCACAGTTGTTTTAGTGGCAATATGAAGGAGATTAATTTAAATTTTGAAAATATGTTTAAAATTGCAACATTTTTTTTGCGTTTAAATGGATCTCATCCGTCTATCGCACGGGATATACGGTGGAAAGTTCGATTCACAATCATCATGATAGATTCATTCTGCTTTGGTAGTTTGCTCTTTCGTTCCATCTTTTATCATGACATTAAATGCGGATTATTTGCTGAAGCCAGCAAGAACGGCACGATGGTTATCGTATCGTGTACGATTTCCCTTAAATATATTTTACTCCTGTATTATGAAGAATCTATTAAAGAACTCATTAACATCATGAACAGGGACTACGAAACAGCCCAGGAGTCTAAAGAAGATATGGATATAGTAGTCCAGTATGCTAAAAAAGGTGTTACCGTTTGCAAATTTTGGCTCGTGTTCGGTTTCGGCACTGCCACAATTTTCCCAGTAAAAGCTTTTATATTAATGGTATATTATCACTGCAAAGGAAAATTCGTTGTTGTTCCTCTCTTTGACTTAACGTATCCTGAACCGATAGAAAGCTATAAGAGTGAACCGTTAATATTTTGCCTGTTGTTCGGTTTCACTTTTATATTCGCTTCTTATGCTGCGTCGACGTACGTGGGATTTGATCCTTTGGCACCTATATTTTTGTTACATACATGTGGACAACTTGAGTTGCTTAATCGACGCATCAGTGTGTTATTCGTTGAAGCCGAAAATAACAAAGAAATTGAAGAGGGATTGAAAATGATTATTTCAAAACTGCAGGACCTTTACAAGTAAGCCAATCAGTGTCGTTTTGGTGATGTGATGAATCATGTTTTTACTAATTAACATTTAATGAATGTATTAATGAATGAATTATTTTACAGGTTTGTGGATCGCGTGGAAGATAATTTTTCTATGTTATACGAATACAACATGAAAGCAACTACATTTTTATTACCACTAACTGCATTCCAAATAGTCGCAGTAAGTAGATCCTTTATTTTGATTATATCTATACATTCTAAAATACTTTGTGTAAATAATTTCATCACCACTGCCCTCAAAAACGGTGAAGGAAAACATCGTGAGGAAACCGGCATGTCTTAGAACCAAAAATTCGAAGACATGTGACATCTACCAACCCGCACTGGGCCGGCGTGGTGGATTACGGCCCACTCCCTCTCACCGAGAGGAGGCCTGTGTCCCAGCAGTGGGAACATTAATAGGCTGATGATGATGATTCTAAAATACAAAAACCTAGTCTTATTTTTGTTTCATTTAATGTTAAAAAGATTTCATTTCTAAAGCTATGAAAACAGCCTCTAACTAAACATTCAAATAATCCGACTACGTGGAATACAAAATGAATAAAACACAAATAAATATAATTAATTCTTGCAGGAGCTGCGAGATAATCGGGTAAGCGTCGAGTTTATTTCATTCTTTGTCGGCTGCATTTTACATTTCTACATGCCTTGTTACTACAGCGACCTTCTCATGGAAACGGTAAGACTATAATTATTTAGAAGATTCATAAATATCCTGTTACCGGAAAGATACTTCGGTTAACATCGACTTAGACTAACTGTATAGCTTCACTGATTACTTAATGCATTTAGTTATTTTGTTTAGTACATTGTTATTAGTGTTCATGGACTTTCTGACCGTCTTTTTCCATAGGAACCTACTACGCTTTGGAATGGGCAAATATCTCCATATTTCTGACTGACCGACTCCTTGACAATCCAAAAATGCCTGTAAATGGTTCATTGAAATAATTGCTTTGAGTTTGAGTTATTAACTAACAAATAGCAAATTTTTCATATTCTAAATTGGTTATATCTTCATTCCAGAGTGAAAAGTTTCGTCAAGCGATATACTCATCTGGCTGGGAGAAATGTCCTGACAAGCGAGTTCGACAGATTGTGTTGTTCATGATGACGAGGGCCAGAATCCCGATGGGGATCACTACGGTGTTTTACGTGATTAATCTCGATACCTTCGCTGAGGTAGGTTACTGTCCGACAGAATTCCTTGGCGTAGTCGTGTGAAACTGGGCCGCGTGCTTTCATTTTAAATACGTTGGCTCATTCAATACTATCAAGTTGTATATAATAAAATGTTTTTAAATAGTAACAATTTACTATTATATGTTAGAGTACTAATTAAAACCAGTTTTGAAAGGTTGATCCAAGAATAATTTGCTTTCAGATGTGTCGTCAGTCATACACACTCTTTAATTTGATGAATGCGGCTTGGGAGTGAAAATTGTGTGGAAAAAGAAAATAACATAATTTACAAGCATTATGCAAGCACTTTATTTAATTTGTCAGTTTACATCATTATACCTAACGATGTAACAATATATGCATCACAATCTGTATTTCATTAATTAAACTGAATTAAATTCCTTATCATATGTTTAACTTTATTATTCATAATTGGGTATAAATTCTGTGTAAAACCAATTATACAAGGCCCTTCAAAAAGGATAAACATTGTCTACGGTGCAGCGGTGGTTTAACAACATAGGTGGATATTTAGAATAATAATTGTACAGGCACGGACCACCATCAACGAAATAAATACCTATTATACAAAATAAGGCTGCCTGTCCACTGGAGCGAAGAGGATAGGCGAGGAGCGAGGCGGAGGAGTCTCACTTTTGCATGTTTTTAACAATTTATTTTTCGTTCGTCACTTTGTGTCCTCTAGAGGGCGCCATATTGAATTTAATGTAACGTCACATACCTTATAACCAGTGGACGATCAGGACGCTTTCAACGATACCTCATTTGCCAAATTATGATCAGTGGTTTAGAAGTTATGAGGTTACAGATGAACATACATACATACATACATACAGTCAAACATACGTATACAGTATAACATACGGTCAAAATCATAACCCTCCTTTTTGCTTCGCCGAAGTCGATATTCGACTTATTTCCAAGCTCAAGCTGCTTGAAACTGCTGCTTTGTAACTGTTTACATAATTTCGAAACTGTAGTGTAAACATGTTTTTGATATTTCCTTGGGTACATAATTATGTTACTAAAAGTTAATATTATTTTTTGGTAATCTATTGTTAACGAATATTTGATAAAAACGTGTAGTTAATTTTGACACAATTTAACGTTTACATAATTATTGGACACAGTAAGCATACTTATTTTTGCGATTTTGTTGTTGCTACATGAATTTGAAGTTTCATGGCGTTTCTATGTTATTGCTCGTGACTGTACACCTACCCAGAGTGCTTTCTATGTTTTTTACCCTGTGCTTAGGCCACTCACATCTGCCCGATAGTCTAATGCGTACTACAGTTGTACCAATCATCAAAAATAAAACTAGTGATACATCAGATGTCAACAACTATAGACCGATCTCTCTAGCTACAGTGGTTGCCAAAGTGCTGGACAGTCTGCTTGGTCAGCACCTGGATAAACACGTCTCGCTTAACGACGCGCAGTTCGGCTTCAGGCCAGGGCTTTCCACCGAGAGTGCTATCCTGTGCCTCAAGCAGACTGTTCAGTATTACACGAGTAGAAAGACTCCAGTGTACGCATGCTACCTTGATTTATCGAAAGCGTTTGATCTTGTATCGTACGACATTCTATGGGATAAATTAAGGGATGAAACTTGTCTACCTAGGGAAATTGTGCTATTATTTAAGCATTGGTATAGCAATCAAAAGAATCTTGTAAGATGCCAGGCGCTCTCTCGGAGGAGTACGGGCTGGAATACGGGGTGAGGCAAGGGGGGCTGACCTTTCCCACGCTCTTCAACTTGTACGTCAACCGACTGATCGGTGAGCTCAGCAGCACTGGCATCGGATATCAGCTACGCAGACGATATGGTGCTGCTGAGCCCATCGATTGGTGCCTTATGAAGGCTGCAAAAAGGGGTTTGAAGATTTTGGCCCTAAAATCGGCCTCCATTTTGATTTTTTTTCAAAATCGAGGTGCACAATAAATATCATATATTTGGATAGGGGACACTTTTACAAACATTAAACTTGAAATAACATAACATCATAAAGCGTCACGTTTCTGAGATATACAAAGGTAAGAATTATTATAACGAATTTATTTATTTATGTTGTACATGTTGATTAAGTTATTTACACATGATTTAATTGACTACACCTAGTGGATAAAACATAAGATTTTTATCATATTTGGTACAAATAATATCATCCAAGAATAAGCGGGAGGCTGAATAGGATTTTCTTGGTGTCGCACCCATGCTATGCATCATACAGGGTGTTTGGCAGAACGTTGAACATACGAAAATGGTGGATAGGTGGGATCATCTGCTACTTACTCAGCCCTAATTTAACTGCCCCTGGTTTGTTTTTTTTTTAAATAAGTTGAAATTAATTTAAGTATTTTTTACATCTTTCTGTAAGTTTGAGCGTTTTAGAGAGTTTCTAGCTAACATCTGAATAAAGCAATAATTTTATAAGAATCTGCCAACATTAAAGATTAAAAAAAAAAACATTTTTAATAAAAATTACACTTTAAAGTGGTGAAAAAGGAACAAAGCAAAAAATGTTTTTTTTTTAAATATCCGGGGCCCAGGGTCAAATAAATTAGGGCTGAGTAAGTAGCAGATGACCCCACCTATCCACCATTTTCGTATGTTCAACGTTCTGCCAAACACCCTGTATACATAATATCATATAAAACACGTCCTCATTCGGCGGGGGGTATACATATATTTTGTCTCTTTCGCTCTTAACTAAAATATTACCTATACATGAGGCAAATATGTTTTCATAGTTCAATATACTTACCTAAAGGAAAAAAAACAAAAAAATCCTTGTTTCATGGTTCAGTTTTCGACTTATATTTCGGTGAATACCTCCGAAACGTGACGCTTTAGGATATTATGTTTTATGACATTTTTTGTTTGTATAAGTGTCCTCTATCTAAATATATAACTTTCGATTATCACCGCGATTCTGAAAAAAAAACAAAATGGCGGCCTCACGTTAGGGCCACCCTCCATACAAATATCTTCAAACCCCTTTGTGAGTCCTACGCGGTGACTTATGGGCTCAAATACAACACGAAAAAGAGTGA
The DNA here is from genome assembly GCA_948150665.1 of Conistra vaccinii. NCBI lineage: Eukaryota > Metazoa > Arthropoda > Insecta > Lepidoptera > Noctuidae > Conistra > Conistra vaccinii. Next base: position 8,342,442 of record OX411318.1, on the reverse strand, counting down.
AATAGGATGGTTTTCAAGCCGGACAACAAGCGATACACATTTGTTCCGAATTTCACTTTATGTGATACAGCTCTAAGCAAAGTCGAGGAATTTAAATATTTGGGCCACTGGGGCACTGAGGACCTTAAGGACCATGTGAATATGGAAAAGGAGCGCAGAGCGCTATCTGTCCGATGTAACATGTTGGCCCGCAGGTTTTCACGGTGCACGAGGACTGGCAAAGTGGCGCTTTTTAAAGCATACTGTCAGTCCTTTTACACCTGCAGCCTGTGGATTAACTATACACAGCGGACATACAGCGATCTGCGCATTCAATACAATAACGCGTTCCGGGTGCTGATGGGGCTGCCGCGCCACTGCAGCCCCTCCGCGATTTTCGCGGCGGCTGACACAGACGGCTTTGCCATCATGCGCAAACAGTGCGCTTCTATCAGGCGCCGCACGCGCGACAGTTCCAACACCATCATGCGCGCGCTGGTGGACCGGTGGGACTCTCCGATGCTGGCTCGCTGGATACGGCTGCACGCAGTCGTATAGTGATCTGTCACCACCATCGGGGTGTCCACTCAGATCCGCCACTTATGTACTGTTTCATTGTTTGTATAGAATAAAATAATTTGCTTTTTTTTATATGTTATTTTATTGGCAGTGTATAGAGGACCGTTATGGGCACTCTGTCTCCGCAGTTTATTAAGTGCCGTTTACGTCACTCTATCTCAGCAGTGTATTAAGTGCCGTCAGTTTGCGACATACTAGTGACGTGAACTAAATGTTTAAAAAAATAAGGTTATAAAAATGAGGTCTTATTTAGAAAAACGTAAAATATAGTACAGTACGACAGGGAACCACCACAAAACACATGTTTAAAACCATACCGTCAACTCCCATAACTTCGCCTGGCGTCCTATCTTTGCCTATAATGAAAAAGATGTAAAATCTTTTTCATTTTAGTTGTATGGCAATTGAAACTAATGCTCTTTATGAAAACTCAAAGTTTCGATTGCCATACAAGTAAAATGAAAAACATATTACAGCTTTTTCATTATAGGCAAAGATAGGTCGCCAGGCGAAGTTGCGAGAGTTGACGGTACCATGCATGCAACATGTAGGATGTAAGTAAACAACAGGGGTTCTAGGGCTCGAGGGGCGAGCAAGAGATGATTCCCCGTTCGTACAGGCAGCGACATGCGTTCCGACTATTAGGCAAAATTAGTTCAGACTAGGACGTACCAGTTTATTCTAAAGCATGTTAATTCTAACTAGGATAAACCGATTCGACCTAGGCTAAACTGGTTTATTTTATCGGTAATAAGATGAACGAGTTTGGCCTAGGCTATACTGGTTTATCCTATCGCGTGTTGGGAGAACTGGTTTGGCCTAGGCGAAACTAGTTCATCCTCAAATCGAGTTTGGCCGGTAACATATACATATTTGTAATGTGCTCGTCAAGACCTTCCTTTTAATACCAAACATGTCATGATTATCTCTTTAATTTTTTTTCGAGATTTATGTGTAAAGTCCACCATAATAGATAAAAATTTTATAGTCTATGTCACCCGGACCATTATTACAAATCTATTGATATCTCATTCATCAAAATCTTTTCAGTAGTTTAGGCGCTACGGTCCATACATACATAGACTGCTAAAATCATAACCCTTCCTTTCGGCTTTGCCGTAGTCGGGTAAAAATACAAACAATATTTTCTCACAGTAAAGGAAACCGTTCTTTTTCACCATAACTAATATAGGTTGGCACCTACTGTTTGGAAAATATTGTTCAAGTACATACATCTATGGTAGGTAGAGTTGCTTTTTTTTTTTGGTGGGAAATCATCATATGACTTCTCTCGCTCTGGGTGGAGCGGAAGGGCGTGTCAGACTCTTACTGACTAAAACCCACCCATGTTCCTTCCCTTGCCTGTGCCAGGGGCCACGGTTTCCCCTTAAGACTTCCCGCAACCCCAGCAGGTATCGGCCCTAGCGGACCCCTTCAGTTTTGCTGACATCTCTTAAAGGCGCGCGTGGAACACGACGCGCTGTCGACCCGGGCCTGGTCCTTATCGGACGGCGAGCTACCCATTGCTCTCCGTTCGCAAGCCCGCGCTTACGGTGACCGGAAATAGGCTACCAATTCCCGACACCCGGGGCGTCTCCCACGGCGGGGGCTAGGGGCGCGACAGCGCGGCATTTGTCTCTACCTCGTGCGCCCCACCTCCTCCTTCGCGAGCATTACTGTTGCGCAGAAGGAGGTGACGGCTTGCCATGCCCTCTCGCTCCGCACCATGGCCTGGACCAGGGCCGGACGCAAAACGTCACTGCCGCCGATCGCCTCCACGAGGACACGGCGGTGCTTCGCCCATGCCGGGGAGACCTCCACTGTATGCTCCACCATATTTTCCGGGCGGTCCACACAGTGGTGACACCCGGGCTTTTCCTCCCGCCTTATGCGAAACAGGAACCTCCCGAAACAACCGTGTCCGGTGAGGACCTGCGTCAGGCGGAAGGTGAGGACGCCGTGGCGCCTCTCTAGCCACTTCTCAAAGAGGGGACTTATCGCCGCAATTGTGGCGTGCCCAAGCCTTTATTGCTCAAGAACTAAACACAAGTAAAACCTAATAGTATTAAAAACATAAATCTAGCACATCGGGTTTTCTGGTTTAGTGATCAGCGTGTCCTGTGACACATAGGCCTCTTTTCTGTCTCAAGCTTTTCTAGACCAGGTAGCGCCTTCAATTTTTAAAACACACATCAAATCACGCCTATATTCCCTGATATGTAAGGTTTTGGTACGACCCCTATGGTCGAACCAATGCAAGGTTTTACGTGCTGACATACCTTTTGGCTTCATTACAAAATTTCCAGTGATTCAGTCAATGTCTATTCATTAGCATCTGCTAACGTCCTGTTAACAGTAATATTCCTCAACGCAGCTCAGGATAATGCCGGTGTAATGAGATACCGGAGAAGGTGGACGACATATTAACCGACGGGGGCTTCACGAATTAACTCGAAAGTTAAACAATAAAATACAGGATACTTTATGAACAGTAAACTGGTGTCTAAACTTTCACTGCTTCTTGTTGTAGGGCCAGTAACCATGAACGTAAGATACGTGTAATGATCGCAGTACCTACCTATCTGTGTATTTTCTATTATAAGAGAATTCCGATGAGCAAATGCCCTTTAGAACCATGGAAGAATTTACCCGGTCAACACACAATGCAAAGATAAAAATTCCATAAAACAAGTCATTTCCCATAATCGATTTGATGACAAAATAAGTTTCAGTAATGTTCCTGAAGCTTGATCGATGACAGCAATAATTCAATTGAGCACCTAATATGGGGGTGCGTGCAGCAACGTTGTAGGGGCGTAGTTATTGTGTCAGATACAAGGTAATGATACAACCTTGCAACTCAAATTCAAAGAAAACGAAATAATTGTCCTTTATGTTTATACATATAATTCTTCCGTATGTCTGTTTGTCACCTAACTCCTTCTAAACGACTGGACCGATTTGGATGAAATTGTTTTTGTTTTGTGTATATTTAAGTGGGTTCCTGGATGGTTTGAAAATACAATTTGACCCGATAGGTGGCGCTGTTCGGGCAGGACAACGTCTGCCAGGTCCGTTAAACCGCGTATTTACCGGTTGACGTATACTGGCTAGTATACAAAATTAAAACTTTTTACAAAAAAAATTAAAACCGACTTCCAAAAAAAACCACTACAAAGTGAAAAATAACTTTAATTTCGGAAGTCGGTGTCTTTGTGTTTTAATTTTCGTTTTTTGCCACCGACTTCCGAAATTAAAGTTATTTTTCACTTTGTAGTGGTTTTTTTTGGAAGTCGGTTTTAATTTTTTTTGTAAAAAGTTTTAATTTTTCACTTTTTAGTTGTGGTACCTACCCCACACAATATCCAATACCACTAACTGCAATAAATAACAGTGACACGAAGTTATCATAATATCGTCCATATAAATTAAGTGGGAAAAATATGTATTATTCAAGCTAACTCAAAAACTATCTAAGCAAAGTCAATAAAATTTATATGGGACCACCTCGGGAGCTTACCCTTTCAAACAAAAATAATTTTCAAAATCGGTCCACAATTGGCGGAGATATCGGTGAACATACATAAAAAAAAAAAAAAAAAAAAACATACATAAAGTCGAACATAGAACCTCCTCCTTTTTGGAAGTCGGTTAAAAATTCGTTACGTTCACATAATTTTCATAAATTATAATAATTTAGGTAAATTCGTGCTTGCCTCGTTTTGGCACGACTAAGTCAAACCTTAAATTGGTGTATTTACCTGTTTAATTAGGTAAGTAAGATTGGTCTGCAAGCTTCCACAAAAGAAGAAAAAGTTGAATTAGCCCGTAGACACTAAATTGCTTTTCTGACTATAGTGTGTTCATTATAAACTTGTCTCGTGACGCTATTGGTCGCACTGTTCTGTCAGTCACCATTTTGAACTCTATTGGTATTGAAACTTAGCTTGAAAGCAATGGTTCCAACATGACGGCAAGGAACAAGTGAAGGGGAACTGGTCTGTAAGTACTCGATCATAGAATTGGCTAGTTAACACAGTTGACAGTTAGAAAAATATCATAACAATATTGCATTAAAGAATGGTTGTGAGCTAAAAATATCAAAAATCAACTTAATTCTGTTAATGTTTTGAGATTAATTAATATTTTTGAAAAATAATCATAATTGCGTATAAATAAAGCCTTTGGTCTTTACATTGACCGTGAGTCAGTGAGCGACACGACACGACCGTTACTATACGTTTGCAGTGGCGAAACATCACAACAAAACAAAGGTTGAAATCTCTAGTTCCTGTCAAACATTGTATGGAAAATTTGCAGAAAATAGAGACTTAAGGAAGAAAGAAAGAAAGAAAATACATTTATTTAGCACAGACTTAAAGGCACACAGCACAAACTAATTAAAACACAAGTAAAAAAAAAAAACAGGATTGTGTGCCTCATAGGCCCAGATTTCAACATGTTTTATTGTGAATGTTCCGCCAGCACAAATGCACAGTTAGACGATAGTTTCAAATTTTAAATAGAAGCATACTTTTTACGTCAAACATACTAGTACATTGTGATACGAGTGTGCTGTATTGGTCATAGAACCATAAAAAACTACAAAAACGACACCCATGACGAAAAATTAGAAAAAAATTTGCAGCCGCCATCTTGGATTTCCATTTTGACCTCACTTTCGGCTTTAAAACCATCGAAAGCTATGAAAACGACACCCATGACGAAAAATGAGAAAAAAATTTGCAGCCGCCATCTTTGATTTACATTTTGATCCCACTATCAGCCTTAGAACCATCGAAAACTACGAAAACGATACCTATGACGAAAAATGAGAAAATTTGTAGAGCCGCCATCTTGGATTTCCATTTTGACCTCACTACCGGCTTTAGAACCATCGAAAACTACGAAAACGACACCCATGACGAAAAATTTGATTTTTTTGCAGCCGCCACTTGGATTACCATTTTGACCTCACTATCAGCCTTAGAACCATCGAAAACTACGAAAACGACACCCATGACGAAAAATGAGAAAATTATCGCAGCCGCCATCTTAAATTTCCACTTTGACGAAATTCACACTTTCTCTTTCTCTCTCTATCGAATTAGAAAAAGACAGACGCAAGAATGAAGCCGCGTTAAAGAACTTCGTTCCAAAAACCTGTTTACTTTGTCACAAGAAAGACATGTCGTGCCTTGATACTCGTAGTACTTACTAATTCCATACTGCCATGTCATTACTCCGACTACTAAATAGTTATCTATGGCGCACATTACCGCACTAGTGCGATTATGTAAAGAAAAAAGCACGTGTCTATAATACACTACATTATGAACCTAAAAGCGGTTAAATAAGAGCCACTTTACGAGCAACTGTGTTGAAAAGTTTCTTTTGCAATACCAATAGACAAACGAAGGGAAAGGCGTTGAAAGGAACAACACTGATTGGTAGTGTTCACTTACTAAATTAGTAGTATTAATTAAGTCATCTTTGTTTATGCACATAAAAAATTAGGAAATGGAAATCGTTTACCTATGGCTGTCAAAGCAGACAATAAAAAAATGGTCTGCTTTGAATATTAATTTTTTAAATATTTAAAAACGTTGTTAATTAAGAGGTGCTCGTGGCTAAGTAATAACAACTGCACAACAATTGCCGGGGTTGGTCAGTCGATGGGTGACCATCTTCACATACCGAGACTCCTTCGGAAAGCACGTTAATCCGTTGGTCCCGGCTGTCATTCGTGGATCTTTGACAGTTGTTACGAATCGTCAGAAGCCCGAGTCTGACACCAGTCTTACCAAAGGGTATCGTATTACCCAGTTACTGGGTTGTGGAGGTCAGATGCAGTCGCTCCATGTAAAATACAGGTATTCAGCTGCATCCGGTGAGACTGAAAGCCGACCCGGTATTATATTGTTTTCCATAATATTATTTGTCCTATTATTGTTTTCCATAATCGTCCCCACTCATAATATTTACTTGCACTATTATCATTTATACTAATAACGCTTGCCATATCAACTTATTTGTCATAACTTTTATTTGCCATAATATTAGTTTCCATAATAACATGTGTCATAATCATTAGTTTCTATAAGTAACACATTACATAATCGACACTTGACAAACATAATTTAGAAACGTTACAGACAGATGTCCTCAGTATTGTATTATATGATATGTATTATTCCGAATGTTCATTTAAATACATACATACGTACATTTGAAAAATAGGATAGGTTAGGTTAGGTTTTCTTGTTCAGACAATAAACAGTTTGTCAAATTCGAAACGGGTAGGTTAGGTTAGGTTAGAACTGTGACCAAACAACGCGCGAAGGCGAGCGAGCGCAGCGAGCGTGCCGCGGCAGCGGCCGCCGAGTGCTAGATTTCCTCTTTTGCAAAGCAAGCATGCATGGCAGATTAGGGTAATTTTTAGGTTTTCTTGTTCAAACAATAAACAGTTTGTCAAATTCGAAACGGGTAGGTTAGGTTAGGTTAGAACTGTGACCAAACAACGCGCGAAGGCGAGCGAGCGTAGCGAGCGTGCCGCGGCAGCGGCCGCCGAGTGCTAGATTTCCTCTTTTGCAAAGCAAGCATGTATGGCAGATTACGGAAATTTTTTGGTTTTCTTGTTCAGACAATAAACAGTTTATCAAATTCGAAACGGGTAGTAGGTTAGGTTAGAACTGTGACCAAACAACGCGCGAAGGCGAGCGAGCGTAGCGAGCGTGCCGCGACAGCGGCCGCCGAGTGCTAGATTTCCTCTTTTGCAAAGCAAGCATGGTACATACTGAACTAGCATTGTTGTGCTAGTATGGGCAAATGAATATTATTAAATGTTATGAAAAACGACATTATTGAAAATAAAAAATATAGCTAATGAATTTATGGATTACAATTATTATGACACTTGATCGATTATGACCAATGAAATTAGTGAAAATGATTTTATGTCATTTCACGATTATGGCAACTGAAGCGTTATTTCTAATGAAATTATGGCAAATAAAAGTATGGCATATAAAATTATGGCATTTTAAATTATGGCAAACATTAGTAAACCAATATTTCGACAGAATTAATGAATAAAGTAGGTACATAAAGCTATAAAACTTGCATATTTGACAGAATGAAAGACTTGAACTCATTCGAGCCGCCATGATCTCAGAGTACTTTAGAATGGCCCGTTTTGACAATGAAAATAATGTATCTTTCGCTGAAATATTGATATTGTAAATAAACCACAAGGAACATAACCAATTGTTTTTTTTTAATCCGTCAACTAGCCTAATGTAGTCCAACAAAAAATAATAAAACGTTAAACCGGGAGAGCGAATCCGCAAAATGAGGGTAGACTTTTATCAAGTATTATTTTGCCATTTAGTGTAATATCAGTAACATTACTCCGTCAATAGCATGCCCTTGTTCACACAGAAATCACTTCAATTCTTATAACTTCAATAACATGCTTTTCATTTCATAAATTCAAATCGGTTTTGTTATTTACTAGAATCGCTCAGTTGTAGTGGCAAAATGAAAGAAATTGATTTAAATTTTGAAAACATGTTTAAAATTGCAACATTTTTTTTGCATTTAAATGGATCTCATCCATCCATCGCACGGGATACACGGTGGAAAGTTCGATTCACAATCATCATGATAAATTCAATCTGCGTTGGTAGTTTGCTCTTTCGTTCCATCTTTTATCATGACATTAAATGCGGATTATTTGCTGAAGCCAGCAAGAACGGTACGATGGTTATCGTATCGTGTACAATTGCCCTTAAATATATTGTGCTTCTGTATCATGAAAAATCTATTAAAGAACTCATTAACACCCTGAAAAGGGACTACGAAACAGCCCAGGAGTCTAGAGAAGACAAGGATTTAGTAGTCCAGTATGCTAAGCGAGGTGTTACCGTTTGCAAATTTTGGCTCGTTTTCGGTTTCGGCACTTGCACTATTTTCCCAATAAAAGCTTTTGTCCTAATGATATATTATTACTGCAAAGGAAAATTCGTTCTTGTTCCTCTCTTTGACTTAACGTATCCTGAACCGATAGAAAGCTATAAGAGTGCACCGATAATATTTTGGCTGTTGTTCACTTTCACTTTTATATTCGATTCTTATGCTGCGTCGATGTACGTAGGGTTCGATCCTTTGGTACCTATATTTATGTTACATACATGTGGACAAATTGAGTTGCTTAATCGACGCATCAGTGTATTATTCGTCGAGACCGAAAATAACAAAGAAATTGAAGAAGGATTGAAAAAGATTATTTCAAAACTGCAGGACCTTTACAAGTACGACAATCAGTGTCGTTTTGGTGATGAGATGAATCATGTTTTTGCTTAACATTGAAATCCATACTTTATTTTACAGGTTTGTGGATCGCGTGAAAGATAACTTTTCTATGTTATACGAATACAACATGAAAGCAACTACATTTTTATTACCACTAACTGCATTCCAAATACTCGCAGTAAGTAAACTAGTACTAGATTATTTTGATTAAGTATACCTATCTATACATTCTATAAAAAATTAAGTTTCAAAAACTGGTCTTGACGCAGAATGTCCCATTCGCAAAAAGTCCCGTCGACGCAGAACGTCCCATTCGCGAAATGTCCTATTCGCAAAACGCCCCATTCTCAAAAAGTCCCATTCTCAAAAGGTCCCATTCGCACAATGTCCCATTCGCACAACGTCCCATTCGCACAAAGTCCCATTCGCATAAAGTCCCATTCGCACAATGTCCCATTCGCATAAACTCGTATACAGGGTGTTAAAGTAATTGCGTGCCATAGCTTCAGGGTAGATACTGAATAAAGGAACCGAGGCAAAATAAAAATATTATAAAAAAAAAATGCAAGATCACCTTTTTTATAATTTGTAGGAGATAAGCACGCTAAAGTAGGAAGAAGAAATACTTGGAATTGTAATATTTACGTACCTAGTTACCTATCCCTCACTCGGTGTTATCGAAGTGTTCAGGCGTAGGTATTTCATTGCGCTCGATAGTAGGTAGATAGGTAGGTAACTCTAGGAAATTACGAATTAGTATTTAAACAAAATAAAGAACCATTTTAAGCAATTCTAAACGATCGCTATTTAATTAGTTGGTATGTACATTAGGTTCATCTTATGATAATTTTTGTTTTTTTTTAACTTTTTTTAAAGGTATTTATTTTTTATGGGTTCCTTTATTGATACTGAACTCACTCTGAAGCTATGGCCCGCAATTACTTTAACACCCTGTATTGTGCGTCAAATACCAATGGTAGGGGAGCCCACGATGCTAAATGGGGATTTATTCGAGCGTCATAGAGACCTATTGGGTTGCAAAGCTTAGATGATAAGAAGAAAAAAATGTTATATAATGTATACTTTTTCATCGGTGGGGGGAGCGGCTATAGAGTTTAAAATATGTAAAAAAAATACTGTTGCATGGCCATACTGGAGCGCGTCAGATATTGTAATGTACATATGTTAATCTGATCGTTTGCATGATGCGGGTGGTCGTACGTAAGGGTTGAAAATGAAAAAAAAAAATATATAATCGAGCGCGTCAGATTTTCTAAAGGGGTGTTAAGTGAACCTTAAAAAGGCTCTCATTCAATAATCTGACGATTTCGATGTGACGCGAACTCGCGGCCATTATTAAATGTGCAAAAAAAAATCGCCATTTTGAAATACTCAAGCGCGTCAGATTAAGATATTTATATGGTTCATCTTTATGTCCTACACGTGCTGTCTCATAATCTGACGATTATCTAGAGGGATTCACCTAATATGACACAAAAAAAAATCACTGAACTTAATTACTTAATTGAAAAGTTCAGGAAATAGCATGGAAATAAAAAAGTGTATGTTTTTTAAGTAGAATACTTGTGTATACATGGTGGATCTTTGAGATGGGGCAGCAAGGACAGCTACCTTAACCGTTAGAGAATGTCGAGATGACGTTTTTGAAACTACCATATAGATTTTCCAGACAGTTTGCGTCAAATCCGTTTTACCCTTCGAGTTATAAAATAATACGCCTGATGCAATCATGCAATGATGTAGCAAATATTTTTTCCCTCATAATCATAATTATTTCATCTACTGACGAGGCCATGAATATATCGGATATACCTACAGGGTTAATTTTTTATCAGTGCTCATTTTTTAACAGATAGACAGCACTAGTCAATACTAAAAAAAATACTAGAGGATAAGAGGAGTGCCAGTCATATCGCGAGAAAACATCAGGTCGAGTAGGTATTAAACACATTGTATGGAACAGCTGATTTCCTTTTTTTATGACTGGTGCTCCCGAATGGGACATTGTGCGAATGGGACTTTATGCGAATGGGACTTTGTGCGAATGGGACGTTGTGCGAATGGGACATTGTGCGAATGGGATCTTTTGAGAATGGGACTTTTTGAGAATGGGACGTTTTGCGAATAGGACGTTTCGCGAATAGGACATTCGTTTTCACAGTGACATTTTGCGAATGGGACATTCTGCGTCAAGACCCAAAAACTGTAACCCGACTACGGGAAAATGAGAGTGATCTAAAAAGTACGCAACAAGAAAATATTTCAGACAGAAATCAAGACATAGGTACTAAAATGGTCAAGATAAAGCCGTGGTGGTCGCATGCCTGTATACCATGTGGATGCCAGGAACACCATCAAAATTGTAATGGCATGCGACTTGACCATTTTAGTACCTATGACTTGATTTCGGTCTGAAATATTGCTTGTTTCGTACTTTTTAGATCACTCGTTCCCGTAGTCGGTTACAGTTTATGAAACTTAATTTTTTATTTTATACTTTTCCGTTTTAACGTTTGATAAACGGTACGACAACGTAAATAAAAGTGATCCAATAATGTCAATAATTAACGTATTTTAAATTCAAATAGCAGTCCATAGTGCCTTGAACGAAATCATAACCCGATTTGTTTCGACGCCAACACCATTTATCGATCTTCAAAGAAATCGAAAATATAAAGTATTATTTTGTTGTACTTGTTTTTCTTTTGTGGCATTACAAATCGTTGCTATTTAGTAACATTTGATTAACTGCGCGTTGGTATCATCTCGTGCCGTACGTAGCGCAGTCTCACTTTTGCTATTTTTCAACTATTTAAACATATTTATTTGCTTTGTAAATATGATATATATACATATTTATAATGTGTTCGTCAAGGCCTTTCGATACCAAACATGTCATGATTATGATTGATGTCATGCCGAACATGTCATGATTATCTCAATAAATTTTTTTTAAGGTTTAGAAATTTATGTGTAAAGTCCACTATATAAAATTTAGGGAAAATTTATATAGCCTATGTCACCCGGACCATTATTACGAATCTATTGATACCTCATTCATCAAAATCTGTTCAGTAGTTTAAGCGCTACGGTGGAACACACGTAAAAGCAAACACATATACATACATACAATACATACATACATACATAGACTGCTAAAATCATAACCCTTCCTTTTGGCTTTGCCGTAGTCGGGTAAAAATAGAAAACCAAGTCTTATTTTTATATCGTTTAATGTTAAAAAGATTTCATTTCTGAAGCTATGAAAAACAGCCTCTAACTAAACATTGCAATAATCCGACTACGCGGAATACAAAATAAATATAATTAATTGTTGCAGGAGCTGCGAGATAATCGGGTAAGCGTCGAGTTTATTTCATTCTTTGTCGGCTGCATTTTACATTTCTACATGCCTTGTTACTACAGCGACCTTCTCATGGAAACGGTAAGACTATAATTATTTAGAAGATTCATAAATATCCTGTTACCGGAAAGATACTTCGGTTAATATCGACTTAGACTAATTGAATAGCTTCGCTGATTACTTAATGCATTTAATTATTTTGTTTAGTACATTTAGTTATTAGTGTTCATGGAGTTTCTTGACCGTCTTTTTCCATAGGAACCTACTACGCTTTGGAATGGGCAAATATGTCCATATTTCTGACTGACCGACACACATAAGAGTATTTGGCTAATAAAACCGGACAAAAGTCGGAATCAGTAAATTAGTCAAAAGTCTCACTGAATCTATTGTTCACTTTTCTTTTCTCTTTGATAGGCATATCCTTGTTTTTCATGACTTCGCTGAGTGACCAATACATCTTCCATGTATAGCCAATACATGGAACATCCGTCTTTCAATCTCTTTATGCATGATGTCTTCAGCGGCTATGAGTTGTCCTAGGTATACGTATTCTTCGACATATTCTATCATCTCTGAGTTGACTATGATGGTATGCGTCTGTGAAGAGTTAGTCATAATTTTTGTCATAGCCGTGTTCATTGTAAGTCCTGCTTTCGCGCTTTGATCTGACAGTTGTTGTAACATTTGCTCAAATGTTTTTGGACATTCTGCAAATAGGATCAGGTCATCTGCAAATCGTAAGTGGTTTAGTTTTTCACCGTTTATGTTCAGGCCTTCGTGATCCCATTGCAGATTCCTGAATATCATCTCTAGAGCCGCCGAAAATAACTTAGGAGAAATTGGGTCTCCTTGCCGGACGCCTCTCTCTATAGGAAATTCTTCAGCCGTAGTTTCAAGCCTGATTTGGGCTGTGCTTTTGGAGTATACGTTCCGGAGTATACGTATGTACTTCCCATGTATTCCCTGTATACGTAGTGCTTCCCAGATATACTCATGTTCCAAGGAGTCGAAGGCCTTATTATAATCAACAAATCCCAAATATTATTTCTTATCGTACTCTTTATATTTTTGTAGAACCTGCCTTAAAACATGTATATGGTCTATTGTTGAATATTTACTGCGGAAACCCGCCTGCTCTCTTGGTTGGTTTTCATCGAGGGTAGAAGTGATTCGTGACAGAATTATTTTTGAAAAGACTTTATAGACATTGGACATCAAGCTTATAGGTCTGTAATTACCTATATCTCCTTTTTTATGTAATAATATTATTGTTGATTTAGTCCAGTCTCCGGGGATAATTCCAGTGTCTATTATTTTGTTAAATATATCTGTTAATATAGGACCAATGACTGGTGTAGTAGATTTGAACAGTTCATTTGAGACTGGATCAGCACCTGGTGTCTTGTCTGTTATTTGCGTATTGATTGGTCTAATTGTTTCTACATTTAATATTTTCGGGATTGCCTCAGAATCCTTGTTATTTATTTTATTTGTTGTTTCTTTTTGGTTTTTGCTTTGGTAAAGCTTTCGATAATAGTCTGTAGCTGCCTTTAGTATTTCTATTCTTTTGTTTGTATAATTATTGTTATCGATGGTCTTTACTTTAGCATCCAATCTTTTTTATTGTTCAATTCCTTGTGTGAAATGCCTTTTATTTTTCTTGTCTTTCCTGATGTTTTGGTTGATCTTTTAGGTGAGTTCTGATATTTTGGGACGGTTAACTTTCTTTTCTTTATGTTGTAATAATTCCTTCCTTTCTTGTAATAACTGGTATGTCTCATCTGACATTACTCTTTTACTCTCTGCGTTTGTTTTCTTCGTTTCTGTTTTCAATAGGTTTATAATCTTCTCGTAGTGTTCCTGAGTTTGAGTTACTTATTAACTAACAAATAGGTAATTTTTCATATTCTGAATTATACAAGGTGGAGATGACAATACAACAAAAAATTAAACGGTGTGTCCATAATGACGTTCCCATTCTGTATAGGAAAATTCAATTGAATATAGTCAATAGTTTAGTCATTATAGCTCGGCAAAATCCATAGTCGGATTTTTGGGGTGGATAAACGAAATAGCCCGCTATTTCGTTTATCCACCCCAAAAATCCACCCTAAGGTGGATATTCTGAAATGTATGCCCGAGAATTCACCCAAGGCCTAGTTGGATAAACGGAATTTATATGCTTAGGGTGGATCCGGCTTACATTACATTTAAATTGTTTGAAAAACTCTTTTTTTTTTTCGAAGCTAGGATTTATTTGACAGTTTCAAAATACTCTTAAGCATTAGTAGTGCCAGTATTTTAATTTTTTGTTGTATGGTAGTCTCCACATTGTATATATCTTCATTCCAGAGCGAAAAGTTTCGTCAAGCGATATACTCATGTGGCTGGGAGAAATGTCCTGACAAGCGAGTTCGACAGATTGTGTTGTTCATGCTGACGAGGGCCAGAATCCCGATGGGGATCAGTACGGTGTTTTACGTGATTAATCTCGATACCTTCGCTGAGGTAGGTTACAGTCCGACAGAATTCCTTGGCGTAGTCGTTTGAAAATGCACCGCGTGCTTTCATTTTTAATACTTTGGCTCATTAACCAACTTCCAAAAAGGAGGAGGTTCTGTTCGACTTTATGTATGTTTTTTTTTGTATGTTCACCGATTTCTTTAATGTTATCAAGTTACATTTAATAAAATTGTTTTAAATAGAAACAATTTACTACTTTATGTTAGAGTACCTTATTACTTTTAATTAAAAATAGTTTTGAAACGTTAATCTAAGAATTTTGCTTTCAGATGTGTCGTCAGTCATACACACTCTTTAGTTTAATGAATGCGGCTTGGGAGTGAAAAGTGTGTGGAAAAAGAAAATAACATAATTAACAAGTATGCACTTTATTTATTTTGTCAGTAAGCATCATTATACCTAATGATGTAACGATATTTGCATCACAATCTGTATTTCATTAATTAAACTGAATTAAATTCCATATCATATGATTAACTTTTTTATTACACATCCATTGTCATAATTGGTTATACATTCTGTGTAAATCCATTATACAAGGCCATTCAAAAAGGATAAGCATTGTCTATGGTGGTTTAACAATATAGGTGACACAGACCAACATTAATAAAATAAATACCTATGATACAAAATAAGGGTTGAATCATATTATATTGATCTGTAAACTGCAATTTTTCACCGTTGAAAATTAATTCACTTAATTACGATTCGTAATTAAGTTTGGTATATTTATTGATAGAGCGAGCGAAGTGTCTCTGGTTCAAGTCTGGCAGAATTTGCTTTCGTGTGTCAGTTTGTTGGTACTCCTCTACAGGTCGTATTTTTTTACAACTGATTTGGACGAAATTTGATAAACAGGTTTTACGACTTTATAGATATTTTTTTCCGCTAGAGATTTTTTTTTGGAGGGGTACGTCCTCCAACAAGGGGCAAAAAGGGGGCTACTGGATGTCTCCGCCTTATGAGATCCGATTTCAATGGTTCTTTTTTATTTAAAAGGTTCAATCGTTCTCATAAAAATTTGGTGGAGATTTGATGATGATATCTTCGGTGTGATAAGCAGAATAGCACCTCAAAATGCAGTAAATTAGTCACTTTTATGATTCCACCAGTGGATTCGGCCCTTTAACTAAGTACTGGGTAGGGATTGATGGAGCATCTGGGACCACCTGCTCGACACAAAACTAGAGAATTCTGAAAAAAAATTATTTAGGATCCTCTGAAACGTTAGCAATAAGGTCCCTAGATGGCACTACTGTGCATCACATTGCGCTGTCGTGTCGTTTTCGTTTGCCAAATGGTTAGGTCCCGTCGAACATTTAGACTCAATTTCACCATACTCTGATAGATATAACAGACTGTTAAACACACATCTCAACTGCTGTGATTGGCTGTTGTCATGTCAGTGAGCCAATCAAAGCAGTAACCTGAGTTTAATCACATGTAAGCAAAGGAGACCATTCATATTGGGCCCAAAACCCAAAGTGCCGGCCAGCGAAAAAAATTGTGTTGCCCTGGTCGGTAACGTCTTCCTTATCATTTTTTACTATGGCACCGAATCTCTACAAACATTCCTTTAGCTGTTTTTTAAAGTTGAAAAATCTAGTTACCTTGCAATATTATCTCGTCTAAGTATAACCTAAGTCGGGGCAGTCCACCTAAGCATTTTTCACTACGGCGGCATCAAATCTCTACGAAGTTAAAAACAATTAATGTCTTGAAACATAAAAAAAAACACATTTATGAAGTTAATAACCCTTCCTTTTGGCTTTGCCGTAGTCGGGTAAAAATAATTAGTGTCTTGAAAGACTAACCGAAAAAATGTATTACCTCGAAGCTAACACTAGAATGTCAATGCACTAGAACCATAGATATAAGAATGACAAGAACAAATAACGGTATCTAGCCGCAACATGGTGACACTACAATGGATAAAAAGACACAGCAGTTCGCTAGGTAACGACGCAGCTGACGAACTTGCTATACGAGGATCCAGCACGGCAGTCTGAGGACTCGAGCCTATCGTACACATCCCCCTTCAACCAAAGACAGGTGGCTACAGGAATTCACCCACACACAAGCGGAAAACTGGTGGACCTCGACACTGGACTGCAGGCAGTCCAAGAAAGCTATGCCATCCTTGGATAGAAGGCTGACCAGGCGTTTATTAGGTCTGGACAGGAACGGCCTGCCTCCTAGTCACGGGGCCATCACGAGACACTGCTCGCTAAACAAACACTTCCACACATAGGTATAAAGGACAGTCCTCTGTGCAGGGCGTACATGGAGGCCGAGGAAACCGTCGCGCACGTGCTCTTTGAATGCACGGACGTCACCCAGATTCAAACAGAAGCCCACGGGTCACCCAGATCCTACACAGATGTTTCAAACAGACAGGAGATTTAATTATCTTCTGTAGAGAGGTGGGCTGGTTGGAATAACACTCAAACGGCCGCCATGGCCCACGCACAATGGTCCACTTGACTAAGTACGGAAACCAATCCCCATAAAACATAGAACATAGACTAACCGGCACGGCGGGAGGGGCGGGGTTATGGGATGGTGCAGGTATGAAGGGAATCCAATCCTCTGGAATTTACTTCTGGACCCTTTGCTAAAGGGGCCGGAAGAACGGGGAGATCACTACCAGGCTTTCGCCGATGTTGTGGTCATGATCTTCGACGATGACCTAGCACTGGAGGTTCAAAGACACAAGGCCGCCCTCGAGTACCTTTATTCGGAATTGGGGCATCCAAAATAAGGTGAAGTTTGCACCACATCAAACCTGTGCAATGGTAGTCACTAGGAAGCTAAAGTACGATGTCTCACTCATGAGCAGGAGCGGGGTCGACATAGGCATGTCTAAGGAAATAAAAATACTACCATCAGCTCACATTCAACATGCACGCCGTTAACGTGTGTAGAATGTGGAAGAAAGGTCTGCATCTGGAGGTCATACGGAGCATTTACACGGCAGCGCTAGAGCTGGACGCAGAATGGTGATGAGCGACAAGCGTCTGGGTGCCGGCAACTAAGAAGATTGTAGTGTAGAAAATGCACTCCAATAATCTTCTTGGTTCACGGTCATACGGTCCAGAGTGCTCCGTATTCGCCCAAAAGTTTTGCAAATCCTACAGAACTGTTTCGCTGAATGCATTCCTGATGCTGGCTGCCATACTCCCACAAGACCTCCGAATACAAGAAGCAGCCGTTCTGTATGAGGCAAAGAGTAACCTAGCCAGCCTTTGCGGGCAGAGAGATTGAGCGTGTGCGTTTGCAAAAACTCCACGTCCGGCGAACCAAGGTGGGATCCACTTCCTGGCGGCGGAAGAGAGAGCTTACATGGGCGCAGCTTTACCCCGGAGCAAAGATGTTTCCTTGTAAAAGCTCACGCAGGCCTGGAGGACAACGAACGCGCAGACCACCTTGTGAAAGAGGCTACAATCAAGTTGAAAAAAAAAACTGGACTATAACCGCTGCCTGGTTGCATTCGTCAAATGTCAGATCCGTATGGGGTCGCTCGACGATTGGTACTGAAGACAGAAGAACGGCAAAACAGGCTCCGTCCCTAAAATGTTTCTCCCAGACGCGATAGGAACCTTAAAGGTAACTTGATTTTTCAACTTTAAAAAACAGCTGACGGAATGGTCGTAGAGATTCGGCGCCATAGTAAAAAATGATGAGGAGGACTTCCCCGACCAGGGTAACACATTTTTTTTCGCTGGCCGGCACTTTGTGTTTTGGGCCCAACTTTGTATGAAACGTGAATGGTCTCCTTTTTGTGTTTGGTGAAATTGGGTCTTAGTGTGACTGAGTTTTGTTAGGTGTAAAGTAGCCTCAACGGTAAAATCTCGTGTTTAACAGATAGTAGTTGGTTAGTTGCGGTGGGTTCGTTTATTTCTGTTGAATTATCGTCTTGCCACCATATGCTTTTTAGTAACCTACAACCGCTTTCGGGTTTTTTTTAAGTTGGATAGGTATGTTAATTATAGGATTTTAAACTGACATACCTAGTTATTTTCACTACTAAAGTAATTTAAAACGGGATATTTAATATGTTTAAAATAAACTAAACCCCGTCTACTGAAAAATCACGTTCTAAAAAGTATGAAACAAGAAAATATTTCAGACACTAATCAAGATCACGGCGTTACCTTGACCATTTTTATACCTATGTATAAAAATGGTCAAGGTAAAGCCGTGGTCGTATGCCTGAACACCTACAAAATTATAATAGCATTTATGATCAGTAGTTTAGAAGTTATAAGGTAACAGATGAACAAACATACTTATATACATACGTACCGGTCAAAATCATAACCCTCTCTTTTGCTTCGCCATAATCTGGTAAAAAAAACAATATGATAAAATATCCCGTTTTAAATAATTTTAGTGGTAAGTATATTAATTGATGCAAAAAAGTTTATGCTCGGGAGGTCTACTGTTCGCAGAACTACTAGTTTATTTATTTAATACTTTATTACATAACATTACACACTTTACAGAGGCGCACTTAATGATGGATGATGCAGAGACAAACAGTGGTAGGTGCAATAGCCATATAATAAGGCTATATTTGCATTGTATTAACTCAATCTCCTTTGTATTATATAATTTGCATAGCACAGGTGTGAGTAACCACTAGAGTTATAGAGCTACCATTTACCGGGTAATACTTCTTTCATTGACTTGAATGTCCTGGCGGCTGTGACTCTGTGAGTATCTCATGCTCACTCGCATATCGCTGATGGTAGAACGTGTGTTGGATCATTTAGCTCCCTTCAAAATGGTTTAGATAAAATATGGTGCTGATCCATGCGTCATGTTCGTGAACGGGCGCCGTCCGCGTCAGTTGGGATGGCTGGTCATCTCTTAGCTGCCATGGCTCTTTTAAATTGGTTTTATCTTTTTATAACGAACGCTTTTAATGTCGGCCTTTTTCGGTTTGTAAAAATGGTCACCCGTCCACGTAACAACCCCGGCAAGCATAGTTTAACCTGATGAATCGACCCGGGCGGCTGTTATTACTTAGCCACGAGTTCCTCTGTCGTCTAATATATGTAAACACCTAATGTATACGCATAATAAAACAATATATTAAAACAAATTAGACAAACAATGGGAAAACATTACTGTTGTGATGATACTGGACCATGCCAGCTTCTTGCGACTGGCGTGACTATTTCGATGTCAGCAAAGTAGAAACGGACATCTACGTTTTATGTAAAAATGCTTTTTTTCAAAAATGAACTTATACTATAAACCCTATCTACAATTTTGTATTAAAATTATTTTAAATTTTAAAATAATGAAGAAAATCTGGCACGTAAATGAAGACCGCTACACTCGATTAAAAAAAATCATCGCAGTAGAACCGGACATTTGAATTTGTCCGCCTTATGTGTACCAGATATGTTGGGAATACTGTTTGCATGTTGCTTAGATTTTCTTTAAATATCCATAAAAGTATTACTGGAGATTATTATCTTAGTTTACTAGATATTTTAAATGGAATGGGCACTTTTATTATCACAACGTATAAACGGATATCAGGCAGATGTCTTCTTCTACGTCAAAGATTTTTCAGAGTAAAAAAAGACATCTAGGTACATTATTTCAGTAAACCAACGACATAGCGATAAAACCTGTTACATAATTCATAAAGAAGGTTATTTTAATGCATCATAGAATATTTGGTATTAATCGAAAAAACTAAACTCTCGAAATGACCACTATTTTTTACAAAATCTGCTCTCCTGTAAAATTGCGATTTTGTAGATATCCGTTTTCTACTTTGCTGCCATCGATTTATGACTACAACATAACATAACATCACGCCTTGTTTCCCCGAAGGGTTGGGCAGAGGTGTACCTCTAGCAGGTACACCCATATTTGGCCTTTTTTTTTTTTTTAATATCTGTATTTATGACTACTTGTTGACAATTTTTTTGCGTTCACAAAACTAATGTTTTGAAATTTTCAAAGGTGAGGATTGTGTGGTGAAGGACACCCCTGAAAGGATAGGCAAAGTTGTAGCTATAGTACACCCACATTTTCGAACCAATGCACGGTGGTCCAAGCGCCCTACAAGCGTGGTGGTCATAAATACCTTACTTTATTAAATGAGATTTTTCTGAAGAGTAAATAATAAAAAATACTTCACAAATGTACATTAATGCTTTATTTACATAAGTTAATACTTAATATACAAAAAACTCTACAATATGTACTGTTCATATATAAATATAAAATGGGACAATAAATCTCAAATATTGACTATTAAATAGTCAATATTTGAGATTTATTGTCCCTCGTTCGGAAATACATCTGAATATTTTTTATAATTAATTCGAAAAGTAAACAAAAAAAAATTACAGATAGTTATGAACAGTAAACTGGTGTCTAAACTTTCACTGATTCATGCTGTATTACCAGTAACCATGAACGTAAGTTACGTGTAATTATCACAGTACCTACCTATCTTTACTAGTAGTTCTGTGAACAGTAGACCTCGCGAGCACAAACTTTTTGGCAACAATTAACCGCTTAGCTTGAGGCTTATATTTAAGTGAAAGAATGACGTTCACGCCTCAACCTTTTAAGAAAATATTAAAGTTCTATGTTTACCTATGCGTGTACGTAAGTTTTATTTATTACTTTGTAGTTCAATAAAAGCTTGTTTAAAAAAAGTATTTTACTTTATTTTATTCTAACATTCGAATTTGATAAAATATGTGTTCTATCACCTTATCACCTTATGTGAGCTACCGCGTAAAGTTGAGGTATTCCTGTGCCCACGTTCCGGCACTTTCATCAGACCCTAGACGACACCTTGGGCTAACGTATCTACTTGTCAAAACAAATCGAAATGGCCTAAACACAACGGGGGCTCCCTTGTCTAGTTAAGGAGTCCAGTATAGTGACCTTCCAGATCCATCATGAAGCCCTGGACTACACCTTGGGCTACCTGGCAAGACAAAACCGACGAACGCAAAAACAACAGGGCTATCTCATTTACACTGCACCTAGTGTAAGAACACTTGTCAAGTGAGTCCAAAAATGATGGCGATGGTTCTACCTTGCTTGGTTGAGGAGTTCCCATGGCCACCTCCCGGATATGGAGCCGGATGATGGCATCAGAACCCAGAACCCTACCATTCATTCTTAAATCGGGCCTCAAACTAATCTTATCTGTATCTGTGTATCAATGCCTTCCGGTTTAGATAAGGTTCACCCCCATTTTCGCCACCTCAAACATCGTTATAATTGAAATAATGTCTTTTCATGAAACTCCTTACCAATGACTTATCACTGAAAATGGAGTAAATTTTATCGAAACCGGATGGCATTGATACACACAATTCCTTGCACTTAACTTTACTTTCGAATGCCATCCGATTTAAACTACTTCTACTATTTTTTTTTAATTTTTGTTTAAAAACTGGGAATAAAGTGTTTTTTAGCGAGTTTAAAGGGTTGTTTCTCAGAAACTGCCCAGCAGGATCGGATGGCATTTTTTTTACAACATAAAGTGGTACCAATAAATAAGCTCACCAATTTTGAAGCGGTTGCCGCACATTGCCGCACAACTTTTTTTTTCAAAATTCGTGGGTGCGACAACGGCCCGCAAAAATTTTTACATTCCAAAAAATTTTATGCTTTGCCCCCCCCCCCATATCTCCGCCCCCGCCCATTCGGGGGTCCATTCACACGGTACGGGGGGTTCGGTATCACTTCAAGACCCAGATTACCACTCGCCATCCGGTAGCCTCTCTGATAAAATTTTACGTGCCATTGCTTTAACTAGAATGAACCGCGATGACATCCTTTTTTCTTATCAAAAAACGCACAAATAAGGGGTCCGTAGTTGGAATGAATAATAATCCCAAGACCAAACTTTAACATTGTACTTAAAAATATGTTCTCCCATACATTCCAACCGCAAGAGTAAGTTAGTCGATTATTACCTCGTAAACTTGTAAAGCATACTTAGCTGTGATAGTTTTCCTTTTAATTTCGCTAATATATCCCTAAATCGAAAAAAAGTTTTCACACACCCACACGACACACCATAACAAGGGACAAACGAGAAAAAAAAATTACGTGTAGGGAGGGGAGATAGCCTAAAAAAGAAACATGATTTTATTTTATGACTTATATCGGCGTGATTAATATTTGTCTATACGGGGTGGCAGGGACATCGACGCGAAGCCGGTTACCATGGATTCAGTACATGATTCTGAACCCCCCTGCATTGAAATTTTTCGTCGGTTATTTAAAAAAAAATCAGCTGCTCCATACATTTTGACCGCGTAGGTATTGCACTTTTCTATGAAACAGCTGTTTTTTTTTTAAATAACCGACGAAAAATTTCAACGCAGGGAGGTTCAGAATCATGTACTGAATCCATGGTAACCGGCTTCGCGTCGATGTCCCTGCCACCCTGTATAATTATATTACACCCATACCAAATTACAGCTTTCTAGTACTAAGATTATAGACAGAAAGATAATTATGGCAAAACCATATCAGTTCCTTGTTGACTACAGAACCCTAAAAACCAGACAAATTATGAGTAAAAACTTTGTAGGCCAGCTAGAAAAATTAACAAATACGAGTAGGTTTAAATAAATAGCGAGCAATTTACTGCATTTGAGGAGATATTCTGCTCATTCATGCCGAAGATTCTCATCAGATCTTCACCAAATTTTTTTGAGACCATCTTTAAGTTACTATCTTCCAAATGAAAAAAGAATATCCAGGCGGAGATATCCAGTAGCCCCCATTTTGGAGGAAGTACCCCTTCAATCCAAAATTCCCGACGACAAAAAAATTGTTATATCTGTATGCCACGTTTCATCCAGATCGGTTGTAAAATACGACCTGTAGAGGAGTACGTACAAACTGACACGAAAGCAAATTTTGCCGCTTCGCTCGCTACGCTCGCTCGGTCAATTATAGAAATGTCAAAAGGGTTTCTTTTGCGAAATACTCGTGACTTTCGCAATCCTAATGTTATTAGGCTGTTATACACCACTCTGGTTCTAAGCAGACTCGAGTCCAGTACCTGTGTCTGGCACTCTTATACCGACCCAAGCACTGATGCTTGAAAAGGTACAGAAAACCTTCTTAAGATGCCTCTTCCAGAGGTTATATCATTACTTTCCCTTTATGTACCCTACCAACTATCTTTTAAGGATGTTGGGCTTTAATTTGTTGGAGGTGAGAAGAGGCCTTGACTGCCCAGACCCCCATGGTCTTTTCTGCCGACTATTTGTGCCCGATACATCGGACACCGTCCCAGCCGCACAATCTATTGCGCAACTGTCATCCAAAACTGTCGCCAGAGCTGAATCTCCAGTGTGTCGTACTTTGAAGATGCTCAACGCATTTCTGACTGCTAACCCTGAATGTGATGTGTTTGCGGATGAATGGAATAAAATTATGCGTATATATATCTGGTGTTTTGTGAGAGAACGTAAGGAACGCAAGGGAGTCCACTGCTCCATGTTAGTCTAATTAAAATATACACAACAAAATTGTCAATATTAATGTTTTTTATGTTTCTATGTTAATTACTGTAATTGGTGTTGTACCGTTTTAATTAATTAATTAATTATAAATAAACTAGCTTTTTCCCGCAGCTTCGCTCGCGTGGTTGTTGGAAATTATCCCGCGAAAACGTAGTGCCAGGTATTTTAGGTGTTATTCCAGGTTATAAACTATCTGTCTGCCTCATCAAAATCCTATTAGTAGCAAAACATATTGAATGAATACTATCGTGAATTCATGCAAGCCTAGTACTTTTTGTTAGCTTACTGCTCAGAAATTGTGCACAACATCTAATGATTGAAATACTATATCGTGAATTCATATGCGCACGCGTACGCGTACTAAGATTGTTCATACAAACGAATTCCCCCCTTAATGGTCGAATTTTCAAAAACCGGAGGAAGCTGTGTGCAAACATGTTCCTAGTTCGAGTAGTTTCGGCTCTGCGTTGATATGTCAGTCAGTGAGTCAGTCAGTTTCTCCTTTTTTTATATACAGGGTGGACCAAAAACACACGTCATAAAAAAGAATTTAGATTCCTCATGTCTAGGGGTATTCGAAAATACCCCATGTATGTTCCGCGATTTTTTGTAGTTTTCGAGTTATTTTTTTTGTAATATTTTCGAGTTTTCTTGCCGGTGGAGCTTCAAAAATTCAGATACTTTTTTGTAGTGAGTATTTTCCAGTTTTTTTTTTTGCGACAGTATCGCCTTGAATGTAACTTTCATACATAAAATAATAAACTTGCTAACATTCCTGCAAGTTACTTAAAAAAGTATCGATAGCAGGAATTTAAGTTTTTTGTGGTAAGACTGAAATTTTCAACTTCAATTTAAAAATACAAAAATGAGGTTCCATATATTCTAGCTGACTTTAAAAACTATGGAGGTTCCTAAGCTACGCAAAAAATAAAAATAAAGTTAGTACTTAACCTTCTAATAATTCAATGTAATCGGCCTTCGAAGGTTAGGCTAAAAATCCTTTTAAGTTTTAAAACAGGTGGTCCAAATAGTGACGCCATAAAAAAAAACTGGAAAATACTCACTACAAAAAAGACATGAATTTTTGAGGCTCCACCGGCAAGAAAACTCAAAAAAAAAATACAAAAAAAATAATAACTCGAAAACTACAAAAAATCGCGGAACATACATGAGGTATTTTCGAATACCCCTGGACATGAGGAATCTATATTTTTTTATGACGTGTATTTTTGGGCCACCCTGTATAGATAAATAAATTATGTATTTTCCATTATCAGAGAATTCCGATGAGCCCTTTAGAACCATGGAAGAATTTATCCGGTCAACAGACATAGGCATAATAACCTACAGACAATGCAAAGATGTATACGAAGTGAAAATTCCATGGTACAAGTCATTTCCCATAATCGATTTGACGACAAAATAAGAAGTTTCAGCAATATTCCCGAAGCTTGATTGATGACAGCTATAATTCAATTGAGCACCTAATGTGGTGGTGCATGCAGAAACGTAGTTATTGTGTCAGATACAAGGTAATGATACAACCTTGAAATTCTACTACGAACGAAAACGAATTAGTTGTTCTATACATACAATAAAATTCGTTACGTTCACATAATTTTCATAAATTAGAATAGGTAAATTCGTGCTTGCCACGTTTTGGCACGACTAAGTCAACCTTAAATAATTGATGTACTTACCTGTTTAATTAGGTAAATAAGATCCTATCAAAAACATAAATGTGAAAATTGGGAGCCAAGTTCAATATTAAGAATAGGCTTTGTTGTCGACTTCGCCCAAAAAAAGAATTGAGATCTAAATGGGTGCCAAGTTCTGTAGATAATCCTGAAATTTATTTATAAGAATATCCAACATTCTAAAATGAATTGAAAACACAAATTCTTATTTTTTTCTGCTATAACAATGGTAGCTATTTAGAAATATAACTACTCAAATTTGAACAGTCGTATTATTTACACAACGCAACGTGCGTTGCGTTGTGTAAATAATACGACTGTTAGGATAAATTGAAGCCTAAGATTTGACTTGGCTAGTTTTTACATACAAGGTATCTTGTATTTGGCTAATATACCTATTGAATTAGCCCGTGACACTAAATTGCTTGTCTGACTATAGTGCGTGAATTATAATCTTTGGCGATTGGTAGCACTGTTCTGTCAGTCACCATTTTGAATTCTATTGGTTATTATTATTGAAACTAAGATTGAAAGCAATGGTGCCAACATGACGGCAAGGGCCAAGTTATAGTGAACTGTATCCTAATTACGTAATACACACGATCAATCAGAATTTTAACGTTTTGAAACAGATTCCTTATCCATTGCTTCATAAGTTCGTAAAAAAATCTGCTTAATAACGTAAATAGCGCAATGAATATTGTAAACCTGTCAAAATGAAACAGATTAGGCGGAATCGTTAACGAAAATGTGTTGCGTAATTAGATAGCATGTCTGTAACTATTCGATAGGCAATTCCATGAATTGGCAAACTAGCCAATTCA
The DNA here is from genome assembly GCA_948150665.1 of Conistra vaccinii. Taxonomy (NCBI): domain Eukaryota; kingdom Metazoa; phylum Arthropoda; class Insecta; order Lepidoptera; family Noctuidae; genus Conistra; species Conistra vaccinii. The sequence continues at coordinate 8,315,606 of OX411318.1, read as the reverse complement.
TGGAATTGGCTATCGAATACTTACAGACACACAGTCAGACACTTACAGACACTTAATTCTGTATTTTTTTTGAGATTACGTAATATTTTTGAAAAATTATTGCGTAAAAATAAAGCCATTGGTCACGTGACATTGACCGCGAGTCAATGAGGGACACATCACGACCACTACCTACTAGCTACGAGGGAATCCCCAGTAGAGTAATTAAGTTTTTAAACGCAGCTATAGATGATTTAGGAACCAACCTAAAAGAAAATCTTCTGGAATTATCTAAAGCAAAAAACATTTTTTTATTAAAAAAAAAATCTTTTGCTGAGGCCCCTCAACCCCCTTGTAGAAGCTTCGCGACCCACACTACCTTAGCCATTCTCTACCAGTCAACCATGTGTAGTGAAGAGATAAGATGGGAGGTGCTTTGAGTGAGAGGAGATAATAATAATAAAAAATATTTAAAGATATAAAATTGCATTATAAATAAAATGGGCACACAAGTACATAAATAGATTATAAACTTATAATACAAATATAATTTTGTAAATATTCAAAAACGTTGTTAATTAAGTCTATCGAATATTATAATATTCCGACAGGAGTAATAAATAAAGTAGGTAATAGATAAAGTAAAAAAACTCGCATATTTGACAGAATGAAAGACTTATAAGAAGTTACTTATAAGTCATTTGAGCCGCCATTGTCTCAGAGTACTTGAGAACTTAAAATTCCCGTTTTTGCATAAAAATAAACCACAAAAACATTACCAATTGTTTTTTATAAATCTGTCAACTAGCCTATTGTAGTTCCACAAAAAATAATAAAACGTTAAACCGGGTGAGCGAATCCGCAGAATGAGGGTAGACTTTTATCAATTATTATTTTGCCAGTTAATGTATTATCAGTTAAATTACTTTGTCAATAGCATGCTCTTTTTCACAAAGAAATCACTTTAATTCTTACAAGGTCCATCATGCTTTCCATTTCATAAAGCTGATTATTCAAATCGGTTTTGTTATTTGCTAAAATCGCACAGTTGTAGTGGCAATATGAAGGAGGTTGATTTAAATTTTGAAAACATGTTTAAAATTGCAACATTTTTTTTGCGTTTAAATGGATCTCATCCGTCTATCGCACGGGATATACGGTGGAAAGTTCGATTCACAATCATCATGATAAATTCATTCTGCTTTGGTAGTTTGCTCTTTCGTTCCATCTTTTATCATGACATTAAATGCGGATTATTTGCTGAAGCCAGCAAGAACGGCACGATGGTTATCGTATCGTGTACAATTGCCCTTAAATATATTGTGCTTCTGTATCATGAAGAATCTATTAAAGAACTCATTAACACCCTGAAAAGGGACTACGAAACAGCCCAGGAGTCTAGAGAAGACAAGGATTTAGTAGTCCAGTATGCTAAACGAGGTGTTACCGTTTGCAAATTTTGGCTCGTTTTCGGTTTCGGCACTTGCACTATTTTCCCAATAAAAGCTTTTGTCCTAATGATATATTATTACTGCAAAGGAAAATTCGTTCTTGTTCCTCTCTTTGACTTAACGTATCCTGAACCGATAGAAAGCTATAAGAATGAACCGTTAATATTTTGTCTGTTATTCACTTTCACTTTTATATTCGATTCTTATGCTGCGTCGATGTACGTAGGGTTCGATCCTTTGGTACCTATATTTATGTTACATACATGTGGACAAATTGAGTTGCTTAATCGACGCATCAGTGTATTATTCGTCGAGACCGAAAATAACAAAGAAATTGAAGAAGGATTGAAAAAGATTATTTCAAAACTGCAGGACCTTTACAAGTACGGCAATCAGTGTCGTTTTGGTGATGAGATGAATCATGTTTTTGCTTAACATTGAAATCCATACTTTATTTTACAGGTTTGTGGATCGCGTGAAAGATAACTTTTCTATGTTATACGAATACAACATGAAAGCAACTACATTTTTATTACCACTAACTGCATTTCAAATACTCGCAGTAAGTAAACTAGTACTAGATTATTTTGATTATACCTATCTATACATTCTATAAGTTTAATAAGTTTAAGTTTCAAAAACTGTAACCCGACAACGGGAAAATGAGATTGATCTAAAAAGTACGCAACAAGAAAATATTTCAGACAGAAATCAAGACATAGGTACTAAAAATGGTCAAGATAAAGCCGTGGTGGTCGCATGCCTGTATACCATGTGGATGCCAGGAACACCCTCAAAATTATAATGGCATGCGACTTGACCATTTTAGTACCTATGTCTTGATTTCTGTCTGAAATATTTTCTTGTTTCGTACTTTTTAGATCACTCTTATTTTCCCGTAGTCGGTTACAGTTTATGAAACTTAATTTTTTATTTTATACTTTACGGTACGACAACGTAAATAAAAGTGATCCAATATGGCAGTAAGTAACCTATTTTAAATTCAAATAGTAGTGCATAGTGCCTTGAACGAAACCATAACCCGATTTGTTTCGACGCCAACACCATTTATCGATCTTCAAAGAAATCGAAAATATAAAGTATTATTTTGTTGTACTTGTTTTTCTTTTGTGGCATTACAAATCGTTGCTATTTAGTAACATTTGATTAACTGCGAGTTGGTATCATCCCGTGCCGTACGTAGCGCAGCAAATAAATATGTTTAAATAGTTGAAAAATAGCAAAAGTGAGTTTGCTATTTTTCAACTATTTAAACATATTTATTTGCTTTGTAAATAATATATGATATATATATATACATATTTATAATGTGTTCGTCAAGGCCTTTATTTTGATACCAAACATGTCATGATTATGATTGATGTCATGCCGAACATGTCATGATTATCTCAATTTTTTTTTTAGAATTTAGAAATTTATGTGTAAAGTCCACTATATAAAATTTAGGGAGAATTTATATAGCCTATGTCACCCGGACCATTATTACGAATCTATTGATACCTCATTCATCAAAATCTGTTCAGTAGTTTAAGCGCTACGGTGGAAGACACGTAAAAGCAAACACATACATACAATACATTCATACATACATAGACTGCTAAAATCATAACCCTTCCTTTTGGTTTTGCCGTAGTCGGGTAAAAATAGAAAACCAAGTCTTATTTTTATATCGTTTAATGTTAAAAAGATTTCATTTCTAAAGCTATGAAAAACAGCCTCTAACTAAACATTGCAATAATCCGACTACGCGGAATACAAAATGAATTATACACAAATAAATATAATTAATTCTTGCAGGAGCTGCGAGATAATCGGGTAAGCGTCGAGTTTATTTCATTCTTTGTCGGCTGCATTTTACATTTCTACATGCCTTGTTACTACAGCGACCTTCTCATGGAAACGGTAAGACTATAATTATACAGAAAATTCATAAATATCCTGTTACCGGAAAGATACTTCGGTTAACATCGACTTAGACTAACTGAATAGCTTCGCTGATTACTTAATGCATTTAGTTATTTTGTTTAGTACATTGTTTTTAGTGTTCATGGACTTTCTGACCGTCTTTTTCCATAGGAACCTACTACGCTTTGGAATGGGCAAATATCTCCATATTTCTGACTGACCGACTCCTTGACAATCCAAAAATGCCTGTAAATGGTTCATTGAAATAATTGCTTTGAGTTTGAGTTATTAACTAACAAATAGCTAATTTTTCATATTCTAAATTGGTTATATCTTCATTCCAGAGTGAAAAGTTTCGTCAAGCGATATACTCATCTGGCTGGGAGAAATGTCCTGACAAGCGAGTTCGACAGATTGTGTTGTTCATGATGACGAGGGCCAGAATCCCGATGGGGATCACTACGGTGTTTTACGTGATTAATCTCGATACCTTCGCTGAGGTAGGTTACTGTCCGACAGAATTCCTTGGCGTAGTCGTTTGAAAATGGACCGCGTGCTTTCATTTTTAATACTTTGGCACATTAACCAACTTCCAAAAAGGAGGAGGTTCTGTTCGACTTTATGTATGTTTTTTTTTTGTATGTTCACCGATTTATTTAATGTTATCAAGTTACATTTAATAAAATTGTTTTAAATAGAAACAATTTACTACTTTATGTTAGAGTACCTTATTACTTTTAATTAAAAATAGTTTTGAAAGGTTAATCTAAGAATAATTTGCTTTCAGATGTGTCGTCAGTCATACACACTCTTTAGTTTAATGAATGCGGCTTGGGAGTGAAAAGTGTGTGGAAAATGAAAATAACATAATTAACAAGTATTAAGCAAGCACTTAATTTATTTTGTCAGTTAGCATCATTATACCTAATGATGTAACGATATTTGCATCACAATCTGTATTTCATTAATTAAACTGAATTAAATTCCTTATCATATGTTTAACTTTATTATTACACATCCATTGTCATAATTGGGTATAAATTCTGTGTAAAACCAATTATACAAGGCCATTAAAAAAGGATAAGCATTGTCTACTTCGGTGGTTTATCAACATTGGTGGATTTTCCGAATAGTTGTACAGGCACGGACCAACATGAACAATAGGAATGTTGACTGAGGTAAAAAAAAACCTATTTAGTCCGTCAGTCAGATAATAAAAAAATATTAGACATGTATTTTTTTGCTTTATAATATTAATAAAAAATGATCTAAATAAAACGCATTAAAGTTGGGGAGTGGGGGTTCACTACGTCACAATTGAGTATTAAATCTACCGGAGAGCGACATGCAACATTTTGACTCAATGTATTGACATAATCTTTAGAATACGTAAAAAAAATAAAGTACGTCTCCAATATTTTTTAATAAGCTATCTGACGGATAAAAAAAATTTTGTCAACCTCGCTATTACATGTTTAGCAAATAAATTACGAACGCAAATTAGTTGTAGTGCGAAGCATTAAGGTGACGTGAATCAATTAAGTTGCTTTTCTAAAAATTAAAATTTGTAGAAAATTTTAGTGAAAGGTATCCTATACAATTTTTAAGATACTTTTGTTCTTGGGACCCATCGAAATATTTATTTAAATATAAAGGGGAATGTGCTCGCAAACTAACTTTAAGGCTGCCTGTCCACCGGAGCGGAGAGGAGAGGAGCGGAGCGGAGATATGTCAATATTAACCAATAGAATCAAAACTCCGCTCCAGATGTGCGATTCTATTGGTTAATTTTGGCACATCTCCGCTCCTCTCTTCTCCTCTCCGCTCCAGTGGACAGGCAGCCTAAAGGTTAATAGGTTGGTTGCCACCCTGATTTCTAAATTACCTACCTAACTCACGTGTGAATCTATGAGGAAAAATACAAACAAGGTATTATACATTACACTCCTTTTGGGCAGTCGTGTAAAAAGAACATTTGCATAAATGCTATTTTCTCACAGTTTTAGGGGTATGAGGAACAGGGTGTAAAGTTCACTCATCCACCATAGAAAAGGGAGGATCCTCCAACCAGACGGGTTGTTATGTCTGGCGGGCAACTGCCCATATGTTGATTTCGGATAGTCTTATCTATGTTATTCGCTCAGTAAACTCTAACTGCGAGATGTAGGAATTGTGTGACGTCATGTCTTTTTGTTTCGTAGTTTTTGTATGTGGCGGTCTAACCGCTACATCACTCCCCTCCGGAGACCGGAGGTCGATAGTGGGCTGAGTCTTGGATCTTGCGATGCTTCACAGTGCCAGCTGTGGTTCCAGTGAGTCGGAACCGGGTGCCGCATAGTTCACGGTGAGTCGGAACTGTCTGCGGTGATTCCCCAGTGAGTCGGGGAGGCGCTGCGTCGTCATCCAGTGAGTCGGATGTGGTACAGCGCCGGGTTTTTGGCTGACTGCTTGCGTCGACCAGGAGAGGGTAGAATAGGCTCTGCTTGTGAGACCGGCCGGAAGTGCAGGTGCTGTGCCAAGGTTGCTGATGAGGCTGAGGGTGATGACCAGGAATACGCGTTCGCTGCATGCTGGTGGTCAGGATACCCGTTGAAGCCGTGGGTGCTGGCTGGCTGTGTGACTCGCCTCACGAAAGCTTGCGGGAGTGATGATGATGACGTCACGCTGAAGTAGTTGCACGAAGGCTGCGTTGACGTTCATACTCGGGGTCACCAATTTAGGGGTATGAGGAACAGGGTGTAAAGTTCACTCATCCACCATAGAAAAGGGAGGATCCTCCAACCAGACGGGTTGTTATGTCTGGCGGGCAACTGCCCATATGTTGATTTCGGATAGTCTTATCTATGTTATTCGCTCAGTAAACTCTAACTGCGAGATGTAGGAATTGTGTGACGTCATGTCTTTTTGTTTCGTAATTTTTGTATGTGGCGGTCTAACCGCTACATCACTCCCCTCCGGAGACCGGAGGTCGATAGTGGGCTGAGTCTTGGATCTTGCGATGCTTCACAGTGCCAGCTGTGGTTCCAGTGAGTCGGAACCGGGTGCCGCTCAGTTCACAGTGGGTCGGAACTGTCTGCAGTGATTGCGGCGATAGTGATTGTGGTTCCAGTGAGTCGGAACCGGGTGCCGCACAGTTCACGGTGGGTCGGAACTGTTTGCGGTGATTGCGGCGATTGTGGTGATTGCGGTGATTGAGGTGATTGCGGTGATTGAGGTGATTGCGGTGATTGCGGTGATTGAGGTGATTGCGGTGATTCCCCAGTGAGTCGGGGTGATGTGGCTGAGGGTGATGACCAGGAATGCGCGTTCGCTGCATGCTGGTGGTCAGGATACCCGTTGAAGCCGTAGGTGCTGGCTGGCTGTGTGACTCGCCTCACGAAAGCTTTGCGGGAGTAATGATGATGACGTCACGCTGAAGTAGTTGCACGAAGGCTGCGTTGACGTTCATTCTCGGGGTCACCAATTTAGGTGTATGAGGAACAGGGTGTAAAGTTCACTCATCCACCATAGAAAAGGGAGGATCCTCCAACCAGACGGGTCGTTATGTCTGGCGGGCAACTGCCCATATGTTGATTTCGGATAGTCTTATCTATGTTATTCGCTCAGTAAACTCTAACTGCGAGATGTAGGAATTGTGTGACGTCATGTCTTTTTGTTTCGTAATTTTTGTATGTGGCGGTCTAACCGCTACACAGTAAAGGATCTAAGGAAAACCGTTCCTTTTCATTTAAATGATAATGATAACTAACTAACATAGGTTGGTAAGTACCTACCTTTTCTTATAGGTTTCATTTATTGGTAATAATTATTCAATTAGCTGGTACAGTCAAGATAAAAAACACACGTATTCCCCGAAGGGTATAGGCAGAGGTGTACCTATAGTACATCCACATTTCGCCAGTTATGTTTAAGTCCCAGGTAAAAGGGGCGAGCTTATTGCCATCAACGGGCACAAAATAAAAAAATCCTAATCTGTGCAACGTTCTACGTGTTAACAAACTTTTTGGCTTCTTTACAAAAGTTCCACAGATTACAGTCAATGTCTATTCATTAGCATCTGCTAGTGACCTGGTGACAGTAATTATTTCTCAACGCTGCTCAGGATAATGCCGGTGTAATGAGATTCCGTTGAGAGTGGACGACAAAATATCCGACGGGGGCTGCACGAAGCCAAACTTTCTCTAAAACTAACACACTGTTCATCTCATAACCCCAGCATAAAAAAAGTACGTATAACTTTGCAGATTAAGGCCTGTATTCTAAACAAAGTTTGAGTAAGAAAGCAAGAAAATAAATTTATTTGACCCAGATTTTTAGGCACACAATATAAGAACAGAGGGGAGATTTGTATTGAATCTGACAGTTTTTAAAACGAGATTTGTGCCTGAGCATTGTAATAAAATACGGGCTTAGGCCCGTATTTTATATAGCTTAGGATTTAGGAATTTTATATTATTTTCCTCCCTAGCCTTCAGAAGATTTAAAATAAAATGTGTGCGGACGGGGGACCTCCTTCAGGAACAAAGTTCCTTACGCGATATTCGCACACATACACACACTCGTAGATAATAGAAAGAGACAGAGAGAGAGAGAGAAAGTCGCATGGAGGGAGCATAACGCTTTTTCGTTACGTGATGATTTTTACCAGTCAACTCCTACCGCAAGCCGCGTTAAAAAACTTAAAGTTCAACTTACACACTTTCGTTCCAAAAAATGTTCATCAAGAAACCGCACGAGTAGCATTATTTCTGTAGGTAAGTCCGCTAGTTCGCTACAAACTATGCGCTTTATATATAATCTTTGCTTCAAAGCCACTTATGTTAAGGTTGAAGTGGCATCCTAAAAAAGAATATCGAAGCATTTTTTTTTGCAACAGTTCTGGATTGTGTATTTTAAGCACAAAGTATTAACAGAGGACAAGGATTCTTAATTAAGCCATTTAAGTTACATTTTACCAGTAACTTTTTCTAAATATGTAGGTCAGAGCAGGTACGACATTTTCACTTGCCGATACAGCAAAATTCTAAGCAATTACAGCATTATAACAAAGGGCCAAGTCTACTAGTCGTTAGTTTTTGACCGATTTGCCATACAAAATCTGTCAAAAACTGTCACAATGGAGAGACCATTGTGACGTTTGTAAATTAATAGACTTGGCCCCCAGAGGGCCGTAATATATTAACGTTGATACACTTTGAACCAATGAGGTTTAACCTCATTGCTTTGAACGGTGCTAAGCTAGCGAGTTCTTTCCTAAACTATAAAAAGAATTGGAGTACGGTAACGGAGCTCTATTCTATAAACCAACTGTTAGACGCAGCCATTAGGACTTGAATTTGAGCAGTTCGTATTGAAAAATGTGATTATGGCAAATGTGTCTTGCCAACGGTCGCGTTTCATTCATAGCATTTCATGAGCTATTTTTTTTTTTTGTTACCCTATATTGTGTCCCACTGCTGGGCAAAGGCCTCCCCTTTCTCCTTCCAAATCACTCTGTTTTGTGCGGTTTCAGGCCATGTTGGCCCCGCAAACACCTTCGCCGCGGTCTGCCTCGACGGCGATGTCCTCCTTCAGGCGTCCAGTGAGTGACGATCCTTGCCCATGAGCAAAAAAAAAAAAAAGTATATAAATGAAGCCGCAAAAGCGTAGCTGAAGCCCTTTTTAACAAACTGAATCAACTTACAAACATAGACAAACTGCTGAAAAAGGAAACCTTGACCTACAGGCTCATCCGACATTTGTTAGCCGATAAATGGGTTTCTGTTAGGGTATAATCTACTTAACCTTGGTCAACATACCCTTACCATCGGCTCCGAAAAACAAAGTAAACGGATTTAAAAATTAGATGAGGTAGGTAGCGTAGATAAAGATAAGAAACTGCATATTATACTAACCTGAAGCGCTTAACAGGTAAACAATGAAAATTCATGCTAAATATTAAGTGGCTTACCGCGGAACACTTTAATAGCTACTTAAAAGGTTTCACAGAGATTCTGTGCATGTAATAAGCAGCCGCTTTTGTGAGAAAACGTTTGTAATACGCTCCTAAATTCCTTTGGTACGATGAGGAGCATTTGAAAGCTGCCTCAAATTCGTGCCATCGCTCAGGTGTCACTCTACATTGCGTTCATCATGAAGTGCTGTTGAGATTTTATCGTACAATATTAATCTTTTTATTACAACAACGTATTTTTATACAATATGGGGACCATGATAATACAATAATTTAAACTAGGAATTCTTGATAACATTTCTAGTGTGTATACAAAAATTTAATCAAATATTTCCAATAGTTTAGTCACTATAGCCAGTTGGTTGGTTGGCAAAACCCATAGCCATAACCCATAACCTATAGCTACTACTCGTATTTAGTTTGTTTGAAAAAAATATTTTTCAATTATTTTATAGTTTCACAATACTCCTAGCACTAGTAATATTGCCAGTATTTTTATTTATTATTGTCTTGTTATTCTCCACATTGTATAAGACTAAATGATTCCGTTTCTTCATTGGAATTATTAAAATATAGAGGAAACTTGAATATTTTGTTCTTGCAAACCTTGCGGTAACAACGATATTAACATATTTTATTTTGCTGGCTTCTGTAAGATTTATGTGCTTACATAAATCATTGCTTGCTTCCTGCAAGCGAAGAGAAAAGAATTTCGAGTGGATTCTACTCACTCCTAATCTCAGCTTTCAGTCCTAATTGATATCGATTTGTAATGGAGCACTACAGGATTAGCAGATTAGGCAAAACTAAGACTTGCTGGAACTGAAGGCGAACGTATGATTTATCTAGAGCACACGTATTTGACGGCCTTTGTAGTATTTTTATTAAAGTTAATGGTAAGTTAAAGTATTAGTTTTAGTAATCTGTGCAAATACATTTAAAAATATGACTACAGTTTTTAACCGACTTCAAAAAAGGAGGAGGTGTCTCAATTCGACCGTATATATTTTTTTAATGTTTGTTCGCGAATAACTTCGTTGTTTATGAACCGATTTTGATTATTCTTTTTTTGTTTGAAAAGATAAGTTCCCGAAGTGGTCCCATATAAATTTTATTAACTTTGCTTGGATAGTTTTTGAGTTAACTTCAATAATACATATTTTTCCCACTTAGTTTATATGGATGATAATTATGATGATAACTTCCTGTCACTGATATTTGCATAGCAAGTAGTGGTATTCGAAGTTGTGTGGGGGAACTAAAAAGTGAAAAATAAAAACTTTTTATAAACCAATAAAAACCGACTTCCAAAAAAACAACAAAGTGAAAAATAACTTTAATATCGGAAGTCGGTGGCAAAAAACAAAAATTCAAAACCAAAGACACCGACTTCCGAAATTAAATTAATTTTTCACTTTGTAGTGTTTTTTTTGGAAGTCGGTTTTAATTTTTTTATATAAGTTTTTTCTTTGTGGTGTGACTTTTCCTTTATATCAGAGACTGAGTTCTGGGTTTTATTTTTTGACAAAATAATTCAATTTAAATTTATTTGCTTTTATCGACTCGTTTGGTCCATATCAATCATGAAGCCCCTGCTTCTCATGTCTTTGTTTTACGACGGTGCCGAGTATGATTTTGCCCGATTTATGCACAATAATTTTATTTTATAGCGTTGTAAAAATGTCGAGTATCCTTCTTTGGTCCTGACTCTACCGCTGTATGTCGGACATTCAATCATTTTTTAATATTATATCCTGTCATTTTACAGCGGTATAAAAAAAGAAAATGTATACCAAGGGATGTAACTACCTACTGCCGTCAGAATGAAAAGTTCATTGTTCATCAACCCTACGATTGAAAATTTGACAGTTATTTTATATATAATTTTATTTAGGTATTACTAATTATTTACTTCCATAGTAAATAATTAGTAATACCTAAATATACCTATTTACTTCAATCAAATGCGACCGCGACCGCGTACCGGAAGACGTAGCGTTGGAAGGCCTCCCACAAGATGGACCGATGACCTTGTAAAGGCCGCAGGAATCCGCTGGATGCGGGAAGCACAGAATCGGTCGAAGTGGCGGTGCTTGGGGAGGCCTATGTCCAGCAGTGGACGTCTTTCGGCTGATATGATGATGATGACTTCAATCAAATTGCAAAATTAGGATATAAATATATAATATATACAGGTATATTAGGAGAAGTTAGGTACACCTAATAAATCAAACAATGTATCATTTTATATTTACACAGAATATTAATATTGAAAAATAATCTTTTTCCCACGCATATAAAAACTTTTTAACAACAATAGAGATTACTAAAGATTTATATACATTTATCTGGACTCTAGATAAATGTTTATGTAACTTTTGTTATCTCTTCATAAAGTTAAGATTTCGTAAAGAGATAAAAAAATATTATTGTCTTCACGAAACTACTTTGTTAATAAAATACAATAATATTTTTATTCTCTTTTCATTCTTACGAGTACCTACAAAACTATTAAATACTTTACTACTGTAAAATTACATAATATTAATTCTAATACTCTTATAATATTATTATCACAAATATTTTATAAAAAGTAAATTGCTTAAAAAAATATCGACTATGCAGATTGCAAGCGTGAAAAACTGAACAAAACTCAGTGTAGCAAAATGTTGTTAAGCTAATTGAGTTGGAAAATCTTTTCTTTTCCGCGTTAACTGAGACAACGAGAAGACAGTAAGTCACAACTGGTGAATTCAGCTCTGTAAGCTATTTCCTTTATAATTTTTAACATGCCATTATAAATAACCACGGTAACCGCAGTGTCCTAAGTACACTAAAAATACAGATTTTGCCAGATGTTTATCTATAATACACACGGCAAGTAACTACGCGTTCCAGAATCAGCGACAATGAAAAAGATAAGGATAAAACTCCAGCAAGACCTCGCCAGTTATATCTACTCGTATGTAAATATTTGAACAATCTCCGTCCGGGAACTCACTGCGAAGCTGAACTACGAGAATTATTCATTACATAGCCACGTTTCCATTCTTTCAAAGACAAAAAATCAAAACTAACATTTTTAGAAGGACCTTCGGTCTTACTACATCTAAGGATCATTCTATGAACACGTTTAAGTAACTTTCAGCCTCTTCGCGCTAACACTTAACACTGATCATCGCAGGGTGATCAGATACAACACTGCAAAAGCAAACATTTTTAATAATACAGATTCATTAAGTTACTTCACTTAATCCAAACATCCCACGTATAGTTGAACAGACTAGGAGCAGCTAAGGGGTTCCTGAAAACCGGCATAATTCTAGGAATCCTTTTCGCCACCTCTGTTTCCAACAGAGCCTGCAAGCACGGTATCAAGTCCGGATAACTGGCGGATAAATCCGTTGTTTCACAGGGATCCTCTATTATATTGTAAAGACATACCGTTCCTGAAAATTAAACATGCAGTATTATTGGCTAAGTCCACATTTTGATAGCTGTTTGATACCAAGTCGTAATGTCATCGGTTTATTACTCCTTGGTATCAATATGCAGCTATCTAGAAGCAATGGATTAACAGATACACTACATATTGTTGTGGCAATAATAACTACTACGGTTTTCAGACAGTGCGCTACCATGTATATTATTAATGAGAAACTGAGACTGAAAATTCTAGTTGAAAGTTCTAGTCTGAGACAGAGCATTTCATGAGAAAACTCACCGTTACCAGGATGACATGTAGCAGCCGAAGATGTATCGCATTTAATTGTTGTTTTGTTTCTCAGACTCAAGTCATCAGTATTGAAGGTCATGCCAACCGAGTCAAGTACACCGTACACGGTACTGCTTTTAAGAGTTTCGACATAAGACGGTGGACTGCCAATCATGCCTGTGAGATTAGTGCCATGGTATGTACTGTAACTCTGAACAACGTCACCCGTTACCAACTTAAACTCTCCATAAATTATTGAAGCATATCCTGTGCTATCGTCGATTTCATACATTTCGATTCTTTGAGAAGGTAAGTTAGAGTTTATGCTGTCCCACTGGTCGATTCCATCAATGTCTGTGGGAGCTTTTACACCAGCAGCACTCAATAAAGTTGGCAGCCAGTCTGTGACGTGCATGTAACCATCCCAGTAATGACTTGTATTGTTCAAGTGGGTACTCCACACCAAGCCAACAACTCTCACGCCTCCCTCATAAGGTGTCATTTTAATTCCCCTCAGGGGATAATTTGAAGCGTAGTTATTATACTGGCCGACTGTCATACCTCCATTGTCTGATGCGAACACTATTATAGTGTTGTCTAAAATTCCCTTATCAGATAAAGCTTGGACAATGTCACCGACGCTGTCATCGAGTTTTTTTACCATGGCTGCAAGGAAAATTGACTTATCAGATTGAAGAATCATAAAAACATCACAACCATATTGGACTGAGTAGCGGCACAGAAATTAAACTCTGCGTGTGTAGTGTTTTTATTTCCCGTTTACAATAAAGTACCTATATTTTGTTGTATTGTACACGCGGATGTTGTGAGAGTCTTGGTAAGAATCAAAAAGACATACTTCGGCAGGGTGTTGCTCAAATTATTATTGAGCCCTCAAATTCCTTGGGTATAATATTTACCTGCAAATATCCTCCTCTCGGGTGACTCGACGTGTCTCATTTTCCTGACTTCTTCTGGCGGTGCTTGCAAAGGGACACCCTCGTTGCTTGCATGCGGAGCGTTGTGCGCAACCAATAGGAACAGGGGAGACAATGTGTCATGATTCTCGATAACTGATAAAAAAAACGGGTCTACCCTGTTATAGCAGAACTTTTTATGTCATAATATTATTTTGCATAACAGCTGATAGCATAAACTTCATTTCGCAGAAAATCGTTTGGCATACACTCATTTATCATACATTCAAAACTCGAAAACTTATAATTTTGTAAGTTAGAATCATCTCTAAGCATAAATTTCATATCCATAATAATTAAAAAGTAGAACCATCATATCGCAGCAAGTTCACAGTCAGAATCATCTTTTGGCATACATTTCATATAGTCATTAAAAAGTAAAATTATCATATCTCAGAAAGTTTACAGTTATTATCATCTTTTGGCATACTTTTCATATCGATAGTCATTAAAAAGTAGAATTAACATATCTCAGAAAGTTTACAGTTAGAATCATCTTTTGGCATACTTTTCATATTGATAGTCATTAAAAAGTAGAACTATCATATCTCAGAAAGTTTACAGTTATAATCGTCTTTTGGCATACATTTTATATCGATAGTCATTAAAAAGTAGAATTATCATATCTCAGAAAGTTTACAGTTAGAATCATCTTTTGGCCTACATTTCATATCCATACTGAAATACTCATCTATGACATGCAAACAAGCATACACCATGCATGCAGCATGCAAACATGCAAACAAGCATACACCATGCATGCAGCCTTCAAGCAAGCATGCAACATTCAGCAGGCTTGGTTTCTGTCACGGCTCCGGCGCTGCGAGGGTCGGAGGGGCGAGGCGGCCCCATGCAAGCTTATCGTCGCAGATGATTTTAACGCTCACCTCCGCAGCTTCCAGCCTCAGCCATGGCGGCGAGCATTACAGCCACCTCCTCAGCTCGCGGGCCGCCTCGCCCCTCCGCGCCTACGCAGGCTTAACACTCTAGGGGTAGAGCAGACAAGACTACATGGAGTCGATTTGCAGCGATTCGTTTCTGTCACAAACTTTTGTAGCACAACATTTAACGTTTTCAGACAATACTTTAATTTTAAGTTAAGATGCAATTTTATAGAAATGGCAATACGCCTAATAAAATTTGGCAATACGCCTAATAAAATTATTCCAAATTAAATTCTGCCATCTTCAAGTAGCCAGTATGCCAAGTGAAATTGTATCAAATAATTGTCGCTCTAAATAAACGTTATGCTAAACGAATTTATGCGGAATTTAAACTTTGCCAAAGGTAATTATGCAAAATAAAATTCTGCCATCGTAAATTCGGGCATAAAAACATTCGGCCAAAGAATATTATATTAAATATTTTTTATGCCTTAAAAATATTCGTTTAAAGAAGATTATGCCAAGTGTTTTATGCCAAATAAACGGAGCATCAAGATTCTGCCATATAGAGGAAACCCTTAAAAAACAAATAGGTAAAACGAATTGCAAGAAAACTCGATGGATTATTTTCGGTTGATCGATTGATTGTTCCAGACGGAATATCATTCTTATCTTATTTCGCTGTCTGCAATGTTACTAACCTAACCTAACGAGTAACGTAAATATAACGAACACGATAAAAAATTTAGTCTGGTTTGCATAATATGAATAAATACAAGAATTTTCAAGTGTTGACAATAATGATCATTTGCATGAGCCTTGATTCTTTTATTTACATTTTGTCGTCATTAAATAATTCACTAACCAGTGTGGTACTGGTATTCAACATTTTTACCAGCAATAAAACTTACCTGACTTGGCATGTTCTGTGTAGACGTCGGTGATATAACCCTCAACGTCCCATGCTGGGGTTTGGTTTCTAAATAAGGATAAACCAGAAACTTGGCCGACGGTCCACTAAAAACAAGATTGTACAAATTAACAGACAAATTAGGATTACATCTCGTAAAGTGTTCTAGATAAAATTATTATGTAGTTGCACTTTCAACCCATAGTTCACACCTTTACGATGTTTTGAGTGAAAATCGAACAGAATCGGACCCAGTTTACTACCTTGGAAAATACCTTAGTTAAAGACTGTGTAATCCTCTATCCTCTTGCTTCCAAATGGAAGCAAGAGGATAGAGGATTACACAGTCTTTAACTAAAGTATTTTAAATATATTATTTCACAAAATAAATAATAATATAAATATATTATTTCACATAAATAATATAAATATATTATTTCACAAAAATTACAAGAATAGCTTCAAACAATTCAAGTTCCTCGTGTCTCTACACCCATTTATGTTTCCCACTGGGAGTATTGATGTATATTAAGCTTAAGTTAATTCTAGAAATATTCCCAAGGAATATGTTTTTTTAAGTTAACTACGCCGTTATTTGCTACTCTATTGAAAACAATAACAAATATACGAACATCCTCCTCATAAGTGTACTCATAATAGTCCACGTAACCACTTCTATGACCAAAGTGACTATCAAAGCCTCTTTTGGTTGGTAAATATTCTTCCCGGGATGACCCAACGTGCCACTTGCCAACCAAATGGGTTGAATAACCCGCGTCTTGAAAATACTCAGGCAATAGCATCAAACTGGTTGGTATACCCCGATCCTCACCCATTGTTAGAGGCGGATATCCTTGCATGCCTGGTTGAGAAAACAAAGTTTAGATTTTAGTACAGTTCCAAAAAATTATCCGCAACAAAATAAAATAATACTTGTACATGCTAAATTATTTGTACGCCTACTGCAAAAAGAGGTTAAATAAAGACAGTTAATATTTGGCAAAAATTTTACTGTGAACTGACTTAACCGATCAAGCATCTTGATAAGCATCGACGTCACAGAGAGTCACAACGTCACAACAATTTTAGAGCCAAGCACAAAGCTAGTGATATCCACAATGGAGTATGTATCTAGAGGTATTACCTATTTTATGTGAATATTTTCCAGTAAGAAGAGCTGATCTAGACGGTGTACATATCGCATGGCTGTAGTATCTTCCTAGTGCCACTCCTGAATACGCCAGCAAGTCAATGTTAGGTGTTAAAATTTGATCAGATCCGTGAAAACTGACGTCATTCCATCCCTATAAAAATACACAAGTGTGTCAGTGGCTCCAATTTGTTCTAAAACAAAGCTATCATAAAATAGAAATGGTTATCGTTTTGCAAAATGGAAACTGTCTATTGTTTTCCTAAAAGACTCGTGTTAATTACATAAAGGTTGAACATTGTACATTGTTTCCATCAAGATACTTAATTATTCTTCGGGTTATTGAGTGTGGGGCCGACTTCATTATGTAAATCTCAAAGATCTCTGTTGAGATTATTTAAGTTAAAAAAAAAATTGGCTGCTGTTAGCCCTTCTTATAATGCCATATCCCAAAGGTTCTCATCTTCCAGACAAATTATTTCATGATATTGATTTCCGATAGATTGTTATTCAGATTTTAGTTTTTCCGGCTACCTATTACGATTGCCATAGATAATTTTATGACGATGAATCTATAAACTATTTTACGATCATTATACTAAACCAAGGGACGAGATATTATGATGATAAAAGGTCATAATATATTTGATATTTTACATAAAAAGAGTTGGTTTATATTAATATTAATATACCTAAAAAAAATATTTAAGGAGGAAACCCAAAACTCCAATTCTGGATTCTACAAAATTATTATAAATAAAATAATACAATTATAACTTACCATATCATCAGCCATTATAAAAACAATATTAGGATTATACGCTTCACAAGATAAACCAAAGATTCCGATGGTCACAAAAAAAAATAACACACTATGGGTTTCCATACTAAAATAAAACAACAAAATAAAAACAATGCATGAAAAATTTAGAAATCACTGAAACTCTATCAGAAACAGTTAGTTACTTTGATAACAATATGAGACTAAATAAATAAAATAGTACTACAATCGTCTAGATATCTTTATAGCTTTATCACAGTTACATAGCACGTGCGCGCACGGTTGACGGTTCACAACGTGTGACCACATGAGATCACGACCCGTGTTGTACGATATCACAAATTCACAAATAGTGCATTTACTCGTGTGTAATTTTTCAATGAGATGGGTTGTGTACTCGACACGACTCGTCACTGAACGATATCACATTTAAGTGCATCTACTTTATTTATAGCTGGTTTTAGGCTGCCTGTCCACTGGAGCGGAGAGGAGAAAAGAGGAGCGGAGATGTGTCAATATTAACCAATAGAATCTTGACTCCGCCCCTGAGTTTAGATCAGTGATCCTAAGTCAAGATTCTATTGGTTAATATTGGCACATCTCCGCTCCTCTTTTCTCCTCTCCGCTCCATTGGACAGGCAGCCTTATGCTGTAATTTCCTCTAATCAAAGTTGAATTAATGATTATGCAAAGAGGTGTTGTAATGCGCGAATAGTATAAAGCAATGTAAAATCTCTTGAATGGCTGATGGCTGAATTGTAAGGTTTTAAATTATTACACTTTAAACAAAAGTAAATATAAATTCTACTATAGGATTACTGGTGAAATATGGGTGTACTAAAGGTGCACCTCTGCCTAACCCTTCGGAGAATACTGGCGTGATGTTATGTATGTCTTTTATATGATTTTATTCTGTGTTCGAAACGTACTGAAATACAATTGATTTTCTTTGAATAATGTTTCTAGCACTAACGCTATGTGTGAGACACTCTGTAACTATGACTAACTAATTTATTGTTATGTTGTTGTGTTATGATATGGCAATATTGTAGGTACTCATTCACAAACTATAACAATACAGAAAAGCGGCCAAGCGCGAGTCGGACTCGAAAACAAAGGGTGCCGTACCATCGTACAATAACACTAGATATTTATTATATTTTGTTATAGCGGCTATAGTAGTACACAACAATAATAGTATGTAAATATAAAACATTGATCAGGCAGGGGCCATAGGGGCCATAGTCCTTCCATAGTTCCAGGTTTCCGGTCAACTTTAACCACCCAAACCCATAGTCCAATATATTTGTTTTAACATCCTACAATAGTTCTGCACCAACCGGGGGTTGTCCTTGGGTGCACTAGCATAGTGCGAACAGGGATAATCGTTGGTTAGTGCCTCATTTCATTAAACACGTCTAACGGGCCTCTGTGAGTTGGCTTCGGCCCCTCTTACGCCTTCCAAAGGTCCGGGACCCTAGGGTCCCGAGAAATGTCAAAGACGTAAAGTAATAATAATAGGTATTTGAACCGTGATAGCTAAAGTTCAAAAGATACAGCTCGTCACAGACGGACGAAAGGACAGCGGACAGAGCTTAGTAAAAGGGTCCCGTTGGGTACGGCATCATAAAAGACGAACTGCCCATGACTTTAATAGGTAATGCATGTCATGTCATGTCTCTCCGGTAGTATTTGCGAGTTACTGGAACGTACATTCAGACAAACTGACAAAAATTCAAAAAACTTTGTTTTTGGCATTAGAATCGTTTCCAGACCATATAACAATTACCTTTTTAGGTACTTTTTTGAAAAATAGTTAATGCACAGTTTTAACTTTGCTACGATTTTATTATAGGTATTATAATTATGTAAGTACTTATTAAAATAATAATGTAAGTTCACAAGTATTTTATTATAAGTACAGGGTGACAGGAACATCGACGCGAAACCTGTTACCATGGATTCAGTACATGATTGTGAACCACCCTGCGTTGAAATTTTTCATAGTTTATTAAAAAAAAAAATCTGCTGTTCTACATTTTGACTGCGTAGGTATTGCATTTTTCTATCAAACAGTTGATTTATTTTTAAATAACCGACGAAACATTTCAACGTAGGGGCTTCAGAATCTTGTACTGAATCCATGGTATCAGTTTTCGTGTCGATGTCCCTGCCACCCTGTATAACCTTCCGGAATACTTACATTCTCTAATAGATGATGATAACCGCATTTCAGTTTAGAAGAAGTAAATCAGACACGAAAAGCGACTTTGTTTTTTGTTATTTATAGATTTCCACGCACAGTGCCCCTTGACAGTAAGATCTTGGCTATTTTCATAACATAACTTCACGCCTTCTTTCCCCTAAGGGTTGGGCAGGGTTGGCTATTTTCACTTTCTCACTTTTCATCGCAGCATGTAATCAATCTATCTATCTAGCCCTTTCCCAACCCTGTTGGGGTTGGCTTCCAGTCCAACCGGATGCAGCCGAAACCCAGCATTCTACATGGAGCGACTGCGTGCATTTTTTTTTGCGAATTATATCCATGAGACTTTTAGTAAAATAAGGAGAATAAATACTGTAATCTCAAATTTTTATCTGCGAAAATGTCAAATCTGCAAACGTAGGTAAATATGATCAATGAAATGTCTATTATATTGTAATTTAGATTCCTAACAATGCTGTATTAACATCATAGAATTAGTTAACGTCATTCAAGAAAACATTCATTATAAAATTAAGATTTTGGAAACCCCAAATAATTCTGTAGTATATTCGCTGTATTGGGATTATCAAAATTTAATTTGGTTGGAAAAAAAAACAATCCTATGTGCAGTTCGACACAACTTAGATGTAACAAATGTAGCATCGGCAAAATTCGTAAAACCGATCACTATCCGAACTGAGTGCGCCTTCAAAGTTACCAATCTTTATTACTGCTTTATGTGAAAAAGATCTTTACGCAAGCGCAATAACGTAGAAAGTCATTTAACCAAATACATTCGTAAAATTGAAATGAATGAATGCAAATTTTTAAATTCATGCTACATCCTAGTTATGTCGTACTGTTACTTTGAAAACTGTGGTTTATCCACATTGAGGAAAGAAGGCAGAAGACAATACGAAAGCAGAATCAAAGTTACAAGTTCTAAAAGTTCTATAGGATGGGTTGATCGCATTTATACTATTGCTACCATCTGAATGAACGTTAGGGATGAAAATACTGCTCCGCTGACGGATTGCCAATTCATTCCTATCAACTGCGCAACTGTAGCTCTATCTCCTTTTACAAATTGCGTGGGATAGCAACCAACTGCCACATTCTAGTTACTTTTTTTCAACTCACATTCTTTCCCTTCCAATCGTTACAATTTGCATGAATCCAGCATTACTTGCTTAAAAAATCCAAGCCTGAATAAGCTATCTGCAATGTTTATGCAAGCTGCATGGAAAATAAGATAAAACTTAAACAGAGGAAACAAAATCGTCGTGCAGGCTAAAGTTGAGGTGGGTGGTGAACTTTAGACTTTACTAATTATGCAACTTAGCGCTGTGAACATGTGGGTCACCCAATAACTCATCAACAACATTATCACACGCTTAACTTCAGTAATTACGTCGAGCAGGGCGCCAACTTTGAGATTTTAGATGTGGTTAAAAAAACTTTAAAATTATACACTTTAGATAAAAATTATAAGGTGGTTCGATGGAGCATAGGAAATAGCCCCCTGCTCTTATCCTATCAAATATTATAGATAAATAGCGCTCTACTTAGTTGGAAGGTAAATTGATTGAACAGTACTTATCGAAAACAAACTACAATGTCGTCGTACAAAAAAATGAGTTTAGTAGGTATATCTTTTAAATAAGTTAATCAGCTACAATATTCAAATTCAAGAGTCATTTTATTCAAACTAGGCTGAGAATCAGCACTTTTCAAACGTCAAAATTACATAAGACAGTCCCCCAAAAACATCCACCCTTCACCACTTCCTAGTGCTTTAGCTGGGAAGAAGTGGCGCAACAAACTCCCCAGCTGCACAACTGTCTGTTCAGTTAGAAAAACTTGATTCTATACAATGGTACTTATGCAAAATAATTTACATTACGCAACACAAAACATTAGATTAAATTATTTGCTATATATGTCAGCTAGCACACGCCAATTATATACCAACGAAAATCATTGAAATCTAAATTCAAGCAAAAAAAAGACGTGTGGCACTCGGGGACTGCCCCGGCGAAGCTATTGCATAGCATTTTTTATCAACTTACGCAATTGTAAAATATTAACCCGAATACAAGAAATAGCAATGATGACATTGACAGGAACTGTTATTCACATTTATAGTTTTTAAAACTTGACACAACGTAATGGCCGGGAACATCAAACTAATAAAAAGGTTTTAATTTAACTATTAATAGTCAAGGATCATTCGTCTAAGTAAATTTGAACTTTATTGTCAAACAGTTAAACATAATTTTCAATACAACACTCTCGTATCATTCGTCTAAGTAAATTTGAACTTTGTTGTCAAACAGTTAAACATAATTTTCAATACAACACTCTCGTATCATTCGTTTAAGTAAATTTGAACTTTGTTGTCAATCAGTTAAACATAATTTTCAATACAACACTCTCGTATCATTCGTTTAAGTAAATTTGAACTTTGTTGTCAAGCAGTTAAACATAATTTTCAATACAAAACACTCTTTTCTTAGGTAGTATTTTCGTTACGAAATTTCTGGATTAGGTCTCCACGCTCAAAGCCCGCGATAGAAGCTATGCAATAGCTTAATAAAAAGTAAACAAAACTTAATACCCGTATGAAAGCCTCCAGGCTTATAGGGCGTTATATAACCAGCCAGTAGGTAATCTTGGTAATTCTGGAGAAATTCTACGTTTAATATGTCCTAGATTTACCACGATCAAAGAGCACTATATTAACTATTCTACTAAATACACAAAACTCTCCCCACTCGAGATTGAAAAAGATTTTATTTGCCCGTAACAGTTTGAAATGGTTCGTAGAAATAGGAATGGACATGTCGACCGCCCGCCACAACTTTGCGTACATAATGTAGTTGTCAAACGCTCTAGTTGAGGCCAGCACCGCACATTTTCATACTAACCGGAACTGCCGCTAACGACTCCTATTTCAACGTTAAACTTTTACGCTTGGTTTGTCACGATTTTATACATTATTTAGAGACAGTTTTGACAAAATAAAATCACGCCTTGTTGCCCCGAAGGTTTGGGCAGAGGTATACCCACATTTCGCCGGTTATGTGTAAGTTCCATGTAATAGGGGGCGAGCCTATTGCCCATCAACCGGGCACAAGGCCATACTCCGGGCTGCTACTGAGAAATTCCAGATAGAAAAACTCAATAACACTAGGGATCGTACCCAGCAGTAGCGGATCCAGGGGGTGGGCTATGGGGCTCAAGCCCCCAAAAAGCGTCTCAGTTCTTCAATGACACATTTTAAACTCACGGCGATTACTCTGGTAGTCTACAACCTAACGAAGTCATTGATGAATTTACGAAAAGGTATCCGGGGATGCTTGTAAAATGTGTGCTTTTTTAGTATTATTAACTTTTCTAAAACCGACGTTTGGCGGGTTCAAGCCCCTCCCAAACGACAATCCTGGATCCGCCACTGGTACCCAGGACTTTATGCTTAGCAGTAGCGCTTGCGACCACGACTAACGAGGCAGTCTATTTTTGACAACCTGCACCCTAATTGCGTAACACACATTCAAAAACAATCCGAGTTTTGAAGGATACTTATTCCTAAACCTAATAGTTCATAGGTTTGGAAAATTCGTTTGCTCAACAACGTAAAAGACGCAATGGACATGGGTGAACTGTCAAAATGCGATAGCATAACCCATAGCGATTAATTGTCATTTTATGTGTGTTACGCAATTACCCAGCTAGCAAATTAGTGTGTGTATCGGTGATGTGAGGTGCGTAGTCCTCGCAACGGGCGCGCGTAACTTGGACGAAGCAAGAGGCGCCGATTGGGCACTCCACCGCGACGGTTATACTTATCTCTAAGCTAACATTGGTAATCAAACGTTAGCTCGGGGTGGAATGAAAGAGTTGATTGTAGTAAATAGGGCTTGGTAAATTGAAACATTGAAAAATTAAAAAAAGATAAAAACAATTCAAAGATTAAAATAAATTAAAATAAGTCAGGGCAGCTAGGAGATGACCAGGGGGCCTACCACCACCACTAAAATTTTCAGCTTCATCTCTTTCCCACACTAAAGTAATATTAAAATAATACTGCTTTTAGTGGTTGTGGTAGGCCCCCAGTCCCAACTGACGGCGCCCGTTCACGAACATGACGCATGTATTAGCACCATTCAGCTCAACCCTTTATTATTCTAAGGGCCTAAGGCTCAACCATTTTGAAGGGAGCTAAATGATCCAACACACACGCCACCATCAGCGAGACATCTGAGTGAGCATGACATACTCTCAGCTGTCAGGGCACATTCAAGTCAATGAAAGACATAATACGAAATTATAACCCCAAAACAAATGAAATAAAAAGCAAGTTTAAAAACTAAAACCCCACTTCTGAAAAATCACGCTCTTTACCTTGACCATTTTTTACCTATGTCTTGATTTCTGTCCGAAATATTTTCTTGTTTCATACTTTTTAGAGCGTGATTTTTCAGAAGTCGGGTTTTAGTTTTTAAACTTGCTTTTTTGTAAATAGGATATTGGATTCACTTTCACACGTCACATTAAAAAGAAATAAAAATAAATTGGTAAGATGAGTTCGGCGTTTCCTATCTGACTACTCTGAGAAGAAAGACTAGGTACTTAGAGGTCACAGTCTCTTTTAAAGTCCAGAAATAATCTTGTTCAGGCCATATGAGGAACATGTAGATTAGTGTCTGGAATGGTCTTTTGAGGAAAGAACCACACAGATTTGAGTGGACTTATCCAGTCAGCGCAAGCATTTGTCAGTAATCGTGTAGCTCAACTCAGAACTTCAGGAGATCAACTCAACGAAGAATACCAAAGAATGGACATTTGGGTAGGCCGTATAAACTACTCAAAGGCGCATTCGCATTAGTTAGGATAATAATTAGTAAGGATAAGTTAGGATACGTCTAACTAACTAGAATCAATCCCGATTTGATTCAAACTCGGAGATATGGGAACAGCCAGCTAGAAAGCCACAGTTCCATGTGGCTTTCTAGTTTCTGAGCTTATTAATGACAGGTTCTATCCCCCATGGAACAAGTTGATTGGGACTTCAGATATGCATTTGATCTGAGCCTGACCGATTGTGCATAAGTAATTTGTATCTGTGGGCAATCTTCGTCAGATAAGGTTTGGAAATGGGGAGAAAATTAAACAATAATTCGTATTTGAATAAAAATGTTAAATATTATTATGACTGAAATGATTTTATTTATTGCAGTCTAGAGACGTGATTTGATCACTTATACAGGGTCAAATTAAACTAGCTAGCGAAACTCCGTAGACGTGATTGGTATCATAAATGATGAATGATATTTATTTATTTATTTATATATACTTTATTGTACACCAGACAAGAAGAAAAAGTAATACACTACAAAATATACAATGGGCGGCCTTATCGCTTACTGCAATCTCTTCCAGGCAACCTTGGAATGGACAGTGATATTCTGGACATAAAATGGGGCTGTCTTTGGTGCAAATAAAAAGTATAGTATTACAATATACTATAATAGATACATAGATAAATGCTATATAATAGATACATAGATAGATACATACATACTAACTATTTAAGCAACGAAAATAAATGACGATTATTATTACAGCTAACGACGAGAACAAAATCATAACGACAAGTAATGTTCCTTCACTAGTCTTTTAAACACAGGCAACGAGCGCTTTATTGGAACTGGTAATGCATTCCACAAACGAGCAGCCTGGACAGTAAAGGATTTGTCGAGGAAAGTTGTGGAATGCATTGGCATTTTAAGCTTCAGGTTATCTGATGACCTTAATAATTTCGTGTGGGAGTCACAAAGAAACTGAAAACGTTTCTTGAGATAAAGAGGGGCGGAAGGGGAAAAGAGTAAATTATACAAAAGGGAAAGAATATGGGCATTCCGGCGAAGGCGAATTGGTAACCACTTGAGCTTCACACGAAATTCGGAAACATGGTCATATTTGCGTAAACCGTAAATAAACCTTATACAAAAATTTTTAAGTCGCTCAAGTTTATCGAGTTGGTCTTGAGTAAGGTCAAGATAGCTGGCATCAGCATAATCAAGGATGGGCAGAAGACGAGATTGTGCTAGCGCAATCTTGGTGGCAGTCGTAGAAAATTACGTAGTCTTTTCAAAGATGCAGCGGAAGCAAACAGTTTGCGGTTAACTTCCTGTAGCTGGGCAGTCCAAGAGAAGTTCTTATCAATGAAAATCCCCAAGTTTTTAACTTTCTCGCGGATAGGGGATAACTGAGCTGTCAAAAAAAACTTGGTGATAAAAATGATACTTTAAGTGACTACACTACGTGCGGTTGTTAACTGCAAAAGAAACTCAAGAAATAAATTTATTTATGTTTTATTATGTTTAGGCATGCGCGATACCCATCTCGTCTGCGGAGTTTCGCTAGCTAATTTAATTTGACCCTAGATATGAAAAAGTAGCTGCGCCCCGCGGTTTCACCCGCATAAGACTCGATTCTGTGGAAATGTCTGGATAAGAAATGCCTCTCCAGGTCATGGTCTGCTAGGCAAGGGAAGGAACACGGGTGGGTTTTAGTCAGTAAAAGTCTGACACGCCCTTCCGCTCCGCCCAGAGCGGGAGAAGTCATTTGATGATTTCCCACCCAAAAAAAAAAAAAAAAAATATTATATTTCTGTTCCGCTGCTTTAGCGTGAAAGCGTAACAAACAAACAAACTCACTTTCGCATTTATAATATTAGTTACGATTACAATAGTTAATCGGCTACAATGAAGATACCTAAATCGATATTAATATCTGCCAGTGCTAACATACGTAGAAAAGTCTCCAATTATTAACCCTAAAATCAAACAATTTCGACAAAACTTGATGTTTATATTTACTTGTTTAGTTCTTAATCCTAAGTATCACAAATATTTACACTACAAGTTTACAACAACGATTTAGTTACAAAATATTACAATACAGATTACTAGTACAATACAAGTTAATAGTTATAGATTTAGGGCCTGTTTCACCACCTACGATTAAGTTCCTATTAACTTACTTGGCAGATAACTTCATACAAATTCTGTTCCATTTTTTAAATTATTCGGTATGTAGTGGTAGTGAAATAGGCCCTTAGACACACAGGATAATCTCTACCAACAAATTCGTTAGGTCGGCAGCAGACAATATGTCACACCCGGACAGCACGCGTATCTTCATTGGTCAAATGACGAAACGTGGCATCACAATACGAAATGTGACCAATGAGCATGCTACATTGACGTCGCGTTTCATAGCATGTATAAGCCGTAGTCGCCTATTTAAGGTATATCTGCGCTAAGGTAGCCCGCGAAATTCAAATTTTCTTAGGTTTTTTCGCAACTTCCAGGTCAAAGACAGTTTGGACCGTAACAAATATTGCTTTACAGAATTATAATCATTAAAATTTTGCGATATAACTTCTTCAGTCAGATTTGACCTCAAATGCTATGATTTTACGAAATAGTAATTCAATAGGGTAATATGAACTTAGAGAGTTACATTGATGATTTTTATGATTATAATTTTATAATTAAATATTTGTTATGACTGCGAATCATATTTAGTTCTACATACGACCCGATACTGACCTGCAAATTTCAAAAAACGTAAGAAAATTTTAATTTCACGTGCTACCCTCACGCTTTCGCCTCAAGCGCCTCTTCTACAAGTTACTAAAGATAAATCGGTCACCTAATCTCCGGTTTCTGAAAGCCCACTCAATTAAATGTGAATTTCACCAATGAAATTGAACGCGTTCAGCACATCTAAACGCGTTCAAGAGCTGTCAGTGTACAATATTCCTTAACAATTTTGACACTGACAGCTCTTGAACTCGTTTTAGAAATGCTAATTGCGTTCAGTGTCATTGGTGAAATCAGCCCTTAATCTATCAGCATAACTAGTGATTTTATTATTATTTTGTGCAAGCAAATTATCAACAGCTAACATCGTATTTAATCAAGCATTAAGAAATGCTTCCTAGCTCTCACTTCCGCTCTCGTACTAAAAAAACGTTCACATTCTAGTCGCAATTTGTGAAACTTGTCAAAAATGTTGGTAAATTGATTGTATTTTTGACAGATTGCGAATGAGATGCGAATGTGAACGGTCTTAAAAATTACGGGAATTGCCCCTCTGGTGGGCAAAACAATTAAAATTCTATTGTGTCTCGTTAATGGCAGCTGAAGGTGTATCTCACTAATTTTGCTGTGACCGACAGGGTCCAAATGATCAAATTATAAGTTTACCACCTAAGAATACCTGTGTGGAATGCAATAAAAGTATTGAGTAATCAGAATCTTGATTATATCTTAACTGATTAAGTTTGAATCAAGCTTTCAGAAGTTGTATAGAAAACCGAGAAGCCTACGAATAAAAAAAAGCTAAAAGTTCACTAACTCGTGTTCAAGGCGGGTGGACAAGGCAATTAATTTAAAATTGTCAAGTGATTCTTAAAAAGATTTCGACGCCCGGAAAGACTTTTAGCCTACAAAAGTTATTCAACGTAAGAAAAATCCATTAAGAATACCTTAAACAATTGGAAATTGTTGGCGAGTTAGATCAATCTACCTATTTATTATCTACAATAAATAACAGATCAACAATAAAATGTTACATTTAATACAACTACACAACATTAAGGGCCTGTTTCACCACATACGATTAAGTTCCTATTACCTTACTTGGCAGACAATTTCATACAAATTCTGTTCCATTTTTGAATTTATTCGGTAAGTAGTGGCTATTCGGACATCGTGAAACAGGCCATACCTCTACAAATACTTACACTGATGAACATAAAACTTTATCGTACGGTAAGTTTAGAGAATCACTTTACAAACGTTTCTAAGACAATACATGCACCCTAATTGCGTAACACACGATCAATCACAATCTGTATACTACAACATTAATTGCGTTATTGACGTTGTTGAGCAGACAAATTCGAACATACGAAGCAATGAATTAGCAATCTCCTTCAAAATTATTCAGACTATGATTGATCGTGTGTTACGCAATTAGGGTGCTGAAAGAAGAAACTTACATTGTATAGATTGGAAAGATTATGGAGAAGAAATCGATGAATCTAAAGGTAAATACGTCTTAAATCATACCTTAAAAAAACTGTTTGCCATCAATCTCGAACAGTTTCATTAAAAAATAATAAATGGCATCTTATAGACTTCTGCTGACACATACATAGTAGATCCAAATGTTGAAACAAAAAATCCTTCTGAACACTCTCGAACAAATCTCCTGAATAAAAGTTAAAAAGGCAGTGATTACAAAACCAACCTATAATGTTCCCACTGCTGGGATTTAGGGCTATCTTTAAAAGGGAGTCGTCCGTGATCCACTACTCGGGCACGGTAAAGCTCAAAGCACACATAAAGCGCATGTCGGGCGCGGGTCGGGACGGGAGTACGGCGAGCTTGTATATACTGTAATTCCTTGCATTATAACAATAATATCTAGTCAACCGAGATCTGTTCGGGTGAAAATATAAATAAACATATCGTCCAGGTACACCAACGTTGTATCACATTCCCGAGGCCGTGAAAATAGAGAAATCGACTTTTCCCAGATATGAGACCTAGCTAAATCGATTTTTCACCCCCGTAAACCCCTAAATTGCAACTTTCATCGAAATCGTTGGAGCCGTTTCCGAGATTCAGATTATATGTATACATAATATACAAGCAGGGATCCGCTGGATGTGGGAAGCACAAAATCGGTCGAAGTGGCGGTGCTTGGGGGAGGCCTATGTTCAGCAGTGGACGTCTTTTGACTGAAATGATGATGATGATAATAATGTATACAAGAATTGCTCGTTTAAAGGTATTAGATATACAACTCCCGTACTCCCGTCCCGACCCGCGCCCGACACGCACCCGCTTCGTGTGTCTTGAGCTTAATGGTTGGTACGAAAGTGAATACTAAAAACTAAATAAGTACTAATTAAAACACACTTTTTAAAATACACAAAAAGTTTCTCAAGCCGGTCGTACCATCACAGTTGACGACGGCCGCGACCGTAGTGTTTCTATTTCCAGTCGTTTGCTGGTTGAAGTTAAACGACAGGTTGAGGTTTTCAGTTCTTGTCCTATCATTTGGTCTTGGTCTAGAATTATTGTTAATACGGGTAACGTTCGGTTGGAGCCAGGGGGTCCAAACGTAGTTGAAGTTGGCCGGGTCTGAGGCCTGTTGCAGTCTGGGTGCTCCCCGTCTTTGCTGAGTTGCCCACAGTCCCCTTAGCCGGCTAGTGAGCAAGGTGGCTATTTTATTAGCTTTGCCCCATAAATTGTTACTCTCCATCGGATCACGGCGCACGTTGTAAAGACAACCGCGAGCTGAAATTATATTTTAACACATAAGTAACATCACGCCTCGTTCCTCCGAAGGGTTGGGCAGAGGTGTACCTGTAGTACACGACCCACACGCCAGTTATGTTTAATTCCCATGTAATAGGGGGCGAGCGTATCGTCATCAACCGGGCCCAAATCCAGACTCCAGACTGCTACTGAGAAATTCTAGATAGAAAAACTCAATAACAATTTGCCAGACCTGAGAATCGAACCCAAGAACTCATACTCAGCAGTAGCGCTTGCGACCACTAGGCCAGCTAAGAAGGCAATTAATTATATTCAAGTCAGTAAGTAATATATATTTTAACTTCTGTAGAAATTCTGTGCCTCATTATCTCTTTGTTGACAAGACTTATCCTGGTGACGGAATTAGGACGCCACATGTTTAAGTATAGCGAATAAATGCGGGTTGTATAATTTTTCATACATTGATGAAGGTAAAAAAATGTACTTTATCTAAAAACCCAGTTATGAAATGCGGGCTGCCAGAAAAGAGATTTAATATTTTACTCTTTTAATGAATATGTGGCTAAAGGTATTATAAATAAATACAGTTCGCTGAATACAGGTAGAAGTATTTATCTCAATTGCCTAAAAACGTAGTATTCACGATTTAATCGGTTATAGATACAGTCGATTTTATTTTCAGAGATTGTAGAATAATGAAAAACAATAAATTGTTTCTGAAAAGGAAAATTCTTAGAAAATTGTGAAATGTAGGTTAAGTACCAAAGCAATTTCTTGAAACTTGAAGTAACAGAAGATTTCTATGGATGTCGTAAAAGACGATTAATGTCCTTTTCATGGTCGAGGGACACTGCATCCACCATTTTGGTTTCACACAAACCGCACACTACATCTGTGTGCAATAGAATGGAACGTAGTGAAAAGTTCATAATTTACTTTAAATCTGATGCTGATCGACTTTTTAAAATATTTATAAATCAATATATCAATTTCAGCAGGAGCAATATTTTAATGGGTTTAGCGACATTTGAAAATCATACTAGTCATAATATTTACTGCACACCATTTAAAATTATGACAAAATCATCTAAGTAGCAAAATACTAAGATATTTTTTGCTAAATATGGTAACTATAGACAAGTACCTAACGACCTACATTAACAATCAATCTGCCTAACTTTTTCCCAACTATGTTGGGGCCGACTTCCAGTCTAATCGGATGCAGCTGAAGACCAGTATTTTACATGGAGCGATTGCCTATCTGACCCAGTAACTGGGTAATACGATACCCTTTTGTAAGACTGATTGTCAGATTTTCGGGTTTCTGACGACCCGTAACAACTGTTGAAGATCCACGAATAACAGCCGGGACCAACGAAGTCTCGATGTGTAACGGGTGGGTCACGCATCCACGGACCAGCCCCGGCAACCGTAGCTTAACTTAATGGATCGACCCGTGCGGCTGTTATTACTTAGCCACGAGCCCCTCAACGACCTACGTGAACAACAAAGGACTAAAAGAAATGCTGAATCTATCTGCTATACGACAGTTACGATAACTTACTGGGTGAAGGAAGACACGGCGTAGCATCCCTCGCAGTATCCTCTTGTCTGACAGTAGCCGCTCTTCTAGTTGCTCTCACAGCATCCAGATCTAAATAAACCCCAATACTTTCTAAAGCTCTAGTCACTTCACAAGTCCTCAAAGCAGGATAATAATCGGGAGGAGTCCTTTTATTCACCATGAACTCAGCTCCATAGTACCCATTGCTTACTCCTGTTACATTACCAACCACAATTTTATAATCGCCTGCTCTGTAAGCTGCCCAGGAGTTAGTACTGCTGTCTTCTACAGCTATTAGGACTTCATTGCGTTTGGATGCTCCATCTTGCATTATAGAGTTCCATTGGTTGACTCCGTCTATGGCTGTTGGGACCTTTCCCCCTGTAGCAGCCAGTATGGTTGGTAGCCAGTCTGATATGTGCATCAGTCCTTGCCAGACCCTCGGCCTGACTGCGGACTGCCATATAAAGGCTGGAACTCTCACTCCTCCCTCCCAAGGCGTGTATTTCTTTCCTCTGAAGGGTAAGTTCACTCCCCAGTTTCTTAAGTCTCCGACAGTTGGTGCTCCGTTGTCGGAAGCAAATACGATGATAGTGTCATCAAGGATTCCGCTGTCTGCTAAAGCTCGTACTATTTTGCCGACGCTACGGTCCACGTGCGTCACGACTTCTGTAAAGATTAAAAATAACTTAGGGTCATACAAGAGCAGTTCAAACCAAAGATTAGATTATATCCTAGATTACAATGTATTACTATTTCTGCCGTATATAGAAAGTCAGATTCTGAACATGTTTATCCAAAAGTCAGAAAAGAATATTATGTACTTATTGTATATACAGAGTTATTGGTTATATGTCGGCAGTCTATTATGGGGATGTAGGAGAGGTCATTTGCAACCACATAACCCCTGATGACCCCTATACCAATGTCAACCATTTTTGAGTAATTATACATTTTATATTAAAATGTATGAAATTAAAATATGAAATGTCAAATGAATCGAAAATGGTTGACATTTGCATAGGAGTTTAAGGCTGCGTTTCCACCAGACATGAGCGAGGATGCGTAGCGAGGCATGTGTGTGAAACTAACCAATCACTTAGCTCAAGCTATGACAGTGAAGCGATGTTATTGGTTAGTTTCACATACATTCCTCGCTACGCATCCTCGCTCATCTCTGGTGGAAACGCAGCAAGAAACTAACCAATCACTTAGCTCAAGCTATGACAGTGAAGCGATGTAATTGGTTAGTTTCACACACATCCCTCGCTACGCATCCTCGCTCATCTCTGGTGGAAACGCAGCCTTAAGGGGTCATTTGGTTGCAAATAACCTGTGCTACATCCCCTTAACCCCATGTATAATTTACAATAGGAATTATGTCAAAAAAATTGTAAATTATTTTGTTGTCCGTCTGGTAGATTACTCGTATTAAAAAATATTGGACATGTATATTTTCTTTTTTTACGTAAGTAATCAAAATATTACAGCAATACACAGGGTTGGGCAGTATTTGAATTACTTGTAATTAAAATACGCAATTGAAATACAAATACGTAATTGGTATTTGTAATTCAATTACTTCTTATAAATGTAATTTGTAATTGGTATTTCAAATACCTGACGCTGAGTTATTTTGTAGTTAGTATTTCAAATACTTATGGCTCCAAAATACATTTGAACATAAATACATTTAGCGATCTTATGAATGGGTGCGATCTGCAGAAAATAACGCTTGATAGCTTTCGTAAGCAAAATGGCGACCGCTAAATATGTCAATCTTTAAAGTTGGCAACACTGCACTTAAACTGTACTGTAGTCTGTACTGCAGGTACCGACATACGTCAAATTGTCAATTACGTATCTAACTTGTCAATTGTAATTTTCATTCGGCGATGGAGTGAATCATGTGAATGCTGTGACATATTTTAGCGGTCGCCATTTTGTAAAATATGATGGTAAGAAGTTCCCTTTGCCTTAGGCTGGGCTGGATTAGTTTTATTGTATTTATATACCTAACGTAACACCAGACTGTATTTTGTAATTTGTATTTTGTATTTTAAATAAAAATAGTCAAAATACTGTATTTTGTATTTTATATTTCAAATACAAAACTTAAAAATATTTTGTAATTCGTATTTTAAATAAGTGCGAGATAGTATTTTGTAATTTGTATTTTAATTAAAGCAAAGCATGTATTTTGCCCAGCTCTGGCAATACATTGATGCAAAATGTCCCATGACGTCACGAGTATGTAGATTTTATACTCCCCAACTTAAATGCGATTTATCTAAGTCGTTTTTTTATTAATATGATAAAGCAAAAAATAGGTGTCGAATATTTTTTTATTATCTGACTGACGGACTAAATAGAATTTCTTTTTTTTACCCAGGCATCATCCTAATAAATGTGTAACTCTTTAACAATTTGTCCTTAAATCCGATTTCCGTAATTAGTACACAAAACCTGAAACCAGTCAGATTTAACGTAGTTTCCTAGTGTAAGCCAAAATCCCTGTGCAGGGTATCTACCACTAAGCCGAAATCCACATTCCGCACTTCCGCAGTGAGCTCTCAAACAATACCTACCTGGTAATGCATACCTGTCATTGGTACATATGGGTAAGTAATGGATATTCGGGTACAATGAAATTCGTTCAAACGTTTTTCATTATTTTATGCTAAAAATACATGCCTGTTTTCGACAAATCAATTTTTTCAGTGCTTTGTTTTTCGATTTGAATATATTTTCACATCGTGTTTTTTGTTATTATTGGTATGATTTCTGTAATTTGTAAAGTGTTTTTATTTCTTGTGCCAATAAACAAAATTTTCTTTCTTTCGATTACACTATAAAAGGTGTGTGCATATCGGTGTGTGTGTGTGTGTGTATGATTACATAAACCGTACGTATACCGAAGTTCATAATGTGTGTATGATATAGAAATAGAAAAAATAGAAAATTGTTTATTGTCCAGGTAATACAGTAAGCAGGTTTACAGGTTAATAAAAAGTTGAGACGACATGAGTAGCTTAAAATATTACCTATAGCTATGGTACAAAATATTATTTGCCAGTGAACCCCAAACTAGACAGTTAGTCTGTATCTTGGGGCTCGGGGTGCGAATTCCAGAGTGGAGACTTGAAGTGTGATTTGGTGTTGTTTGGTATAACGTATATGTGCGTATTTGTTCCAGTAGTGTAGTTTGATTTAGTGTCAGGTGTCAGGTCAGGGTATCTAGATTAATTGTTCCGAGTCATCATAACCAGAGTTTTGCAACATTTCCTTTATTATTTTTTTACAACTGAATGAGGTAGTATTTTTGATTTCACAGAGTTTGCAGACTTTATTGTATGTATTAATGAGAGAGTAAGCTGGAGAGCGTCTAGCTAGCAACGAGGTGTGGTCAGGTGTTGGGATTCTATAGTTTCTTTTGCTTATTATAGATGCATAGTCGGGTCTGTTTTTAATAGTTTTATGAGTTTTGGTGCAGGCAGAAAGAATGAAAAGCTGGCGGACTCTGAGAACTCTTGTTTCACTATAGAGTAAGTCAGTAGCGAACCGATAGGGTTTCTTAAAAGTTACTTTAAGAAGCGCTCTCTGTGCTCGTTCTGCTTCAATCAAGTAGGTCTTTCCAGCACTACCCCACACGCTGATACAATACTGAATTATGGATTGACACAGGGCTAGGTAAACTTGTTGTAGTGTATCTGTGGGTAGACAGTCTCGTAATCTGCGCATGGTGTGGATGAGTTTTCTTATTCTGCCAGAGAGGTTTGATATATGTTGCTTAAATGTTAGGTGGTCGTCGATAAGAATACCGAGGTATTTAATGGAAGTGGTACGTTCAAGAGGGGGACAGTCACAAGAGGAAGAAGAGGAAGTAGAAATGCTAGAAGAGCAGTGATGCAGTTTGAGTTTTAGGTGTTCCGGAGGTTTTGAAGCGGCGGTCTTGGAGAAGACAATATATTTTGTTTTACTGCCATTTAGCGTTAGGAGGTTTCTGTCCAGGTTATTTGCGATGAGTGTCAATCCCTCTTGTGCTAGACAGTGTACATGTTCCCACGTTTTCCCGTGAAATATGACGGCTGTATCGTCTGCATAAGTTATAGTGTCAGCATTATTCACGGAGAGGTTAAGTATGTCATTAATGTAGACAATGAAAAGCGTGGGACCAAGAACACTGCCCTGTGGGACTCCGTAGTTAATGGGGAGTTGGTCACTGATAAAAGAGCTTACTTTTGTGTACTGTTTCCGGTTTGTCAGGTAGCTTTTAAACCATTCAAGGCAAATTCCTCTTATTCCTATCCACTCTAGTTTCTTGAGGAGTAGGCCAGTAGAAACCGTGTCAAATGCCTTTGCAAGATCAAGGAAGATGGCAAGGCATTTTTCATTTTTCTCAATATGAGAAGAGACACAATTGACAAGGAGAGTGGCAGCGTCCTCGGTCGACCTATTCCTTCGGAAACCGAATTGATTATCAGAGATAAGATGATTTTTCTCAATGAAAGAAATAAGACGGGAGTTAACTATCCTCTCTAATATTTTAGAGACAGAGCTTACACACAAAAGCGGTCCCAAACATGCACCAGATAACTACAGACCTATAGCACTACGCTATAGGTCTGTAGTTATCTGGTGCATGTTTGGGACCGCTTTTGTGAAAAGGGGAAACCGCAGCTATTTTCCAACATTCTGGGAAGGTACCGGTCTCAAGGCTCAGGTTGAAGATGTGCATCATTGGTACTAGTAAGGACTTTAAAGCTCTTTTAATTAGGATAACTGAAATTTTGTCAGGGCCAGGGGCGCTTTCGACTTTAAGGTCAGATATAATTTTAATAATTTCGTATGCATCTGTTGGTTCAAGGAGGAGAGAATGTGGGTTTGAGACGTCGGATGTGTATTTATTTATTAAAGATTCATGAGATAGATTTAGTTTTTCTAGTATCTTGTCTGCCAGACGGGTTCCTACTGAGGTAAAGTGTGAGTATATGTATGATATGTATGATATGTATGATAGTTTGTAATGTATATGTCTATCATAGCCATCTGTTTAAATTAGCCAGCTAATTGGACGCTTAGGCCGTCCATTAAACGCCAGCATCCAACTAAATAGCTGAAGGACAACTGGCTAAGGTAATGAGCGCAACGTTTAACCAGATGGCTGAATGTTGTGTAGCCATTTACTTAAACTGCGTGAAATAGGTTTGGTTAAAACTGACAAACCGCTAGCCGCGCTAGCCGAGCGAGCGAAGCGCTGCCGCTCCTGCAGCACCACTCGCTTCGCTCGTGGCGGCTATTTCCAAGTTGCTCGCAGATTTTTTAAATCATTTGAATCACTTGGCTGTCTTGGTCAGTAATCTTCAAAGGGCTGACTTTCAATACACCAAGTTGTTAAACGTTGAATGATTCTAGCTCAATTAACTATCGGCCTTGGCATCCAATTGGATGCCGGTATTTAATGAACGGCCTAGGCGTCCAATTAGTTGGCTAATTTAACCAGATGGCTGCGACAGTCATGTCTATGGGCTATCGTATTTAAGCCTAAAATAAATGCTGATTATTATTATTTTTTATTACCTGCATACAGCCTTCGGTTAGAGTTGGCGATGTGTGTATGTTTGACTGTCGAGTACAGCGGCGGCTGCAATGCTCCGCCGTCATTGCCTGCGTGCGGCGCGTTGTGCGTCACGTGCAGGAACAGGGGCTGCGACGAGTTGTGACGGTGGATAACTGGGGAACAAAAATAACATAGTATTAATATTCAAACAAATCTTAAATTCATTCACTGACGTTTTACGCAAGAGTTAATAATTATAGTTTGGAAAATCCAAAGTGCACGCCTCATACATAACACTCATTCATAAACGAAAAAGAAATTCAAAACATAGTTTCTAACAAAAATGAACAATTTACGAGTATCACTTTTCAGGAAGTCGTAATGTCAAAGACTATTTTTACAAAGATATTTACTTGGCGGTTGCTAGGCAACTTACGGACGTCAAGTCTAAGGTTGGAAATATTTAGTTATAGTTATTATATTTTAGTTAGTATTTTATTAATTATAATTAAACTACTTTGAATAAAAGAGCCATTTTCAATAGGGTTCCTTCTATGGCTGAAACGAATGTATAAAAAAAAATTGGCTCAATTAATTGATTTTATCGCAAGCTACAATGTTTTCAGGGTTCATAAATTGACGGACAGGATTTTTTTTCCAACTTATTTGATGCTTTTCCATTTCTGCTGCATTAAATCAATTGTTAAAGAGTACAGTATTAATATTGTTTATACAATGGTATATAAATTAAGTAGGTTCTGTGTACTAGCAGGAGTGTAACAATAAAAACAGTTACAGAAATGGGGCAAAACATTTTTTTCGACCGTAGAGCACACTCTAATGCTTCGCATTATGAGTCGTGCAATATACCAAAAGTAGTAAAGTGGGGGGTATGACACTATCACATATGTGATCCATAGATCTAAGATCAAAGACTATTGAAATTATTGTAAAATAGACATTTATTATGAGTATATCATGCTTGGGGGGATATTACACTATCATATTACATCTTATACTTACCTATGAGCTACAAAGCTCACTAATTACCCATAATTATGTCTATTTATTTAAAATTTCATTAAAACTTTGATCACATTATTATGTGATAGTGGTCTTCCTTAAGATGTGGCTGTGCGACTGTATACAACGTGAAATTTGAATCACAGTTTTGCTAGAATAAACGTTGTTCAGACCATGGTCTACTATCATTCTATAGCATCCAATATGTTATTAAAACAAACTAAACTAGGCGTTCTCAAATAAGTCTTATGTTGCTCAAACGTGTTCAAACATTAACTGTAACATCTAAGGACTCATCGCGGTAGCAATAGGCATTCAAAAGAGTTATGAGGAGTCCACGTGGACTACAAGGATGTCCGGCCAATGCGGGCCGAAATTTTAATAAATAAATCAGTCTTTTTTGTGTTTTTTTTAAAATACCTTTGACGTTTTTTTTTAAATTGATTGTTATAGAATGGTAGTAGACCATGGTCTGAACAACGTTTGTTCTAGCAAAACTGTGATTCAAATTTCACGTTGTATAACAGTCGCACAGGTCGATCCATCAGGTTAATCTTACGCTTGCCGGGGTTGATCCGTAAAGATAAAGATAAAGATAAAGATAATTTATTTGTCAAACATGCGTTTACATAAACTGATTAATCAGACATGCAAGGTATAGAATAGATGTTGTGTGCGTCTATGTTTTGCCAATAGCGGCGTACAAATTTTGTAGGTATAGAAAATTACATTTAATTGCATTTTACATAAAAACAAGTCAAAAAGAAATAAATAATAATAATTGATGTCAAGCTATAGGTATAATAAAGTCAAAATATTAAATTATGTCCAGAATATTCATTATTATGCAGTTAAATAGAATAATTCAAAATTTATTTAAGCTTCACATTATTCAATCGTTATTATTAACTATGTATATTTGAAGTCGGAATAGAAAAGTCCTTTTCATTTAAAAAATCAATAATATTGTAATAAACTTTACTAACTAAAAAAATTCTCAGCTTGTTTTTGAAAAGTGGCAAGGGCAGTTCTCTCCAACTTTTTGGTAATTTATTAAATATTTTAGGAACCATACAAAAGACATTTTTGCGCATGAGGGTTGTTCTCGCAGTATGAGAGCATATCCTGCTATTGTCACGCCTATTACGTGGGACTACTTCATCTAATCGTTTAAATCGATGTGGATTTGTTTTGACAAAAACAGCTACTTCCAAAATGTACAGACATGGCAGAGTAAGTATTTTATATTTTTTAAAGTAAGGCACGCAACTATCAGTAGGTTTAATTTTAAATATTGAACGAACGCATCTCTTTTGAGCCTTGAACACCGTGTCTTTTTCTGTTGAGTTGCCCCAAAAAATGACACCATAGCGTAGATGCGATTCTGTTAAACCATAATAGACATTAAGTAATGCCTCCACACTTATTATAGACGACAAAGTGTGCAGGGCATAGGCAGATTTACTCATTTTCTTGCACAAGATTTCGATGATTCCGTGGATTGGTGACCGTCTTTACATACCGAGACTCTTCCGTGCCTCGGAAAGCACGTTAAGCCGTTGGTCCCGGCTGTCATTCGTGAATCTTTGACAGTGGTTACGGGTCGTCAGAAGCTCGAAACTCTGATAACCAGTCTTACCAAGGGGTATCGTATTATAACCCAGTTACTTACATGGTTGTGGAGGTCAGAAAGGCAGTCGCTCCATACAAAATACTGGTATTCAGGTGCATCCGGTTAGACTTGTAACGAATGTCAAATATTCACAAATTACAGCCTTACCAACGGACCAACCCCGGCAAGCGTAGCTTAACCTGATGGATTGACCCGTGCGGCTGTTATTACTCAGCCACAAGCTCTTCAGTACTCACCTTAATGTAGTCACCAAATACAAATAGATTATCTGTAGTAAGTCTTGTAAGAGACTGTCGAAGCACTGTTCCAGATCTATATTTGGTCAGCAACCACCAAGTGAATGGAGCTAAGTTAAAGATATTGCTACAACTGCAATCGGTAGCGGGACACCGGATATCGAACGACTCTACAGAAAACCAAACAGTACAAACGCAATATCATTTTCTGGATGAAGATAAAGTTACCACTTATATTGCGCATTGCAAATGATCTACTTATCTATAATTCATTTTTCGGTGCGAGTCTTATCAGTCAAACAACATAACAAAACATAATCAGCCTATAATGTTCCCACTGTTGGGACACAGACCTCCTCTATGTGAAAGGGTGTGGGCCGTAATCCACCACGCGAGCTTAGTACGTGTTGATTGATGTCAAAATGTCTTCGAATTTTTGGTTCTAGGACATGCCGGTTTCCTCACGATGTTTTCCTTCACCGTTTTGAGAGCAGTGGTGATGACATAATTCACTCAAACTAAAACGCCTGTATGGGTTCGAACTTATGACCTACAACTCGTAAGTCTCGGCCATTACCACTGGACCACCACTGCTCCCTAGCAAACAATAGGCCCGTATCGCAATACTAAAGCCGTTGAGTTCAATCAAAATTTTGGATTACATTGAGTAATGGATATTTGCATGATTGCAATAGATTCTAAATATACGTTATGGGTTAGCATTGTAATCATGGCGGGTACGTTCCATGTCTAAATGAGTGTTGCAGAAACTCAAATTACATCATTCGTTCCCAATTTTGAGTACCTATTGAAGATGAAATCTTGCACATTTTCACCGTTATTGAATTCATAAAGACTATTGCAAAAGGTAATACAAAATACAATGGCATTGTAAATGAAACTTCTGTACAAACTTACTTTTAACTGCTT
Source organism: Conistra vaccinii (assembly GCA_948150665.1). Lineage (NCBI taxonomy): Eukaryota > Metazoa > Arthropoda > Insecta > Lepidoptera > Noctuidae > Conistra > Conistra vaccinii. The sequence continues at coordinate 8,274,364 of OX411318.1, read as the reverse complement.
TCTCGGTGAGCGCGTCCACAATGTACCGCTGCTCGCAATCTTGTGGTATTGCATCATCGTACAGATCTAGACCGAACAGTTGTCGTCCATTCGGCCACTGCGAACAAATAACGATATCTTAAATACAAACGTTAGTATTATAATTAACTTGAACATTTGTTCTTGCAAACAAAATAGTGCTTAAAACCATTCACTTTAAAGTACTTTCACGCCTAACAAAACGTGACTGCATATCCGCGTTGCTTGGCCTTATAAAATTTCATGGCTCGGGTGCTGGGTGTCCACACCTAATTACCTACATCGACGTACCTTTCGTTCTACCGTCAAATGCCGGTAACTTACCGATTCGACTTTGTTGTATGTGTAATAGTCGACGAAGCCTCCTCGCATGCCGTAGTGATGGTCGTAGCCGCGAGATGTCGGTAGATACTCTGGTCTAGACATCCCTACGTGCCATTTGCCCACCAAGTGCGTGGAGTAGCCCAACTCTTTCAAGTACGATGGTAGAAGTCGCTCTGTCAGCGGTATGCCTCGGTCCTCAGAGTTCAATAACGGCTGGCCGTGCATACCTGTGAAAATGGGAAGGAAACCGTCACGCCTCTTGCTTGATGCAATTGAGTAAATTAACACAACATTTAAGTGACCGTTAACGTGTTAATTGTGTGAGTGTTATTTTATGTCCCTAAGACTAAGACCATTTTGAAACTGTTTAAAATATTGGTACACATTGAATCCTATTCAATCCTTTCAGCCACTTCATTTAATCTAAAACTCATTACACTATCGTTCTATCGTGTTAAACCTCTGATTGTACTTAGATAGGGTTGCCAACCGTCCTGTTTTCCCAGGACATGTCCTGCTTTTTAGGATGTCCTGGGGTGTCTGGATAGTTTTTAAGTAACGTCCTGGGTTTTTAAAGCATCCTAGTAGTCGTCCTGTTGTCCCAGGACATGTCCTGCTTTTTAGGATGTCCTGGGGTGTCCTGGATAGTTTTTAAGTAACGTCCTGGGGTTTTAAAGCATCCTGGTAAAGTCCTGTTTTTTTAAATTTCGCGTCTCCAATCTTACGTTTATCGCTGTGCTTGTTATCTCTTTCTCACTACTATTTTAACGCACTAGACCTCTCTCTATCTAACGGTTAGATAGCTGTAGTGCGCGAAAATTGAGTTTTATTAAACCTGTTTTCATTGCGTGTTGCTATTAACTACTACTGCTCTTATACTGCGTCCTGTTTTTAATCCGAAATGTCCTGGTATTTTCACCTTCTAATTCTAGTTTTCAAAATTTGGGGATAGCAAGCCTATACTTAGATCTTCGAGTATTGCATAAAAAAAATCTAGCGCAGTGAATGATAAAGTAGAAACATTAAAAGTGATGTCAAACATCTCATCTGAGAGGCAATCAATTAAAAGTGGATAATTATTCCCGTCACCGCGGCGCACGCGATGCGCGGCAAACGGCCGCACACCGCGGTAATCACTGTTGAGTTGTGTCCATCAAGTAATGGAAATCATTATTTAAAGAGTATTTATTTTGACATTTTATCTGCAACTTTGCCTTTATATTTTCGGCTTTATGTTTTCATTCTGACATCGAGAGAACTAAGCTTTTCAACTATTGACATATAGTAAGACTTAGGACACTTTTCAGCTCTTCGTATCGCAAAATTATTAACATCTTCAATTGGAATAATATTCATTTATTTAATATCATTTACATAATGTAGCTTCATTAAAAACTAGAACCAGCTATCTAATTACGCAACACATTCTCGTAAACGATTCCGACTAATCTGTTTCATTTTGACAGTTCAACAATATTCATTGCGTTATTTACGTTATTGAGCTGTTTTTTTTTTATGAACTTATGAAGCAATGGATTAGTAATCTGTTTCAAAACGATTCAAATTCCGATTGATCGTGTATTACGTAATTAGGGTACTGGTCGACCGAGCTCTGCGCGGGTGAAAATAGGTATCCATGGGCGTACCCAGGGGGGAGGGCAGGACCCCCCTAGATTTTGTATGCCTAGGTACCTACTGTTGTCAATAAAAGTTATGTTAGAATCACGTTACGACTTACTTTGCAATTACAATTTCATCATCATCAGCCTATTAATGTTCCCACTGCTGGGACACAGGCCTCCTCTCTGTGAGAGGGAGTGGGCTGTAATCTACCACGCGGGCCCAGTGCGGATTGGTAGATGTCACATGTCTTCGAATTTTTTGGTTCTAAGACATTCACCGGGTTTCCTCACGATGTTTTCCTTCACCGTTTTAGAGAGCAGTGGTGATGAAATTATTATATATATACCGCGCTGCGTGGCCTTTGTAAATTTTATCAGCAATGCCTTATTCTACGGCTACCAACCGCGTAAAAACATGACTGAGATTAATAATGGGCTTTGCTCTGTCAGTCTTTGATCAGCGTTAAAAGTTGTATCTTGATCAAAATATGAAGATTTGTTCCATTGACTTTTTCATGAAATTATGAAATTTCAGAACAAATCTAAAATAAAGAGATGTATAACATTAATTATTTTAATCAAGATACAATCTGACACAGACTCGTAAATTGCAAAAAAAAGTGGAAAATTTGAATTTCGCGGCCTGCCTATGCGGATCCATGTTAAGAAATTTCTGATTTGCAACTGGGCCAAGAGCTGGGTACGCCCATGAACATATCGTCGAGGTATACCAACGTTGTATCACATTTCCTTCTGTGAAAATAGAGAAAACGAATTTTCCCAGATATGAGACCTAGCTAGATCGATTTTTCGCCCCCGTAAACCCCTAAATTGCAAGTTTCATCATCATCATTTCAAGTGTCGTCGAAACGCTATCACAAAAAAAAAAAATTGAATAACATGAAAAACATCAAAGATAGACCCCCTTTTAAAGTTAAATTTTTCATGAATATTCACAAAAATACGGATGGTCACATGCCCTGGAGGGCATCGCGTACATTGACGCGAAAACTGTTACCATGGAATCAGTAGGTACATGATTTTGAACCCCCTGAGTTGAAATTTTTCGTCGGTTATTTAAAAAAAAAAACTGCTGTTTCATAGAAAAGTGCAATACCTACGCAGTCAAAATATATGGATCAGCAATTTTTTATTAAATAACCGACAGAAAATTTCAACACAGGGAGGTTCAGAATCATGTACTGAATCCATGGTAACAGTATTCGCGTACAAATATTCCTAATTTATGTCATCATTATCATCATCAGCCTATTTATGTTCCCACTGCTGGGACACAGGCCTCCTCTCTGTTAGAGAGAGTGGGCCGTAATCAACCACGCGGGTCAGTGCGGGTTTGTGGATGTCACATATGTCTTCGAATTTTCGGTTCTAAAAGCCAACTCCCACGGTGCGCCATATCGCGAACGCGCACCAGCCCGCACGAGGACGCACCGCCACGCACGCGTTCAACGCGCGTCTGCGCTACCACGCACGCTAGGTTTCCCACGGTGCGTCGTGCGCGTGCGTCCGCGATATGGCGCACCGTGGGAGGGCGGCTTAAGACATACCGGTTTACTCACGATGTTTTCTTCACCGTTTTGAGAGCAGTGGTGATGAAAATACTTACACAAAGTAAAGCGCCTGCTTGGGTTCGAACTCAAGACCCACAACTCGTAAGTCGGGGCCGTTACCACTGGGCCACCACTGCTCTCATTTATGTATAAGATATTATTCTATTAATTTATTATTGTCCATTAACAATGTTCCGGTATAAACCAAATTTTATGAATGAATGAATCAATTAAATCTATAGTTATCGTATAAAAATTACAATATAATTGACAAAAGCCCTAGTTTTGCGAAAGCGTACCTACACACAAAATTGCGTATAGCACGACAAGGTTAACAACTCTCATTCGGTCGTTTGCCTTCGACTGCATTACATTACACTTTCTTGATTGGAAGTTGAATTCTTACAGTTGTACAAATTAATTAGAGTAAAAAAAAACAACGGGTTGTACTCCGGGAGTGCCGGCAGAAGTGAAAACTTGAACATTAACGTTGTGCATTTTTGAATATTTTGGAATGGTTAGGGAATCATTTCGCACGAATTGCTTTATGTGTTAATACAATATTCATTAGTAGTAGTAGTATATTTATTTATTTTCAAAATATACTTAGTCTAACAAAAATAAACAATTTATTTAAACACTTTTGATGATGTTTTGACTGCTTTTTTTTACCCATCAATATGGGTAAAATTTCTAACCTCGCAATCTTTACGTAATGTCAAAGACTATTTATTTCTTTGTCGGTTGCCAGGCAACGGATCTTACGGTCACGTCCTGACGCGAGTTTAAAATTTTTTACCGATCCCAAAATGAGTGCACAACGCCGCTAAAGAAGTTTTCACTTCAAAATTATAATTTTTACAGCCTTAAATTGGTCGTCGAGTGGTCGCAACTGTTGCAAGTGATACTGTTGAGTTCGGGGTGCAGGAGTGGAATCCCCTGGTGGGCCAAAATGTTATTGGGGGTTTTCAGTTATGAATTTCTCAGGAGCAGCCCGGGATCTGAATGTATGCCCGGTTGATGACATAGGCCCCTCACATGGGTCTTAAACATAACTGGTGAAATAACATAACATCACGACTGTATTCCCCGAAGGGTCAGGCAGAGGTGTACCTATAGTACACCCACATTTCGCCAGCTATGTTCAAGTCCCACGTAATAGGGGGCGAGCCTATTGCCATCAATCAAACTCAAAATTTAAACTCAAAGCATTTATTTCAATTAAACCATTTACAGGCACTTTTGAACTATCAAGGAGTCGGTCAGTCAGAAATATGAACCTAGTTGCCCATTCCAAAGCGTAGTACCTATGGAGAAGAATAGGCAAGAAACTCCATCGGGCACAAATCTAGACTCCGGGCTGCTAGAAACTCCAGATGGAAAACCCAATAACACTTTGCCCGACCCGGAAATCGAACCCGGTACCTCATGCTCAGCAGCAGCACTCGCAACCACTAGACCAAAGAGGCAGGTAACTGGTGAAATATGGTTGTAATATCAACTCTGCCTACCCTTACACGGAATACATATGCGTGAAGTTTTACTATTGTACATAAAGTGAAACGTTCTTACCCAGTCGCATGGGGTATTTCCCAGTGAGCAGTGCTGTCCGCGCAGGCGTGCAGATTGCTTCGCTGTAGTACTGTTGCAGAATGACGCTCTGATACGCCAGGGTGTCGATATTCGGAGTCAAAATCTGATCTGACCCGTGGAATGATACGTCATTCCAACCCTGTGAATGAAATCATAAAGTTCATTATTAAGTAGCTTTTGCCTGCGGCTTTGTACGTTTGCAAGTTGGAAATTATTCCACGGGAGCCCGGGATAAAAAGTATCCTCAATTCTAACCCAGGTCATGGTCTACCTGTGTGCCAAATTTCATCGAAATCAATTCAGCCGTTAAGGCGTCAAAAGATAACAGACAGACAGACTTTTTCGCATGTATCGCTTTTTACCCGACTGCCAAGGAAGGGTTATGTTTTTACCCGACTGTGAAGGAAAGGTTATGTTTTTCGCGCGTATCTTGTATGTTTGTTTGTAAATATCTTTATCTCTACCTCGTATCTTCCAAACGGCTGGGTTTAATTTCGACAGTTACGGGGGATGCGCTAAGGTATCCCGCGAAACTCACGTTTTTGCAATTCGCAGGTCAGTCTCAGGTTGTAGGTATGTTGATTAAAATATGATTCGCGACTTCTATATTTACGACTCTACTTCCTATATTTTTTAATTATTAGTAGGTATGGATTTTCCGTTCATATAAATACTATGTCAAAGTTGCAACATGCATTGGTCACAAAGTGGCCTGGTTAACGCTGTTTCTATAGGTCTTAAACCCTCTTGCCAGAGTATAATCTCCTGCCAGCATCAAGCTACTAAAAGCAGGCGGAGACACTAATGATTCGTACAATTAGCAACTCGGCCACTCGGCTAAACGCTTGTGACTCGCGCCCTCATGAGCCAGTCTGCTGTCTGACATGACCAAAGTTATCTTAATCAGCTGACCACTTACGGACGGTCTCAGTCACATCATTTCAGTAAAAGATATTTCGCTATCCGAGATTAGCCCCCTAATTAATAAACGCAGTATAAAGTTACAACCAGTATCAATCTTCCTAGCCTTTTTCCCAACTATCTTGGGGTCGGCTTCCAGTCTTACCGGTTGCAGCTGAATACCAGTATTTTACATGGAGCGACTGCCTATCTGACCTCCACAACCCAGTTACTGGGTAATACGATACCCCTTGGTAAGACTGGTGTCAGACTTTCGGGCTTCTGACGACTAGTAACGACTGTCAAAGATCCACAAATGACAGCCGGGACCAACGGCTTAACGTGCTTTCCGAGGCACGGAGGAGTCTCGGTATGTAAAGATGGTCACCCATCCACTGACCAACCCTGGCAAGCGTAGCTTAACCTGATGGATCGACCCGTGCGGCTTGTTATTACTTAGCCACGAGCTCCTCCAGTTACAACCAGTATAAAGATATATATATACACACATCAAAAGTGTCTAGGGATCAACATATATTTTTGCAATAACTTTTCTCCTGATTGATATTAATTAAAATTTTCTTTAAGGATTCATCAAATAAAGTGTTTTCGTTTGTCACAGTAACGATAAACCAAGTCACCTTTGCATTAATAAAGAAATTTGCCATTTTCCTAATAAAGGGATTTTTGACATTTGAACCACTAACATTAAAGTTCGAAAAAAAGACTGAAATAACAGTTTTCTTTAAAATTTTATTGGGTAACTTAAACAATTAATAATCCGTGTTTCTACCGCGAACACTAACAACACAAGAACATCGGTTTGGCATACTCAAAATGAGTTCATCCAAATCACGCTGTGGAATGGCCGCCCATGTTCGTTGCAACAACAAAAAAAGGTCTTCTTGCGACTGGATACCCTCCATATTCGGCAGAGCTCTTCTCTGTAGCATATCCCATGCATGCTCAATCGGGTTCAAGTCTGGCGACTGAGCAGGCCAGGGCAGGACATTGATGTTAGCTGCGGCGAGAGTCTGTCTTACAACTCTTGCGGTGTGCGGTCGTGCATTATCATGCATTAACTGAAATAAGGGACCGATTTGCACTTGTAGAGGAACGATGACGTCTGATACAATCATCTCAGCATAAATTTGAGCGTTGAGGTTGCCTCTGATCCAAATCAACTCAGTTCTTCCGCCGATCCAAATACCCGCCCATACCATGATGGTTCCACCACTATAAGGATGGACTTCCTGGCAGGATTTTAATCGCTGTTGGCGTCCAGGGGTTCTCCAGTGTCGTATACGTCTTGTATCCGGTCTCATACCAAAACGAGACTCATCAGAAAAGCACACGAAACGCCATTGTTCTTCTGCCCAATTTCTGTGTTCAAGAGCCCATTGATATCGAATCCTACGATTGTGCATTGCTATAGGTGGTACCCGTAGCGGTCTTCGGGAATGAAGGTTCACTTCATGCAAGCGGTTTCTGACTGTTTGGTCGCTAATTAAGTTCCCTGAAGAGTGATGAAGCCTCACGGCTAACATCATGGCGGTTATTGTTGGAGCTCTTCGAGCTAAGATTTGAATGTATCGGTCTTGTCTCCGTGTGGTGCAGCGATACCGTCCTCCATGGCGCTCAGCCACGGTACCAGTGCTTCGGTAACGTGTCCAAAGTCGACTGATAACACTCTGACTTGTATTCAGAGCTAAAGCCACAGTACGTTGCCGGGAACCAGCTTCTATCATTCCCACGGCTCTGAGCATTTCTTCCCTGCTTAAATGACGTCGCTGCTCCATAATAACGTTGGTTTTAATCAGTAGTAGGGAAACAGTAGCACTAATAATGTCTTCAATGCGTTGTATGTTTTTATAGGGAAAATATTGACAGCTGATTTTCATCTTTTACTCGAATTTGATTCACAGTTCCTGATTCAAATTATGAAATGCACCAAAAAGGATCCATATAAATTTATAAAATCATAAATTTATTACAAAGCCACATCTCAATCTCAAGAAATCCGCATAAAAATGCTTGATCCCTAGACACTTTTGATGTGTGTATATAGGGTCACCAAAAATACACGTCATAAAAAAAATACACAGTATTGTATGGCTAATAATAGGTTTCCTTATGTTAAGGATTAGGATAAGTATAAAACATGCGAACGGACTACATACTTAGAAATATTTCAAAATGTGCAATTTTTGGTATATTACTTATAGTTAAGTTATATTATGATATAATAATCTTTTTTTTAGGGTTCCGTACCTAAAGGTTAAAAAGGGAACCCTTATATTTTATTGGTTTAAAATATACATAAATTTTTGTTTAAACTAAATGAGATCAGTGTTTCCTAGCCTGACTACTCTGAGAAGAAACACCGAATCCAACTCAGAGGTAAAAATCACAGATAGATAAGTTATTGAGAACGATCGTTAGATAAACCTGAAAGTGTTACGCACGCGCAAGATAATCGTGCAAAAGATAACCGGATCAATGACAGCATCATAAATTCATGGCCAGTGTAAAAACAACGTGCTCAATGAAATACAGAACGATTAAGAAATAATAAATAAAATAAAAATCTGTCAAGTGCGAGTCGGACTCGCACACGAAGGGTTCCATACCATGTCGTACAAGATTTAACACTATGAATTTTTGTAATACTTTCGTAAAGGTAACAACAGAGGCGCTATAAAAAAACAAAGATTTGTAAAGAAATTGTCTAATTTTAATGAAAAAATGTTGTTGTGTTAAAATATAGGTGCAGGAGTATATTTCATTTATTTTAATCGAAAAATATTAAGTTAACTTTATCCAGTAACATCAATCTTCCTAGCCTTTTTTCCCAACTATCTTGGGGTCGGCTTCCAGTCTAACCGGATGCAGCTGAATACCAGTATTTTACATGGAGCGACTGCCTATCTGACCTCCACAACCCAGTAACTGGGTAATACGGTACCCCTTGGTAAGACTGGTGTCAGACTTTCGGGCTTCTGACGACTCGTAACGACTGTCAAAGATTCCCAAATGACACCCGGGACCAACGGCTTAACGTGCTTTCCGAGGCACGGAGGAGTCTCGGTATGTAAAGATGGTCACCCATCCACTGACCAACCCCGGCAAGCGTAGCTTAACCTGATGGATCGACCAGTGCGGCTTGTTATTACTTAGCCACGAGCTCCTCTCACTTTATCCAGTAACATGCATTAACTAAAGTCAAAGTTATTTATTTGCTACTAACATAGTATTAGTAGGTATAAATAGGTATATATGGTAGGTAAGCAGGTAGATATGTAGGGTAGGTAGGGTAGGTTAGGTACCTACCTACCCTGGTAAGAAGGGTAGGGTTGGTAGGTAGGTTAGGTAATTAGGAAAGGTAGGTGCGCCGTAGATAAGTACTTAGTGCTAACCGTGCGAAGCAGGCCGGGTAAAGCTAGTTACTTATAAATAAAAGGATTTCTCTTGCTACATCAGACTTTATTGTACAAAATAGAATGTAAGTAGTACGCCAAATTTTAATTATAACTGTGCGTTTGCACTGGCGAAACATTCACAACAAAACATGTTAGAATCTCTATTTTCCGTCAATTTTTCATACAATGTTTGACAGGAACTAGAGATTTCAACATGTTTTGTCGTGATGTTTCGCCAGTGCAAACGCACGGGTCAATACAGGTATTTATTTACGTTATTTTTGATAGTCATACAGAAATCTATTATTTCTTACTTATTATTTTTACACATCCCATCGGACTATGAGAGTGAGGGAAGAGAGAGTGCACTCGTGTCTGCGCACACACTTGTGCACTATAATATCTCCCGTGCCGAAGGCCAGTCTCCGTTGAGATTGGCCGCCGTGACCGAATATTTTTACACCAATAATTTTTCTCAATATGAAATTGTATCCACAAGGGTTTAAGGTAACTGAATAGTACACTGTATGTGCCAGCATTCATTTCAATGTTACTGAATATATTGTCTATTGGAGTGTAGTTTTAACATGAGGGTCTAGGGATACTTTGAAAAAAGTCGATAAAGTTCTTAAACTCAAAAAATACTGGCCGGTTTTAAAATCTTGTGAAGAAAGTTTATTTTGTAGACCTTTTTGGATGATCGAAATTTAAATGATCGAAATAGTATGCTGCCATGATAGTAGGTACTTACTAATTCCATGTCATTACTCCGACTATTAAATAGTTATCTGTGGAATTTATATCGCATAATATTAGCATGAAATACAAAATGATTACTTTAAGTTGCAGAAAATCGCCCATATTATATAAAATACGTTATGAATCGGCGTTTTTAGTATTTGTTGATTATAAACAGTATACGTTACATGATACACACAAGTTTCAAATTCCTAATTTGTTTAGTTGTTGAGATAGAGCTCGTACAAAAATGGTCTAAAACAGACAACTTCTACGGCCCCCTAATTCATCATTTTTGAAGATAAAAACAAATAAAAATTATATTTATTCTCTACTCGATGAGCTCTAGAAAATGATACCCCACATGCCAGGGTCAGATTATTTGTTTTTCAAAATTTAATTTTATTGTATGGCGACCCCCCTTTAATTTTTAATTTTATTATTTGTTGCTCTTGCGGCAATAGAAATGCTTAATCTGTGAAATTTTCAACTGCCTACTTATTACGGTTCATGAGATAGAGCTCGCTGACAGACAGACGGACAGCGGAGGCTTATGAATAGGGTTCCATTTGTCACCCTTCGGGTATGGAACCCTAAAAACTAATGATAGTATTGTTTTGTTTCTTTTCATTCACTAGAGCGTAAAATTAGTTATTTTTTAATAAGTTATACATTTAATGTAATGTAATATTTACGTTAAGTAATAATGTATACATAATGGTTCTACTTCTAGCATGTTGTGAGGAATGTGAGGCTATTTTAACATTTGAATACACGAAAATTAATTGCAGTTTTGGCCAAGTACACTGTGTCGTATTTTTTTTTTTATCGACCTGTAGGTATTATGCTTTAGGGGTATGAGGAACAGGGTGTAAAGTTCACTCATCCACCATAGAAAAGGGAGGATCCTCCAACCAGACGGGTTGTTATGTCTGGCGGGCAACTGCCCATATGTTGATTTCGGATAGTCTTATCTATGTTTTTCGCTCGGTAAACTCTAACTGCGCGATGTAGGAATTGTGTGACGTCATGTCTTTTTGCTTCGTAGTTTGTATGTCGCGGTGTAACCGCTACATCACTCCCCTCCGGAGACCGAAGGTCGATAGTGGGCTGAGTCTTGGATCTTGCGATGCTTCACAGTGCCAGCTGTGGTTCCAGTGAGTCGGAACCGGGTGCCGCTCAGTTCACAGTGGGTCGGAACTGTCTGCAGTGATTGCGGCGATGGTGATTGTGGTTCCAGTGAGTCGGAACCGGGTGCCGCACAGTTCACGGTGGGTCGGAACTGTTTGCGGTGATTGCGGCGATTGCGGTGATTAAGGTGATTGCGGTGATTGAGGTGATTGCGGTGATTCCCCAGTGAGTCGGGGTGATGTGGCTGAGGGTGATGACCAGGAATGCGCGTTCGCTGCATGCTGGTGGTCAGGATACCCGTTGAAGCCGTGGGTGCTGGCTGGCTGTGTGACTCGCCTCACGAAAGCTTGCGGGAGTGATGATGATGACATCACGTCGGGGTCACCAATTTAGGGGTATGAGGAACAGGGTGTAAAGTTCACTCATCCACCATAGAAAAGGGAGGATCCTCCAACCAGACGGGTTGTTATGTCTGGCGGGCAACTGCCCATATGTTGATTTCGGATAGTCTTATCTATGTTTTTCGCTCGGTAAACTCTAACTGCGCGATGTAGGAATTGTGTGACGTCATGTCTTTTTGCTTCGTAGTTTGAATGTCGCGGTGTAACCGCTACAATGCCACTGCTGGGCAACCGTCCCCCCCACAGCTTTCCACTCTTTCCTGTGTTGCCTTCTCCGTCTAATCTCTCATAAACGCCTCTAAGTCATCACCAGCGTTGAAGAGCAAACTCTTCGACATTTGTGCATCCTGCCTATCCCATACGATGCTTAAACTTGGTCCCTGACCAAATCTTAAAAGTTCAAACTCAAAGTTTGCCTATGCTTAGGGATCGCCGATGTGGACAATAAGTCTAGGCTGCAGTGGGACTGGGCGGGCCATGTATGTAGGATCCATCGGAACAGATTGGCCAGATCGTCACGCACTGGGACGCAGTATCGTCGCCGAGGGAGGCCGAGGAAACGCTGGCGTCGTAAAAGGAACGCTTAATTATCTTGATTATTGGGTCTTCTTATTTGGCTTTAATAATATTCGTATAATATCTGTGTGGCTCAGTCATTCAATCATCTTACGAGTATCTTACAGGCGTATTCGTAGAATACCTATCTTCTACTATTGGATTTACTCGAGCATATTACAGTACAGAGTTACAGACCTCACTAAGAAAGTTCTTACACTAATGAACACTGCGCAATTACAATTCAAATTCAAAGCAAACCGAGTTGTTGTTAAAGTATTTATTGCACGAAACAGCGGTAGCCTGCCATTCCCACTCGTAATGGTTTAAAATACGACAGATTACTAAATGGGCCGCCTAAACGGCCGCCGATACAGAACAATACGGCCGCTGACAGGGAGCAATGCCGGTGTCAACCGAATGCGGCTTTACGGACTTTATAAAACGAGATGCTGAATTCTAGCTTGTATTTGCTGTCAACATTTTAACAACCGTTTTTATTGTCCAACATTAAACATTTGTAGTCTAAGTCTATGCTCAAGCTACAGTTAAATGTCTAAGATCTATCAATATCGATACGGTTAACCTATTAACTGCCATGATGGCCCAGCGGTTAAGGCCTCGCCTCGCCATGAGCTTGTGGGTTCAAATCTGGGCAAGTACCAATGTGACTTTTTCATTCAATTTATACACGTGTACTTTCTGAGTTTATCTTGGACATTATTGACATCGGTGAAGGAAAACATCGTGAGGAAACCTGGACTTCTGTATAGTTAAAATAAGTCAGAAATCACCAACCCGTCTAGAGCAAGCGTGGTGATCAATGCTCGTGCCTTCTCTGTATGAGAAGAGGCCTTTAACCTGCAGTGGGACAGGAACAGGCTGGTATTATTATAATTTTATTAACCTTTGTTGGTTACGGACATGTTGTCATTACACTACTAGCTATTTTCCATAAACTGAATAAATTGTTTAACAACGATTTCAAAGACAAAAGCCACGCCTATTTATTGACATAATTTAAAACAATTTCTGTAACAATTTCAAATGAAGCATGGAAAACAGAATAAATTCATCTAACAAAATGCTCAAAAACAAGTCCTTCAATATTATTCTTCCAACAATTTCAGCGAATGCTCCAACCTACCGGACTAATTTTATTCAAATAACTTTCCAAAGTTATTCGTCCTGGCCATTTGCTACGCTCAGGTTAGATGCCTTTTTGAGGCGTTGGTGAGCAAAATAGGAATAATGAAACTTCAAAACCGTTTTTAGCAACAATTTGCAGGACTTGGAAACGTTATTTAAAATAACGTTTCTAACAGTTCTTTGTACAACATTTTGTTCGAAACGAAAACGAAATGAGAACGTTTTCCGATAGTCCAATAGGGATGATGCCTGGGTCAAAAAAAAGAAATTCTATTTAGTCCGTTAGTCAGATAATAAAAAAATATTCGACACGTTTTTTTTTCTTTATCATATTAATAAAAAATGACTTGGATAAAACGCATTAAAGTTGGGGAGTGGGGGTCGCTACGTCACAAGTACGTTAAAATCTACATACTCGTGACGTCATGGCACATTTTAACTCAATGTATCGCCGTAATCTTTTGTAATCGTAAAAAAATTAAATAAATATTTTTGTCACCATACCTATTCTTGAGGAAGATTTTACGCTCGCGGGCAGAAGCTAGTAAGCCATAAAAACATCAAATACGACTATCCAGATAGCTACACGAAAATAACAAAGACTTCATGAAGAGTAAGTCGTTTCGTTCGGGTCTATTGCCAATCCAAATGTCACACTTATGCTTATAAATGGCAAATTCTGCACAATAGTAGGGCAGTTAGAATTTGGCCCCCCTGAAGGCCGGCGGCGACCTAAGTATGTCGTACTCTGAAAGCTCAATCCTACTAGGTTCTAACCGAGTGTTTTATTGTTCATTTAGGTCTTAAATTAAATAACCCAACTTTCAATTTGTTGCTTAATTCAATTTCGACTGTAAACAAAATTGATTGCGAATTTTTTTTGTCACACATAATTAATGATATTTTACATACAATAGACACATAATTAGCTGTTAGTTTTATAAACACTATCGCGTGTTAGGCTCTAGGCAAGGTCTATGTAGGTACCTGCGGGTTAACATAAAAATAACTAGTAGAATCTATTTATTATGTCATCATTATCAGCTGAGCCTTTCGTCAAATTAAATTATTTTATCTTTTTCCGGTTCCTGCTACGGCTGAATTTTTACATCCTTAGGCCTTGTACAAGGCTTAAGGATGTAACAATTTTGGTATCTCCTAAGAACTGAGGTCACATGGTAGATGCTCGCTGTAAAATAATGATTTTACTCAGTTTTTGGGAGATACCAAAATTCTTACATCCTTAATTAAGCCTTGTACAAACAAGACCTAAGGATGTAAGAATTTTAGTACGTACACACATCGCGCAAAGTGTCGGCAACAAATTGAAATTTGCCAGAATGTTTCTGCAATATAACAAAAATATTTCAGTAACATGTGCTCGATACAAATCGCTAAACATTTGAGTATTCCATCTTGTAATAAAGTACGGTTTCCGTACTTTTGACAACTCTCAGACATGACTCGGGCAAACTATCAATTGATTTTTATGCCAAAACGTGAAAAAAAATACTCTAAAAACAAATATAGCAACCACTGAGTTAAGATAAAATAACCTACTACGGGGATTTTTTTGTCTGTCCAGTGACTTAAAATATATCAACGTCATATATTCTATACATTCATACGTCTTATTGTTGTATTGTTTGAAATATGTAATTACTACAGGTAGATTTTTAACTAATATGACGTTAGTTTATTCGAATTAATGCAGATTAACATAACAAAAATGTAACAAAAAAAAACGAATAAGTATCTTTAAGATTTTAAAACTAAAACTAAAGTTATTTATAAAATTGTTTCGAAATTATTATAATATGATGTGTTCCTTATTTTATGTTTAACGAGGCTTTATCGTTCTGAAGGATAATAATTAAAAACCGAATTTAAAATCAACATAACATAACATAACAATACGCCTTGTTCCCTCGAAGGGTTGGGCAGAGGTGTACCTGTAGGGGTAGATTTCGCCAGTTATGTTTTAAGTTCCATGTAATATGAGGCGAGTGTATTAAAATCAAATAACTTACTGTTATAAATAAATATTATTATTTACCATATCGTCAACCATGATGAACACGACATGTGATGGCCCCTGTCGATACGCTGATATCATCGTTGATATCATTGCCAGGATGATCCACCACTGTTTCCTGAAAAAAATATTATATTCTTGTATTACAAGTGATAAGTTCCTAAACAATATGAAGTTCTTGCCCAAACTTTTGGGTTGTCATGGGTAATTTCTTGCCTATATTGGGTGACTGGTAATTAGTGACCGATACTTAAACACGTGACTTTACATGAGTAAAGTCACGTGTTTAAGTATCGGTCACTAATTACATAGTAAAAGTTGTTCATAATAATGATATTATGAACAACTTTTACTATGGGACCAAACCTGAAATCGTGAAAAAAAAAACAGCTGTTCCCTACATTTATATTCGTCAAAATTTATGTAACAGCTGATTTGTTTTTCGCGATTTCAGGTTTGGTCCCATAGTAAAAGTTGTTCATAATGATGAGTAAAGTCACGTGTTTAAGTATCGGTCACTAATTACCAGTCACCCTATATATTATGTAGGTACTGTTTACTGTTTTCCATAACAAAAAAACCTCAGACTTTCAAGAGCCTGTGGTTGCCCTGAAATTGCCTCCCTATGTAGGTAAGTAATATAATTATGAAATATTCGCCCCAGGGTATGCGACTCTGTGGCATTGCGCTTCAAATTCACACTATCCTAAAAGTTGGCAATGTTGCAAATAACTGTCCAATATTTACCTGTTATGATTAATATGGCAATATTACTGTATGGAAATATGAAATGTGGCTAACTAGTGAACTAAAATTTTGATTATGAAATACAATAGGTAATATTAATATCGTAACACCGAATACATAGTTTTAGATGTAAAAAAAGTATTTGAACCTTTTTTTACACCTAAAACGGTTACAACATCAAATTCAGTGTTATAATTGCAATTCATTATTAATATTCTAGTTCGCTAGTTAGCCACATTTCATATTTCCATACAGTAATATTGGCAAATTAATCAAAAGAGCGAAATATTTGACATATATTTGCGACGTTACACTTATAGAATAAACGCTCTTATTTTAGTAACATTGAAAGATAAACGATGAAGCACTTAAGACGCCATTGAACCCATTTTACGCTAATTCCAAAACTGTTAAAACGTTTAAAAAAACTATATTGAAATGATATTATCTTTTGAATTAAGTACTGAATGTACAAAAAAAACCCTAATGTTAAAAGTACGAGAAACGTTTTTACTGATAATTTTAGATAATGTAGACTGTGAATGCATTTTGCATATATAGCTACGCTCTACAAGACTACATCAATGAGGGTTTTCATGAAAATTCACGCCACCCAGTTGGCGCCACTTTGACAAGAGGTCTTCCATTTCAACAATGAATTTAAAATCTATGATGACGTTCATCATTCAGTCACAACTAAATAACTAGCTAACTAGCGAAATAGAATATTGATTATGAAATGCAATAATTAATATCGTAATAAGTATTTAGTTTTAGATGTAAAAAAAACTTGGAAACCTTCATAATGCCTTTTTTCCACCTTAAGCGTCGTGCAGACCGGCGCGACGGGTCTCTAACAAAACAATTTATAAGAAAACTTCACGGTAGAACAATTACCGGTGTTGCGTCGCGCGACAAGGCGCGCTAGTCTGCACGAGCCTCACAACGGGTACATTATTCATATTCTAGTTCGCTAGTTAACCACATTAATTCTTAATTCCATACAGTAATACTTATTGCCAAATTAATCAAAACAGCGAAATATTTGACATATATTTGCTAGGTTGCCCACTTTTAAAATAAACGCTCTTAATTATGAGGTTTTTAAGAAGAATTTGCTACTTAAATGACTTTTCTTAGGTCCTTAAAGCGACCTCAAAAGTTTAGACTTATTTTGTCTAAATAGAGCTAGACTGAGATAACGCAGACATAAATAACACCAATATAGATCTACATGCATGTGATGAACTAACCTGTCAAGCCTTGACTAATTCATTCAATCAGCCTATTAATGTTCCCACTGCTGGGACACAGGCCTCCTCTCTGTGAGAGGGAGTGGGCTGTAATCTACCACGCGGGCCCAGTGCGGGTTGGTAGATGTCACATGTCTTCGAATTTTTGGTTCTAAGACATGCCGGTTTCCTCACGATGTTTTCCTTCACCGTTTTAAGAGCAGTGGTGATGAAATTATTTACACAAAGTAAAGCGCCTGGTTGGGTTTGAAC
This sequence comes from Conistra vaccinii, assembly GCA_948150665.1. NCBI lineage: Eukaryota > Metazoa > Arthropoda > Insecta > Lepidoptera > Noctuidae > Conistra > Conistra vaccinii. Next base: position 8,256,656 of record OX411318.1, on the reverse strand, counting down.
CCACGACCTACAAGTCGGTAAGTCGGGGCCGTTACCACTAGGCCACCACTGCTCTTGACTGTTGTTGACTAATTACGTAGCCCGAACGGACTAAAACGCTACGGGAGCTTAAATACAAGGTAGCTAATTGAACTAAATAGGCAAACTTTTCTACAAACTCAAAAGATCTAAAGAAAAGAAAATAAATAAACACCATAACATCACGCCTATTTTCTTTGAGAGTTAGGCAGAAGTGTACATATAGGACACCCACATTTCGCCAGATATGTTTAAGTGTAATAGAGGGCGAGCCTATTGCCATCAAACGGGCACAAATCAAGACTACGGGCTATAAATGAAAAATTCCTGATGGAAAGGTCAACAACACTTTGCCTGACCTGGGAATCAAACCACGGACCTCAGGCTCAGCAGTACCACTTGCGACTACTAGACCAGCGAGGCACTCATGTATGAAAATATACTTAGTAGGTAATCGTATCATGTAAAGATCAGAATTTAAACTTATTCATACTTTTATTTGCATATTACAATGTAAATTACAATAAACGACGTATATACGTATTTAACCTAATCCGCTTAACTGTTCTTGTTGTGGTAATTCCCCTACTGTTTTCATATTAAACACTATCGATCTATGTTTTGACGTAATTAAATATTTACATTCCAGAACATTTTACACTATCCTGAAAAGTAAATAATAACCCGCATAACAATAGTTCATTTCGTTCGACTAGAAGGCTGAGAGTGCCACGAGGGCCCTCGAGCTAGGAAAACCGATTGCAAATAGGTCGACGACATAATAATTATGCTCTACGAAACCGGAGAAAAAAGCGATGCCCTTACGCCCAGGAGTGGGACAAAAACAAACTGTACGTAGTAGATGATGATAGTCTAGTAATAGAATGAACCGAGAATGGGCAGCAGCGTTCTATATGCATTTTATTTTGTACTGCGATCGCCACGAACCCGAATGCCAAGCGTGGCGATTATGGCAATCCAAAATGACAAGCACCAAGGGAATCCGCTGGATGCGAGAAGCACAGAACCGGTCGATGTAGCGATGCTTGGGGGAGGCCTATGTCCAGGAGTAGACATCTTTTGGGTGAAGTGATGATGGTGAGATGATGATTATACAATGTGGAATAATGGAATAATTCATTTGCATCGTCTAAGGGGGACCAACACAGAAATTGCGAAAAAAAAATCTGCTATTCCCTACATTTTGACGAGCTATGCGAACATAAATGTAGGGAACCGCTGTTTTTTTTCACGATTTCAGGGTTGGTCCCATAGTGAAAGTTGTTCATAATGATGAGTACAATGACCCCCAAGATGCAAATAAATTAAAGGATAGAGGATGAGTGAACTTTACACCCTGTTCCTCATACCCCTAAATTGGTGACCCCGACGTGATGAACGTCAACGCAGCCTTCGTGCAACTACTTCAGCATGACGTTATCATCATCACTCCCGCAAGCTTTCGTGAGGCAAGTCACACAGCCAGCCAGCACTCACGGCTTCAACGGGTATCCTGACCACCAGCATGCAGCGAACGCGCATTCCTGGTCATCACCCTCAGCCACAACCCGGCGCTGTACCACATCCGACTCACTGGATGACGACGCAGCGCCACCCCGACTCACTGGGGAATCACCGCAGACAGTTCCGACTCACCGCGAACTTTGCGGCACCAGGTTCCGACTCACTGGAACCACAGCTGGTACTGTGAAGCATCGCAAGATCCAAGACTCAGCCCACTATCGACCTCCGGTCTCCGGAGGGATGTGATGTAGCGGTTACACCGCGACATACGAACTACGCAGTAAAGACATGACGTCACACAATTCCTGCATCGCGCAGTTAGAGTTTACCGAGCGAAAAACATAGATAAGACTATCCGAAATCAACATATGGGCAGTTGCCCGCCAGACATAACAACCCGTCTGGTTGGAGGATCCTCCCTTTTCTATGGTGGATGAGGAACTTTACACCCTGTTCCTCATACCACTAAAGAACTATAAGATACACAATCCCAAACAAAAGTTCTCTTAAAACTGTCACCAAATTGTGTTTAAGTAATAATACTTGAAATAAATATACATTAATGTAAATTCAACCTTAAACGCAATGCTTAAAGTTTATTTCACAAAGCTATGTTCAAAAAGCAATAAATTTTTACGACCGATACTATGTGGCATGTTTACCGTCGGGGCGTTCGAATGCTACTAAATCAAAAGCGCACCCAAATGTTCAAGTGGGTGCTCATTCGGTGAGGACATTTTTTGCCGCTGATTGTGTTCTTTATTAGTGATCGATGAATCATCGTTATCACTACCCGCCCTTTTAGAAATTTTGCACAGACAAAAAGGCACACAACACAACATAATTATTACACAAGTTAAAAAAAACCGGTCAAGAGCGAATCGCACTCGCGCACCGAGGATTCCGTAAGGAGCTTCATTCGTATATAGGTAGTTAAATAGTAAGTTCTGTGCCCAGAAACTAGTCCTCGTAAATTGTATGAGCGCCCATACAACTTAGAGGACTATCTTAATTGGCGTCAACTATGTATGTATGTGACACCCTTTAATTTTCAACTTTTTTTTATTTCCCATACATACATAGTTGACGCCAATTAAGATAGTCCTGTCGAGTGGTATGGGCGCCAACCAAAAATTATAGGGTACTTCCGGTTGACCTAGAATTGACAATTTTGGTTAAAAGCATGGTCTTACAACACAAGTAAAGAGAAACTTCCGAAAAATAAAAAAAATTAAGGTAAATTTTGGTACTTACAAGTTTTCGCGAAAATCTAAATTTGCCCTTAACTTTTTAACGTGTTGACTCAGGACATTGATTTCTATACACCTAATAGGAACTATAGACTTCAGTATCTGGTATAAATTTCAACTTGCTAGGTCTACCGGTTCCTGAGAAAATCGGTGGTGACACACGGACAGACAGACGGACAAGAGAGTGATCTTGTAAGGGTTCCTTTTTTAACTTTTGAGGTACGGAACCGTAAAAACAAATAAAAAAGGAAACAAATAAAAGTGTAAGTGTAGTTGTGTGTGTACAATCTATATCTATATCAGCTATATACTAATAATAAAGCTGTAGAGTTTGTTTGTTTGTTTGTTTGGACTCGTTAATCTCTGGAACTTCCAGTCTTCAATCCTTTACATTTGATAGCCCAATTTTTGAGGAAGGCTACAGGCTATTTAACATCACGCTAGGACCCTTAGGAACCGAGCAAAAAGAAAAAAAGTCAGAAAGAACGCTAAGCGAAACGAAGTAGTAGCGCGGGCGGACGATGCGATGCGATGGGGTAAGTCGGGGGAACAAGATATTTCACACGGACGAAATCGTGGGCAAAAGCTAGTTATATTTTTATCAAGATAAAAAAAGAAGACTTCAAAGCTTGCTGATCCTGCTCCACAATTAAATCTAGAGTCTAGACAGAATCAAACTGGTTTTCGAATTGAATAGTAAATAATATTATTTCGTCATTTGTATGACATTGTTGGCCACAAAATATGACCTTAATTCTATAATTTTGTAATAGTTCTATTACTACTCACTAATACAATATTGTATTCCGTACCAAAATTACTTATAAATAGTAATAGGGTTCTGTTTAGCACCCTTCGGGTACGGAACCCTAAACAGAACCCTTTTTTGGTGTGTGTGGGAAATCATCAAATGACTTCTCCCGCTCTGGGCGGAGCGGAAGGGCGTGTCAGACTCTTACTGACTAAAATCCACCCGTGTTCCTCCGGTTGCCTGTACATTGCCAGGGGCCACGGTTACCCTTTTGGACTTTTCCTCCCATGGCCTGGACCAGGGCTGGACGCGAGAGGTCACCGCCGCCTACCGCCTCGACGAGAACACAGCGGTGCTCCGCCCAAGCCAGACAGACCTCCTCCGTATGCTCCACCGTGTTCTCCCGGCGATACATACAGTGGTGACACCTGGGCGCTTCCTCCCGCCTTATGCGAAACAGGAACCTCCCGAAACAACCGTGTCCGGTGAGGACCTGCGTCAGGCGGAAGGTGAGGACGCCGTGGTGCCTCTCTAGCCATTATTCAAAGAGGGGATTTATCGCCGCAATCGTGACGTGCCCAACACTGGGTTGCGACAATCGCATATCCATGACGCCATGAGATCCCGCCGGAGCTCTGTCCGCTGTGCCGTGATTTCTCGCGACAGCGGAGTTACACCCCGGCGTTTTACCTCCTCGCGCCACTCCCAAATGTGGGCGAGGACTATCGCCTCCAGATCCCATGGCGGCAATCCGGCAAGGCGGCTCGTCGCCTCACCGGAGACCGTGCGGTATCCCCGTACCATAAGGATGGCCATGACCCTTTGAGACGCGTTCAACCAGCGGGCTGGCCGCAAAGAACGGGCCCACGCCGGTGCCGGTGCCCCGTAAAAGGCCATGGACCGCTCAACCCCCACCCTCCTGGTCCAGGACCCTTACAGTGCGACTTCGTCTATCTGTCCGTCAATCCGTCTGTCACAGATGCTTATTTCAGGAACTTCGAATTGAAATTTGGAATACCTAGTTATAATTAAATAATGCTAGCTCATCTAGATTACAAGTGAAAAATTCGCAAAAATATTGCTAGTTTCATTGCAAGTGGAGCTGAAAATGGGGGTTGAAATCGTAAAGTGCAGTAACTGGGTCAAGTGGAATAATTTCTTATCTTTATTTGCACATTGCAAAATATTTTTCTATTTTTTTATGCCGTAAATATTTTTGATGATAAATCTCCGTAAAAATACCATTCCCTAACTTCAAAGGTGTACTAAGCGAAAAATCTCAAATAAATCTAGTCGATATAGGTTTATAATGTAAAAATATTATAATGACGGAAAATTAAAAAAAGTGAGAGATTTTTTCTCCCTGTATTCTTTTTAACAGTTTTTCTTAAAATCAGCAAAAACCCGGTATAGTCAAACCCAGTTATGCAGTCTCAAACCATGAAAAACTTCGAAAATTTATAAATATTTTGACTACCAAGGTATGTTTGGAGCCTAGTGTTGCCAACAAGGTAAGGAACCCTAAGGTCGGTGCGCAAGTCCGACCTGCTCTTTGCTGGTTTTTTTACAAATATGATTAATTTCCGTGTAGCTCTACCTAAAGTTACAATAGTTTTAAATATATCAATTACTTATTAGCTGCGTCCCGCGGTTTCACCCGCATAAGTCTCGATCCCGTGGGAATATCGGGATAAAAAGTATCCTATGTCCTAACCCAGATCATGGTACACCCAATTTCATTCAAATCCGTTCAGCCGTTTTATCGTGAAAGCGTAACAAACTATCACACAAAAAATCAAATCTTTTCTCTTTAAGTATAAAGCCAAAATTCGTACCCACTGTAGTAGTTTAAAACTACATCGACCTACAATTTATTATTCTGTAAGTAATTATTTATAAACAAAAACGATTTTTGTACTGACACCTATAGTTTAAAAAAAACGGTTTTGGGAACATCATGGCTACAGTCTAAACCTACATACGGAGTTTCTTCTGCCCGTTCTTCTTTCGCATTCGTCTAAGATTTGAATCAGAGTGTGAAATACTAATTATAATCTCTAATGTAACTAATTAGTTACTTACTCACTTAATTTACTTCAAGCAGATTAATTTACTCATAGTTCAACTAACTAGGATCTATAATATTTTGTAAGTTATTATAGTGTTTTAACTACTACAGTAAACAATAAAAAAAACTTACCAACTCGTAAACATATTCAGTATTTTAAACATTTGAACTGACACCTATAGTTTAAAAAAAACGGTTTTGGGAACATCATGGCTACAGTCTAAACCTACATACGGAGTTTCTTCTGCCCGTTCTTCTTTCGCATTCGTCTAAGATTTGAATCAGAGTGTGAAATACTAATTATAATCTCTAATGTAACTAATTAGTTACTTACTCACTTAATTTACTTCAAGCAGATTAATTTACTCATAGTTCAACTAACTAGGATCTATAATATTTTGTAAGTTATTATAGTGTTTTAACTACTACAGTAAACAATAAAAAAAACTTACCAACTCGTAAACATATTCAGTATTTTAAACATTTGAAATTTTAACGTTAAAAACAGCACTATCACACACCAAATTCGTTAAACAGTCCACAAAAAAAAAATTGAACACCACGAACAACCGTACATTGAAAGAATAAAAACATAAGTGTATGTAAGTATAGAGGTCTATTCTGCGCGAGCGCTCAACTTACACAAACCTCTGAAACCAAGCGAAGGCTGTATTCTATTGTAAATTGCTTAAGGGCGCGCCACTGAGAATTACCGAAGGTCATAATTATTTACCTATACTCGTGCGAAAACCCAAACACGTGGTCCTCATTAAAATGTATCTAAAGGATTGGAACCTTTACTGCATTTATTAAAACCGATCTCTGGTAAACAATATTTCCGATTGATTTTGCCAATATCATCTAACACTTTCGTTTCTGTAATGCTGTTTTGCAATGTTGTTACATATTGACATTACGAGACCTAGATCACAATGGTATTGTTAGAATAACTAAATGGGTTTCCGAAATGTTACGAAAGAATAGTTTTTGTTAAACATAATTTACAACGGAATGTATTTATTTACAATCTGTCTGCTGTCTGAATAATGTTGGCTGTCTGCCAATAGACGAAATGTCACAATAGTCAAGTCATAGTAATATAAAACCTCATTAAAATCATCATCGGCTTTCACTGAGAAAAACGTTTTATTCGTAGACATCAAACTTCCGATTCATTTCTCCAAGGTTCTTAAAACTGCTTTGTACTGAGAATGTCCAAGTCAGGCAGTTTCAAATTAGCATTATCAGACTATAATGTTTCCCACTGCTGGGACACAGGCCTCTTTGTTAGAGGGAAGTGAGCCGTAATCCAACACGCGGGCCCAGGGCGGGGTGGTAGATGTCAGATCTTCGAATTTTTGGTTCTACGACATATGTCGGTTTCTAAGAGGACCCATACACCTACAATAATATTGCACAATGTTGAGGATTGCACAATATGATTGATGAGCTCCGAAACCCACACGGTACAATTAAATTGAGACAGTAAAATTGAACAAGCATTTTCGTCATAACTTTCTTCAGTGCACCATGTCTGATAAAGATTTGGCTGCAGCTATCGTGTGTTTAATTGTAGCGAAACGGCAAAAACGAAAACGCCGAATCTGGACTAAGGGCTGGTTGATAAAAAGGCCAATCTACAATAACGAACGCCTGTTAAAGGATTTAGAATTAACTGAATTGATAGATTTCAAGAATTATATGAGAATGGATCCTATCAAATTTAGGCAATTGATTCAGTTGGTAGAACCTTTAAAATATTGGGCAATATACCATACACAAGACACAATAAATAAATATTGTGCAATAAAATTTAAAAGTCCTCAATCTTTTGCTCAATCATTGCGCAATCTTCAATACTACCCCTATAGGTTCAATAATATTGTGCAATCATCAACATTGCGCATTATTATTGAAGGTGTATGGGTCGCCTTAGAGATGTTTTCCTTCGCCGTTTTGAGAGCAGTGCTTCAGAATCAGATTAGATAATATCTTTCTTAGAAAGTTATGCATATAGGTATGTCTCAGCAATTATTGTAGCTTAGATTTCGACATAAGCTATTATAGAGCATCTTTTTAAGTACACTATTTCAAATTAGGCAAGGTTAAACGTCATAGTGAGCCACCGCACCTGACTGGAATAATTTTATTATTAGGACGTCAAAACTACGTTACACCACACCATGTTTGGAAGCATCATTAAAACAAACATCAGTTGGGGTCAACACAACACTTAAAAAGTAATCCAAAATAGAGAAGACTGCGAAAGCACCGTTATAATAAATAATAACTATTTATGCATTAGATAACAGAATATATTAATACTATTATATATTATTGCTACTATTATATATTATACTATTATATTATATTATAATAGTCTTGTTACTATATTAATATTTTTATACTTTATATATTATTATTTTTTATCCTAACGCTGTTTTTCAATAGAACAGTACTTTCAATTATTACTTTTCTTATGGATACCATGCCTTGTTCTCTGGAAAAAACGGAGGGTTCCGACTGCAAGAGTCAGACATAAATATAACATAACATTATATAGCATAATCAGCCTATAATGTTCCCACTGCTGGGACACAGGCCTCCTCTTTTTCGAGAGGGAGTTGACTGTAATCTACCACGCGGGCCTAGTGCGGGTTGGTAGATGTCACATGTCTTCGAATTTTTGGTTCTAGGACATGCCGGTTTCATCACGATGTTTTCCTTCACCGTTTTGAGAGCAGCGGTGTTGAAATTATTTACACAAAGTAAAGCGCCTGTCTGGGCTCGATCTACAACTCGTAAGTCGGGGCCGTTACCACTGGGCCACCACTGACCAAGAGTCAGACATATCAACTATCAAATTCTACGGTTTTCCGGTATGATGGTTCTCACTATAAAATATCTAGCTCTTGAATTTCGGTACCTATCTGAACTACTAAATATGTGATGGTTTTCTTGAACAAATCAGTACCAAACCTCTGAACTAATTGGTATCGCTTTAATAGTAGTATCCTATCAGGAAAACATCGTGAGGAAACCGGCATGTCCTAGAACCAAAAATTCGAAGACATGCGACATCTATCAACCCGCACTGGGCCCGCGTGATAGATTACATTACAGCCCACTCCCTCTCGATGAGAGGAATCCTGTATCCCAGCACTGGGAACAGTACAGGCTGATTATGCTAAGTTTCTTTTTTTTTAAACTGATACCTTCACAAAAGTTATCATCAAGTAAAACTACATCATCATAACCAGTTATTATCACAATACAGTTTAATACCTAACAAATAAAAACCGGCTAATTTCATTAAATGGATAATATTTCTAATTCACACGGATTATTAATTTATATGTATTTATATGCTTAGGTATAGGTACCTACTCATACATCGTCTCGTGTTTGATACACGTGCGTTCCTATATCTTGTTATTCCAATTTGTTCCAAAGTAGATTGGCATTGGCACTAGCTTTTTCCCGCGGCTTCACCCGCGTACAGGTCGGGAATTATCCCACGGGAGCGTACTTCCGGGATAAAAAATATTCTATGTCCTACCCAGCTCACAGTCTACCTGTGTGCCAAATTCCACCAGAAACCAGAAAGGTAACATAGGAGGAAGTTGCTTTCGCGCGAAGTTCCGCAGACGTGAATATCTAAACACGGCAAAATAAAAATAATTTAATGACTTTTTTGGGTCAATGATCGCTGGCAGTGTTATTATGAGTTTAGAAAAACCAGTTTTCTTTGTTTGTTTTATCATGTTTAGATATCGTTACCCATCACGTCTGTGAAGAATACACAAGAAGAAGAGATTTTTTTAACTGATATTTCAAGTGACTACTCTAACTTTGGTCGATCACCCCAACAAAAACTCATCAAATGAATATATTTTTTGTTAGTTCATATTTAGATATCGATGATACCCATCTCGTCTGTGGAGTTTTGCTAGCTAATTCTATTTGACCCTGTATAATAATAGTATTAGTATGGATTTCTGCGTGAACGCTTAGTTTCGATCACAAAACTGTTGACCTTGCTCCACTACCTAAACTTTTTCTGTTAACAAAGTGCCGGATACCATGACTTAAACATTTTTATATTTTTCTGTTACGTGGACGTTGTACCACAGTCACCTTATCTCTGTTTAGCACGGACTGTCGATATTGCGTGAGATCACGACATTCGTAATAATTAGAAACTATTATGTTTTTGAAGAAAGGTCAAGGTGTCCGTATTATGGAATCTAACAGTATTATAGCATTAAACGCCTGCTACACGGTCGCTAACCGCGTCCCAACAGAGGTGGCGTTGCTGGTTTACAACCGTGTAGTTGATGGTTTACGACCAAAAGTTGAAACAGCTTTGCCGATCGCCAACATAGGTCACCTCTGTCGGGGACGCAGTTGGCAACTGTGTAGCAGGCGTTTAAACATAATCAGCCTATAACGTCGTTCCCACTTATGGGGCACCGGCCTCCTCTCTGTGAGAGAGAGTGGGCAGTTGGTAATTTACCACGAGAGCCCAGTGTAGATTGGTAGATGTCACATGTCTTCGAATTTTTGGTTCTAGGATATGCCGGCGGTTTCCTCACGACGTTTTCCTTCACCGTTTTGACAGCAAGAAAGAACACTTTACCTTATATTAAACCTTTTTTTTTTAAACGTAATTAATCATTCATGTAGGTATTTCAGGTTGAGTGACTGCCTCGTTGGTCTTGTGGCGCTACTGCTGAGCATAAGGTCCTGTGTTCGATTCCCGGGTCGGGCAAAGTATTCTTGGGTTTTTATATCTGGATTTTCTCAGTAGTAGCCCGGAGTCTGGGGATTTATGCCCGGTTGATGGCAATAGGCTCGCCCCCTATTACATGGGACTTAAACATAACTGGCGAAATGTGTGTGTAGCTACTACAGGTACACTTCTGCCCAACCCTTCGGCGAAACAAGGCGTGATGTTATGTATTTCAAGTTGTTTAAAATATCCATTTCAATATTAATAATTAACTCGATGTTGTTCTACTAATATCATTAATAAAATATGTGCCTACTTGTAAAGAATTAATGATTTATAGTCCTTTGAAACGAAACCTGATTCATGTAATTTCATGTTACGCAACAGCGATTGTTACCATTTTCAAGGAATTACAACTTTTATTATAACAAGGTTACGTCTCGTATACGAGCACATATTGGAGGTATTCCAAACAAGTGCTGTTCGGGGACTTTCACCAAAAATGCGTTAATTATTTCGTCAGGGGATTTTAGTAATAAAACCAGTTTTTACGTAAGGGCTCATTCACACTGGGTCCGTCAACGACGATTCGTCAAAAAAGACGATACGTAATGACGGATGAACGTTCACATTGCATCCGGAATCGTCTTTTTTCACGATTCATTAAAATATCCGCGAATAAATGTTCACACTGAATTCGTGATTCAGACTTCAGTGCAAGGCATAGTCATCCCGACCGATCCGTCATAACGATTCGTGATTTAAAACTGAAGGTTTTAAAAAAAAGACGAAACGTCATTTAAGACGTATCCGTCATTTTTCACGATTCCGTAATAGTGTGAACACGGGCAATTAAAATGTATAGCCGCCCATACAAATCAAAATAACGATTCGTGAAAAAAGACGATTCGTCAAAAAACACGAATCGTCTTTGACGGATTTGTGTGAATGAGCACTAGGCTGTAGATTCTCAAGAATTGAATCTAAGGAATTATGCGAAATATATTTTTTACGATACTAAATAAAAACAAACATGTGTTACCGGACTTGTAAATTAAATTAAATATTTGTTTATTAATGGCAACTAGGCCCACTTGTTAGTAACATTGTTCTTAAAAAACTATTGTTTGTAAACAAACACAGAAACAGAAACCAAAAAACAATATTAATTGTGTTACCGGACTTGTAAGATCGAAATCATTCGGTGTGCCGACCAAATTCATCTGCCGAGTCGCTGGAAGCAATTTGATTTGAAGAGATACCTGAAGTCTAAGTATCGAGCACCAAAAGGAACAGTAATATATTTAATAATGTAATAATCGATAGAATGACACATTTACAAGTCGCAATATAACAAAAACTACAAAGGTAGGTACTACACCAAACGATAAATAATATCGATGCGTCGCGTCGTCGACGGTTTCCGGTAACCCCTTTTTACCCGACTGCCCCAGGAGGGTAATGTTTTTCGAGAGTATGTATGTATGTATGTCTATTTCTTTGGCACGCCCTGTAGCCTAAACGGCTTGCTGGATTTTAACATAACTGAGGTATCGTTAGATTCGTCTTAATTGTGGGAGTGACATAGGCTATATTATATTTATATATTGTATCTGTAAATACAAAAAAAAGGGAAAGGAAGGTTTAAAAAAACAAATTTCAACAATATTGGTATCAAATAAAAGCTAAGTAAGTATATTTATAAAAACTAAAAAGCTCAAAATAAAGAAAATTATTTAAAAAAATAAAAAACCCAACTGCAAAAACATATAACTGAAAAGAGAAACATACATTCATATAGTTTCGAAAAACATTACCCTCCTTCTGGGGCAGTCGGGTAAAAACAAGCAATAAATTATGTGTTTTTTCAGTTGGGTAATTGTTTTTTAACAAAATATTCCCTCCCTAAATGTTCTTTAAGTTAAGCAATTTATGTATTTATTCATTAGGTATAAATGTACTACGTACCTAGCAACCTACCTACTATTACTTCGGGTATTTTCTTGCATCTCCATTATCTTAATTTGATGTTTCATTGTCTTCAATTCTTTATCGTTTACTTCACAAGGTAATGATTTTCTTACTCTGATCTTATTTGATAAGCTACAGGCAACAGATAGCGGTTTATTTGGGTTAATTTATAGGTAAATATTAAACCAAAAACCCAAGCATTTGACATTAAGAGGGGAAATACTGCCACAGTAAATAAAACTGAGTACCTACTTCCGTCTCAGTTGGCAAAGGTTTATTTCATTTAAAAATAAATAACTGTCTACCTGCTTGGAACTTATTAATTACTTATTATGTCATTTATGAGAGCCGAGATTGTGACACATAAGTAGATATTTTTATTATGAAAGGGCATTACAAAGTTATGATTTTCCGCATGTCTATGTCTATACAATTATTTCATAAGTTAAAAGGTATACGGTATGAGTAAACAAATGAAATACAAAATTATTTATCCGTTCAAAATCGGGGGCACAGATTTCAGTTCAATTTCCAAAAAAGAAAAACAAACTAAAAAAATTGCATCACAAACTTTACTGACACTTTGTTTTACCGAGTTTGCACTTAGTTACGTTGGGTTTTTTACACAACACTTCAGTGGTTTTAGATGTATTTAACCGCCAACCAATCCACAAATATTAGTCACAACCACAATACCTTTTATTATACCTCTGTGTTGCCGGGAATATCATAAAATGCTGATTCAGTCAAGGCCCTCGCACAAGGTTTCACAAATCAAGGGCATGAGAGCAAGAAAGCAGGCTAAGTAACGTGAGTATAATAAATTACAGCTTGAAGAAATTATCTCTTAATAAACATTATATTGTAAAACACGTTTTGAACCGAAGTAACATTTTAACAGCGTTGATATTTTTGAGACCAGTGTTAATTCAAATGATAATAAGTTGGGTGACTAATAAGGGCCTTTTTCACCACCTACGATTAAGTTCCTATTAACTTAGGTACTTGCCAAATAATTTCATGCAAATTCTGTTCCATTTTGAATTTATATAGTGGCTATTCGAACATCCGTGAAATAGGCCCTTAAACAAATAGCAGGGTGGCTATTTGATAAAACAAACTACACTCCGGCTATCTAATTGCGTAACATATTTTCGTAAATGATTAAGACTAATCTGTTTCATTTTGACAGTTCAACAACATTCATTGCATAATTACGTTGTTGATAAAAATATTTTTTCGAACTTTTGAAATAACGGATTAGCAATCTCTTTCAAATTGATTTAGATTTTTATTGGAGTCATGTAATAGGGTGCTGGTAAGAGTTTCAGATGTGTTAACATTTTACTGAGTCATATAAATATATTATGTAGGTTCAAGGTTAGGTAACTTCCCATTTACTGCTTGCTCTCAGATCCTAGCTCTGACATACCTACAATAACAATTTACACGAACAAGTACGAACAGCGAATAGGACAAAAGTGTCCAATTTTCTCGACAGTCTCCTCAATATCGTGTAACTCCACATCTGTTACCGCTGCTATTGCAAACATCGTGTAAGACGCATCACGTGAGGAACTGCAAATGTGTCATTATCAGCTGTTATGTAAGATGGCGTTACTACATCAACTTGCGTTTATTACGACTGCCTAGTATTAAGCCAAGCGCACATTACTTACTACCGCAACGGACCGCAGCGCAACGCATGATCATATTCATTTCGTGTGGTGCCGGCCCGCCTGTTGTTTGCGTTAGTTCATAAAAAATGTACGAAAATTATGGAGGATTTTTGCAATGCGTTGCGTTGCGGCGCGGCCGCGCCTTTCTGCGCTAGCCTTTATAAGGTAGCTAGATACGGAGTTTCTTTACCATTGTCGTGACATAGTGACCCTCAAGCAACACGCAAATTAATTTACGAAGATATTATTAGACACCATAATTTATTACAAATTGTAGTAGGCCGCATGGTGTTTCCGTAACGAAAATTGGTGTGTAATAATTAGGTAGTTTGAATTTTTGAATTTTCATAATAAAGAGGTAGTAAGTCTGCGGTATTTTTTTCTGATTGTTTATTTAATTACTGTTTACTTTATTAAATTATTAGGCAGATTAATTTTCAGTTCCTATTAACTTACTTGGCACATAATTTCATACAAATTCTGTTCCATTTTTTAATTTATTCGGTAAGTAGGTGTAGGTAGGTACTGGCTATTCGGACATCGAAATAGGCCCTAACTAACTAATTATACAAATAAATACAAAAACAAAAGGACACTTGTCTTGACTGGCAGCATAAAGGTAAATTAAAGGTTCTAGTATCAATTGTCTGTTTTTGTACTTATCGATGACTGCTGAATAGAGGTAGTCAATGCAGTTTCATTTGCACCATTATTGGTGCAAACGAAACTAATTAGTCTCCTCTGCACCATTGATGGTGCAGGTCAATGGTGCTTACGGTACAACGGGGAAACATGTGGCGATCGTACATAATTATATTAATGTATTGTTCACAAACATTCATATCTATGCCTATTATTTCATTTGCCAAGTTGCAAGATAATGTTGACATGGAGTCTTCGAGTTCTTACTTCTTTGATACTTATTTGTAATATCAAAGAAGTAACTAAGCACTTCTAGTTAGATAATAATATTTATGTCAAGATTTGTTCGCCACAAATCTTTGACAGTCGTTACGAGTCGTCAGAAGCCCGAAAGTCTGACACCAGTCTTACCAAGGGGTATCGTATTACCCAGTAACTGGGTTGTGGAGGTCAGATAGGCAGTCGCTCCATGTAAAATACTGGTATTCAGCTGCAACCGGTAAGACTGGAAGCCGACCCCAAGATAGTTGGGAAAAAGGCTAGGAAGATTGATTGATTGATTGATTTGTTCGCCACAAATAAAACTATGATGTAGATAATAAAAGTAATAATAAACTTGATTTGATGTGGTTATTGCTAAATCCAATGCGTGTGAGACGTGTGAGTAACGAGTTGTCCACAACTATTGCTCAACAATGACTTCGCTGACCGCTTTTCTTTGCAGAACTTTAATATTAAAATATTAGTTTGAAAAGAGATATTTTTACTCAATTATCTTGTAGAGAACACGGATATGTACTGCATAAGTGCTTTATAAGTAAATGTATGGTAAACTTGGAACCTAAACTCAGTACCTACTAAAGGCTCGTGCAGACCAGCGCGATTAGTCGCGCGACGCAACACGAACAATATGTAAGTACAATTTCTAAGAAAACTTCACGGTATAACAATAACCACTGTCGCGTCGCGCGACAAGTCGCGCTGGTCTGCACAAGCCTTAATACATGCGTGGGGCGTTTCTTTACTTCAATTGGTACTCTTTAAAAGTAATTCATAATTAGGTAGGTATGTTGGTAGCTCTACGGTGGCGGTTGCGGGGGGGGGAGGCCTATGTTCAGCAGTGGACGTCTTTTGGCTAAAATGATGATGATGAGGATGTAGCTCTACGGCTAAGGATATACCTTAGCCGTAGAGCTCTGTAGCTCTAGCCAAAAGACGTCCACTGCTGAACATAGGCCTCCCCCCCAAGCACCGCCACCGTAGAGCTACGAACATACCTACCTAATTATGAATTACTTTTACAAATAAATGGGTAGGCAGAAGTACCATCACGCCTGCTATCCCCGAAAGGTTAGGTAGAGGTGTACCTATGATGTGTAGGTACCATAGGTAGGTACACCACTGGCGAAATGGGAAGTTCGCGTACTTTGTTGTACACATCTTCAGAAAACAAAACAAACATGTTGTATGTACAGAGGTTTGAATTCAGATTATGAGTTTCAAACTCTGTAAGCACTGCACCCTGTAAGGGCACTGAAAAACTAAACAAAATTAATAAATTACATTACAATACATTACATTTTTCATTATGTGTCATAATTATTGCAAAAAAAAAGACCTGTACTCTAATTATGTAATACACGATCAACCAGAATCTGAATCGTTTTAAAACAGATTGCTAATCCATTGCTGCATAAGTTCGAAAAAAAAATCTGCTCGTCAACACGCAATGAATGTTGTTGAACTGTCAAAATGAAACAGATTAGTCGGAATTGTTTACGAAAATGTGTTGCGTAATTAGATAGCTGGTTCAAAATAATTGAATAGAATAATTATTATACGAGTATTATTGTTGATGTTATTTGCTATCGACTTGTATTATTTATTACGGTTTCGACCGCGTGGACACTTTTCTGTACTACGAGTACTTATTAGGTATGTGTTATATTATACATATAAACCTTCCTCTTGAATCACTTTATCTATAAAAAAATAACCGCATCAAAATCCGTGGCGTAGTTTTAAAGATCTAAGCATACATAGGGACAGACAGCGGGAAGCGGCTTGTTTTATACTATGTAGTGATGATGAGTAATAAAGAATAAGACTAATTTAAATAAAAATAAAATTAATTAATTCAAATAAATCAAATATGTAGGTATGTATAAACAATGGTCAGGTATTTATGTCGTTAGCAAACATGTCAGGCCAAACATGTAACGTTGGTAATTACTATTGACCTAAGCTATTCTTAAGACGCAGATACATGCCACTGACCTTGAGTGGTTAGCTTGCGTGTTCTGTACTGAGCTCACGCAACGCGTCGTATGTCCAGCCAGTAATAGAACTCGCTCATTAAGGAGCGCTGTCCCCAATTTGACGCAATACGAGTATTACACATAGGACAAAATTACTACTTATTATACATAAGACAAAAGGTATTTTAATAAAACACGTATACTAAAATATTAATATTTTAATTACCCTTAAAATGGCGAAGGTTTCAGAAAAATACGCTTGATAGATTTTGCGTAATTCTCAGTTTTTTATCTGCGTTAGACACAACTTTACAAATTAATTTCAATATGAAATATAAGTAATCATAATCTAAAATATTCGTATATTTAATTATTAAAAAAATGGTCTAATTTACCATATATTTTTCCCAAATCATTAACACGTTTAGACGTCATTTTCGGTATAAAATCATTAAAAGTAGCTTATCGGCGCCTTAAGTCATAGATAGACTCTATCGTCTTGCGTCAACTCTAGCCTCAAACTTTAATGTCCATTTAGAAAAACTATGAACTTCCTAATAGGTAGGCGTATATTTCTTAAGATTTTATTTGCATATTTACCTAGTTAAATATACAACACTAAAGCATTCAGGCCTCTACATTAGCTAAACTACTTGTCGTTAAAATATTGATATGTAGATACCACCATTGTGCAAATCTGAGAGAATTACAAACATTAAAGAATAAATAGAAACCTATTACTCAAGTGCTTTGAAATTAAATTGGTATTGAAGGATTCAATTTTATTTGATCGATCGGTTGCTCAACCGCACTTTATACAGTCTCAAATGAAGGATCTGAGCATTTTCTAAACTTTTAACAAAATAAAGTGAAGTGTTTGTTTTCAGAGGAAACACTACGCTGTGCTAATGTAGGTACCTTGTGCGAGTAGGTATCTACTAAATCGTGTAAAATTTAGGGATTCATTTATAAACGTTGCTTAACACGTTCAGTGCCGGGAGCCCTCCTGGAGGGTTCACCTAGTCGCATATAGGATGCCGGGAGCCCTCGCGGAGGGCTCATTTTAAAAGTAGGTTTTCTTTACAGCATTATAAACCGTGAAAATAAAATCAGATGTATATTTTAACAAGAAGCGTTGGTTTTAAAATCAAAGACATTTTTTTTATTTTTTGTTCGCGGTTACAAATATTCACAAAAAATTTAAAAGGTTGGAAACTACGTATAGCGCCAAGACCCCCAGAAAACACTATTTTACTTCGTTTTACAGTGTTTTATAACACGGTTTTAAACCTAATGCCATTGACCGTCCACGATGGTGAACTTTAGCGCAAACGTAATGCCGGGAACCCTCCCGGTGGGTCCACTTGCAATATGTATGGCGGCAAGGCGTATGAGCTCGACGAAAATGGGTGGAGTCGAAAGTGTTAAAGAAGAGACGTTTGTAGTTTTGTACGTCAAAAATGTAACAGTCGGTAATAAACTAATAAAACCCCGTAAAGAGCTGATTATATTTTTATATGTATATCTAATAATGCTCGAAACAATAAACTTCCTCGTTGGTCTAGTGGTCGCAAGCGCTACTGCTGAGCATGAGGCCCTGGGTTCGATTCCCGGGTCGGGCAGTGTTATTGCATTTTTTTATCTGGAATTTTCTCAGTAGCAGCCCGGCATCAAATGACTTCTCCCGCTCTGGGCGGAGCGGAAGGGCGTGTCAGACTCTTACTGACTAAAACCCACCCGTGTTCCTTCTCTTTGCCTTGCCAGGGGCCACGGTTTCGCCTTAGGACTTCCCGCAACCCCAGCAGGCATCGGCCCTAGCGTCTGGATTTGTGCTCGGTTGATGGCAATATGCTCGCCCCCTATTACATGGGACTTAAACATAACTGGCGAAATGTGGGTGTACCTACCTGCTACAGGTACACCTCTGCCCAACCCTTCGGGTAAACAAGGCGTGATGTTATGTTATGTTAATATAATTATAATACTAGTTGCAAGAACTGATTGTTATGCAGTTTTACTGCAGCTATTAACTTTTATTAGAACAATCAATAGGAGCTTCACCTGCTTCAATGACTAACATAAACGTATTAAATAAAAATGATGATTTTATGACTTGTATCGGTGCGGTACCATCGGGACATTAGGTCACTACTGACGTACTTACTTACGTTTTTAAAGGTACCTGCAGACAGGCGCGACGCGGCTCTATTAGAATAAATTCTATTGAAACTTTATCGAAATTGTTCTAAGTACCAGAATTGCGTCGCACTGTCGCGTCCTGTCGTGCCTATCTCCGGGAGTCTTAAATAAGTACTTTTGGACATGTGCCTTTGTACATAGAGGCTATACCACATTGTTTTTATTGTTTTCAGTACAACAGATCGCACAATTGAAAAATATACGATACACTTATGCAAATGACTCGGGCACGTAACAATTAGGTACCTAAAGTACCTTTATTCCTGTGAAAACTAATGATTAACCATGCAGCAGTCACAAGGTCTTTAACTCCAAGAGAAAGGACACACAAAGCAAATCTCGGTCAAAATAATGCGTAACCAAATGTAAACATGCTCTTTCATAACATTCACTGTACGAAAATGGAAGTTAGCAACAAAAATCATTCACAGAAATATATTTGGCAGTACTTAATAGCTGTTCAATTCAAACCATTGTAAGAACGTAAATTAAGGTACGATTTATTGAAATAAAATTTATCCGTCACGACACAACACGAGTGAGATTGACACACCCACAGTTTATCACGAAGTAGGTATGTTGAGTACCTACACGCTTATTCAGAAAAATCGTGATTTATCGTTACAATTGCCAATTGGCAACATAATGTCATTGTCATTAGTACCATTCAGTATTTTTTTTACCCCTTTCCCGCATTAGTTTCGGTAATTTTGTTGGTTTGTTACCTACCTATAAGTAGGTAGGTTACCTACCTAGATTGCCAGCGCAATTGCGCAATTGCAACGAAAATTAATTAACACGTTAGTTTTTTTGCAAACCATACTTAGGTACCCATTTGTTCAAATTTGATATTCCCACGGTACCTACCTAAGCATGCAAGGTTTTTTGAAAGCCAGTAGGTACAAACCAATAAAAACACATTATATAAACTTATCAATTTAGTCAACTCTTTGGCTAATTAGTCAAATCGCAGATATCTACAGACAGGTTTCCTAAATGACCAGCCCATGGTCTCCCTTTCTAACTATTGTGCTTATTCAATCGTGTGCTTTCTATAGATCAAATCTGATAAGCTAGGTACCTACCTAATAAGTAATCTAGATCAAAATAAATTATACTTACAATAAGCAGAAAAATAATTAAAAAACTTATCGCTCTTAGATATCATCTAGATAAGCGGTATCCATAGCACCGAAATACGCATTACGTACCTAGTAGGTAGTACCTACGGAGGTACGGTACGCAAAACACAAAAGAAAATATTTTATACAGATAGCGTTCCTACGTCCATGAACTACTTTGAAACAGCGACATGTCTCGACAATATTACTTTATTTGGTACTTTATTTAATTTACTAGTGATTTAACAAAATAGTTCGATCGGCACGCGCCCCTAAGGTCAAGCACGCACGGTTTCACGACAAGTTACTCGCGTTCATGATGGTTGCTACCGTTGCACTCGCTTGCCGATATTTGGCAACCTTGGACACTTTCATTATAATGACAAAACGTTTTAATACTGTTAGCTGAGAACACCTATTTGAAAAAAACTTATTTTTTTCTTTACCTACCTATGCTAAAAATGAACACAATCGGAAGCAATCGTTCACTTCGCAGAGTAGAGAGTAGGTATGGTACCTAGTACCTATGTTTGCGATTTACGGAAAAGGTACTTAGTCATTTTTGGAACGATTACTCAAGGTCATAATTTAATGCTGAATAAGCTAGCGAAAATGGTGTATGTAATAAAAAATATTCTACTTACTAAAACTTCGACGCTACGCTAATATGTAGACCATGTTGGTGGCCGGTATGGCGATCGTTGCTCACCATTCACGGGGCATATTTCAAACTTTCATACTGTCACATGGACAAAAGACCCCGTCTATAAAATAAAAAAATGGTTTTACTCAACATAACAATATCAGCAGTTCACCACCTTGTTTTATCATTTGAAGCTTAGATAACTATATTTAATTTATGACTCACACACGGGTTTTACTAGACTTGACAAAACAACACATAAACCTTCTGGAATAAATTATCTAAATGATGGTGAAAACCACATCAAAATCTGTTGCTAAGTTTAGAAGAACAATGCGGTCCCACATACAGACACGAAAAGCGACCTTGTTTGAAGCTCTCCATAGCACGAATCATGCATCAATGAATGAGAGAAACCCTTATTTTTTTTTTGTAAGACTGTTTAGTTCTTAGGTACTTATCATATTTATTTAAATTCTTGATCATGTAGGTAGTGAGATTACCGCAATCTCCGTGCATTACTTTTTAACACAAGTTACTACATTATTTACCTAAATATTTAATTATAGGTATTTGAGATTGATTTTGTGGCTTTAAAATATTCATAATGCTCTCTTCTCTTCATAATGTTCAGTTCTCTTTATATAAATTTAAGAATTCTTTCCAATCATTTCCAATCGAAAACTTTCCATTTTCTTTTTTGAAATCGCTTCGCGCCATTTATTTTACCGCCATCCTCAGAGTAATAACTAAAGCATAGAGGGAGGGTGAAATTTCTCAGTCTAGTCATACTCTTTATACATATGACACATTCCGTGTGAAAAAAAAGGACAGGTATATAGTTATAAGGACCACCACTGTCCACTTTTTTGGTCTTCGTAGTGATGTGCAGAGAGGTGCAGAGGTATCGATATTAATTTATTTTTGACAGATAATTTATATAATGTATTGGATGTACATGTCGTATATTCCATGGATGATGTAACGTTGTAACGTGCCGTTTTGTAAGGTATATAGTGGAATGCATTAAATATTTGTTAGAGCTTTAATTCTAGGCTTCTTTTAAGCATTGGCAATTTGGTTTTATTAAACAAACGTTACTTTAATTAATAAAAGCAAATTGCCAATGCTCCTACTCAACGCAATGCGTGACCTTGGGTCGCAAAAGAACCCATTTGGGTTAGCGATTATCAGTCTGTTCCCTCTCCCCCGTCACCGTCCTGGCAAGCCCGGCCGTCAATCTGTGCGCGCCGGCTCGACACACCGTCACATGCTGGCTAGGGAGGTTTACGCTCCCGTCGTCGCTCATTCTCAGCTCCACTACACTTGCCCGTGACTAGTGAGACCTCCCCTACAGCCGCGGTTGTCTCAGTTTGCAACGGTTTCCTTATTTTATAATTGACTACGTATATAGTCATGAATCCTACTCCTTAACTCAGTGTTAAATCCCCATATTGGGGTTCAAAGTTCCAGCTTACCAATATCTCCAAATTTGCGGCTAACCACCCAGGTTACCCAGGTTTGCTTTAGTTATTACTCTGAGCCGCCATCCATAAGTTTTCCTTTTCTCTAAAATGAAATCTATGGTTTAGCGTTTCGTGCACTCTCTGTTGCTCAGCGAGACGTCAAGCGATGCATGTGCGAGAACATTTGCAATAACGTGACAATGTAGCCCCAGCATCGGCGAGACGTCGAGCGGTGTGCGAGAGAGAGCGCGCGAAGTTTAGTTCGCGATAACGCGACCCGCGATTATGTAGCCCCAGCATTATAGACTATTTGATATCTATGAGACATCGTGTCTGATGTGCGTATAATTATCATGACTAATTATACTGTATAGCCCCAAAATAGGTTGGACTGCCTCTTTGGTCTGTTACTACTGCTGAGCATGAGGTCCTGGGTTCGATTCCCAGGTCGAGCAGAACGTTACTGAGTTTTTATCAGGAATTCTCATGCTACGGCTTCACTGTCGCGTTATCGTGAACTTTACTTCGCGCGCTCTCTGTTGCTCAGCGAGACGTCGAGCGGTCGAGGGCGTCTCCTACGGCGGGCGGCGGCGGCGGCGGCTAGGGGCGCGAGGGCGCAACATTTGTCACTCCCTCGCGCGCTCCGCCTCCTCCTTCGCGAGCATTACTGCCTGACGTTATGTTTTGGTCGAACTTTTAGGCGATTTGTGGTTACGGTTCGTATCTTCACCGTGACATCCCTATTGTTATTGATTAAAAAACATCAACAAAATTGACATTGACAGATGACATTTCTATTTTTAGATCTCTCATCTCAGAATCTCACTCACAGATCCTGTAAATTGAATTATTGATTTCATCTAAAATCTAATGTGTTGATAAACCTGAGAAAATGAAAAATATTTTAGAGACTCTTATAAACGCGTCAGAGAAGGCGGCATGTGTAGCTCGGTCCTGTTGTGCAGGAGCGACAAACGAAGTGTTATTGGTCGCAGAAAAATTCGAAGGCGATGCCAACGCCCGTTTTGAGAGAGATTTCAAAACGATTGCCGATGTTTTGGCCCAAGAAGCTGCTAAAACTGAAATAGCAGGTCATTTCCCCGAGCTTGCAGAGCATGTAAGGGGTGAAGAATGTTCGGAGATTGGAGGAGTGAGGATCGAATTATGCGACAGTGTCGAAGGCACTGCGGATATTTTACAGTACTTAGTGGCACCGGCGCTTGCGAATCGAATGGCTGAAGCAGCCCATCGCGACACAGAACATTCATTTTGTGAAAATTTGCCAAAAGATGTTCCTGAGATCGACACTTCTGATATAGGCATTTGGATAGATCCAATTGGTAAATATTAAACGTTTTATATCCTTTTTGAAAAAGTACTACCACTTGACAATTTTTATTTTAATAAAGTTTAATCTCTCAAATAATGATGATCATTTGATGTTTAGTAATTTTACACCTTATCCTCCGGTTATTAGATGCTACTGCTGAGTTCATAGCTGGTGTCCAGGGATATGCTGATGCAGATCATGGTCTTCCATGTGTAACAATTCTCATTGGTGCCTATCTAAGGTCTACTGGGGAGCCAATTCTTGGAGTTATCAATCAGCCATTTTATGACAAGTAAGTTGGCAATATATTCAGAATACCTCACTTTCATGTTTACTTTTTTCTTTATTATGTTTAGTAGAATGATAAAATGAAAGAAGATATATTTTATTCTTATTTTGCAGTGGAAAAGGGCGAGTTGTGTGGGGCATTAATTATAAAGATATGCATGAGTGGGGTAGCAGTTACGTTGTTGAGAACAATGAAAAGAACATCTTACTCATGAGTACTGCTGAGAAGCCAGAAATTGCTGATAAGTTCCGGGAGGCTGGATGGGAAGTCAAGTCTCTCCCGGGAGCTGGGCATAAGCTTCTGAAAGTGGCTTTAGGTAAGAAAAATGATCAGTTTTAGAACAGCAATTTCTTTAATAAACTCTTCCTTTCAAGAATAATAATTTACTGACATAGCAAAGATACATAGTATTAAGAAACAATTTGATATTTTATAAATACAAACTTCGGAGGGGTTTTCCTCCACTGTTTGACATCGTACATTCAAAGTTTAACATGATATCGTTAGGTCTCATTAGTAATTTTGTCTGTTCGGAAGCAGAATAGTAAAATAAAAAGCCATTAAAAAGTTATAAGCCAAGAAAGATTCGTTTTTCTTGCTAATTTTAGCGCAACTTTGGGCGTAAATAAGTAATACAAGAAGTGTGAAATCTCGAAAACAAAATCCGTACCGACACAGCAAAATTATCGAAGATTTCAATTAATTTTATTTCTAATTGATTCATGCAGTGGTTTTTTCATAAAACTCCATCTTCCAAAGGACTTTTCGTAATTTTTTACGCGCTCTTTTTTCTAAAATCGTTCGGTACGGTGTTTCTGTGCGTGCGAACTATACGTTGTCCATGTAGACCAGCTTCTAACTGCTCATCACTGATACTATTTCCGTCGGACACGATGCCAGGTGAGACAGCGTGGTTTTTGGCCATGCCCCACCATTGAGTTCGAGCCCGCGACTAGTTCCACCTTAAGTTCTTTTGCAAAATAAAAATCCTAGGTTCAGTTATGGTCACATCATTATCACACAAAATAGTTTTACCACCTAATGCAGCGGCACTTGATGCAGCTTCAATTTCTATATGTACTATTTCTCTTTTACAGGTGAAGCAGCAGCATACATCATGTCTCAAGGAACTACTTTCCGCTGGGACACCTGTGCCCCCCACTCTATTCTCAGAGCTAAGGGTGGGGATCTCATCAGCTACTCTACTCAAGGTTCTATCACTTACAATGATGAGGTGGACCTGGAGTCACAAGACTATAGCAACAAAGAAGGCATTATAGCTTTTAGTGATGAAACTACAGCAGAAAAGATTAAGAAAATTCTCAATAACTAAAAAATTTACAAAAATAAATAATGTATCTTCTGAATCTCAAATAGTTGTAGTGGGTAACTACTATTTTAAAATTATATTAAAATCTTAAGTCCTGTCATATCCAACGCTACACAAAGTTTTCATAAGCGGTCATAAAATGATCTAAATATTATCAAGTTTTTCTCACTCATTCCTATTTCTAAATAATTAAAACTGTTTTAATAACTATTTCAACAAGGCCAATTTTTAACGAAATATTGCTGTTTAGATGTATGTAAGTGAAATGTGTTAGTTACTAAGATTTTTTGTATACTTATGTGAATATCTTTTTACTTGTGAATGTAAAAACATGTATTATCAAAGTTTACTAAAATATATCTAGTCAGTATTATTCAATTATATTAATTTTAAATGTAATGATCTCTATGTTGCATGTTATTGTAAACTGTGATGTATTGTTTCAAATAAAATATATCATTTTAGACATTGTCTTTTATTATCAAAACTTACACATATGCACTTATATAATTAATTACTAGATTCTGATTCGGAAGTAGAACTTTTGCTTTTCTTCTTTTTCTTTTTTTTACTTTTCTTATCTTTTTTCTTCTTAACCTTGCCAACTTTTGTTGATTCTTTGGATTCTTTTTCCTTTTCCTGCAACAGGATATTTTAGATTATAAAGCTGTTGGTACAAAACAATCTATGTAGTTCAAATCTTCATTAGAAAATCTTAACATCATTAGAATTTAAGGTTTTTATTATTATTGTTTTGATTCACTCTAGATCTAAAAACATAAAATTCTGTACAAAAGTTCCTAAGACAAAAGTGAGTACTACTAGGGGTTAAATTGGGGATGGAAGTTCAAAATTTTTGACGATGGGAAATCCCATCAGTCACATGGCTTGTTTATAATATAAATACAAAATTATTGGCCTTACAGCTTTCACAACAGTCTCTGTTTTAGTCATAAGTGGTTGGACTTGTGGAGCACAGCCCTCCATTCTTATTGCCGCGGTAACTTCATCAACTTTCGTCATATCTGCATTTGGAGCACGATATTGTTCACAGTGGTCCACTCGTACTGTGCGGCCCAAGATCTGGGGAACGATAAAAGGACAATAATTGATTGGTACGCATGTTTAAAACAGCTCAGTCTTATTTATGATATTATTGTTCATAAATTGTATTATAAAAGCGGTAAGTCTTTCTCCAAAATCACAATCAACATACTTTGGTTCCATTTAAATTATCCACAGCCAGGATTGTTGACCGCTGATCCTCATAGCATATAAATGAGAATCCCCTTGACTTTCCGGTTGCTTTGTCTCGCACCAAGTTTATATTCACTATTTCACCATACCTGCAATTGTTTGAATGAGATTGGTGTTATTTTCTGAATATCAATCACTTCTCTTACAGAGAAGTTGAACACATTATTGTTGGATAGGAAGATATAAAAAGTAATGAAACATTTTTGTTGGTGATAGTTTTATGAACGTTAATTGAGGTTCATATCGAACAATGAAGCTGCTGCGTTTAAATGATGAGCACTTTCAATATACAAACAACTTTACAGAGTAGGTTTTTCCTTTAGGAAGTTCCAGATAGGTAATATAAATAAGCCACGATAACTAAAGTTGTGGTTTCAACTTACTGTGAGAAAACGCAGATAATGTCGCCTTCAGTGAGATCATAAGGCAAACCTCCAACAAACACCCAAGCACTGTCCTTGTACTGGTCATGCCAAGAAGTCTTTGATTTACCAGACAACTCTCGTTCACTAAGCTTTAGCACGTTCTTCACATTGCTGAAATAAATAGAAATTAAATCATGCAATTCTGTATTAAATTATTTAGAACATGAAAACAAAAGTTGTATTTACGTCATAGGATTCATTTTGTAGTTTTATAAAATCTTCCTCCATAGAATAAACGTACTATTACGCTAATTCCTAACTACTAGTAAAGCATAGGATTGTAATATTTTTATTTTCAAACACAAAAAATCAAAACATAACCTATGTGGTTCAAAGAGAAACAAATAACTTTTTTTTAGATCAGTTTTCAAATGTCATCACGTTCATCAATCACTGTCATTTATTTATTTATTTATTTATTTTTATTTTATTTGGTTGACCAGTTTGGCATCAACACCCTATTTATAATTGTAGTCTGTGGCATCAACAATGAAGATTAATCGACTAAAATATTTTAAAACCCCATTACCAGTGATGGACTACCCACCACTGCCAGCTCGCGAAGTGCTTCGACGACGAAGTACTCGTCGAAGTTGACGAAGTTGACCACAGACTACAATTATATATAGGGCTCATAGGGTAACTAAAATCCAAATTACTTCGGTGACTACACACTCGTGCCACAGATTAGATAACTAACTCGTGCGAAGAACTACACTACAGTACAGTTCCGAGTCCTTTGACTCGTGTCGTGCTGGTGCACCATGCTCTGTGTCGGGTCGGGCACAAAAACCGACAACGATTGGAAGTTGCCCGAGGCGACTGGAGCCGACCCGAGATAGCAGCGCGTAGTGTTCATGCATGAAGAAATCCACACAGACGAAAAAAAAAAAAGGCGACTGGAGCCGGAGGTTGCACGAATGAAGCGAGTCGAAAGTGTCCGTCTAGGCTTCTACGCGAGTAGTCTAATGCTACGGCTACACTGTCACGTTATCGCGAACTTTACTTCGCGCGCTCTCTCCCTCACACACCGCTCGACGTCTCGCTGAGCAACAGAGTGCGCACGAAGTAAAGTTCGCGATAACGTGACAGTGTAGCCGTAGCATAAGAGCCTGGCCACGACTTTGAGCGGGGCGGCAAGCGGGGCGGCAAGCGGGGCGGCGAGTGGCAGGCGGGGCGTTGTCCATGCCACGTACTGCTCAGTAGCGTTAGCGGCAGCAAGTCAGCAACCGCGGTGAACGTATGTACTTAGACTTTTTTTATTTTTTATTAACATGGCGTTATCCAAAGTGGCTCTTTGCCTCGAAAGCAGTTCTTATTTTAAACAGGATATTTTGAATATGTGGGAAGGAGTGCACGCAGTTAAATAAAGACCGGTATAAATATGGTGAATGCCGTAATCTATACAAAGAATACAGAAAATATCCGGCAAAATTTTATGAGTACACACGAATGAGTCGAGAAACTTTTGATGATATTCTTCAAAATATAAAAGTACATTTGCAACATCAGAATATCATATCTAAAAGTGATAAATTGTTCATTTTTGTTGGAAACTATGTTTTGAATTTCTTTTTCGTTTATGAATGAGTGTTATGAGGCGTGCACTTTTGGATTTTCCAAACTATTTTATTCGTCCAGCCGCGCCGCTCAGTCCGCCCCTGCACTGCCGCTGTCCGTACCGCTCTGAGTAGTGTCATCTCATTCACTCGCCCGTACATTTGTTCAAGCCACGCAGGCGCGCACCGCGCCGCTCGCCGCTGCCGCGAAACGCTTGGCAAATACCGCTCCCGCTGCCGCTGTGAGCGGCGCGCCGTGGCATGCTTCATACATTTCGCATTTGTTTTTACCGCTCGCCGCCCCGCTCACCGCTACCGTTGATAGCGGCAAGGTCGTGGCCAGGCCGTAACTCTATAGCATGCTCTGTGGCTGTATCGTACAAGCGAGACACTGACACTGCTGACTGCTGACAATCGCTTGTACCTCAGAGTAATATTCTCAGAGTAATAACTAAAGCATAGAGGGAGTCTATAGATTAGATAAATGGACGCACCGAAATTGTCAAAACGGTCACAGTTGATCTCTTTTTACACGACCAATTTAAAAAGCACAATAGTTGCCTAGTAAACGGTTAACCGTACAAGTATTTGAATTTTGATCTAGCCGTATATTACGTCGTGAATGTCAGTACGTGTGCTGGTTGAGGTGCTGGTCATTTTTTATTAAAAACCAATAGATTTTTGAGTATTTTTGTAAAAACGAAAGGTGCAAAGGACTTATCAATAGTCTGTTAACATGGCTTGTTTTGTGATAACGTGTAAATCACATTCGTCACGGAAAAAAAACAATGAATTTGTAAGCTTTCATCGGTAAGTGTTTTTTTACATTTTTCGTATAAAATCACCCAAAATATTTGGATGTGATCACTGATAACATACATATTAGATTGATAATGATACCTTCAAACTATCTTTATTACAAATTATGTTGTGATCGCGAATTTATTTTCAAAAAATTAATTCGTTAAATTGTGAGGTTATGTTAAGCTAGTAATGTAGGTAATGTAGATACTTTTTATCGATACGATAATTACATGCTAATAAATTGGAGAAGATATCGTTTTCTTTTCGAGCCATTGCAAATTATACGAATTGATCACAATTCTCCTACAACAAATCATGCTGAAAGTCAAGTTCGGTATCTTTACAAGCGGTCCATTTAACATTGTGTCAACTTCAAACTGTAGCTGAAAATCAGACAGTAGGTTCTAAAATATATTATTTGTATTGCACTATCGGAGAAAAAATCAAAAGTATATACTTTTTCAGGGTTCTTCAGATGCTATGGAAATAGATGAAAATTAAATGCCAATTTCGATGTCATTCATGAAGAATGAAGAATCGCTGTTGGAAACAAATGAACATGAGTACATTTATGATCCGTGTGCTCTTTCAGAATACGCCAGAGATATTATAAATTATATAGCAGGGAGTGTTGTGCGATTTTCAATTTATTTTATTTTTTATCCACAATCTGTATAATACAAATAAATAAAATTGTAGTGTCTAAATAACAGCTTTTTACTAAATGCATATGAAAGTATATGATCCATACAACAAAAATACATTTATACGTACATACAAATAAATAAAATTGAAGTGTCTGTTTATAATGTCAAAATAACAGCTTTTTACTAAATGCTTAAGAAAGTATTAGTTACGATCCATTACAAAAAAAAACGCTTTTTTTTTGTCTATCTGTCTGTCTGTCTGTTTGTCCGGAACAAACAGACAGACAGATAGACAAAAAAAAAGTGTTTTTGTTGTAATGGATCGTGAAAGTATAGATGATCCATACTACGAAATTCAATTTTTCGTCCGTCGGGGTAGGCTGTACCGATTTTGACGGGACTTCCACTGGAAGATAGCTTATGACATAAGGAGTAAAATAGGCTACATTTGTTTTAGAAACAAACTTAGGGTTTCGCGCTAAAAACTAATACCCATGAAATCTTTTGATAAACCTCGTACTGTTCCCTAAGTTGAGAATACATAATCCAATAAAAAAAATAAAAAAATGATCTCGATCCGATTACGAGTTTCGGAGAAATGTGTGGACAAAGGAGGATGGCGATGGCGATCGGCGGTTGGTCGACCCAGACCCGTAGACAGCTCGACGCGGCCACGCGGGTTATGTACATGGCGCGGAGCTCGTCGTCAATCGGATACACCGGAAGTTAGTTTGCCGTAACATAAAGTACGGATGCCAGTGATGGTTCTCGATGTGAGCAACCTGGGTGGTTAGCCGCAAATTTGGAGATATTGGTAAGCTGGAACTTTGAACCCCAATATGGGGATTTAACACTGAGTTAAGGAGTAGGATTCATGAATATATACGTAGTCAATTATAAAATAAGGAAACCGTTGCAAACTGAGACAACCGCGGCTGTAGGGGAGGTCTCACTAGTCACGGGCAAGTGTAGTGGAGCTGAGAATGAGCGACGACGGGAGCGTAAACCTCCCTAGCCAGCATGTGACGGTGTGTCGAGCCGGCGCGCACAGATTGACGGCCGGGCTTGCCAGGACGGTGACGGGGGAGAGGGAACAGATAATCGCTAACCCAAATGGGTTCTTTTGCGACCCAAGGTCACGCATTGCGTTGAGTAGGAGCATTGGCAATTTGCTTTTATTAATTAAAGTAACGTTTGTTTAATAAAACCAAATTGCCAATGCTTAAAAGAAGCCTAGAATTAAAGCTCTAACAAATATTTAATGCATTCCACTATATACCTTACAAAACGGCACGTTACAACGTTACATCATCCATGGAATATACGACATGTACATCCAATACATTATATAAATTATCTGTCAAAAATAAATTAATATCGATACCTCTGCACCTCTCTGCACATCACTACCGAGACCAAAAAAGTGGACAGTGGTGGTCCTTATAACTATATACCTGTCCTTTTTTTTCACACGGAATGTGTCATAAGTATAAAGAGTATGACTAGACTGAGAAATTTCACCCTCCCTCTATGCTTTAGTTATTACTCTGAGGTAATATTAGTTATTACTCTGAGGTCAGTGTGAGTACTGAGTAGATTATGGAAAGACCACAGACTACAATTATATATAGGGAAAGACCAAAGAAACGATGGATGAACTGTGTGAAAGAAGAGGATAAATGGCTAGAAAGGGGGTGACGAGTAATAGATAAGTTTGGATGGAAAAGACATGTTGTGTTGATGACCCCAACAATATTGGGTTGGGCAGCACAGAGTACATTCTAATTTGGCCAGTCGGCAGAGAATCAGTCAGTTGCCGAGAATATCATTTTTGTTTGTCGATTGTTGAACGATTTTCGTCAAGGTTTTTTTTATAATCCGCTACAAGCCTAGCACAGAGCACTATAGAAGCCTAGTCTGGGAATCCTATCATTCATAGCAATCATATATTTCAGATTTCACTATTTCAGAGATGTCATAAATATAAATGTCACGTTGACATTGTTTGATTGTGCTTTGAAAATTTACAAATCAAAATAATTGCTGCATTCTTGGGATATATGTTCTGTGTTCTTGGGTTGAACTCTAAAGAAAAGATACACGCTAAGGGAAAATAGTTACATTATTACAGTTGTTACAATGACGACCCCTCCAGATGCACCAGATAACTATGATCAGGTTCGTAAAATGGGTCGCAAAATTTCTACTCTACTGCAACGTTGATATCAATGTCCTCCTTTTTCTGACAGTTTGACGAAGAGGAATCTGAACAGCAGCTCGGGGCGACTGCATCAGGACGGAAAAGGCTATTCAGCAAAGAATTAAGATGTATGATGTACGGATTTGGAGACGACCAGAATCCATACACAGAAAGTGTTGACTTTTTGGAAGATTTAGTCATCGAATTTATAACAGAAACAACACATAGGTAGGATAACTGAAGCGAATTACTGTTAGGTATTGAACCCTATTTTAAATAAAGAATGATTAAAATCAGATGCTGATGAATTTTCAGGGCAATGGAAGTGGGCCGAACAGGAAGAGTTCAAGTAGAAGATATAATTTTCTTAGTCCGGAAAGACCAACGCAAGTATGCTCGTGTTAAAGATTTACTTACAATGAATGAAGAGCTCAAAAAAGCTAGAAAAGCTTTTGATGAAGTTAAATATGTTGGTGAGTAGAAGTCAATTGTTAAATGAAGCAAAGATATTACATTCTCAAAGTCTGTTCCTAGTGTTGTTTTTGAAATAACTGAAGTGATTATTTTAACTTATCTGAACTTACAATGAAATCTATTTATTATCAAAGTCTAATAAAAAAGAATTGTCAACTAAATAATTAATGTTGTGATAGTTTGAATTTTTTATATTTATGTGATGTGCGTATGTAATAATTGTGTTTTTATAAAATTATAGAAGACCAACAATAACATAGATGATCAAACAAGGCTGCCATGCTTCTAAGACTGATGCAAGTAACATATTTGTTTATGACACAATGCTTCTGTGTTTGCACAAACTAATGTAACTATATCAACCCTTGTAATCCTTTTTTATATGTTACAAAACACTGCAGTCTATTTTGCTATACCTTTTTATTATGCTTATCTGATATAAATGTATGTTTAACCCAACAAATGTTGTATAAACCAGTAATTGTTCATAAGAAAAATACACATAAAACAACAATAAATATAATGGTGAAAACTTTGAGCACTTACTTGCTTATGGCTTCTAGTAGGTGTTTGGTGGGTTAATTGTGAATCTTCAACAAAGCTTGACATGATTCTGCAAATTGGCCTATTCCCATAATTCTCAAAGGAGTTTAGCATTAAATATTTAAATAAGTCACTTACATTTACTTTATTCTGAGTATTGTAATAACTGCTGATATACTTTTCAATCCTTATTCTCAATGGATGTTTCTTTTAATCAGAGTATTGTAATAACTGCAGATATCCTTATCAATTACAATTTTGAATTAAAATAGATTTCAAATGGGAAGTTGAACAAATTAGAAACAATTTAATTCTCTACCACCAGTGTGTTCAAGATGGTAACTTTTACAAAAGTACTTATCTGTATACATATATATTTTCGATCCCCTTTACGCCTTATCCGCATGAGCAGAGCTTAAATTAAACTACAAAAAATATGCATAGAATTGACACAAGGTATTTAAAAAAATTATATCTGAATTAATTCAAGTCAATCATTCATTATAGTTTGTACTTTACACCTGTCTCTTTCTGTATGGTCCTGAATATTGGCTTTGCCATTATAATACTTCACTGTAATGAAGGGACATGTTTTGGTTTGGGGATTACTGACTAATAACCATCACTAGTTCCCACTTGCATCTTAAGTACCTATTTATTTTGTGAATCCTTAAAATGATCTGAATGTTGGGCAATGAAACCTGGAGCCTGTTCGGATTAGTACCTTTATATTATTAGAAGATAATAAAATAATTCATATTTCAGAATAAATCAGAAGTGGATAGACTGGAAGGAAGTAACCTTCATGCATTATAAACTATGATGTATTACTACTTACACCAGGAAATAATTTAAACACTATGTTTTAATATTTTTTTCTTTAATTTCAGTTCTTGAATACTATCTGTAATTGTACTGTAAAACACATTCCTATAAACCCAGAACCTGTGTATAATTTGTAGTTCTAGACAATAAAATGTTTAATTTAATAATTTTATTATTCGTTTTTATTGTCCTACTACACTTCTTTTGTCTGTTATCATTCACTGCTCATTCTAGGCATGTAGACATACAATACATACATTTACTTTAGTAGACCAGGCAGCGCCAGTTTCTTTATCTCCATAATAGATATTTTTATAAATGTTTCTGTAAAACAAATACTTTCTTTAATTCTCCGAAAACTCCATTCGAACCGATCAACATGAAACGTATAATATGGACGGGGATTTTAGCATTTCACTCAGCGAACCTCCGAACTCCAAACAAAGCGACGTCGCGGCGACGGTTCGAGGCTCATATCATACTTTTATTATCGTGCTTATAGCAGAGGAGCAGCAGAGGCAAGTTATTTTTATCGTGTGCTGCCTAGTATAGCTAATGCATCGTATGTAAACTGCGTTCGCAATTTATTTGCTGAACATGTAAACAAACACGAGTTTTAGGAAAAACAACTGTAATGCCTACACATAAGGTTCAGTTTGCGCTTAACTTCATATTTTTTATGACTTTCAACAGTACTAGTCAGACTAAAATCAGCTTTATTTACACTTCCATATAGTTGATGTTTATTTAACTGGAATTAAAATCAATTGGAAACAAGGGTGTATCTAGACCTTAGGTACCTATTACCACTAGTCTTCTAAGACCCAGATGAGACATTCAACTTGATGTGATTATCTATCCAGAAAGTTCTTCAAACTGATCAGTTTGAACTGAACCGACCATCCACCGGATAACATGTTAGATATAAAATAAATCCACAAAAGATCGTTTACCTAATGTTGAATAGCGTTGTTTGGACTTCTGTTCGCTGAGTGAAAAGCTAAAATCACCATCGGCGTGTTTTTTTACAAACTGTGGACGCAAAATAAAAAGAAACATATTTTTTAAAGACTTTATTTATTTGTGCGATACAATAGAATGACAGTATAATAGCTTGCTAACACAGTAGTTTAACATAACAGACAACTGTTATGAAAAAAATTATAATATCAAACAAGATAATTTAACATGATTTTATCATTATTGAACTAACATAACACACACTACAAAAGAAAAGTAAATCATTAAAATATGTTTATACATACTAAAATGTCAACCAACAGGATTGAAAACTCCTGAAGATAATATGGCCCCAATCAAGTTATAGTTTGTTTAGAAAAATTATAAATATGGAGAGGAGTGTTCAAATTCGAACATGAAAACATTTTCTCAAACATCAACGAGGATAAAACTATGTGACTTCACAATTTATACATAGATCAATGATTCTTAAGAATTACGTGTAAATAAAACATTTCAACAAAACGTTCACATTTTAGGCGACTAGACAAGGTTGTCAAAAAACAGCCAAACGTCTAAACTTTGGTTTAAAATATGTGTTACATATTTTGATACAACATCGTCCAATAACAAAGTTAATCTTATAATATAAATAGGCCATTGATGGCAGTGAGTTAGTATTTTATAAATAATATAATAAATTACTTGTTGAAATATTAGATACGTACTTACAATACGGCTGATATTAACTTGGCAGTTCCGAATTTCGCGCAGAAGGCTGCGCAATAATATTATTTAGGATCCAAATGGTGACATGAGGCGAGTGTGAGTGAGAAAACATGCGCGAAAGTTCGCAGAGCCTATGTTCAGACCTGCCATGTTAAATATCGGTGGTATTGTATAATTTATTAATTCTAAGGTACATCCTAAGCTCGGGCAAAGTGAACAATTTACTTACTACAAATATTGGTATCACACTAATTTCTTCAAGTGATTTGGAATTGTATGGAATACTTGAAATATTAATCTAAAATAATACGAGTGAATTATAATAATAATCTGGAAAATGGTAACTTTTCTATGCAAGTAAAATACAATCAAAATAATGTAAAATACGTTAAAAAGTATAATTTCAACCTAAAAGGAGGAAGACGGAAAATATTTGAGCCCTTTTAAATTAGCTACTATTGATTTGATAACACAACACAACAAAAAAAGCTAACTTGTATATTTTGCAGTATTCTCTAGTAAACTAGACATTGGAAATAGTACCATTGAATTAGAAATCTGTTTACAGTCTTAACCATTTAGTTTTAGTCTAAGAATAATCTGTTCTTGTCCTCAGGACGTTTCTAAGTCGAAGATTTTACTACAGATCGTGTGTTTTCCACACAAATAACGTTTTTTCATAAAGGCTACCATGTGTACTTTAGCACTATTAAAAACTAACCTATTATTTTGTAAATATCTAATAAGACAATATTATTATTTTTACTACTTTTATAACAGCCAACGCTAAGGCAAGTAAACCTGTACATTAGATATAAAACCAGATTTAATACCGTATAAATAACTACCACAGATTAAAAAATATTATTTAAACGATTAATTCGCTCGAGGAGCATTACTCATAACGATGATAACCGTTGTAGTTATAAATAGGAAAAAATCTAGTTAATAATTTTAAACACATTAGATTGATATTGAAACATTATTAAATCTCGCAACACTTTCAAACATGCAACTGCATGCATTCATTAGTATAAATACTTTTCTAGATAATCAGATTAGGATAAATATTAATTTCTGGAATGGTTTAGACTTACCATGTTTCGATAATAATCAAGGACAGTTATATTATTTTTATGAACATTGTGTACTACCTACGTTACCTACGTACTTAGGTACGACAATTGGTCGTAATTAATATAGTTAACAATATAAAAAGAGTAGTAAACATTTCTTTCCGTGAATATACGCGTGTCAAATATAAAAGTTACGTGACAAGGAGTAATTAAGAAATGGAGTGATAACAGGCGAACACACTATATTCCCAGAAAGTTCAGTGACCATGGTTTAAGGTAAAGAACAGAATCTCATTTTCACTGGGTCTTGAACGCGAGTAACTTCGTGCTATGCCTATAAGAT
This sequence comes from Conistra vaccinii, assembly GCA_948150665.1. Classification (NCBI taxonomy): domain Eukaryota; kingdom Metazoa; phylum Arthropoda; class Insecta; order Lepidoptera; family Noctuidae; genus Conistra; species Conistra vaccinii. The sequence continues at coordinate 8,219,543 of OX411318.1, read as the reverse complement.
TTACAGGACCTCCGAGTCCGCACTGCTTACAATAATTGTCAATAATTCAATCGAGAGGATTGGATTCTCAAAAACTGGGTGAGTTTTCTGCAGCTGTCAGTAGGTAGGAGACAGGAAAAATAAGTGAGCACTCCATTTATTTTTTACTCCGTGATTAGATCGGCCGATCAGTGATACATATAGATTTTGTAAGTAAATGCCATATAAATACTTATAGGTGCTGTGTGCGTTTCGTTTAGTCGGTAGGCGGCGGCATGGCGGCTATGATGGCCTTCATTACTGCTGCGGCTGCTAAAGCTGCGTGTGGCTGCCATTCCTTGCCGCGGGTTCCATCACGGTAGTCGGATATGCCTAGAGACGAGAAAAAGTTAAAATCAAACTAACTAGAGATATTTCGAGTACTTCCACTTTGCCCCACCAGGCCGCCCCACTGGTGGGGCAAAGTGGAATGCCAAAAATTTGGCAGTGGAATTTGCCCCACTAGGGTTAGCACTTTATAATTTACGTAGGTGCTCGTATTTTATATTTGTATGGAATAGAAGGAATGTTCATCTAAGTAAAAATGTAACTAGGACTGGTAACGTCAGACGTCAGAGTCGTCGTTTTTAACTGAACCAAAGCAGAACGGCTACTAGCCAACGCTATGGCAGAGGTCTTGGAATTTGTTTTTTAGTGACAGGGCGCGTGACTAAATAATAACAGCCGCACTGGAAGGTTAAGCTACGCTTGCCGCGGTCGATTCGTGGATTGGTGACCATCTATTACATATTGAGACCCCTCTGTGCCTCGGAAAGCACGTTAAGCTGTTGGTCGCGGCTGTCATTCGTAGACAGTGACAGTGGTTACATTATCAGAAGCCCAAAAGTCTGACAACCAGTTTTACCGAGGGGTACCGTGTTGCCCAGTAACCAGGTTGTGGAGGTCAGATAGGCAGTTGCTCCATGTAAAATACTGGTATTCAGCTGTATCCAGTTAGACTGTTAGCCAACCCCAACATATTTGGGAAAATAGTCTTTTCCAGATTGATTTAGACAGCCAAATAACTCGGTTTTGACTAAACCACCGCAAAATAAAGGTGTATCCCAACTTCCAGCTCGATACTTCGGTTTTAGCAGATCCTTTGCTGCCAGGGACGGGTAGACTTACTCAAGCAGCAAAGGTAGCTTGGGCTGATTCAAATCGTTGGTTCATCAAACTAGAAACGGTTTTCAGCTCTGTGAATTTGTTATCTCAACTGAAGGAGTATAGGTATATTTATAGTATTCTTCACCGTAACGGGCGACAGCGACTCAAACTAATTTCTTTTCCTTTCGTGAGCTCTCTGATGACTAATACTCAAGGAGTTTTGCTCCAACAACTGTGAGAGTCGTTCTTCTTTACCCAGTCCCTTTGATATGATAAACCCAATCGCTTACCTCTAATAGACACGAAGCAATCCTTCCTGTTCCCGATGACACTGTCCAGCACGGCGTCCAGCTCGCAGTCGTAGGCCAGCGCGCGCGCCTGCGCGGCGAAGGCGGCGCGCGCCTCGCCCGAGCCGCTCACGGCGCGCCCGCCCGCGACCGGGGACAGGTGCACGCGGAGACCGCAGTCTTTCCTGTCCCTGGAAATATGACACAAAACATTTTATTAATTTATATATTACATAATGTTCAGAACACATACATATCCCAAGAAAAATATACGCTTCGGGAATCATCGTCTATCTTCGAAAATACGTACGCGTGATGATAAGATCTAATAGAGTTGTTAGAACCATGGAAGTACTTGCCTATTTTGTACAGACGCCAGCACATCAACCTACTCTAATCTGTCAATTTTTCCCAATCAACATTGAACCTTATTCTTTAGCGATAAAGTTGAAAATCTATTAAAGAAATTTGACAGATTTTAGTAAATTGATGTGCTGGCGTCTGTACCACCATGTTTACAAAATTAAAGATTAACAACTCTATGCAATTCCAAAAAACTTTTAAGAAACATATAACGATCTGAGACCGGAGTAGGTAACCTGACAGAGAAAAAACTTCATACAACACGCAATGATAGGTGCACCACTAGCGTGATAGTATAAAACTTAGAAACATTGCCTCTGTGGGGGTGTCTCTGTGGCGCGACGTTCGTGCTAATTAAAAAACACGAAGATTACCGAAGCCCAATTTTCAGATCACGAAACACCTCGGTAAGCTGTATGTATGTAGGGACACGGTATCGAAAAGAAAGTATCGATACTGTACTCATGAGTAGTATCGAAAAAAAAGTATCGTACTCATAAAAGTATCGATACTTCAAGGTATCGAGTACTTTTCTTAGGGCCTTATGTGCATAGAGCATAGGTCAATATCAGTCGGTAAATAACGCCAGTTTAACTTCAGTAAAGTAGGACATGACAAAACAAATGGTATTGATACACACATTTAATACAATAAAAGAAAAAGACAACTGTAACTGCAAAAATTTAAAAAAAATTGGAATAAAATAAAATTATTTAGTACTTTAGGCATATAAATTAAAGTTCCCATCCCTCCTCCGTACAATCACATATGTAAGAGTGATTGATTAGTGTAGTAAATGAATGAAGGAAAGGTTAGGAATTTAACTGTGAACGAAAGGAACGATTTCGAGCAAAGATCGATGTAATGTTTTAGAAGGTTCAGAACGAATGAACTATGTAGATGGCGTTGCCATAAACATAAACATAAGCCGTAAGGTCGCAAGTTTTAAATGGGTAATTTCTAAGATTACCCATTTCAAACTTAATTTCTTATTCGATACGATACCTGCCAAAAAGTACTCATTGAGTAAAAGTATCGAATGCAAAGTATCGGTATCGAATGGAAATGTACTCGATACCACAAAGTATCGATACTTTTTTCGTGTCCCTATATGTATGTATCTATTTGGATAAGAAATTAAATAGAAAGCGAAACCCAAAGCACAAAGGTGATGCTTATTGGTGACTTTATTACCTCAAAAAACAAACATCTAGGATACAAAATTAAATAGTATTATCATTAATACAAGAACGCCAGTTAGCTTAATGGATACATGAAAGCTTGTAACTGGCGTTCTTGTATTACATTATCATGTCCAAGAGTAAAACAAGTGGCCAGACAAGAAATTAAAAGCACCCAGAATGAATTTTAAATAGACAGGTTTCATTGATCTTCGAAAAAGTAGCATAATTTAGTCTTAGGCCTACTTGCACCACAAAATCCCTAAATGCGTTTAGCCCTAAACATATTTTGAGAGCAGTGGCGGCCCAGTGGTAACGGCCGCGACTTACCGAGTTGTAGGTCGTAGGTTCGAACCCTGACAGGCGTATGCTCATTGCTCTGCTAGTACTTCATGTAAGTTGAATGATGTAGGGGTACTGAGCAGTGAGCACACCATTTCTAACCTTAATACCTATTCTGTGAACGACATAAATGGATCTAGTGATTTTACAAAACGAACGTTTGTCTACAATGTCCACCTCGGTGGTTTAACGGTCGTAAAGCACGACTGCTGATAATGGGGTCCTGAGTTCGATTCCCAGGTCTTGTAGGAAGCATAAGAGAGGAGGCCTGTGTCCCCAGTGCGAAGCCTATAGGTTGATTATGGTCAGGCCGTGTTTTTGGGAATTTCCTAATGGGCTCGTTCGCTGTAACATTGGACTGAAACGTAAATGGCTACTGTACAACTTACCCCCTTCGGGAAATGCAAGCGTGGTGTAATATGTAGTACTTGAGCCTACTCAAGCTCATATTGTTGTTGTTGTTCAGTAAACACAATTATCTTGAACCTACGCGTGAGCAGACTTAAGTGCGTCATAAACACGGATAAATATGTCTAAAACCTTCTAATCCTAACGTTTGGTTAGCCCCCAATCATACTTCCTTAATATTATTTTCCTTTCAAATTTTATAATTTTCAAAAATCCTGTTTATTTCAAGCTTATCTTAAACAACAAAACCATATTTGTAAACATTTAAGCGTATGGATTATCCCGTCTGGTGTGAATGTGTTTTTACAGGATATTCTTAGTAATTAATATAATTGCAGGAATATTGATATAATAATACATTTCAGTGACATAAGAGTACATAATATTGAGACTAGTTTGTAACATGATTCATTTTATACAAGAGTTGTATTATTCCATAATTAGCTCAGATTGTAGATCTGGAAACCTCGACCCTGTTTGATGAGGAAATTACATTCATAGGATTCTTGTTACTCTTATTGTTGTAAATGATATATTTGAAATATATAATAAGGAAGTCGCTACAAAGCATTATCAAATTATGCTAAAGTTTGAGTAACCTTCTAACCCGCAGTCAGTGGCGATTGAAAACGTTATCACACCACTAACGAATCATGTGTATATTGTAGGTAAATGAAGGCGTGGCCTCTGTCTGAGGTTATCATTGTTAAATCTGCCATGACCTCTGACTACCGAGATGACGAGTAATAGAAGAAATAAGGAAGAAAAAGATATGTTGCGCCGTCGAACCTAAATAAATTGGAATATGGGCAACTGGCAAGAGAATTATGAACGCGAATGGAGAGTCAAGTTATCATTAATAATTATGAACTGTATATGCAGTTATTTAGGGTACATTGAAATACCGTCCACGGGTGTAAAGTAAGTCCGGTTTACTCCTAGTATTGAGCCCTATCACCTTGCTGACTGGCAAAAATCATATCATGGCATAAGCATTCTCTTTCTAAGTTTCTATACAGCTCGTGGCGATATGAGACAAGAAAACCGGTGTAGTTTTCACACATTGCTTTAGCTGGACTAGGGGTGCAATCTCGAGTCTACATTGGCAACTCCATATCTCGTGTGTCAAGTGTGGGGTCAGGAGCCGTTCAAGATCTCGCCCGGCAATATGGCGAGAAGCGGCCAAGTTTTTAAAATTAAACGTAACTAAACTTATTGAAAACGAAAACTACATCTACATACTTAGGGTATTGCTGTTATATTTCGTAAATAAAGAAGCATAGTGTGCTAAGAGTCGAGATTTAGAACATGATTCGCATTCCCTAAAATCCCACTAAGTTACGTAGCGACAATTCAATCAACAACAAAACCAAATTCAATCAATTAACGATATAAAGCACTGTCGTCTAAAGTTTTGTGGTACAGGAACGCGTCAAAGTTCCAGTACCACAAAACAATAAACGACAGTTATTTATATCGCTAAAATATAACCCGACCAAGTGAAAATGCTCGTTAGTTTCGTATTACACCGCACATATGTTACTTTGAGTTGATTGAATTTAAGATTATTTGTTTCGTTAGAAGTTCTTTGTTTACAAAATTTATAGCTTCTCCTGACTCCGCCCTTAGGCTGGACTAATAGTAGTTGTGGAAAGTAAGTAAGTATAGGTACATACACTTGGTCTCCCTGCGGTGCCGGGTGCGACACTTCGATGAAGGCGCCATCGCCGATGTCCACACACAAGCGGTCCGTGGCTCCTTCCGGAGGATCCCATCTACCAGGCACGCCTCGAAGTCGCTCCAAACCTATAAAAATATATAACAGAAATGTTATGGTTGTAAACGCAATAATCAGACAGATTTTCGATAACTGTTAGGTAAGGATCGTAGCAGGTGGCGTTCTGTAGTTTCTGCCTACCCCCATGGGAAGAAGGCGTGAGTTTATGTATGTATGTTAGGTACATTTTATAAGACTGAAGATTCTAGAATCTAGGGAATTATTTGAATTAGTTCCCGAAACAGCTTCTTTGGAGATCAAACCTATAAAGAGAGATAGCAAAAGCGTTATGGGTTTAACTGAATATTTCTGACAGTATCATTTTAACAGGTTTCAGAGTATTCTTTGAATTATTTCCCGAAAATAGATACAACGGACAGGTTCTTTGGGGACTTAAACCCTCTGGTTTCCCCTTTACAATATAAGGTGTTAAAAAATTTACTTTAAAAACTTTCAGAGGTGCTTTAGACCATCAAACTGAATAACTGTTACTATGGGACCAACATTGAAATTGCGAAAAATAAATCAGCTGTTCGATAGTAAAGTTTAATACTTACTGCTCTAAATGTATGGGACAGCTATTTTTTTTGGTGGTAAAAGTTATTCAGTTTCATGGTCTAAAGCACCTCTTAAAGTATCTAAAGTTAATTTTTTAACACCTTATATAATAAATACAGGCTGCATGGTAGAAACTACGTGTTTTAGTAGAAAAAGTGAGTCGACTTCTTTGATGTCGCACTGCGCTGAGTCACACTACTCCAGAATGACCTTTATAATCTGTATCACTGCACCTCGGGGGGTACCTCGTACCCGACCGCACGATTCACCTGTGATGGACTCACCCATCTACTTTCTGACACTTGTGGTATCACATCTTACAGAAAGTCATTTATTATACCACTAATGTCGCATCGATTTTAGGAAAAAGTTCGGTTACTTAGAGAAAAAAGAAAGAAATAAAGAAAGAAATATTTTATTTGGGACACGCCCAGGAAATACAAAGTTTTTAAAAAGGACCATTTAAAACTAACAAAATTACTTAAATAAAAAAATAAAGACCTTATTGAAGGCAAAAAGGCTATCCTATATCAGTTTAATACAGCGATATTTAAAAAAAACAACATCGTTGCTCACTCATACATATACGACAGTCTCTTTCTAATAGGTACTCGATTTGATATATTTATGGTCGAATACTATACATATTATTATGTGATATAACATAACTATGCATCTTTCTGACGCAAGTAATCAATAAACTCACAGGAAACAGACCAAACCTATTCTTTGCTTTGGTAAAAATATGCAAACAATTTTAAAACAAACACCATTATCTTTAATAGCTTTGTTTAGCACTCATAAAGATATTTCCGTAACACATTCTGCAATGTCTAAAAAAACAAATATTCATATTTTGAAGGTATTTAACGGCAAAATAGGCCGTCTCTTCTTTCCATGAGCCAGAGTGCGAGGCCGCGAGGGAAAAAAAAGCCAGCAAAAAAAAATCTGGTACGCATCGTAACTAATATTATAAATGCGAAAGTGAGTTTGCGGCTGAACAGATTTGTATGAAATTAGGCACATAGGTAGACTATGACCTGGATTAGGATAAAGAATACTTTTTATGCCGATATTCCCACGGGATCGCGTTTTAGTCAGGTGAAACCGCCGGGTGCAGCTAGTTAGATTATTAAAATTCATGGATTGAATTAGAGAGATGTCAAAAAAAAAACTTTAAACACCAATCCAGTATGGCCTTTTCTAGTCCAATTTGACACCCCCTCTAGTTGAGCGGGTGAAGCAAACCCCTCATTGTGTTTGTATAAGGAGTTTATTGGGATGTCTTCATGCTTAGTTATTTTTATGTATGGCATCTCGCTCGAGTAGCAGTGGTGGCTGAGAGGTAACGGCTCCGACTTACGAATCGAATCCAAGCAGGCGCTTTACTTTGTGTAAATAATTTCATCACCACTGCTCTCAAAACGGTGAAGGAAAACATCGTGAGGAAACCGGCATGTCTTAGAACCAAAAATTCGAAGATATGTGACATCTACCAACCCGCACTGGTAGATTACAGCCCACTCCCTTTCACAGAGAGGAGGCCTGTGTCTCAGCAGTGGGAACATTAATAGGAACATCTTATTATGTATGTTATATATTATGGCATCTCGCAGGTCAACTTAGGAAGTTGTCGGCTGCTTAACCGGACTTTCTGAACTCGTAGAACATTTAGTCTTACCTTCGCTAACGAATGCGTCCCAAAGGGGTTTAGCGTTGCTCAGACGCACGGCAATATCTTGGAGAAGGAAGTCAGCAGGCTTGTAAGGTTTCACCTCATAGTCCCACCCTCCTTGCGCATTCTTTACTGCCTTGTCGCAGAATAAGTAAACGTATCTATAAAAAATAAATATATATTAAGAATGCTGAATATGATTTTATCTTTTTCGAAATGTGGGTAGTGGAGGGGCTCGTAGTTAAAAAACAACAGCCGCATGGTTCTATCTTCAAGGTTAAGCAACGTTTGCCCAGGTCGGTTCGTGGAGGGGTGACCATTCCATGAGATACAGTACGACACAACTTAGATGTAGCATCAGCAAAATTCGTAAAACCGATCACCATCCGAACTGAGTGCGCCTTCAAAATCACCAATCTTTATTACTGCTTCAGGTGAAAATGATCTTTCGAAAACGCAATAAATTGTAAAGTCTTATAGCCAAATACATTCGTAAAATTGAAATGAATGAATGAAAATTTTCATATCTATGCTACTCTAAGTTGTGTCGTACTGTACCAAGATCTCCTAGAAAAGCACGGGTTAACGTGCTTTCCCGGCTGTTATTTGTAGGTCTTTGATAGTCGTTACGGGTAGTCAGAAGCCCGGAAATCCCAGTAACTGGGTTGTGGAAGGTCAGACAGGCAGTCGCTCAATGTAGAATACTGGTATTCAGCTGCATACGGTAAGGCTGCAAGCTGACCCCATAGTTGGGAAAAGGCTAGGCAGGAGATGATGGGTGACTAGGGGCTGATTTTACCAACGTCAGATATGTTTTTTAAAACTTACGTCAGACAAAATAGACAGAATAGGTTATATTACCTGCTCTTGAATCAATCAAATGACAACTAATGCGGTGAACCAATGACTAATTTAATTAGGTGCCTACATGACATAAAAGGAGTGCCTTTCGCAAAATATAACCGCAAGCAATTTCCCACGCAATTGTCGCATAATGGGCTGGTGTCAACCAATATGATAACAAACATGACACAGAGCAAACAATTGAATCTCGTCGACAGGGGTCAAGCAATGTCAGTGGTCAATTGCTATTCATTGGGCATTTAGAACGCCTCCCACTCATCTTACATAATTTGAAACTCCCACGCTTATCACCGTATACAGAGCTTTAGAAACATGTTAGTATTTTTACTATCGTTCGAATTTCCTTATTTGATGTGGCCTTTAGATGTGAGTAATGAGGCCAAATACAGCGCATCTGCGGAAGTATTAAAGTGGACACACAAGTCGTTATTTTGGTCCTGTCTTAAAATCGATAATCGAGAATCTGGTATCGAGATGCGATCAGGTATAAGTATTGTTTCGATCGAGCTTATCGATAAATGATAACCGAATGTTTGTCAACTTCAAGAGATAGAATAACGTTTTAAGACTCAGACGGCCGAATACTGAAACGCCACTGAAAACTCAAGCATTACTTAAAACTAGTTTCAACCAATCAAAAGGCTATTTATTTATTTATATCAATTGCTTGCTACACTTACAGTAAACCCCGTAAACCCCAAAGCGCGCAGCAAGCCAACGACAACATTTAGCTATAAAGGAGTTTTAAGTAATGCTTGAGTTTTGAGTGGCGTTTCAATACTTATTCGGGTGAGAGCCCCTTAATGATGAAAGTCCTTATTATACGCCTTAACGCCTGAGTATCATTTTGCTGTTTTCTTTATATCTAAGCTTGAATATGGATCTTGGTCAAAGATATAATCTTACTATACAACAATAAAAATAAGTTTAAAATAAGTTTTGACAAAAATTTGGTTGGAACTACGCGGACATTTGCGGTTGACCACTTTACACCCTAATGCTCTTAGTAATAAGGTTGAAAAGTGGTTCACCGTCAGTGTCTGCGAAGTGAGGTCCCACTTTTTCGCTTGTGGTAGGTATATAATTTAAACTTTGTCCTCCTAGCCAATTTATTTAAATAAGCAAATGATTACGCGATAATTTCACAATACCATAAAAGGATTTTTTTCAGGGAATTTTACCTTATTCTCCTTCTAATAAATCAACTAACGATTAGTTACACCTTTCTGAAAAATGTGTTGACTTTTGATTCATGGGTTTTCCAAAGCAGTCAACCTGACGTCAAACTTTGACCTCCCTCATTACTACGAAGCAAATATTTTTACGAGATCATCATCGCCTGCAAAATTTACTTGGAAAAAATAACAGGTACGTAACCATTACCTAGGTAAATATGCAAGTATTTAATAGTAGGCACTAGTTTATGATTGAGTTTGAACGGACGCAGACTTGACTGTACCGCGTTGCTTGTAAAGTTGTAAATAAAGCCCTGTTTAATTATACCTACCAATTGTAATAAACTCAACTTTCTTAGAAAAATCAAGATGGCGCCCGTAATCGCAACACTAGAATACTCTTCAATAGATTCACTTTTTCCCCAACAGTGACCCTATAAATAAGTTAACGCTTTTCGAACATAGAACCTTTATGTTCAAGATACGGTAAGGTTTTGCATTGTTACTTTTAGGTAAGTACCTATTTGTTAATTAAGTACGTATTATATTCTAAGTAAAGGTACTAGAAGGTACATTATTTCCCCAACCACATAAATATTCACGTAAATTCCAAACATGCACATATTTTATTGTAATGTTTTATCATGAAGCCGATACCTACCTTCTAAGTAATTATACTTAGAAGAACTACTAAGTGTAGCGGCACACCAGGCGGAACGTTCGGCGCCGACACTACAGCGACGGAATTATCGGTCGTAGTATTCGGTTGGCATGACACACCAAACGCGCCGAACGGTCGGCGGCGTTTACTTCGGCGGAACGTTCGGCGCGGAAGGTTCGGTTGAATACGCTCCTAATGTTTTTCAAGTTACATAAGACACATCAGCCGAACGTTACGTCGGTTCATGAGCAAGCGTCACATGACGCGATGGAACCTTCCGCGCCGAACGTTCCTTAGATGTTCCGCTACACTTACGCGACGTAACTTTCGGCTGATGTGTCATAGGTAACTTGAAAAACACTACGAGCGTATTCAACCGACCCTTCAGCGCCGAACGTTCGGCAGGTGTGTCGCGACCCTAACATAAGTCGCAAATTATTGCGACTTATGTTAGTAGTTCGTGCTTCTCGGACTATCGATCGCGAACCCGTATAAATTACGCGCCTACATCCGCCCTCATAACTTTTCCATAAATATTTATTTGAGCCAATTATAATAATTTTAATATTACAAAGTATAATGTCGACGCATATTTTCCAAATAGACAGCTTATGCTTATATTTTAGATAAAACATTATTTGTGTTCTATTTCATAATATATTTATCATTTATTTTAATAAAACCTATTTACATTGCAGGCACTGTCAAGGAGTCGGTCAGTCAGAAAGATGAAGCTAGAAGCCCATACCAAAGCGTAGGAGAAGATCGGGCACGAAACTCCGTGGACTTTCTTAAATCAAATTATTGTTACGAAATATGGATTACATCGACCATGTTGAAATGATGGGTCTATTCTTAGACCAGTTTACATCATTATCCGAAAGGCGTCCACTAACAGACATAGACTTCCTTCAAGTATTGCCACATGACCGGTCCTGCGCTATACGCATCCAGGCGGATTCTCGACACCTTCACTACGTCATAGGTCTACCTCGTGGGGAGGCCAAGGGCTTACCCATACCCACGCCTTCTGGCACGCATCTATTTTGAATACCTATCGACAAAAACAGAACCCATATTATGTTTACTGTGACAGAACTGTCTAACAAATCGATATAATTATCACAATCATTACACAATAGGCCGGAAAATTTCCTTCCTTTTTACAACTAGGTAGTAGGTACGCTAATCATGAACAAGGACGTAATAGCAAAATAGATCATAAACAATTGCGCGCGTCAATACGTAATGGACGCGTCATACACGGGATAATCAATATATCACTACATTATAGTATTAGTAACTGTGGTTTTAAAAGTCACGTACACCATGTATTAGCCATAAAACATTTTAGTTTACATGGTTGTTTAGTCACGACCCTAAGTAGGTATTGGTATTACCCGAAGATTATGTTTTTTAGAACATTGAAACAGTAGAGCTTTGAGATACAAATCATGTCTAGCGATTGGTTTTGCTGTCATTTTTATTACAGCACTTAATTTTAACTGCGGCTCACGTCATCGACGTTGATCGCTAAAAAGAGTTTAGGTAGGTATATGTCCAAAAGAGGTAGACGCGGCAGACTCCGTAGAAGATGGGTGGGCGGGACAAGCTACACAAAACAAACGACCAGTACTCCACATTTGCCCTGGATCGCAAGAGCTGGAAGTCATGGGCAGAAGTCTTTGCCCAGCAGTGGGATGATAATTATAGACTAACAGGAACAGTAATGTCCAAAAGATCGGACAGGTACGCACAATGAAATCTCCAATCGGTTTCGAATAAAATGGCGCTTATAATACTCAAGAAACGATTTCTTATTGTAAATGAGTCCATTACTCTTCCTGTTTGCTCTATTTTCCGATAGCTTTGTTTTATAGTTTACATAATGTGTGGATTACAAACTTTCATGCAGACGATGAATAAATCATTTCGATACCTACGCAAGCAAGTGTTCTCGATGAGAATGAGGCATCGGGTGCATCGGGTGTGGTTAGCTAAACCACAACAAATTTGGTTACTAGGCGGGCTAATATTTACTACCTACTCTTACTAATTAATTAATCACAATGTCAACAACCGACTAAAGTCTGTTTTTTTTTTTCAGATCGTGAAAACAAGCCCCGGAAAGCACGTAAGCCGTTGGTCCCGGCTGTCATTCTTAGATCTTTGACAGTCGTTACGGGTCGTCAGAAACCCGACAACCAGTCTTACCAAGGGGTATCGAGTTACACAGTAACTGGGTTGTGAAGGTCAGATAGGCAGTCACTCCATGTAAAAAACTGGTATTCAGCTGTATCTGGTAAGACTGGAAGTCGACCCCAACATAGTTGGGAAAAGGCTAGGCAGATTGATTGATTGTGAAAAGAAGGTACCATTCCTTAATAGACGTTTTCAGGCTGGTTATAAAGATTATAACTAACACGGGATTAGGGATAAGGCTGCAAAAGATAACATTACCATAATCATATCATAATCACCCTATAACGTTCCCATTACACTTCTGGGACACAGGCCTACTGTCTGTGAGGGGGACTGCGGGGCTAACACAGGCGTACCCAAGACGTTTGTGACAAGACATGATAAAATTTTATCATGTCTTATAATTTGTCTTAAATGCTAGCACGGTTCAACCATGTGATAAAATCTGAGGCGCGACATGCCTTTCTTGTTGCTAACTTCATAGTGTGACACAGTAAATTTTAAAAATTAAAATGTCTATGATCAGTGAATATGCGACCAAATAAAATATTACGTTTTTATAGTGCAGGTTCATACAGTTTTACAACTTTTTAATTTTGTTGTGAACTAATTCACTTTTGGCATTTGTGACAAAATTGGTGCGCCCATAGTAGCAAATAAGACATAGAATCCCAAATAAACGTCAAGAAGTTATGTCACAAGTCAAGAGATTATCTCACGCCGCCGTGCTAGCATTTGTGACAAAACTGTTTTATCGTCCAAATTGTGATAGAATGTGTGATTTAAGCTATCTCACAGTAGGCCATGCTCGGTGCGCTGGGCAGTAAGTATTCGACATTAGAGATGCAGCCTATTAAAATTTTAAATTTTTAATGTTGGGCAAAGTCGGTCGCACGAAGAAGTCACGTTTTAGAAACCTACATAAGATGGAACAAGAGATGCATAATTTGAGAGGCATATTTAGGAGAATATTCAAATTATATAAAGGCACTACGCTAGCGAAAGTACTGAGTGGGTGTGGTCACACCAATACCCCGATCTGTGGGTTAATGCCATCATAGTACAAAGTATCATTTCTAAGGTTTCCAATAATCAATGACGAATAAGGATTGACGCAGTTTCTCAACGTCACTACCAGACAGCTAATTAATAAAAAATGTTCCAGTATTCATTCCCAAGAATATTTACAAGTAAACAAACTCCCACGTGAATCAAATCAAGTAAGAAAAAACACACAGACGATATTATGTGCTTATTTTTTCAAGCGAGGATAATCGTTCATTTGTTCTGTATATTGTATGAGACGAAGGTTAGACCATCAACTGTCCTAATCCTTGCAATCCGTTGATCACACGATGAATTGATGTCAATCCAACAAATGATCAAATTGAATCCAAATTGATGATGGGAGGTGAAGATTATACCTACCATCAATTTGACGTCAACTTCATGCCAAACGAATGATCGAAAGCCATTTGCTACGTTCCTTGCATATCAAGTTTGAAGGACGGGGGCGAATAAACTTTAATTCGACCAAATCGACCAATTTTGTTGTTGTTTGCTGCTAACTTTCTAGACGTAGAAGCACTCCTATTTACTTGTAAGGACTATGTTTTTGTAAAGTATTATACTTCACCTCTTTGACGTTTATACTTATTAACATGCACACCATTAAGTTTTAGGTACTCTTATGAGACATTTTATAGGTCAGCACCAATGAGGTCACTGTACCGTGTGCGTCTGTCTAGCTTGTGCCCTTCCGGAATTTCCAGTTACATTATGAATGAGTTTTCTTTAAACCACAAGGCGATGTGGGTATGTAACCTCTTGAGCAACTTCGTCACCATGAATCAGATTTTTCTATCTAATCTCTTAAACTTATAGGGATTAATATCTGGAAAATCTTCCCTTTTTTGCTGCGTATATATATAACGTTAGTTTATGTTATACTAAACCTATTAAGGGGTCATTGTCCTCATCATTATGAACAACTTTTGCAATGGCACAAACGCAGAAATCGCGAAAAAAATCTGCTGTTCCATACATTTATGTTCGCATATCTCGTCAAAATGTACGGAACAAAATAGTTCTAGGGATGCCACAAACTGTTAGCGTATTGTCCAAGTAAGGTAGGAACCTACCTACTTTGTGGTTTTGTGAGCATCTAGAAGCTAACAATGTTTGCATGTGTTTATAATATTTGCCTTGATATGTTTGTCTTGTTTTTATTTCCCGTCGTGTTTATTCACTTTTTTTATAACAGCTTAAATTAAAATTGGACACATCCACAAGGAGTTGTTTGAAAACTAGTTAAATCCACATCGATAGGTATATCAAACTTGGTAAAATCCAAATAACTGCAACTAATCTTCATCACCACATAGTATAAAACAAAGTCGCTTCCCGCGACTTTTTTTATGCTTACAGACACAAATATAACAAACTAGATTCTGCCCGCGACTATCGTCCGTGAACCTATAACCTTCCTTCAAATTTTCATCCCCTATTTAACCCCTTTAGGGGGTGAATTTTCAAAAATCCTTCCTTGGTGCTAACCCTCGCTATTAAATAAAATCTTGTTCAAAATGTCATGCCTCTAGACCCCAGCGGATTAGGCCGTGCGTTGTCTACCAGTGAATGAATTAATTTCATATTTTTATTAAGCAGATTTTGTACTTAAATAAGATAGAATAGATACAGACTTGTCGGGTAAATCCGGCGCAGGTGACGAGACGACGACATCGCCCAGTCGGACGTGTCTCGCATAGTCCGTGTAGTGTGGCACCCCGCCTCCGACGCCCACTAGGAACACGTACTCGACCTGTGAATAGAAACTCTTGATGTTAATCTCCTATTGAACTATGAGTAACGGGACGAGATTAACTGCCAAGGTGAGTAACTTAGTAAGTATTGCCAATCAGGAAGTGAACATTTGACACCGTTTCTCATAGCGCACATTGTTGCTTTTAACGGCAGCTGCACTTATTTCTTCCGACTTCCAAAAAGGAGGAGGTTCTAGGTTCGACTTTATGTATGTTTTTTTTTTAATGTATGTTCACCGATTTCTCCGTCAATTGTGGACCGATTTTTAAAATTATTATTTAGTTTGAGTCCTGGAGAAACCTGGTCTTTGACACTTCAGCAGAGGTCTAAGCTCGAGGTTTGCCAGCGAGCCATGGAGCGCAGTTTACTAGGGGTCCGAATATCGGACCGTATAAGGAACACAACACTGCGCGCCAAAACCAAGATCACGGACGTTACCCAGAAAGCCGCTAAGCTTAAGTGGGACTGGGCCGGACATGTCTGCCGCATGTCAGATGAAAAATGGGCTAAGAGAACCACCGATTGGGTCCCACTAAACGCACGACGACATCGTGGCAGGCCGAGACGAAGATGGCGGGACGAGCTTGACTCTTACCGAAAGGACTGACCGATACTAGCCACAGACAGAATTGTGTGGAAGAGGGAGAGGGAGGCCTTTGCCCTGCAGTGGGACAATACAGGCTAATTAATTAATTTAGTTTGAATGGGTAAGCTCCCGAGGTGGTCCCATATAAATTTTATTAACTTTGTTTGGATAGTTTTTGAGTTAGCTTCAATAATACCTATTTTGCCCACTTAGTTTATATGGATGATAACTTCCTGTCACTGTTATTTATTGCAGGTAGTGGTTTTTGAATTTGTGTGGGGTAGGTACCATAACTAAAAAGTGAAAAATAAAAACTTTTTACAAAAAAATAAAAACCGACTTCCAAAAAAAAAAACACTACAAAGTGAAAAATAATTTTAATTTCGGAAGTCAGTGGCAAAAAACGCAAGGACACGACTTCCGAAATTAAAGTAATTTTTCACTTTGTAGTTTTTTTTTTTTGAAGTCGGTTTTTATTTTTTTGTAAAAAGTTTTAATGAAAATAATACCAGCTAATTATTGTCCCTCTGCAGGTTAAAGGCCTCCTCTCATACAGAGAATAAGGCACGAGCATTGATCACCACGCTTGCTCAAAACGGGTTGACGGTTTCAGACTTGTAAAAATCAAAACTCATATATTTAATCTAGGCTATTTTTGGGTGGGAAATTATCAAATAACTTCTCCCGCTCTGGGCGGAGCGGGAGGGCGTGTCAGACTCTTACTGACTAAAATCCACCCGTGTTCCTTCAGTTGCCTGCACGTTGCCAGGGGCCGCGGTATCCCTTTGAACTTTCACGCAACCCCGACATAATCTAGGCTGAGACTATAAACTATATTTTCTATAAATCCAGGTTTCCTCACGATGTTTTTCCTTCACCGGTGATAGTTATGTCTAAGATAAACTCAGAAAGTATACGTACATATGAATTGAAAAGGTCACATTGATAATTGGGAGACGAACAATATTTATAAAGAAAGGAAATATTCTGTTACTAATATACAGAAAAATTAAGCCTATCAATATCGGTAGGTTTCATTGAGCGGTTAGATCGAGGGTTTGATGTAAGAAGAAGTAGTCATGGATACGGCCAACATAGTGAGGAGATTCCCATCTTCTCTTTAGAGCCGGATCACCGTTAGTTTGGTCTCGGTACCCGAACTTTAATGTTTTTTTTACCCAACTACCCCAGAAGGAGGGTAATGTTTTCCGAGGTTATGTATGTATGTCTATTTGTTTGGCACGCTGAAGCCTAAACGGCTTGATGGACTATAACATATACAGGGTGGCAGGGACATCGACGCGAAGCCGATTACCATGGATTCAGTACATAATTTTGAACCCCCCTGCGTTGAAATTTTTCGTCGGTTATTAAAAAAAAAATCTGCTGCTCCATACGTTTTGACCGCGTAGGTATTGCACTTTTCTATGAAACAGCTGTTTTTTTTTTTAATAACCGACTTAAAATCTCTACGCAGGGGGGTTCAGAATCATGTACTGAATCCATGGTAACCGGCTTCGCGTCGATGTCCCTGCCACCCCGTATACGATATCGTTAGTCGTTCGATTCTTCTTAATTGTGCGAATGGCATAGGTTATATAATATTTATAGATTGCCTCGTTGGCCTAGTGGTCGCAAGCGCTACTGCTGAGCATGAGGTCCTGGGTTCGATTCCCGGGTCGAGCAAAGTGTTACTGGGTTTTTCTGAAAATTCTCAGTAGCAGCTCTTAGTCTGTTTTTGTGGCCGGTTGATGGCAATAGGCTCGCCTCCTATTAGGTACATGGGACTTAAACATAATTGGTGAAATGTGGGTGTACTACAGGTACATCTCTGCCTAACCCTTCGGGGAAACAAGGCCTGATGTTATGTTAATACAAAAAAAATTGAGAGGATTTTTTTTTTTTTTTAAATAAACCGATATACCTTATCAGTATTTATGCAGACACAAAAGTTAAATATGGTATAATTAATGACCAGCTTGTTACCATCTTGATATCAACTGAAAATACCAGGTCGGTAATTGTTTTACATAAATCATTTAGCCAATGCCATAAATATATACTTATCAGCTAGCCACAAAATTACGCTTAAAGACGCATTATAATATGGTTACAACAATTAGGAGCATGTAGGTACTGTGTGATTATAATAATAAACCCAATAAATCAATTACCTTCCTTATGCAATCTTGCTATTTTTACCTACACTAGGTATGTACACGATTGTACAATACAGTCACGTTCACAAACAATTATATATATAATAACTTTATTTCAAACTATCCATTACAGAAATATCAATATTTGTGTCAGTAAGTACTTAGGAAACCACAAAAAAAAAATACTCCAACGAAATCAAATAAGACACATGAAGTGTGATCCAGTGTCTAAGAAATGGATCGCCTAACCCGTTCGCTATTGCTGTTGGGGTTTGCTCATAATCATACGCTGCTATAATATAATATAGAGAGCGGCCTCCATATTATGGAGGCCGCTCTCTTTCTTATGATGGCATGAAAGTCATCAATCTGAGCCTCCATAAACTGGCATGTTTATGGAGGCTCAGATTGATGACACGCACTACAGTATCCTACCCTCGGCAGCCCCAACAACATCCTAAAAGCGTTATTATATTGTACACGAAGGGCATTAAGTGTCCGCTGAGTAGAGTTCTAAAACAAAAGTAGCCTTAGTTACTCCATATAACATCAGCTGCCAGTGAAAGTCCCGTCAAAATTGGTTCGGAGCCGTTTCGGAGATTAGCCAGAACAAACAGACAGACATACAGACAAACATTTTAAATATTGTTTTTGTTATAAATACCGTATAGACTTTCATATGCATTTAGTAAAAAGCTGTTATTTTGACATTACAGACACTTCAATTTTATTTATTTGAATAGTACTCGTATACTACTAAAATAGCTGGTTCATTTATTAATAAGTAGGTACGAGCCGTGCGCCAGATAGGATTTCTATTCGGCAAAAAGGACGAACTTCCATACAAACTTTCACCCCCTATTTAACCCCCTCGGGGGATGAAGTATCAAAAATCTTTCCTTGATGGACACTTTCCACCTTTCCACATATAAAAGGAATTAATGGGGAAAATTCCACGCTTCAAGCCAGCGGCTTGGGCTGTGCGCTGCCGCTGTCTGTCAGTGAATAAATTTAAATTACATATAGATTTTGCCATATATGTGACCGGTTAAGCATTGCAGCGAGGATGACGCTGATAAATTCAGGGAAACTTGTACCTAAATATACAGGAGTACGGATGGAGGCTGCTATGAAGAACAACTTCACATCACGCCTATAATCCCCGAAGGGCTAGGCAGAGGTACCTGTAGTCATCCACATTTCGCCAGTTGCATGTTTCAGTACCAGGATATAAAAACAAAAAAAAAAAAAATAACATTGGTATTCAAGACAAAATGACTACTAAACTAGAAATTTTAAGCTCGCTTTTTTACGAGTGTGGGAGCGGTCTAGCTGTTTACAGCTGTTTATATAAGGTTGATAATGATTTCCCACTCATTACACCGAAGTTTCCTTGAGAACAGAACAATAGGAAACACGTCGGAAATTCCTAACGAAAACAATAACTTGTAAATCAAATTCCAAGCCAGATACTGCACGCAACATATGGCAACAAAGTTATTCCAGTAGTTATTTCTAGTGAGCTAATTCTGTCCTTACGGTAACCAAACATGCCAATCCCATGCAATCATTGCTATTTCACGCATGGATACAAAATAGAACAAACTCAAGGCCACAATAATAAGCTTATATCAATGAGATTATCGATACGAATTGCTTCGGTTTAAAAATAAACATCAACGTTTTAAAAGCAGACATTATAATAGGGTGCGTCTCATATCATATAAAGTTATTTGGTATATTTTCATTTCAATAACGTTCACAAGATATAATAAACGTGAGATATACCAACTGTTGATATAATTTCTTTACATATAACATTTATATACTCTAAAACTTATTTCGTATAACGTTATGGGATATAACGGTTATTTAATCGAAAATCATTAGGTCTATCGTTTAAATTATATATTGATACCATTTCAAAGCCATCCAACTCGGATAGGTTAGGTTAGAAGGCTAAAGACTTTTGCAGACCAGCGCGACACGACACGAACAATACAATTTCTAAGAAAACTTCACGGTATAACAATAACCGGTGTCGGTCTGGCTGCACACAGCGGCTGGTCTGCATACACACACAATACTTGCGTGAGCGGCCACCGAGCGGTGGTGAACCATTTGGGTTAGGTTAGGTTAGAACAGTGACCATTAACGCGCGAAGGCGAGCGACCGAAGGGAGCGTGCCGCGGCAGCGGCTGCCGAGTGCCAGATCCCCCCTCTCTTGTTGGTGAACCATTTGGGTTAGGTTAGGTTAGAACAGTGACCATTAACGCGCGAAGGCGAGCGACCGAAGGGAGCGTGCCGCGGTAGCGGCCGCCGAGTGCCAAATCCCCCCTCTCTTGTTGGTGAACCATTTGGGTTAGGTTAGGTTAGAACAGTGACCATTAACGCGCGAAGGCGAGCGACCGAAGGGAGCGTGCCGCGGTAGCGGCCGCCGAGTGCCAGATCCCCCCTCTCTTGTTGGTGAACCATTTGGGTTAGGTTAGGTTAGAACAGTGACCATTAACGCGCGAAGGCGAGCGACCGAAGGGAGCGTGCCGCGGTATCGGCCGCCGAGTGCCAGATCCCCCCTCTCTTGTTGGTGAACCATTTGGGTTAGGTTAGGTTAGAACAGTGACCATTAACGCGCGAAGGCGAGCGACCGTAGGGAGCGTGCCGCGGCAGCGGCCGCCGAGTGCCAGATCCCCTCTGTTCTTGGTGAACCATTGGGGTTAGGTTAGAACAGTGACTATTAACGCGCGAAGGCGAGCGAGCGTAGCGAGTGACCATCTTGGCAGGTGGTAATCAGTTAAGTTTAACTACAGTATCTACTCAGGTTATTTACTGTGATAGAAATTACATATTAGACTAAATATGTTTTATGTCTTTTGAGTGGTATATCAAACGATATTATATTAAATGTATGTTATGATTATAAAAATTAGTTATTTTAAAATTATATCAATCGTTTATTATATTAACTGATGATTATATCAAATAAAATTATAGATTCAGTTGTTATATCTTGTAAATATTAGTCATTTTGTAATTATACCATATATTACTTACCCATTATAATATAATATATTCATGATCATGCAGCATTTAAAATACCAATTGAACATTGAAAAACATGAGGTGTTCTCACTGGATGTAGTTCTCCGAAGGAACAAGCCACAAATATTTTATTGACGTCTTGTACTGACGCTAGGGACACTGATATTTCTACAATCATAATAAAATTTATAAATTCACTGATAGACAACGCTTGTCCGTTGTGCCTAAACCTCTGGGTCTAGGAAGCATGACATTTTTTTTGCACAAGAATTCCTTATTTAGCGAAAGTGAACACAAAGAAAGATTTTTTGAAATTCACCCCTAAAGGGGTTACATAGGGGGTGAAAGTTTGTATGAAAATTCGTCATTTTTGCTGATGGGAAATCCAATTGGGTTCACGGCTCGTATTGTCATAAATTGCTTATCAGAGTACATACCATCTTGCGCGGGCCACACTGGGAACGAAGCGAAACGAAGGTAAGTTCGTTTAGCTTTTTTTCGTCTTTTCATACTTCCGTTTACGTTTCGTTTAATACGCGGTGTGAATCGAAGTTTGAAAAAACGCGGAAGACAGCTAAACGAACTTAGCTTCGTTTCTAGTGTGATCTATAACATGTGAGAATAACCAAAATCGTGGAAAAATAAAACAGCCAATCAGCGAGATGGCAGGTGGGTAGACTAATACCGATGACTGGCCAACCACCATACCGACCGACCATTATACCAAAAAGAAAGTACAAAAACGCAGAATATAATAATGTAGATACCATATAAGGCAATTTTACCACTGGACAAGACCGTAGGAAATTGTAGTGTATTGTGTTATTTATGCGTCATGTCTAACACAACCTACCTACAATGTGTAGTTACCACCTAAGTACACATTATGGTAAAGCAATAAAGATATTGAGTATTGAGAACGTATGTAGACTAATAATGTCCAAATGATCCAAAATAAAGTACAAAACTGCACATTACTACGTACTTACCTTATATGGCAATTTTCTCATAGGATGTCTAGCATAACGTTGGTAGGTACCTACATAATTATAAAGTCCACCACAGAAGTAGCTATAATACAGGGTGGCAGGGACATCGACGCGAAGCCTGTTACCATGGATTTAGTACATGATTCTGAACACCCCTGCGTTGAAATTTTTAGTCGGTTACTTATTTTTTTTAAATCTGCTGTTTCATAGAAAAGTGCAATACCTACGCGATAAAAATGTATGGAAAAGCTGTTTTTTTTTTCAGAATCACGTACTGAATCCCTGTTTTTTCCCTGAGTTTTCGCGTCGATGTCCCTGCCACCCTGTATATTATAGCACGACATAACAATATATTTTCCATAGTAATCTTCGAGTGACTAGACGGAGCTATAATATATTATATTTCTAGTACGCACCAAAAACTACGCAAAAAAAAGCAAAGTATATTAATATTTATGTATATTATAGCTACGTCTGTGACGGACTTAACGGCTGCCCTGAAACATTTGATGTTGATCTACATAATGTCTGATAACATCGTTTAGTGAAAACTTCCAGAAGCATTTTCCAGCACTTTGCATCGCCCGTTAAAAAATCTACTAAGTTTATGTCACTGTTTAGTTTATTTCAAGTCCGCAAAAGGTTCTCCTTACGGAATTAGTGTCCAAAATGTAATTTAAATTATAAGTACATGGAATTTCTAAACAGATTTTGTCACTACTTTAGGAACCGCATAAATTCATGAAAAAATTAATGCACATCGATGTCCAATGATCACAATCTCGGGAAGTTATAGCTACTTAAAGAAGTTCAATGGTGCTTAATTGGGTGGCAAAGGTCAGATACCTAGTAGTAATTGTGTAACATATTCACCCGCCTCAAGGAGGCTTGGAAACCGATCCCAACCACAATATGGAAAAGGAAGAATTTATATTATATACCTAAATACAATGACCAATTTACATAATTTAAATGCGTTGATCTGCAAATCATACAATTTCATTTTCCTTTACCTTAATTTTATCCTGAATCATTTTAGTGTTGTGTGTTGACGACATTGGGAAAACATATCGCATATGACTGTCGTATAAAGTCATATTCATATGTAGGCATATGATGAGCACATACAACCAAAGAGGCTTTTCGGCTTTGGTACCTAATATTATATTTTGCAAACTCATGCATGAAAAAAGAAAACTTTTTTTATTTAATTGGAGCCTACGTCAGTAATAATTGCAATGGTAAGTCAATTGAATTATTACTAACGTTATTAGCTCCGATTATGGGAAGGTCAAACGATTCAATGAAAATTTTCCAATACTGTAAACTGTAAAAATTCCAACATAGGCAATTACAATGCGCTCGTCAGCTACGCGACCTTTTCCAAATAAAATATTATGTTCCAGTATATGGTGTATGATTTATAAATAACCATAAATTATTTTAAGGGGAGATGAAAATTTAATTTACAACCCAATTGTTTGATTAAGTATGGCATGACTTCTGATAGGTGGATGGATTCCCAAAGGATCTTATTTAGTTGGCTCACTTGTTGGAAAAATATCCTATACTAGGCTTTATGTGACACTAGCTGTTGCTCGCCACTTCGTCTGTGTGTGTATTTTGTTTTCCATCGTCTTAAATACCAGATGAAATGCGCCTGCCCTTCTCCAGGTCCCAGGCTATGTATACAGGGTGGCAGGGACATCGACGCGAAGCCTGTTACCATGGATTCAGTACATGATTCTGAACCCCCATGAGTTGAAATTTTTGGTCAGTTATTTAAAAAAAAAATCAGCTGTTCCATACATTTTGGCCGCGTAGGTATTGCACTTTTCTATGAAACAGCTTTTTTTTTTTTAATAACCGGTGAAAATTTTCAACACAGGGGTGTTCAAAATCATGTACTGAATCCATGGTATTATGCTTCGCGTCGATGTCCCCTGACACCCTGTATATCAAATTTTTCATAACGTTTGTTTCAGTTGTATTGAAAAATTTACAGATACACAGATATACAGAGTTACTTTCGAATTCATAATATTAGTATGGATTTTCGCTGATAGGCTACAGAGTATACTCGATTCTCTCTATTTCGACACGCTCTATATCAAAAATAGTCACTAACGCAAATCACTCAATGTGTCCCAGAAAACGCATTACAGTGTAACTGACGGTCTGCCGGGATTTTCACATAGCGTCGAGGGACTTTATTGAAAGCTTACATTATCATAATGGACCGTCTTCCATAAACTTTTATGACCACTGATTTCTAGAGAAGTTTTATGGTACACGACGGACTAATTTTAAAAGATCGTTATCAGGTCAGATATAATTAAAATGTTTCTATCAGCTATTGATTGAGCAGAGAAAAGTGGTTCTCAAATCTTTTGAATTCCAATTCATAGAAGCTTTTCACATGACTTTTTCTTCCATACTATTTATCGAGGAGCTCGTGGCTAAGTAATAACTGCCGCACGGGTCGCACCACCAGGTTAAGCTACGCTTGCGGGGGTTGGTCCGTGGATGGGTGGCCATCTTTATATACCGAGACTCCACCGTGCCTCGGAAAGCACGTTAACCCGTTGGTGCCGGCTGTCATTCGAAGGTCTTTGACAGTCGTTACGAGTCGTCAGAAGCCCAAAAGTCTGAAATTCAGTCTTAGGGTTATCTTGTTACTCAGTAACTGGGTTGTGAAGGTCAGATAGGCAGTCGCTCTATATAAAATACTGGTATTCAGCTGCATCCGGTTAGGCTGGAAGCCGACCCCAACAAAGTTGGGAAAAGGGAGATTGATTTGACTTCTCTGTTTGTCGAAAGGAGTTGTCTACCGAAATGACGACTAAAAGAGAAGTATGGGAGAAAAAGACATATTTCGCCGACTCCAAATAAATTAGGATAAGGGCAGGAGAATGATAATAGGCTTTTAATAGGGGTTGTGGTGCAACTTTGGAGGGACACAAGTCCAGCAGTAGCCAAAGTTGAATGATTGATAGATTTTGAAGAGTATTTTTCTCTATCTCTTTCTTTTTTCGTGGGATAAGTGACTAACCTGGTATCAGAGTTTTTATGCCCGACTAACCTGGTGTGACTTGGCTTCACATAAACAAAACAATCTTCCTAGCCTTTTCCCAACTATCTTGGGTCGGCTTCCTGTCTAACTGGATGCAGCTGAATACCAGTATTTTACATGGAGCGACTGCCTATCTGACCTCCACAACCCAGTAACTGGGTAATACGATACCCCTTGGTAAGACTGGTGTCAGACTTTCGGGCTTCTAACGACTCGTAACGACTGTCAAAGATCCACGAATGACAGCTTTCGGGAGGAGTCTCGGTATGTAAAGATGGTCACCCATCTTCTGACCAACCCCGGTAAGCGTAGCTTAACCTGATGGATCGACCCGTGCGGCTTGTTATTACTTAGCCACGAGCTCCTCAAGAGCGAGCTCTGACTTGGGTTCACATGCCAACGAAAAATAACTCTCAGAGTTTCCTCACGATGTTTCCATCACCGTTTTTAAAGCTAGTGATAAATTACAATACGCACATGAATTCGAAAAATCTGAGATCTTGGGTTCGAATTTCTATTATTATTTTGGTCTATGCAAACCTAGATTAAATCATTATTACTTTCAATGCACACCGCACGGAACAAATATTTGTATGACCTACAAGTAGTTCCAGGTCTGCCTGTTTGCGTATGTGAGTTTAAATGTTTGTAAACGCACCCACAATACAGGAGAAACTCTTAGTGTGGGGCAAAGTTTTTAAAAAAAGAAAAAGAAATAATGGCAAAATATATTTACCTTTTGGAAGATTCCTAGGAGTCTTGTGGTGGTGTTACCAGCAGCGGTCATGGCTTCTCGAGTTCGACCCACGGACGGCAGTTTAGTGGTCACAACCCGATGGTTTCCTATTGTGCCCAGTGTGTACACGTTCGATTCCCCTGGAAAAAAAATATTATTAGAGATTCTGATTTTAACTGTAACTATTGCACTTAATTTTAGAGTTCCTCATATTCAGTTATAAACCGCAATACCTACAAAACATTATAGTTATCAACTAAAACTATTAAATAACTAATACATATTTATTAAATAACATGGAAATAGCACGTGATTATTTGCGTACGTTTAGAGGATGAACAGTTGTCCTGCCATAAGGGATTATAGGGATATCCCCAACAAGGATAGTGAAACCATAACAAATAAATATTGACAATTAAATCCCATAAAGGAGGTAAGTATATTAATTATGACGTCTTTACGCAATTCGCTGCTAATGATTCACTTAAACCAGCATTTAAATAAAAGGAACATTGGATCGGTTCATTAGTGTCAACCAACTGCAAATTGGTAATAGTCCTACTATTGGGACTACCAATAAATAAAATTAATTTATTAATTAATTAATTGTGCAGTTAAATCATTACCTTAGTTGACGTTCGCCTATCATAACATACACAAGTGACCAGTTGAGTTAGTTTGTGAGGACATTTAAGTTTAAATTTAATTCAGAAAAATGGCAGTGACAAAAACATCGATAGTGTCTGTGCTTGTCGTGCTTGCGATAACTTGTAACCAAGGTGCAGCACGTCCTAGTGATATAACAAACAATGAGTAAGTTATTAATATAATAACGCGAATTATATGTGGATATTTTTGTGCATCTGTATACACCTTGAGTGTTTATCATGAGAACTCCAAAGTAACCAATGTTTTTTTTTTTAGAATATCCAGTTCTGAAGAAGTGGAGACGCGTACATACAAGATTCCAACAGCTATAAAGAAAGGTCTTGTCATCACTATAAAAGGCACCATTGATACGAACGATTCAACGTAAGTACTTTTAAAATTCAATTTTTTTTTAAATCTATTGT
Organism: Conistra vaccinii; assembly: GCA_948150665.1. Lineage (NCBI taxonomy): Eukaryota > Metazoa > Arthropoda > Insecta > Lepidoptera > Noctuidae > Conistra > Conistra vaccinii. The sequence goes on along the minus strand of OX411318.1, from coordinate 8,192,447 downwards.
CTAAATATTATTTAAAAATACCATCTTCTTGATAATATTTTGTGGTTGTTGTGTGTTTATCGCAGTTTAAAATTAATTGTTTTCCATATTTCAGGTTTATTGTGGAGTTGCCTTCTATAAGTGGTAAAGAAAGCTGCCAGATCAGATTCAATTATATTAAGGAAAACATGATTTTTATCACACCAGCTGTTGATGGTTATGAGAGTACGGAATACGATCTCAAAGTTATACCTGGATCTAACGGTTGGTATTTATTTTCTCTATCAATTGATCTACCTATTGGAAATCCCAAATATTTATTGATAGTATTTTTTAAAGACTTTTTCTTGTAAAATTATCATCATTCCGTGCCCTTGTTCTAATTCATTTGGGCACAACATGTCGTCTCCTTTTTCTATATGTATATCTCTCTCAGCGATCTCACCTGTAGTTTATAATGTACCTATTGTTCTAATTTTTTTTTTTTGTTCTTTTACAGTTGGTCCATCGTTCTCCTTGACGTTAGTAGCAAGAGTGGATAAACTGAACAATGACATGTTGGGCATGACTTTCTTCAACCGAGACGTTGGCCCAAGTTCACAACTGATATGCCAGATCGACAACTTTAACGACATTGACCAGATCGTGATTAAGCAAGGCGTCGCTAATGTGGAAAGTTTACTCTTTGAATTTGAGTGAAATCATGGTGACAGCCTGATCTATATATAAATGTACATCCAACGCACACTGCGGTACAGTCAGCCCCGCCTTCATCTTGCTGACTGGCTAATATTTTAATATTTTCTTGATACTTTCCCGATACAGCGGGAAGTAGTGAAATCATTAGAAAATCATTAAGTATCATGTTACTATCCTAATGTTCATCGTTATGTCGTTTATAAATTAATCGTTTATAAATATCTATCGTATTGTTATCATACCGATATTTATTATTCAGAATCTTAATTATATCGAAGGTTTCTTGCACATTCTCACTAAACAGATTGAAAACATTTTGTAATCACTTTTTAACCAAAATGTATAATTGTTTTGTTAGTTAAGCTATTTTGTCGCATAACTTGTAAACGCGTTTTCTCTCTGTTTAGGTAGAGCGACCAAATAATTACTTGTAAGTAGGTATCAAATTGCACAAATATGTACTTAATGCCCGTGATAAGGTATACTCCATTTGAAATAAGATTGGACATTTAAACCAACCCCTTTTACAGTCCGTTCAACCGATTCTGACTTCTATACCGTAGGTATAAGCTGCCATTTGTCATGCCACCAACGCAATAGAAGTCAAAATCGGTTGAACGGACTGCAAAAAAAGGTTTAGTTAGATGTCTAATCTTATTTAAAATGGAGTATAGGTTTAATATCTCGTGCGTTCCAGCCGACCTATTTCTGCAAAAATAGAATTGTGAAAATATATGTGAAGAGAGCTTGAAGCGAGCTGCCATTAGTGTCAATCCCTAGCATCAGGTGAAATGACAGCTCAATTCAAACTCACTTCACCTAAGTTTTCCGGATTTTAACAGAATAGTCCGGCAGGCTTTGTAATGGATATCGCATCTCGCCCTATAGGCTAAAATTGAGGCTCAAATAGAAATAAGTTTAATTGTATATTTTCTCTAGTCAAACACTTTGAACGGCTGGTTCCGTTTCAAGGATATTTTTTCATTTGTATATAAAGATGTATTAGTATAAGTATAATAAATATAAATTATATTTAAAAAAAACATGGTTTTCATTGATAACACAGATTGATACGACAATGAGGTTGTGAAAGTTTGTATGTTTGTTACTCAATCACGCAATAATTGGTTAAGACTGTTCAGCAAATTGGAAATGTAGTTTCTTGCTCCGTCAAAGAAGACGACATCCTATCTGTAGTACGTGTAAGGAAACTGGACCCAGAAAGCAATAACCCCAGAGCTGTAGTTGTCAAGCTGCGTAGCATGCTGCTGAGGGATACCATTCTAATCTCAGTGATGAATTATAACAAAGCGCACCCCGACAAAAAACTTAACTCGCAACACCTTGGGTACGGCAACTCAGTTAGGCCTGCCTTCGTCTCGGAGCACCTGTCACCCCTAAACAAAATAAATCATGCGGCTGCCAGAAAGTTCGCAAAAGAAAAAGGATACAAATATGTTTGGGTTCGAGATGGCAAAATCTTGATAAGGAAGGAGGATGGACAACAAGCTAAGCAAATAAAAAGCCTGGAGGCTGTCTCTTTACTATAAAGGGATCAAAGACGCATAAAACCGTGATCTTGCTGTCAGAGTTCACCATCTATTATCAGAACTTCAGAGGTCTTAAGACCAAATTGCATAATCTCAGCCTAGCCGCACAACTTAATAACTATGATGTGATAATTGGAACCGAGACATGGCTTGATGACAGCGTAAATGATGGCGAATTATTCGACTCCCGATATATCATTTATCGTAGAGCTGTCTCTACGATAAATGATATATCGGGAGTCGAATAATTCGCCATAATTTTTTTAGTTTAGAAGCTCTGTAGCTTCTACTCCTCTTGGCAGCAAAAAAGGCGGAGGTGTGCTGATCGCTGTTTCTTGGGCGATAGACTCAACACGCGTAACAAAATGGGAATCAGATGCTGAAGATCTGTGGGTCAAGGTCAAAACCAATAGCAGAAAGGGCAACCTATACATCTGTGCGGCCTATTTACCACCACCTGTGCAACATGCCCCACTTAACTTGATCCTGGACAACGTGGATGCAGTGATTGAATCGACGGGAGGAGATGTGATAATTGCTGGGGACTTCAATCTCGGGTTCATCGACTGGAGCACGGACAGTACTCTCTCCAGCTCACCGTGTACAACTGCTTGGATCTTTGCGAACAGGTTAGGCTACTCACTGGTTGATTTTATGTCGTCAAATAGCATTAAGCAAATTAACACTGTTAATTAAGAACTGCTACAACAGAACTTTAGACCTTATTTTATGTAACTTCCACGGTGGATCTGTTAGTGAATGTAAAAATCCAATGTCGCTGGTCGATGTCCATCGGCTCCTCTTGACATCACCATCAAGAATATTTCACCCGCAATATTAAAAAGTAAGAGTTCTCTCAAATATAACTTCTGGAAAGCAAACTATGCACTCGTAAATGAGAGGTTGAAGAGCATCGATTGGGCGCGTTTGTTTTCGGATCTGGCGGATGTGGACTTAATGGTAGACACGTTTTACGCACAATTGAATCGAATAGTGGATGAATGTGTTCCTAGATAATATCTAGGAACACATTCATCCACTATTCGATTCGTTTAGGAGTCTGATCAAACATTTAGGTCTGATCAAACCATATAGGAAATTTGTTATTGCGTATAAATACGCAATAACAAATTTCCTATATGGTTTTCAAAATGTTTGATCAGACTCCTAAACGAAAAAGAAAAATTAAGACTTCGTTATAAGTAATACAAAAATCCCAGGGACGAATATGAATACCGTATATTGGAGGAACGTTCTAAAAATATGATCAAAAAGTGCTACAGCACATACGTCAATAACACTGAAGGTAACATCAGACTGAATCCGAAGGCATTTTGGTCATTCGTTAAGGCCAAAAAAGCCAAGTCTAATGATATTCCATCTGAAATGTACTGTAACGGGAAAGTGGCAATTTCTGGAGAAGAAGTGAGTAAACTGTTTGCCTCACACTTTTCTGCCACCTTTGCATCTCCAGCTAGTACACTCCCGGTACAAACAAAGGTAAAAGAGTACCCTCAGCTTGCGCTAGGAAACCATTATTTCACAGAGCGAGACGTACTCAAAGAATTAGAAAAACTAAATATCAGCAACGGTCCAGGGCCTGACGGCCTACCGCCGCATTTCATAAGGCAATGTCCCAAATACTTATCATTACCCCTCAAACTTATTTTTAACAAGTCCCTTATGTCTTCTAAGTTTCCCACGCAGTGGAAAATCGCACACGTAGTTCCAATTTTCAAAAAAGGGGAGCGTAATAATGTCAAAAATTATCGGCCCATTTCTCTTCTGTCAATTTTCTCGAAACTGTTCGAATCATTAGTTTGTCCTGTATTAACTTCGCTCATTAAAACTTAATTGGCTACGCAACAGCACGGTTTCTGTACCAATAAATCTACTACCACCAATTTAGTTCAATACATTAATGATATCAGCAGATCCGTAGACTCCGGTGTGCAAGTCGACTCAATTTACACTGACTTCAGTAGCGCGTTCGACAAAGTAAATCATGTGCTTCTACTTCAAAAACTTGAGAACTATGGTATGCATGGTCATTTGCTACGCTGGTTTGAATCATATCTTTCAGAACGACAACAGAGAGTTATTATAAAGGGTTATCAGTCGCCACTTATAACTCAACCTCTGGGGTGCCACAGGGATCGCATCTTGGTCCTATTATTTTCCTGGTATTTGTGAACGACATCATACACTCCATTAAAAACTCAAAATGCTCTATGTTTGCGGATGATCTAAAGCTATACAGGAAAATTGAATCAGGTGCCGACATTGCTTTGCTTCAGAAGGACTTGGACGCAATTCATGAGTGGTGTCATAGTAACATTATGACTCTCAATGCCGTAAAGTGTTATCATATAACATTCACACGGAAAAAGTTGATTCGGCCTTCAGCATATCACTTAAACGGCATAAGTCTTCAAAAAGTCGATACCATTCGTGATTTGGGAGTCCAATTTGATAGTAAACTATGCTTTATAAATCACTTTGACACTAATGGCGCCAAAGCAAATAAAATGTCCGGATTTGTAAAAAAGAACTTGCAAGGAATTCCGGTCAAGTGGCACCCTTAAGGTTCTCTATTACTCTCTGGTGAGGAGTATACTGGAGTATGCATCTCCTGTATGGAATCCAGCGTATCGTGTCCACATCGACAGAATAAAGTGCATCCAAAAAAAAATTACGAGATACCTGCGCTACTGATCATAGACTTGTGATCGCGAAGCTGATTATCCTCAAAGGCTCTGTTCCTTGGAGCAACGAAGAAGTTGCTCAGATTTAATTTTCCTTTATAAGTCCCTTCATAATGTGGCGAATGTACCGGAGTTGGTTTCGGAGATCAGTCTAAAAGTGCCCCGCCGTACCTCATACAGATCCAATTTTAACACAGAAACATTCCAAATGCCTAAAAATAGAACTAATCTTAGTCGTTCAGCTCCTTTATACCGGTTTTTGTCTAGCTACAATAAGCTGAGCACGCGTACTAACAACTTGGACATAATTTTCGAACAGTCTGAATGAATTCAGACGATACGTCCTCAGTTCTTGATCGATTTGTTTGTTTATTTCCGTTACAAAATGTTAAATTGTGTATTTGTGTGACTCCATTCAAGGTATTTAATGTACAATTTAATTAAATTAAATTAATTTTTTTGAACTCAAGTTTTAATCTATTCTATTCTTTTAATTTTAATTGTAATTAATGTAATGTGTCCTAATTTATTTGTTATTTTTATAGTTTTAATTTAGAATTGTTCTTCTATTCCAATTTAATTGATGTTTTTTGTATTTTAATTTAACTACGTGACATTCCAAATTCAATGTATGCAAATTTTAATTTTGTTGCTATCATAATTATAATTCCATTTTAGTTTTTTATTTTTGTTTATATTATACAAGTGCTGTGCACGTCTATAAGTGATAAATTCACCGCAAAACTGTCGAAATACAATATATTTTTAATGTAGTGATTTAGTGAATAAGTCGTTCTTGTGTCAATAAATAAATAATAACCGCTGAACGGATTTGGATGAAATTTGGCGCACAGGTAGTTTATAACATATACGATATTTTTTTATCCCGGTAGTACGTTCCCGTGGGATAATAAATTTCCGATCTCCACGCGGGCGAAGCCGCGGGCGAAAGCTAGTACATAATAATAATATGTAGAAATGTAGATTGTCTATTGAAATAGTCTAAACCAAAACTATGTTTGTAATTTTTATGGTGTACATAATAAAGAGTAAGTATTCTATTCTATTCTATTCTAGATTTATAAATAATCAGGGTATCAGAGCGTACGGGTAAAAATTTGGGTTTCTTCGGTTTTTAAAGGGGTTAGAAGATTTTTGTATGGAGGGTGGCCCTAACATGATGCCATCTTGATTTTTTTTCAGAATCGCGGTGAAAATCGAAAGTTATATATTTAGATAGAAGACACTTATACAAACAATAAATGTCATATGACACAATATGCTAAAGCGTCAGGTTTCGGAGTTATTCACCGAAATATAAGTCGAACTGAACCCTGAAATACATTTTTTTTTGTTTTTTCCCTTTAGGTAAGTATATTGAACTATGAAAACATAATTGCATCATGTATAGGTAATATTCTAGTTAAGAGCGAAAGAGACAAAAATATATGTATACCCTCCGCCGAATGAGGCCGTGTGTGTTATGGTATTTATGTCTTATAAGGTGCATGGCACGGGCGCGACACCCAAGAAAATTCTATTCAGCCTCCCGCTGCCTTCTTGGATGATATTATTTATACCGAATATGCTTAAAAAATCTTGTTTTATCCACTAGGTGTATACAATTTATTAATGTGTAAATAACTTAATCAACATGAAGTCTACAACATAAATAAATAAATTCGTTATAATAATTGTTATTTTTATCTTTGAATATCTCAGAAACGTGACGCTTTATGATGTTATGTTATACGAAGTTTTATGTTTGTATGAGTGTCCCCTATCCAAATATATGACATTTATTGTGCACCTCGATTTTGAAAAAAAATCAAAATGGTGGCTGATTTTAGGGTCAAAATCTTCAAACCCCTTTAATTCTGTTCAATGACAAGTGCTCTGGCTTTTTAAAAGTAAGTAGATTCAGTTCTGTATTTGTAATTAGGAATCTAGCGAAAGTGTTCCGAATGATAATACATTACAAACAATTGATAATGGCCCCGTTCCAAAAAATACGGCTGCTGTACTAAATCACCTTCTTCTAATTTATTGTATCTACATTATTATGGTTAGTAATGTCTCAATTTAATTTCTTATAAATGATGCGATTGCACTGTATATTTTTATTCTTGGGACTCATCTTAGCTCGTATTTAAAACTAAGCACTTTTCCAACGACATTCAGTATCGCGATGAAACATGTTTTAGTAGGAAACTGATTAAAATAAGACTCGGAAAGTAATCGAGCTGAAGATCAAACTAAGGACTTAATATTTGTATTATAGGTGCGTCATGGCGTCATAATTATAAATACTTAAGTATCTTTAAAGGTTATCAATATATAGATCTAATACAGAACTTATGACCAAAATAGAGGAACCTGGCTCTATAATTCACATGTTGGGTCCCCGACTCCCCGAAGTCAACGTTAGTCAAATACAGATAGAATAGCCAGAAAAATCACCGATAGCAGTAGATATAAGCCTATCTACGTTAGAAAGAAAAAAAAAAACATAAATCCATCTTTTACACCCACATTAATCTGTCCAGGAGATGTATCAGTCAGTATCTGATTCGGTTTTCTGGTTCATGGTCGACATTCGGTATTTTGGTGAACTTGGCACTTCTCTAATCGATCGAAAATTCTAAATATTCTTTTTTAGGTTCCGGAAACCTTATAATTTCGTCATATCCGTATGTCAGGCTGTCTGTCAGTCAGTCTGTGTATCTGTTAGACTGTCCGTCTGTCCTGATGTTACACATGAGCCATTTTGCTCGAAGACTATTTACACTATATCAATGAAAATTGGAAAGCACCAATTGCATTAGTTTGATTGGTTTGATTCCGTGCACCGCTAAACAATGGTGTATGTTCTCTACATATTACGAAAAAAAAAAACAACGGTTTGCACTCCATAAGTGAAAACTTGAACATTAACGTTGTCCATTTTTGAATATTTTGGAATGGTTAGGGAATAATTTCGCATGAATTGCTTTATTTATCAGTATAAAAGTACTTTCATTTATATGGTTAAATACAAATTCATTAGTAGTAGTAGTAGTATATTTATTAATTTTTTAAATAATATAAGTAACAAAAATAAACAATTTATTACCCATCAATGTGGGGAAAATTTCTTACCTCGCAGTCTTTACGTAATGTCAAAGACTATTTATTTTGATATTTACTTTGTCGGTTGCTAGGCAACAGATCTTACGGCATGTTCTGACGCGAGTTTAACATTTTTTACCCATACCAAAAAAAGTGCACAAAGCCGCTAAAGAGCTTTTCACTTAAAAAAAAAAACAATTTGTGATTGATAAAATCAATACTGCGCATGCTTAATATATTGATCCCAACTACGATACCCTTCTCTGCGTGGTCACACACTTACCGGGTTCTGATTTTTGACTTTTTAGAATCTGGTTTTTATGTATAAAGCTTTTTCTAAAGTTAAGATAGGAACCTATAATTTAGTTTGTGGCTAGCACTTTATGGTGTTCTTCGAAACCATGCAGTCATGCCGCGCCTTCGACGCATACATTTGTGGGGCTTGTTCAATGCTGTCACACTTGTTGAATGGGGCCTTTTGTATCGTAGTATCCTACGGCGCCAGCGGATAATACCCAACGGACATAAGCGTAAAGGTCGTCACACACTTTGAAGATAATATAAAATATATGTTATCTTCAACATATCGCTCACCGTACAATTTAATGGACCACCACACACAGTGAAGAGCCAGACTATCGTGGCATGCACGTTAGTAGTCTCGGTTTTATGTCTGTGGAGCCCATACAAAAATGGTCTTTTACACTCAATGTTTAAAGATTTTTTTTTCTTTCATAAAGAAAAAAAAATATTTCAGAAAGTATTAAATATTACTTAAGTAGGTACTAAAATACCAGAGGGGCAATTTCCGTAATTTTAAGAACGTTCGCATTCGCATCTCATTCGCAATCTGTCAAAAATACAATCAATACGCAATTTACCAACATTTTTGACAAGTTTGACAGATTGCGACTAGAATGTGAACGTTTTTTATGTACGAGAATTGGCCTCCAGATCAAGAGTTTAACTAATCTTTGAAACTGCTTTTCATCGTCCTTCATGCCATGTAACTTCTTCATGTTATCCGAGACAGGTACGTCCACCTACACGTGAACTAGTATTTGGCACAGATACGGCTATTGGAGATATATTCAAACGAACCTACTTATAGGTTCTAACTAAAATTAAAATTACCAGTCTTAACCTTCACAGACATTCGTAACCGTTAGATTACACAATGCGTCGTTTCATTTTATTATTTACAAACATGACGAACTTCGTAAACCATAAGATACTTTATCTGATCTGATAAAGGTATGACACATTCATTCAGTTTAAGGAAATCTTTACCAATAAGTATTGGGTGGCCAATACTTATTCAATGTTTGGTTCGTGGGCGAAGTAGACACAATGAAACGTACAGCAGGGAAAACTAACGCAGAGAAAACAATTGTAAATAAACAGCAGAATAAAGTCAAGTAAGTTACTTTTTAGCGTTTCTTTTTCGTGACGAGGAAAAGCCATCGACCGCTCACTACGGCGATGTGGAAAAAATAATGAAATTGAGTGTTTTTGTTGACTAAAACCCCAATGGACACATCCATTGGGGTTTTAGTATAGTTCAATCTTCCTAGCCTTTTTCCCAACTATCTTGGGGTCGGCTTCCAGTCTAACCGGATGCAGCTGAATACCAGTATTTTTCATGGAGCGACTGCCTATCTGACCTCCACAACCCGGGTTTTAGTATAGTTAGCTAAGAAAAATAATTATACAGGGTGGACCAAAAATACAAGTCATAAAATATATACAATGTCGCCCATGCGCATATGACCGCCCGTAATTTTCTGAATATTCATGAAAAAATATCGAAAATAAACTTCAAAAGGGGGGGTCTATCTATCTATAACATTTTTCACTACTTTTTTTAAAATAAATACACAATTTTTTACCGAAAAAATGACTTCGATTCCGTTTTTTTTTCGTAGTCGATAATTTTTTGTAAAAAATTTAATTAACCTGTTAAAATAACTCATAAGCTTTTGGAAATAATAAACAGAATCCAAATCGACCCATAAACTTCGGAGATGTGTCAAAAAACAGAAAGCAAATCGTTAAAAAATTAAAAATTGAATAACATGAAAAATGTTATTGATAGACCGGGGGAGTCTATCTATAACATTTTTCTAAGTTTATTTTCGATATTTTTTCATGAATATTCAGAAAATTACGGGCGGTCACATGCGCATGGGCGACATTGTATATTTCCCATGTCCAGGGATATCCGAAAATACCCCATGTATGTTTTCCGCGATTTTTTGTAGTTTTCGAATTTTAATCTTTTTTTTTTTTGGGTTTTCTGGATTGGAGTGGATTTTCAAAAATTCATATCTATTTTTATAGTAAGTGTTTTTCAGCTTTTTTTGCGTTCTTATCGTCTTAAATGTTACTTTTATACATAAAATACCTACCTGCCTTAACTTACCTAAACTAAACATGAGAACTACGTCCCATATTGGAACTTAAACGTAAGTGGCGAAATGTGGGTGTATCAGTTCACCAACAGTGTCCTTTCTGGGAATACAATTATTTACTTACCTAACAATTTTTTTCGAAAATAAAATATACTTAGTGCTTAGATTTTATTAATTTTAAACAATAGGGTGTTAAGCATTTTTCAGACGATATTTTATATTTTATTAGCGTTGCCCTGCGGTTTCACCCCCATAAGTCTCGATCCCGTGGGAATATCGGGATAGTACCTATCCAATGTCTTAATCCAGGTCATGGTTTACCCATGTGCCAAATTTGATCCGAATCTGTTCAGCCGTTTTAGCGTGAAAGCGTAGTAAACAAACTCACTTTCGCATTTATAGGTAGGTCTATTAGTTTGGATAGAATCATCTTCAGGTAATCAGCAATAATTATAAACTCCTCTACAGTCAAGTAAATTTACAATAGCTGCGGTTATCATTTATCAACTTTATCAACTCTCAATACAATACAAATCTATGTAAATATATACACGTGCCGGCACGATGCTAATATAACATCTAAGCGGGGAATTTTATTCTCTAACCAGTTTTCTCGCAGCATCTGTTCCAAGTGTTACACGTTCTTATACCTACATAGGCTACATACCGAGTGAATGTATTTGAACAGAAAACGAGTAGCAGTATCAAGTGAAATGTCGAAGCGAACCTACGTGTCGTGAAATGACGTAGTAGTACGATCTACGAGACGATTTCGAGGTCGGTGGAATCAGTGCCTGTGCGTTTGTTTTCATCATTACGTCACCGTTTATACAACTTGAATCTCAGATTCATCTTAGAAGTCAGTAGTCGCGATGAAACACTGACGCTTTTAACGTCTGACGTGTAAGAAAACTCTTGTGTACCAAAATAATCGAAGATGTTGAAATCGTGTTGGGATTGCCTAGCCGGGTATGACTTAATGAGGTATCTTAGTATTAAATCGTTGTAGAAGATGGCCTGTGAATAACATGATATACTTGAATAAAAAAAGTGTCATGAATAAATTGAATAATGAACGTGTCGAAATAGTATCAAGAACATTCCCGGACGCAGCTTTTTATTTGTCAATGTCATTAATTGTCTTCTAATTCTAATGTCAGTCGACGAAACGTCAAACAAAAAACAACACGAAAATTGTTTCCTGTTTTTATGCGAAATAATGTAAAAGTGTATAAAATTACACGTGAATTTAATTTTAATCACCATTCCTATCACTTGGAGTGAAATGCCACCTGAATCAACATCGCGTCATATACTTTTGATGCGTTGTTTTGAGTTTTTATAGGTTATGATCAGTCTAATTGCAACATACGATGTAAACATTGCCAGATCTCATCATAATCATCCATTATTATAACGTACTGAAATGTTATACCTGTAGTTTATATAGATATAAGACGTAGTACTGTTTATAGTAACAAATTTGTTTATTAAATTAGAGACGGGGCGCGTGCTGAAGAGCCGTACAGTGTTCAGCTAAACGGGAGAAACGTCGGGAACGTTAGTAAAGCTCCGCCGTGGCCAGCGCCACAGTTAAAGAACGAAAAAATGTTTCTTTTACCAAAACAATTGGAATCACAAGACACAATCACTGTCAACTGTGAGACAGTGAATCAACCGGGCATGTATGTAACTTAAATCTCTTGTTATTTATAATGTGCTTTTCATCTTGAGTGTAATAGACAGTTACCTTTCATCAAAACAAACATTTTTCAAGGATCATTAACTAATGCTTGTTAATAAACCTGCAATAATTACATGGAATTTGATGACTCATTCATTAATGTTAATTACAGATTGAGATTTGGATTAGTAACAGGTTTTAATACACCTGATTATAGTAACCTTGCCTGTCAGTTAGAGATGTTCTTCCCACCTCAATATTCTGATAAGCTGGCAATAACCACAGTACATAATGGGGAACCTACACTTGTGTATGAGGAAGATTCCGCTGCAAATTACTATGAAGGTAAAAGTATGTATTATATATTTTTTTTGGAGAATTGCATGATGATTTTTCTGGGACTGGACTTCTTGGTTAACTGTAGAGACATTTTTAACAGGTTTGAGAATACTTTTTTTTTTCTGCTAATGCTAACCCAATAATTGGTAAAAACAATATCCAATGGAAGTTTTTTGTAAGTGCACCATTAACAATATCTAACAACATTATTTTATTTTAGTTTTTTAAACCTTTTAGGGTACTTAACTCTTTATGGGACTGTTAACAGGGGTTTAATAGTTTCCACTTGATTTACATTCATAGTACCCAGCTGTTCATATAGCAGGGAGTTTTAGAAAAGTTGGTAGAGTTTTGTCAGTGCCGCTTTGAGGAATCTTTCCAAAACGTGCCATGTCAATTGCCACATACTGTTGGTAGTTAATATTTTAATAGAAAACTTGCATTTAACAACTAATATTGTTAAATGCAAGTTTTCTATTAAAATATTAACTTCCTTAACATTTTTATTACTAAGCCAAGTGCATAGTAATAAAAATGTTAAGGAAGTTAATATTTTTTCCTTTTCTCACAATTTTTGGTCTTGATTTGGTGTTAAACTTAATTTTTAAACAAAAATAAAATTGAATAAACAACAAAATAGGGAAAAGAAAATTGTTAGAATTAAAAAACAATATAATTTTTCCCTATTTACAGAATGTCAGTCTGTAAATAGGGAAATTATTTTGTTTGTCTGAAAGACTCTTATTGCACCATAATTTCTGTAATATAATTCTACATTTATTTTTTCAGGAACCAATTTCCGTATGACATTTAGAATGAGGGACAATGGATGGATGGACATACGTATAGGAGAATCCCATTTAACCACACTGGAGCTACGGCATGATATACAAAATATAAGATTTTTAACTGTCAATGGCGATCTTAATAAAGTATTAGGACTTGATTTCCAATTTGGATAAAATAATGTCCAAGGTATTCTAGATTTAGAACAACTGATATTTTTCGACATTTTCATTTCATTAATCTCTGAAATCTGACGGATACTTATGATATCTGTATGATTTGTGTAGAGATCAATATTCAAGCATGGACCAAATTTTTCTAGAAGTAGTAATTTTTTTTTTCCATATTATTATAATTTAAAAGTGTTGTAAAACCTATCGTATTTATTAGTAAATGCTTTAGGCTGTCTGACATCACAAAAATGTATTATGAATCTGTCCATACTTTTATATTTCGTTAATTTGATTGCAGCTGTTATATTTACATGTATTAATAAGTTAATTACTATGGCAGCTATACTATACAGTAACTATAGTAATAGAAATAATGTATACTAACTGTTGAAGTATTTATAAGCATGGTATTAAGATATCACAAAGCCAACAATTGTCTAAGAACAATTATATCCTACTTAAGCATTTAGATATTTTGCTTTACAATTAGTAACTAGATGTGCATACTATTATAATTTATAATAGAATTATGTTTAAATGACCTTCCTGTGTTAGTAATGAATACAAGTACATCTTTCCATTATTAATCATTCTTCTATTTTACCGACTTTGCATTAAATGCAAATGTATTGAAGTGATTAGCAAATAGCATTTACTTAATTGTGTAACAATAAAATTGGTTATTACCAGTTACTTTATTTGTGAGAATGAAATAATTGTTTTAGCAGAGACGCGTAATTTGATATATTCCCTTGATGTCGAGTCCCGCCACGTCGAGTCGCCGCCACGTCTACTCTGAAAACTCCCCGCTTTTATTCCCGCCACGTCGAATCGTTGAAAAAGTCTATTTTGTTACCGCCACGTCTACTAACCATTTTTATTTGTACAGTCGTAAAAAAAATACTCATAGTGAAACTTCCCATAAAAATTACTAGGCTTGCATGAGTTTAAGATAGTAAGTACCTATTGCAATCATTAGACGTGTACAATTTCTGAGCAGTACCTAACCTAAGAAAAAGTACTAGGCTTGCATGAATTCCCGATAGTATTTAATCATTATAGGATTTGGATGAGGCAGACAGATAGTCTATAACTACATAATGATTGAATACTATCGTGAATTCATGCATGCCTAGTACTTTTTGTTAGGTTACTGTTCAGAAATTGTGCACAACGTATATATTGATTGAAATACTATCGTGAATTCATGCAAGCCTAGTACTTTTTCGTCTATGGATAAGGAACAAAACATCATATAATTATGTAGGATCCTATCTATTTATTCCAAGTAACCAACTATGAGTATTTTTTTACGACTGTACAAATCAAACAAAATAGTTAGTAGACGTGGTGGTAATAAAATAGTCTTTTTCAACGATTCGACGTGGCGGGAATAAAAGCGGGGAGTTTTCAGAGTAGACGTGGCGGCGACTCGACGTGGCGGGACTCGACATCAAGGGAATGAATGAAATAAAAAATGAACAAATGAAATAAAAAATGAGAATCACTGTCTGTCATGTTGATGAATCAACATTTTCATAAATGTATGAAAATTATGTGTCTTCAATCTTTAGTCGTCAAGTTCCCACCATTTATTTAAGTTTTAGACATTTCATTATAAAATAGTCACTGTTGTGTGCTTAAATATTACATAAATTATTATTATGTATGTTTTTGAACTTATGTTGTTGTTTGTGTACTTGCCTAGTGGAGATATTTGCTTACGCACATAATAGTGTACCTACACATTGTGACATTTATTTTAAATATGAAAATAAAATTTTTCACTATCTCAAATTTTGTTGTTTCTGTTATTTATTGTTTCAATTAATACATCTTCTAAATAAATGTTAACCTAGAATTAACCTGAGATGTTCTCGGCGAAAATACTTAAAAAAAAATTGTGTTGTCAACTTATCAGCAATAGAGTTCTTCAAATTTTATCACTGCCATAATCATGGCAAAGAGCAGGCAAGTTACAGATCATCTGCCTACCTTTTTCCCAATTGGGGTCGGCTTCCATCTTACCGGATGCAGCTGAATACCAGTATTTCACATGGAGCGACTGCCTATCTGACCTCCACAACTCAGTTACTGGGTAATACGATACCGCTAGGTAAGACTGTCAGACTTTCGGGATTCTTATGACCCGTAACGACTGTCGAAGACCTACGAATGACAGCCAGGACCACGTGCTTTCCGAGGGACTGAGGGGTCTTGGTATATAAAGATGGTCACCCATCCACAGACCAATCGCGGCAAGCGTAGCTTAACCTGATAGATCCGTGCGGTTGTTATTACGTAGCCACAAGCCCCTCTCAAGCAGGCTAATTACACGAAATACTATAAAACGTGAAGTAGGACATACCTAAGTATTTTCAGTCAATGTTATAATTTGTAGATATAACCACAGATTAATACAGATGGGACTCTCCGCAAAATCATTTAAATAAAAAGCGATTCTTGCTACGACACAATAAAGTGCGATTCAGGTCGCACAACGCTAATTACCTACAGTTATATTCACCTACAAGTTGCCTCTATTTCTATCGCGTAACTCTTATACCTTCTGACCACGTCAGGGTTGTCATCTTTTAAAGAATAATTAAATAATTAAGTAGGTCTATTATATTTTTCCCATAAAAATGCGATTCGATTTCTTAAAAATACAATAGAAACCAGAGTGTCGCGGCGGCGTCACGTCTCCTGCTGCTGCCACCTGCGGTAAATGGAGAATAAATAAATTAAAGTACGTCGGTACTTTAATTTGTTTAGTCTCCATTATTTATTAATATGTACCTACGTAACTGGGCAAATAAAAAAGTATGTAAGTATGTTGTCTACATAATAAAAAATTTAATAAGTACATAATATTTAAATATGGTTACACAGATCGACTATCGGTACATCGAGGTGTTAAAGTGTCTATACCAAAACGCCACTATGTCAGTCCGCCTCCACGACCGGACCTCGAAACCTATCCTTCTGCAGCGAGGTGTGAGACAAGGCGACGTTATCTCTCCGAAACTGTTCACCGCTGCACTGGAGGATGTCTTCAAGGTTCTGGACTGGAAAGGGCTAGGCATCAACATCAATGGCGAGTATGTCACTAACCTTCGGTTTGCCGACGACATAGTCATCATGGCTGAGACCATGGAGGACCTCAGTATAATGCTCGATGACCTCAGTAGAGCCTCCGAAAGAGTGGGTCTTAAAATGAACATGGACAAGACAAAGGTTATGTCAAACGCCCATGTAACACCCACTCTCATAAAGATCGGAGACGCTACGCTCGAAGTTGTAGACGAGTATGTTTACCTAGGACAAACTGTCCAGCTAGGTAGGTCCAATTTCGAGAAAGAGGTCAATCGTCGAATCCGACTCGGCTGGGCAGCGTTCGGGAAGCTACGCAATATCTTTTCGTCCCACATACCACAGTGTCTCAAGACGAAAGTCTTTGACCAGTGCGTGTTGCCAGTGATGACTTATGGCACTGAAACGTGGTCGCTCACAATGGGCCTTATTAGAAGGCTAAAAGTCACCCAAAGAGCAATGGAGAGGGCTATGCTTGGAGTTTCCCTACGTGATCGAATCAGAAATGAAGAGATCCGCAGGAGAACCAAGGTAACCGACATAGCCCGAAGAATTGCCAAACTTAAGTGGCAATGGGCAGGACACATTGCCCGCAGAACAGATGGCCGATACCACGGACACCACCAAACAAAAATATTATTTAATTATGTACTTTCCTACCTATACCTACTTATCGAACCCTGAACCTGACCTTGTAAACAGAACTTGTTAGTAGGTACCTAACTATACTAAGTATAATAATAATAATGAATATTTCAGAACTATGTAAATACGTGTGTATAAGAATAACAATTAATGTAAACGTTTGGTACCTATACTACCTACCAAACGTTTACATTAATTGCTTTCATGGGTCATTACTAATTACTTAAAGGTAGACGTGCATTTCTTTAACTTTTCGTGTCCTTTGGAAGTGAGAAAAACGTGAGGTTCGGATCGTTTTTATTATATAAGCAGCCAAATGGAATGCAATAAACTGCTGCCTTCATTTTAGTATTTTTAGTTTTAATATCTTGCGACAAACGGCGCGCGGCAGCCCTACTTAATAGGTACAGTGAGACGAGCCCGCCGGGTACTTGTAGCTTCATACCTAAACTGCGGAGTGTCCCATCTGTATTAATCTGTGATAGAACATTGACTGAAAATACTTGTAATTAATAATATACCTAATAATATTAAATGTAAATATTGTACGTATAATGTATCACCGTGGGATATTGCTCACTACTATCGTATCTAATATTGGTTTGTTATTGACGTAAATGTAATTACATGAATGAGAACTTATGGCCCGTTTCCTATATTTTGTTTGTTTTGTTTTCCTGTAATATTTCATTCATAAAATACACTGCACTCGGGATATTAATAACAGAAATTAAAAGTAATAATAACATAAATAGGTAAACGGACTCGCGTATCTATTTCCAACATAGACATATTCCAACAATTACAAGAATAATCAACACCATTTACCTTCCTTTTAGAACATTGTCGTTATTTATTCATGGAACATACATGGGCTGTACGCATAAACAAACTGGCCAAGTACATGTCGGACCACGCACAGTGCAGGATTCCGTAGTTGGTATGAATTTATCCCAATAACAAACTTAAGATTGTAGCTGAAAAACATGTTCTCTCTATATACTTGAGACCTCACAGTGAGCCCTTTCATTTGATAAGTCACACGGTACAGTGTGCAAAACATTTTATTTTCTTATTTGTCTCCCAAAACTGACCACCATATTCAAAATTAATTTAACGTTTTACCAAATTTTTACTTAATCGGTTCGTTACATTCGGAGCAAATTGGCTGTGACAGACAGACACATAAGTGATCCTTTATGGGTTCTGTTTTTTCATTCGGACATACGGAACCCTAAAAATACGTAGGTGTATACGGAAATGTATTTAAAGCCATTTCCGTATACACCTACGTATTTTAATGTGCTGAATTTGGGCTTTAAGTACCCAGTTAACCCAGTAGGTTTCCCATGTGGTTGTGCTGCTATTGCTTTCTGTCCGTCCATGATGAAACAACCATCGTCAAATTCACAGTACTCGAGACAACAATAAACCACCCTGCGTCAACAGTAACCACAGGGGGGACCTCTGTGGTTACTGTTGACGCAGGGTGGAACGGGGCAGAATGCGTCGACGAGAGACGACGGTTTCTGCAATTCTGGGTAAGATAAGATCATTTTATTTGTTCAAAACACACCACGGATATCTATGGTATACACACACATTGATGCAAGATGTTAAATTAAATTATAGCACAATCATGTTTTGCCTTAACGGCGTACAAATATAAACAGATACAATAGGTACTTGGTTATTTTGTCCATTACTCAAAGCAAATAACAAATTAAAACTGCATCAATCAAATTATAATTAATGTACTACAGAATAGTGTCATAAACTCGTCATCGAACTGTTTGAATATAGTAAAATGACGATATCGATAATCCCTTTGGCCCTAGCTTTGCCTACATACCGGAAGAGTAAAGTCGGCTATTATAGGTCTGCACAATTTATCTACCTACTAAATAAAAATCTTAAATTCATTCATTCACTGACAGACCACGCACAGCCTAAACTGCTGGCTCTAGATTCCAGAACTCTTGTGAAAACATTCTTCTAGACTCTAGAAGCATCAAATTTTTCACAAGAGTTCCTTATACACCGTGAAATTTGAATCACAGTTTTGCTAGAACTAACGTTGTTCAGACCATGGTCTACAAAAATACTGATTTATTTATTTGCATTTCGGCCCGCATTGGCCGGACATCCTTGTAGTCGACGTGGACTCCTCATAACTCTTTTGAATGCCATATTGCTACCGCGATGAGTCCTTTGATGTTACGGTTAATGTTTGAACAACATAAGACTTATTTGAGGACGCCTAGTTTAGTTTGTTTTGATAACATATTGAACGGTATAGAATGGTAGTAGACCATGGTCTGAACAACGTTTGTTCTAGCAAAACTGTGATTCAAATTTCACGATGTATAACGCAGGTATAAGCACTAAGGCAGCATTTTTGAAAATTCATCTCCTATAGGGTTTAATTACGGGATGAAAGTTCGTATGTAAGTTCTTCATTTTTACAGAAATTACAGAATTTTACAGAATTTAAAGAAATGTCGAGCTAACTAATAACAGTCCTCTTATCTTTTAATCTTAGCAGAGACCAGCCTTTGGCGCGGGAGATATTATAGTGCTCAAGTGTGTGCACAGATACAACATGGGCGTACCCATAATTTTTTTAGGGGTGGGGCAGAAGTAAATAAACTTGATAAGAGGGTTTACGTTGTACGGTATTTCATACAAACTTTCAAGCCCTTATTTTTCGAAATGACTGAACCGATTTTAATTAAACTTCATACGCATATGTAGGATACAAAGGTCTAAAAAATTAGTAAAGAACATTTTCAAAATGTCTTATTTAAAAGCAGATAACTGGAAATCTCTGTTTGTATGGAAAATTAAAAATTTGGCTGTAACACAATTTTTAGAAAATGTTCTTAACTAAGTTTTTAGACCTTTGTGTCCTTCATATGCGTATGAAGTTTCATTAAAATCGGTTCAGTCATTTCGAAAAATAAGGGCTTGAAAGATTGTATGAAAAGCCGTACGACGTAAACCGTAGTAAGAATTTCTCGATAAAACTCGATAGCTACGCATGCGCGCTCAATTCATCGATATGGTATTGTTGTAAATGAATAATACATTTTGTTACATAAACCTAAGCTTATAACCATAACTTTGCTTCGATAGGAGCTGATGCCCCACCATGGTGCACTCTCTGATAGCCCGATGGGACGGGAATCCGACACGACCGGAGAAAGATCAGGCGCAAGGCCAACGGCTTAACGTGCTTTCCGAGGCACGAACCGCCATCTTCCGAACTGTTACTAAGAAATTCCTAATGAAAAAAACCCAAAAACACTTTGCCCGACCCGGGAATCGGACCCAGGACCAAGATCGGCAGTCGCGCTTGCGACGCCGATCCAGTTAACTATAATGGAACTCAAGTCAATAGATATACCTGATACCTCTGTTTATGATTTCTCGAGTTATTAAGTTAATATTATTACTATACAGTAAATCGACGTCAAGTATTTATAAAACTATCTTGATAGAGGTGTAATGACTAAGGTAAAATAGCTATCTTGTGACTCATGTAGTCTTGGGACTTTTTTACTTGACGCAGGCGTTAGAAAATTAGCACCTACCTAATTACATATATACCTGTTACGTTTTACTTGTCATTGATATTGAGGTCATGCGTAAAAAGGATTTTTGTGAAAAATGCAAGAGTTCGTAACATTTTTACCTGTATTCGTTTAAGTCACATGATTCTGGGTACTTATGATTTATGAACACGATAGCTTACCTATTCGTTTATGTATTTTTTAATTATGTCTATTGCCCCGGATTCTAAAAACATTCATATTTTCATCAATTGCCAATATTATTTCATCAACTTATAATATTTTGATTAATAGTTCATTGTTATTTGGTCAGCAACTCGGAAAACTAACACGAGATTTGACATACAACCTCTGATGACCAAGTGTGACCATAACAGTAACAATGACTTTCTTTTTGACAGCTCAACAAGATTCATTGCGTTATTAACGTTCTTGAGCAGACCAATTTTTCGAACAAATAAAGCAATGGATTAGCAATATCCTTCAAAATCATTCAGATTGTCACTGTTACGTAAGTTACGCTATTAGGATGCTGATTTCTCGTCTTTTACCTTTAAACATATTATGTCGACACTCAGATTTCGAATTTTAAATATTCATGTCTTTATTTGCATTCTATAATGTTACAAGACAAACATTTTATTTTCTGCAAATACCTATTCACCTTTCTAACTTGCATTCCGAGGTTGAATTATTATTTGACTGGAGTCAATAGATTTCTGTCAGATAAATTCTTTATTATTCTATCGTGCGATAAATATAGGACTCTTTGTTCAGTGCTTTGTGATCAACTTCGGGCAATCGATGGAAACGAGATTCGTTTTCGGGACTGCTTGTGCCATCTTCTCATCATTCGTATCCCTGTTAAATTCGCATATATGGGTTGTTGCATAAAGAAGCTGGTTTTCGGGCTTGACACTCAGTATGTTTTTTGCCCAGTCCTCGATCTTGTCTGATGGAAAGTGATCGATGAGGTTTACGATGGAACGAGCAGAAAATGGCTGTTCTTGCTTTGAAGGCTAACGGGTTATACGAGGAAGGGAACGCGCTGTTCTGAACGGGAGTTCGTTGCAAGTTGATCTAAGGCAAGAAGCGAGTACTGCTTCTTTTTGTGTGAGCGCATAATATGCTAACGGGGGACTATTTCACTCGCACTGATCGGTATTGACTTGTCTTTACTGACAAATGCTTGCACTGACTGGACAGGTCCACTGAAATCTGTGTGGTTCTTTCCTCAAAAAACCATTTCACACTAATCTACACTTTAAAAGAGACTGTGATCTCTGAGTTTGTTTCGGCCTTTCTTCTCAGAGTAGTCAGATATGAAACGCTGAACTCATCTAGCCTATTTTTAATATCTTTTTACGACATCCACCAACCCACACTGGGCCCGCGTGGTAGATTACAGCCCACTCTCTCGAAGAGAGGAGGCCTACTGTGTCCCAGCGATGGGAATATTATAGGCTGATTAAGAGGGTTTATTCTGAAAGTTGGCAACGTCGCAAATAGATGTCAAATATTTCGCTGTTTTGATTAATTTGATAATATCTCTGTATGGAAATAAAAAATGTGGCTAACTAGCGAACTAGAATATTGATTATGAAATGCAACAATTATTATCGTAACACCGAATAGTTAGTTTTAGATGTAAAAAAAGTATTTGGAAACTTTCCAAATGCCTTTTTTACACCTAAAACGGGTACAACATCAAATTCAATGTTATAATTGCACTTCATTATTAATATTCTAGTTAGTTAGTTAGCCACATTTCTTATTTCCATACAGAATTTTTTCCAAATTAATCAAAATAGGTAACTATTTGACAGCTATTTACGACGTTGCCAACTTTTAGGATGCACCCTCTTAATGATTATGCAAAAAGATAACAGCTAAGCAGAAAAATCTTTGATTAATCAAATAACTGTAACTTATTAAGAGTTTTAAGTTATATTATACCGTACGATTTTTTTGTGACCGTACGTCACAATCGGTCAGAAATCTCCTAATTTTTACGCACCTAGAGTTTATAGGTAATATGTCACATTGAAAATATCAGAATCGAAGCTCTCCATGCGGTGTTCTTCCATGGGTTTTTATTTTTATTTATTTATTTTCTTTAAATATTTATTAAAATACCTTTGTTATGTATTCGTCTTGGAACAATCTACCCTCTCACTAGGAGTTGGGCGTTGGTAACTGCGCCACAATTTTTAGCTATTGCAGCTATCATCGTTTAACATTCTGTCTTGTATGTATTTTATTTTTGCTTCGATAGGAGCTGATGCCCCACCGTGGTGCACTCTCTCATAGCCCGATGGGACGGGAATCCGACACGACCGGAGAAAGATCAGGCGCAAGGCCAACGGCTTAACGTGCTTTCCGAGGCACGAACCGCCATCTTCCGAACTGTTACTAAGAAATTCCTAATGAAAAAAACCCAAAAACACTTTGCCCGACCCGGGAATCGGACCCAGGACCAAGATCGGCAGTCGCGCTTGCGACGCCGATCCAGTTAACTATAATGGAACTCAAGTCAATAGATATACCTGATACCTCTGTTTATGATTTCTCGAGTTATTAAGTTAATATTATTACTATACAGTAAATCGACGTCAAGTATTTATAAAACTATCTTGATAGAGGTGTAATGACTAAGGTAAAATAGCTATCTTGTGACTCATGTAGTCTTGGGACTTTTTTACTTGACGCAGGCGTTAGAAAATTAGCACCTACCTAATTACATATATACCTGTTACGTTTTACTTGTCATTGATATTGAGGTCATGCGTAAAAAGGATTTTTGTGAAAAATGCAAGAGTTCGTAACATTTTTACCTGTATTCGTTTAAGTCACATGATTCTGGGTACTTATGATTTATGAACACGATAGCTTACCTATTCGTTTATGTATTTTTTAATTATGTCTATTGCCCCGGATTCTAAAAACATTCATATTTTCATCAATTGCCAATATTATTTCATCAACTTATAATATTTTGATTAATAGTTCATTGTTATTTGGTCAGCAACTCGGAAAACTAACACGAGATTTGACATACAACCTCTGATGACCAAGTGTGACCATAACAGTAACAATGACTTTCTTTTTGACAGCTCAACAAGATTCATTGCGTTATTAACGTTCTTGAGCAGACCAATTTTTCGAACAAATAAAGCAATGGATTAGCAATATCCTTCAAAATCATTCAGATTGTCACTGTTACGTAAGTTACGCTATTAGGATGCTGATTTCTCGTCTTTTACCTTTAAACATATTATGTCGACACTCAGATTTCGAATTTTAAATATTCATGTCTTTATTTGCATTCTATAATGTTACAAGACAAACATTTTATTTTCTGCAAATACCTATTCACCTTTCTAACTTGCATTCCGAGGTTGAATTATTATTTGACTGGAGTCAATAGATTTCTGTCAGATAAATTCTTTATTATTCTATCGTGCGATAAATATAGGACTCTTTCAGTGCTTTGTGATCAACTTCGGGCAATCGATGGAAACGATTGGTTTTCGGGACTGCTGGTGCCATCTTCTCATCATTCGTGTCCCTGTTAAATTCGCATATATGGGTTGTTGCATAAAGAAGCTGGTTTTCGGGCTTGACACTCAGTATGTTTTTTGCCCAGTCCTCGATCTTGTCTGATGGAAAGTGATCGATGAGGTTTACAATGGAACGAGCAGAAAATGGCTGTTCTTGCTTTGAAGGCTAACGGGTTATACGAGGAAGGGAACGCGCTGTTCTGAACGGGAGTTCGTTGCAAGTTGATCTAAGGCAATTAGCGAATACTGCTTCTTTTTGTGTGAGCGCATAATATGCTAACGCGGGACTATTTCACTCGCACTGATCGGTATTGACTTGTCTTTACTGACAAATGCTTGCACTGACTGGACAGGTCCACTGAAATCTGTGTGGTTCTTTCCTCAAAAAACCATTTCACACTAATCTACACTTTAAAAGAGACTGCGATCTCTGAGTTTGTTTCGGCATTTCTTCTCAGAGTAGTCAGATATGAAACGCTGAACTCATCTAGCCTATTTTTAATATCTTTTTATGACGTTTAGCGTGTTAAAGGGGATTTCGATAGCCTATTTACAGAATAAAATAGTTTCATTTCATTTCATACGGGAAACCTACTTCTTTATTTTTCTCGCGCCCTTAATCTGTGATTTTTTCTGTGGGTAAACCAAACCGCATTCATTTACAGTTCCACTGTGACACAAACGTAGACAATACCTGTTAGTGGTTGGAAATGTGATAACCCAAGATTTTCATTTAATGAATCATGAACAGGATAACGCAAGGATATGTGTCAAGTATTTAACACGTAACATTCTTAGATTTCAAGGTTGACACATTAATTTAAAAACCTACAGTATTTAAGTCGTATAAATTATGGATGATTAATGCAGTTTAAGTTGTCTACTAATGCATGCGATAAACTATTATCTATTAGAACATTGGCAGACTGCAAGGCGGTGAAGTAACATATTATAAATAAACATTTGGCCCGTTGTTTGCTCATCTCTCTAAAATAGGTATCATCTAATCGTCTTGTAAATTAAAGGAGATAATGATATAAACCACATCCTACAGTGTATTCAGGAGTTTTTGATATAAGGTCTATTTATTATATTCGTGTTTCCGATTGATGTTACGAGTATTTCTACTTAAACAAACATTAACTTTATGATGGTGGAAATAAAGTTGATTTTAGACTGACTAGTACTGTTAAAAAAGTCATTAAAAATATATAAGTAGTTGTAGCGCAAACTGAACCTTATGTGTAGGTATTACAGTTTGTTTTTCTTAAAACTCTTCGTCTGTTTAGATTTTTGACAAATAAATTGCGAACACATGCACGGACATTTGCATGTGTATCTCTGATACCAAATAAAAAACCAACAGCGCCAACAGTGGCGTAAGGCCGGTTTCGTAAACAGGGTAGTTTGATTGTAAATGGTTGTAAATGTGTGCGTGTGTAAATGTAAGCACATAGCGGAGGTGTAGTTTTGGCATGCTTCACTGTATTGTTCGCAGCGCTATGCTCGTGACGAATACCTGCCTAATTTTCTTTCAATTTTACAAAATTTACATACCTCCCTGAAATTCTATAGAATTAAATGTATTACAAAAGGATAGAAAGACATCCACCAGCCCACACTGGGCCCGCGTGGTAGATTACAGCCCACTCTCTCGAAGAGAGGAGGCCTGTGTCCCAGCGATGGGAATATTATAGGCTGATTAAGAGGATTTATTCTGAAAGTTGGCAACGTCGCAAATAGATGTCAAATATTTCGCTGTTTTGATTAATTTGATAATATCTCTGTATGGAAATAAAAAATGTGGCTAACTAGCGAACTAGAATATTGATTATGAAATGCAACAATTATTATCGTAACACCGAATAGTTAGTTTTAGATGTAAAAAAGTGGTGTCACCTTGTTTCGCAGACAGAAATTACATAGAATTTCGTTTCGCACCAAAATGTTTCATATTTATTTAGTTCTTATATTTTTATATCGAATATTATTGTTTCAACAACTATTTACTTGGATGAAACATTATTTCACAGAAACACAATTCAATGAATTTTTAATCACATTTTTTTATTTAACAAACTTATCAAACAGTCGAAGTATTTTTTAAAGAATATTGTTTGTTCAGTTATTTCAACGAAAATGTAAGAATAGACGTTATGCTATAAACAACAATAGTGTGTGTGTGTGTGTGTGTGTGTAGTGTAGTGTCTAGTAATAACTATTAGGGCACTCCGACCATATAGGTTACGTTAGAACTGTGACCACCTACGCGCGAGCCGAGCGAGCGAAGCGAGCGGTGCCGCGGCAGCGGCCGGCGAGCGCTACATCGGATTTGGTCGCAGTATCAAGATTAGGGCACTCCAACAGATGAACCGCTTTCATATAACTATACTACGGTATATAGTGTGTGTGTGAGTGTGTAGTGTATTGTCTTTTAATATAACTATTAGGGCACTCCGACCATATAGGTTAGGTTAGGTTAGAACTGTGACCAACTACGCGCGAACCGAGCGAGCGAAGCGAGCGGTGCCGCGGCAGCGGCCGGCGAGCGCCACATCGAAATTGGTTGCAGTATCAAAAATATAGGGCACTGGGGATTTTCTTGGTAATAAGCTTTTTTATACTAACTAAAAACAGTATGAGAATAAAGAATATTTGATTTGTTATTCTATGATATGAATATCGAAACTTTTAATTTTATTTGTAACAAAAATCAATGATTAAAGTTTATTCAAAGTAAGTATTTTGCGTATTGATTATTCTGTGAAATGATAATATATGAAAAATTTTATGTGAAACGAAATTCTATAAAACTATTTTCTATAAAACAACGTACAACCAAAAAAAGTATTTGGAAACTTTCCAAATGCCTTTTTTACACCTAAAACGGGTACAACATCAAATTCAATGTTATAATTGCAATTCATTATTAATATTCTAGTTAGTTAGTTAGCCACATTTTTTATTTCCATACAGTATTATTTCCAAATTAATCAAAATAGGTAACTATTTGACAGCTATTTACGACGTTGCCAACTTTTAGGATGCACCCTCTTAATGATTATGCAAAAAGATAACAGCTAAGCAGAAAAATCTTTGATTAATCAAATAACTGTAACTTATTAAGAGTTTTAAGTTATATTATACCGTACGATTTTTTTGTGACCGTACGTCACAATCGGTCAGAAATCTCCTAATTTTTACGCACCTAGAGTTTATAGGTAATATGTCACATTGAAAATATCAGAATCGAAGCTCTCCATGCGGTGTTCTTCCATGGGTTTTTTATTTTTATTTATTTATTTTCTTTAAATATTTATTAAAATATCTTTGTTATGTATTCGTCTTGGAACAATCTACCCTCTCACTAGGAGTTGGGCGTTGGTAACTGCGCCACAATTTTTAGCTATTGCAGCTATCATCGTTTAACATTCTGTCTTGTATGTATTTTATTTTTGTTCCCAATAAACGATTTTAATAATAATTTTAATATGGGTTTGCGTGACGTGGTCTAGCGGGAAGATTACAGATATACTTAATAATTCCTTATAAATGCAGGAAGTTTGTTGAAAGGGTGTGAAGTCACAATGACCTCTTTCATTACTCACGCTTTTCGCTTACGTAAAGTCGTTTATCGATATTACCTTTTTGTGCTCGTCGCAAAAAACCGCATGACGTGTGAACGTGAGCTGGGTAAACGGTGTCGTTGTATGATTTTACAAATATACCTTTTATGACCTCACAAGGAGTGGAGTTTCTCACTTTCATTTTCCAGTATTTTACCGCGCTCTATTGACGCGTTATTGGCGGTTAATGTGTTTAGAAACGTGAAAAATATGAGATAAAGCCGCTAGTTAGTGCACAACTGTGTATCTACATCTACTTATACAAAATAAGTTTTTGAGATTGGACTTGCTTGCTATTCACGAATTGTTACAAAAAACGAACAACATTGTTCAACCTGTATTATTATTATACCTACTCATATCATCAATTAAACATTCATAAACATTATTGTTTTTTTTTTTTATAAATATATTGTGCGTTTTCTCCTTTACATAAAAATCTTACCCCCGTATTAATAACCCGGAGTAAAGTTAATATCAAACTTTAACCTCGAAAAATTTATGATTAATAACTTTAACTTAAGTTAATCTTGATAAAAAAAAAAATTGTATTGAAAAGAACCGGCAAGAAATTCCATGGTTACTCCTTTAAAACTAACTGTTTACTAATATGGGGGTATTTATAATATAACCCCATCTAAATAATAACGGCCGCAATGGTCCATCGCAGGTTAAGCTACGCTTGCCGCAGTCTGTTTGTGGATAAGTGATCATCTATTACATATCGAGACCCCCTCCCTCCGAGCGTCGGATAGCTCGCTAAGCTGTTGATCCCGGCTGTCATTCGTAGATCTTTGACAGTCGTTACGGGTAGTCAGAAGTTCAAAAGTCTGAGAACCAGTCTTACCAAGGAGTATCGTGTTATCCAGTAACTGGGTAGTGCAGGTCAGATAGGCAGTAGCTCTATATAGAATACTGGTATTCAGCTGCATCCGGTGAGACTGGAAGCCAATCCCATGATTATTGAGAAAAGGCTAGGCAGATTGATTAAATATAATGTTTGACTTACCGACAGTAGTGTATCGTACATAGGTCTCCTGGTTATCCATCATGGCGTCGACGGCTTGCTTCTCGCAGTACAGCGCCGTTATCACGGCTATGCTCGGCTGGCGTGATGAAGACAATTGTGGCATTTGTTTCACAACCTGGCAAAGAAGAATTTAGTTAAATATTAGGTAATCTAAGGGCCCGTTGTGAGCAGTGGTGGCCCAGTGGTAACGGCCCTGACTTACGAGTTGTAGGTCGTGGGTTCGAAGTGTTCGAACCTAGCAGGCGCTTTACTTTGTGTAAATAATTTCATCACCACTGCTCTCAAAACGGTGAAGGAAAACATCGTAAGGAAACCGGCATGTCTTAAAACCAAAAATTCGAAACATCAACAAACCACAACCAACATGTGTCATCTACCAACCCGCACTGGGCCCGCGTGGTGGATTACGGCCCACTTCCTCTCACAGAGAGGAGGCCTGCGTCCCAGCAGTGGGAATATTAATAGGCTGATTATGTAAGGGCCCGTTCACACGTACCACAACCACATCACATCGGAGCGACAAAATGTAGGCAAGCGTGGCTACGTGTGAAAATTTTCGCTACAACTTCTTGCAATTGCGTTGTGGTTGTGTTGTGTTGTCGCTAGTAGTTGCGATGTGGTTACGTTGTGTCTAGTGTTTGCAGACAGACAAATCGTTTGCCGCTAGTGCGCGGTCTTGCTGGTGGTTTCGTTGTGGCTGCGACGTGGCTCTGATGTGGTCGGTAACGCTCACACGGTTGATTTTGACGGTCAAATTTCGTCCGTGTGAATAAACTATTAATTTTAATACAAATTAGCGCCCGCCCACATGTTGTCGATGTAGTGTGGCTGTGGTTGTGGTACGTGTGACCAGGCCCTTAATTAGGATAAACTTTTCTATACCTATGTTTGCCTCACTATCAGATTTACTACAGTATCCGGTCATTAACAGGCAGAAATACTCAGATCCGACACATACAACATTTGTATGAGCCGGAATATTAACACAAGCGAGTGTTGAATGCGCTTCATGTAGATTAGAAAACTCAGTGTTCAGCCAATTGCATCGTCAAATACGTTTTAGTCCAAAATTATTATTAAATTCTGAACTTGAAACCTAAATATGTCAAAAGCCACACATTTATGGTTGCATTTTCCATCTGGGAGCCCACCATCTCATAAAACAGCATTCTTTAAATCTTACTTCAGTGTATGAGAGATCGCGCTATACAAAACGTATAACTCCATCTCTTTACCACTGTGAAGTAATATTAAAATAATATTTTTGTGGTGTACAATAAAGAATAGTTTGGAAAATCCAAAAGTGCACGCCTCATACTTATCACTCATTCATAAACGAAAAAGAAATTCAAAACATAGTTTAAAAATGAACAATTTATCACTTTTCATGAAGTCGTAATGTCAACGACTGACAATAGTTATTTGTTATACAAGAGTGCAAAGTTGCTTTTTAACCGCGTGTTCAATTTTGATGACCGAGCAAGCGAAGGATTCAAAATTAGAAGCCTGAGCGTTAGCGAGGGAATCAAAAGAGCACGAGGTGAAAAATCTTTGCACTCGAGTGCAACACGTAACTTTTCATTCCACCTCAGCGAGGAAATGACTAAATGCAAAAAAAAAAACGTTTACAATCACAAGATAGGTACACTTTTATTTCAGTTTAGGTATTAATTACTACATTATAACAGGTAAGTATTACAGAATAATCTTTAAATTATAACAAAATAATACTAAGGTATAATTAAGAAAATTTTAAAGTAACGTTGCTACAGTTATTTAAATTGAGTGTAATATTTTTGTTTGGTACTGTAATATTGGTGTTAGTCACTTGTGTACTGTTTTTCGGTAAACTATCTGTCATACTTAATAGTTGTACCGATTCATCGGATTCCCTTGGCGTGAATGTTGGAGAGAGAGGGAGATGGTTAGGTGTTTCATAACGGCTTATTTTTGATGTAGAAGGGCCAGTCCAAGGATCCGATTGAGGCTCTTTCAGTGTAATGGCTCCTACGATGCCTTCACATATTTTAGACTTATTTTGGATGGAATCCTCTATGTATCCCTCTACAACTGCATTGGACTTCCAGCCTCCGTGGCGCTTAAGGGACAGGAGATCAGCTCCGGAATCAGCCAAAAGTGTGGCTGAAGTTCGTCGGAAACAATGACCCGTGTACAACAGGGGTTCTGGAAGTTCAAGAAATGTTGCTATTTCTCGTGGGATACTGCCAATTTTATTAGTACCCATAGGCTGTCTAACACACTTTCCATTGCGATACTGTAGAAAAAATCGATTGATTGGAGTGTTAGGCGGGCGTAAGGCTTGATATTTCTCAACAATCGTTACGTATTCCTTGCGAATGACGAAGTTGCGGTCTCTTTTTGTCTTTGTATTAGGTAAATTAATTAATAGTAAGTCATCTGAATGTTTCTCAATGTTTTTGACATTAAGTTGTGTTAGTTCATTAGTTCGACATGCTCCGTTTATTCCAATAATAAGAACAACCTGTAACGTAAAGAGTATTGTAGTAGATAAATGAATAAAATTGATATGAACGCATAATTATGCCTATCAACATCTACTAAGTATACTATTTAATTGAGATTAATATACTTAAGTAGATACTGAATGTGCAACTGACTTACTTTTGCCGCCAAATATACGGAATCGGGTGCTTCGTTAAGAAACTTTTCAATATCAGATACTGTGAAAACCTTCGATTTTTTTGGTTGATGACCAGATGAGGCTCTTTTTAAAAATGCCACTAATTTAGGATAGGTATCGATATGTTTGTCTTTTTTCATCTTTATTGTTGCTTTTAGCATCGAATACGTACTCCATAGAGTGCTTGCTTTCTTGTTCTCGGATAATTCTATAAAATATGCCAGCAAAACGTTTTCTGAGAAAGTTTTGGCTCCTTTTGCTAGTCGCCACGTGTTGAACATATCGTACTGTTTTAAATACTTCTCGCGTGATTGTTGAGGGAGAAAGCTCATTTGCGCATTATTAACAGTTTCAGTCAATTCTGTTGGCGTCAAGCAAACTTCCTCGTCGCTAGAATCACTCATTTTAGTTTTTTCACTTGTTTTCAAGTTTCTTGTTTTTAATAAAAGGTTTAACAATGACGTGAAAAAATGCCGCGTAAAGAACCGCGTACAAAGCAAAAGCATTCGGCACCATAGAGGTAGCAGTAAATAGGTTTAATGTTTTTTTTTAATTCACAAACTTAGTGCACACGATGTTCTAAATTCAATTTACTTTATCCTCTAGCGAATAAAAACGGCTTTTCCACTCAGATATTGAAGATTAAAAATACTCTTTCCGAGATGGTGGGATGAAAAGATATTTACGTTGGCAGTTGCTAGGCAACGGCACCGGATCAAGGTTGAAAATATTTAGATATTGATATTATATTTTAGTTAGTATTTTATTAATTATAATTAAACTACTATGAATAAAAGAGCCATTTTCAATAGGGTTCCTTCTACGGCTGAAACGAATGTATAAAAAAAAAATTGACTCAATTAATTGATTTTATCGCAAGCTACAATGTTTTCAGGGATCATAAATTGACGGACAGGAAATTTTTTTCAACTATTTTGATGCTTTTTCCATTTCTGCTGCATTAAATCAATTGTTAAAAAATACAATATTAATCTCCATTTAATCATCTATACAATGGTATATAAATTAAGTAGGTTCTGTGTACTAGCAGGAGTGAAACAATAAAAACAGTTGCAGAAATGGGGCAAAAAATATTTTTCGATCGTAGAGCACACTCTAATGCGAAGCATTACGAGTCGTGCAATAATGCTAAGAGGTGGTAGTAGTCACAGGTGAGATCTATATCACTTCTCTTAATACATTTATGATCAAATGGAGAAACCCATAAGAAGCGACTATATCACTATAATGTTTTTAGAACCGTAACAAGTAGCGCCATCTGTGTTTTTAACAGTGTACTAGTGATAGCGCGAGAAAAAACGTAAGAACTGAGAAAAATGAACTTTGAGATAAATCAAATACAGTTTTAATCTCTAGAAGAGGCAAGAGGCGTGGAGGGGCGAAACACGTGTCGGGTAACAGTTTGGTTGATGCATTTACTACATTTTGGTTAAGGTGGATGCCTAGACAGGCCTCGCCATACATTTTTCAGATGATGTAATCTCCGTAAATAAACGGTTTCTGCAGAATAAAAGCAAGTATAATGAGACTTTATAATGTATTATGTGCGCACATCGCCAAAATTTTATAAAAAAAACAGTATTTTTAGGAGAATTAGACCCAATAAAAAACGAAAAATCTTTACGTGTGTGAGTGACCTGAATCGCGCCATCTAACAGAAATTTAAAGAACCACTGAGAAAGAGTTATTTGCTGTTGTGTTACGAGTTTACGTTCGGTAAATATTTATAATAGATGGCGTTGTTCGAAAATCGAACAAGCGCCAAGGTTACACGTCAGTCCATGCGTGATTAATTTATCTTGACAACTTGCGAATCGTTTCCAAAATTGTGTTTCTAGAAAGTTAGCGCCAGCGCGCGGGTTTGCCCGCGGGTTTTACATTTTATGATTGATAAAATGTTTTTTATTAGGGAATGAGAAAGAATGCTAAAAGTGAAAAAAAATATCTGCGATCTGCATTTGGTTCACACAGATACAATACTAATGTAATTATTGTAATATCTACTTTAAATATAAAGTACCTAAAGATTTAAAAATCTTTCTACTGTATGTAGGTAAGTAGGTACTGATAATACATTTTCTGACACGGTTAGGTACTAATTCATTGGTTTGGGTTGAATAAAATCAGAGAATAGAAGTTCATGTAAACTTAGGGTATACCTAAATCAGGCGATCAGCGTAGGCAAATTTACCTATTTTTTTTCTAATTACCTACCTACGCAATGGTGACACGTAAGGTACTACTTACATCTATTGATTGAATCATATTTAATTTATGTGAAACCATCAAGATAAGTGAATACACAGACAAACCACATTGATTTTTCATAACAATTGCACATTTTAGTATTATTAGCACATGTCAATGTGCGTAGAGATAAATTGGTCTTGCCATCTAAGAAATTTACCAAGAAAAAGGGGAAATAAAACATAGGGCAGTATTTTAGTAGTAAGTTGTAGGTTGTTCTGATACGACAAGTCGCGGGCTCGAACTCACTGGTGGGCGCGGCCAAAAAGCACGCTATCTCATCTGGCATCGTGTGCGACAGAGATAGTATCAGTGATGGATGAGCAGTTAGACGCTAGTCTAGCCGCACGTCTAGTTAGCGCGCACACAAACACCGTTCCGAACTGAAACGATGTTATACGAAGCACACAATAGTGCACCGCCGCGGCGCCGCCGCCACAGAGTACTTTATAAGATACCGCCGCAGCCCCTTTGTCGCTCGCCGCCGCGCCGACGAGAATTATAGATATGTACCTATGTGTAATTGTTATAGTTGACTACCTATAAATTGTTTACAAAATTACTACTATCTTCTTATTTCTAGGTAAGTAGGTACCTACTTACTTACATTTTAGTGTTCACGACTGTTTGTGATATTTTTGCTTGTATACTAACCTTCATACAAGCAAAATTATCACAAACAGTCGAGGTAATTATTACATTAGGTACCTACTAAGCAGAATGCAAATGTGACGAAACTGTTTTGTTTTTGATAAGATTTAAAAAAAAAAAACCAAAGATAAAATAGGATTAAAAAAAACGACAGATAGATTATAGACTAACCAGGTGCGAACTTAGACCCTCTGATTTCGCAAGTGCCACATTACACCGCTCGACCACGGAAGCTATGAGGACAATGATTAAAACAGCAAACCTATTCGCAATTTTTTTGCGCGTATCAGATTTTCGACGCTCTGCTTAGCGCCGAGAGTTGAATATCCAACAGAGCGCATTCAGCGCGTATCCCAGTGCGTCAAGAAAATACACTGTTGGATATTCAACTCTCGACGCTAAGCAGAGTGTCGAAAATCCAATCGCGAACGTCGCGTCGGCTTACGAAGACGCTATCACGCAGCTCGAACGAAAGCGCGAGGCGAAGCTACCTCATAATCAGCTGCTGCCAATTTGTTGATTTAGTAATCTATAGATAGGTACTATACTAGGTTTATCTAAAAATACTAATATTATAAAGCTGTACAGTTTATTAGTTTGATGTTTGAATGCGCTAATCTCACAAACTAGGTAGGTACCTACCAGTTTAATCATTTTTTTGTAGCCTTTGGTAATGTTTTAGGCTATAAAACATCACACTGCTGCTCATGGGAGCCGAGCAGTAGGATAGGTTCCTACGGGAACGCGGGTAAAAGCGTGGGGAACAGTTGGTATAAGTATGTACCTACCTACATATAGTACATACCTAAATACGTTATCAATAGAATAAAGTTTTACCCGACTGCCAGAGGAGGCTTACCTATATATATATTTTTTTTCATATCGTTGTAATAGGTATTGATTTACGATTTAAAATGTTATAAGTACCTACATAAACCTTTATAATACATATACAGTAGCTTCTGCCCGCGACTTCGTCCGTGTGAAATTTCGGCCCCCGACCCACCGCATCGCATCCTATCGCCCCGCCCGAGCTTTTACTTCGTTTTCGCTTAGCGTTCTTTCTGACTTTTTTCTTTTTGCTCGGCTCCTAAGGGTTGTAGCGTGATGTTAGCGTGTTGTTGCGTGGTGGCCTACAGTCTTTCTCAAGAATGGAGCTAACCAATGTCCAGATAGAGATAGGTACCTACTAAATACCTACTACTCGAGCACTCCCCCCCATTTCCACGACCACAAAATAAAAGCCATAGCGCGCCGTCGTCGGCGTCGGTAAAGAGTGGGAATGCAAAGAGCGTACGTCTGCTCTTGCCTACATATGGTACCTACCAACGTACCTACACAACGCGGCAACGCCGCGCCGCGCCGGTCGCTAAAACGCCTGCTACACGGTCGCCTACCGCGACCCGACAGAGGTGACCTTGGTTGTTTACAACCGTGAAGATGATGTTTATACGACCAAACGTTGAAACAACTTTGCGGGTCGCTAACCAAGGTCACCTCTGTCAGGGACGTGGTTGGCAACCGTGTAGCAGGCACTTTAGCCTCAAGCAAGTCGTGGCCGAGCAGTAAGGTAGAAAATGTAGGTACCTAAGTAGGTATTGGCCAAAAGAAGATATAATTATATTATAATTTATAACAGAAAATATGCTCGAGGAGGTAGGTAGGTACCTACGAAAATAGATTACGTATAATAAATTGTACAGACGCCAGCACATCAAGTTACTACAATCTGTCAAATTTCTTTAATAGATTTTCAACTTTATGGCTAAAGAATAAGGTTCAATGTTGATTGAGAAAATTTGACAGATTGGAGTAGGTTGGTGTGCTGGCGTCTGTTACACAACACAACACATTTTTGTAAACGATTCCGACTAATCAGTTTCATTTTGACAGTTCAATAATATTCATTGCGTTATTTACGTTGTTGAGCAGATCTTTTTCCGAACATAGGAAGCAATGGATTAGTAATATGTTTCAAAACTATTCAAATTTTGATTGATCGTGTATTACGTAATTACGGTACTGTTCTTCAATCTTCTGAGGAGCTCGTGGCTAAGTAATAACAAGCCGCACGGGTCCATCCATCAGGTTAAGCTACGCTTGCCGGGGTTAGTCAGTGGATGGGTGACCATCTTTACATACCGAGACTCCGTGCCTCGGAAAGCACGTAAGCCGTTGGTCCCGGCTGTCATTTGTGGATCTTTGACAGTCGTTACGAGTCGTCAGAAGCCCGAAAGTCTGACATCAGTCTTACCAAGGGGTATCGGTACCGAGGTCAAATAGGCAGTCGCTCCATGTAAAATACTGGTATTCAGCTGCATCCGGTTAGACTGGAAGCCGACCCCAAGATAGTTGGGAAAAGGCTAGGAAGATTGATTGGTAGGTAGGTACTGTTCTTCAATCAACCAACACAAATTCACTGACACAGCGTCCACTCAAACCAAAAATTTTATTCTAATTTCAAACGATACCTACGATAATTTTCTCAGGGCGAAGTCAAACAGATAAAGTAGGTAAAAGTGGAAACACTACAACACGCACGTGTGTGCCTGAATCAAACGAAAGGCGTGTGACATTTCGTGCATGTGTGCGCGAGCGTCACCCTCCGCACCGCGCCACCCGCGCCGGGGGAACATTATTGAGTGAAACGCACAATAGTTTATAGTAAAACGAGCGCGTCAAAAATTACGAAAAGGCCTTTGGAAAAAAATCCTCTAGTAATTTAAAGTATGCTTAATTAGTAAATTAATATTTGTTTTCAGTTTTTGCTATAATGTAAGGATATTAATCTTATAAATAATTTGGTCCAGGGACATTTTAATTTCCAACCATTTTTGAATAAAACGACATCTAGTGGAGTCGGAAGTTACTACTATTTACTTTGCATGTGTGTGTAAAGAGTAAATTCATGAGGCTAAATCATTATTTTGATCTAATCTTTGTATGATACCAGTTAACAAGCACAGTGATGATCTAAAAAAATCAAGTTAATGCCCTAGGTTGCGCACATAATAAAGTTGTTTATTAAAAATTTCTATGTTAGGTGTAAAAATTGAAAATGTTCGAAATTGTGGATGTGTCGCCATCTATCGACAAAATGGCAGTGAGATCATCTAGGCTTTCGCCTTAATGTCTCCTTCTGCATGTGCATATTTTTGGGGTCAGGATAATGGATAATCAATCCAGGCTTGATAAATTATGCTTAACGGAATTAATATTAAATATACAAATTAATATGAAAATGTTATCGCAGCATGTTAGAAAGTGATTTTTTTAAATTATATTAGTAAGTATTACCTGTGTGTCTACACTATGTTGTCGGACGTAAACTCCTTCTGACATAGCACGGGTCAGACCTTTCTCTTCGAGCGATTCTAACGCATCCTTTACATCTGCTTTTGACCACTTCCCAGCACTGCAATAAAAAATTAAAGTATAAAATTCAAACATAATAAGCTTGAATTCTCAATAGAAAGAACCGTCATGAAAGAAAGTTATAGTTTATAGAATCATTTATTTCAAGGTGCTTTTGAATGTCAACATTTACAAAGTGGCATCACAGAATACTACCTGGCCCTATCAGAATACCAGCGCTGGAGTATTTGTTTTTTAAATATCGCAGCATTATGCTGTGATAGGTGCCTTTTTTGGCCTCGCAAGGGTCGTTATTTTTTATTTAAATGATTAAAAGTTAGTTTTGAATGCTCCTTTTTTTACTGCTTGAATTTCCTGTGCGTGTAACAATTTTTATTCTTTTTCCTTTCTTTACAAGGAAATAGAATAGATTCTAGTAGCCCTTTCCAAAACGTATAGTTTCGTATGGGTAAGAATGGGATAGAAACTCCAAACTAATACTCGTTTTCACCTTCACTAAGTGACACTTAAATGAATTCTAAAATAAAACTGCACTGTTGGATGGAAAGTTAATTATATTTAGACTAAACCATATTCTGACTTTTGTAGCATAAAGTTTTTCACAAATCATTCCTTTTTTTTTATTATCAGGGGTATTATTTTTACAGTGTCAGAGAGAGATGGAACTAAACATGATCTATAGCACCATCCCTTTTTCGCAACGGAATCACGACGGCATTAATACTTCATAATAGCGACCCAGTAATACTTTATAGCAGACATGTTTGCAAGCCTTGAGAATCTAGCTCACAGATATAGATAGACCTAGCTATTATGATTATAAAGACAATTTTTTTTTTTTTTACTGTGATTAGCATGGAGTCGTTTATTATGTTATTAAGATGTATGCTGACTTGAAAGAGCATAGCAATTGAGAGTATATCATGCTCACTTAAATGTCTCGCTGATGGTGGCGAGTTTATTGGATCAATCGGTTCCCTACGAAATGGTTGAGCTGGATGGTGCTGATCCACGCGTCAAGTTCGTGACCGGGCGCGGTCGGTTGAGACTGGTCATCTCTTATCTGCCAGGGCTTATTTTTAATCTTATATTTTGAACTGTTTTGATTATTTTTTGTACACTGCTCTCACATATAGAAGCAACAAGAATAATGTACCCAGAATTTTGTAATATCTATAATTAAAAGAGTGTCCTTGGAGTTTCTTGCCCGTTCTTCTCCATAAAGATCTACATTTTGGAATGGGCAACTAGCTTCAACTTCCTGGCTAACTGACCGACTATTTGACAATTTCAAAGTGCCTGTAAATGGTTATTTGACAATTCCGAAGTGCCTGTAAATGGTTTAATTGAAATAAATGGTTTGAGTTTGAAAGGAAATTAACCCAATAAGCAAACTAATTGTACTACTTACGTGACAAAATCGTCCACCCTCAATGGATTAGGATATGCATTCTCTATCATGTCCAACACTCTCTGTTCCGAGATTATATTGTCTTCAGTTTGATTCAGTATACTGTCTTCAATATACGCTAAAATAAAATCAAAATCCATTAAACACTGTCATTATTTGTTTCACTGTATTTTTTTTTTTACGGTTTCCTTGATAACTAACTATGATCGGCATTTTAAACATTAGGTGCTCATTTGGCATTCTGTTACTTCATTGACAGACAAATCTAGCTGTTGAGCATTATGACAATATCTTAATATCTCTTTCTCAACTTCTTCTTTTCGAGTAAATGGAAAAGGTAAAATCAAATATTGTAGATATTATGTTAGAGTTGGTCCCAGTAGGTGGCCACGCCAATCGCGGCATCAGTGGCGTTTTTTAGGTCCTCAAAAGTGCAGGTGTAAGGGCACTTTGGACACTCCGAAATACGGGACATGGGACATCGTCAGGAGCACCGCATTCGCACTAGGTGTCGGTTGGATCTCTTTCTCATAATTTCGTTAAAGAGTGGTAGATGAAACACTCTGCTATTGTTCGTGTAATTTGACTTTATGCTTGTACACATTCATTGCCATCGAAACACGGATATCAATACTGACATCGCCAGGTAAACAGATACATATGGTAAGGTAAGTAGGTGTAAGAAAATTACACGATTTTAAGCCATAAAGACACATCTAAAATTAGTCTAATCTAAATTCCAGTTCAAACAATACAAAACTCATACATGCAATCAGTATGTTAGTGGATTGCTTCGAAAAGAAAATGTGTACACTAAAATTAATTGACCTACTAATGGTTACTAAGAGTACATTCATATCAATGGCGCAAATATACTAATGAATGCAGCTACTCGTATCTCATACAATAGTAACTTATTTAACAAAGCAAAAAAAATAAAAAAATACCTATTATAACTTTATGAAAAAAATACTGGAAGAAATTAATTATGTATTTTGGTAGATGTAGGTAAGATTTTCGTAAATAAATAAATAAATGTTTGTATTCAAAAGATTGATTACTCTATAAATGACATACAATTGACCAATTACTAAGCCTAATGATACCTAAGGTGATACTAATTTAGTGTTTCTTTAATTATTGTTATTACCAAGGCTTTAATACCGACATTCCAAAAGGTAAATCTATTTCATGAAAAACTCATTTTAAAAGGATTAATTTTCTTGCTTGAGTATAGTACTTTTATTTCACGAGACGACGCGCGGTTTACTTGTGGTCACCAAAAGTACAAACACGCTGCGAATGTGTGCGTGAAGACGAGTAGCGTCAACACATAGCACACACGCGCACACACACACACACACACACGTCGAACTTCGCCATTGTCTCTGACAGTGACAGTAACGAGATCTCCTGCCCTTACAGACACATTTAAAGCGTGTTTGTACACTTGGGCACATGTACAGTTCGCGTCAAATAACTTTGCCGCTCTGAAGTATACTACAAATGACTGCGCAGTAGTCAATTTGCCTTATATAACAGTAGGGCGCATTCCAGTACACATGCGCAACCTAACTTCAGAGCGGCAAACTTATTTGACGCGAACTGTAGGGCCGGCCGGCGCCCACTGGCGGCACGGCACGCCAACGATTTTAATGCGACGAATATAAATTATAAGTTATATGTATGACATTAGAATTGAAATTTCAATGATGCTGCCTTAGGAGGTCGCGGCGTGCGTAAGGATACCGTGGCTTCGCTGCCGTTGAAATTGCAATTTTATTGTTATACTGTTATATTTCTATTCGTCGCCTAAAAATCTCTTGCCGTGCCGTGCCGCCATTGGGCGCAGGTCCTAAACTATTATTTTCTTGTACATCCTGAAACATGTAAGTAACTATGGATCAGTACTTACATTATTGTATCAGATTTTTTTGTATTTATTTGTTTTTTTTACTGTCTACATCTACAACTCTAAAGAGTCTTTAAAGAGTCCATTTTAGTCACTTTTTTCATAACAAACAAATGGGTTTCGGATTTACAGCCCTTCTAAATTTTTTTTTGCAATTTATTCGTGTGATTTGGTCAACTGTTCTACGCATGATATTATAGTAGATGAACAGATACATAGTTCAAATAGTCAGAATACAGTACATACATGCATAATAGTAATACATACTAAAATAATATACATACAGCCATTAGAAAAGTCGTATATAACGCTCTTACTCGTAATAACGCCATTTGCTTCTGTATCATAAAATTAAAAACAGATACTTATTATTATTTGTATTAAGCTTAGGGTAATATATATTGCGTTTTTTAGGCTAGGTACAGACTGGATCACAATCGAAGACAACTGTTTTACTAGCTATTTCTAGCTTTACTGCTTTCGATTCCGAGCAACAATTTTTATCTTTTAGACATAACTTCACCAATCGATACGTAATAGAACCTTAAATTCTCTGAAAGGTACACAGAGGTGTAGTATACCCACATTTTAAGTCCCATATTATACAGAGTCAAATTAAATTACCTAGCGAAACTCAGCAGACGACAAGACAAAATAAAAAAACGGAGGTTTTTTGTCTCTTTTTTTCTGTCTTTTGCCTCTGGTGGTTTTGTTCCTTGAAGTATGAGTTGAGAAATTCAGTGACTACACCACCTGCGGTTGATGACCCCAAAAAACTCATTCAATTAATTTATTTTTTGTTTGATCATGCTTAGATATCGATTCCCATCACATCTGCGTAGTTTCCCAAGCTAATTCAAATTGACCCTATGGAGTGGAAGTAAAGACAGCTTTGGTGTTCATCAGTCTGGTCTGTACCCAGCTTTACAATTTGTAAGTTCAACTTTACTTTGTGCACCCTTTACTTAAGCAACCCCATATTAAAAAATATGCATCATAATACATATAATTATATTTTTTACTATTTTTATGTTAATTTTCCCAAAATTTGTGCAATAATAATTTTATTTTTAACATGATCTGAAGGTACTTACCGGGTAATGGAGGTCCAGCTGCTTCTTGCCTTAATTCTACTTCTAGTAGTTTTAGTTGACAGTACTTGTGCTGCATTAGTTTCATTATCTTTTTAATGTAGCCCACATAATCTGGAATGTAATAAATACAGTCATTGTTTAAACATGCTGACGAGGAGTTCGTGGCTAAGTAATAAGTCGATCCATCAGGTTAAGCTACGCTTGCCGGGGTCATGGGGTACCAATTCGAACAAATTATAATTAGTCTTGAAAAAAGATCATAGATGGCAGCATAGGTAACAATTATGAAAGTAACAGTCACTAAAAAGCGATAAACGGAAGATTTTGACTGAAGTAAGATTAGTAAAAATCAAAACTTCCTTGTTTAATGCTGGTTTATCTATTGTAACTCATAAATCTCGTATTTTCAACAAAAAAAGCTAAAACCTTTTTGTTTAGGGCTCTTTGCAATAGATGGCGTTTTACATCACTGTACCACATTTAAGCTGTAGCCAGACAATAGCCCGACTTAGGGAGGTCGTATTTCTTTGTATGGGATTGGGTATCTGTACGTAGTATTATATTATCTGTGCCGGGGTTGGTCCGTGGATAGGTGACCATCTTTACAGACCGAGATTCCTCCGTGTCTCGGAAAGCATGTTAAGCCGTTGGTCCTGGCTGTCATTCGTGGATCTTTGACAGTCGTTAATAATAATAATAATAACCCCACCGCCGTATCTCTACGTTGACGTCGTGGTCGGGCTTGCGCGCTCCGAACTCTAGGTATGTTCCGGTAGAGTTTACTTTGCCGGAACGGGTCTAGAATGAGGAGCCAGACCAAGAGAGATACAGAAACCCGCAGGGCAGCATGTGGCGAGCTGTTGGGCAGTAGCGACCCCACGGACCCTATCTCCCGGGAGAAATCTTGTTCCTCACCTCTGGCTTGCCTTTATTGGCCGGCTGGAGTGAACACTGACGAGGAACAGAGCTCCCACCTCATTCTTGCCTTAATTGGCCGGCTTGAGTGGAGATTCGCAAGAGCAAACGTGCTCGGAGGAAGGAAGTATTTCAGTAAGTGCTCGTAGGGATCTTGACCATCTTCCGGGCTCTGGGATTGTTCTGAAAGCCATGGAATACCACTCCTCCTCAAGCACCTCAGGACATGTTGCCCCCTTGTCGCTACGTCACTTTGTGCTAGCGACAGTTTTCGGGGGCCCATTATTGAGTGTGCAAGTCACCCCCTGCCATTTTATCCGTGTATATCATAACATTGATCAGGCAGGGGACATAGACCTTCCATAGTTCTTGGTAAGCAATCCACTATAG
Source organism: Conistra vaccinii (assembly GCA_948150665.1). Taxonomy (NCBI): domain Eukaryota; kingdom Metazoa; phylum Arthropoda; class Insecta; order Lepidoptera; family Noctuidae; genus Conistra; species Conistra vaccinii. Next base: position 8,148,809 of record OX411318.1, on the reverse strand, counting down.
CCACCCAAACCCATAGCCCAATATATTTTGTTTCCATTTTCTGCAATAGTCCTACACCAACCGGGGGTTGTCCTTGGGTGCACTTCCATAGTGCATACAGGGATAGTCGTCGGTTCGTGCCTCATTCCATTTAAAATTGTCTAAGGGGCCTCTGCGAGTTGGCTTCGGCCCCTCGTACGCCTTCTAAATGACCGGGACCCCACGGTCCCGAGATATGTAAACACATATATATAAATAATAATAATAATTGTAGTACTAGTAGTAGTACTCCTAGACACGGCACGCATAGTGAGGAGGTTCCTCTCTCTAGAGCCCTGACCACCGGCAGCTTGGACCCTGTTCCTGATGCCGATGGGCGACTATTTTTTATATTTTTAAATGTTTTTTATATCTTTTTTTAAGAAATATTTAAAAATGTAATTTAAATATGTATTAAAATGAAATAAAAGAAATAATAATTGCTTTATTTTCAGGCAACTAAGGCCCATAGACACAATACACAAATAATCTTACAAAATAATAAATTAATACATACAATTAAAAACATTACAAAATCTTTATTTACGTTGGGTCGGCGACGTATTGAGCTGAGTCGTGGTGTCATGTAGCCTTCCGCGAAAACGCCGGTACACGACACCGGTCGGCCAAAATTCCTCCTTCATAAAAGTCTCCAGATGGTGAGTCGGAACCCGCACCACAAAAGATTTGAAATTAATCTTATGGCGCGAGTCCAACCTTTCGACTCTCAAGGTGAACTTTGACTTCATCCTGATGTACTCCACGACCTCCTCTACCTTCGTGGAGTGATGTAAACGTGACACGTACAGCTGCGTCGATGGAATAGCGGGACGCAGCAACATGTCGGAACCAGTCAATGCGGTACCGCACTGATTGCGACAAACAGGCTTATTCTTCTTCTTCTTCTCCACGCGAATGAAGCCTTCTTCATCAGTCTGTCCTTGGCTTGTTACCGGCGGCAACGAGCTTCGAACTGTTTCGGAGGGCTTTTGGGCACCCGTCGTATTATTAGGTTGCCGCTGATGATTTGCGGGAGCTTTAACAACGGCAGCCGAATAAGCACGTCCCGGTGTTGACGTGCTAATATTGGTCGGCGCCCCAACGATGGGGGACGCGGGGAGGGCGGGGCGCGGTTGTGCATTGCTTGCAGTGACGGCGGCCAGCGACGAGGCAAAATTTGCTGACTCGAGACTCAGCTGCGATGCATTGAATGCGCCGTGACGTGTGTTGGCGCTGGTAGCTGGCTTGTGTGACCTACATACCGTATTGCGTAAATCTGCTACCTCAATACGTAGATCACTGATGGTGGATTGCGATGCTTCCAACTTCAACTGCATCTCGACCAGGCTTGATCTTAGGATGGTGATGTCCCGTAGCAGCCTGGTGACGTCAACGTGGTCGAATGTGACGGGGGGCAGCTTGCGAAAATCCTTCGCCACGAAAGTCGGCACGTCGTCCGGGTCGGTCTCCTTTAACACTTTTATGATGTCTTGGAGACTCCTCTCTCCCTTTTCATCCCTCCTGCGGGACGGCATTCGGTCGGCCATAAGTAGCGACTCATACAGCAGTGTTTTCGGTCTGCGTATCTCCTCTTCATTGAAGTTGGATTTACAGATCTGGATCACACTAACCTCGTCCATGACATCCAGCTGGTACTGAAGGAATGCCAGGACCTCGTTCGCCACAAGTTCTTTAGAACGCATGGTGACAGCGGCACTTGCCGCGCTCGGCGCAAAATAATAATTTCCGCTTACAGAGCAAGCGCGTCCGATTGCAACGGCGGATCGCACTGCCTGTTAAGCGTCGTCAGAAGCCCGAAAGTCTGACAACCAGTCTTACCAAGGGGTATCGTATTACCCAGTTACTGAGTTGTGGAGGTCAGATAGGCAGTCGCTCCATGTAAAATACTGGTATACAGCTGCATCCAGTTAGAAGCCGAAGCCAACATAGTTGGGAAGAGGCTAGGCAGATTGATTGTTTAAACACGTTTTTTTTTTTTTTTTTGTGTGTGATATCACCCAATCACTTCTCCCGCTCTGGGCGGCGCGGAAGGGCGTGTCAGACTCTTACTGACTAGAACCCACCGGTGTTCCTTCCCTTGCCTAACCAGGGGCCACGGTTTCCGCTTAGGACTATCCGCAACCCCGCTGACATTATTATGGCAAAGAACAGGCATAAGCTCTTGCCAATGGACTACACTTTTATTATGTTGCTTTGTAAGTAATGAGTAATGAAGGAGAGGTATGGCAATTATAAAGCCCTGAAATCTGAAAAAAGTCATATGACAGTTTGACATGTTTCCACACAAAAGCTGTATACCGCAATATTTATTCCTCAGTAAAAAGATGACTATGTATTGAAAATCAGCCCTTTATGTAACATTTAAAACACAACCTCAACCTTTCAATAAACATAATTTAATTATAATAGTGTTCAATTGGGAAAGATACAAAGACAACAATATACTTTTTCCGTTACAATTGAGTGGGGTCCCTGAAAAGCAAAAACTCTAAGTTCACCTACGATAATATCTATTTACCTTTAGGAAAATCTTGTGGACTGACAAGTTCTCGGAAGAAACCCTGTGCTTCATACGGCCTTTCATTGGGAGTCATGTTGGGTTTGAACCAGAACCGCAACGCACGCGCTTCTCTAGTGTGGGTCCCTGTTGCGCCAGACACCAGATATACGTAGAATTCTAACTGGGCATGGCAAGGCTCCGTCACTCCATTCTCTGAAACATGAATACGTAATTAATTATTACCAAATAGTGCTAACAACTAGTGCTTACGAGTTGTAGGTCGTGGGTTCGAACCCAAGCAGGCGCTTTACTTTGTGTAAATAATTTCATCACCACTGCTCTCAAAACGGTGAAGGAAAACATCGTGAGGAAACCGGCATGTCTTAGAACCAAAAAATTCGAAGACATGTGACATCTACCAACCCGCACTGGGCCCGCGTGGTAGATTACAGCCCACTCCCTCTCACAGAGAGGAGGCCTGTGTCCCAGCAGTGGGAACATTAATAGGCTGATGATGATGATGATGAGTGCTAACAATGATGATGAAGTCACTGTGCAATCATTAGGTCATGCTAAAGACAACTTATTAAAATAAAAGTAGCTTTTGCCCGAGGCTAGTCTGTGTGGATTAACTCACAGGAACATACTACCAGGATAAGAAGTACCCTATGTCTTACCCTCGTGAAAAACGGTTTAAGTAAAATAAAATCGAATCATCTGAATGGACTGGCCTGAATTCACATCCATCAAGATTACTTCAGTAATGAACGCTTAAGAAGTAATTAGTATATCTTCAGCAGCAGTGGCGTAAGTACTAAAGTTCAAAGTGTTGCAATGAACTGATCATTTTCGGGCCCAGAGATGCACCGGCGTAGAGCCCCCGTTTGCAAGAGGATGTTTTTCTGTAATCTTTCTTAAATGTCGTTGATAAAGATGAATCCCAAAAACAGCATAGTGAATTACTAAAATAAGATATGGGAGACACTTAACTATTTGGCACATGTGCCCCTCCCAGAAATAAATCCCTTGAATTGCTTGATTCGCCCTTGTTATCGGCCACGGTTCGCGTTGATTTGGCAAAACGTATGAAAACTTCCTGTGCCTACCAGCGCTTGTCGGCGACGAGAAGCGCTGGCATATCAGCGCTTGTTACCAACGTTTACAAGTAAGTACATGAATAGGCCCTTCCCGAGGTCATGGTTTATCCGTGTGCCAAATTTCATCCAAATCCAATTAACCGTTAAGGCAGGAAAAGGTAACAGACAGACCGACAGATTTACGCATTATAGACTTATAGTATAGTATGGATGCGTATTTCATATGGCAATAGGCTAAATAAAGGATAAGTTAGCAGGGGTGATGATAATATAATGATTGTTGATAATGGCTAAAAATATATTTGTGATGAAAGAAAGAATAAAAGTGCAAAATAGAAATACAGATTGACATAGAGCTCCTATAAGAGTAAAGCTCTGGGCCACACTTCGGCGAATCCCGCGCGGGATGCGGGACACGACTCCGCGCGACGATGTTTTAATGATTCTGAAGCCACGCGACTTCACGCGAATCGCGACTATTCGCGCACGTTTGAACACCTCTCCGTAAAACAACACATTCGGCGCGAAAGAATTTCGTCCCGCATCCCGCGCGGGATTCGCTTCAGCTTAGCCAGAGCGTTATGCTCCACAATCCCTCTATAGCAAACATACTTAAAGTCCATTATTTAAGAGTGTATTTGTTTTGCAACACAAATTATTAACCAGTAGCATGAATTTTCTTATCTCTAGTAGCATAGCATTGTTACAATAAAGCACAATGCTCATTGTCTTGCTTAAGGAGTTGATCAATTTAATTAATGATAATTTTTAATTGCAGTTGAGGAATAGGCTTCATTCTCTGATTGTATTACTCATACACTTACAATTTATGTCAGTTTATGGTGCAGGCTACTATGAATTTAATAAGCTTACATATAAGGTTGATTATACTTTGCCAAGCCATACGCACAAAACTTAAATTGTGTTTTACTGTGCTTTTGGTTGGCATTGTTATTGATGTAACCATTTTAGAAGCATACCCCGCAACCCAACTGCATAACACACTTTCTTTCACCTGCCTTCCTTCCTTTGAAGGGCATTCCTAATCCATTGCTTCATAAATTAGAAAAATTTGTATGCTTAACAAATTCAAATTTATTTATTTAGTTTAAACAAAGTTCTTAAATATACAAGTATGAATTTCTCACTAACAGAAGACGTCCCAAGCTAGGCACAACCTATATATTATATAAAAACTAGCTGACCCTTGCCCACTTCGTTGGGCGGTAAACATTTTATAGCTTTCAACACTCACAAATAATGTGGCTTTCTTTTGGTAAAATAATGTTTAAAATAGGTTCAGAAGATCCAGAGATTACCCCCTACAACCTCAGAAACTTTAGCTCTTTATAATATTAGTATAGGTATAAAAATAGCGCAATGAATGTTGTTGAAGCTGTTGAAAGACAGTGCTTATTGTTAGTGTGTCATGCAATTACCCCGATGATTCAAAGAATAAAATTTAAAAAAAATATAACTGCATACCGAGAATATGAATCAAAGATACCAGAGAAATAAATTTAGAAAATGATGCTAAAAATATGACACAAGAAAATCAGCAGGAAATATTGTTTTAACTTAAATATTGTGGTTACTGTATAAGGATAAAATAGGTATTTTTATTTCGTTATTATACAGGAAACAGCAAGGTCAACATACTGATAACCTTTTAACTGGAAGCTGGCGAGATAATGTTTAACTGATATGTATGCTTTTTTTATAATACAGGACTTTGCGAAAATGGGACAAAGTACTGCTAATGAGACCATTGGGATAGTAAATTATCCAACCCTCTTTAAAATGAAAAGTAATAAAAATTAAATAATACTAGCCTTTGCCTGCGGCTTCGCCCGCGTTTAGGTCACAAATTTATTAATTAGTCAACTCAATAGGAATATACTACCGGGATAGAAAGTATCCTATGTCCTTACCCAGGTCATGGTCTCCCCGTCTGCTAAATTTAAATTAAATCCATTCAGCGCTTAAAGCGTAGAAAGGTGACAGACAGACAGAGTGCTTACGTACCCTATACAAAATGAGTTTGTTAGGTACGCTTTCACACTAACATGGCTGAACGATTTGGATGAAATTTGACAGATAGGTAGCCTGGAACCCGGAAAAGGACATAGGCTACTTTTCATCTTGAGTTGCAGGCAACAGCTAGTTTATAATATTAATATAGATGCGAGTGTGGATGCCTTGTTATTTTAGTTTTTTGCTAATTCTTTCATCAGTCAATGTTTGGGTGTCTAGCAAATTATACAGATTACAATGCAGCTGTGTTATGAATTTCAATTATTTAGCTATTGACATACAATAAGATGGCAGAAGGATATATGAAGCAACAATCTAAGTACAGTCCCAAAAGATTGTCCAAAGCGTTAACTTAAGGGCATACCATAGTTTTTTTCTTTATTGATTATAATCCCTGTGTGGTCTCCACCAGCAACATGGATCTTATCACTGGCCTCTGGTTCCACTGCTTTCCTCTCAATCACAAGGGTTGTCGAATTAGCAGTCTTGCATTTTGGTGTCATCACCACTTTTTCCTCTACTTCCGCCATTTTTTTAAAAACTCCTTCAAAAAAAATTATGAATACAACAACCGTACAACACTGGTAAGGATTAGATCAGCACTACCAAATTACGAACTATGACTCATTCTTTCCTCCCTTTTTATGTCTTTCTTATTCTATAAGAAAATCTTATACCAAAAGCTCCCTTTCGATATAGGACGTAGCTTGGAAAAGAATCGTGATAGTTCTAAATACGTTGTTACTTTGTTAGATCGAACTTTCACAAGGTAATCATGTTTATATACCAAGGGAGGAGGTGGGTCAGTAAATGCTGTGTGACATTGAAATTATAATAAACCTTCACCTGTTGATGTTCTTTTTCAATTTCTTTACTTAAAAATATTTAGTTAAATAACTAAATATCCAATGATTACAGCAAAATATTTCACTATACATGTATAGAGTATGATCAAGCTCAATAAATCTCACAATAATATTTTTGTTCAAAATACTTCAAATCGTGTAAATCCCAGACCTCCACCACAGATAGTGTAGAAATATTTTTGACAGTGACACTTGTATGTACGAAATTCAGAAAGAACCTAGTTATGGAACCACAGCCCTTACAGATTTTGCGTATATAAGCACTTTTGCTCAGCACGATCTGTGTGGTCGCTGAGCTTGCATATTTGACAGATAATGATTGTTTAGTTTAAGTTTTAGTTAGTTAGACTTACTTCGTGACTTACATCCGAATCTGTAGCACGTCTCAATATAGAGTAATTAATTAATTCATTTTTTTATTTTTAAAAAGTCCTTTAAGGCGCTCCCAATCCTGACTGGCGCAGCCGGTAGGATCACTGAGGAAGCTGTCCCGCGTTAAGTGATTTTTCGCGATAAGACTTTTCCCGATTTTCACAACGGTACGCGTGGTGCGGCGAGGTGATCCAACGAACCAAACAAATATCGTCGGTGACGAGGAGTGCTGGGAGGCGAGCTGATGATGGGCGTGGCAGGCTGGTGAGTACGACTTTTCACCTCCTTTATATCCGTGTCCATATCCTTTCGTTAAACTTGGAATTGGAAGTTTTCCATTTTGACTGTTGATGGTTTTCTTAAATAATTAAGTAGTAAGTGTAAAGTAAGAATACTTAACATATAACTGTTTTGTATCATAAGTTTTTATCCCACTTTAAACATTATTACTATAAAAATATTGAGTTCAGAAACACTTAATAACTAGTAGTAATTATTGTAATAAGTTGTATTGGTAGAGTTCATAGAGTTAGTTATTACATAAGTACCAGAATGTCGGAAATAAAACTTATTCCAAATGAATTATACAAAATTCTACCCAGTTTTGATGGTAATAAACGCCATTTGAATTTATTCTTACGCAAATGCGAGTATATTATTGATAAGCTTAAGTCATCGGAATTGCAACAGGAATATTTAATGCATGCTGTGACTAGCCGCTTAACGGGTGAAGCAGCCGCGCTTATCAGCGAGCGTGCAGACATAATATCGTGGGCGGAATTCAAGGAATTGTTAGAGTTACACTTTGGCGATCCGCGAAGTGAAGAATGCTTGGCTATTGAATTAGAATGTTTAAAGATTAAAAATAATGAGAGTCACAGTGATTTTTGTGCACGAATTCAAACCATAATACTAAACCGCAGCCCAGCGGCACAATTGCACCACAACCAATATTTAAATTTGGTTTACCCCCACAACCACTAGGTTTCAGACCGATGCCAATGATGCAACAAAATCAGCCATTTAAATATAATATTGGTGCAACACCTAAATTTAATTTCGGTATTCCACCTAATAGGCCAATTAGCATGCCAGGGCACAACCAAGGTCAATTCGGTATGAGTAAACAAAATTTGGTGCCACCGCAGTTTGGATACCGACCTAATTTTGGTTATAGACCCCCTTTTTATCAACAAAGGATGCCAATGCTTCCGCATCAGTTTGGTAGCAATAACCGTTTTCCGATTCCTCAACAAAACACACAAAACAAACCTCAACCAGACATTACCGATGCTACTATGAGAACTGCTCCGCAAAGAGCACCTCAGCATGGTTTCCCTGTAAACGAATTAGAACTCTACCCATCTTATGATGACTATTTTACTTACCCTGCGGAATACGAATATTGTTATGATTTATCCGAATATTTCCCTAGTGAAGAAAATGAGTTTCCAGTAGACTCAGTATCTGAAAACCCTACTCAAGTTATGGATAGAAACGAACAGATTAAAAATAAAGATAATACTACTGAACCAGAAAACGTCAAAAATTTTTACATGCGAGCCTCCAGCACACACCTGAAAGAATAATATTAAATCATAATACTGTAAAATTAAAATTACCACATATTTACATACCGGAAATAGACGGAAAATTCATGATCGACACTGGTAGTACTCGTTCATTTATACACCCTAGAATAGCGACTACCTATTTTCCTAACGACATATCATACGAACCATTTGAAGTAGTAAGTACGCACGCCTCGAGCAAACATAATCAGGTATTGAAAATTCCTTTGTTTCCTGTATTTCAGAGTAAAGATCACCATAAGTTCTACGTATACAATGTCGGTTCATTATACGACGGGCTGATAGGAAATGATCTTTTAAAACAGTTAGAAGCCGTAATAGATTTAAAGAAACATGTACTACTAACGAAGTCAGCTAAAATACCTATATGCATAGATACGGATATTAATGTTATACATGTTGTATTACTTCCACCGAGATCAGAAACTAGAGCAAAATTACCAACCAATTTATTAAATGGGGTAGGAATATTAAATTACACAGAATTCGGTGAAGGAGTACGAATGCCTACTGCTCTTGTGAAATGTGTAAATGGTTTTGCAACAACCATCATACAAAACACTCTTGATAAACAAATAGAATTATGTGTCATCAAACCGTTCATAGTATCTAATTTCGAGGAAAACAAATGCCATGTAAATTCCATAGATGACAAAAATATTGAGACTGACCAATTATTACTTGACAATCTAACTAAATTACGACTAGACCATATGAATGATGAAGAACAAGCATCCATACGACAATTATGTGAAGAATATAAGGATATATTCTATTGTGAGCAAATACCTTTAAGCTTCACTAATCAGGTAAAACATTGCATTAGGACAAAAAATGAAGATCCGATTTATACCAAAGCATATAGACAAGCCCCTGCTCAAGCAGCAGAAATTAATAAACAAGTTGAAAAACTTTTGAAAGATAACGTGATCCAAGAATCCTTTTCCCCTTGGAGCTCACCAGTCCATCTCGTCCCCAAAAAACCAGATGCTTCTGGTGAAGTCAAATACAGAATGGTAATCGACTATAGGAGACTTAACGACATTACAGTTGACGACAAATACCCCCTTCCTAACATTACTGACCTTTTTGACAAACTGGGCAAAAGCATCTATTTTACAACCCTCGATTTAGCGAGTGGGTACCACCAAATTGAATTGAATAACGATGATATACCAAAAACTGCATTTAGCACACAAAACGGACATTATGAGTTCTTGAGAATGCCGTTTGGACTTAAAACAGCTCCGGCAACCTTTCAACGAGCCATGGACAACATTATGAGAGGTCTCCAAGGAATACATTGCCTCATTTATTTAGATGACGTCATCATCTACTCTTCTAGCCTTCAAGACCACCTACAGAAACTTAGAGCCGTCTTTGAAAGACTACGACAGACTAACTTAAAAATACAACTAGACAAATCTGATTTTTTACGAAAGGAAGTTTTATACCTAGGTCATACGATAACAAGAGACGGACTAAAACCAAACAATGATAAAATTGTAGCTGTTATAAATTATCCTCTTCCTAGAACAACAACAGAAATAAAAAGTTTCCTTGGGCTGGTCGGATACTATAGAAAATTCATTAAAGATTTCGCTAAAATCACCCATCCCTTAACGTCTTGCCTTAAGAAACGAAACAAAATTATCATAGACCAAAACTACATAGATGCCTTTGAAAAATGCAAAGAAGTACTGACTAATACTCCTCTGCTACAATACCCTGACTCGACTAAACCCTACATTTTGACAACTGACGCCTCTAACGTGGCACTCGGTGCTGTCCTATCTCAAGGACCTATCGGAGCAGACAGACCAGTCGCATATGCTAGTCGAACCCTTAGCGACACTGAAATGCGTTATAGCACAATAGAACGAGAGCTCTTAGCTATTATTTGGGCCGTGAAACACTTTAGACCCTACTTGTACGGACATAAATTCCAAATTTTTACAGATCACAGACCTCTTGCTTGGCTTTATTCCCTGAAAGAACCCAATAGTAAATTGACTCGTTGGCGCCTCCGCCTTCAAGAATATGACTTCACAATTATTTATAAAAATGGCAAACAAAATAGTAATGCAGATGCATTGTCACGCATAAAACTTAACGCTATAGATTCCGAAGATGACACATCAATGAATGTTAATGTAGATGAATCTGAAATACAAAAAGTAATAAAACAATTAAAGGAACTTGAAAAGTTTACAACTAAAGCTGAAATAGAAAATGAATCAGAAATAGTAACCATTTCAGATTCTGACTCTGACGTGACTACACCTGCAGACCTTTTTCAAGATAACTTCCCTATTCGTTCCATAACCAGTAGCAGTAAAACAGATACAGTAGCCTCCAACATAGAACCAGAATCATTAGGGATCCCAATCTTAAGAGAAGCAATCGACACCAAACCGAACCAAATATTAGTGTTTACCTGGTTTCAAAATAAAATACAAGTTCAAAATTTATCTAGAAAGAATCAAAAAGTTTTAGAAGTATTTCTTCCATTAGATAATGAAGAATTAATTAAACAATTTTTAAAAGAATATGTCATACCCAAGCGTAAATATTTTATTTACTTTGAGAATGACATACATAGACGGCTATTTACTAAAGTTATTATAGAAATTTTTAAGAAAGATTCAGTAGAGTTCTTTGAGTGTACAGATAGAGTCATATATATAGAAGATGAAAAAGAACAAAAGTCTGTTATACTAAAACATCACGAAGGAAAAACGTGCCATAGGGGAATTAAAGAAACTGTGGTTAGAATTCGCAGAAACTATTATTGGGAAAACATGCAAGATACGGTAGCAGCAATTATAAATATGTGTGAGCCTTGCAAACTAATGAAATATGATAGAAAGCCCATAAAACCAATGTTACAATTAACACAAACACAGGATGCCCCTTTCCAAGAAATATTCATTGACTTATTTAATATAGAAAGTAAATATTACCTAACACTGGTAGATGCATTCAGCAAATTAGGACAGGCTATTGAAATTTCAAGTAGGCAAACGACAGAAGTAGCACGAGCCTTATTAAAGTATTTTTCAATATACGGTGTTCCCAGGAAAATATCCTGTGACCCTGGCACTGAATTTAACAATGAACTTATGCGCGAACTTTTGTCTATGTATAAAATAGAAATTCACATAACAACGCCAAACAATCCTAACTCCACTGGTATCGTAGAGCGATTTCACTCCACCATAATAGAGATATATAGGCTTGCAAAATATGAACGTAAATGTACGGACGCCGCTTCCGTCATGACCTATTCCATAATGGCATACAATCATACAATACACTCCACTACTGGATTAACCCCTTTTGAAGTAGCATTTGGACACACCGACTCCAATAAAATATTTGATGTAGACTTAGAAAGGGCATATACACAGCAGTTAGTTAAAGACCATGCAAAACGAACAAAATATCTGTATAAGTACCTAGCCGAAAAGATTCTTAACACTAAACAAAAAGCCAGAGAGAAGAAAGGTGGTGAAATTGAGTTAAGCTTACAAGAGGAAGATAATATATTTGTAAAGGACATTAACATTAGGAAAAGTAAAGATAAACCTAGATATCATAAAGCAAAAGTAACAGGAAAAACAAATAGGAACGTAGTACCAGTACAGATAGGTAAAAGACAAACTAAAGTGCCTCTAAAGAACGTTAAACGTCCTTCACAGGTTGTGGCTGATCATCGTGATCTTGAAACTGACGGTCAAGACCCAAGGCCTTCAACTTCAAGAGATTAAAAATAACCCAGGCATATTACCTGTTAAACAAGGACAGGCGGTTATAGAGAAAGATAAGTGGACCATAGTTAAGATATTAGATTTTAAGGAGATAGATTATGATTTAGCGTTAAATATTAATAGATATAAAGAATTTAGTAATATAGTCGACATTCATAAGCCCTACGCAGATGAGTTCCAAAATATGAAATTACAGGTAGAATACTTACGCAATTCGACAGTCAGAAAATTCAGGCAGCTTATTCCATCAAAACGTTTCAAACGCGGCCTCATTAATCCTCTTGGCTCAATGATTAAAATACTTACCGGTAATCTAGACCACGAAGACGCGATTAAGTACGATGCTCAAATTTCACAGCTAAAAATTGGTGAAACACACGTAAATAAGAAAATAACCATAATTTCAGAAATGCTTGACTCTATTATTAACAAATCTGCATCTGTACAGGACAATATTCTAATTATGGATGAACGCATGAAACGCATAGAAAGAATAGTAAAAAATATTGGTACTAAAGAAAATAACTCTATTTACTCTGTATATGTCTTAAGTATGTTTGATATGTTTATAAGTAATTTTAGGTCAATTTATATTGTTTTAAATGAGATTGAAACTGCATTATCATTTACAAAAGTGTCTGTTGTACATCAAGCCCTTGTTGAGCCATCTGAACTCTTAGCACTGTTAAGCAATATTTCTGAAACTGAAAGCCTAATATACCCTGTTACAGAGAAAACGTTATTAATGTTAGAAAGAACAATGTCTACTAAAGCTTATGTAAAAGAAAACCAAATAACATTCATTATGGAAATCCCATTAATAGATAAAAATAATTATAATTATTTCAAAATATATTCACTACCAATTTTCAATGGAAACGTAACTACCACCATTATCCCTAAATATCCGTTCCTTATGGTGAAAGGTCCTACATACTTACCGCTAGCCAACCCATGTGAAGAGATGGCAGCTAACCAGTTCCTGTGCAAGGAAAACGATGTTGTATTGTATCCTGAAAGTACGTGTATAGAACAATTAATGAATTTTGCTTCAAACCTCAGTTTATGTAAACCCCTTGCAGTTAACCTGGAAAATCTAAAAGTACAGCCTATTGACTTCTTCAACTGGATTATTTACACAAGGAATGAGATAATGCTTACCGAAACATGTGCCGGTGATGTTATCAGGAAACCGATCAAGGGCACATATTTATTGGAAGTTGACGAAAACTGCAGTGTCTATCTGAAAGACATTAAATTACACAAAATGCAACATTATTCAGGGAAAATACAATATCGAGTAACTCCAATCGCGGTTCTACCCAAATTAAAGGAAACATCTATTAATTGGAACAAAACAGTTAATCTAAACAACTTGGACTTTGACGATTTAAAACACCTATCCTACACATTAAAAAGTGAAATAGTGGAAAGTGATAGTGCAGTGAAAACAAATAGTGTTAGTTTAGCAACTGTATTACTCTATGTAATTTTAGTTATAGTATGTCTTAGTATAGTACTTTGGAGGAAATTGTCCTGTATGCGGAATCATCGGAATCCAAATATTACCGATAATTTCGCACTTGGTGAGGGAGGAGTTATGGAACCACAGCCCTTACAGATTTTGCGTATATAAGCACTTTTGCTCAGCACGATCTGTGTGGTCGCTGAGCTTGCATATTTGACAGATAATGATTGTTTAGTTTAAGTTTTAGTTAGTTAGACTTACTTCGTGACTTACATCCGAATCTGTAGCACGTCTCAATATAGAGTAATTAATTAATTCATTTTTTTTATTTTTAAAAAGTCCTTTAAGGCGCTCCCAATCCTGACTACCTCCTGTATTTTTTTTTAGATAATCAATAATCGCCTAAACTTTTTAGGAGTGAGATTGACATACACACGCAGGTGATTTCAAAATCTTGGTGATTTCAAAATGTCAAAATCTATGTGCGGACGTCAGATTTTGACCCAGCTAGTCGACGCACCACCACCGGCACCATTATATCTATAAGTTGTATTTTTAATGGTCTATCTTTTTTACGTCTAGCGTATTTCGCTGTGTCCGATGAGCCAGGTTGTGAAGCCTAGCCACCAACGTTTCGTCGCCTATAAGCCTTTTAGCTATGCGTTCCACCGAGTCAAGTGCAGCAAGTTGGTATTTTGCTGAGCCATCCCACAAGCATTGGCGGATACAGGGGGGGGGGGCATGGGGGCCATGGCCCCCCCCAAACGACCGAGGAATTGTATACTTTCGATTTAATTCAGGTGCACTTACTTTTACACAGCATAGGTACTCATAGGTAGTACCTATGCTGTGTAAAAGTAAGTGCATATTCTTTAGAAAGGTGTATCAGGGCCGTAGGCAGGGGGGCCCACCAACCCCGCCTAGGGTACTCTAATACATATACGTAATTGTAATCTATTTCGCAAAGGCGTACTTTATAATCTACAAAAGCAGTAAGAGTACGCTAAATATTGGTATTTTTATCGACTATGACTTTGTTTTGATTGACTTCAGTATTCTCTGAGAGAGTCTAACCGTCTAACGTATTCCAGGCGGGGTGCTAAAATTTTCGATTTCTGCATGAATTTGATAAGTCGATCAATTCGTGTATTCCCGTTCGTTACTTATATTTCTGTATGAATGGTCAAAGATAAGTATACTTTAAAATCTACAAAAGCGGTAAGAGTACGATCGACTATGACTTTGTTTTGAATGACTTCCGGCAACTTCAGCATTGTCTGAGAGAATCTAATCTATTCCAGGCGGGGTGCTAAAATTTTCGAGCTCGCTTCGCTCGCTCCTGCATCCTACATTCTCTTAATTATCTAAATTTTCTACATAAATCTGATAAGTCGATACATTTACTTCTATTTCTGTATGAATGGTCAAAGACAAAGAAATCCTAACATATTCGAAGCGGCATGCAAAAAATTTCGAGCTCGCTCCGCTCGCTCTTGCATACTACATTATATTCTCCTAAAGTGACCTTCCCTATTTTGGTCTTTAAAACTCTTGGGTTGAATTTAAAAAAATGCAGAAAACATCTTTTTTGTTTTTGAGATTTAACCCTAGCTCCGAACCTTATCAGAATGGCCCCCCCCAAAATGAAATCCTGGATCCGCCCCTGCCACAAGTGACTGCAATACTCCATACAGGACCGAGTCTGTGCTTTGTATAAACTTAAAAGCTGTTCAGATGTGAAGTATCGCCTCACCTTATTTAGGATGCCTAGCTTCTTGGCTGCAGTCTGTGCTTTTGACTCGATGGTTGAACCGAAGTTGAGATCGGACCTCAACTCCATGCCCAAAAGCTCTAGGCGGTCGGTAACTGGGGGTCTACTCCCTAAGCACGAAGTCCGTCATTTCGGGCTTAGTTACGGGCGTTTCCTACTCCCTAACACCTACGGACATACGATTAGTTGGAAGCCCGACCTAAGAATGAATGACGATACGATTTGACAGTTGTCCCTACTCCCGATGTGTTTTTGCCCGTCCGAAAAGTTGAATTTGACACTTGTTTTGACGGAGATATATGTCAGTTGATACGACATCACAATAGTTGTCGTGCTGTCGACGAAAGCATTTTTTTTTTAAATAATACAAACGATGGCTGCTTTTTTAATGCTGGAATTGCTCGAAAAAACTCTAAGGAAGAGCGGGCGGCGGCGACGCCGGTTATAGTTCCGCCGAAACTTTCGGTTGGCGGGTATTTCCGACGTTGAGTTCGTTGGGAACTATAGGCTCACACGAGAACATTTTTGAGGACTTGTGTGAGGATATAATACCCCTTTTGGCTTTGTTTACTTTACTTTCGACATATACTGTGGAACGGTGCTTTGGTGTGTGGAAACAAAGCTTTCAATGCCTTTTACATGGCACAACCTATGACCATTACATTTACATGCAAACTAGAAAATGTGAAAACAACCATAGTAGCAGTGCTTCACAACATTGCAGTTCACCATGGAGACATGCAGTTAGAGGGTACCCAGTAATATCAATGAATATCATACAAGAGAAGCAACTCAAGAAGTTGCAAGGGAAATGCAAATGCTATTTTTCAAACTTTTATAAGAAGATATTTTAGCGAGTAGTTCATTAATAAAAAAACATGTCTATTCTAGCAGTTTAATTTATTTTATAATACTCTAATTTGACTTTTAGAACTTGTTCTTAGAACAAACATATATCTAGTTTGTTTGCCCTCTGTGCCTCATGTAATTCTTTTCTGCAGGCTGTTTCAGTTTCTGCTATTTGTAGTGTAGCGCCATCCTTACTAGTCCTACTAACCTGAAATACAAAATTAATGTAATATTTTTTTTGCAAATTATAGTTATACCAAATTAATTAAATCTGTAGAGGCATAAGAATAACTAAGTAATATTATGAGTTTTGTATAGGCAAACAAAATTCTTGACATGCCTTCTTATGAACTTTGTAACGTAAAAGTAAATTGGATAGGTAGGTCTAATTCGTAAATCATGCCGGGCCGCCACCTTCTTCGCGTTGGTGTTTCCGTCCGTATTTAGATTTTCCATTTAAGAAGACCCTCTCCTGACCAATTCTTTCAAAACAATGTAAGGAACAGAAGCAAAAGCAAGCATGTAACTATGAGAAATAGAGAATGTTTACAAAACAACATTTATTCTTGCTGTAACAGTACAAACCTTATCCTCCTCCAACCAAGTTGCACTTAGTATTGATTCCATTTGTTTATTTAGTACATGTAGGTAATTATCAAAAGTTTTCATCGCTTCAATATCAAATTCCCCCTGGTACAGATGGACCTCGGAAAGTAGGAGATAACTGAAACTGGCTCTTTTTAGCAGAGAAAAGACACGCCTGTGTTTTCAGAACATTGAATTTGACCAGATTGTCATCACCCCACTGGGAAACAAAAGGATTCAGAGACAATCATCTTCAGGCAGGCGGTTGGGAGTGAGCTTAGACAAATAGGACATTTTACTCTATACGAGAAAAAACCTAAAAATATATATTGAGATAGCTTAGGAAAAAATCAGTCGGAAAACGTTTTTAGTTTTTTAATGTAGGTATGTTCACCGATATCTCCGTCCGATTTTGATTTTTTTTTTGTTTGTGATGCTACGGCTACACCGGTACGTTATCGCGAACTTTACTTCGTCCGCACTCTGCTGCTCAGCGAGACGTCGAGTGGTGTGCGAGGGAGAGCGCGCGAAGTAAAGTTCGCGATAACGCGACAGTGTAGCCCCAGGGTAAGGGTTAGCTCCCGAGGTGGTCCCATTTAAATTTTATTAACTTTGCTTGGATAGTATTTGAGTATTACACATTTTTCCCAATTAGTTTATATTGATGATATGACTGACGGTAACTTACTCTCGTCACTGTTATTTGCATAGCAGGAAGCGGTATTCGAATTTTTGTGGGGTAGGTATGTACCACAAGTAAAAAGTGACAAATATAAACTTTTTACAAAAAAATAAAAACCGACTTCCAAAAAAAACACTACAAAGTGAAAAATTACTTTATTCGGAAGTCGGTAGCAAAAAACAAAAATTCGAAACCAAAGACACCGACTTCCTTAAGGTGGAACTAGTCGCGGGCTCGAACTCAATGGTGGGCATGGCCAAAAACCACGCTGTCTCACCTGGCATCGTGTCCGACAGAGATAGTAGGGTGAAGTACCCAATTATCAGCACTTTAAGAGTTAGTCCTAACTTAAGCCTATTTATTATTGTGAAAAATGGTTCTTTACCCGTTAAGGCGAATTTTCTAGTTCTAATATTTAATAAGGAAGACGATATTAAAAGAAAAACATGGTTAACCTCTATCCAAGATTTTTTAGACAAGTAAAAATAAAAAATGTCCCTCTCACCATTTACTGGCACCATCGCCCCCAATTAATAGCATTGAGCGAGCCATTTATCAGCACAATACTATCACTGTCAGGAATTGCTTGAAAAAAAGATTTTCATTCTTAAAATCTGTTTTTTAATCTTTTTTTTATATAGTTAGTAGGTAGGTACCCTGTAATACAAAACAATCACTTATAATCCAATAATACTTTTATAAAATTGACAAAGTTTAACATTAATAAAGTTATCTTAGATAGGAATTTAAATAATTTGTTCAGACTTTGACAATCTCACTAGAAAGTGTTTTACTTAATATAATATGATAGCCGACTAATACCATAAACTATGTAGGTATCTACAACCATTCAGAAACATAAAATTGCACATAAGAAAGTGTACCAGTCAATCAATCTTCCTAGCCTTTTTCCCAACTGTCTTGGGGTCGACTTCCAGTCTAACCGGATGCAGCTGAATACCAGTATTTTACATATTACCAGTATTTTATATTTTATTATATTACAGTATTTTTGTAAGAAAGTGTACCAGTAAGTAAATAAAATAAAAAAAAGAATAGGCTCTTGTTATCACATCTTCTAATCCTCTGTAAGGATCTTCTCTAGTTCTAGTAAAGAGTAAGTCTTCTTTCTTTTATTGTTTATTATTTTTTCCAACGTGTCTATTTGGTTGTTATATCTTTGACCAATTTGCGACGTTCTGGGTACGTTTGGTAATTTTTTTTCCTTTTTTTTCTTATTTTCTTCCTTTGGCTTCATGGTAGGTAGATAAGTAGTTCTGAAAAAAGAAAAGAGATGATGAAATTCTAGGAAAACCAATTTATCAGCATGCTTCTAATCCAATTATCAGCACCATGCTGACAAATGGTAAATGCAGTTTCAGCACCATGCTAAGATTTGGATTTTGATAGTATAAACTACTTTTACAAAACAAAATTAATTCTATGCATAAAATAAACACAATTTACATTAAAAAGTATGAAATTAGTATTTACGTACTTTTTTCCATTTATCAGCACCAGTGCTGATAATTTGGAATTTACAAAATATTCGATCCATTTATCAGCACCACGTATTTTACCAATTTATCACCATAATCTAAAATTCTACTCTTCAGATTATCCTCACAAACTATCTCAAATATCAGAGAAATCGGTAGTTTCAATATAAAATATCTAAAAGATCTAATATATCATAAAATGTAAACACGTGAACTTACCGGTGATCACAAGAAACAGGCAAAAACCAAAGAAACCGCAGGACACAAATGTTTGTTTACACAATTTCCGGAATTTTGAAGTCTCAAAGTATTTTGCTGCCAATAGTAGGATTCCAAAAACATAAATTTATTTATTTATTAGTGTGGTAACCCAAATTAGTAAGTGAAAACCTTAGAATTTGACAATTTATTCGGAGTGATGATAATTTGGTGCAGTGCTAGCGTTTGGGTTATTCACCCTATCAGTGATGAGCAGTTAGAAGCTGGTCTTCATGGACAACGTATAGTTCGCACGCACAGAAACACCGTACCGACCAATTTTAGTAAAACGAGCGCGTCAAAAATTACGAAAAGGCGTTTGGAAAAAAGGTTTTTCTGAAAAAACCACTGCATAAATCAATTATATATAAAATTTATTGAAATCTTCGATAATTTTTCTGTGTCGGTACGGATTTTGTTTTCGAGATTTCACACTTCTTGTATTACTTATTTACGCCCAAAGTTGCGTTAAAATTAGCAAGAAAAACTAATCTTTGTTGGCTTATAACTTTTTAATGGTTTTTTATTTCACTATTCTGCTTCCGTACAGACAAAATTAATAATGACACCTAACGATATAACGATATCATGTTAAACTTTGAATGTACGATGTCAAATAGTGGAGTAAAACCCCTCCGAAGTTTGTATGGAAAAAATATCAAATTGTTTCACCAAGTTATTTTTCACTTTGTAGTGTTTTTTTTGGCAGTTTGTTTTTATTTTTTTGTAAAAAGCTTTTTATAAGCAAAGGGGTTTGAAGATTTTGGCCCTAAAATCAGCCACCATTTTGATTTTTTTTCAAAATCGAGGTGCACAATAAATGTCATATATTTGGATAGGGACACTTATACAAACATAAAAGTTCATGTAACATAACATCATAAAGCGTCACGTTTCTGAGATATTCAAAGATAAAAGTAAGAATTTTTATAACGAATTTATTTAATTATGTTGTAATTACTTCATGTTGATTAAGTTATTTATACTTACATGAATTAATTGACAACCATAAAGCAAAAACAAGGTTTTTTAATCATATTCGGTATAAATAATATCATCCAAGAAGGCAGCGGGAGGTTGAATAGGATTTTCTTGGTGTCGCGCCCATGCCATGCACCATATAATACATATACCATATAACACACGTCCTCATTTGGCGGGGGTATACATATATTTTTGTCTCTTTCGCTCTTAATTAACTAAAATATTACCTATACATGACGCAATTATGTTTTCATAGTTCAATATACTTACCTGAAGGGAAAAAAACAAAAAAAGTCCTTGTTTCCGGGTTCAGTTTTCGACTTATATTTCGGTGAATAACTCCGAAACGTGACGCTTTAGGATATTATGTTATATGACATTTTTTGTTTGTATAAGTGTCCTCTATCTAAATATATAACTTTCGATTATCACCGCGATTCTGAAAAAAAATCAAAATGGCGGCCTCACGTTAGGGCCACCCTCCATACAAAAATCTTCAAACCCCTTCTTCGAAGAAACCGTCCTTCGAAGAGTTACACGCGGTAGAGGTAGTACACATACATTCATTCAAATCAAGCAATGGATATCTAGAATGCGTCAATTTTGTTTTGTTTATCTTGGCCACGTTGAAGTGTGTGGTTGACATTGACATGAGTCAATCTACAGTATTCACAGACAGACTACAATAAAATTATAATAGAGTGCTCTGTGCAATCTACCCACAGCTCTCCTCTTCTTTAATCTGTAGACTGTAGTTCACAGAAGTAAGAAGCGTATATCTATGGTAAGAAGTTTTACATGCTCTGTGGTTCACAGGTGAACACAGGTGAAGGGCTTGCGTGATGGACTGAATTCAATGCTTTTATTTACTTTGATTCATATTTTGTAAGAAGTGGAATAAACATTTAGTGATATTTTTATTAGATAAGGACTAACAAAATGCAGCTCAAAGTGTGTTTTATAGTTTTACTTTTCTCATTGATAAAATCAAGCAGCGAAACTTTGCAAAGTGTAAGCGACGATGATCTCCTTGAATTAATTAGAGAGAAAGAAAAGCTTATTGTCTTATTTAGTAAGTACTTTTTCAGATTATAGAAATTCGTAGGTGGAATGGCCACTACTAGTTGAATGGCCACTAGTCTGTCGAACTTTGTAAAGTTCTCCTAGCCGGTATTTTTATGAAACACTAGCTTTTGGCCGCGGCTTCGACCGCGTGGAGGTCCGAAATGATCCTACAGGAACGTACTACCGGGATATAAAGTTATCCTATGTCCTAAACCAGGTCATGTCCATCCATGTGCCAAATTTTATCCAAATCCGTTCCGCCGTTTTAGCGTGAAAGCGTAACAAACAAAAAAACTCACTTTCGCATTTATAATATTAGTTAAAGATTGTTTTGTAGGTAATTATGTAATTAATATATTATTAAGCTTTCCTTTGTTAGTCTGTACCATTACCTACCTATTAACTGAGTGCACCTGTAGTGACATCATAGTACTAGAAACATGACCATGATGCCTGTATTTACTCACATATGACTCGAGCATTACTTAAAAACCTAGTCTCAACCAATAAAAGAGTTTTAAGTAATGCCAACGTTTTGCGTGACATCTAACTAATATTATAAATGTGAAAGTGAGTATTTTTGTTTTGTTATGCTTTCATGCCAAAACGACTGAACGAATTTGGGTGAAATTTGGCACATGGGTAGACCATGCCCTGGGTTAGGACATACAACATAGGAAACTTTTTATCCCACGGGATAGACACTTAAAAAACTGTGGGGTGCAGCTAGTTCTGTTTTATGGGCCTGGGTAAATAATATTTACTCCATTTCAAAAAGATTGGCAGACTAAAGAGTAACATTTCCAGGCCCTCCTGGCCTGGAAATGCATTTAGCATGTTTTAAATTTTATATCTACTTAACTTTTTTCACGTGTGGATCAAGATTGAATCCATTACTTAAACCATGAATTAATTTTCCAGGCAAACCAAACTGTGATAAATGTGATGAGTTTGAAACTCACATAGAGAGCCTACAGGATGATTTTAAGAAGCATATGAATGCTGTGAGTGTCAAGATAGTAAACAGTCACTTGAGCAGGCTGTATAACCCAGCCAAGGATCCTGCGCTTGTGTTCTTTAGACATGGCGTCCCTTTACTGTTTAGTGGTAAGAGACTACATTTTGTTGGTGTTTTTTGGGTCTCACTTGAGTGTCAGCTGCAATACTTATTGTAAATTACTACAGAACTTTTCTAGATCTTGCTTACCACAAATTTAAGAAAATACTGGGTGATTTCCTCATATAACAAATCTCTGAAAGTCTAAACCTTCAGAGGAACATATACTGTCTTCCTGATATCATGGTTGTATCATTACTAATTTAGGCTGTGCTTTGTTCATCCATCAGTTACATACCAGTTTTGTATCCATAGATTATTCATGGTTTTTTAGGGGAACCTGATGAAAATGAAATATACGGGTTCTTTGAGAAGAACCAGGCTCCAGCGGTCAAAGAGCTCACAGATAAAATATTTGAACATATCACTCAGGCAGCCACAGGTGCCACCACTGGTGATTGGTTTGTCATGTTGTAAGTATGTACTTATATCATTGTTCTACCATGCCCATAAATTATTTATTGCCAAATCCTACGACAGTGAATAAAAACCCCTTAATGTTAAAATCATGCATAGTGACTTCTGAAAAATTGGGCCTAATAAACTTTGACGCCCATTCCTGCATTATGTGTGTGTGTTACGAAAATGGGTTATTCTGTTTATCAATCCCAAAAAATCTGCCCTGGGGTGGATACTCGGTATGTCCGATCCACCCTAAGCCTATAAATTCTGTTTATCCAACTACACCTAGGGTGGATTCTCGGACATACGTTACCAAGTATCCACCTTAGAGTGGATCTTTTGGGGTGGATAAACGGAATAACCCGCGAAAATGACCTGTATTTAAATCTATAAATTATTTTATTTATTTACTGTGCTAGTTAAATTATGCATCAGAAAAAATAACAGGTCCAATCAGAAGCCTGGATCTGATACATTTTCTAAATTCAAACAATGCAATTTCCAGCTATGGAGCTTCCTGTGTGGATTGTCAGAGGCTACACGCAGTGTGGGAGAGTGTGGGGGCCACATTAAAGGGCCGTATCAACGTCGCGCGGATGGATTCAAACCAAGCAGGATTGAACACAGCCAAGAGATTCAAAGTCAACAAACTGCCAAGTTTCCTCTTGTAAGTATTAAGTTTTACTTTTATTGCTCTTGAATTCCTGATAAACGCATGTAAAGAAAGAAAGAAAATACATTTATTTAGCACAGACAAGGCACACAAATTCTTATACAGCAGATAAAAAACCACAAATAAAAATTGTAAAGTGCATTGTCAGAAATTAGCAGGAAAGTGTGCCTCGCGGTTGCACCAAAAAGGCCTAGTTCAGCTAAAATGCCAGATAACTAATGCCTGACGTTAGTTTTAGATAGTTCAAATTATATTGCTTTCCTACCCTACAAAAGGTAATGCATTATCAGACGATTCTGTGTGTGTAATGCAACAACAGCATATTTGTTCATGGGGTGATAATAAGCGAGTAGTTAGTATTCAATTTACAGCTATTTACACTACATTGAGCATACATCTGGCATTGAATATTTAAATAGGTGTTAAATTATACAAACATGTACAGTACGACACAAGTTAGATGTAGCATCGGCAAAATTCGTAAAACCGATCACCATCCGAACTGAGTGCGCCTTCAAAATCACCAATCTTTATTACTGCTTTAGGTGAAAATGATCTTTCGAAAACACAATAACTCGTAAAGTCTTATAGCCAAATACATTCGTGAAATTGAAATGAATGAATGAAAATTTTCAAATCTATGCTACATCTAAGTTGTGTCGTACTGTACCAACTGACTCTTTATTATCCGTTTTTATAATATTTATCGTAAGTGTATTTATTAATGTATTAAGTGTAATGAAATATTAATGATAAAATTTAATTTTCTTTCAGTTTCCGCCTTGGAAAGGTATACCGGTTTGATTTGCCCAAGAAAGATGTTAAATCTTTTGTTACTTTTGCTCAGGACTGGTATAAGAATTCCAAAGGAGAACCGGTGCCATTGCTGGCGTCGCCATTGTGAGTTGATCATGAACCAAATTTTATTTTAGAAATAGATCTTGTATTTAAGAATATTGCAATATATGATTTTGTTACAGCGATGAACTAGTGGACTGGTGTGTCCAAATGATCAAAATAAGTGTTGCATTTGGACTAGACATTCTTGCACAACATCCTTGGATTTGGCAAATAGGAGTTGCAGGATTTGGCTTAGTGGCTATAACTGCCATCATAGCTCTTCTCAAGGCAGGAAGATCACGGCCTTCCAAAGACCCCAAAAAAGATAAGAAGAGTAAATAAACTTCTATGTTTTGTTACTTAAAAACCTATTTTTATGCATTTATCTTTTATTTATTTTATACTTACTTTAAATAAAATTTTGCATTTACTTACTTAATTTCTGTTGTGAATACTTGTGAATTAGAAACTTAGTGATATTGAATCATTTAAAACAAAATTGTTGCTTAGATATTTGTAGATTGATAAATCAGTAATATTGCAGATAATTTTATTTATTATGTGTATAATAGAATAAAAGAAATAATAAATATGTGAAGGTCATGATTATAAGAGTTTTTCATTTACAGTAGGGACCTATTTGCTTATAATTGCATACAAATTACTAAATCTATCTAGAATTCTTGATGTATCCGTAATTTGATGTTGAAATAAACTTTGGTCTCCAATCAATTAAAACCAATGTTACACTGTTTAAAGTTCACAAAAATCCCTACATAGGGGTTATTCCCGCTCGGTAACACCCTTTCGTCAACACTGTTGACAATCGGGAAAAAAAAGTTTCGTTCGTTCACAGTGTTGACGAACGCTACTTATTATTTCCCGTTCGTTAACACCTTTCGTTCCTGTCGTCAACACTGTTGACGATCGGGAAAAAAAAGTTTCGTTCGTTCGCAGTGTCCATGAATGCTGGTTTTTATTTTTAAAATATGGAAATAAAAATAAAACATGTCATGTAACCATTTTACACTTTGATAAGTAATAAAATTGTGACACTGATTTAACATAATCAAATATAGTTGAGAAAGTGACTAATGAAAACTAAGTACACTATTATGTATCACAGATAATCATCTAATTTACACTAATTAAATAACGAAACTATAACCATATATCTTATTTTTTTATATTAAGTACCTAAAATTAAAATATACCTAATTAAAAACAGTAAAAATAAAATATTTCAGATAATCAAGTAAATAAAGAATTTTGTATCACAGATAATCAACTATTTTACAATAATAATTAAAGCGTTGTAAATACCTAAGTTTTAATTAAAATAAATATGTAATAATAACTATTATTATAATATGTAATAATAACTACTATTAAAATTAAAATAAATATATAATAATAATTATATTATTACATATTTATTTAGTAGTTAGTTTTTATATTTAGTAGGTAATTAGTTTAATAGTAGTTATTATTACATATTATAATAATAGTTATTATTACATATTTATTTTAATTAAAACTTAGGTATTTACAACGCTTTAATTATTATTGTAAAATAGTTGATTATCTGTGATACAAAATTCTTTATTTACTTGATTATCTGAAATATTTTATTTTTACTGTTTTTAATTAGGTATATTTTAATTTTAGGTACTTAATAAAAAAATAAGGTTTATGGTTATAGTTTCGTTATTTAATTAGTGTAAATTAGATGATTATCTGTGATACATAATAGTGTACTTAGTTTTCATTAGTCACTTTCTCAACTATATTTGATTATGTTAAATCAGTGTCACAATTTTATTACTTATCAAAGTGTAAAATGGTTATTATGCACATGATAAGGCCATTTTTTTTTTCTAGTTAATTGTGTTTTAAAAGATCTAACATAATCCATTAAAACATTTTAAAAATCCATGACATGTTTTATTTTTATTTCCATATTTTAAAAATAAAAACCAGCATTCATGGACACTGCGAACGAACGAAACTTTTTTTTCCCGATCGTCAACAGTGTTGACGACAGGAACGAAAGGTGTTAACGAAAGGGAAATAATAAGTAGCGTTCGTCAACACTGTGAACGAACGAAACTTTTTTTTCCCGATCGTCAACAGTGTTGACGAAAGGGTGTTACCGAGCGGGAATAACCCCTACATAGCACCATCATAGTGCAGAGAGAAAAATATAGGTCATGAAAATAAAAATCTTTCAGAGTCTAATGCTTTTTTTATTTCTGTGCATTTTTCTTAATAAATAAATAAATAGCAAAAGCCACATACAACACTCATGTTACATTATAAATTAATTATTGCATTAAGTAATATTTAAAATCCACCCAACACTAAATATAGCAACATTTGATTTCTAGTAAACTACCTAAGGTACCTATATATTCTAGTAAATTTTATCGATTTCCAATTCTAACCAAAAACAATTCTAATTTTTGTCATATTATTTTTAATTGTTTCTAATTAAAGAACAAGTCAAATACCTATGTACCTTCATACCTACATTGCTTAGAATAATAACGCGTTATTATTCTAAGCTACATTGAAAATGTGCGCTTTTATAATTTCTACCGTGGCGTTATTGTCGTGGACGGCATCTCGATAACACAGGGTACTTATTAAAATGTATGGAAACATGCAGGCGCTTTTAAAATTCCGTCAACGGCAACGTTAAGCCTCGCTCAGACTAGCGCGACAAGACAGCGCCGCGACGCGACGCGACTCTGACAATACAATTTCAAAGAAACCTTCACGGTATAACAATAACCGATGTCGCGTCGCGCCAGTATGCACGAAGCATTATCATGTGCATGTATTTCGATACATTTTATGGACGTGGGTCGGCATCCACGATTATTCGTCACGTTAAAAATGATAAAAGCGCACAATAGGTGTTTTTTTAACCTATTGATCGCTCCAGTCGGATTAATTCGACAAATGTTTTCGTGCCTGTGCCGCCTCGGTCGTATTAATGCGACTGAGAACCTATGTTCGTTTTTTGTTTTATTTTATTGCACCACCCGATAAGCTGGGCGCTGGGAGCACGGCAATTGATATAAGTAACACCAAGCGGTCAATAGGTTAACTATTAACTAGCCTATGAACATATAAAAATGTGATACTATCCAATAAAATTCGAAAGGTCTTACCTGTAGGTACCTACCACTATCTATGCAAATAAGCAGTGCAGGAAGTATCATACAAGCAACTAGAAGAAAATTAATAAGGTATTTCAAGACTAAAAGTGACAAGGAGGATGCTGTCTATTGTCTAATAATATCAAATATTTGTTTGTTACTTCTCAGTAGTTCAAATATGTAAATGAGTATAAAATAATAAAGTACCTAACTGTAAAATTGCATTGATAAACATAACTTATGTACTCAATACTTAATATTAATAAACTTACTACAAATAAAAAAAAGTAACTAACATATTCCTACATAATATTACATATTGCACAATTATTTATTTTTTAAATATTTATGTCAATGTGTATTAGTTAACAGAGAGATCATAAAGTATAATATGTTAATCTTAATTAATGGTCCACAAAATATATATTATCTAGTCTACCATTCTTACAAAAATAATTAACGTGAGAAAGTAAAAATTGTACATTAGTTAGTGTCATTCCGAAATAAAATATAAATAGGTACACATCCATCCTACATAACACTGGGATGTTGGCTTCAAAAGTAAAAAATCTTTGTTATACATATTTATTACAGTAATCGGTTGCTATTGCAAAACAATAATTCCATAAGTTTTCCTATTAAAATATTATGTAAGCCTGTTTAAAAACTTTATGCAAATTATTCATAAGGCGAGTAAGTATCACACTTTTATTATCACTCAGTCTTCTGTGCTGAGCTTAATAAAGGTTAATATTTTGTGTAATATCTTTAACTAAATATTGTGAATTATACTAGCATTGGTTATACCATTATACATTGTCAACTTCAACATTTATTCTAAAAACTGACGCGGGGTCTGCCAGTTCAATACGCACAACATTTTCAAATTTCCTAAAAATTTCAGAAAACTCCATCATATTGGCTGGTTTCGATTCTATCCACATTTTATCAAACTCATAAAATAAATAGCAATAAAATTTATGAAATAAATTAACATTCGGCAAATATTGTTTTGAATTAAACATGTAAGTTTTGGCAGAACCATCTTTTAGCAAATAATAAGCCATTGATGTGATATTGATACCTACTATAGCGAAGGTGTAACCATATTTAGGATGCAGTGAATGACTTAAAACATGGCTCGAAACTTGTGGATACTCCATAGCAAAATATAATAGATTTTCTAATCCAAGGAGGCCCATCCCACGAAAATCTGTTTTAGGATCATCCCCCTGAAAATGAATACAAACAAAAGTATTAATACTACATTTTTATGATTAAATTCTGTGTAATTACTAGCAGTTATATTTACTAGACGGATTATGGTACAATTCCGTACCCAACCGCAGGCGGCAACAGCAGGCGACGTGTCGCCGCGACACGAATTGTTTCTACATATTTCTATGAAACCGATCAAAGCTTACCTGGAATCCTATATATTGCCATTGCTTCGTGACACGCGCCTCAAGAGGTGCATGAGGCACCAATAGAGACCACAATTTCAGTAACTTATCCTCATGTTCATTACTATTGCTATCAAACTGAGTCTGTCGCAGATGTTCCACTTGGTCTATCAAACATCTATAGCTCCAAATCTGTTCTAAGCATCGTCGAAAAGATCCTACAAAGGATCCATGTAGCTTGGGGTTTATTTTCTTTACCCTTAGTATGATTCCAATTGATGGGTCCAAGTACTCACGAAAATTACGAGGAACGAATCTCCTTTCGTAAACCACGCTGTCCAAAAACGATACGACTTCTTTCACATCTCGTGTACGAGAGAGCATCAATGATTTCTCCACATTACACGTTCTTTCTGCCCCGGCTTTGTCACCGTAACAGATTCTTTGGAGTTCACACAGTTTCGTCGTTTTTCTGAGAAACCATTTGATGAAAGGTCGCAGATACCACTGAAGCACTGACCAAAGGTTAAACATAATCATTTCTTTAAAACTTTAATAATAACACGACACTGCTGCATTTATTTGCTAATTTAAAATATTTTTTCGATCGTTTCGGTTTAACATTGGTTGTCATGACCACAATTTTTTTTTTATGTTTCGTGTTAGTGATGTACCTTCTCGTTTCGAACAATCCTCCTGTCAAATGTTGACTTTTACGGTTAATAATCCAAACTCTTACCTAATCTGTTATTAAATAAATAAATAATCATATTAATCATGATCTAATAGTTGAAATAATCCAAACTCGTATCTAATCTGATATTAAATAAATAAATAATCATGATTTAATATGTTTTTTTTTATATGTTGATAAAATACGACGTTCGACGTTTTGACGTTCAAAAGTGCCTTCAAAGGCCTATTTGAAATAAATGCTTTGACTTTGAATAATCAACCCACAATGAATTAAATCTTGTTATATAAAACAAGAATACTGACTCTAATTTTAATTTATATCCCTTTTTGAAAATGATAGCCACTGAAATAATATGACAAACTAATTTATTGATTTCATCTTTACAATCATTACATCCATTTAGTCGATTTTAATTTTATTTTGACCTGGTTTGTAAAACATAAATCCAACACTAGTTTTGGTGCTGCCAGTTTTAATATGAATATACCGGAAGTGTAACCAAGTGTAACGGATACGGATGTCCGGCTGATAAGACAATTAGACATCAAACTTGATATAAATTATTTGTATAGTCATTCTGATCACCTAACTTTCTCCCAACATAGGTATTGTACATCTAGGTTGAATAAATGATTTTAATATATTATTCATAAAATTTACCTAGGAACTATTACACCTTCTACCTAACCACGCAAATATTTCCTGGAATATTTAGGTAAATAAATAAAACTTATAAGTCGAATTTGTGTTTTTATTTGATGAAAATTGTAATTCATAAAATTTACATTAAAACTTATTTACAATGCCATACAACACGAACGGGCGGTCAGCTCGCTGACATCTTATTATTATTTGGCATGTGACGATGCACAGCATCTGTGAGAGGGCGTTGTATACTTCCCGTTAGTTGTCAGCCAATCACAGCTCACGTGACGTCATATCCTCGACCAATCAGCGCCGAGTTCCGGTAGTCACGTGGTCCCAGGTGGCGTGTTCGCAAATGGCGGACCTTTACCTCACCACATAGCGTCGTTACTTCCCGACTAAGTAACATCGAATTTAGAGTTTTTAGCTACTTTTAAATATTTTGAATCTTTTAAAAGTTCAAAGTGATATAAAATTAATATTTAAAATTAGTGAAAATCAAATAAATAGTGCAATTGTGAATAATTGTGATTCGGATCAAGAAGTGCAGGTAGGCAACGGCTTGGTGTTTACATCGAGCCGGCTACCACGAAGCGATTCGAGCTCTTCGCAATCCGATGTTTAGCTGAGCAGATGCTAGCTTACTAAGGTAAAACGGCGGAAATACAGGTGAGTCATCAGACATTTAAAATCTTGTTAATCAAGTGGCTGTGCTCACTAACTTTTTAATGTGTGGCTGCATCTGGTTCGACTCCGAATAATCCTGTATCAGCACATATGCCTGAACCAGTTCCAGGTCCTAGCTACGCGATACGTTTAGACTATAATTTGAACCGCCCGCCGGCGGCTATCCACAATATATCGAGTGTAATGCCGCGGTTAAATTTAAACGTTCGTTAGTACCTTGCTTAAGGACCCAAGGCGCCTCACTCCAAATCGGATGAAAAAATGTGGGGTGATTCGTCATGGAAGGAGGGGCGCTACGCGGACTGGTTGAAGATGGTAGCAGCTAGGACTGTAATGCTTTAATTACTAGAGTTACTCAAAGCTTACAGAATTTCATTCGCTTTCTGCCTATAGAATTTTCGATAAAATTTTGGAATCATTTATACCCTCTTCAAAATTAACGATATAATAGTGACCAAGTCATGCAGCTAGTTTGCGGAAAACGAGCTGAATACATTGTAAATCGCGTGATGGTCTGCGCAAGATCCCTCCGAGCTAATTGCTTAGTTGATTTGAAATTCGATAAAAATTTCGGAATTAGTTTTACTCATCAAAATTCCACAAAATTTGGGAGTGAATCATAAAGCTAGTTTGCGGAAAACGAGCTGAATATTGTAAATCACCGGGAGCGTATCCTGAGCGAAATTACGAATGAAAACCTTCGTGACGGTCTGCGTAAGATCCCTCCGAGTTCTAATTGCTGATTTTAATTCGATAAAATTTCGGAATTATTTCTACTCTCATCAAAATTCCACAAAATTTGAGAGTGAATTTAAAAGCTAGTTTGCAGAAAACGAGCTGAATACATTGTAAATCGCCGGGAGCGCATCTTGAGCGAAATTGCTATTAAGAACCTTAGTGACGGTCTGCGTAAGATCTCTCGTGTTCTAGTTGATGGAAATTAATTGCACCAGTTCTATGGAGGCTGTCTCCGAGCGTATCGGAGACAGTGGCAGACGCTGTGGGCTCCGTAGGCCCTTCTCGGAATAATCACGGGAATGCGTCTGCCAGTTACCTCCGAACCATTGATTCATCTCTGAGTCGATTCAAGACCGCAATTGCGTACTTACTTCAAAATAGACAATTTTGAGAGTAACCATAAAGTGATGTGCTCTTTCATCAAAAAGATAACGATCGAAAGTTCAGAAAAGGCACCCAAGCAAGACGAGATATTATGACAATTGACTCGCGGGTGGGGCGAAAGAACAGCCACGCCAGTTCTACGGAGGCTGTGTCCGAGCGTATCGGAGACAGTGGCAGACGCTGTGGGCTCCGTAGGCCCTTCTCGGAATAATCACGGGAATGCGTCTGCCATTTACCTTCGAACCACTGATTCATCTATCAGTACGAGCTCTGAGTTGATTCAAGACCGCACAATCGCTAGAGATGGCGATCCAGGTAGAACAGCAGATGACCAGCCTGCCGTTTGGTTTATCAAGCGCGCCGAATGATTTCGCAGGGTTATCAACTAGGTGGCCCAAAATCTACAATCAAAAGGAATGCGATTTATGGCCTGCTTATAAGATTCCCTTGATAGCATGCGAATCGAGAACTCTTCTTCGCTTTTAGGCGGTTTTGTTTTTAAACGTTCTAGAGACGTTATAGTGGACCAGTACATTACAAGAAATCTGTCACCGAACCCTCTCAAATGATAGAATTTGTCGGGTTCATTGGAACTGGCCGCCACACCAGTTATAAGGAGGTTGTTTCCGAGCGTATCGGCGACAGTGGCAGACGCTATGGGCTCCGTAGGCCCTTCTCAGTATGAAAACAGGAATGCGTCTGCCATTTACCTCCAAACCACCAATGATTCAAATAACTGAAGACCCAGTCAATTCTATCGGTCTCGCGAAGAGCGTTATTCGCAGGGGAAAACTTTATTTGAAAGAGGCTCAGATTATATTAAGCACTCTAAACTTGGTCGTTCTAATAGGTCGTCTTCATTATCGCCAACTCCGACCGGTAGCAACATTACAAACGGTCGCCAAGGATCTGAAATGGTGGGTCTCAACCTTAGGAAAGCCTATAACTCGGATCAACGTGCCCCGGGGGTGATTCACCATTTCATGACCTCGGATACTGCAGATTGCGGGTGGGGAGCACAGTTAGATGATCTTTCGGTTTCAGGAAAGTGGAAGTAGACCAGAGGCGATGGCACTGCTATCGAAAGGAAATGTTTGCCATTGTAGCAACAGTTAACATTTCCGTTCTCGCCTTCGCGGTCGCCATGCTTGCCTGCAATCGTACAATCGCCCAGTTGTTTCCTTTGTTCGAAAATAAGGCGGAACATGACCAGCGTTACTCCATATGACTTATTGAACCTTCTAGACAAAGACCGTATTTCCATTACTGTGGAATAAAATTCCAGGTAGATTTAACGACATCACAGACAGGTTGTCCCGTGGAAAGCCGGCGGCTGTGTGGCACCTACTAAGACCAGCTCCAAGGAATGTTTTTCGCAAATATAGAGTTCCGTAGGTAGACCTCTGGCACCAGGGATCCCAGGGTGGTGAGGAAGTATGTAACCAAAGATTGTTCAGACTCATCAGCATATTTTTGCAACGCCTTTAGTCGTCAGTGGCTATTTCAGATGGCGTGGGTGTTCCCGGGACTAAGCTTCCCCCTCGAGTTCTTCAATATCTGAATTCAGCTCAAGACGTTTTCTATATAGCCCCTGCAATGTGAAGGAGAGCATATTGGTTACTGGAACTTTGACGTCAACGTCTCTGTAGACCCATGAGAATCGACAACCTAGCTCTCGAGTTCTAGTAGATCGGAGCACGGGCCTTCCACCTACTCAAGTTCAAGACATGGAGCTCTATGCTTGGAAGATAGCGGGTGGGGTGAAGTAATTTGTAATTGGTCAGAATCTGAAAGGTCCCTGTTCCGATCTATTATAGTTGGACGGAGTCCACACTAAGTACAAACCGGCATGGTCTCGGTCGGTCAAATGGTGTAAAGAAAACAATTACGACTTCAATTGTCCCAATAACATTGGTTTGACAAGATTTTTAGCGTTCATTATAATTAAAGAGAGATTAGGCTTATAATACCATATTATTGCAAAAATTTGTGTTTCTAACTTTTGAATTTCCGTCCTGTAACGAAAATTTTAATTCAGACTTCTTAGTACAACATATTCTTAAACCTATCTCTCTCCAATCTCTTAGAGTAGAGAACCCCCTATTGGGGACCCGAGTGAACTGATTACCTGAATGCAGACAAATCCTTCTAATAACATTAATTTGTTCAAACCGTCACGTCGATCGGCTTGTCTTTTTGTTGCTAGCGTCAGGAGCACGAGTTCTAGACCTTATTTCTACACAGGATTTCAGCAATTACTTCTATATATCGAGTGTTTGGGTCAAAGAAGGCTGCGTACAGGCAATCAGGCTAAAACTATCTTGTCATGTAAAATATATGTCCAGTTAATGAATTATGGCAAGTTTGGAAATTAGGAAGACTAGGATACTCGTTGTTTGTCCAATTCGAGGTTCCACGCAAAGTGTATCACGGACTGTGATAGGTACTGAAATATCCAGGCATCTTATCAGTTGTGGAAACTTGTAATTGGCCATCTTTAACACATTGTACTAGTTATTCCAATGTATTAGATGTAAGTTTTCCTAAAAGTAACAAAATAAAATAAATCTCTGCATCTCCTGGAAGTATGCGCTAAGCAGAAGCTTCTTTGAATTGGTACGAATAATTTTCAATCGAAGATAACCTCTCTCGCGGTAATTGGCGCAGTCCGAATACTTTTACAAAACATTATTGTAAACTGATTATTATAGGTAAAGAGCTGTCACTTAAATCTCTCGAAGAATTTTAAAACTGGTATAAGATAAAATCGATGGTATCTTGATCGTTGTTAATCTGATTATTCTTATTTTCCAGATTATTACGTAACCATATACCTAGGTATTAAATGATATAAAATATTAATATTTTCTAGATACCTACATTGGATGGTACCTATAGCTCGAAGTACATATCCTAATTTGTATAATGAATACATGTTGGTTTATATAGTTCTATTTTTCAGTAAATATTATCATATCCTCACATAGCGTCATCGTGGTCACCAGGAGTTATAAACACGTCTCTCACAGATGCTGTGCATCGTCACATGCCAAATAATAGTGCAAGTTTTACATAAAAATAAAACTTGTATTATTAAGCAGAGACGATGCACAGCATCATTCAAGGCCTCCTGGTGAGAGACTTCTATGAGGTAAAGGTCCGCCATTTGCGAACACGCCACCTGGGACCACGTGACTACCGGAACTCGGCGCTGATTGGTCGAGGATATGACGTCACGTGAGCTGTGATTGGCTGACAACTAACGGGAAGTATACAACGCCCTCTCACAGATGCTGTGCATCGTCTCTGCTTAATAATACAAGTTTTATTTTTATGTAAAACTTGCACTATTTACAAAAGCAAACGGTGTTTATATTGACTCTGCAAATATATAAATAATAACAAAACTGTGACACTTGTAATTATATCACCATTGAAATTGAACCATAGCGGTACTTAAAAACCGCGTTCAAATGGGTCATTGTGGAATATTGACACTGACAGCTCTTGAACGCAGTTTAGATGATTGTGCTGATCGAGTTCAGTTTCAATGGTGAGAATCATACTTTAATTAATTACATACGTACAAACAATAGTGAGGCATATGTGTGGTAGGTACAAATCTATTCTAAACGTAACTACAAATCTACCTAAGTAAATATTATTTAGCTCCTTCCCTTGCTGAATTTGCAAAAAACACAATGCATAATTTCAATACCATAGGACTTGGATGGGTCAGATATTTTTAGCTACTTACAATAATATTAATCATCATTACACTTTCTCAAAACTACGTGTTTTGTTTTTGATCTTAAGAGGGTGCATCCTAAAAGTTGACAACGTCGTAAATAGCTGTCAAATATTTACCTGTTTCGATTAATTTCGAAATAATACTGTATGGAAATAAGAAATGTGGCTAACTAACTAACTAGAATATTAATAATGAATTGCAATTATAACATTGAATTTGATGTTCTACCCGTTCTAGGTGAAAAAAAGGCATTTGGAATATTTCCAAATAGTTTTTTTACATCTAAAACTAACTATTCGGTGTTACGATATTAATTATTGCATTTCATAATCAATATTCTAGTTCGCTAGTTAGCCACATTTTTTATTTCCGTACAGAAATATTATCGAATTAATCAAAACAGCCAAATATTTGACATCTATTTGCGACGTTGCCAACTTTCAGAATAAACCCTCTTAATTAAAATGCGTAACATCTGCAGCATGGCGGATTTTATTATGAAAATATTAATTGAATAGGTACTTAACTAATTTATTGACTAATTATTTGCTTGATACAAAATACCAACTATTCGAAGCAAAGGGTAGGTATAGGTATACCTATCTAACTTCTGTATCGCCGCCTCTAAAAATTGTTTGTGACAAGCAAGTCATATTATGTCATTTCCAATGTGAGTTGAATGGATATCTATAAATTGGATGGATCATTGGATAAACCTACAAACGTAGTTCAAATGAATAGACTGGTGAGCTTGCAAAAACCGGTCACTTAGCAAACATTTTCTATGGCGATGATCCACCGATTTCCTCAGGTGCCTTACCCCACTCATAAGCAATATTATATTTTATCTGTATCTTTATAAGAAGAGGATAAAAATAACCTTCAGGAGTTATGTTAGTTTCGTTTTTTAAATGGACTTGAATTAATTTATGTAGTCGCCAATCTTCATCCTACCTTAGACCAAATAAAAAACCAAGATATAGGCGCTGCGATTCTGCGAACAATACAGTGAAACATGCCAAAACTACACCGCCACACTGTGCATACGGTCACACGCACACATTGACCACCATTTACAATCAAACTACACCTCACCTAAACCGGTCTCACGTCACTGTTGACAGCGCTATGCCTTGGTTTTCTATTTGATCATCATACTTATGAAGATTTTGAAAGAAACATGAAAGATTTTGCAAGAGGTAGGTACCTACCTAAATATTATAAAGTCAGATTGACTTGTCTTTTAAAACTTGGTTTTTCTAACAGTTTTCGAGAGAAGTTTTAAAACAAAGTCAGATTATGTTGGTCCCGGGATGTAAATTATTCAGAGCCTAGCTAAAAGTTGATAGAAGTTCGAAGAGCCAACAAATTAAGAGAATAGTTACTTATGTGGGATAATCTAATTAGGTATTTCCGAAAAATTTGGATATGGCTGACTGAAATTCCAGTATTTAGTCATATTACTAAATCTATTTAGATTAGGTATAACCAAAATCTTAGGTAACTGATTTAACACTTTCGACTCCACCCATTTTCGTTGAGCTTATACGCCATGCCGCCATACATATTGGAAGTGAACCCTCCGGGCCGGTTCCGGGCATTACGTTTGCGCTAAAGTTAACCATCGCGGATGGTCAACGGCATTAGGTTTAAAACCGTGTTATACAACACTGTAAAACGAAGTGAAATTGTGTTTTCTGGGGGTCTTGTCGCTATATGTAGTTTTTAACCTTTTAACTTTTTTGTGAATATTTGTAACCGTGAACAAAAAATTCAAAAACATCGTAAGTCTTTGATTTGAAAACCATAAGCTAATAAATCTTGTTAAAATATACATCTGATTTTATTTTCACGGTTTATAATGCTGAATTCGCTAAGAAAAACCTACATTTAAAATGAGCTCTCCGCGAGGGCTCACGGAATCCCACTAGCGACTAGGTGAACCCTCCAGGAGGGCTCCCGGCACTGAACGTGTAACCGCCTTTCTTATTTAGGTAGGTAAGGGCGAGGAAGATTTAACGTTTGGATTTTCTGTCATCTCCTGTCTTGTTGACTTGATAATGTTCCTATGTCTACTAACTTGATATCCCACTAGCGACTAGGTGAACCCTCCAGGAACCAGGAGGGCTCCCGGCACTGAACGTGTAACCGCCTTTCTTATTTAGGTAGGTAAGGGCGAGGAAGATTTAACGTTTGGATTTTCTGTCATCTCTTGTCTTGTTGACTTGATATTGTTCCTATGTCTACTAACTTGTTATCTGTGTATCTACGCAGTTTATGTGCAACACTACCTACCTAAGCTTGCACGTGACAGTGCAGTGGCGGTGGCGAGCTTGGCTTATGAAGTTTAAATTTTAATTTACGTACCTACTTATTTACATAGGTACGTAATTTTAAACAATCAGAATTCATAATATGGGAAATAAAAACAGGGTACAAAAGTAACCATTTAAAAAATAAGTTTGTCAAATAGAAATATTACGTTGGTAAATGGAAATATTACGTTGTTAAATGAAATTATTATGTTGGTAAATGATAAGGCTACGTTTAACCAGCGCTTGACCCATATTTTTTCTGCACTCACTAGTATTTGTGGTGGCTCTGTTTAGTAGTTATGGTACGCTGCAGTCAAAATGTGCGCCAATGGCAGCGAATCTCGCAATTTCTCCCGCTTGGGGGCGCTGTTGTAGATGTAGACCTATCAAATATTTTTCGTGGAACCACCTTGGAACCACAGACTACATGTGGAACTATGAAATATTTCGAGTATTTCGTGAGGAAAAATATTTGACAGGTCTACATCTACAGCAGCGCCCCCAAGCGGGAGAAATTGCGAGATTCGTTGCCATTCTGCTCAATTTTCTACAATAATTTTAGAAATGTCCAGATTAACTTTTTTTTATATTGGATTTTTTTAGTACATGACGATAATTTTATGTAGCCATTGCTATAATATTTAGTTACTATGAACACGTGGATGCTATTAAACAACAACAAAAAACAACATTCAACAACTATCGGCAGTCGTTTTTTTCAAAAGCCACTTTTGCCAACTTTCTCTCATATCATGTGAAATGATGGAGACCCAAATTAGTAATTATGTTTACAATTTTTAATTTATTATTATTAGAACAATGACAAACTATCACGTTTAAATACAGAAGAGTTTCATTGTTATTTATCTCACTAATGTCTTTTCATGCATCAAAATGTTGACAATCATTTCTTATCACTATACTAGGTAATTAAAAATAGGCTATACAATGTATCTACAATTATACATACTTAATATTTATAAGATGCAAAAACCAGCAACGCAATGTGCTAGGGTTTTTTCATAAAGTTGCCTAAAGGTAGGTACTATAATTTGCAAATTATTATTTTGAACACTTTCTAATTAAATAAATTGCAAGAAAATAGTGTCTTAGTTTTAATTACCTATTGGTTTCAAAATCTCTTAATTTAATAATTTGTACGTTTTTAATGTGGAGGTTAATTATCTAATTATAATTTATTATTTAAATGTGTTGTTCAATTTATATTTAATCAGTAGGTAACAGCGGAAGAAAAACACTGAATTTTAAATAAAACTAATTAGCAATCGCGTACACATTTTTATTCAGGATTCAAGATGAACTATATAAAATAATGGCGAATGTTCTGATGCAAGTCAAATTATTATTGGTTCTAGTTTCGTGTATTACTATTCACACTGAGGTAAATTCTGTGCCAAACGGATAAACTCAACTAATTATTTTTTATTGTATTAACAACTAAAAATGAATGGTGAAGTAAATTATAAATATTCTGTGAGACGTGTCTGAAAGGAAATCTTATTTTTTTGCAGCCAAGTGCCATGTAAATGTTAGTAAATGGGTACATATTATAGGTGCGTAAATATGCTTGCTGAAAGATATAGGATGTAGATGTAGATGTGTGCCTACCTACTTGCTGAAATCCGAAAAAACCTGAACTTATAAGTAAATATCTTTTTAGACAAATTAGAATAATTCTGTCTATAATAGTCTAGAGACTTAGCATATTAATTTAGAACATGGGCTTGTAACCTGAACTGTCCACAAAATTCACCTCAGTTTGCGTAGACCTTTATGCATCTAAATCTAAAGCGGGCAACACACGACCGCGATGACAAAGGCATTAACAAATTATCTACTCATATTATTGTTTTTATGGTACAGCATATATGGTACATACAAGTTCCTATATAATAATTAAAGTTGCTTATTTTATATACTTATAATTAAGCAGCTTATATTAATTTAAGCTTAATCTCTCATATCCAGCGAAGCATTCATTAATTGCTCTACAACAGAACCTCACTAGGTTCAGTTAGGTATATTCATTGACAAAAATGACTAGAAAATGTGACCAAGATATTATGTTAGAAAAATAAACGTTAATTGATATTTATTATCATATTTTATTAATTTAAACAGGAGGTGTAGAAACTTATTTCGTAAACACTTAACAAACAGGTGTCTCTCAATTTGTACCTAAACACAAACTTACTATAAAACAAATTAAGTAATTTATACATTTTTATACAATTCTTTACGATAACAATAACAACTCATTTGAACAAGATTTTTTGTTAAAATATTTCAGGAAAACAAAGTCAACAGCTTATTGTAGAACAATTTAGACTCAATAGATAAAATCAACATTTTATATTTTGGACTAGGCCCAAATAATAAGTAATATAAATAAATAAGATATTTTAGAAATAAGCACCGAAGTAGGAAATAATATATAATAGGGTACATTTCCCAGGTGTAGGGGCGTGACCATTAGCATAGATAAATGGAGGGAAGCGAGCCTTAAAATAAGTATAACAGTAAGTAGTCAGTTCCAAGTGTTACAGATATATCCAAAAGAGCGGGTTTCACCAATGAAACTGAACGCGGTCAGCACATCTAAACTGCGTTCAAGAGCTGTCAGTGTCAATATTCCAAAAAACTCATGATGACACTGACAGCTCTTGAACCCGGTTTGACGATGATCGCGTTCAGTTTCATTGGTAAAATTGGCACTAAATAATATACAAAATATTTATGATCAGCAATTTAAAAAGTTTGGCATGCTTTCATTCTCTCGTCCTGTAATTTACAAAAACGAAGTCGTGCTTTACAATATAAATAAATAATACCTACCCATATAAAATGTATAACTTATACATGTATATATATGTAAAGGCAGCATAGAATATATAATATTTTTTAACAGGATAGCACAATATTATAGGTACAAGGTTGAATCTTATAAAGCGAATGATATGTAACTTTTATCTTACGTTTTAAATAGTACCTATAAAAACGTAGCGAATTTAAAATAGTATCACTTTGTATCTATACAAATATTAAGGGAATGGTCTCATTTGTATTAAACATTTATTGAACTTTAAAGTACTGTTAACATAGGAAAACAGTAATAATTAGATATCAGGTAAAAGAGATCATTAGCAAAAGATTATTTAATATAATAAATATTACCTTTGTTGGCCGAGACACTGAAATGAAAAAGTATGCAGGTCAGATTGGTACTTATAATACTTCATGTTGACTGTATTCACAAGTTGGCTTTATAGTTCCATTCAAATTTAATGGCGGCTCGGAAGTTAGCCACTCGCTGCGCAGTACCCCACCCCTCACCCCCGCTGACACATGAATTCGTTACGAATAACTCGCCTCATGTTCCTAACCGCCATTAAGTTTGAATCGGGCTGTACCTATTACCTAACACGTATTTAATAATGTCAGTGTCTAACAATATTATACTTACTTTTATAGGTACATAAGGCATCCAAGCTTTAATTTATTATACAATTTATGGACACCTCACATTTTCCAATAGAAATTGATCGATGCATTTATAATTGTTACGCACAGCCGAAAGCGTTGTTTTTTATCCAATCGCAGGTACTCAGCATTTGACCACCCGTTACAATGATTCCAAAGAAAATGAAATAATAACATTATAATTAATTAATTAAATCAGGCATCCCTACATTTTTCAATTATATCATTTGATTTCAAAGCACAGCCAAAACGCTTTTTCTTATAATTTATTGTTTTATAATAATTTAGATATAAAATCTATGTTTCAAAACAGTTGACTCTTTGGTCCACTTTTTAACAAGCAAAAGGCAGTAAGTATATCAATGGTGTTCAATCAAACTTCAATTTTTTTATTCAGTTATATTAGGTACTGAATTAGTTAAAAAGAAAAAAAAAAGAAATTACAATATTTTGTAACGCTTTTTATCGACCATGCACAGGTAGGTATTGTAATCAAAGATAACGCACATCCTACAGATGTACAGAAATTAAAGCGCGTTGCGGTTTTGGACAAAGATTTCGTTTTTCAATATAATTATTCCTAAATACAAACGGCTTCTAGCATTTGTGGACACTACGTTATATCTAGGGTGTGATGATAGAGGACGTAATATTATAATAATGTTACAAATATCTTAACGTGGTGAGTTATCTACTTACGCAACAAATAAGGTGACGGTACGGTCTCACAGCACAATATTCATGATACTTATAGACAAGTATCTAGTTACAATATCTCATTAGGTTAGTATACCTTACGTATTGATAGGTGTCATTTAATTTCATTTTTATTTACAGCCGGCATTATATTCATCAATTTCTGTATTAACCACTAATATTATATCAGGCAAAAATAACTCTTTGACATGTAGAAGGCATGTTCATGGTACATTATCAACACAATCGGTATACACACGCTGTACACCTCTGGAATAGCGTGAACTCATTGGTATTATATATTTATATTAGAATTTAAAGATAATAATGACTTGAGCTTCATCTATGCATCTACAGCTATTTTTTACATTACTCCGAATTATATTATTTCGAAACTTAATCACTTTAGTTCAAATGATACGGCGATCATCTACGTCTCACCTTCACAAAGCATTATGTAAATATGTATTATTATAATTATCACAACATATTATGTAGTAGTGTTGGTTTGGACAAACTAATAACTATGGTGATTATTATCTAATAATAAATATAAAAAAGTAATCATGTCTTTTGCTATCTTAATAATAATAATAACTTAAAAGCAATAAAAACGCTAGTTCTGTCTTTAGGTTTGAAATAGATTTCTTGCTCCTGCGCATCGAAGGCAGCTCTCCGTATTATAAACTCCACCGTTCAATAATCTAGAGTAGACGATCCCTCTAAATTCATACAAAATCCGATGTAACCACGTTGATATAAGAATTTTCATACAATTACATAAGTTGATCCCTCTTTATCCTATCATAAGTTTTCGTGTATTCACAAGAAAGTAAATCTTACGCGTAGATATAATTATAAACGTCCGTCTATGAACTTGTAGAAAACTATTTCAAAACCTGTAGAAAAATCGCACACATCTTTCAATTTATTGACGTAAAATTATGGAAAGCTGCGACGTTAGCTTTCTGCTTCAAGTCTCTTAAACTATAATTATCTTAACAGTACGATCACTATAAACGGATATAATCACAATTCTCGACCGTTGACAATCATCAAATATGTATTACAGTAGAGTGAGTAGCTTAATCTCATACATATTTGTGACGCAGTAAAAGAATAGTAGAAAAACACAGTAAATGTCCGTTCACACGAAGCGGCCAGCGACAGCGGTAAGTGAAGGCAGCATTAAGAGAACGCCTTGTAGTGAATGAAGAAGAAGATGAGAAACACGGCGTAGGCAGTGGGGAACGTGATCCGCGCGATCACGTCGATGGTCTTCGCCACGCGGATCGGGTGCGGTGGTTCTTTTTTGCGAACCTGGACGAAACATGGCTGAAAGAAATTATTATGCAAAATGAATGATGATACCGAAAGCCGCTACTGTGTATAACAGGCTAATGGAACTGTGAATCTGTGTCACTGTTATTTACGCGCCAACCCTACGGCAGATGAAGGTTTCAGTACTAAAATTTTCTCGCATTCGCTGTGATGTCTATCTACGCATCAGCGCGAAAATCAAAAGTAGCGTATTCAACCCTTTTTTCATGGAAGCTGCAAATTGTTACTCAAGCTGTTACTTAAGAAGTGCTTTCATTTATGTAATGTATTTGTACTAAAAATAAATGGGAATGTAGGGTCATACGCAAAATATTGGTAAGTTTATGTTAGCGTCTGATGGAGGGACAGTTACCTCCGAGACTCCGCCATTGTTGGCGGTGTGTGTACAGGCTCCTGGGCCAGTGCATGCGGTGCATGACACGAGGTCGGCGCCGCCTGTCGACTCGCGCTTTTTATCTCCCTGTAACACCAGTTGGTTGATTTCTTTTATTTTACTTGATCAAATGAGACCACTGGCTTATTCGGTAAAGTCGTGCAGAACACAATGACAGGTTACAATGATCCCACTGCTTGGACTCAGGCCTCTCTGTGTCCACCACGCGGGGTGGATTCCCACCAACCCGCACTAGGATTACGCTAGGCGGTATAAGCCAGAAGTAGTTGGCCATTAGGAAGACCAACGTCACGTGTTTTGACACTATATAGTTCCAATTACAAGGAAAAATTATGAAAAAATCGAATGACAATAATTTTACTAAACTGTGCGTGCTGACCACGAGCAGCTTAAATATAAGATACCAGATATACTCGTATCACAATTCAGCCTATATATGTTGTTTCATTTTATGTACTTACATAAAATTAGTGAACTACCTACATAAAAATATTTCTTGGTTATAATATACTTTTGAAAGAAAGTCACACTGGTTGGT
Organism: Conistra vaccinii; assembly: GCA_948150665.1. Lineage (NCBI taxonomy): Eukaryota > Metazoa > Arthropoda > Insecta > Lepidoptera > Noctuidae > Conistra > Conistra vaccinii. The sequence continues at coordinate 8,104,092 of OX411318.1, read as the reverse complement.
TAATACGTGAGAATATCACAAAACTAAATACAGCTCTACATGTTTAAGGCTACATATGAAAGTTATCAGGTATATTTGAAGAGATATAGCTGATATGACAGTATACTCACAGGCTGGAGCGTTCCGAAGCAGCGTTAAATAAAAGAATGCGTTAGTTTTCATGATATCAGACTCAGAAGTGATGATGCTGGTGAAGTGGGGCTAACTAGTGTCATTCTCAATGACGTCACTTACAGCGCCGCTTCTCTCCGCTTGGGACATCTCTTGTCGAGCCCACTGGAGGAAAGCCAACGCCTCCTACGTAAATGTGTAACCAGTGGTTAGCCGAAGCATGACTTAGTAAACGTACAAAGGTACCGCTGAAGCTGCAGAATCAACCTAGTCTCAAGGTTTATACAAGCAAAGTGGTGAATGTCAAAGAAGTAACTAAGTACATATAAGCGTTCTATTGATTTCCAAAAATACGTTTGAAGTTATTGCATCTGAGTAAGTAAAGTTGGAATACCCTGATATAGAAGGGCGTAAATTTCTACTATAGTTTGATCAACTTGAAGTATGAACATTGTCGTAGTATGTATGGGTAGAGAGGAAGGTTAGTAGATAGGTATGCATGCATCTAAAGCGGACCTTTCACCTTTAGGACCTTAAAAGGAAATGAAAATAAAGTTGAGTAAGTACAGGAAAAAGAAACGAAATAAGTATAATGTGAAAACAACTGTTGGATAGAGGCCAATTCTACTGAAGCTTGCTAATAGGATTACAGCATGCATTTTCGATAACCGTTTTGTGTTTCAAGATGATGACTAGAGCTCCGCATTATTTCAATTTTACTTCAAACTTACAGAAACAATATTCAGAATTTTATGATAGAGATTATTGTGTGTCAAAAATGTAAGAATGTTCTAGGAAGACTGATTTTTGCAAATCTAAACCTTAAAGTAAACTTACCTGCTTCATCCTAGTTTAAGAAGCAATTATTGTTAAGCTAGTTTCTACAGCTAATCAGTCTTCCAGAACAGAGGTAAAAGAGAAAAACGCGAGCAATGTCCGGATAGTGCCAATGAATGTGGCGAATGTTCTTACCAAGGGGCTGGCCAGTATAATGCCAATTCTGCTCAGGACTGCGGGCAGTCGCTGCGAACACATCACACACACAGTTTGTTCACTCGTGACAGATGGTCTAACGATGTGCAATCGTGAACGCAGGTAGACTAAGTTGTAGTGGCCACATTTATAATGGATAGTATGCACTTTGAAATAGATACGGTACCCACTTTATAAATGTATGAACGTAAAATCAATCACAAAACACATGTCAATATATGCATCTTTGCAATGTTTTCTAATAGATGTTGATAACTTCAATACAGAATTATGGATTTTATCATGAAAAGCAAGGAATGATGACTTAGAGACACGAACAGTAAGTTATGACGTATGGCCACACAAAATAGTCTTATTTTGGTGAAGTGACGATTGCAAATGATACATGTGATGAATTCTTGCTTACCCGTTAAATTTAGTAGGTAAATATATGAGCCAAATACATGCAAAGACGTTATAGAAGTGAAACATGCTGGAGAAAGAAAACAAACAACACGACATTGCCATTTTACGTATGAAATAAAGTACGTACTCGTTTATCATGCCATGTCTTGTTGTTGTAAGATTGAAAGAAAACATTGCAAAGAGTAGAGATAGAAAAAATATAAAATATTCACGACGGAACTTATTTGTTATTCTGGTAAGCTAATTTATGTCAGGGATCAATACAAAATGTTGTTTGCTATCTCGAACTAAGCGAAACTTTTAAATTCCTTCGTGAATGGACTGTGGGTTTTCTAAGAAAATACTCCTAATACCACCATAAAATAACAAAGTGCTTTTTTAAAATAATCTACTATCAATTGCTGGCTACAAGGACCACAGTAAGGAGAGGTAACGTTTAGTAGCGTAAACATGTAGTGAGTGTATGTACAGAGCTTTAGACGTGTAAGAAGGTATACTGAAACTTTGGACAAATGTTTTATTGGAATTTATATATTTTGCACTATACCCACGAAGCCTATCAATAGACTCTAAAAACAGATTAAAAATTTTGTACAAATAATAAAACAAGAAAATCACATTGAACAGAAAAACACAAACATACTTTACGAAATTTAACTTTGAAACATAGAGGTAACAAACGTGGCAATAAAAATACACGTAAAATCTCAAACTTCTAAATAGATCGTCCTCAGTGTAATGTTTGTAGTAAAGTAAAAGGTAGAAAGAAACACTGATGACGCTCTAGACACTGAAATTGAGAGAGATAAAAAAGAGTATTCACCTGTGTGACTGGATTTTCTCCGGGTCGGTAGACAACATTGTGTAGGGGTCGTTTTCTCCCCACGTAGTTGACACACACGAACTCTAGTAACGACGCATAGATAAAACACATGCACACGCCGTCCCACACGTTCATCGCAGTCAAGTTCGACACAACCGGCAGTGTCGATCTGAATCCATTCGATGTAGTGAAAAAATTCAACATTGTTGTTACACCTGCGTAAAAAGCAAAGCAACATAAGAATCTAGTCACAGTTATCAACATTTAACATTTATAAGATAACAATTACCTACAGTTAACAATATTAGTTGAAAAAGAAAGCGTGTTTATGATACAGTTACTAGAACATTGAGAATGTAAATTGTAAAGCTCTACAGAGAAATTTTGTAAGATCATGCGATTACCAAAGTACATATAGATCTACTTACGAATAGCCAATATTTGTAAGCAAAGCTTGTTTTGCATAAAATGATAAAATTTTTAGAGGTCCCCGGTACTTACTATAATGATCTGTCAATTTAGTAACCGTGAATGGGCTCATTTTTATTTTTAAGAAATTCTTAATTTTCATAATGAGATTATATTTATTCAGAATTGAGCAAATAAAACAGTGAACCAACCTATCATTACTCTAGCAGGCACTGCATTCCATTCCAGCCAAAAAGTAATAAACGATGAAGTCACCAAAATTATCCCCGGAATGAAAACTGTGGTGAAGTAAAATGATCTATCCCTTGTGAAGATAAGATCCACTTTGAGGCAGCTGTAATTACCTAAAAATGTCAAGCATAATCTAAAAATAAACAAAAATAAATTGGCAGGTGAGAATGATTTGTCGGCTATGACTATAAGATATTATTTACATAAATAAGCGAAACCTGCAACAGATAGCGTGTTATATCAACAGCCGCAGCCAACATCTACGAAGAGTAAAATGTATGCAGTACACAAGACCGAGAGCATTCCAGATACCAGCCACTTTTTACCTATCATGGAACGGGCTGGTACTGCGTTCCATTCCAGCCAGAATGTGATGAACGAGGAGGTCACCAGAATTATTCCAGGGATAAATACTGTTGTAAAGTAGAACGCTCGGTCTCTAGTAAATATTAAGTCGACCTTTAGACAGCTGTAGTTACCTGTGGAGTGAATATCATTAGGTACAAATGGAGCATTGTAGCACGCGAAGTGTTTGTCGTTTAATTTAAAAACAAAAATAACCAGGATACAAAATTCCAAGTAACTCAATTCAGAGGCCTTGTTAAAATTAAAGTACATATGAACAGCCAAAACATCATCTAAATATACTAACTACTGTTCTGTATGTATGAGTAATGCGTGTTGCGTTGTTGTGTCATATCATGTTTATGAACATACATCGTAGCATTATGACGTTCATTAAAAACGATACAGCGTACTATTTCAAACGCATGCTCTCACAGTCCTGTATGGAATTTATGTGTGCATGCATGAAAACAATGAAAAAGTGATGAGCACTTAACTAAAACAACATGAATGCTTGGTGAATATAACAAAGGTATCGTAAGGAGCAAACCTTCGACTTTCCAGCATCACGGCCGATACAACACTTTATACAACACTTTATTATTTTAACACAATTACGCATTTACTCACACATAAGCAAAAAATATTTGAAATACGACGACACCGGACAGAACGGTGCCTCGTCCGGTGCAACTTTAGTACCTTGCTCCTCAAAGCGTCTCTGGCAAAGATTACATGTCATCTCTTCGTCTTCCTCGTAAAGTGAATTACCCTCAGCTGCTTGCAAAGACGTTAACAAATTCTTACACTCTACATTCTCAACAAACTAATGAATACATTTAGATGTTAGGAATAGCAAAATTTGTATCAATGACTGTACACTACATAGTCACACTGTATATTAAAGACTAGTGACCACACTGAATGATCAGACGGACAACCTAGATGAACATGCTGGTTAGCTAGGGTTACACCTAATGTATTCGACAACGTGTGATCGCATAACGTACACTATCAAGCGTCTACTATATAATATATATATTTTTAATAACACACAAAATAAATTAATTATGAAAATTAACCTTTTACATAAATCAAGACCAAGCTGAAAAGAGTTAATCAGAATTTCAATATATTTAGGCAACATTTGACCATCTCTTGTGCAAAATATAAGATGTGCTTTAACAAAATATCTAATTTTGGTTACTAAGCTACCTTATAGGGCGAAAATAATATATGATTTGGAGGATATCTTTCTTTTATATAACGTTTTAGAAGCGATGTTGATATGTTGTATGTATGTAATATGTAGGTATGAACAATCTTATATTTTACCTCTCCAACTGGCTTTGATAGGGCAGGGAATGGTTTGGTTCTGGATGAGGTACGCATTGAGCGTCGTGAGTGACGGTGACTTGCGCAGCGTGTCTTCATCGTTCTTCCACACGTAAGTGATCGCTGACTGCTCGTACGATACTGGCAAATACAAAATGTGTTATAGCACTGGGAATTTTAAACTCGTGGAATCCATAGAAAATTTGGGGAGTGGAAATAAAAACATAATGTGCTTACTACTCTCAATTGAACAGCACAGTATTTTGTAGGGAGAGATGCATAATAGGACCAATTAAACTTACTACTTTCTAAGGCAAATGAACACAATGGGTCATCAAAAGGAAAGATGTTGAGCCGTCCCTGACACGACAGGATGAGATGCCGCCGCATCAAATAGTTAATAGTACCATTGCGATAGATACGCAACGCGAAATGCATTGGTATTATCGGGTCCTGAAAAATTAGCACAGTTAAGAATATCATCTAGTGTAAGAAGTAATCAAAATAAAGCATTTGCACTATAAAATTACGCTCCTATCCTAAATACTCCTACATGGTGTTCACAAATATTACTTATCACCAAAACCACCGGACCAAATGTTACGATGAAATCTACGAAAATCAACTCCAAACTTCTAGATTGCATTTTAAAAACCAGAAAGAAATTGAGGCGAGCATGAAGTGTCAGCTATAAAAATTCTGTATGTACAAATAATGGTCCTTTTTAGATTCATGAAGCATTGTATGTAGTTATAAATACCCATGAGTGCTGGGAAAACTCCTTCAGAAGAAAGCATGGTGGAAATAATTATGTATAAAATTAGATGAAAATTTATTTTGTAATCTGTATCTTCAGATAACAATAATTTAAATGTAACTTATCTAGGTACAGTTCGATACGGACCTTAAAGTCGCCGTGCATGATGAAGTACGTATCCGGCAACCAGATGTCTTCGTGATGGTGGATGGCGTTTAGGAAGTCGTAATGAGACTGGTTGGAATAGCGCAGACGAGGATCATACCACTGCTGCTGAAGTAAGAACTCCACTTCGTATTTCTGCAAGCGGTCAAGTAAGACAGAAGTTGAAACAAGAGAAGGAAGATAAAGAGGAAGAGAAGTTACTAGTTTACTAAATACTTACAAGACTAGATTCATCCGGAGAGGCTAAGCTAAGAAGTAGTACGCTTACATTTACGGTGAGGACACCTGAAAACAACATAATTGATGACATTCATAACTTGATTACAGCTTAATTGACACAAGACACAACAACGATATACATTTAAAGTACATGCTTGCTAACAATTGTGCTGGAGTTCAGTAGGGCTCTACCTACTACCTACTTATCTAGCAGTTTTCTTTTTATTTTGCTTAACCAAATTAATAACCTTTCTTCGTATTAAGATTTCGATTATGAAATATCTTGTGAACGAAACAAGTTAGAATATAGTAGAAATAATGATTGGAAGGTAAGTATAATAAAATTAAATTGCGAAAATCAACCTTAGACTACACATGTTGCAATAATAACGAAAATTGTAAATAAGAAGTTGGCAGATCCGATTTCTATTGAAAAGAAGTATGAATTTACGATAGACAAGAATTCATTTGTGTTTGATGTTTGTGAAAAGAGAAAATCATTTTAGGCAAAAAGCATGGCGTAAAAAGAAAACTCGTTATTCAATGTTGAGTGACTGAACCATTAAACACAGTGTTGTTATTTATGAGATAGAAAGTAATGTCTAATAGCTTACTGACGACTATGAAATAATCAGTTCAAATAAATTCAATAATAAAAGTGGTGTTCTAATCTAATACATCAATGTCTTCAGGTGCAATACTGATAGAAATAATATGTGACTCATAATATACATAGGTATAAAATTATTCTAAAGCATAGGATCAGGTATCTACAGTTGCGTGAGGTAAGAGAAAGATTGAAGTTGCGTGCAAGGAATTAATTACAAGGTTACAGTTGCAGATACATGGGTAGATCCAGATACATGTGGGAGGATTTCTCTTTTCATAAACATGAACACAACGCACCACGATTGTGCGACCGAGGCCGCAGAGACGGGAGCCCCACATTATTTTGTGCCAGAGAGTCGTTGGGCGAAGTTAGACCACAACAGAATTCTGGATCTGCAATTTACACCAATTTTCAATGACCTAGTTGACCCTTTTATTCATACGCAACAACATCAAGTTTTCAAATTATATCAAGTCAGTGATGTTAAGAAATGTTATGATATAATTTGAAAACTCCATAAATTTGATAGTATAGTTAAAAATGATGACATTTACCATCTACTGGTGGCAGCAGTCTTTTGTCATAGCGGGAATTTTTCAGAAGGTTGTCCAGTATCTCTTTGTCCGACTTTCCCGCTGCAAATCTGGAGAATAGTGAATAGACTTTTATAATAATAACTGTGAAGCAATTTTACATTTCTAAAGAACCTTTTAAATCATCAAAATAATGGCCTGGAAGCGAGTACTAGAGAAGATTTATGCCGTAACATACATCATTGCAAATTAAGCGTGTGGAAACGCACAGCAGTACGCTTAGTATTGATTTTAGATTAACACTTATTACCTTGCTGCTACAAAAGCCGTTCAATAAGCTAATCAACAGAGCAGTGACACGTTCTAATAATAAATGTCGTAGTTTTAAAGTGACTTGCTTAATAACTATTGGAAATGACAAGAGTATTGAGTTATTATTTCAAAATAACCATTAACTAACTACATATACCTGTCGAGACCCAACACGGCTAAGAATTCCTTCACATCAAAGCACATTATGTCATAAAAATAGCTTTATCACAACAATTAAAATCTACAATAATATCCCAAAAGAAATAAGGGAACTCCCTCTAAAACACTTTAAATCCAAACTACACAAATGGCTAATTAGAAATTGTTTTTATAGTGTAAAAGAATTTTTTGACAAAAAAGTAACAGATAAATATATGATAAGATAATGATTTATTAAATTACCTACTTTATGTACCTATTTATTATTTATTAAATGTTCAAATAAATACGAAACCTTAAAAATGAAATATGTAAAGAAAAACTGTGTGGTTTAAAGTTTCTTATAACATGTTTAAATATTTGTATGCCAGTCCATGGCAAAACATGTAAGATCATTGCTATATTATAAGACCTTAATGTACCATGTTTTAAAGCAAATAAATATATTCTATTCTATTCTATTCTATTCTACAAATTAAAGGAAATTTCGAACAGCAGTATTTATGGAATACTTTGAGAAGTTCGGTAACATTGAACCTTAATTGAATCATATCGAAACATACGTCGAAGCTAACTTTTGGTAATTGAGTGCGGAAACAAAAGCTTTGTGAGATGCATGGAGCTGTTCACTCGTGCTTAGATTTGAAAGTTAGTCCAAAGTTAAACAAGAGAACTGTATGCAATCAAAATAATCACATCAGCACAACGTAGACACTAAGCAATTAAAGCAAGTTATGTTTACACAATTCAAGGGAAAGTGATAATGTAGACGGGATAATAAACATTCTGGGGGTATAACCCTCGCCACAGACAATTTGTTTTGCATAGTGCCGCAGGGCGTATTAATGGAGCGAGGAACTTCACGCTTGGCTGGCGTGGGCCGGCTGGCGTGTTAAATACGCTTCGCCGCCTGCGCTCGCCGTGTGTCCTTCCACGCTCTACTCATTACCATCTAAATCTATCGTTACTATAAATCCACAGAACGCTGCATAGTTGGCTTAAAATTATGAAAAGTTTTTCATAAAAACCAATGGCTAAATCTGACAACCGAAAAGTTTTCTATTGCTTAGCGGTTAACAATAACAAAGTTGAAATCAAGAATTAAATCTCCTAAGAACAATTGATTGTAAGAATTAAGTCGAATGACATAAACAACGACGGTTTCATAAAACAATTTAATCTGTTGTCGAATCCATTGTCCACTTACATAATTGGTTGTTGTTGTTTTGATCAACCAATCACCACAGACAACGCGAGATTTGATTGCAGATGTTAGATGTGGGTACTTATACGGTCTTATTACAGAAAAAGGTATTACTTTTGACATAATTTAATTAAACCGTCAATGGAGCCAGTTTTTTGTAATAATAACGTGAAATACAGTTCTTTAAACAAAACTGACAATTTTTCACGCACTTTGCGGGTACGACCACACCGCCCGCAACCTAAAGAAACTTTGGCGGTAACTGATCGGATGACCGCTCCTGTGGCCAAACATTCTTCTTCTTTGGAGCTTCTGCGACCAAGATTGCTGCTAGACGAGCGACAAGCAGTGTTCGTGGCCGCGTAATGCGCGAGGTCCCTTAGTACGGTACGAATTAATTAATTAGATTTGTATTAAGAACCAGAACTTTTCTGTTGCCGAAATAAAGTACCAAATTCAAAAATGGTTCCATGGTTTAACCTTGTTTTGTAATAAGACGGATTGAGTTTCAGGAACAAGGTTAAAATAAGTTGTAAAAGGTAAAATAAAGGTGTTTTAGCTTACATGTCTGATGTGAGACCTGATGCTCGACTGAGCATGAGGAAGATGGCCACAGCGCGTGCCACGACGCATGACCAACCCATATTAGGACATCTGGAAATATTAGAAAGTAATCTATAATTTTTACGCTAATATTTATTAATGAAAGTTTTTAAGATGTTTGGACATTTGAATCAATCACACTTGCTCAATGAATTTGGATGAAAATTAGGACACAAAGCATAGTACGACGCAAATTTGGGAGTGGCCTAGGTAGGTCCAGATAGGTGGAGTTGTGAGTTGATACAAGTGAAATCAAAGGTAAACTCGTCAAGTTCTAAAATAAAATACGTGTAAAGTGTAACCATTAACCATAGGTAACCCCCAACCACCATCACTACCACCATTAACCATAGGTAGGTTTGGTTTTTAACCATTTTAATAAATCAATAGTATCTTTAACAGCTACTCGTAAGTAGTAACAGATAAGGTTTGGAATTTTACGATGTGGTATATAGACACAACTGATGTGCTTCCATATAAGCGTTTATCCTCTATTTAACCCCTAGTACTGCTGGATAAACTTTAAAACTGTCCAACGCTTGTGACGTAACATTTCCTTTTGACTTTGCCGTAGTCGTGTATAACAGGGCCACAATGACGTTGCTGAAAGTGATTGGTCTTCTAGAATATTAACCCTTTGACCGCCGGTGACGACTTTAACATATTACCATTTATATCCCTGGCGAATTGTGTGTGTATTCTAGGTAAAATTGAGGAGTTCGTGGCTAAGTAATAATAGCCGCACGGGTCGATTCAAAAGGTTAAGCTACGCTTGTCGGGGTTGGTCCGTGCACGGGTATGTAAAGATGGTCATCTTTACATACCGGCTGCCCTTTGTGGATCTTTAAGATCTTTGGAGGTCAGATAGGCAGTTGCTCCATGTAAAATACTGGTATTCAGCTGCATCAGGTTAGACTGGAAGCCGACCCCAACAAAGTTGGAAAAGGCTAGGCAGATTGATTTACCGGCGGCGGTGACGACTTCAACATAAGTATTATCATTTATATCCCTGGTGAATAGTGTGTGTATTTTAGGTAAAATTGGGCTTGGTTTCTGGGATATGAATGATCGACCGTGGAAGTTAGTGGGTTAACCCTCTGTTGACACTTTCGGGTTCATGAGGTTTTCCTAAATATATTGAAATCAGTTTTCAGTCTTAGCATTTGGAAAAAAATATTTTATACATACATTCCCCATGGGGTGCGTTTATGTTAACGCACTTTTCAACCCCTAGGGCTGGGTAGAAACTACAGAACGCCACCTGTTTCGTAGCAGGCCTTTAACGAAGCAAAAGGAGTATGTAAGGATTGTTCCTTACATACTCCTCTTGCTTCGTTAACGTTAATTAACTTTATCTTGGCTGAAGAATACAAAGGAAAGACTGGTTGCAAGACCCTTTCTGACAGCTTTTGATGATTTTCATCGTACACAAAATATACAAAGTTGCTCCCATTTGGACCATTTTATAATTATTACAACCCAGTCTTATATTTAAATGGGTAAGATTAACCCTCTTTTACTTGGCTGTTTACCAGGTAAGCACTCAAATTAACCCATTTTGCAGAGCTAGGATTATTAAGGCTAATTACGTGTATTGTTGCACGTTGCCGTCTGTGAAATTAACAGGTATTATTTTGACTTATTAAACAAAAGGAAGTCATAAAATATTGTAATATTCAGTAAACCATAAAGATTGGGTTTAGATTTCTTCAAATCAGGTACAGGTAGCATGCTCTTTAGGTATTCCAGGTATTTAGAACACTCTATACAATTTTCGATTGTTTCAAATTGCCTTAATTATTGTAAATAGAATTTCCACTATTAAATTATTATTTTTTTATCCACTTTGGGGAAACATTGTTCTGCATCTCACCTGATGGTAATTGATGATCAGGCCGAAGGTGGAAGCGAGCTTCACCCGGAATCCTCAAACATAGAGGAACTGGCTATCTTATCTCTAACTGCCGAAACACAACAATACTGTTAACACTGTTGTTATGGCGCCAGACTTAGATAAGATGGTGGTAGCTAGCCAGGCGGACTTAAAAGAAGCCCTACCATCAACCAAACCGAGCATATATGTTTGCCCCCACTTGGAATCGAACCCGGAACCTGGGTCTGTGACAGGTGGTCTAACCACTTAGACCACAGAGGCGGTTACAAACTTGCATAGCAAAGTAAACAATGTAACTATATAATGTGAATGTCAGTATTCAAAATAAAGACAGTTGTTTAGTAGGACAAACCAAACCCTCGGCGGAGTAAAGCGGATTACTGAAGGCAAATAAAATATAAGTTGAACTATCCGAGTGAGGGAAATACAATCCCGGGCTCCTAAATCGAGCCACCGTGGATTTTTTATGTTTATAGGCCGTAAGTAAACATCAAAATAATGATAAGTCGGGGAAAAGTTTTTATGCAGTTTTGAAGCTGACATACTGGCCATCATTTTGGTATCACCATTGCGAATTTGAAAAAGAGAAGAAAATTGGAACTTTGAATAGAGCATCTTTTTGTTTTTTCCTTTTGGTTTCGCACGGTTTGTGCATTTAGCCAATGTCAGGTTTAGTTTTACTTCGAAGATAGAGCACCATTATAAATCGTTTTTTCGTTATAAATGTATTGTTTTGCACAAAAAAAAAACATCATAATTGTTTTTCTTAACTTTTTTATCCATTTTGACGTTTAAATTATCGGTACTGCACCTGAACTAGCCGCGCAAACTGTGGCACTAACTTCAGTCTGGGCTTAGTCAAGCGAAATTTCTTGCACCATCCAGCAGGACGTACTACCATTATTTAAAAAAGAAAAATATGTAGGGTGGCTCAATTCAGGTGTCCAGGACCTGAATCAAGCCACCCTGCATATTTTTCTTTACCTACTGGTCAGGTCCTAACTAGTTTCCTGGAATTTTATTCTAAGATGTCAAAGTTTATTGACATTCCGTTTCTCTAATGGTTAATCCTTTTCGATTGGTATATACGAAACACATCCTTATACTCACGCCTTCTTCCCATGGGGGTAGGCAGAAACTACAGAACGCCAAAGTTTACTCCTTTTGGTTCGTTAACGTTCATACATGTACGCCGCTGCACACATATAAAATATAATCTTTCTGAAGAACATCGCCAATAAAGTCATTATAGGTATATCCTTCTGGGAGCTCGTGGCTTAGTAATAACAGCCGCACGGGTCGATCCATCAGGTTAAACTGTGCTTGCCGGGGATGGTCCGTAGATGGGTGACCATCTTTACGTACCGAGACTCCTCCGTGCCTCGGAAAGCACGGCTGTCATTCGTGGATCTTTGACAGACGTTACGGGTCGTCAGAAGCCCGAACGTCTGGCAACCAGTCTCACCAAGGGGTATCGTATTACCCAGTCGCTCCATGTAAAATACTGGTATTCAGCTGCATCCAGTTAGTCTGGAACCCGACCCCAACATAGTTGAGAAAAGACTAGGTAGATTGATATACCGTAAACGTAGGTTACTTTAACCCTTAGGGGCTACTATGGCCCAAATCAAGAAAAGATTTTGATTTCCCGCCTTTATTTTGGAGTGACAGATACCGACGTAGTTTGTACTAAAATTCATAGATGGCGATATAGGCGTGTCGGTAAACAGTTTATGGTCGCTAATTCGTTCGTTTTTAACGGTCAGTAGTGTTGACAAGTTGTGACCTGCAAAGTGCAAGAATTTTGTGTGTGCAAACTTTGTATCGTAACAAAATTTTAAGGTAAGTCTGGCTGTCTCTTTGTAGTTGGTCGTATCAGACATGTAAAGGAGATGCGTAATGCCAGATATTGTCCAGTTTTACGAACTTTTTGGTATTAAAATTACAGATATAAAAGTGCAGGGTACTTTGACCCGCAAGTGTAGGTATCTTTAGCCCATGGGCCAAAGTAACCTACAGTTATAGAATTTCATATAATTTCTTGATTATCGTTTTAAAATAAGTTTCTTTTCCTTTTCAGATTCTAAAATATAGATATATTGATATGGTGAAGCAATCAACATGCCAAGACACTACAAAAGAAAAGTAGGAAATCGCAGATACGTGGATTATTCCAAGGAGCAACTCGTAGAATGTTTGGCTAGGATACGATCCAAATCACTAACACAAAGAGCTGCTGCTGACCTATATGGCATTCCTCGCAGCACGTTAAAACTCAAATTAAAAACTGAAATTAAAAACTGAAAATTAAGAACTGCCATAAGGCAGAGAAAGCCGTTGCTGACTCACCACTACTAAAGCTTTCCACGCCTGATGCTCAGGTATGTGATAACGGAAATGAACCTTCGACGAACTCATCTTTGGTCTATCTTCCAACACCCAATGATTATTCGATTGGTGATCACGTTATTGTTTTATGGAATTCTGTTAAGTATCCTGGTCTAATCATATCCGAAACTGAAGAAGGAGCAATGGTTTCTTGTATGAAGAAAAGTAAAGAATTTTGGCGATGGCCTGCCATAAAAGATGAGCAGTTTTATAGGTGGAAAGACGTGATTAAGAAGATTGGGATTCCTAAATTTATAAAGAAAGGGTGTTTCGTCGTGTCAGAACTGGATAAAAGTTCCTAAGTTCCTATTAGATTAGTTATATTAGGTAGATTAGATTATTAGACAGATACAATATTGAAACCGTTACCTAAAATGTAACTGATGATTCTCATAAAACAGACTGAATTGATGTTAATTTTGATAAGAAAAATAAGATTTTTGTTGTTTTTTTTTTAATATTTTATAAAAACTTTATACTAAGGCTAAACTCATAATAATATAAGTCCCTACAAATATGTAGTTTGCAAAGCAAAGTGATGATTATGTTTAATTTTTTAGTAAAAAAATATTTTTTTACTGAGATTTACAAAAAACCTTGATATTATGAATAATTTTCTTTGAAAAATAAACCGAATTTCATGTATTATGGTACTTTAAATCCTCTGCTCTTATTCCCTGCAGCCTAAATTAGCCCTAAATGAAATTTACTATGTTTAAGCTCCTATAAACGGTGTGGGTCAATGAAACCACCTCCAAAGTACAACTTTGGCCCAAAATTAAAAATAAAATAAAATAGTTTTCAGTATTAAATGAAATATATTTTTTACTTTAATTAGTTACTTATATCTTTGTCAAACGATCTAAGGCTGTGCAATATCCATGTGTCCATTAGAGGCCAAGAAATCAAGAGAAACGTAAAAAGATACCCTATTTTGGGACAAAGTAACCTACGTTTACGGTATGTACTTCTAAAGCCGCCTTCCCACGGTGCGCCATATCGCGGACGCACGCGCACGACGCACCGTGGGAAACCTAGCGTGCGTGGTAGCGCAGACGCGCGTTGAACGCGTGCGTGGCGGTGCGTCCTCGTGCGGGCTGGTGCGCGTCCGCGATATGGCGCACCGTGGGAGGGCGGCTTAAGACGTGCCGTCCTGGTGTTTCCACTCCTTTCATTCACACACAATAAGTATTTTGATTACAATCCCATAGTTTATGCGACCATTTACAAGTACATTATAGACTATGCGTATATTACAATGAGAAACCTTAACAAGTTTGCTTCAGTAGAGTAAAGTTACATAAATTATGAGTCGCATAGTTGGCAAGTTCGTGAGCAAATATCCGTATTGTACTTACTTAATTTACATATTTAATTTGCAAATAAAATGTATCAAAACACAGGCACGACTAGGGTCATGCGCACGCAGTATTGTTGCTAGCGTGTTGCAAGGCCTTCCTCCACAACATTTTTTTTTTGCTGTAAGCGCAGAGAACACGTGACCTACTTTCAAAAGTTGTATTATGGTTATGCTTATGACGTCAGTATGAGTCCACTCCACACGCGAATTATTGGCGCGAGCGACAACGCCTACCGCCAACTGTATGTGCAGTTTTATTACAAGCCTTTTAATAAAATGTTGCGGTTACATTTTCATGTTTTTTGGTAATTGGAATTTTTCATTGTCACTGCTGGTTTGATGGATATTGTTTCGTGTTATGATCTTTTTTTTATTTGTATTTTGTGTCTTTGAATATAAACAGGAATTTATTACAAAGGTAAAAATTACATAAGGGAAATAAAATTGTTCAAATATTGAAGAATACTACAGTACCGTTATTACTTATTTACCAAACAAATTTACCTATTTCTACTCAAATGAATTGAACTATTAGGAAACAATCGAGATAAAACCAGTTACTTACAAAAGGTTTATCGCCCCCGATATTTGTGACGTATGAAGTTAGAAGCGCGGTGTCTGGGGAAATATCGCAATTTATGTCTCGAGGCCTATTTTATACTCGTTCCTTTTTCAAACTTGGCCAGATGCCGACAACATTTTCTTTGTGATTGTGTCTGGGCTGCCCAACGGTCAAACTTATTTTTATTTTCGGGCACCTACTGAGAAATATATATTTTATTTGACTTTTCTACTACATATGTAATCTTGGAAAAATACGGCATCGTACTATTCATTTTCTCTAGAGATAGCGTTAGATCGAAGCTCTTTGTAGAGTTCGCCGTCAAACTGCTATTCGCATAAGTAGATCTGCTGGTTATTTTCTTTGGAATTGGATTCCGTTCATAACCTACAAATGGGAGGATATTTACGGGAGTTCAAGAAAGATTCGATGTTGTAAAATATTTCTGAACAATGTAAGAAATACGATTGATAAGTAGGTCTAGGTACCTACTTATCAATCGTATTTCTTACCTACTTAGTATTTTTTTTACACCCAATAATTTTTGTTCGTAAAATTATCAAGAGTAAAGTTTATGAAAAGCATAAGTGTAAACCATGAATACCTTTCTGCTGACTGCAGAGCTTTGTCATGTGGAGATATGGATCAACCCGCCCGCGTCCTCTGCGTCCGCCGCAACATGTCCGCTGGATACCTGCAACAAACATTAACTTACATGAAACGAGACATCTTAACATGCATGCATAATGCATAGCCCCACAGCTGGGACACAGGCTTCCTCCCTGTGAGAGGGAGTGATAATCAACCACGCGGGCCCAGTGCGGGTTGGTAGAAGTGTCATGCCTTAGATTTTTTGGGTCTAGGACGACACAACGATGTTCACCGTTTTTAGAGCACAATACATTTATATCGTAGGATGATTTGATAATTCGAATTTTCGCGAAAACCGTAGGGATATTGCGAAAACACTAATTATTAGACAATGGTGAAACATTTCTGCGAGTAGCGCTAGCGCTCGAAGGCCGCTGCCGCGGCACCGCTCGCCCACGAATCATACAATCTGCCTGTGACTAGATAATTAGACAGTGGTGAAAACATTTTGTACTGGGTGAAATAGGTTAGGTTAGAACTGTGACAAACCGCGCGCGAGGCTAGCGAGCGAAACCGTGTCCCCTGGCATAGGCAAGGGAAGGAACACGGGTGGGTTTTAGTCAGTAAGAGTCTGACACGCCATTCCGCTCCACCCAGAGCGGGAGAAGTCATTTGATGATTTACCACTCAAAAAAAAAAAAAGGTTAGCGAGCGTAACGAGCGGTGACCGGCGAGCGCTACTTCCTAGTTGCTCGCAGAAATGTTTTCACCACTGTCTAATAATTCGTGTTTTCACAATGTCCCTAGCGTTTTCGCGAAAATTCGAATGATCAAACCATTCTACGACACAAACAAATCCCGACTCTCAATAGTGGGTAAATCTAAACACATAAAGGTTATTCTTCTATCGGTACAAATTCCTCTAGGTTGGCAACCAAAACAAAGAAAAATAGAAGCACGATCTCAATAACATCCGGTGATTTTATTAATGACCACCTATGTAATTTATTTCCAATACAATTACCTATTTCTACCACACCGACATTATTTTCTTCCTCAAATGCGAAGAAAATACGAAAAATGTGAGAAAATTTGTAGGTTCACCCGAGAAAGCTGAGCTAATATACGCTTTTAGATTTATATAGATAAATCGTGCTCGAAAAATAGCGGTAGGGTTCCCACTTATTACGTTGAAACAATAAATTGGAACAAAATGTTACCACTGCGACCAGAAACTTTCTTTTATCCTATCAAGTTATGTAACATTACACCTATTGATTTCGGGAGGCCTGAGTTAGAATTTGATACTTCGAGGAGTGAAAATTCCTATTATTTATGTCAAAACTGCTCGACTAGTCCTGTTACAATTTGTTTCTCCTTGTAATATTTAATGCGACGTCGTACCACAGCGAGATGGCGCCACATGCGACCTTGCGGTCTTAACAACGAAAAACTAAGTCACATTATGAAAATTAAAACGAGCCATTATCAGTTATTTATATTCACTTCTATTTACGAGCTAATTTGAATGCGAATTATGTCCGAGGGTTCTCGTCCGTTTCTTTGTAAAACTTGTTACAAGGTTTTTGAGAAAGGTTCACGTTGTAGCAAGAATAATGACTGACATAAAAATATATTCTCATTCAGAGCGACAATATTGCAAAATGTTTGGGCTTCATCTCTCTGAAAGTAACTTGGAATGTTATGGTTTTTAATTTAGATCTTAATTTTGTGGACCCTCAAAAATGTCGAGGGTTCCCACATTTTCCACTCTTCTATTTGCCGACGGAATAAAACCCTTTTTTCATTGGCACCCTCTCCCAGTTTAATTAAGTCAACAACTGGCGGCCATTTTAATAATACTCGCTGTGTTTGTTTTTATAAATGAACCCCGAAATAAAAATATATTCGTCCTATCAGACACAAGTAACTGGCATACAAAAACGCGTTTTTGCCGCCATTAGCAGTCCATTGACGAGCGTTAATGTTTTTTGTTTTGAGAATGAAAAAGGAAAATTGACATTGGGCCTCATTCATTTGTTTTCTTCTACTTTTGATTTGCTCTTGTTTTTTTTTTTTGTTCCGTAAGTGGTGAGCCAGCAGATTAGGGTGGTATAAAGGGTATTAGTTATTAAAGTGTTACTTGATGTATAGTCTATACGCAGTATGTGTTCTTTCCTGTAAGAATAATTATGTTCAGGTTGTGTGTGAAATTTTATATTGGGTCTCGACTATATAAATTAAAAAAATACATAATGAAATAGATGTTGTCTAGAGCTATCATTAAACTTGAAAGCCCGGGATATTTTTAAGGCTACGGCATAAAAAAAGGTTGGGTATCATTGTATTTACAAAACGCTGTCATTCATTCCTAAATCCGTGTCGTGGTGTGACATTATGCTAATTTCCGTCTCATTCGGGGAAGAGACTAAATCACCTTCTTTAGGAGAATAATCTTTTCGTGCATTATTTTTTATGTAAAACGTTAGTCCGTCTCGAATTGGATGTTTCTTTTTTATTTGTTTAAACGTTTTTTAATTTGAGTTGTTTATTTTAATTTTAGCCTATTTAGGGCATTTTTTTAATGTTATTACGGGTATTTTTTTAACTTTTTTTAAAATTGTATGCTTGATGCTCATTATTAGTACGCTCATGACAAGTTACAGATTCTAAGCTCTGTCAAAACCCAAAACATGGCTCTCGAGTCTTGTCTTTGAGGTTTTGCTGTTTTAGCTAAACGGATCGGATATTTGTTCAACAAAACAGATGAATAATATCAAAGGCTACGACTACACTACGACTCCCAATTTTACCTTCAATAAAACAGTCTCCTCGAATTTCCAGTAATAAGTAGAAATATATGTCATTGTAAAACGTGATAATTGTTTTTTTTACTGCCTCGTTAGTCTGGTGATCGCAAATGCTACTGTTGATCATGAGGTCCTGGGTTCGATTCCAGGTCGGGCAAATTGTTATTGGATTTTTCCATCTCAAATTTGTCAGAAGCAGAGTCTGAATTTGTGCCTGATTAATGGCACTAGGCTTGCCCCCAATTAGATGGGACTTAAACATAACTGGTGAAATGTGGGTGTATATAAATCTCTGGGGTAAAAAGGCGTAATGTTATGTTATAATTTTTTTTAAGAGTTTGTGTTCGCACCTTTATAATATTGTGAATAAAGGGAGAAGCAATGTCTTCAAAACTACAGTGGTTTAACTGTGGCGGAGCTGGGTGTATTTTGCCCACTATCCTTTTTGTTTTATTTTTAGTATTATAGCATACAAAGCCCGCTAATACCATAAACATGTTGTTTAATAGAGAGAAACACAAATAACACCTTTTGACAGATAATTAAAATGTCAGGATTTGTAAAACTAGTCAAGTAGATAATATTATGTATGTTCATATTTCATATACAAGGTGCATGTATATACATATGTCCATATATGTACAGGGTGCATGTTAATTACAGTGAGCATTACATAATTTACGTATGACCCTATTCCACGTAGTTTACACGTGCGAGTTAGGTAAAACAGAGTTGTTCCATGTTTCCAAGTTTTGAATTAATTAACAAGATTATTCGATTCACTGGGTTTACGTACCTACCTGTCAAAGTATTAAAGTACATAGTCGAATCTGAATTCATTGAACTTTACATTGAAGTTTGAATGGCAGGTATATAATATGTACGTACTACATTATACTAAAGTATTAATAGAACCCCATTTATCATCACAATACCCAAAAGTGTACGTATTTCCAATTATTTCCCGAATTGTTAATATTAATTAAAAAGTTCTAATAAAATTAAGCTTCCATTGAGTCCGTCATTGGTCCAAATGAAGCGTATTGTTTCGCGGCTTAACACAGACTCAGGCTGTTAATGTCATTATGAGTGGGAGAGGGCGAGGCCTCGTAGGCGGCTAGCAGGTGTAGCGCCTACGCTACTACGCGGCTACGAGATTTGAAAATATCGTAGCGATTGTAAAGTGTCGTAGCAAATGAAAGAAAGGAAATATGTTTATAGTAGATCTAATAATATATTTTTAAGCATAAGGAAATGAGATCAAAAATGCAGATTCTATGTAGCGGTTACACGACTACGCAGCTACGAGATTAGAAATTATCGTAGCGATGGTAAAGTGTCGTTGCAAAAGAAGATTCTCTGAAATAAAACAAGAATTTGAAAAATAAAAATTTTTTTACTTATTACTTAAACATAATGATTAGGGGGCATACATAAATTATAATTACTAATACCAAAATAAGATCCGAATAATTCTTTATAATTTAATCTTTCTTGTGGTAGGTATTAAAATATTGGTATCAGCCTATACTCAGCTGTAAATGAAGATGATGAAGGTATTAAATATAAATGGTTACTTAAATTGTATATTTTCATAATGGAGTCCAAGGCGGACACAATCACTGTGTCATTTTAATCCCTTGTTGAAAATCATGGGCCATAATAATACCTCCGAAAGCCTCGAAAGAATAATGGCTTTTTCAGTGTAAGTAATTAGTCAAATTATTAAGGATAATAAATCACTGTCTGTTATCGATTTTTAACGTTTAGTCTTCACCTTTTTTTCCAATTTTCTGAACGTTGAGACAATTTACTTTTTCCTGAACGTAGCCTCAATTACGGTTATTTGTTTTTAAAGGGTTAAACCGTTTAAGTTATTTTGCAGATGTTTTTTTTAAGGGTTATTCAGAGCAATCTTTTGTTGTTTTTGTTGTTGTGTTATTGTTCTTTATGTTTTTCTTATATTAGCAAATATGCTTAAGATAGAAAGTGGTTAGGTAGGTACTGTTGTTTTTAGAGAACTGCAACACCGAGGGGTGTGCTAGGTTATCCATAGATACAAAATTGAACTGTCTCATGTAGTCATGTGTCTGTAATGTTGTCGGCACACTAGTTGAGTATACAATCTTTCGGGGATACGACTTGGTTTGGACCGAAAAATTACGAACTTCCATACAAAATTTCATCCCCTATCTAACCCCCAAAGGGGATGACTTTCCAGAAAGCGATGATACAACTAACTTTAAGTTATAAATAGAAGTCTCAGTACCAACTTCCATGTTTCTAACAACAAAATAGAAAAGAAAATAATTTATTTGGGACTCGTACAGGAAATACAAACAGTAATAATAATATTTAAAAAAATATATTTTTAATACGTAAGCAATAGTTAAAAATTTAATTATATAAAAAAGAAAACAGAAAACCACAAAAAAAAGGAACATTTCAAAACTAACAAAATAATAACGACCTGTATGAGCCTAAAATGTTCCTATCTATCTATAAAGGCTTTTGCAGACCAGCGCGACTTGTCGCGCGACGTGACACGAACAATACAATTTCTAAGAAAACTTCACGGTATAACAATAACCGGTGTCGCGTCGCGCGACAAGTCGCGCTGGTCTGCACAAAGCTTAATGCGGCGGTATTTAAAAAATAAATACCGCAGCGGTGGTATTCTGATAGGGCCTACTGTACTGGGCCGTGTGTGCGGACACACCTACGGACTTACATAAATCCCACTACTGGATTATAAAATAAACCCTTAGGAGATACACTTTTAAAATCCTTACATAGTTCACCTTTTTATTAATTTAGTAGCTTATATCTATTTTCATACAGTAGCTAAATTCCGACAGAGCAACTAAAATTGTTCTTAAAATGAAAAATTACATCCGAACCGTATGATCTGGGAGTTACTCGGGTCAGAGGCTTAGTCGCGAGATGCCTCCAGTTCTGTTCAGGCCCGTTCCGGTCGCATCATCCCGTAATCCCAGCCCGCATCGCTTATGCCCGTTTCCGGACACGGGGATTTAGATCCGCTATCCCGTGTCAAGCTTTTATTGTAGTGTGTGTGTATGTGTATTGTATTGTATAGTGCTGTGAAAGTGTGTGTGTATTGTGTAGTGGTGTGAAAGTGTGTGTTAATTGTGTATTATGATGGTTCATGTTAGCTAATTAGGTGGATGTGTTTTGGTATTCGAATAGGTGTTGGACTAGTTCTGAGGTTACAGAACCGCAGGATGTTTTGTGTTTCATAGATGCAAGGGTGAGTTTATGATATTTTTTCGAGTAGCTAGATACTGTTTTTAGAATGTGTATTTCCTTTGGTACTATATAGCGTAGCTGTCAAAGAAATATCAATTTTCATGATTTTAATTCAACGAATTATAATCACTATTAAATTATTTTCATATAATATTATGACTTATTTTCGCAGCTGAAATTTTCATCCCGTAATCGAATAAAATTAACTCGATTTCATTAAGCAATTAGTTGGATAACAAGCTCTGCAAATTCCTCTCCAATCAACACAATACAATCGACGAAATAATTATCATAAACAAGACAAAACCACACAATACAATACAGTAACACACAATACAATACAGTAACATACAATAAAATAACTCACATTTATTTATAGCCCAATTATGCTCATGTTTCGTTGCATGGTGTCCAATGGAGCATGCTTTTATTAACTTTTCCAATATAGCCCGTATTATATTCAAAATCAATAGAACGCCAATATAACCCTAAAAAGGTCGGGCTATATTGTTATTACCCAAGGTTATGAAAACCCTTCTGCACCTGTTGTGAAAATATGACTCACTGATGCATAAACGAATCGCGTGTTTGAAAAAGGTTGGATTAGAATAAAAAACTCAGTTTTTTTTTTGTAAATTTGTTATTTAAATAGATCTAAAATGATTGCCGGTGGCACGAGGTTTCACTATTCCACTATTTCACAATAGTTTTGTATTTCTGCAAGACTTTTATTACATGCCTACGTTACGTTAGTCATCTATACAATACAAATAAATAAAATTGAAGTGTATGTTTATAATGTTAAAATAACAGCTTTTTCCTAATATGCATATGAAATTATATACATAACTTATAACAAAAAAACAATTTTTAAAAATTTTCTTTCTTTCTGTTTGTTTGTACCGGTGAATCTCCGAAATGACTAGATAGATTTTGACAGGGACTTTCACTGGCAGTTATCTGATGTTACAAAGAGTAACTTACTTTTTTTATTTTAAGAATTAGAGTCCATTGCATGCGGGCGTGGCCGCGGTCAGCAGCTAGTCTACGTTAGTATTATAAAAGAGGTAAAGTTTGGATGTGAAAGTATTCTGGAAGTAATAATCGGATTCCAAAAATTCTTTCACTGGCAGAAAGCCAAGCGCCATAGTGTGTGTTTTATAGGAGGTAAAGTTGACAACAACGCGGGCGAAGGCGCGGGCAGAAGCTAGTTTATAATATTTTGACTTCTTTTACATAAATCAGAGTAATTTTTGTATACCTACGGCACGAAAAGATTTTCTCTCATCTTATATATGAGGTCGGTAGCAAATAAATCATAAAAAAAAGATACAATCTTCCTTCAAATGAAGAAACATATCGTATGGTCAGCGATCCTGTTACCACGCGAACAAATAAATATCAGTTATTATTTCTGTATGACATGTCAGTATTTTTATTGGTCTATATTTTCTTTATTGGGAGGACTGTGGCGTCGTGTAACGATATTAAAAATCTGAGATTTTGGTGTAAGCCATAAAAATATGATCGCCTTCGTTATTTTTGTAGTCGTAGTATTACTTTTTTGTATTTGTAATTTGAGTCGAGATATAATTATGTAACATATTAAAAGCGTTTTCGGTACTTTTTCTTGTTCATTATAAAATAAAGGTATTCTTGTGATTTTACCTGAATATCTCATGTGACAAAAACATTTGGCAAAACCTTTTTTTGCTACTAAATGGAAAAATTTGTAGCAAAATGTGTAGAATCTACTTCAATATGTATTTGTATAATGAATGTTAATTCAACAATTTTAAGACAGTTTGACTTTCTCCATTATAGGAGAGACTCCTTTGGGAAAAAGACGTAGCTACATAACATCACGCCGGTAATTCCCGAAGGATTAGACAGAGGTGTTTTTAAACCTAGTAGTAATACATGGGTACATTTCGCAAGTTATGTTTCAGTCCAATAAAATACTGGGCGACCTTATTACCATCAATCGGGCATAAATCACGACTCTGGGCTGCTAAAAACTCAATAACATTTTGCCCGACCTGGAAACCAAAACCAGGACCTCATGCTCAGTAGTAGCGCTTGCAACTACTGCACCAACGAGGCAAAAGACGTAGTGTTGTCTCTTATTATAAGTTATCTCATAAACCACTACTACTCGCTGAATGGACAGACGCCAATTCCATGTTAATTTTAATCAAGTTGACATAAACGAAGCTGTAACATCAGTTAGAATGAAAAAAGGGCGAAGTAATAAAAGTATGAAATCTGACTAATTACTGCCATAAATCTGCTTCTTCTGCATCTGCGAGTGATGTTAAATAAAATACATGAAATGATGTCCTAGAATTTTCAAATATATCCCCTCCGACCCGTAGTTTTATACGGTAAAAGGTTACAAGAATAATATTATGTAAACTTACGCTTTTTCAAGAATTCTCGCTGAAAATAATGCATATATTTCAGCTGAAAAATAATAAATGTTGAAGGTATTCATTTTGCTTGCACATTCTCTGTAAAATACAATTTATGTTCAGAAACATTCATTTAGTAGATGTACCGGTGTTCTAAACGGTTTTTCTTTCGGGAAAATTAAACTTTATTCTCACTTTAAACATGAATTTATGACAAGACTTTACAGAGTTGATGTGTTTCGTAATAAAGAGGTTCACGTAAAATGTTGTTTCTCAGTAGCAGCCCGGAGTCTGGATTTGTGCCCGGTTGATGGCAATAGGCTTCCTATTACATGGAACTTAATCATCCATAACTGGCGAAAAGTGGGTGTTACTCTAGGCACACCTCTGAGCCCTTCCGGGAATTACAGCCGTGATCTAATGTTATAAAGTGTTGCGAAAAAACCATTAATTTACACTAAACTGTAACATTTTGGTCTGAAATAAACACCACGGGTCATTACCGGAGAATTAATTTTGTGCATAAATCCCGGAAATGACAGGAAACGTCAGAAAAAAAACGTTCTGTTATTAAAATTATTCCTTTTTATAGAGAAAAACATCTTCTGCAAACCTTTTTCCAACTGTGTTGGGGTCGGCTTCCAGTCTGACCGAATGCAGCTAAATACCAGTATTTTACATGGAGCGCAGAAGTTTCTTATTGCACTATAGTCGGCTTGAACACCCCATGGTTGGTTAATCTCAAAGACATTTATATCTCGTTTTTATCCTAACAAGAATACTAACCCACCATCGCTGGCCCTTTTGCGTGGATGTGACGCTTATTTTACCCCAACTTGTTCTTTTTTGTGTTTGTGTTCTTTCTTTGTGTCATATTTACCGTACTTAAACGTATTTTCTTTCTAACCTTTTCTGTACAACAGACTACAATAAGGCATGAAGGGGACTGTAACTAAAAGGTACATAAGTAAGTAGATAAGTAAGTACCTACATCTGTTTATTGCGGCGTGTGTTTAAGATGTCTGATGGCCTGAGTGCTCTTAATGTTCGCATCATGAATTCGTGCTGCGTGCAAACTTTGTTATTAGCGTTGGTAGCAGGCAATTATGGTTACCTCCTGCTAGTGACGTGCTCGCTAGTACCCGGCCAGATTGTGGGATGAGGACAGGGGTAGTCACCCCGTTCGAGTTTTAAATGTCAAAAATGGGTTAAGTGTAAAAAAAATATTGGACGATATTTGGGTCAAGTGCCTTTAAGTTTTTGGGTGTTGGTTGCTGTTGCTGGGTTTAACTAAAATAGATTAAGGTTTTCTGTCAGGAAAATATACCTCCATTGTTGGAGTCTAATTTCTAAAAGGATGTCCTTGAAGTCGGATGATAGTGGAGAGTTTTATTTATAGGACACTGCGGTCGCAACCGCTACTGCTGAGTATGAGGTCCTGGGTATGATTCCCAGGTTGGGCAAAGTGTTATTTTTGTTGGTAGTTGGGCAAACATTAGTTTAAAAAATATGTAGGTACTTAATCCTAAACCGTAGTATCTAATGTCACATATCGAATTTATTTCACTATAGAATGCTGGTACCCATAACACAAGTTAAATCTTTTCCTTGGGTACCAGAGTTCATACAAATATCTGCATGATGACATTACTCTTGTATACATAAGTAAGTTATATTGTTGTAAAAACATTACTTTTCATTTTTTATTTTGTTATTTGTATTTTGTGGTTAACGAACTGTGTCCAAATAAACGTTATTCTTATTCTTATTGGGTTTGTCTATATGGAATTTCTTGGTAGCAGCCCAGAGTCTAGATGAGTGAACTTAACACCCTGTTCATCATAACCCTACATGTTCGTTTTGTTTCTCTATTGCCTCACGGCTTTGTCAGAAACATTTAAATATCGACAATACAATGTTTATTTGTGTGCGTAATAATTAGACAGTACCTAGTTTTAATTAAATTGCCAGCAACTAGGCCGAAAGCCG
Source organism: Conistra vaccinii (assembly GCA_948150665.1). NCBI lineage: Eukaryota > Metazoa > Arthropoda > Insecta > Lepidoptera > Noctuidae > Conistra > Conistra vaccinii. Next base: position 8,077,586 of record OX411318.1, on the reverse strand, counting down.
AAAGTCAGGCCGCGCCTAAACACATACAATTCGCCTCGCAGCTACCGACTACTTCAAACTTCGAACCCCTTTCATTCCAATTTCAAAGTCCAACCCGTTCGTTTAATAAAGCCCTTTCTTATCAAGGGTTAAAATTTTATGAGATGCCAGCTCGACAAGGAACCGTGTTGATTGTTGTCGATTATTTTGATTAAGTTTGGGCATTTTGTAAACAGAAATACGGTCGGTAGGTATATTTATTTTATTTAGCCTTGTACTTTCAGGCGTTTGGGCGGTTTTTAGATAGTGAAAATCATGATTGCGCTTCTTTTTGTAAACCTAAAATAATTCCTATTTTGGAGAATTACGAGTAAAAACACCAGAAAATTAAATATAGGTTCAATTATTAAAAAATGGGAGCATCTTAGACGTGGATATTTTGTTTTGAGGTTATTTCATTTAGTAAAGGAATAAATATATAGAAGAATATATTTTTAATATTAAATATTTTTTTTTGAGGATTACCTTGTCTTATATTTCCGTTTTGAATCTAAGTTTTTCTGTATACCTACTGAACTGTTTTTGCAGTATAATATCAAACATGACATTTATACGATACCTTATTGGAATATTGGATAAGTTTGACCATTTGAGTGATTGCTGGTTGGTATGTTTTGACATATAACTCGATTTTAAAACTGTGCGTTTGGAGCTATCAAAGTCGTAGGTTGTTAGTATTGAATTCACCTGCACGGTTACCTCCTCAATGCTCCGACGCCTCTTAATATGGTCTTAGATACAACTCGTGTCGTCTCCACATTTCTATCATATTATTCGTTAAGTTGTTATTGTTATTACTTAAACAAAATAAACAGTAATTTTTTGACGTTGACAGGCGCACAGTTATAACAATCGGGTTATACCTACCTGGGGACAATTATTAACACTGAAATGTAACTGTGGTTTGACCATAGATAGGTATACCGTGAGAAATAGACTGCGTTTCAACGGTTTCAACAAATAGTTACTGGCTCCTCTGTTATAGGACCAAGACGAATACGCTACGCTGCTACGGCGCTACGTAATAGGTCCGTTTTTTAAATTTAACAGAGGAGCCAACATTATGGCATAGGAACTATTTGTTGAAACGCACTCTACGAGTAGAGACATTATCATGAGATGTCATGAGTAACAGTTGTCTGTCGGCGTCTCCCACGAGACGAGAAGAGTTCTATTTTTAGTGCAGTGTGTCAGTGTCTGCATAATATCTATAAATAATGCAAGTGCATGAACGTCATATTTTTCTTCCTCACAGAAACTGACATGATATTTTAGCCGCTATATAAAGCACACAAGTTATTTGAAATAACTGATAATTATAGTCAGCACTACCTGATATTGGTTTTAGGTTATACGATATAAGGGGACAATACCAAAATTCCGTAAGGTTTTCATAAAAATTGTTCCACCAAAGTCGCGCCTGTCGGCGGGAGCCTTTATTCATCTTCTAAAATGATAAATCTTACTTGAGATAATGTGCCCTAGCTGCTTTAACAGATTTTGTAACAACGATACTTCCTCCACTTTAAGTTAGTTTCAATATACTTAATTCAATATAGTTTCAGTAAAACTTTTAATCATTAAAACACCAATAAAACTGAAAGGGAACAGTACCTACATCTAAACCGCGTTCAAAAGCTGTCACTGTCCATATTTCACAACAATTATGGCACTGACGCGTTCAGTTTCATTTGTGAAATTCGCCCTAAGTAAATTTATTAAAAGTTCAAAATAAACCAAAAGAATAAAAAAAAAAATTCTTGACAAAGTAAGAAGAGGCACTCAAAGTGGACAGCTTAAGTATAAGCACTAATAAATATCATCTAGTGAGAAACGTTAGCGGTGTAATGCGAGCTAGAGTAAGTAAAGTGGACCTCCTGGAGATAACGAGGTTTATCGTTCACCCGTCGCTGCACAACACTGGTGAATCACTATAATTATTATCACGGATTTGAAGAGATGGTTGATGACTACCTGCAGTATTGTCTCACCTTCAACCTTTAATCCATCCAAAGGTTGTATGACCGGCGACCGGTGTGATCGGCCATTTCAAAATGTATGTCTGTAATTTTTATGGTATAATATAGACTATTGTATCTATTCTAAGTAGATTGATTTCTCTACTACATTTCTATCGTCTTTCCGCTATAAAATCTTGTTTTATGTTCATCGGCGGAAGACTTTTTACTACTTTGTTTGGATCAGATGGTATTGTTCTTGCTTTGAGCCACATAGTAGAATGATCCAATAGTGGTTTGTGTCGTAATATAGATAGAAGTTACTAGGCAGATAGGTACAGTCACAAGCACCAATATGTATACACTAAGCAACTTTTAAAAGTGATTTGCTCCTACTGTGTTAATTAATATTTTATATTGTTACGAATATTGTATTTTGCATTGTTGTGTTTCGGCAGTTAGAGATAAGATAGCCAGTTCCTCTGTGGTTGAGGATTCCGGGTGAAGCTCGCTTCCACCTTCGGCCTGATCATCACTTACCATCAGGCGAGATGCAGGCCAAGAGCTTCCCCGTAGCAGGTAAAAAAAAAAAAAAAAAATTTGGACCAATGTAAATATGAAATAGGCCTTATAACAAAGTTGCAGTCAATATTCCACGAGAAAATCGCTTTTGAATTTTGCTAAGTGGATACATATTGGAGCTCGTGACTGTAAAATTATAAACTACTAAAGAAAACGAAAGAACTTCTTATAAATTTAAAATAGGTATCACAAGACGTGGCAATGCCCGGCAGTCTCTAGGGTACATTACCAGTCGACAGCTGCGATGCCGATGAATTTTTTGACGCCATGTTTTAGTTTATAGTTTTAGTCAAGTTAGGATGATTTTTGTTGTTGGTGGTTAGGGTTGTTGTTGTTGTTTGAATTGTCATTTTTATTCATTAATTAGGTTAACTAAGTTATTATTTATGTACTATAAACGTACCTATATAAAGTTGGTAATAAGTTTATCGATTGTGATTGCAGAATCAATGTCCTCATCCGGTTTTGAAGTAATAGGTAATTTAAAAATACTTAATTGTACGTATGGAAATAAATAACATCACGCCTTGTTTCCCCGAAGGATTGGGCAGAGGTGTACCGGTAGCAGTACATCTACATTTCACCAGTTATGTTTAAGTCCCATGTAATAGAGGGGCCTATTGTCATCGACCGGGCACAAATCCAGACTCCGGGCTGCTACTGAGACATTCTAGATGACACTATACTCGACCTGAGAATCGATTCCCAGTTCGGGCTCAAAGACATAGAACAGTTTGTCACTTGAGGCGCTGAATAGACAACAATTCGGAATAGTATGAAAATCCTGGCATTTTGTCCGTGAGCGCGTTCGAATTCCATACGATTCCAAATTGACCGCGGACAAATTGTCCATCGTCTCCTCAGCGCCTTATTATACTTGATCTCATACATCACTATACTCGTTACATGTTCTCAGGAACATGGAAATAAGAACACTACAAAGTGAAAAATAACTTTAATTTCGGAAGTCGGTGTCTTTGGTTTTGAATTTTCGTTTTTTGCCACCGACTTCCGAAGTTAAAGTTATTTTTCACTTTGTAGTGTTTTTTTTTTGAAGTCGGTTTTTATTTTTTTATAAAAAGTTTTTATTTTTCACTTTTTTGTTGTGGTACCTACCCCACACAAATTCGAATACCACTACTTGCTATGCAAATATCAGTGACAGGAAGTTATCATCATATCATCCATATAAACTAAGTGGGAAAAATATGTATTATTGAAGTTATCCAAAACTTTTAAAACTATCCAAGCAAAGTTAATAAAATTTATATGGAACTACCTCGGGAACTTACCCTTTCAAACAAAAAAATAATTATGAAAACCGGTTCATAAACAACGCAGTTATCCGCGAACAAACAAAAAAAATATACGGTCGGATTGAGAAACCTCCTCCTTTCTTGAAGTCGGTTAATAAAAAATAATAATGGAATGAGTTGAGTTCAATAGTCCCCGCGGAATTGAAGTCACTTCAGTGTAATGGTTAATTGCTAAAAGCTACAGAAAGTTCCTTCATTGAGCTTTGTTCACAATTCCCTTTTAAATTAGACGTTGGAATAGGATAAGGCTTAAAATATTAAATTATGTATAACATTAAATTACTTTAAATCCTCCCGGGACAAGTTGTTTTAAAACAAAGAACAGTGAAAAAAAAAGGTTTTAGAAAAGAAGAGAAATGGCTCCACTGACAGGCTATTTGCTAGTCAAATATTATTTCGCCTGCTGAAAATAGGGCAGTCTGGTTGGCCTGACTTTCTGTTAGTATTCACTATACCAAGGTACATTTTTATAAATTTTTATATGGGTCGTGCTAAGTACTTATTTCGTCTTCAAATATAATATTATCAATCAATCTGCCTAACTTTTTCCCAACTATGTTGGGGTCGGCTTCCAGTCTAACCGGATGCAGCTGAATACCAGTATTTTACATGGAGCGACTGCCTATCTGACCTCATACACATAAAATTATAATTAATGTATACAAAATATTGTAAAACATTTAAAAGAGTAACTATGCAGTTTATGCCCATTTTTTTAATACGTAACTATCTTTTGGAATCAATTCTATTTTATTTTAAATTTTGAATAAAATGTTGAAAAATTGAAATTTTGAAGGCCATTAAATAATTTGTCTTTAACTTAGAACAGCTGTGTTATACAAGCAACCTCAATAAAAAAACGATTTTTGATTCTTTTTTCAAATATCGAGAGAAATATAATAATGCAAGTTAACGGTGACAAAAATTGGGTCATAAGTACCTATCCCTCAGATTCGTAGAACAACAATGCCAATAACATTAAGTTAGGAAGGTTAAATCCATCGTTAAATCAAAACGTAGGCGGAAGATGTCAATCGTGTAATTCCGGTTTACCTGCCTTCCAAAGCGTAAAAATGCTATTAGGCAATTATCACGGTGAACGGGCAAAGACGGCCGCCTACACATTTATAATTGGAGGTATTGGATCCTCAATGTACGTAAATATGTATGTGGCGGGCTTAGAATATTCTAAGGTGGCGGGTATGTCATTCTGAAGTTTCATTGTTAGAGATTTACAGAGAAACCAATCGATCGGCTTATTCCCAAAGTACTCCAAAAAAAGTTCCCAAACTACTCCATGAAAAATATAATGTTTTTAATTAGGTTTCATTCTACTCCATGATAATATTAAAATGTTCTCAAAGTACTCCAACCCATTTTAATCAAAAAGCTAATTTAAATATTGTACCGGATTACTATGGCTGACGTACAGATATGCTCAAAAGCTTTGCAAATATATTTTTAAGTGTAAAGAGCCACGTAGGTATTAAGTGTAGTTAGGTTAGTTTGTAAGTTTTACTAACATAGTTTCTAAGTCTATGTTACTAATAATAAGTATATGGATTGTATGTCATTCTTGTGTGCGATCTGAAATAAATCAAATAATAATAATAAAGAAATTTTTAAATAAAGACTTTATAATATAATTCAACAATAATTTTCAGTATTATAATTTTGATAAATTAAATATATTCAAGAAGAAGAGAAAAAGTCTAAAAAACATGAAATACAAAGAATAAAATATCTAAAATGATATCTGGCAATTAAGCCTAACATAAAATATTTAAAAAATTCGACCAATAATCATTTGAAATTTTACATGACATGGTAAAAAATACTTATAAATCTAAAAATCAGTCTTTTGTTTCATAAAAACAAATTATAATATAATTCAACAATTATTTACAGTCTTATAATTAAAAAAAAAATTAATAATTCAAAATATCCAAAAAAAAACTGACTAAATTTAAAAAGTGGGGGGGGGGCTCTGTATTCAGAAGTCAAAAAAACATGAAAAACAAATAATACTATATCTGAAATGATATCTGGCAATTAAGCCTAACATAAAATATTTTAAAAATTCGGCCAATAATCATTAGAAATTTTACATAACATGGTAAAAATACTTATAGATCTAAAAATCACAGTCTTTCTTTCATAAAAACAAATTATAATATAATTCAACAATCATTTAAAGTCTTATTTTTTTATTTTATTTAATAATGCAAAATATCCACAAAAAAAACTGTCAAAATTTAAAAAGTGGGGCTCTGTATTCAGAAGTCAAAAAAACATGAAAAACAAATAATACTATATCTAAAATGATATCTGGCAATTAAGCCTAACATAAAATATTTAAAAAATTCGGCCAATAATCATTTGAAATTTTACATAACATGGCAAAAATACTTATAGATCTAAAAATCACAGTCTTGCTTTCAGAAAAGCAAATTATAATATAATTCAACAATCATTTTCAGTCTTATAATTTTTTTAATTCAGCAATTAAAAATATTCAAAAATCAACTGACAAAATTAAAAAAGTTCTGGATTTAGAAGTCTAGAAAACATGAAATCCAAATACTAAAAAATCTAAAATGATATCTGGCAATTAAGCATACCATAAAATATTTAAAAAATTCGACCAATAATCATTTGAAATTTTACATAACATGGTAAAAAATACTTATAAATCTAAAAGTCACAGTCTTTCTTTCATTAACACAAATTTTGAATCCTAATATAAGTTATCAAATTAACTTACTCGTACTACTCAAGATAAAACTAAGGTAATGTAGTTATTTCAAATATGTGGAATCAGACTTAAAACTATTTTGAGACATGTAGCAAATTTCAAATAATGTGCTAATTTGTTCTAATGATTGCAGCACTGTATTTTTTTCTATTCTTAACTGCTTTACAATCAAAGCCAGTTTCAGATCCCTGTTTATAGATTGTCGACTTCTATTTACTCTGGGACTGTAACGATAACGTTCGAAATAAACAGCTTCTTCTCTAATAGTTTGTGAGAAACTTTAATCTTCCTTTTAAGAATTTTTGTGACTGACTGTAATGACATATATGTATTTTATAGGTAATTATGTAGATGGAGCAGTTTGAGAATAGATAACAAATAATCGGTGGAGTACTTTGAGAATAATTCCAGATACCTATGGAGCAGAATGGGAACAAAATAATAAGTATTTTTAAATAATAATAATTCCTTGGAGTAACTTGGGAATGAATGTATGAGATTCTTATCTTTTTAGAACAAAAGAATGGAGTACTTTGGGAATAAGCCAATCGATCAACTCGGATTGTCGTAACATGTATTTAGGCAGTTACAGAACGCAGAGCAGAGCTGCGTTCGGCGCTTGGCGTGGCACTGGCAACACGTCGGGTCCTGGTTCGCAAAAAGTCAATCATCATCGTGAACATGCCTCGTTGAGAGGTAAAACACGTGTCGATTTCTTACAGGGTTCTTTATGACTATTTAAGAACAGTTAAGCGGATTAGGTTATTAAATATACGTCGTCTATTATATTTTATATTTTTAGACATAAATAGCTTTAACAAAAGTAAAAACATAAACAAACTAAGAACATATATGTTCGTGTTATTTTTGCCACGCTAAGAAGAAGAACAAGATTAAACCACTTTACCTATTCTGTCTGAATGATAAATAATAACTGTAGGATAGTCATAAACAGTACTCGTGACAAACTCGTGATTGCAGTGCTAGTTCGCAATACCATGCTTTGACTAAAAAATTCCCACACAGTTAACGAACAAATTAAAATACAAAGTGAACAAAAAAAGCAGTCGTGAACAAAGCGATCTCTGTTTAAAGTTAGAGCAAATAATACTACAGTCAGAATACAAACCCAATCCTCTTATGTAATCCCGGAGTTTTCACAGTTGTTTCCGAGATAATCCCGGGATTTAGCATGACGTAAAAAGAGCAATAATAAAACCCGGCCGAGTGCAACTCTAGCCGCGGGCGTTTTGTCCGGACTGTATACGTCAAAGCTAGATGCTAGTTTTCTGTAGCGCTACGTCTTTTATGAAGAACAAAAAGTAATATTGCCTCAGACGGGGACTGGCAAGTTAATGAAGGACAATGAAATGCATAAAGTAACTGTGTTTTACTATCTTTTGGTACTGAAAACTTCATTTAAATATGTCAGAACCTTCAAAACAAGTGCTACTGTGGCATTGGAAAGAAAACAAAAGAATTATACGATGTCATACATAAACTCACGCCTTCTTCCATTGGGGGATAAACTACGGAACGTCACATGCTACAATCCTAACATACTCTTTTAGCTTCGTTTACGGTCATCCGTCTGGTCATCACGCACGCCGGTTGCGAGTAATACGCACCTGTCCTTTCTGAAGAACCTCACCAAAAAGGTCACTATATGTCATTATATACAATGTTTTCTTGGAAATAGATACCAATTTATTTCCAAATGTTATAAAAAACGGTGCAAAGTTTCTGAACTATAGACATTTCTTTAATACACGCTATATCTCGACAAAAGACAATCGCATTCTGCAAGCAACGGCTATACGGCTTGCAGTAAACATCGGCCATAGTAATAAAATGCAGTCAGGTAAGTACCCGGCATCCATTTCAATCTTACTTATAGTGGTAGGTGCTTGAACTTACCGGTTTTCCTATAAATACACTCAATATACAGGCTGACACGGATTTTCGAGATAAAAACCGAAAAGGCGTACGTTAGAGTGGTTTCGGGATAATTAGGTTTCGTAAAAAAGGGATAGTATTTTCTTAAGAACCCGAGACTTCGGTGAGGTTGTTTTTCTATATTTTGTATGTTTTAACCTTTCTGTATGAGACGGTGACTGAAGATGAATTTCACCAATGAAACTGAACATGATCAGCATATCTAAACCGCGTTCAAGAGCTATTAGGCCCTTTGTATACGGTATGCTTTCTTTACGGTTCGGTGTATAAGCCGCACCGTAGAAGAAACGTGTCTGTCAACAAGCTTCCATAGTGATTCACACAACATGGCGACCGTGCCCACACGGCGGCGAATAAACCGTAGCTTTTCACGGTAAGAAAAACGTGTGTGTACAAAGGGCCTCATTGTCGTCATTGTTGTAGAATATTGACACTGACAGCTCTTGAACTCGGTTTAGACGTGCTGATCGCGTTCACACTGAGGGTGAATTTCGCCAATGAAACTTCATTGGTGAAATTCTTTTTTCTTAAATGCTCACCACCGGGGCGCACCGAAGACTAACAAGTTTTCAAAATCCAACTTTTGATCAGCTTAACGGGGATAAAATATTGTTTGCGAACAAAGTTCCGGGCACACAGCTAGTATAAAACAAAAGCTCTGTTATGTAATAAGTTTGTAGAACACGGCTGTTACAAAATTCAATAAATAACTCGATCGCGCCGCGAACGAAATTACTTTGAATCGTGACTCGGGGTGCTATTTTACTTTCTGAAAATGAAAATAGAGGAATTGCCGGCTATTATGTGCCTACTTATTTGATTTAGAACAAAAGTTATATACCTATTTATAGTCAAGCACCTTTAGGCTTTATAAGTAACAAGCACTGTAAATGCTAATCTTTCGGTACTACACAAGTAATCGGATTTGAGGGCCAACTTAGAATGTTATTTCGCTTTTTTCTACCACTAAATCGTTTTGTGATGGTGAGTGAACTAGCACAAGCGCGTTACATACTTTCCTTCACATTCCGAAGGAATTTAAAAGACGCTAATCCATTGCTTCATCCAGGGTGTCATCATCGACGCGAAGCCTGTTACCATGGATTCAGATTCAGTATATAATTCTGAACGCCCCTGTGTAGAAATTTTTCGACGGTCATTAAAAAAAATATCAGCTGTTTCATAGAAAAGTGCAATACTAATGCTGTCAAAATGTACGGAACCGCAGATTTTTTTTTTAATAACCGACGAAAAATTTCAGAATTATAGGGGTTCAGAATTATGTTCTGAATCCATGGTAACAGGTTTCGCGTCGATGTCCCTGACCACCTGATAAGTTTGAAAAAATCCTCTTCTCGACAACGTAAAAAACGCAATGAATGTTGTGGAATTGACAAAAGACAATTGTTAGTGTGTTATGCTGCATCTTTCGTGACAAAGCAATGAGTGCCGAAGCTTCATAAGTAGGTATTGATTGCAAAAAGTTATCGCGCTAATGCGGTGGTCACATTAGCGCCTTCGCCACGTTTATTAGGTATGTACGGCCACCCGGGCGATAAGCGCTACGCAGCCCGAACTATTATCGCGACGATAATCGATAATGGTTGGTCACATCTGCGTGTATCACGATAGACGCAGATGCGGCTGCTGATTTGCAGAAAGTAGAGAAGAGCGATTGTGTTCTATTTGTTTCCAACCTTGATTTTTTTGATAATTTGTTTTCCTGTCTTTTTTCTGTTTCCCAATACTTGGAAGCTCTTGGCCTACATCTCACCTGATGGTTAGAGATGATCAGACTGAAGGTGGACGCGAGCTTCACCCGGAATCCTCAACCACAGAGGAACTGGCTATCTTATTTCTCACTGCCGAAACAACAATGCTGTTATCATTGTTGATATGGCGACAGACTTAGATAAGATGGTGGTAGCTAGCCAGGCTAACTTAGAACAAGCCCTACCACTAAACAAACCGAGCAGAAAATATTGTTTTATTTTTTTATTCTCTCATATCGGAGTTATAATATTAGGATCCTAGTTAGTCGATAGTGCCTCTGCCTTCCCAGGGATCACAAGCCCCTTGGTCGTATTCTAATCGTAATGTATATTTCCCGAGACTGGAAGCATGTCGGTTCGCGTGCAGGGAGCTAGGGGCTTAGGGGCTCAGGGCAGGTGCCGCAAACCTCGAACGCGACCGGCAAACTAATTCATGAAATCAATATCTCACTTGGCGTGATACTTGCGAATTTGTCGTTAATTATTTATTGTGAATTGGGCCTTAAGTAATAATTATGCTGGATGATATGGATTATTAACGACAGAAGGGACTGGTGATAAATATATTAGTGTTGTAAATAAAATATATTATTAAAGGACACCTACTAATATCAATTATTTGGTCACATTTTATGAGTTAAAATAAGCATCAAAATAACTTATCCACTATTTTTAGCCAAGCCAAGCCTTGCGTTTACTTGCAAGTTTGTTATTTGTAGGATCCACAATCATCTGTCAGCGTTTACAGACAAAATAAATATAAAAATACGATAACCGTAAAAACTTTATTGATAATGCTTAAATCTTTGAAACTACGCAACGGATTTTGATGCGGTTTTTTTTAATAGATAGAGTGATTCAAGAGGAAGGTTTATATGTATAATACATGCATAATATAGTAAGCTATAATTTATAAATTAATCACGCGGGCAAAGCCGCTGGCGGAAGCTAGTTATTGATAAAAATAAGTTCAACGAAATATTTACTGAAAGTTCAGAAACAGCGCGGCTCTCCATCCAATTTAATAAGAACAAATGAAGTTATGTTCGTGCCCCAGCAGAACCATTTCGTTATTGAAAAATGTTTTCAACACACGGCGGGAGAGTTTTCCGACATTAAATAATTTTAGCGAGCGTAGACAGTGTGTACCTACCTGAATACACGTGGAGTAAACAGTAAATGGAACACATACACTCATAATAACACTTTACAAGTGCGGGGTAAAAATTGCTGAATAAAAAGTCGTTCAGCGAATTTGTTAGGTGTGGATAAGGAAGATGGTGATGTGGTCTGGAAGGTTACTGGGATCACGTTTTTCAATTGCATACTTCATTTGAATAAACGCCAATCTATTTGAGTTTGCAGTCCTCGGTACTTGGACTATGCAGCCACAGTTCATTCCAAGTCCTCTCTACTCGATGACACATGACACACTAGCTAAACAATATAGTAGCTACATAATTTTGTGTCGCCTCACCACACTAATTACATTCGGTCGGATAGCCACGACGCGACGTACCGCTGCAGTAAAATGTAAATATTGCCCTAAATCTTGTTCACACTGTTCCAGTAATTAAACTGACGGGATACCGTCAATTGAACTGCTTCTATTTGACATGTGTGCTGATTTCGACAGCATGATTAGTTCGAACTCTGCAATTAGATTGCTTAATTTGTATTTCGTACAGCACCATATAAGTTGTGTAAATTGAAGATTGATTTAAATAATTTCATGTTTAGTCAATATTTTCAACCATATGTAAAGATAATTGCTTAATTAAATGTGCCTTACTATTAATATTTGCATGCCAAAATATGGTGAAATGTGTCATCGCTCAAGAATACTCATATAACACCCTTGTATTACCGCATTTAAAGCAAATAAATAACTTTGACTTTGAATCTTTTGGCGCTTGGATGACGTTATCAGGGGGGGGGGGGGCGCTGTTGACCAATATTTGTGCAATTCTTTTGTGAAATGTATTGAAAAAATAAGATGGCGGCTTTAGTACCGATTTTTGCCATGCGCCAAAAGACCCTTATAGCGCTATAGTTGTTGCAACCGCAAGGCATGATTGTTATGATTTGATTTAAATTACCTACGTTTTATATATGGACTTACTGCAACGAAATAGGTTCTAAGTCAGTCCGTCCGTAAGTGAGGCCGTTGCGAACTATCAGTAACTACTGTTACTGATATAGTTCGCAACGGCCTCAAAAGTGGAAACAAACATTGCAGTGATTTGATGTGAGCTCCTGCTTACCAATATTGGCATTGAATACTAATAAGAAATGACGCCCATCTCGTCTGAAGAAATCCTTTGTTAAAAACCTGATTTTAACTTCATCGGACTCAAAACCCCAAAATAGTGGTAAAGAAAATCCGGTTCACTTGCTTTCTAGATAGTTGCTATTGGCAACGAGGCGGACAGAAGAAAATGTTGATCACCAGTTTTAAAGGTTTACTTGTTTTCAGTGGCAAAAATGGTGAAATTCCTTGGCCTAAAAAATAAAGGATCTTTGATTAACGTACCTACTCAAAAACTAGACGATCGAGATCTACTAAATCAAGACAAAATACTAGAACAGCTAGAATTTGAAAACATGACTCATACTACAATAATGTCAGCAGCAAATCTACTTAATAATAAAATATAAAAACATAAGCTACAGTTTCAGCTTAATTAAAGGCACTATTCTGAACGTTTTCAGAAACGGCGATAACCTTTCGAGCATTGACTTGAGCATTGCGTGCTCAAACTTATTTAGTTCGTAATCCTTCCACGTATACAATAAAATAAAGAGAAACCCGATATTCAGAATAGGTACGCTCATCGAAAGTACTTGTTTTCTATATTGAAGGAAAACAAAAGGGACTGGGAATATTCGATGGGAATATTATGTAAACTCTGTCTATGAAACGACAACACAATTTACTAAAAAAATATGCAAGATGTTTTGTTATGTTCGCAGTTCGCGGTAACGATATTTTCGGGAATTATACCAATTATATATTCTATGATAGAGTATATTCTATGCAGACATCTAGTAGCTATAAGATTCTGTTAGCACGAAAAGATTTATTTTTTGACAAATGTTTACTTCATTCATCAAAATCAATGAAACAAATTTTTATATTCGGTCTGGTTTTCAGTCGTTTAATATTTTATAGTACATTATTGTCATTATTGTATGGTCTGAAACGGCCTGAAACAAGGGCATTTCAATGCCTGGTTCTGCTAATGCGCAGAAATTCAAACTAAGTAAATCATTAATTATAAATTAAAAAAATCAATGAAACCAACAATATAATACTTTTTTTACGCGCCATTTTCTTCATTTGTTCCTTCTTTACTTTATACAGCTCTTTTTGCAAACCAAATCGAAATTTAAAATCTTTGATAAATTACCTCCTTGGTTGACATGTGTTGAAGTAAAAAAAAAAAGACCTGTGGCACTCAGCGACTGCCGCGGTAAAGCTATTGCATAGTTTTTATATTGTAATTTTACTTTTGACTTAGGAAAGAGTAAAACTCGCCGTGCTACTTAAATCACTGGTGTATACCTGTGTTCACAGAAATCAAACGAATTTAATGCTAGAGTTAAATATATTTCAATAAAACAAACAATCACTTCTGTGAAAATATGTCGATTGAGATTTATTATTAGCCTGCAATCTTAACTGAAAATAAGGAATAACTGAATAAACAGTGTTGTAACTGATACACCGCTGACATCTATCCCCATATATTAGCCGAAATTTGTCCGGAACTAAAATTGGGCACTACAGGGTCTTCTGTATAGATACCTCGTACCTACCATTATATCTCCTTATATGTAGCCTCCCATGTTGGCTCGATTTGAAGCATTTTTCGTCGGTAAATATTGTCGTACTTCAATCGTCGTTCAAATGCATGCGTGCAAATTCCAAGCGTGCTGGCTTATGAGCATCAGTCAATTTTGTTTGCGTGTCGTCTATAATGCAATCCCATTGAGTGTAAGGCGTTTCTTATAACTCTTGGACAAACTTCATATATTTCAGCATAATAATCGGTTGATACAAAATCGTTATCTTCATATTATCATCTCATGTCAGCTCTTTGTGCAGCACTAAGGAAGGGGCGGCGACCAGAATTATGACGATGATCAATTAGTTCACGTTCTTTATTCACGAAACTATAGGTTTATGGTAACTGAAATAAGAAACCCAAGTTTGAGACTTGATATCTTCTAAATATAAGAGATCTATATTTTCTTTCACTATTTTTTCGTGACTTTCTTCATTAATAATAGCTGCTCTTTCTTGAATATTTAAATTTCTCGGCATTGTAAAATATTAACCCGAATACAAGAAATAGCAATGGTGACATTGACAGGAACTGTTATTCACATTTATAGTTTTTAAAACTTGACACAACGTAATGGGAACATCAAACTAATAAAAAGGTTTTAATTTAACTATTAATAGTCAAGGATCATTCGTCTAACTAAGTAAATTTGAACTATGTTGTCAAACAGTTAAACATAATTTTCAATACAACACTCTCGTTTTATCATTTGTCTAAGTTAATTTGAACTTTGTTGTCAAACAATTAAACATAATTTTCAATACAAAACACTCTCCTTAGGCATTTTCGTTACGGAATTTCTGGATTAGGTCTCCACGCTCAAGGCCCGCGATAGAAGCTATGCAATAGCTTAAAAGTTCGTTACATTTTTTGACAGGTAGGTAGGATACAAACATTGCCAGCTGGGCTGTCGCATATCGCTACAGCAATTTCGATTTATCTCGAAGAAGGTTGTCAAAATAATGCTCGAATTTCCAAGCATATTTGAGAAAAAAACGTTTTCATGACAGAATTAGGTAGGTAGAGTTTAATTTTCCTACTAATTATTTCCAAATAGGAAATTGTTCACATTTTCTATATAAAGTAATTATAACCCATTATTGGGAGTAGCTACGTCGCAGTGGAATTGATTAAATAATTCATAGCGAGTCAAATATTTTCGTAGCTATGGTAAATCGAAGTGCTTGTGAATATTTGATAACAAACTGTCTGTCACGCCACTATGTCAGTACCCTACCGACTGGTTTATCGCATTGCTAGTATTTTCATCAGTTAATTGTGTTTATTTTAAATACCGTACCGACTCAAAAATTCCGATCAACCGTTTAAATCAGGAACGTTATTGTTTATCAAACACTGCTGATAACTAGCGTCAAAACTTTCCAATTAATCAGTTTAGTCAGCGGATAAAAGGCTCCCGCAGACAGGCGCAACACGACACCATAATTTCCGTGAAGGTTTTTTATTTCAGTCGCGTCGCGCTTTTTTGCTTTTTGGAGCATTAATAAAGTGGAGCATTAAGAACCCAAGCAGGCGCTTTACTTTGTGTAAATAATTTCATCACCACTGCTCTCAAAAAACGGTGAAGGAAAACATCGTGAGGAAACCGGCATGTCTTAGAACCAAAAAATTCGATGACATGTGACATCTACCAACCCGCACTGGGCCCGCGTGGTAGATTACGGCCCACTCCCTCTCACAGAGAGGAGGCCTGTGTCCCAGCAGTGGGAACATTAATAGGCTGATGATGAATAAAGTAGCCTCGTAATGACTGCCAAATAAAACAGTCGAGTAGAAGTAAATTTGTTATTTGAAAAAGGTCGTTCTGGGGTAAAGGATTTCCAATCATTGTCGTATCTGCCGTGCGTATCTCAGTTTTAGGTAGGTAAGGGTGATGTTACAGGCACATGAGGCCTCTTAACTTTGCCGCAAAGACCAGCAACGCATTGGAAATTCCTTTGATATTGCTATCGTCCAAAAACAATGTTGAACAGCACCCTAATTGGGTAATACAAGATCAATCACAATCTGAACAATAATCGATTGCTTCATAAGTTCGAAAAAAAATCTACTCAACAACGTAAATAAAGCAATGAATGTTGTTGAACTGTCGAAAAGAAACGGATTAGTCTTAATCATTTACTAAATATGTAAGCAGTTTCCATAGAGTGGTTCTATCTTTCATTAAAAATACATCGATAAAGTACACAACATTTTAATAAAAGGACTACGAGTAAACATAAGTTCTCTTTAAAATCAATAAATTAGTGGAACATGAAACAAATTGAAGTCAAAGGTAATTCATACTTGTGTTTTAATTTATTATTTAAATAGAAACGCTTTTGTTTGTAGGAAATTTCCGATAAAACCTTCGTAGAGTGTAACTTTGAACCACATTCCTGAAAGTAATTTTAATAATTCATTTACGAATGGCGGCTCATTGGTGCTATTTAACTTTTACTACGAAGATGTACGTTGGGTTAGAAAAGTTTCAAAGTAAGTACAAATTAACTTTGAACAGAAGGCAATAAGTATGTCTAATTTAAAAATAGGCAATGGACTCGCCCCCTATTACATGGGTTTTAAACATAACCGTCAAAATGTGGGTGTACTACTCTGCCTAACCCTTCGGGGAACATAGGCGTGATGGTAGGTCTCAGTTCAACAGTGGTAGGTAGAGGTACTAACCTTGTACTAACCTAATAAAAAGAATATTAAAAACGAAAAACTTGTTTGACAATAACAATAACATTTTTCCTGATATTTTTCATCTTTAAAAAAGTTTTCCCACTCCCCAGTTTCGGGCAATTTAAGAGATGAATTTGCTTCAAAACTTTTTTCTTATAATTCAATTAGAATTTTAGCAATATTCACTCCTGAAAAAAAAACAGTAATAAACAGGATTTATTCTACGAAACTTGAATAGTAATTTATATCCTAAAAAAATATTTATACACGCATTTGTTTGACACAAAGAAAACCTACTAATTAAAATACTATTAATGTATTTAACAATACTAGGTCAATGTCAAATAATGGCGAAAACAACTACTTATTAAATGGCGTCAAGTAGAAGCAAGGCCTATGATTGTTTGCGTGACTGTATCCATTTGTGGGCCATGTTTGCGGTTCTAGGATATTTTCGGCATTAATATATGCATTGGAGGAGCGCCGAGCGGTCTGTTTAAGTTCTTTGTAAATACATATTCATTTAGTTAAGGAATTGATACGCACGCACGGGTGTATTTAAATAACGATACGGATTACGCAAGAGTAGGGTACGCAATATGCATTGTTTTACGGCCGAACCCAATAACTTATCTATCACCAGTTTTGGCATACTACAGATAGAAAAATCTATCTATCTATGGTTTTAACGTCCCAATAATCTGTCAGAGACTAGGAATCTTATGGAATGTGACACAATGATGAGATAGAATTATACTGTCTACCATCAATAGCAATCTGATTTTTACTGACAGTAGAAAGAGGTCGGTTATCCTTGGGCATGGGTTACCTAACGTTTACCAACGTTACGTACGTAAATAGCTAGAAATCATCATCATCTGCCTAGCCTTTTCCCAACAATGTTGGGGTCGGCTTCCAGTCTAATCGGATGCAGCTGAATACCGGTATTTTGCAAGGAGCGACTGCCTATCTGACGTCCACAACCCTGCAGTTATTGGGTAACACCATACCCCTTGGTAAAGCTGGTTGTCAGACTTTCGGGCTTCTGACGACCAGTAACAACTGTCAAAGAACTACAAATGACAGCCGGGACCACTGCTACGTGCTTAAAGAAATAAATAAAAAAACAATAACTAGAAATATTGGCCTAAAATTTGTATAAGTTAATTATGTACCAGTGTAAAGATACCAAGCATTTATACGTGAGAAAACCTTAAACAACAAAAAAAAACATCTTAATCCTGTTTCTGAGCCTTTTAAAAGCCCCCCCCCCTAAAAGTAGGTGTACAAAGAAATCTAATCACAAACTTCGAGCTCAAGTGTCCCTCGAGGCCCATCATGAAAAGCGAGTGTTATATTTTTGCACAAACTTTTCCAAATAATTAGGCTAGTACACATTTGGGAGAGAATTATCTCAATAATTCCAAGCTTAGTTCTCCCTCGAGCGCTCTATACAGAGTCGTAAGTCTGTTTTTCTTTAGAGTACCTCTTACAGAAATACTCACATCTGTTCTAAATATAGAACATTTTAATCAAGGCTCATACAGTGATACAGAACAATAAAAATAATCTCCACCATAAACGAAACTAAACCTTACTTCCTGGTGTTAAGGAATGTTATTGCCGATCATATATTTCAATCAGGACGCTTTTAATAACGTGTGTGACATCACCAATTGATCAGTCTCGAAATAGCAGTCATTAACGGTTTCTCTTAGCGCTACTTCGCCGTCTATCTCTATTAAAAAGTCAATGTCGTAGGGCAGTGTTAATTAGGAAAACAATCATCACTTGAGGAGACCAGCACCTTAATTGCGTAATACACGTTCAAACCCAATCTGAATGATTTTGAAGGATATTGCTAATCCATTGCTACATATGTTCGAAAAATTTGTCTGCTCAACAATGTAAATAGCGCAATGAATGTTGTGTAGCCTAGTGGTGTGACCGTCCGACTGCCAAGTCATAGGTCTCGAGTTCGAACCCAAAGCACACACCTCTGACTTTTCGGATTCATGGGCGTATTGTATAATTATCACTTGCTTCAAAAACGGTGAAGGAAAACATCGTGAGGAAACCGGCATGCTTGAGAGATATTTCTAGATGGCATATGAAGCCAAGTCAGAGGCCCATGGGCGGCTTTAAAACTCTGACACCAGGTAAGTGACTAACCACAAGAAAAGAAGAAGAATGTTGTTAAACTGTCTAATGAAAGCCATTGCTTCTGTTAGTGGATATGCAATCACCCCTAGTCCCTAGTTTTGAATGACGAGAACACCAGAAGTGATAATCACGTAACCTTTTTCGGCAAAAGTTGTAGTGTCACATTACGAATATAGAACCTCGCTGAAAGAAAATAGAACAGATATTTCATTTATTTAAAAGCCTCTTCATGCGTCAATGAGTACCTAGAGATTGTATTGAATGTCAATAACATATATTATTTGTATAACCTACGGCTTAAAACATTACGTAAATGTTACGAACGTTCTTATTCATTCAAATGAGTCTGATTGAGGTAGTCATGCAGGTCGATAACATACTAACTCTGCAGAAAAGGGCAAACAAAAAAAAAAAACGGACAGCCCTACTTTGTTGGATGTAACATCCGTCATATTGTTTTTTTCTTATAAAAAGTAACCTATGTCACCCGGGCCACAATAATATATCGATTGACACCTCATTCATTAAAATCGTGGAGTTAATGTAAATACAAACATACATACATAGACCGCTAAAAACATAACTCTTTTGACTTCGCCGTAGTCGGGTTAAAAACTACGGCATTCTTGGAGGTCAGTTCACAATGCCGTCCTAAGTTCACTGACCTCATGGTATCTATTACTTCAGTTGGCTACGTCATTGCTACCTGCTCGCTATCGATCCAACTGACTACGCCTAGGTACAGTGGAACTGCTGCAGAACTCAGCTAAACGAGTCCTTTGGCGTCGGGTAACGTCGTACGTGTCTCACACTTTTGGACGTGACGCACTAGAGATACATGCTGACTTTTTAATATTCTTAGAAAGCAGTAAGTGTGAGTTACGCTTGGTTTTAGAAAGAAAAGAGGCTGTATAGACTGAGGAGCTGGGTAAATTTAAAGGTATATAGTTTTTAAAGTTAACATTTAACTAAGGGCTAATTTCACCAATACAACTGAACGCGATTAGCATTTATAAAACGCGTTCAAGAGCTGTCAGTGTCAAAATTGTTATGGATTATTGTACACTGACAGCTTTCGTTTAGATGTGCTGAACGCGTTCAATTTTATTGGTGAAATCCGCACTTAGCAATGGGCGGTGATGTCATTTAGGCAATAAATCGTTTTTTTTTAAATAAAACTAAGTCACTTTTAACATTATTCATCATTAGTTTCTGCCCACAACTTCAAAAACATGAAATTATATCCTATGACACTCTGCAATACAGTAGCGTCCCATTCCCATTAGACAAAGTCAAAATCATTTATTTCAAATAGGCCCTATTGTAACTGTAAGGCACTTTTGGACGTCAAAATTTACAAAAAAATAGAATTAATTCTAGTCGCCCCTTCCTAAAGGTAGTTTTTGTATGGAGAAGAATGGGCAAGAAACTCCACCGTTACTCTTTTAAAATGTTTTACAATATTTTGTATAGGTACATTAGTTATATAATTATATGTGATGATCGTCATCACATATAATTATATAAACCTACAATAAAAAAGTAAAGTAAATTAGTGAAAGAATTTTTGGAATTGGATGAGATTACCAGGGACATACACAACTACAAACTTTCCCTCTTTATAATATTACAAGTATAGATGGGAAATAGTAAGTTCATGCCATTTGTAAGGAGACTAAAAAGGGAGCATGCACGACCACTTCACTTTAACAAATACAAACGGGTGGCAAGTGGCTACATTTGTATCAATTCAAAACCAAAAAGCCTTACAAGGATACATTTATTTTCTTACAGAGTCGTTTCTTAACGTCAAGAAATATTTATTCGTCCCATCACTCAATGTAGGTTTAGCACGTTCTATGTTAACTCCGGGAAAGTCTTTCTTTTATTTTCGCTTGTCCTGGGAATTACGTACAGAGTGGTTATGCGGGCGGAGATAATTGCAATTTTCGTACACATTTACGTCATTGTCAGGGAGATTGGCTCCTATACTGAATTGCTGTTGTTGTTTGCCTGAGGCCTTATGTATTCCAATTAGACTTTACGTATTTTCTGTATTGTACCACAGATTTATACAGATGGGACACTGTAGTTTAGGTATGAAGCTAAAAGTACGCGCCGGGCTCGCTGGGCCTATTCAGTGAGCGTAACATAGTCAGAAGATATAAGAATCACGCGATAGCAAGAGAGGCAACTTCAGGTGAATATAACTGTAGGTGATTAGCGTTGTGCGACCTGAATTTCACTTTATTGTGTCGTAGCAAGAGTCGCTTTGTATTTAAATGATTTTGTCCCATCTGTTTTAATCTGTGATTGTACTGTAAAATTGCCAATATTTTACGGATTTTTTTTCTATAATACCTACCTAGATTACGTAACATAACATCACGCCTGTATTTCCAGAAGGGTTAGGCAGAGATGTACCTTTAGTACACCCACATTTTTCCAGTTATGTTTTAGTCCCATGTAATAGGAGGCGAACCTATTGCCATCAACCGGGTACAAATCCAGACTCCGGGCTGCTACTGAGAAATTCCAGATGGAAAAACCTAATAACACTATGCCCGACTCGGGAATCGAACCCAGGACCTCAGGCTCAGCAGTAGCGCTTGCGACAACTACTTAGACCAACTAGGCAGGCTACCTAGATTATTTTAAGTAGGTACCTATATTGATAACGTCTTTTTTAAGGTATAGTTAGGTACAGTGCCAGTCGAACACTTCTAAAACGTACCATAAAAAACTTTTTACAAAACAATAAAAACTGACTTCCAAAAAAAAAACTCTACAAAGTGAAAAATAACTTTAATTTCGGAAGTCGGTGTCTTTGGTTTTTAATTTTCGTATTTTGCCACCGACTTCCTAAATTAAAGTTATTTTTCACTATGTAGTGTTTTTTTTTGGAAGTCGGTTTTTATTTTTTTGTATATAGGTTTTATTTTTCACTTTTTAGTTGTGGTACCTACCCCACACAAATTCGAATACCGCTACCTGCTATGCAAATAACAGTGACAGGAAGTTATCATCATATCATCCATATAAACTAAGTGGGAAAAACATTTATCATTGAGGCAAACTCAAAAACTATCCAAGCAAAGAAACAAAATTCTTATGGGACCACCTCGGGAGCTTACCCTTTCACACAAAAAAAAATAATTTTCAAAATCGGTCCAAAATTGAAGGAGAAAACGGTGAACATTCATAAAATAAAAAAAACACATAAACTCGAACATTGAACCTCCTCCTTTTTGGAAGTCGGTTAAAAAGACAAAAAATACTATTATTTTCAGTGTCTCCTTATAAAGGAATATTTGTTACATAAAAGCATTTGCGTATTTACGTATTTGTTATCAAAAGTAACATGACATCTTAACTATAATAATAACCGTCGAGACAGCCTAAGACTCATACCATAAAAATATTTCACGAAAGCAAAATGTAATCTTATGCGAGCAAAGATGGGGTCAATGTCCTCTCAATGCCTGCCACTTTCTTTTCATCAACAAAAAATACAGCCAGCAATGAAAATGTAACCGGTAACATGACTCCGCTGTGACCTTTTCCTGTGCTAAAACAAAGGGTGCTCATTCTAGCGAAATAAGTTTCTGGGGCAATTTTTGCCCATCACGTATCTTTTGGTAAAGGCAAACATTATTGTGGCACATTACTATGGGGAAATATTCTTGAAGTGTCTGTCGTAGGATATCTCAGGATGGGCGGTCCCATCCATAATCTAAACTAATAATATGAAGAGAAAAGGGTAGATTTTTTGTATGTTTGTTTGTATTGAAAATACTCAAAAACTAGGTACTACACCGATTTAAAAAATTCTTTCACTAGTAGAATGCTTTATTATCACAGAGTAACATAGGTTCGCAGAGCAGTGGTGGCCTATAGTGGTAACGGCCCCGGCTTACGAGTTGTAGGTCGTGCCCCAAGCAGGCGCTTTACTTTGTGTAAATAATTTCATCACCACTGCTCTCAAAACGGTAAAGGAAAATCGGAGGAAAACGGCATGTCTTAGAACCAAAAATTCGAAGACATGTGACATCTACCAACCCGCACTGGGCCCGCGTGGTAGATTACAACCCACTCCCTCTCACAGAGAGGAGGCCTGTGTCCCAGTAGTGGGAAAATTAATAGGCTGATTGATTGAACATAGGCTATAATTAATAAAGATATCACGCGGGCGAAGCCGCTGGCGGAAGCTAGTCCTAAAAATTATTATAAATGCGAAAGGGAGTTTGTTTGTTTGTTACGCTCTCACGCTAAAACGGCTGAACGGATTTGAATGTAATTTGGCACATGGGTAGACCATGACCTGGAGAAGGATTTCCTTTCATCCTGGATCGCAGACAAACTCGCGGGAACAGCTAGTATATTATAGATGTCAAACTATTTTGTTTCTGACATCCTTTTTCTGTTGCAGGATTGGTTTACAAAGGGGGAGCAACTTTGTAAATCAATCCTGTGACAGAAATAGGCTAATTTACTTGACTTGCCGTCAATGGCTCCAAGAGTTTCCAAAAATGTCGTCTGACATTATGCAATACACTTTTCTTCCCTAAATTGATCAGTTCCGACCAAGCCGAAATTACTTCTTAATAAATAACTACGCAAAGGCAATTTTTATGGTAACCAGCATAACAAACGAAGATCCAAGACGATGTAAGTATAATAGTTAGACTAAACTTTGTCCTCGTGAAATTTCTTCAACATAAAATATATCCTACAGCTGTGCCACTTTACTTCGTTTTCGCTTAGCATTCTTTCTGACTTTTTTTTCTTTTTTCTTTGCTCCTAAGAGTTATAGAGTAATGTTATAAAGCCTTTAATCTTTATCAAGAATCGGACCATCAAATGCAAAAAGAATTGATCAAATCCGACTGTCAGTGCCAGAGATTACAGCGTTCAAACAAACTCTTTATATATGTAGATATCTCCACTTATTTGATTAGATCTTAAGGATGCTTCTGGCAGATGACGGTCTCTTATTCTTCAAACAAAAGCCAGTTAGACTCTTGTCACCACTAGTTTCACAACGGCTCTCAAGCCCTTTAAGATGAGAGGCCACTTACCAGACGTTTTCTCTTACAACAGAGAGCCCTCGACTCGAAACTTTTGTTAGCGTTCAGAGCTCAAAATAGACTGTTATGGAAAGCGAACACGTGCATTGTAAATTATGAACATAACAAACACATGGGGGTAGACAAAAACTACAGTACGCCATCTGCTACGACCCTTTCATCCTTTTGCTTTGTTTACGTTCATACATCTGTACCCTAATTACGTAATAGAAGAATAGAATAGAATAGCTTTTATTTCGGACAAAGTCCATAGGGTTAGTAACAATTTTACTTAACATCTAATGTTAGTAGGTACATACACAAATTGACATAAAATTAAAATTCAGCGTGAAGCTGCATCCACCTCCGCAACATCGGGGAATCCCACCGATCTGCGAACACACTGAGAATACTGTTGGTGCTGCCGCGAACACGTGACATCAGGGATGCACATCTTTTTCGAATAATGGCGGCAAAACCATCAATGTTGTTATCTGTAAACATCCCTGACGCACTACAACGCCACGGCAGCCGCAGCAGTACTCTCAGTGCATTATTATACTGAACGCGCAGGTCGCTGTATGCACGCTGAGTGAAGTTGACCCACAGGCTCCACGTGTAGAAGGATTAAAAAGTAATACACGATCAATCAGAATTTGAATCGGTTTGAAACAGATTGCTAATCCATTACTTCATAAGTTCGAATAAAGATCTGCTCAACAACGTAAATAACGCAATGAATATTGTGGAACTGTCAAAATGAACCAGATTAGTCGGAATCGTTTACGAAAATGTGTTGCGTAATTAGATAGCTGGTCATATTCGCACAGCGTTTGCGACTGTTGCGAGTACTACGCACCTGACACTGTCGCTGAGCATGTTACTTTCAAAATTATTAGTAAGTATTATTTATACAGTTGACATTATGTGCGCGAATATATTTTCTACTGTAGGTACTAAAATAAAAAGCGAGGAAATAAAAGCAGAAAATACTAGTTCCTTGCTTGTTTATGTAAATTATGTAACAGAATGTAGGACGAGGAAAATTGCGTCGGCGTTCTGTAGATGAATTTAAAAAACTATTTCAAAGGGATACATTATAAAAATACAGCTTTTACTATCTCCTTGTTTGTGTTGATAAATAAAACAATATTTTGGTTACGTTAGATTTTCGCGGAGTGTTTTTTTTACCCAAACAATCTTTTATGATGTTTGTATCTATCTTTGTTGTCCGAAGTATAAATCCGTTGATACCTTGAGGGCTTCGTTCCAACCGGGATATAACCGTGAGCACGGTAAAAGGATATGTTACGACATGGTTGGCTTCAGGTACTACATATTTATAATGCTCCCTCTACATGTTGGCCCAACATGCGCCAATATAAGCCACAGAATCTCTATATTACAACAAAAGTATACGCAAATGACGGTAGTTGACAATGTTCTGATAATAGTTTCAGTATACTGTGGCGTACTTGTACATTGGCTTACGTTGGCCCAATATTTAGAGGAGGCTTAAGTGTTAACTCTTCACGTGACCAGAGGGCTGGTCACTTTTTAGGTCAAAGAATCAGCATTGCCATCCAACCTGGCAACATTGCCAGCCTTTTGGGCATTTTAACCACTGACAGTGATGCGAAAGAATTTTTTTATGCTCAATGAGCTCTTCCCTTTATTTATTTTTACCTTTATATATGTCGGAGGAAGCTATAAGTCGGGTTGATTATTGTTTGATTTATAACGCACAATATTACTTATTTACATTGTAATTACTTTTAAAATTCTTAATTTAATTTAATTTGATTTGTTAATTGTTTCTATAATTTAAAAACCTTATTATTCAATTAAAAGTTATGAGTATTGTAATTTACGTACCGACCAAACAGAGCAGAGCACGCGTCTCGAGCGGGGTCGAGGCGCCATCTTTAATTGCATTTTTGATGGACAGTTTTTGCTACACATTATTTTTGGGTGATAGCGACAGATCGAGTTGGATCTTTGAGTTGAGAGTGGTAGAAAGGTTGACTTAAAGTAAGATCGGTGCCCTGAACCCGCTGCTCGGTAAAATTATTGTCTCGACGTTATTGTGAAGTGCAGAAATATTATTTAAATCTGAATTAAAATAGTACGAAGCAGTGATCATTGTGTTTTGTGCTCGCATTTTACCCTAATGACGCCCACTAAGCCCGCAACCACTGATGACGATGTCAACGAGAACTATGCTTCTCCGACATATACATAATCAGCCTATTATTGTTCCCACTGCTGGGACACAGGCCTCCTCTCTGTGAGAGGGAGTGGGCCGTAATCTACCACGCGGGCCCAATGCGGGTTGGTAGATGTCACATGTCTTCGAATTTTTGGTTCTAAGACATGCCGGTTTCCTCACGATGTTTTCCTTCACCGTTTTGAGAGCAGTGGTGATGAAATTATTTACACAAAGTGCCTGCTTGGGTTCGAACCCACGACCTACAACTCGTAAGTCGGGGCCGTTATCATTGGGCCACCACTGCTCTTAACCTTCCTTTATATACTTGTACATATATACTTTAGTGATATATTATATTTAGAACTTTGTCTAGTGTAAACCAACATAATTATACAATAACATTTATCGGACAGCTATTTATTTTTGTAGTTTGAAATTGGATAAGCTTTAGATTTGCAAAGTTTGTAATTCTTACAAAAATAGTTAAAATACATACATAAATATTTAATACATAGAATCGTTAACTATTGAGAGAGTAGAATTCAGGGTAGCGATCTTGTAAATCCGATAAAAATAATCTTTAAGTCTTTGTTATTGAAGAAGAATTTAATTAGTGCATCAACATAAAGTACTAAACAATCAGGTCTCCCTATTTAGCTCATGTCAGGGACAGCACAAGTCAAGTCTCCGCCGTTTCACGAAGTCAAGCCTCTCTTTAATGTTTCTGTGATGACCTCGCCCTGTATAATGAGGTGTTAGTACCAGCAGCCACTCCAGGCTGAATGTGACACCCGCTGTATAGTGCTCTTGAAAAACTGCACATTTTATTTTTAGTTTTTACAAGGTTGTGAGTAGGAAGACCGTATTTATCTCTAAAAATAATGTAAGTAGTCAGACCAAGAAGTTTTTTTTTTTTAATTAGGGTTCCGTATGTCCAAAGGAAAAAACGGAATCCATAAAGGATCACTCGTGTGTCTGTCTGTCTTTCTGTCTGTCTGTCCGTCTGTCACAGCCAATTTGCTCCGAATTTACTGAACCGATTAAGTTGCATATCAATTTCTGTGACCCAAACACGAAAGTAAATAAATGAATTTTGAATATCACAATAAGTATTGTGCGTACAAACTTACATTTGTAATTACAATGTATGGGAGAACATGTTTTTCATCTACAGTGTTAAGTTTGTTCTTGGGTTAAACTCATCCCAACTACGATACCCTGGTTTTCCTACCTTTGTTTTTATTAAATACTTAAAAAAAGAGAAGTATAAGGAAAAATATCCTACACGTCTAATAAAATCAAAACGCCAAGTCTGCTTCATTACATTTTTATGAACAAAACGCGTGACTCCATACAAAAACAGGTAGCTTTAGGTTTGTAGTAACTTAAAAAGAAGACATTTACCCCAATGTGTCTCGTTGGCATCAAATTAGCGGCTCGATCTAACTTAGTTACTTCCAATTTATGAAAAGAATAATTCCCTTTGAATATATCGCATGTCTTACGGTCATACTTAATAGCCGAAATTCCATAGATTAGTTTTGGGAGGAAGGTTTTGCAGGACAACGCTTTAAAATCATTTTCATAGGTAATCTTTCCTGATTTTTCGTATCCATTTCTGAATCTCCATGTATATCCAGTTAGGTCCTCCTTCACACTGAAGTTAGCATTGTAGTAGAAGGAATTACTGTTGTTGACTGCGACGATATTGACGTCAACTTTTCTATGTTCGTCGTAGGGTGGATCCGGATTCGGGCAGTATTCTATGCCTTGGTAAATCATTTTGTACTTCACGCAGAACATAATTGATTGGAATTGGAAGACGATAATTACACCGAGAATAAATCTCATTTTCATTTAAATTGTGTATGATTTAGTACTATCATGCGCGGAACTGATTTACAACTGATGTACATACTTCTAATGGACCCCTGCCCGTCATTAGAGTGTCATTAATGCCATAATAGTTACTGGTTATCAATAAAACAATTTTACAGTCGGTGAGCATAATATGCATACAAATATGGTCTATTTAGGAATAGAATATTTAAGTCGTTTTTAAGCCATTTATCTCTATGGCAATGGCTATTATCTACTTGTTAGGAGAATGCTAAAGGTCATACGCATTTAGAATACTATAATTATGATAGTTCCAGTTGCAGACGTGAAATCACACGGGTTTTTAGTAGTTAATATGTAGGAGAGGTCATTTGCAACTAAATTATTATATTATATAACCACTATTGACTCATATGCAAATGTCAACAACTTTCGAGTCATTTGACATTTTATAATTATTTTTATTTCAGAAAGCAGTGGTGGCCCTGTGGTAACCGCCCCGACTTACGAGTTGTAGGTCGTGGGTTCGAACCCAAGCAGGCGCTTTACTTTGTGTAAATAATTGCATCACCACTACTCTCAAAACGGTGAAGGAAAACATCGTGAGGAAACCGGCATGTCTTAGAACCAAAAATTCGAAGACATGTGACATCTACCAACCCGCACTGGGCCCGCGTGGTGGATTACGGCCCACTCCCTATCACAGAGGGGAGGCCTGTGTCCCAGCAGTGGGAACGTTATAGGCTGATTATGTTTATTTCATACATTTTAAAATTAAAATAAACAAATCACACTGTAAATGACCTCTGCTACATGCCCATAATGGATTCCCGACATATAACAAAATGACCCAGCATAGAAAATATATACTTTATTGTTCACCACCATAACATAAGGTTTGGGCAGGTCAAGATCTAGATATAGGGTAGTAGTAACATGTTACATATTTAAACTAAGTATTACTATTGACTGCTCCCGTATAAAATATTTATACAGTTATTATTACAACTTGACAGGACGTTATAAATTCATGCATGAAGTTACGTCGTTTGTCATTCACGTTGACGAGTGTAATGTGCGGCATTACACTTTTGTTCACGTTGTTTGTATCAACTCGTTTACTGTGAGATTCCTTCATTTTATTTTTGTTAAAGTTACAATATTATTGTGTGTACAAAAAATAATTGAGTAAAGCGTTTTGGTGTTCATAATGTGTCTTGTAAAACGTTTCATAGAGCTGTCGTACGATCACAATTCGAGGGTATAGTGCTCAAACCCAATAAGTACAAAATTGTAACTTTCAAGATATTCAATATTTAAGTTTTAAGGACAAAAATACCTATGTTATTAAAATAATATCGTCATAATGAGTATTTGAGTTAAAACTGTATACATTCAATTAGTGTAAAAATGTATTTTTATGTTTCTGGGGTGGTCCATTTTATCGAAATAATATAAGTTACAAAGGGTACCGACGTAGTGGGTTTTACGTCTAGAGTAATTTAACATTTAATATACTTTACTAACTAGTTTATTCTATGAATCACAATGAAAACTGTTCATATGGTCGGGCTTAAGAACTTTAAAACCCGTCGTACAAATCGAAACAAGAAGCTCTCTGATGCTACTTTACAGCTCATGGAAGAGAGGTGCGAGACGATCCTGTCTGGTGTCTTCAGACAATGCGCTCATAGACGGATCTCTAAGTCCTTGAAAAGCGACCTTCGCTAATATAATACGGACCGTAAAGGACGCGACAGAGCGGAATAAGGGCTCCAAGGTCTAGAGATCTGTCTATTAGGCCGAACCAGCTTGCGAAACTGAAGACCTATGATGGTAAGATCGTATCCGCCAAACTTGAACTATTAGAGATATCGAGAGCTTCTATGGACAGTTATACACGTCAACCAGTAACCCCGTTACGGTGATGACGGAATTACGGTCGAACTCCTGAAGGCCGGTGGAAAACCCGTTCACTACCGGCCGGTGGAAAAGCCCTCCAGAAGCTGTTCGATTCTGTAAGACTCGATGGTAAAACGCCACAGGCCTGGAACAGAGGTGTGGTGGTACTCTTCTTTAAAAAGGGCACAACATTCTAGGTGGGCCTGTAATTCTTATGCAGGGTGCTTAAGAATTGTAGGCCCATCTTCTGAGCCATGTCTACAAGCTGTTTTCACGAGTCATCATGAACCGTCTCTCGCGCAGGTTTGACGAATTTCAGCCTCCGGAACAAGCCAGATTCCGTAAAGACTTTAGCACCGTAGACAACATTCATACGCTGCGGTCTAGTTTACACAGAAGACCTAAGAGTAGATATAATATATAACCAGCCTTTCTGGTTAGCGTTTGTGGACTACGTGAAAGTCATTGATTCCATCGAGACCTGGACTGTACTGCAGTCTCTCCAACGGTGCCAGATTGACTATCGGTAGGTACATCGAGGTGCTGAAGTGTTTGTATGAAAACGCTACTATGTCAGTCCGACTCTAGGACTGGACCTCAAAACCTATCTTTCTGGACCAAGGGGTGAGACAGGGAGACGTTATCTCTCCGAAACTATTTACCACTGCACTGGAGTAAGTCTTCAAGGTTTTGGACTGGAAAGGGGTTGGCCTCAATGGCGGTGCTTTGGGGAGGACTATATCCAGCAGTGGACGACTTTTGGCGTAAATGATGACGATGAATCACAAAAGAAACAGGATAAATCACTCTCGTATAATACGTATTTTTCCCACTTAGTTGGGGTTAGTAGTGGATGATGTTATAATAACTTCTTGTCACTGTTATTTACATGGCAGGTGGTATTCCAATTTGTGTCTAGTATGGTAAGTACCACAACTAAAAAGAGAATATTTAATAGATAAACAAAAAAGTCGGAAGTCAGTGCCAAAAAGGAAAATAAATAAAACCAATGAGTGTTTTTTTTGGAAGTCGGTTTGTTTTTTTTTTAAGTTGTTTTAATGAATATAAAGTACTTGTAGGATTTCGATTCTCCAAAGGCAGTTCCACTTCCATGATAGCAAAATCTAAAACCAACATTTACCTAGTTGTCAATCTTAATGCATCACTCATCATACCACACACAAACAATTGGCACTAAACAGAATAATTTTAAAAACAATACTCGCGGGGACGCGACGTGCGAATTGTCGCAAAATGACAACAATAGCGCAAGAAGTTGTTAGGTCAAATTTTATTTATTGGGTTCGTCTCCAAACAACGTTTGAAGAAAGTTAGTTGACGAGGTGAGCAAATACCATAATAACTATACATAACTTGTTACTTTTGAAATATAATCGAACAATAAAACCCGACAAACACATTTGGTTTGTTTTAGCTCTTGGTTTTGTTTGCCTTCTTATGCAACATAATGCAAAGCTAAAACCCGATAAGTACAAATAGCGGTTATTGCCTTAATGCAGTCAGGTAATTTTAGTTGAAATCATTGGACACTCAATACAAATAAATAGCTTTATGTGGTTTAAGCGTAAAATAAAAATATTATTTATCAAGATAACACACTTTATAGTGTCCTACTTTTTCAGTTTAGGCTAAACGTGGTCACTTTATTGGGTTATTACCGCAAGTAATTTTCTTTCTACTGAGAATTCAGCTTATTGGATTAGACCATTGGAAAGAGCATAAAAAATGCATAAAGATGGACTAATAAAACGATTTTTGATTTTTTTGCACTTATTGGGTTTTAACACTATACCCTCGAATTACGTTTTGATAACGTTACAAGTATATATAGAAAGAACTAGCTGCCCTCCCCGGCTTCGCGCAGGTAGCAGTAAGTACTTATCTACGGCGCACCTACCTATCTACCTACCCTGCCCTACCTACCTACCCTACCCTGCCCTACCTACCTATCTACCCTACCTACCTACCTTCACCTATCTCCCTATCTACCTATCCTACCCTACCTACCTACCCTACCCTGCCCGACCTATCTACCCTACCCTACCCGACCTATCTACCCTACCCTACCCGACCTATCTACCCTACCTACCTACCCTACCTACCTATCTACCCTACCTACCTATCTACCCTACCTACATATCTACCCTACCTACCTACCTATTTACCCTACCTACCTACCTTCCCCTATCTTCCCATCTACCTACCCTGCCCTACCTACCCTAACTAGCCTACCTACCCTACCTACCCTACCTACCCTACCTACCCTACCTACCCTAACTACCCTACCCTACCTACCCTACCTACCCTACCTACCCTACCTACCCTACCTACCCTACCTACCCTACCTACCCTACCTACCCTACCTACCCTACCTACCCTACCTACCCTACCTACCCTACCTACCCTACCTACCCTACCTACCCTACCTACCCTACCTACCTACATACCTACATACCTACCTACCTACCTTACACCCTACCTTCACCTACCTATCCTAAGATCCTTCTCCTTACAATAACGAAAAAAGAATTAGTGAAATCGGTCCAGCCGTTCACGCGTGTTCAAATAGGGATTCATTTTAGGCCCTAAACTTTAGTGAGTGAGAGAGAGAAAGCTTATTGTGAGTCTGTGAGAGAACGACAGGAGACCGGCTTCGTTCTCATCCTTACTCTGTGCTGCAGGGGCGTAGACTCCGTACAAGCCGATTCCTATCGGCTTCCCTTCGGTAATTCGGAACACAACCACTCTATCGTCATTGAATAATCACACTATAAGTATTTGAATACAATTAAAACATTACAAAACGCCTACATAAAAATTTTTGTCTTTATATCCCAACAACAAAACATTTCGCTCTAAAATAACTCGTAGGCGCGTACGGGTTATCGTGAATTTAATTTCTATAGAAAATATAGTCCGTCTTGACGTCACTCGGTCACGTGACACCGCCCTTTCTTAGCAGCCGAGTAAGCCGGTTTGCAACGAGTTACTATAGGGACAGTAGGCGAAAACGCGCTCGTGTGAACGAGAAAGAACTATGTATTGCTTAGTGTTGCAACAGAACTCTGCTTCCGCTTCCGCAACTGCAGAAGTTCCGCATGTTTTTTCACTTCCGTTTCTGCTTCTGGTTCCGCAAACTTTATAACAGAACTCTGAACGGAAGCGGTTTAATATATGAAGCTGGTTTAATATATGAAGAACATCGAAATAGGCTGAAAGGTGAAAAGCGGCCAAGTTACTCTTTATTAAATATAACTTGCCGCTGTTTAATTTTGACTACTAAAATACAAATTTAATAAAAAAAGTTTTAAATGTACAATTGTGCTTTTTTTCATAGTGTTAACGCTTCCGTTTCCGCTTCCGTTTCCGTTTCCGCTTCCGTTAAGATTTACTTTTGACATCTGCGTTCGGCTCGGTGTTCGGACATCAAAACATTATTTCATCATTCGATTGACAATGTGTTGGTTTTTGTCGTAATCGCAACCATATAATTTGTTTACAGTAGTTAATTTGCATTTTGTATTCATTGTATTCATTAGTTTATCATTACTAGTACGAGTAATATTTGTTTTCAGGTATAGAAAAGTGATTAAGATAGTGTTTGTGTTATGAGTTTAGTGAAAGAAACGTACTTACGTTGATTGAACTACGTTGTAATTAGGTATTTGGGGTAAGTAGAAAGTTTAATAAGTTGAACTTACATCATTAGAGTAGATTTGAAAAATGATTAGTACTATCAGTAGGATTAGGATGGCGGCAAATAGTTTTGATTGTTGCTTGACGAATTATTTACTTTGTGAGGAAACATGCTTTTCAAGGTTTGAAAATAAGAAACACATAATTAATACTGAATTCTTTATTAATACCTACATTATGAAACAAATTCCATAATTAAAAATACTTTTTGTATTATAATTACATTTGATTTCACTCTTAGAGTAGAATCAGATGTGCTGTCATCTTGTGTTGAAACGCCAAACTAGCTTCACAAATCTCAAAATAGTATTTCTACTCGCCGACAGATGTCGTTAAACGAATCACAGAACAACTTGATTATTTTTCGCTAATTCGTATGAAGCTCCTATTAGAAAAGTAAATCGAAATAGGAATTTAAGAAACGGTTTATTGACACCATTATTTTGTTAGATACACAAGAAGTAGCTTTTCGCGGCCACGATGAAGGTCTGAATTCCAATAACCGCGGTAACTATATCAAAACTTTGTTATATCTGAGGAAATATGATCCGTAATGAACTCGCATTTAGAACTATGATCTTCAGTTCAGAACCCCGTGTTTTCTGGTCTCTCTAGTGATATTCAAAATGATTTAATACATTGTATTGCATCCGTTTTACGAGACCACATTAGATTAGAGATAGATAAAGCTCAATTTCTGTCTGTAATGATTGACGAAACTCCAGATGTCAGTCATAGGGAGCAATTAACTGTAATTTTTCGATATTTATCAGAAACTGGAATTGAAGAACGATTCCTGGGTTTTTACGATGTTAGCGAAAGTCGAACTGCTGAAGTTTTATCCAAACAGTTGTTAGAAATACTTGACCAGTATCGTTGTAGAAATAAGTTAGTTGGTCAATCTTACGACGGCGCGGCAGTTATGTCTGGCGAGCCACGGTGGAGTACAAGCGAAAATTCGTGATGCATGTCCATATGGCAATGTTTGTCCCATGTTACGCTCATATATTAAATTTAGTACTGAGCCGTTCCCTTGAAAATATTCAGGAAATGAAAACGTTTTTTGGACACGTAAATAGTATCATCTTATCATATAGTAAATAGTAACATCTGCCTGTACAAGACTGAAGAGCCAGAAAGCTAGCCACAAATTGTAAGTAACTGGACTTCACGCACGGCTGCAGCCCCTGGTTTTTTTTTTTTTTTTTTTTTTTTTTTTTTTTTTTTTTTTTTTTCCTTTTGTTTTGGCTCCGGCTTACCTTTTCTATTACGGCACCCTTCGCCACTGCTGTGCTGTTTACGGGATGAGTAGTGACACCGGTAGACGCCTGGCGGGAATAACTGATCGTGTGGTAACTGATCAATTATATATCGACCGCCAAGAGTAGAAAATTATGAAAGTACTAATATCGCTATTAAAAAATAGGGGTTGGTGGTAGAAGGGTGAAAATTTAGGGTTGTATGTATTTTTTAATGCTAAATCATAAAAAAATTGTCAAAAAAAAGAAAAAAAAAAAAGGGTGGACCACCCTTATCACTTAGGGGTACGAAAAATAGTTTACATCCTATTCTCATACCTACCTAATATACACAAAAAATTTCATAAAAATCGGTCAAGCCGTTTCGGAGGAGTTTGGCAACAAACACCGTGACACGAGAATTTTATATATTAGATTTACTGAAAGAAGTTACATAACGTACCGTTCGGAAATTCTTCCTCGAAAACGTTCATTCAGGCTTCGCACTGATTCAACAAACGCCTCAATAGATCGTCGTCAAGGAATTTAGCACAGAAATAGTTTGTAACACAGAGACGGACATGGCTATGTACCTATTGAAGTGTAACATCTTTCCTCTGTAATCCTGGATCCCTTTTCACGAGTCATTTCGTGAAAAGGGACGGAAGTGTGTAACAGGAAGCCGGGGAAGCGCGCGCTATTTGAGTTGACCAATGAGCGCGCGCGATGCTAGAGTTGGCCATCAGATGGTACTTTAGGGGTATGAGGAACACGGTGTAAAGTTCACTCATCCACCATAGAAAAGGGAGGATCCTCCAACCAGACCAGACTGGTTGTTATGTCTGGCGGGCAACTGCTCATATTATTATGTTGATTTCGGATAGTCTTATCTATGTTTTTCGCTCAGTAAACTCTGATGCAGGAATTGAGTGACGTCATGTCTTCGTTGCGTAGTTCGTATGTGGCGGTGTAACCACTACAGTACCAACCCATTTTCGGAGTGGCTGTAAACAGGATGATGATGATAATGATGAGGAATATAATACGTAAGCCAAGATGCAACTACTGTAAGGCTCCCTCATTTTAATTTCTATTTTAGGGAGCCCCAGTTTTTCTGAAACACTATTCTTCTTCTTCTATCTTCTTTCTTTTCTGTATGGGTAGTGATTAACCTGGTGTCAGAGTTTTTATGCCACCCATGGGTCTCTGAATTGGCTTCACATACCGTCGAGAAATATCTCCCAGGCATGCCGCTTTCCTCACGATGTTTTTCTTCACCGTTTTTGAAGCAAAGTGATAATTATACAATACGCACATAAATCCGAGGTTGCGTGCCTTGGGTTAGAACTCGAGACCTATGAATTGGCGGTCTGCGGTCATACCACTAGGTTATCACTGCACAACCAAGAAGCTAAAAATGATTCAAACACAGAATATCAAAATTACTAAAAACTAGGTTCTTCTCCTGTTATACTAGGATGCTAAGACTCAGTTTCACCATACTCTGTTAGATATAACAGACTGTTAACACACACATGTCAACTGCTGTGATTGGCTGTTGTCATGTCAGTGAGCCAATCAAAGCAGTAACCTGAGTTTAATGACCTGTTAGCTAATTTTTGTGTTTGGTGAAATTTGGTCTAAATGTTTCAAAAATATAAAATATGTTTCACAGAGTTTTATTATATTGTGGTACTGGATACTGTGTGTGTGTGGTATCTGTTGTGGTATTTACAAGTAACTTTACTTATTTATCGTTGTATCTTTATATATAGCACGTACACGTTACATATGAGTTTCAGTAGCGAACAAATGCGGGTAGCAATATATTTTGCACGCTTCAGCGGCTTTACGAGATCAAATATGACGGCTCAGTGTATCTAGCAAGTGTTCACAGAACGCACGCTCATACTAATGGAATATTTTATTACTGGGATATGAGAGAACATTGCTTAATTGAAGTAGTAAACTTTAGTATAAACGGGTTCTTATTACATTGTAAAAACATAACAAAAGGGTTTTAATGGTTTTAGAAACCTGAGGCCAGACGGTACCTTATCCTTCAATCTGCCTAGCCTTTTCCCAACTTTGTTGGAGTCGGCTATCAGTCTATCCGGATGCAGCTGAATACCAGTATTTTACATGGAGCGACTGCCTATCTGACCTCCACAACCCAGTAACTGGGTAACATGAAACCCCTTGGTAAGACTTGTTGTCAGACTTTTGGGTTTCTGACGACCATAACGACTGTCAAAGATCTACAAATGACAGCCGGGACCAAGGGCTTAAAACGTACTTTCCGAGGCACGGAGGAGTCTCGGTATGTAAAGTTGGTCACCTATCCACGGACCAACCCCGGTAAGCGTAACTTAACCTGATGTATCGACCCATGCGGCTGTTATTACTTAGCCACGAGCTCCTCCCAAAGGCTACCTTATCATGTTTTAAATATCTGAGGCCTATACGAGTATATGCCCATATGCGATCTTGGGTATCTCTTATGGGATTAGAATATTCCTCAACTTGGTAATAATGACTTTCCATGTAGTGGATGGTGATGCAGTAACTTTTTTAGCAGTTTATCTTTTTTTTTCATATGTTAACGGGCTGATAAAGATAAACAGATTCAGTAAACTGACTCCCTCGATCTCCTTCCTGTTGACTGCCTCGTTGGTTAGTGGTCACAAGCTCACCATTAGGGTGAGCATGAGGTCCTGGGTTAGATTCCCGGGTCGGGCAAAGTGTTATTGGGTTTTTTATCTGGAATTTCTGAGTAGTTAGTTACATGGGACTTAAACATAAGGGCGAAATGTGGGTGTACTACAGGTACACCTCTGCCTAACCCTTCGGGGAAACAAGGCGTGATGTTATATTATGTTACATTCAAGATAGTTAACTGACTCAGGCGTGACTTTCGGAAATCCATTATAAAATACAATAGACGATGTATATTTAGTAACGATCCTAGCCGAGGTGGGCCGATAAGCGATCCTATACAAGTGGGGTTGTCGGGCGGTTGTAGCTTTGTGTTCGGCTCTTGTCGTGGCAAAACGTCGTGTCCGAGTTCGCAACAAGTCAATCGTCATCCTGAGGATGCCTCGTTGAGAGGCGAAACACGTGTCGATTTCTTACAGGGCTCTCTAAGACTCTAGAACAGTTAAGTGGATTAAGTTACTAAATATACATCGTCTATTGTATTGTATTTTATGTTAGATTCAGTAAACTTAATTGTTGTAAGTACAAGCAATCCAGCAGCGTTTAATTCAAAACAGTTGTTTTAAGCTTTGGCATTCATTTCTTTATTTTAAGTACTCGTCTCGTAATTGAAACGTATTACTAAGGACAGTAACATACTGAACAGCTGTTTAAAATTCAGTTAAATCCAGCTCGGCGCGACGCGGCGTGGCCTATATAATTGTAAGAAAATAATAGCTGGCCCAAGTTCTTAGTTATTATTGTGAATTATTAAAATTCACGGTCACTTGGCCTTAATTACATGTATATGGAACGGTTTTATATTACGGCTGTGTTGTTCTAGGTTAGAACTAAGTCTAGGAAAATTAAAGGTAACAGTTATTATGTAAAATAAGTGCCTCGCGTTATTATTGCATGTATTGTTAGACGCAAAGGACAAGGCTCAAAAATACCCCACGTCTGCCAGCAAAAAGAAATATCTCAAATTATATCTCGGTCGATGGCTCGCCCCCTATTTCATGGGACTTAAACATAACTGGCGAAATGTGGGTGTAGGTACTATAGGTACACCTCTGCCTTGCCTAACCCTTGGGGAAACAAGGCGTGATGTTATGTATGTATTATTAAAACCGAAAGCATGCTTTTATTGCATTTCTAGTCGTTCTAAAACTACAATCTGCAGATTTGACTAAACTATGTATACAAGATGGAGACGACAATACAACAAAAAATTAAATGGCGTGTCCATAATGACGTTTCCATTCTGTATACAAAAATTCAATTGAATATATTCAATAGTTTAGTCATTATAGCTCGGCAAAATCCATAGTCGGCTCGGGCTATTCCGTTTATCCACCCCAAAAATCCACCCTAAGGTGGATATTCTGATATGTATGCCAGAGAATTCACCCAAGGCCTAGTTGGAAAAAAGGAATTTATAGGCATAAGGGTGGATTCGGCATACATTACATTTAATTTGTTTGAAAAACTATTTTTTTTATTTCGATGCTAGGATTTGTTTGACAGTTCCAAAATACTCTTAAGCATTAGTAGTGCCAGTATTTAAATTTTTTGTTGTATGGTAGTCTCCACATTGTATAGTAGGTACATCTGAACGAATATTCAGAGCATTTTTTTTGTATATTAGCCAGTAAGAATTAAAGCCGGAAGAATGTATTTTTTTTTTTTTTTTTTTAGATAGGTACTTCTCTCTGCTGTCAGACGTGGGGTAATTTTTGTGGGAGATGAGACTTCTCCTTTTATACTATCAAACTAATGACAAGTGTAGTACGAAAATCGATAGCGATGCCAAGGTCATTCTACGCCTAATATGATACGTTTTTTATACTGTATTTTGTGTTTCTTATTATCCATGACATACCTACAACATTTTCATACAATAAGCCCAAGATATCCGTCATACGACTTATGAATTATTTATAGCGACAACATTAAACCGAAGAAACCGTATCATTTACTTCCCGTCCAACATAGTTCGTGAGTCGTGACGTATTTACAAAAAAATCTGTCTCTAAAAGCGAAAGCTGTCTGGAAAAAGCCTGATGTAACCTCACCCTTAGAAGGGAGCGGAGGAGGAAACCGTGGATAACGTTTCCGTGGTAAGCTTAATGTTTCCGGAATTATAGCAAAAAAAAAAAATTCAAAGCCATGTTATTAGCAGGACGTATATTAAACTTTTACTGCTGTAAATTGTTATGTTGCTGCCTTATTTACGTATACTTTTGCTTTTATCTTTGTGTGTTCGTCTCCTATCTGCATGTACCTACTTGCAGACCGTGTTCTCATTAACGAGTTATCTAGATTCTAGTAGAACCCACTAATGAGCACTCGTTTGTAGAATCTTGCTAGTCTAATGCTCCAACTCGCAAAAAAGTTCCTAATGTTGATTCTTTAATAGATTTTTTCAAGTTTCAGCGTTACAGAATAAAGGATGCTTTAAAGAGTACAGCTAGTGTGATGCTGGTGGTGATGTAGGTAATATGTGATTCAAATCTATTTATAGAATCATCATTCTCCTGTCCTTATCCCAATTTATTTGTGGTCGGCGCAACATGTCCCATTCTTCCATACTTCTCTATTAGTCGTCATCTCGGTAGTCACCCCCTTTCTAGTCATATCATCTTTCACAGAGTCCATCCGTCATTTCTTTGGTCTTCCCCTACTCTTATAGCTATCGACATTCATACTCAAAACTTTTCTCACGACATTTTCCTCACTCCTCCGCATCACATGTCCATACCATGACAACCGATTTCTGCAAAAATCTATTTATAGAATGAATGTGTGAAATGAGTAAGAGTCCTTTTCTAATTATGGATGTCGTTAATGGCGACTAAGCAAACAGCAACGTTGTTGTTTTGTAACAACAAAATGTGATTACTGTAACTGGCCTAGTATAGTAATAACCGAATTCTAATTTAGAAATGAAACTCGTAGCCGTTTTATCTAGTATCTTTTTTTTCTAGATAAAGCGTCTACTATAGTCCGCGTGCGACTAGTTGGCCGCTCATCATAAATCATCTCGCTATTGCAATCTCATGTGCGTTTTGTCTAAACTAGCCGGAACTTTCACTTCGCGACGGCAACACGCGTTGAAAGTACCGGCTAGTTTAGACAAAACGCACATGAGATTGCAATAGCGAGATGATTCGTGATGAGATGAGCGGCCAACTAGTTCCACGCGCACTATAGTTGATTTACTTTATACAAATTGCAACAGTAAGGCTGCCTGTCCACTGGAGCGGAGAGGAGCGGAGATGTGCCAATATTAACCAATAGAATAGAAACTCCGCTCCAGAGGTTCGATTTTATTGGTTAATATTGACACATTTCCGCTCCTCTCCGTTCCAGTGGACAGGCAGGCTTAAAAGTGAGAAACAAAAGCAAGCAAACTAAAAATTAAAAAAGAAGCGGCGATCATTTCTTGTTACATCAAGTATTATTCCTTACAAGGTGTTGTTACGTTTCTGGTTTAACCCAGCTGTCCTCAGGGAATCCGGATTCCCGCAGTATTATTTCTCTGTTCACGTGAATAGCGGTGGTTTTCCACTTGATGTAATCCCTTAGAATCTTACGACGCCCCAGGGATGAGGCTTACCTGTCTGTAATGAAATTAAGTAAAAGTTTGTATGTGTGCATTTACGTATTTTATGGGAAATAAATACTATTATATTCATCCAAAAAGTTGGCAACGTCGCAAATAGCTGTCAAATAATTACCAGTTTTGATTAATTTGGCAATATTACTTTAAGGAAATAAGAAATATGGCTAACTAGAATATTAATAATGAATTGCAATTACAACACAGAATTTGATGTTGTAACCGTTTTAGGTGTAAAAAAGGCATTTGAAAGTTTCCAAATACTTTTTTGATATTTAAAACTAAATATTCGGTGTTACGATATTAATGATTGCTTTTCGTATTCTCATATTTTAGTTCACTAGTCAGTCATATTTCTTATTTTCATAAAGTAATTTTGCCAAATTAATCAAAACCGCGAAATATTTGACACCTACTTTCTGTATAAACGCTTTCAGTGGGGTTGAATGAAAATAAAAAGACATGACGTATGAAAATAATACAAGGTCATAGTGTTCTGAAGTTTCTTCGGGAAATGCCTTTATGAGATAATATACTTCAGAAATGTTGTCAGACACACTATGTCTTTTTCTGTGTTATGATTAAATTTTTTTATTCTTCTTTAAATTTCTACCTACTTTTTCAATTGAGTTGTAGGTTTATGTATTGATGATAACAAGAGCGCTTAAAACATGTTTTAATCAGGGATTGAATAACCGAAAAAATTAAGGTATCAAAAGTAAGCGGTATGACGTCATACCTTTAAATTTCGATACCTTAAAATAAAGGTACCTTTATATTTCGATATTGTAATATTGCGGTATCGTTACTTTTTCCAGTATCTAAATTATAAAATAAAGGTTGTCTTTGTACCCTGCCGCCCGCGCCGCGCCGAGGCGTCACGCGTTGTGTCGGCCGCAATGGTAAGGGAGTAGGTACTTGATCGAAAATTTACTGATTTTCGTGCCTCGGCAGCCAGACAAAGCAGGTTGTTTTGCCATTTTTCCGCCATTTATGTTTCCGCGTCTACTTTGTTTGTCAACTTAATCACAAATGTGCTCACGTCAAAAACAGTGAAATTAAAAAGGCACGAAAATTGCAAATAAAAATAATACAACTGACGCGTCGCCGTTCGTTCAAGCACATATTACGTTCAAGTTTCGACACAATAGCACCACAGTATAAAAAGATACAGTAGGACGACACCTTTGATCTCGTGGTAAATGCCGACAACGTGTAGACAGTCGCGACAAATATCAATTTCCGCGCACGGATGAAAGGTCAACAAATCAATTTTGTTTATTTAATAGGGAAGGTGCGTATTTACGCGACTAAGTTTTTAAATTTTTATACCAGATTTTTACTTGCAAGTACTAACTGCCGACCCGAAATACATGCAAGACTTCAAAGTATTTTACTCGGCTACTCATTTCGTTGACGCTCGCTCGACACGATTGTGCTCCTTATTTATGTTTAGTTACGGATCAATGTTCTATTCAAGCATTTTGTCTTCCAACAAGGCTTGGAAACTTCATCAAAGTATTTTACTTAGCTACACGCTCTGTTGACCTCGACGCGATTCTGGTCCTTATTTATATTTAGTTAGGGATCAATCTTCTATGCAGGAATTTTTCTTTTAACAACGCTTGGATAATGGAATATATTTTTTTACATACGCGTTTATAGTCCTTATTTGTATGAGATTACGGATCAATTTTTGATGCAGAAAGAAAATACTTTAAAGTATATCGAACCCTGGTTTTTGGTTCTGGTGGCGCCAAAAGCGGTTGGGTCATGCCGGTCCTGAAGTATTCTTTCGGCATACTCAAATGGACTCAGACCGAACTCGACGCCTTGGACAGGAGGGTCCTTACACTCTTGACCGCAAACCGGATGCATCACCCACGTTCATCGGTGATGAGACTGTACATCCCGCGGAAGAGCGGGGGTCGAGGGTTTTGAAATGCGAAAACCCTCCACAACCGCGAGGTGTGGAGCCTCAGGGAATTTTTTTTTAAAGCCGAAGTGGGTATGCACCGTGATGTGGTCGCAGTGGACAAGGGACTCACCCTGCAGCTCTCCATGGCTAAAGAGAACTGGCGCAAACCTGTAGTACTTACTACAGATGACCGCAAGGAGGTATGGCAAAGCAAGGAACTTCACGGGCGCTTCTATCGGACTCTTCATGAGCCCGGTGTAGATTTCTTTGCGTTCGTATCCTGACTACGTTTCGGTAACCTTTTCGGGGAAACTGAAGGTTTCGTCTGTGCAATTATGGACGAAGTTATCTTGACGAATAACTACCGGAGACATATTATGAAGGACGGTACGGTTGACGTGTGTCGGGCATGCCATCGTCCGGGTGAGTCCATCAGACATATTATCTCTGGTTGTTCGTGTCTGGCTAACGGCGAGTACTTGCACTGGCATAACCAAGTGGCTAGGATTATTCACCAGCAACTTGCTTTGAAATATAAACTTGTGCACTCTGAGGTACCGTATTACAAAAATGTGCCCGACCCAGTTCTTGAAAATGACCAAGTCACGTTGTACTGGAAACGGTCTATCATTACTGACAGGACTATTGTAGCAAATAAGCCTGATATAGTGGTGATAGATCGATCAACACGCCGCCAATGATATATAGTTGATGTTACCATCCCACATGACGAGAACCTCGTGAAAGCTGAGAAAGAGAAACAAATAAAATATCTCGACTTAGCACACGTGACACGAGGTTGTTGACATGTGGAATGTAAGCTTGGCTATCATTGTACCGATTGTCGTAACGGCCAACGGCCTGATGGCCGAAAGCCTCGACCAACATCTCTCTAGACTATCGTTAGACGGTTGGATCAAGAGCCTGATTCAGAAGGCAGTACTCCTCGATACGGCTCGCATTGTGAAGAGGTTCCTGTCTCTGTAGCCCTAACCACCGGTAGCTTGGACCCTGCTCCCGACACCGCCGGACCTCTATTTTTTTTATTTTTAAATGCGTTTTTTATATCTTTTTAATGTAAGAAATATTTTAAAATGTAATTAAGAA
Organism: Conistra vaccinii; assembly: GCA_948150665.1. Taxonomy (NCBI): domain Eukaryota; kingdom Metazoa; phylum Arthropoda; class Insecta; order Lepidoptera; family Noctuidae; genus Conistra; species Conistra vaccinii. The sequence goes on along the minus strand of OX411318.1, from coordinate 8,033,197 downwards.
AGAAAATAAATAAACGACATAATAATGTTGAATTGAATTTTAAACTAATGGAGCTACTGAAGGTAACTGAAACTTTCAGTAGCGCCATCAGGATGGAATTTAGTGTGGACAAATTTGCGGTCATGCATGTAAAGCGAGGGGGTTTGTGGAATCCGTGGGAACTCAACTCTCGGGTTCCATACACCTAAGATCCCTCTCCTCAATTAATACCTGGTCTACAAGTATTTGGGTATTTCGGAAGCGTTAGGTATCAACGCTGCTGACATGACGCAATCGCTGAGGGAGCGCTTTTTTAGCCGCCTGAATAAAGTCCTAAATAGTCTTTTATCAGGCGGAAACAAGGTGCGCGCCTTCAACGGTTGGGTCATGCCAGTTTTGATGAACTCTTTCGGCATGCTCAAATGGACTCTGACGGAACTTGACGCCCTGGATCGGAGGGTCCGCACACTGCTCGGTCCGCTATCCCGCGGAAGTGCGGCGGTCGAGTCTTCTTAAATGCTAAGACCCTGCCAGCCATGAGGTATGCAGTGTCAGGGAATACTTCCTTGAAGCCGATGTGGGGATGCACCGAGATGTGGGCTCAGTGGACAAGGGCCTTACCCCGCTACCCTTGGCTAACGAGAACTGGCGCAAACCTATAGTATTAGAAACTAATGACCGCAGGGAGGTATGGCAGAGCAAAGAGCTTCACGGGCGCTTTTACCGGGCCTTACATGGGCCCGATGTAGACCTGTTAGCGTCCGTATCCTGGTTGCGATTCGGTGATCTCTTTGGGGAAACCGAAGGTTTTGTTTTTGCGATTTTGGACGAAGTTATGGTGACGAACAACTACCGGAAATATATTGTGAAGGACGACACGGTTGACATCTGTCGGGCATGCCACCGTCCGGGGGAATCACTCCGACACATTATTTCTGACTGTTCTCGTCTGACTAACGGAGACTACTTGCATAGTAGCCAAGAGCCTCGACTAATATGCGGAGGCTCTCGTTAGGCAGCTGGATCACGAGTTTGATCCAGAAAGCAGTACTTCTGGACACGGCGCGTCTCGTTAGGAGATTCCTTTCTCAGGAGCCCTGACCACTGGTAGCTTGGACCCTGTTCCCGATACCGGTGGGCTACTATTTTTAAATGTTTTTGGTTTTATAAAAATATTTAAAAATGTAAATTATATGTACATAATTTAAATAAAGGAAATAATAATGTTGATAACGATGTTGCTTTAAAATAAACGAATTAATTAATATTGTTTACTTGGGACAACCCTAGCTGTCGCGACAATGCCGACACGTTGTCGGCATTAACCACGAGATCAAAGGCGTCATCCTACTGTATATTTTTATACTGTGATGATAGTGCTCTGTGTCTCGACACGATCGCGTTCACAACGGGCTGGCAACTCAAGCAACGTCGGTCGCCGCACGCACCGCTCCCCCTCGCCCAGCGGCGCTGCCACCGCGTCGCGCTCGCTCTTCGTCGCATCATTTTTTTCGGTACCGAAATGATTTCGGTAAAGGTATTAGTAATAGCGGTACCACAACCGTAATTCTCAACCGTTTTGGTTCTACCTTTAAATCGAAGCTGTATCGTAATTCTATACCGGTACCATACCCTTATACCTCTACCGCTTTCAACCCCTGGTTTTAATAAGTAAACATCTCTAGGTATTTGTTGAAAATAATACAAGGTCATAGTGTTCTGAAGTTTCTTCGGGAAATGCCTTTATGAGATAATATACTTCAGAAATGTTGTCAGACACACTATGTCTTTTTCTGTGTTATGATTAATTTTTTTTATTCTTCTTTAAATTTCTACCTACTTTTTCAATTGAGTTGTAGGTTTATGTATTGATGATAACAAGAGCGCTTAAAACATGTTTTAATAAGTAAACATCTCTAGGTATTTGTTGAGACATTGCTTTTATTGTGTTAATAAATGAGATAGCTAACATAATAAAAACAACTATAAATCCAAAACCCTTTGTTACGAAAGCCCCTCATCATGTAAAATGAAATCAGACCGTTTCCTATTCCCAGGCATGGCATGTCTTCATTTTCGCGTCGAGGTACATTAATCACGAAAGGTTGCGATCTTTCCGCTTTCCACCCTAACTACATCCGCAGTGCCTTGTAAAAAGGCCCATCGATCAAAAACGACTAGGTACATTCGTCATTATGAGTACGATGTCTTATATAAATATGTTGATGGTGAAGATTTTTAAGCTATTGCATAGCTTCTATCGCGGGCCTTGATCGTAGAGACCTAATCCAGAAATTCCGTAACGAAAATACGAGTACCTAAGGAGAGTGTTTTGTATTGAAAATTATGTTTAACTGTTTGACAACAAAGTTCAAATTTACTTAGACGAATGATCCAACGAGAGTGTTGTATTGAAAATTATGTTTAACTGTTTGACAACAAAGTTCAAATTAACTTAGACGAATGATCCTTGACTATTAATAGTTAAATTAAAACCTTTTTTGTAGGAGTTTCTTCTTCTCATTTGTTGCTTCTAAGCTGGTGTGACTTGACGTTTAGCTTAAATTAACCTAAATATTTGGCTCGGATGTCCTCACTTTCAATAACTTATGCGTAACATACGCTTTTTTTATTGTTCGTCCAACATCATAATTTTGAGAAAATACCTTTCATGAATTTTAGAAAATGTTTGTTACTTTTTTTCACTCAAAATAAAGCTCTTAAAAAAAATTACGTCCCTATAAAATAAACATCCTTGCTTTCCACTTTCATTCAAAACTTTTCTTAACTTGGCACAGTTGTCACACAACAACACCATTTCATAGGAACACATCAGCTGATGTGCTCACTGTGCAGTGATACAGCCATCGTGTTACATCGCCTCTCTATTGAATAACCATTGTATCGGCACTCAACCAGGACGGCGAATACATCAGGCAGATTGCTTAGAGCTTTCCGTACACAAGGAGAATCCGTAATAGGTTAAGGAGGTCCCTACTTGTGTGTACAAGCTTGCGTCCACAGCAACATACCGAAACGTGTTATACAAGGTGAAATTGAAATAACTGAAAACCTGAAAAGGTGTCATTGTTCTCACTAATCCCAAAATCGCGAAAAAAAATCTGCTGATATGGTCAGTGATACAACCATAGTGTTACGAGCGCGTCTCTATTGAATATCCATTGTATCGGTACTCAGCCAGGACGGCGGATACATCAGGTAGATTGCTTAGCGCTTATATACCGTGCCCGAAGAAAAATCTCTTAGGGTTTATGCTTGAGTGTACGAGCTTGCGTCCGTGGCATGTTTTAATAACATTGACCATAACTGTTTCTATTTATTTATTCTTACCACCTGTAGGTGTGTTATGAATTGCAATAAACTTAAATTGAAATTGGAATTAGTGGAAAATATTTGATGTAACTTCTGCCTTGCAGTCATTTTTGAATATTGAAATTGTTTTCACTTGGTGCACACATCAATAAAAATATTTATTAAAATTTCAATAATTTAAATATGACGATGATGTTATCGTAAAATCTAACATTTTGAAAAAAACATGTAAATTTTAATTGGAGTGGACCGTGCTCGAGATGAAAATAGATTTTTTTTTAAATATTCGAAAATGATTGCAAAGCAAATAAAAAAAAACAATTACTTAAATATTTTTCAATATTTTGATTCCAACAAAGTCTGGAAAGCTTCATTTTATGTACGAATACACACATTTGCTCATGTTTATTTCCTGATGCGGTTTATTAGTAAGACCAGTTCAATTTATAGCGGTTTTACCGGCACGGCTGCCGTATGGACACCAACCCTTGGGGAAATCAAACTGTCGCGTGGTGTTTTCAATGTGCTGGATCCACCTGATATGATTAAACGTCTGACACTTGTGGTGCTGATGCTTTGGGACTACTCTTGGTTGAGTGCCAAATGGTGAACTAATGTAAAACTTGTAAAATAAAAAATAAGAGTGGGAACTTTATGACAAGGATAAATAATAATATCATGTACATAATCATTATTTTTATACTATTAGCTTTTTAAATTATGTAAATAATTTCTTGGAAATTGAAACAAAACGATACGTTATTTTTTAGGTAAGTATGTTAATGTAAGCAAATTTTAAAAACAAGTGAAACAACTTTGTTTTACTTTCATCACGAACAGGCTTACAAACTTGTATCCTGCTACGCGATCCTAGCATCATGTGTGCTACGCCGTAGCACGTCGCGTAGCGAACTGGGATCAGCGCGGCGTAGCGCGTTTGGAGTTTGAAAATAAAGTTTATTTTTCATAAATCTTGTCTAGAACATTCCCATTTAGATACCATTATCTTACGTCTGGAAGTGGTTTGGGTGGATCAAAAAAAATCATACGAATATTAATACATATTAAATTAGAACTAGGCGTACCTACCTACTTTAACTGTGGATACATTATAATAACTGTTTAATTAATAACATACAAGTTATATAATATGGTGTTTGTTTTACCTGCAAAATTAATAAGCACTTATCCCGTTCTTTATAATTAGAATTACGGTTATTAAATACAATCCTTCTTCGAGTAATTAAGTTTGTACCACGGTACATTGTAATATCTACAACACCGGTCTTATTCGCAGTAAAATGTTAAAATGGGATGAAAAGTGAGTGGAATGTTCCCATACAAAGTAAATACAGAAGGTCAACAAAAACGAAATAAAAGAAAAATATTGCACCCGGCAATATCAATCTGCCTAGCTTTTTCCCAACTACATATGTTGGGGTCGGCTTCCAGTTAAACCGGATGCAGCATGCACTCTGCAATATAATGAAAATTAATGGGGTTTTTGATGGAGAGTTCCGTATGGTTTCACCATTGCCTGGCCATCAGAGATTTAATAGTAAAAAACCAACGTATCTTAAGCCAATGAAGGAAGTCCTCACCATTTCACATCTTCACGGTTTGTAAAAGCAAAGGCAAAAATAAGGCAATGGTCTTCTAGTTTTGTGCTGTTGGGTTCCGTATTAATCTATTTTGTTTTCGAGAACGCAATATTAGGTTGTAGTACAGATGAGACTAGGGGTTGCGGATAGTCTTAAGGGAAACCATGGCCCCCGTCTAGGCAAGGGAAGGAACACGGGTGGGTTTTAGTCAGTAAGAGTCTGACACGCCCTTCCGCTCCGTCCAGAGCGGCAGAAGTCATTTGATGATTTCCCACCCAAAAAAAAAAAAACTGATGAGACTAGAAAAAATACGAGTCGCTCTTTCACACATACCTTAGCGACAGTTCACTAGTACATTGTGAGAGTGAGACAGGATGGTGCTTCTGCACTTCTACACTTTTATGTTTCGGTTTTCATTTGTTATTCTAAAAAGTTACGCGCGTTGTGAAAGCCTTTTAGCTGAAATGGGTTTGGATCGTCTGCGATTCACTCAGATACTGTACCTACACTTTCGAACATAAACATTGACCTGTTCGGACTGAAAACAAAGGCTTAATAAAGTTTTTAGCCTATATTTTATAGTAGACTGCCTCGTTGGTCTAGTGGTAGCAAGCGCTACTGCTGAGCACGAGGTTCTGGGTTCGATCCCCGGGTCGGGTAAAATTGGGTTTTTCTATCTGGAATTTCTCAGTAGCAGCCCGGAGTCTGGATTTGTGCCCGGTTGATGGCAATAGGCTCGCCCCCTATTACATGGGACTTAAACATAACTGGCGAAATGTGGGTGTACCTGCTACAGGTACACCTCTGTCCAACCTTTCGTGGAAACAAGGCGTGATGTTATGTTATGTTATTTTATAGTGGGTTGTGGAACGGTGCTGTAAAAAGTATGGCGGAAAACTTGAACTTTTTCATTAACGTTTGTAATACAATGCAAGTTTGTAGTTTATATTTATTTTTCTATTTTTCCTGCTTGTATCAAGTTTCTTGAGAAATGAGAGTCCATTGTAATGGTGTTGACATAAATGTAGCCTTTGTTTAAATCTATTTAAATTAATTAGAAGCTCTTGATTATTGGATATAATTGGGTGGGAAATCATCCAATGACTTCTCCCGCTCTGGGCGGAGCGGAAGGGCGTGTCAGACTTTTACTGACTAAAACCCACCCGTGTTCCTTCCCTTGCCATGCCAGGGGCCACGGTTTCCCCTTGGGACTACCCGCAACCCCGGCAGGCGTCGGCCCTAGCGGACCCCGTCAGTTTTGCTGACATCTCTTTGAGGCGCGCGTGGAACACGACGCGCCGTCGACCCGGGCCTGGTCCTTATCGGACGGCGAGCTGCCCTCTGCTCTCCGAGCTTGATTTGACTTAATTTCCCAGCAATTACATTTTATTATTGTTTTTTTTATATTTTGTTTTATTGTTATTTTTATTATGTAGTTTGTATCCTCCTGTGTGTGTAGAGCAGTGGTGGCCCAGTGGTAACGGCCCCGACTTACGAGTTGTGGGTCGTGGGTTCGAACCCAAGCAGGCGCTTTACTTTGTGTAAATAATTTCATCACCACTGCTCTCAAAACGGTGACGAAAAACATCGTGAGGAAACTGGCATGTCTTAGAATCAAAAATTCGAAGACATGTGACATCCACCAACCCGCACTGGGCCCGCGTGGTGGATTACGGCCCACTCCCTCTCGCAGAGAGGAGGCCTATGTCCCAGCAGTGGGAACATTAATAGGCTGATGATGATGATGATGATCCTCCTGTGTGTGTCCCAATAAACGTTTTTTCTGGGTTACTGTAGTTTTGCTGAACATCAGGCGGGCTGTGATTGTGGGACGGAATTACTATTTTCTTTCTAGAGAGAAAAGGTTATTTTACATTTTTTGGAAGGTCATTTACCATCTCGTAAGATAGAGATCTTACGAGATGGTAAACGACCTTCCATTAGACTAACATTTTCAACAAACTGCGATTCTAAGTACTTTGTAGCACCCTATAAATCTTTAGTTACTTTTCCGTCTTACGTCAGAAGCCATTTATCTAGCTGGTTCATTTTTTATCTTATTCCGGTATAAAGTTCCCCGGGGCGAGCTAAAAGTGCACGGACAGATGGACCTCTCTCTAGCGTGCTGTTTTATGAATTAAAAATAGAGAGATAAAAGAAAACATTTTGTACGCTGTGCAAACACGAAATATGAAGAGACAAAAGGAGTAAGTAAGTACTTTTAGTGAGATTAATAGTGCCAAGATAAAGAGGAAAGTAAAACATAGATAACATATTATTATTTTATAATTTTGCCGAAATTGGTGTCTTTATATTGAATTAGCTGAACTAGCTAGCCACTTCGTTGGGCGGTAAACATAAATATATATAGCTTATGACACGCACAAATAACGTGGCTTTCTATTAGTATTTCTTTTTTTTCAAAATCAGTTCTGGAGATCCAGATATTACCCCCTACAAACTCACAAACTTTACCTCTTTATAATATTACGAGTACTATAGATATAGATTAAACATAGAGAAACAAAATAAAAAATCATCGTGGCAGGCCAATATGAAAATGGCGGAACGAGCTTGCTTCCTACCGAAGGGACTGGCCAGCACTAGCAAAAGACAGAATTGTGAGGAAAAGGGAGATGGAAGCCTATACCGCCTGCAGTGAGACAATACATGCTAGTTAGGTTTCTGAACCGGTAAAATATCAGGTAGAACATAATAAAATTCTTATATTTTTTTATTTAATTTTTTTATTCTGAACGGGGAAGCTCTTGGCCTGCATCTCACCTGATGGTAAGTGATGATCAGGCCGAAGGTAGAATCGAGCTTCATCCGGAAACGTCAACCACAGAGGAACTGGCTATCTTATCTCTAACTGCCGAAACACAACAATGCTGTTAACGTTGTTGCTATGGCGACAGACTTAGATAAGATGGTGGTAGCTAGCCAGGCGGACTTAGAACAAGCCACCAACAAAACCGAGCAGAAATAACTTCCTCCCGCTTTCCTGCAATCTGCATGGATTAGATAGCTCAATCTGTGAGAGTGATTTCATGAAAAGGGACGGAAGTGTGTAACAGGAAGCCGGGGAAGTGCGCGCTATTTGATTTGACCAATGAACGCGTGCGGTGCTAGATTTGGCTATCAGAAACGACGAAGAGTTTAATGTTGTTGCTTAATACCTAGATGAGATGTCAAATGCGACATTAAGGCTCGTTAGTTTTTTTTTGTAAACACATAATATGTAAAAAAACAAGATGAAAGAAACGAAAAAAAAATACGCTGTAATGATCGATAATTCAGTTATCAAGTCCGATACTAGATGGCGTTACTAGGCTCGCCACAGAAGTTTTAAATAACAAATTTGAAACGATTGACAACTGACGGTGGCGGAAAAATAAAAGATACCGAAGAGACGTCAATTGGTAGAAGACGAAAAAGAGCTAACGGTTGCTCCGTAGCATATTGCTTATTTCGTAGAAATTAAAGCTATCGTTGTGTGGAATTGAATACTTATTCCCGTTGGTGCAAATAGTGAATTTGTGTGCGAGTAGTGGAAGAAACGGGGTAAGTGTTTGCGTCTATTTAACGAAGTGCAGGTCGGATAGGCGTAGTTGTTTTGCAAGGCTGACTGTTCGTATTTTGTATTTTCCTCAGCTTGCGGAAACGCCCTTGACGTCTAGACTCAGGCCATTGCGGATTAAGTCCGGCTTCGATTGGAAGTCATTATTGAGATTACGCGAGTGACTCATTGCGAGATACTGCATGACATATTCGCCACGGCTTATAAGTAACCATCTGGTCTCGGGGCATAGCACCGAGATAAGATTCTTAATCACCGAGTTTGATCCCAGCTTGAAGCTTTTCTTTTTGCATTTTTATTTATTGTGTGCATGTTTTTTTCTACTTTTATTTTACTTTTATCTCGTTATTTGTGTTAATTTTTCGATACGGCTGTCGTTAATCAATGACTGTTTTTCTATAATTAAGGTGTTAGTTTTTAATTTTCTAACTGGAACTTTAGCCATTAAAATTGTATAAGCTGCCTATGTTTTTCTCTCAACATCAGTTACCAGGAACCCCGGTCATCACATTGGCGCCCACGGGTTAACTGAATGAAAGATAAACAAGGTGTATAATGGTTGTTGATATTCTGTGTGTTTAGATATTTATTAAGGACAAACATTAGTACGTATGACACGTAGGTAAAAGTGTAAGTCGGATTTAAGTTTGTTAGGTACCTACAGTTTGTTGAAATTTTGTAATAATGGATGTTAATGCACTGCATAAGGATGAGCTTGAGTTTGAATTGGCTTGTCGAGGGATTTCGGATTGTAAGACCGTGGCGACTATGCGTAAATTTTTACGGGAAATTTTAGTTCGGGAGCTATCGGGCGAGTCAACTATTTCCTTTAAGGTTCCTAGATCCTGCATTGACAACCCAAGTATTGAAATATTAAATTGTGAAAATAAATTATCGGCAATAATTTCACTTATATCTGAAGTATCACACAGTCCTGAACATTCGTTTTTTAGGCGCATACACTCTCGTTTAACACACTTATCGAACCGTGCTAAGCTTATTATACCTTCTGAAACCAGTGACAATGAGAAACATTTGACTTTGCTGAAGAACATTCAGGATACCATGTCGTCGCTAAGGCAGCTTGAGCAAGAAGAAGATGAGGAAGAGGATGTTATTTCTGAACATGATAAGGACATTTTACAGAAGACTCTGGGCGAAGAAGCTATACAGATAATGGAACAATTGGAAAAGTGCCGAAACTCTGGGAAATCTTCCTCACCAAAGGATGGTGTCATGGAACTTCACCAGAATCGTGCCTCGCAATCTACTGTTGTCAACACTGACATACCAAGAACCGCCTTAGAGAGACCTAGTCTTACCTCACGTCATCCAGGCTTACAAAGGACATCTACATTTGACCATGGTTTCCACAAACGGAAGTTGGTTCCCATTAAAGATTGGGGTGTCAAATTTAGTGGTAAGGGTAACGTAAGTGTGAACGCGTTCTTGGAAAGAGTTGAAGAACTTAAGGAGGCACGGAATGCTGCCGATGAAGACTTATTCCGATATGCCATAGACTTCTTCGACGAAGAAGCTTTAATATGGTTTAGAGCCAATAAAGGTACAGTTGCTAATTGGTCTCAATTAGTGAAGCTATTGTTGGACACATTCCAGCAACCGGACTACCAAGAGGAGCTGTTGGAGGAGATTAAACGGAGAACCCAAAGCAACCAGGAATCCGTTTTGATTTACATAGCCATTATGCAGAATATGTTTAATCGGTTACCGAGCCCCATTCCTGAAACACAAAAATTGATGATACTTAGAAGAAATTTACAACCCTATTTTCAGAAGGCCATATGCCGAGACACGTTCAATTCAGTGAGTGAGTTAACATCAATCCTAAGGATAATTGAACGCACTAAGTTAAGTTGTGATAATTTCAAGGAACCTACTCCAAGTGACCACTCACTGGAAAGAGATTTAGCATTTAAGGGAAGTACTTTGAAGATATCACGAAATGAAAACACGACTGAGCTGGCAGCCATAAATGATAAAGAAGTACTTCTTACAAAATGCTGGAACTGTAGAAGTCCAGGACATCGTTTCAGGGATTGTAAATTGCCAAAACAAAGACTTTTCTGCTATAAATGTGGACGTTTCGGGAAAACGACAAATAAGTGCTCATGCAATGCTACCGATAAGGGAAACGACAATTCGGAGTCGATGCCGGCCGATCGTACTCCGAAAAGTTAGGTCATTCAGCCTCGGATGACTGGCAGCAATGGCTACACACAGTTTCGAGTTATTTTGAAACAGGAAAAATCTGTAATATTAATAAACGTAGCCAAGACAATCGATATTTTGCCGAATTAAAAATTTTAAACCAGTCGTTTGTGGGATTGTTGGATTCTGGAGCCACTGTCTCAGTGATTTCTCAGAGATTTGCAATTAAAATTAGGAAATTGGGGTTTTCAGGACATAAAGTCGACAAAGAAATGATCTCAACAGCTGATGGCACCTATCATACAATGGATTCCATTGTTCATTTACCCATTGAGTTTATGGGGAAATATAATGTGGTAGATTTTTATATCATGGACTGCTTAAAACATGATATTATTTTAGGCATGAATTTTTTTGAGTGTTTTAATTTAGCTATAGGGGCGGGGAAATCGATTGCTGACATTACAGAAATTAACGTCTCGCAACCAGTGATTTCGCGGGATGAACTTTCCATTCAACAGAAAGAACGCCTAGACAAACTGTTAGAGGAAATGGCAGCAGAGATTGGTAAAGGTTTAGGAAGAACATCGTTGATCAAGCATAGGATTGACACCGGGGACAGCTTGCCCATCAAACATAGACAGTACCCATTTGCTCCTCCAATTATGGCAGAACTTGAGAAGGAAATCAAGGATATGCTAGAAAATGATGTAATAGAACCCTCATTTAGTTCATGGCGTTCTCCTGTATTACTGGTGAAGAAAGCTTCGGGTAAGAATCGATTGTGTCTCGACAGTCGCCAGTTAAATAAGGTAACAGTGAAAGACTCTTACCCCTTGCCTAGAGTCACCACCATCTTAGACGGTCTTAAAAACGCTCGGTTTCTGTCAACTATTGATCTACGATCAGCATTCTGGCAGATACCGCTAGAAGAAACAAGCAAGGAAAAGACTGCTTTCGGACTCGCTGGAAAAGGGCTTTATCAATTCAAAGTCATGCCATTTGGACTAAGCAATGCATCTCAAACACAACAACGGTTAATGGATCGCTTGTTCACGCCGGAATTCGAAAATAGAGTGTTCACTTATTTAGATGATATTGTCATATGTGACGACAGCTTCGACAGCCATTTATCGTCATTGTCACATGTAAAAAATCAGCTTAAGGCAGCAGAATTGACGATTAACCTGGAGAAATGCGTATTTGCGAGATCATCTTTAAAATACTTAGGCTATATTGTAGACAAGGAAGGATTACGTACGGATCCGGACAAAGTAAAAGCCATACTCGACTATCCCAGGCCCACAACTTATACAGAGCTAAAGCGTTTTATTGGTCTAGCTAGTTGGTACAGGCGGTTTGTGGAAAATTTTGCCATCGTCGCAGCCCCACTCCATGAACTAACTAAGGGAGGTAAGAAAACTAAACGTATCATATGGAATAAAGAAGCTGAAGATTCTTTCTTAAATCTAAAGACTGCCCTTACTTCGACTCCAGTGTTAAGAGTGCCAGACTTCACAAAACCTTTTTCTGTTCAATGTGACGCTTCCAACAGAGGGACTGGTGGAGTTTTAATTCAAATAGTCGATGGTCTGGAGGTTCCCATTGCTTACACGAGCAAGAAACTGTCGGAAAGAGAATGTAAGTACTCAGCGTCTGAGCGAGAACTATTAAGTGTTTTGCATGCTGTGGAACAATTCCGTCCATATGTTGAAGGGAATCATTTTAAGGTTATCACGGACCATAGTGCCCTTCAATGGCTACACCGTAATAAGGACCCTCATGGGCGTTTGGCAAGGTGGGCTATGCGTTTACAACAATTTGATTACGAAATAGTCCATCGCAAAGGTAAATATAACACTGTACCGGATGCCTTATCAAGAGCAATTGAAGAAGAAATCAACATATTAGAGATAAAACCAGAAGATAAAGACGAGTGGTATAAGTCAAAAGAGGACTCGGTGCTGGCTGGGAAGAGTGACCCGGATTGGGAAGTCAGTCAAGGACAACTGTGGAAATACATGAGATTAAAACAATTTCCTAATGAAAATGACAGTTGGAAACTTGTGATTCCAGAGAAGCTTCGCCAAACAATCCTAAAGGAATGTCATGACGACCCTACGTCTGGTCACTTTGGTGTAAAAAAATCAGTCAATCGCGCGAGACAGCAATATTTTTGGCCGACGTTGATCCAGGACATGAAAAACTACGTTCGGAAATGTGAGGTGTGTGCAAAATACAAGCACTCACAGAGTAGGCCATCTGGTTTAATGGGAAAGCAACGAGAAGTAACAGAACCCTTTCAAATCATATCTATGGATCTAATGGGGCCTTTTCCGAAATCTAAGCATGGCAATACTATGCTACTAGTCATAACATGCTGGTTCAGCAAATTCTGTTTTCTGTATCCACTCAGGAATGGAAAATCATCAACTATAGCTCAAATACTGGAGGAACACATATTTTTAATGTTTGGAACCCCTAGTGTAATAGTTTGTGACAATGGAAAGCAATTTGTATCCAATCAGTTTAAGGATCTAGTTTCAGGGTATGGTGTAAAACTATGGTATACCCCTTACTACCATCCTCAGGCCAACCCCACTGAGCGGGTAAACAAAGTCATTGGCTCGGCTATAGCTTCTTACGTTGAAGAAAATCACAAAGAATGGGACAAGTATATACCGCACATAGGACATGCGATCAGAACATCGGTTCATGAAGTGACGGGAAAAACACCAGCCTATTTGTTCTTTGGGCGCGAGACGACTGTCCAGGGCATGAAACCCTATAGTTTTGAACCAGACGAACCGATTACCTTCGACAAAGAAAAATTTGAAAGAAATATAGCCTTCAGAAGTGAGATTTATGACGAAGTTTGTGAAAGAATACGGCAATCGCATGACACCAATAGCGAACAGTACAACAAGAGACGTCGCATATGTGACTATAAAGTTGGTGATCTAGTTTGGAAACGCACTAAACTCCTATCGAATTCTAACAAGGCTTTTATGTCTAAATTAGCCCCTAAGTTTGAAAAAGCAGTTATAGCAGAGAAAATATCAGTCGACGTTTACAGATTAAAGAGTTTTAGAGGCAAAGATTTAGGCAAATGGCATTCTTGTGATCTTAAACGTTTGGTCTGAATCCGGTTGGATTCTTTAGAGGAGAGGGGATATTGTAATGATCGATAATTCAGTTATCAAGTCCGATACTAGATGGCGTTACTAGGCTCGCCACAGAAGTTTTAAATAACAAATTTGAAACGATTGACAACTGACGGTGGCGGAAAAATAAAAGATACCGAAGAGACGTCAATTGGTAGAAGACGAAAAAGAGCTAACGGTTGCTCCGTAGCATATTGCTTATTTCGTAGAAATTAAAGCTATCGTTGTGTGGAATTGAATACTTATTCCCGTTGGTGCAAATAGTGAATTTGTGTGCGAGTAGTGGAAGAAACGGGGTAAGTGTTTGCGTCTATTTAACGAAGTGCAGGTCGGATAGGCGTAGTTGTTTTGCAAGGCTGACTGTTCGTATTTTGTATTTTCCTCAGCTTGCGGAAACGCCCTTGACGTCTAGACTCAGGCCATTGCGGATTAAGTCCGGCTTCGATTGGAAGTCATTATTGAGATTACGCGAGTGACTCATTGCGAGATACTGCATGACATATTCGCCACGGCTTATAAGTAACCATCTGGTCTCGGGGCATAGCACCGAGATAAGATTCTTAATCACCGAGTTTGATCCCAGCTTGAAGCTTTTCTTTTTGCATTTTTATTTATTGTGTGCATGTTTTTTTCTACTTTTATTTTACTTTTATCTCGTTATTTGTGTTAATTTTTCGATACGGCTGTCGTTAATCAATGACTGTTTTTCTATAATTAAGGTGTTAGTTTTTAATTTTCTAACTGGAACTTTAGCCATTAAAATTGTATAAGCTGCCTATGTTTTTCTCTCAACATCAGTTACCAGGAACCCCGGTCATCACAACGCTAATTTTAACATACTTAATAATATGTAACAGATGTAATTTATTATTTTTGCCTTTTATGTACACATATTTAAAAACGACAAGAAGAAAAGAACAGAAAAATACGTACAAAGGTGATGCTTATTTCTAAAGAAATCTCTTCCAGCATACCTGCGATAGGACAGGGGATGTAGACACCGTGTGTAAGAGTAGAGAGAAAGTAAAGTACATAAAATCAAAACAATTAATTAAACACATAATATGAGATAATACTTACATACATAAAAACATACATACATACTTACATACATACTTCTAAAATAAATATCACTAAGATGACGTTAATAGAAATGTAACAAAAAAAAAAAATACCTACGCAACTATGACATAGTGGAAAGATAGTGTTCTTTCACTCTTCTTTTAAATACTGCGACAGTTATGATGTTATGTTTAGGTGCTGAAGAATAATCCTTTCCTTCCTAATCTTGAGTGATTTTTTTTTGTAACGCCCGCCGCCGCCGTGATTGTTCGCCCTCATTTTGTCCATGTTTCATTTAGGGTCGTGTGTGCGTGAGATTGTAATCGCGTGTTTATTAAGTACCTTGACCTTCTGAAGAATTTTATTTTGTGTTTAACCTGCAAGGTCAACGTGGTGGGAAATGCATTTGTTATTTACAAATTGTTCCACTCCAAACTATCCATCATGTTAGTAGTTAGTGAATGTCGATAACGTCGTGTGATTAAGGGAATGTGGAAAACTATCAGAACGGTAGTAGTTTGTTTAAAATTACATTGTCTGATCAAATATGTATGGATTGGATGCAGAGAATCGAATGTTGTTCTTAGAGAAAGAGAGGCCTATTTTCAGCTGCAGTAGAAAATGCACATCATTAATAATACCCATAGAAGGCTTCTTCTCTTAACACTTTTGATTCCACCCATTTTCCTAAAAATCATACGCCATGCCGCCATACATATTGGAATTCACTTCCACGGTCAACGGCATTAGGTTTAAAACCATGTTATAAAGTACTGTAAAACTAAGTGACATAGGTAGTGTTTTCAGGGGATCTTGTCGCTATCCTACGTAGTTTCCAATCTTTAAAACTTTTTGTGAATATTTGTCACCGAGAACAAAAAAAAAAAAAAAAAAAAAACTCTTGGATTTTAAAACCAACGCATACACTAATAAATATTTTTAAAATATACATCAGATTTTATTTTTACGGTTAATAATGCTGTATAGTTAAGGGCACATTTAGGGTTCCCGGCATCTCATATACGACTAGATGAACCCTCCAGGAAGGCTCTCGGCACTGAACCTGTTAACAAAAAGCTTTTGAAAATGTTAAAGGGGCATCCCCAACGCTCATGTGAACAGCCACTTAATTTGGAATTTCCTATAACCAATAACCTATGATTACATGGTCACCAATTTCAAGCAATATAGCGACTGTCATTTGAGTTCCGTTCACACAAATATTATGCTGACTCAGTCCCCATTTCCCGGTAAACGGTTCACTGTTAGTAACTCGTGTTCATTGGTTGTGTTCACGCTACAACGCGTGTGGCCAACGTTTGGCCAACGGCGACCAACATCGCGTCATGTTGGTGGTTCAGTCGATGTTTAGCCGGCTCACTGGCTGCCAAAATCATCTTATGAATGGTTACTGGCCGAAATTTGGTTCATGATTTGAGCGTGACTATAGACAAAAATCAATAATTATAATAGTTATAGATTTTTGTTTGACTCCAACGTTATGAAACGTGCGCAAGGTAGTCGTATTATTTCGTGTGCATGCTCCTTTACATTGTTCTTTCCTCTTGTCGACAACTTCTTCAATAATTATACTTATTTTGTGTAGGGTCTGTAAGCCATCCATTTGATCATTTTATGTCGCTGCGCTGTCTTGACTCTTCCTCGTCTGGGCATGATACACAAACCAGACATTGTTATTCGATTAGAACAGCTACTACGGAAATATGCTCTTGATGAAAGTTTCCTTAGATATTATGGGTCCTTTCTGGCAATGTGTCCAAAGTAACTAAGAAATTATTTTTCTTCTTTTGTCTTGTTCGATTTGCAAGCAATTGAGGCGTTGTCAGACTTTTGGGCTTCTGACTACCCATAACGCCTGTCAAAGATCTACAAATGACAGACAGGACCAACGGCAGGGGTCTCGGTATGTAAGGTTACCCATCCATGGTACGACCTTGGCAAGCGTTGCTTAACCTTGAAGATCGACCCGTGCGGCTGTTATTATTTAGCCACGAGCCCTACCAAAGGTTCCAAATCATCGAAATGTAAAGCCAAGGAAGGTATGACAAGAAAATATATGTCAAGGCCAGTTATAACACGCATTAGTGGCTGAGGCAAGGCATAGCGTGGGGAGGAAGCGGCCGCGAGTCGCGACTTAACCCTCCCCCGCCCTCTCATTTGTATTCATCAGGATAGAACAGTTTTATGTTTTAAGGCGACGAAATTCCGTAAAATTTATGAAAGTCCAAGGTTTAGTAGAGTTATAATTATTATAGTTCGCAATTTGAATGGGAATTTATCATTAAATGTGATGCGTTAATTACAGAGTTTTCAGTTGGATCGCTGCTCGCTGTTTGGGGTAATCGCAGTTGGTATGTGTTAGTTTGGCGCAGTTCGCAGAGAGAAGGTTAGCAGCTATTTTGCTTGTTAATCTTTTGTTTAATAAATGTCGCTTATTATACGAGTATAGTGTTTGAAAGCAGGATTACAAGTATGCCAATTAGTAGTTGGTAGATTAGACCATTTTATTGTGGATAGTAATTTATCCTTTGACAATGTCACTGCTAGCAGCACAGATAGTTGACTCGCCGTACATTTTGAAACTGCCACTCTGTTTACCCAAAAAAATATTATAACATTTTAAATAAAATTAATTAATCAGTTTTAGGCATAATTTGTTATAAAAGCAGTACGGTGACGAGTTAAGGTGTCACCACACTGACCGACGTAGGATTGGCTGGAACCGAATGCGTATGAGAACGTGGTATTACACGGCTATTGTCAATCGATCTATCGGCTGTCACGACGGTGGTAAGTGTCGCTCACGTTAAGTTTACATGAATGATAACAAAAGAGAGGTACAAGGGTTCGTACAGAAAGGACAAGAATGCGACTTTGATCGGAGTTGTCTGTCTGTGTGAGTTGCTTTTTTTTCGTAGCTAATGTTCAAGATCTCGTCGCGCCAGGCGTAGCTTTAGCAAAATTTATTCCTGACGTTTTCCCGTCGATCGGTGTGGGGACACCCTTACACGTTTCGTGCCAGCAGGAATCGATTAGTCATTTAGTAGCAGTCAACTCGATAAGGTCATGCCTTGCCGCTCGGTTTATAAGGGGTGTTTAAAAGCATTTAAATTGTTATACAAATTCGTCCTTTTATGTTGTAACTTCAGAATTAATTGCTGACATTGATACATTGATTTTATAGTGGTCTGAATGTAATAAAGTTTTGTAATAAAGAGGAGCTCGTGGCTAAGTAATACCGCAGCCGCACAGGTCGACCGATCAGGTTAAGCTACGCTTGCCGGGGTTGTTCCGTGAATGGGTGAACATCTTTACATACCGAGACTCCTCCATGCCTCGGATAGCACGTCAAGCCATATTGGTCCCGGCTGTCATACGTGGATCTTTGACAGTCGTTGCGGGTCGTCAGAACCCCGAAAGTCTGACAACCTTCTATGGGGGTAGACAGAAACTATATAACGCCACCTGCTACGCTCCTTACATAGTTTACATAGTTCATGCATCTGATAATACACGCACGTCGATTGCGAGTACTACGCCGGCTGCGAGTAGGTATTACACCGGTTGCGAGTATTACGCCGGTTGCGAGTAGGTACTACATCGGTTGCGAGTATTACCCCGGTTGCGGATACTACGCTGGTTGCGAGTACCTACCACGCCGGTTGCGAGTACTACGTCGGTTGCGAGTACTATGACGGTTGCGAGTAGGTTCTACATAGGTTGCGAGTAGGTACTACATCGGTTGAGAGTATTACGCAGGTTGCGAGTAGTACGTCAGTTGCAAGTACTACGCCGGTTACAAGCAGGTACTACATCGGTTGCGAGAACTACGCCAGTTGCGAGTAGGTACTACATCGGTTGCGAGTATTACGCCGGTTGCGGGTACTACGCCGGTTGCGAGTACTACGCCGGTTGCGAGTACTACGCCGGTTGCGAGTACTACGCCGGTTGCAAGTACTACGCTAGCTGTGAGTACTACGTACCTGACCTTTGACTAGGTACTGTAAAAGTCCCTTGATAATGATAGAGTAATTGTAAAAGAGCTGTAAAACACGCGAATTTACCTAATCTACATTGACTTCAATTGACTGAAGTGCATGCATGACATGAGTGCAGTCAATTGTAGTTCACCACGTATGTCAAGAGCAATCTAGACCGTTGCTACCCAGATATATTACACGCGGTAGGTACATAAATATGTCTATGTTATAAACTGCTCTTAAGACAATCTACGTGAAAGAATGGCTCTTTAGTAATTATTAGTACCTTAAATATAAGGATTGCAGCAATATAAAATGACATTCGAGAGTTTATATTATAACAGAATGACTTAATTATTAATTTAGATGAAAATTGTATCGATAGTTGTTTGCATGATTTTATGAAAATTGTATTGTTTTTAGTTTTTACGACTTTGCATGCCGTAAGGTAGAATGTAGCGGAAACACCTAGTGATGTACCATCTTATACCTGTACCTACATTGTTGGCAAATAAATGAATCTGAATCTGAATCAGCGTTTGACAGAATATTACACAAATTACAACAAAAAAACTGCAGTATTTTTCGGTTGCCTGGTTGTTGGTTATTGCCTGACTATACTCGGACTCAAACCAAGCCTTGCCAAATTAAGGATGTGATAGACCATCGAATTGAACAACTTTATCTTTTCATGGGACCAACATCGTATATAATCGAGAAAAAATAGTTTATTATCTAACGATGTTGGTCCAATGGAGAAAGTTAAAATAGTAGTAATTTTTTTAATTTGTCTACACCATTCTGATAAATCTTGTTTATGACACGAGGAGTCCAAAATAAATGAGGGAGTAAAACCGTAAACAATAAAAATCTTCTAAATAAATAATTTATTAAGGATTCGTAACAATACAATATAAAACCGGAACTCAACTCAATTCAAAGCATTTATTTCAAATGAACCAATTACAAGCACTTTTGAATTGTCAAGGGGTCGGTTAGTCAGAAAGATGAAGTTAAATGCCCATTTCAAAGCGTAGTAGGTACCTATGGCGAAGAACGGGCAAGAAACTCCACGGACACTCTTTTAAATCAAAATATTGGTTACATCATTCATGTTGAAGTTATACATGTGAGAACGATGCAAAACGTTAAAAGCGTCCGTAATAAAAAGATAAAAACTAGAAACAATTCAAAACTTAAATTAAATTACAATAAGCCATGGCAGCTATGAGATGACCAGTCCCAACTGTCGGTGCCCGTTCACGAACATGACGCATGTATTAGCACTATTCAGCTCAACCGTTTTGACGGAAGCTTAACGGAAGGTCTTGACATCTAATTCATCGACGAAATTAATTCCATAAACTTTAAGATGGTGTCCCAAAAGCTGTTTGATTCCGTGCGATAGACGATAAATTAATTATCTCAGTCATCTCAAGTCTCATTGGGCTTCAATTAATATTGATTGGATAGCACACTTGCACAGCCACGGCTTGTGTTTGGCGGAGAGATTCTCTGATGTTATGAGGCTCATCGCGTAGGTACCATGGAATGAAATTGCATTGAATAGACTATGTTTTAGAACGCAATTTTAGTTGAAAGTAACTCTAATGGCAAAAAGGATGTTTTACGAAAGGAAGGAAGTTTTAGGTTGAGAAAGACAGTTGTTTCGTATTGGGGTTTTAGGGTTCCGAACCCAAAGGTTGCCAGACAGAACCCTATTACTAAGCCTCCGCTGTTCGTCTGTCCGTCTGTCAGCGGGGTATATCTCATGGACCGTAATAGGTAGACAGTTGATTTTTTTACTGATTGCGTATTTCTATTGCGGCTATAACATCACCTGCCTAGCCTTTTCCCGACTATGTTGGGGTCGGCTTCCAGTCTAACCGGATGAAGCTGAATACCAGTATTGCCGCTGTAACAACGAATAATAAAAATTTAATAAAGTTATAAATTCGACGTTTTTTGCTTATGTGTGTGCGCGTGCGAGTCGCACCTGGCCGGTTTTTTTAGTTAGCTCTTCTATAACGTCACGGTCAATGCTAAGATTTAGGTTATTAGGAAAAAATAGGTACTAGTTTTAGTTCGGGTGGTCCCAGTTCTTTACACGTGCGCTCAATCTAGTTTGTTCTGTAATTTAACTTCCAAAAAAATGGGTGAGACCTTGACCAAGTCTATTAATAGATTGAATTTGCCCAAACCTATTGTTCAGTAAATTATAACGTTCAGAAGATATTAATGAATGAATGAATCAAATGCACCGATCGATAAATAACTCGATAAATCGAAAGAACCCCAAGATTTGCACTAGCCCATGAAGCATCATGTTTCATGGGACTACAAAGACCATTGCATATCAAGGAGTAGACCGGGGGGCGCGGTAATGGTAAGGAAGACGTGCCCTTAGGATAAGGAAGGATTTGCGAGCCGTGCCGGATATGCATGCTACAGCAGGCATTGGAATAGTGGAGAGAAGGGTGTTATTTATATATGGATTGGCATCTTTTTGCGGCGTCGTCGCCGTTCTGTTGATCCAAATCGATCTGCTCGGTGAATCTTGAGACGGGGTTCCGCTGCTTTCTCGGCTCTTTACCGCTTCTGTGCTGTGTTACATTGAGCTGTTTCTAAGCCTTCGTCGGAAGCCTCGCTGCTATCCGCCTTCATAATCTTGTATCGGTCTGTAGCCGGAGTTTATAACGTTCAGAAAATAATATGAATAATTATGAAAAAAGTAATTACGGTGCAAAACGCACCCGACCATAAATATTGCTTACTTTTTGTTGTCGTTAAAATATTCGCAAATACAAACAGGCAAAGGGCGTAACACCATTTCATATTTAATTTTTTTATACACTGCTAGGGGAAAATTCGATTCATGCGTCAGCCGTATTAGTAAAAATACTCTGTTGTAAAAAGATTTTTTAAACGGAAAATGGTTTTACTATGGAATTTGCTTTTACTGAGAGCCAAAGCAATAAAATAATTTCTCTGAGATCAGCATTCAAAGGTAAAATAAGCAGGCTTTGCAACTTTGAAGATTATTTGCTCACAAAAGTAATGAGGCCGAACGTTTTACCTTGGCGCATTTCATATTAAAATGCTACTGTTTAAATGCCAAGAGCAGTTTGTATAGGTACGTCTACACCCGGATAGGAAAATTGATATCTGGAAGTATACAAAGTATAATTTTTGCATTTATATGCAGATCGTATGTTTTCAAACAAAAGTGCCTGGAAAAATCGAAGTGGAACTTTTTCATTTTCCTTTGGTATCTTTATCCTACCAATACCTTTTGTACCTAAATAGGAAAAAAGTTGAAACGTAATACAAAAAGTATAAAATTAAATTTTTCTCGACCAATCCTGCAATAAAACACGAAACACGCTCACACCTCCAAAAAGTAAACTACAAAATCTCCATGCCAAAATGGATTCCAAGAAGCAAAGGTAGATACTCCCTAGAGAATGTGTGTGAACAGATGTGCTGAATAATTTAGCTGGCAACACTTTGAACGCGGTTCGTGCTTGATGAGCAACCTTACCCCTTACCCATTTACCTATTATACCTGCGTCGTACAACCTCCGGGGAATGTGTGTATCTACATTTTTCAAGCGACTCAATTAGACAGAACGACTTACTACACAACGTTGAAGCTAATTGGCCGTGTGAACACGCTATAATTATTATTTTTTGAGCTTTTGATGTTTATTTTCATATTTTACCTTGTAGGTAGATATATAATTATTATTACGATATCTCTGACGTCCTTCTAGAGCGCCGATATCTAACATATTAACGTCTAAGGCCCTTTCCTCACTGGCCGGTACGTCAGCGATGCGGGATCAGCATGCTCAGTGTACTCGGTACCGAAAGCTTACCGAGGCCCTATATTTTAATGAGCATTTCCGGATTGGCTCCGTGTACGCGAGAGCGGGGCGGGATCGTTTCGGTTTACTGCGTTTTGGACCCGTTAACGTCACGCTTTTTACAGCATGCTTGAAATACTCGGTACCGAAAGCTTAACTGCTTAAGCTTAAAAGCTTAAGCGAAAACATAACCACTTCAGGTCCGTAAATAAAAACAGTGCGGTATCGTTTCGGTATACAGAGCATACTATACCGAAACGATACCGCACCAACCAAATGAGGAAACAGCCTTAGAGTACATACTAATTCCATGACCTATAATTAGCAGCCTCGTAGCAACTCGTAGCGTTTCCTTGAATGAGGCATAATGTAGGTATTATAAAAAGTATGAATTGGCACGGCATTTAGTTTTGCGCAGTGAATGACATTTAAATTAGGAACGTATACATTCGTCATTCTGGCTGACGAAAATGAAGGATGGACAGTTTTTAAAAAGCGAGTTTCTAAAAATGGAACGATGACTATTTTGAAAACGGAACCTCATAGAACGCTACCAACGCGAGCGCAATGCGGTAATTTAAACTTATTTTTAGTCGGAGTATGTAAATAACGAATTTACACTGCAAAGCTTCATTCAGCATAAATTGGACCTATTCTAGACGGATAACTATGTGAGAAGAATATAACATTGTTTCTAAGTAGTTTGTAGAGTTTTAAAACCCATAATTTATAAAGAAACACCCTCTCGCAAAAGAGAAACTTTAGTAGGTAAGGTGCATTTTTAGCACATAATTAAAATGTGTTATAAATTTAGTTGACTTACTTACCTTACTTTCATCTAAGGGCTAGCCCGCACTGCGAATATTATTCACGCGGTTTATATTCAGTGTACGGAATTGCAACGACCGCGAATTTTAAATCGCTAGTGCTTGCAGTTACCTTATGTGTTACACAAATGCGATAACAATTTTGCGCGATATTTTATCGCAGTGCGTGCTAGGCCTAAACTATAGTATTTATTATGTAGGTTGGTATTAGTGTCATTTAGTAAACAGTCTATTTTTGCTTGTAAGCTAGCATAGGTAACTTTATTGCGTAGGTAGGTATTCTAGTATAACTAATCAAGAGTTACATGTTACACCGTACTGATATTTCAATTTTCGCAGCACGGTAAACAAGCGCCCCATGGCCCAAATCACGGGAAAATGTCGTTTACTTACGTGCGAATTTTATATAAGACCGTTTATATTAGAACGTGACTCCGTCCATGAAATACGTACGAATATTTTTGTTGCTACGAACATTTAATTTAGTTAGGCGATGATGTTATATCATAACTTTTATTACGAATATAAAAAGTTCGACGTTTAATTAAAAACTGGAATGAAACTGAAGTGTCAGCTACCGCTGTGCGAATGGGCATTGAGTGTCACTGAAATTAAAAAAAAAAACGTTCCTTTTTATTTTCAGTTACTGTGGAAAAGTGGCAAGGGTTTTCGCACACGAGTTAAATACAACTGCAACACAAGAATGAAAAAGTTTGATATCGCAATGGAGTATACACACAATAATGAATGCTATCTAATACACAAGCCCCCTTATTTATAATGAGCTTGTTCTACGAGAATTGCGTCGCACCGTCGCGTCGCGCCTGTCTGCAAGAGCCTTTAACGTCAAAAATGTATAGTTAAACAATCACGCTAAAATGTAACCGAGATAATAATGGTAATCTTAAAGGTACTAGAAGTGAGAATGTCCTATCAAAATACCTACGTATATACTAATGTTAATTCCAGGTAAATCGAGCAGTTATTCTGTAGAATTAGGGATGCACAACCAAGTAACAAAATTCATTTACAAATATTTCACAAATTCAGAGTTAGTCATAGGTACTACGAGTCAAAAAGTTTTAAAATTCATTCATTCATTTCATTTCATTCATCCATTCTCCCCGTTTCGTTTTTGAAAAAAACCGTATAGCTTTCTACACGGTCGGGAGTGATCGGTTAAAAAAAGGTTCTATGTTTAATTTGAGTGCGATCGATGGTCAGTGAGTGGACAACAATGGGCCACCTAGCCACCTTTGTTCAGCCACGGCGCACTGCATTTGCCAGTTCATTTCACAGACCACGAGCGCATTCGTGGTTCAAATCGATACAATATTAATTTCTTTGTGATACAATATGCAGATGATATATGGGCTTTGTTAGAAGATTTTGTTGTCTCGTGCTGTATTTTATGTTAGATATAAAATACTTTTATGCTTTAAGAAATAGCAGGGTTTTTTTACCGGAGTTTCCCCTTTCTTCCATTTTTCTTGTATTTGGCGCAGCCGTGAGGCACACTTTCCTGATAATTTCTTACTTTACACTTTTTACTTGTTCCCTTTTTTGTTTCGTTTTTACCTGGAGTATAATATGTTGTGTTGTGCCCTTTAGTCTGTGCTAAATAAATGTATTTTCTTTCTTGCTTTCTTTCATTTTCCGTATTTATAACAGTAACTTCTGTTCTTACCATTGCTCTCAATAATGTCTTCAAGATATCCTTATCCTGAAGACATTATTCTACTAGGAGACCCGTAGTACAGGTTTTCTGTAGTATAATATGGGCTCCTGTCTTCCATCTTTAAACTTTTTTTAAGATATACTGTGTACATATTTTGTAACTCGTGGGAGAAAATATATAAAACCAACCAAAACCATTCTTTAAGAATTTTGAATATCATCGCTATGCTTCAATTTACTTACATTTTAATTGTTTGTGTGATAACAAACAAAGTCTTACCGGTCGTATGTTTGTAATTACTTACGTAACTATTCTATTAATACAATCCACAAACAAAAACATCCGGAAATACCTAAGAAATTAACGTAACAGAAATAGTTACTAGATGCCAAAAGCTCCACAGAATGACGCATAAAAACACAAAAATCTAACTAATATAAAATAAAATCTGTCAAGTGCGAGTCGGACTCGCACACGAAGGGTTCCATACCATGTCGTACAAGATATAACACTATGAATTTTTGTAATACTTTCGTAAAGGTAACAACAGAGGCGCTATAAAAAAACAAAGATTTGTAAAGAAATTGTCTAATTTTAATGAGAAAATGTTGTTGTGTTAAAATATAGGTGTAGGAGTATATTTCATTTATTTTAAGAGAAAAATATTAAGTTAACTTTATCCAGTAACATGCATTAACTAAAGTCAAAGTTATTTATTTGCTACTAACATAGTATTAGTAGGTATAAATAGGTATATATGGTAGGTAAGCAGGTAGATATGTAGGGTAGGTAGGGTAGGTTAGGTACCTACCTACCCTGGTAAGAAGGGTAGGGTAGGTAGGTAGGGTAGGTAATTAGGTAGAAATAGGTAATTAGGAAAGGTAGATGCGCCGTAGATAAGTACTTAGTGCTAACCGTGCGAAGCCAGGCCGGGTAAAGCTAGTTACTTATAAATAAAAGGATTTCTCTTGCTACATCAGACTATATTGTACAAAATAGAATGTAAGTAGTACGCCAAATTTTAATTATAAGTAACTGTGCGTTTGCACTGGCGAAACATTCACAACAAAACATGTTGGAATCTCTATTTTCTGTCAATTTTTCATACAATGTTTGACAGGAACTAGAGATTTCAACATGTTTTGTCGTGATGTTTCGCCAGTGCAAACGCACGGGTCAATTCAATACAGGTATTTATTTACGTTATTTTTGATAGTCATACAGAAATCTATTATTTCTTACTTATTATTTTTACACATCCCATCGGACTATGAAAGTGAGGGAAGAGAGAGTGCACTCGTGTCTGCGCACACACTTGTGCACTATAATATCTCCCGCGCCGAAGGCCATTGACCGAATATTTTTACACCAATAATTTTTCTCAATATGAAATTGTATCCACAACGGTTTAAGCTAGGTAATTGAATAGTACACTGTATGTGCCAGCATTCATTTCAATGTTACTGAATATATTGTCTATTGGAGTGTAGTTTTAACACGAGGTACACACATCAACACCGTCTAGGGATACTTTGAAAAAAGTCGATAAAGTTCTTAAACTCAAAAAATACTGGCCGGTTTTAAAATCTTGTGAAGAAAGTTTATTTTGTAGACCTTTTTGGATGATCGAAATTTAAATGATCGAAATAGTATATGCTGCCATGATAGTAGGTACTTACTAATTCCATGTCATTACTCCGACTATTAAATAGTTATCTGTGGAATTTATATCGCTTAATATTAGCATGAAATACAAAATTATTACTTTAAGTTGCAGAAAATCGCCCATATTATATAAAATACGTTATGAATCGGCGTTTTTAGTATTTGTTGACTACAAACAGTATATGTTACATGATACACACAAGTTTCAAATTCCTAATTTGTTTAGTTGTTGAGATAGAGCTCGTACAAAAATGGTCTAAAACAGACAACTTCTACGGCCCCCTAATTCATCATTTTTGAAGATAAAAACAAATAAAAATTATATTTATTCTCTACTCGATGAGCTCTAGAAAATAATACCCCACATGCCTGGGTCAGATAATTTTTTTTTCAAAATTTAATTTTATTGTATGGCGACCCCCCTTTATTTTTTTAATTTTATTATTTGTTGCTCTTACGGCAATAGAAATGCTCAATCTGTGAAATTTTCAACTGCCTACCTATTACGGTTCATGAGATAGAGCTCGCTGACAGACAGACGAACAGCGGAGGCTTATGAATAGGGTTCCGTTTGTCACCCTTCGGGTACGGAACCCTAAAAACGTGAAAGTGAGTTTGTTTGTTACGGTATGGTGTGTACACGATGGTGATGTGTGTGTGTGTGTGTATGTGTGTGTGTGTGTGTGGTGTGTGATGTGTGTGTGTGATATCTGACATCTTGGCTGTCAGTACCAAACTCTCGGAAAATGGTTTGGTACCATGTACCATCTAACGGCCAATTCAAGAACCGCGCGCGCTCATTGGTCAAATCAAATAGCGCGCGCTTCCCCGGCTTCCTGTTTCACACTTCCGTCCCTTTTCACGAAATGTCTCTCACAGATTGCAGGAAAGCCAGTAGAAAGATGTTACACAAAAAAAAATACACAAGCACTTACTTTAATGGAAACCGATTGATCGTTTTTTGTTTACATTTAAAAATACTTCTTCACTCACAATGTAACAACAATAGTCAATACACTATACCTAATAGTATTTATAGGTACATTGTAACAACTTAAAATTAGTATCATGAAGTCACGTAGGTACAGTCATGCACTCACGTGGTATGTAGGTGTCCTTAAGACTCACGTGGTGGCTACAATAGAATACTATTCGATTAAAAATACGCAATCAGTGCTGCAAGAATATCGTAATTACATTTTTGCGGTTCAATGTTCTTGGGATCACGTGAGTTTGACCTTTTGTTTCTTTTTTATTCGATTTAAAATGAGTTATAATTTAGCTAGAGAGTAGACATGGACGACGTCTTTAGTATTGGTTATGTGGTACTCTTGATTGGGAACTTGAAGATTATTTGTGACGAGTAAAGTCCACAGTCGTGGACAAAGATGGTGATATTTTTTCATGTGATTTTGAAATGCGAAAATGATAGTTCTCATTTGTGACAGCAGGTAATGGTAGTTGCTACTTATGTAGAGACAGCTAGATTTATTCGCTACGTGTCTTTAATTTCAATTGGATTTTTTTTCTGCAAAAGAAGTCAACTATCCCTACATACATAGTAAAAAGAAATGCACCAAACTGCTGAAAAATTCATCAGCATCATCCGAAAGACGTCCACTGCTGGACATAGACCCCAAGCACCGCCACTTCGACCGGTTACGTGCTTCTCGCATCCAGCGGATTCCTGCCCACGGATCACGTGAGATGCAGGCCAAGAGCTTCCCAGTTGCAAGAAAAAAAATAAAAAAAATATTGCCCGTTTCGACCAGCAGCTTTAAAAGTTTTTCACGTTTTTCAATTGCACCTTTATCACCGTTCTATGAATCCCGATGTGGGTAACTGCATAGTTTGTGACTTTAATTGATCTGTCGTGGACCAGTAGGTACGGTACAACTCGGACGTGGTCCGCAATAGAAAATTCTTTAAATACCCTATCTAGAAAGAGAGGACAGTTTCTACTGTAGTAAGAGAGAAGGAGAAAGAGCTAGGTAATTCAGTTTGAATGGACCTGAGCGTGCCATTTCTTAGAATTTATAGTATTAGTTTCGCGTATTCCCTTTATTGCTGTTCCTCGTTCATTAGTGAGGTGAGATACACGTGTTGCGTGCAATTATTGTAGTTGTATACTACTCGTATAATTATGTACGTATTATGTAGTTGAACGTGTAATTATGTCCGGCTCATGACTGTGACGGGACGGGCTAATTGTTTGCTTGATTAACGTTATGATGATTTACTGAATCAGGCAATCACGAAACATAATAATGAGGTCTCATTAAAGTTTAAATATAAAATAAAGTTATTCAAAAACACAAAATAGTTTGGAAAATCCAAAAGTGCACGCCTCATAACACTCATTCATTTAAACGAAAAAGAAATTCAAAACATAGTTTCTAACAAAAATGAACAATTTATCACTTTTCAATGTTTTGACTGCGTTTTTGCCCATCAATATGGGTAAAGTTTCTAACCTCGCAATCCTTACGTAATGTCAAAGACTATTTATTTAGATATTTACTTGGCGGTTACTATGCAACTTACGGACGTCAAGTCATGGTTGGAAATATTTAGTTATAGATATTACATTTTAGTTAGTATTTTATTAATTATAATTAAACTACTTTGAATAAAAGAGCCATTTTCAATAGGGTTTGTTCTATGGCAAAAACGAATGTATAAAAAAAAATAGACTCAATTAATTGATTTTATCGCAAGCTACAATGTTTTCAGGGTTCATAAATTGACGGACAGGAATTTTTTTTCAACTATTTTGATGCCTTTTTCATTTCTGCTGCATTAAATCAATTGTTAAAAAGTACAGCATTAATCTCCATTTAATCATCTATACAATGGTATATTAATTAAGTAGTGTACTAGCAGGAGTGTAACAATAAAAACAGTTGCAGAAATGGGGCAAAATTTTTTTTCGATCGTAGAGCACACTCTAATGCTTCGCATGTGCAAAAATATGGCAATTGTAAAATGTAAGCTTATTCAGCCTATACTGTTCCCACTGGGACGCCTACTGAGTCTCCTCTTTGTGTAGTCCACCACGCGGGTTCAATGCGGTTAGGTAGACTATACAATCATGCTGGTTTCCTCACAGTGTATTCCATTACCGTTGATTTTTTGAATAGTTTTTATTTTAACTGAAAGTTTACCCTTCGATCTTATGGGCGTTCATTAAAAAAAATGGCAACGTCACAAAATATAGCCGAATATAAACCTATTTTGATTAATTTGGCAATATAAATTACATAACAACACGCCTTGTTTCCCCGATGGGTTGGGCAGAGGTGTACCTGCAGCAGCTACACCCACATTTCAACAGTTATTTTTAAGTCCCATGTAGTAGGGGGCGAGCCTATTGCCATCAACCGGGCACTAATCCAGACTCCGGCCTGCTACTGAGAAATTCCAGATAGAAAAACACAATAACACTTTGCCCGACCCGGGAATCGAACCCAGGACTTCATGCTCAGCAGAAATATGGCTAACTAGTAAACTAAAATATTGATTATGAAATGCAATAATTAATATCGTAACACCGCATATTTAGTTTTAGATTTCAAATTTCTTGTTTACGCCTAAAACGGTTACAACATCAAATACAGTGTAATCATTGCAATTCATTATTAATATTCGAGAGCAGTGGTGGCCCAGTGGTAACGGCCCCGACTTACGAGTTGTAGGCCGTGGGTTCGAACCCAAGCAGGCGCTTAACTTTGTGTAAATAATTTCATCACCACTGCTCTCAAAACGGTGAAGGAAAACATTGTGAGGAAACCGGTATGTCTTAGAACCAAAATATTCGAAGTGACATCTACCAACCCGCACTGGGCCCGCGTAGTAGATTACAGCCCACTCCCTCTCACAGAGAGGAGGCCTGTGTCCCAGTAGTGGGAACATTAATAGGATGATGATGATGATGATGATGATTAATATTCGAGTTCACTAGTTAGCCATATTTAATATTTCCATACTATACCTATATAATATACAAATTCATGAAAACAGTGATATATTTGAAATCTATAGAGCGTGCATTCTGAAAGTGGACAGGAGATTTTTTTCGTATAAAATTTACAGTTGAAAATAAGAAAAAATCCCCTGTTTTTTGCTATGTTCTACCTACATTTTATTGCTCGGCTATACGCCCATTGTGTGTAAGAAGGTGGAACGATTTTAACCCAGACCTTAGCACGTAATTTCCTCTATTAGGGTGGTGTGTTGAATGCGAGCATACCATGTATGTACCTATACCTACATAGGTAGCAGCCATAACAAAGGAAACGAGATGAAGGGGATTTCGGTTTTCTTTATACGAAGATGTACTTATGTCAGTGTTGTAACGTGGCTCTTTTTACAGAGATGTTGCAATAACATTTTTAACCGACTTCCCAAAAAGGAGGAGGTTCTCTATTCGGCCGGTATGTTTTTTTTTTTTCTATGTATGTACATCGATTACGCCGCGGTTAATGGACCGATTCGCGTGATTCTTTTTTTGTTCGACGCAAAATAGCTGCCAGGTGGTCCCATAAAAATTTCTTTCAGTTTGGTTCAGTAGTTTTTATTTTATAAGCATTATTGTTATTTGGACGATGTCATTTTGACGATACTTTGTATATTAGTATATCGATAACTTTAACATTTCTAATCCGATTTGCGTAATTTTTTTTTTATTCGTTAGGGTACATATTCAAGTTGGTATCCTGGTCATCTAGTCAGCATATGATGATGGGATCCCAAGGAAGAAGAACACTCAATTTATAAGCATATAACTGTTACGTTTCAGACAATATCATACAGTTTGTTCAATCATTTGCGTTTGATGATGATTTCCTATGGATGAGCTGATGATGGAAGGTACAACTCCTCAAAGGTTAGGAGTTCAGAGAAAATTCTTTCAAAATTATACGTACTTATGGATAGAGAATAGTATTCCTTGAGGCTATTAGGTTGACCTTGAAGGTAAATCTCATTAACGTTTAGGTTTAATAGTGTTAAATGATGTGCTGTGATTGTTAAATAAATAATAAGCGAACACTTCACATCAAAACCACAACTAAAAAGTGAAAAATAAAAATTTTTAACAAAAAAATTAAAACCGACTTCCAAAAAAAATACTACAAAGTGAAAAATAACTTTAATTTCGGAAGTCGGTGGCAAAAAACGAAAATTAAAAACTAAAGACACCGACTTCCGAAATTAAAGTTATTTTTCACTTTGTAGTATTTTTTTTGGAAGTCGGTTTTAATTTATATAGTTATTTATTTATTTATACTTCAAGCACAAAGATGTACAGAGGCGGACTTAATGCCATAGGCATTTTCTACCAGTCAACCTTTGGGTGGTTCAGAGACAAACAGTGGTAGGTGCAATTACGAAAAAAAAAATGAGGACTAAACATTTTTTAAATATAATGATAAACAGATACCTATTGCAAACTATACATATTATATAAATATAACTAATTATATAGTATAAATATAAGAACAAATAAATATACATAAATACAAAATTATACTAAAACAAACAATGGGAAAACATTACCGTTGTGATGATACTGCCAGCTTCTTACGAATGTGCTCGCGAACTTTAACTTTAAAGGATAATCGGTTGGTTGCCATCCTGATTTCCAGGGGGAGCGCATTCCACAGAGAGATAGACTGGACGAAGAAGGAAGAGTGAATGAAGTCTGTGCGATGAGTAGGACATTGTAGCATGCGATTATTTGATGAGCGTAGATTTTTACTGTGGATTTCACAAATGTATTGAAAGTGGGGGGCTAGATAACTAGGGGAAGTGGGAGAATTTAGAAATGAAAACAAGGTGGTAAGCGCCCTTTGTTCTCTGCGCTGGCGTATGGGTAACCACTTTAGAAGCGTCCGATACGCAGACACATGATCATATTTACGCAGATTGAAAACGAATCGAATGCAGTTATTCAGAAGACGGTCAAGTTTGTCGAGGAGATCTGCATTCAGGTCATAGTAGCACACATCACCATAATCGATGATAGGGAAAATTAAGGACTGCACAAGCATTGTCTTCGTAGCTGTTGGTAGTAAATTTTTAAGTCGGTACAGAGCCCGTAGCGTTCCAGTAACCTTCTGGCTGACCTTCGCGACTTGAGTACGCCAGTTCAAAGTACTATCCATGTGCAAGCCTAGGTCCTTCACATCAGTACTAAATGGAACAACCGCACCATTGAAGAGAATTGGTGGCAAGGTTGTACCGTCCACCTTACTCATACTCCGAGAACTTCCGATGATGATCGCCTGACACTTATTAGGATTTACTGCTACGCCAAATCTATCAGACCAAGTTTTTATGGCCATCAAGTCCCTGTTTAATTTGTCGATAGCGTCAGGTATGTCTTCTATCCTTGCTTGACAGTACAACTGCAAGTCATCTGCATATAGATGATACGCACACTGAAGCTCGGTAGTTATAAGATTGATAAATATAGAAAACAGAAGAGGAGAAAGAATACCGCCTTGTGGAACGCCAGTTTCCAAATCACACCAGCATGATGAAGAATCTCCAACATGAACGGACTGCTGACGTTCCTGAAGGTAAGAGGAGAACCATTCCAGTGCCCCGGGAGAGACCATAACAAAGGACAGGATGGCTAACAGGATATCGTGACTGACAGTATTAAAGGCATTCGAGAAATCGACCAAGACCAGAGCAGTAACTTTGGTGTCTTCCAGTCCTGCCCTTATATCGCCAGTCACTTTAAGGAGGGCCGAAACAGTGCTGTGCCCGGGCCTGAACCCAGATTGAAGAGGGCTAATGATTGAGTTACAATGAACAAAATGAGAGAATTGTTTGTGGACGCAGGCCTCGAGCACTTTGGATAAGAATGGAAGGATAGAAATGGGGCGGAAGTGGGAAGGGAGAGAGGGATTGGAAACCTTAGGTAGTGGACGAACATAGGCTTTACGCCACAGGGAAGGGAATACCCCGGTGTATAGGGAAAAATTTACAATATGGGTAATCGCAGGCAGGAGATGATCCAAAATAGTAATGATCATACCACGGGTGACATTGTCACAACCCACCGCTTTAGATTTAATGGATAGAATAATTTTTTTAATCTCTCCCGGTTCAACAGGGACGAAACTGAAAGGATTAATATGTGGACGCGTTAGACCAGAAATTAGAGACAGAGTTTGCAATTTGGTTAGACGATCCATGGTTGAAACAGTGGAGAAATGACGGTTGAGATCGTCCAAGTCAATTGAATTAGGAAGGTCTAAATGTCGCGGTTTGCCGATACCAAGAGTTCCAAGAAATTTCCAGATATCGGCAGAAGAGGAAGAATTGATAGTATCTAGAATGTGGCGGCGTTTAGCGTTGCGTATCATCTGATTACATCTATTCCTTGCAGCTTTGAAAAGTGTCCAGTTCTCCTCAGTACGGTCCCTTTTAAATTTACGGAATAAGCGGTCCCTACGTCGCATTGCCATCTGGATTCCTCTTGTCATCCATGGTGCAGGTGGGCGTTTTAGTTTCACTCTTCTGACGGGAGCATGTATGTCATAAAGTTTTACCACAACATCATTGAAGATCGCAACCTTGTCGTTAACTGAAATGGCTTCCGTCATGGGATCCCAATCGACCACAGACGCATCTTCATTGAGTTTTTCAACATTCATGCGCGCAAAACAACGCCTGTACAGAACCTTGGGTTTGGGTTTGGAAGGTTTCAGAATATATGAAAGGAAAATCATGTCGTGATGAGAAAAGCCAGGAGCGTCATGTTGACCATGGGAGGAAACGAGGGAAAGATTTGAGGTGAGGATCAGGTCGAGCCAGGTGTCATCGCCGACAGTGTTATGATGAGTAGGTTGGAGCGGTAACACGTGCAGACTAGCCGACTCGATAAGATGGAGGAGCTTTCGGGATCGAGGGGAGTTGTGAGCAAGGAGGTTTGTGTTGAAATCACCCATGATGATATGATGTGCATACTCCGAACCCAAAGATTCAAGTACTGATTCGAATTCAGTGAAGTAATCAACAGTGGGAGGACAGTAGACAACACCAATAATGGTTTTGACTCCTCTAACACAGACTTCAAGGAAAATAAACTCAGCAGAAGCAGAATACTGTGAAGAGGAAGTAGCAAGTATTTTATAAGGAAAGTCACTGCGAAGGTATATGGCCACACCACCCCCTCCTTTACCAATCCTATCATTCCGTATTAGAACGAAACCAGAAAGAGGGTAGGTGGTAGAGGGGAGATGCGGTTTGAGCCAAGTTTCGGAGATCAGGATGGCATGAACGTTGCTGTTATTAAACACGTCGTACAGCTCACTGTAGTGGCTTGGAATACTTTGGGCGTTAACGTGACACACATTCACCAACCGACTAGACTGATCCTGGAAATTATGTTGTAAAAAGTCACCAAGGCTATCACTGAAAGAACAAAAGCTTTCATCGCTTGAAGAGGCAGAAGATTCGTTTGCAGAAAAGTAAGACTCATTGTCTGACATAAATATAAGTAGATAGTTATTATTTTGAAATAAATATATAAAAAATTATAAACTAAAAAAAAAATAAAAAAAACTATTTCTAAAAGCAACTAACAGGTGCAAGACACTGCACCACCCGCCAGCCAACAGCAGCACAAAAGCAATTAAACAGACTAAAGTGATAAAAACAGAATAAACATTTTAGGCTAGTAATATGTAAGCAAAACAAAACCGTTTTTCCCAAAATATGAAAAGATAAAATAATAAGTTGAAGAAAAATCATGTGGCACACTCAACTGCAGATTAAGCCGATGAAGCGTATCGTGGAACGAAACGTTAGTAATATTTAACGTGAACAAAAACTTAAAAATTAACATTTCAGAACGTACTTTTGAACGTCATTACGTCAGTTTAATATTACTAACGTCAAGTCAACATTTGACAAGGGACATTATAACCTATATTTTACACTGTTCGATAAATAAATAATACTGAGGGTAACAACAAACCAATACACCATAATAGAATCATAAAATAAGTAAATAGTTGGGGCACAAAACAAACAAAAAGGCAACTATGAGTCGGGACAACTACAGAAAGGTAAGCAAAGATTCAGAAGCTATTAAACTACCATTTTAGAAACAATAACAAGACATCAAACATTCACCTATACGTATTATTATGTATTTTGCAGGCTCCCGGCAGCGTCAACACTTCTTCATCTCGTCGATGGAGTTGCCCCTGGCGCCTTGGGATACCTCGCCAACAAGGGCTTCAGCTCGTCGAAGGAAATAATCTTATGCCGACTTCCATCGGGGGCCTTTATAAAAATAACGCCATCCTGAGTCCAACATGACCGCATACCGAAGTGCTCGCGTGCCCTTCCAAAGATGGATTGCCTGGTCCTGGTCAAGAACTCCTTGACTGAAATTTTGGATCCCTTCAAACCTGTCTTGGCCTTCCAAACTGCAGCTTTGATGTCAACACTGGAGAACCTAACCAGAATAGGCCTGTGATGTTCCTTGCCTTGGGCTCCAAGTCTGTGACAGGTCTTAATTGAGGACTCCGAGAGATTCTTGAGAGCAAGCTTTGAGTTGAGAAGACCAAGAATTACTGCTGTGCTGTCCTCACTATCCACTTCATCAATACCTTGGAAAACCAACGCTTTCCGCCGGTGCCTGGTCTCCATGCCGTCTATCTGTTTGGCACACTCACTGATCTGGCTTCGGAGCAGACCCAACATTGAAAAGATGAGCTCTCGGAAACTGCGAAACTCTTCAGCTATCTTTGCCACTGTGTCCTTGGCAGGACCGGCGCACTGGATTTGCGCTTCAAGCTCACCCATCTTCCTCAAAAAGTTTTCTTCAAGGGTTTTTTGTGCAGCCAGGACTTCCGCGAATTGTGACATTATGGTGATGTGAAGTGCTGACCAATGTTGTGAGATAGTGCAGATGATGAACTGGCAGGCGGTGTTATAATGTGTCTATGTCACATAAATGTGCCACAAACGTGAGTACTTGTTATTTAACTGATGTAGACTAAGTACTGAGTAAACTTAATCAGTATTTACTATTAATTATATTTTAAATAAAATTCCGAATTTGAAAAACGTCTATACTTTTTTAACACCTACCCGCGAAAAAAAAAACAAAAAAAAGCAAAAAAAAAAAAGTTTTAATTTTTTTGTTAAATTTTTTTATCTTAAATATGATAATTATGTTATTGGTTGGTATAATAGAAACTTCCGAATCTCAATAATATAATTGACTAATAATCTTAATTTCATACTATCCTAACTTCCTAACTAATATTATAAGTGCGTAAGTGAGTTTCTGTGTTACTCTTTCACGCTAAAACAGATAAACAGATTTGGATGAAACGACTTGGGTTAAGGGCCTACCTCGAAAATAAATAGAAGTTTGACGGGTGTGGCTTATTTCCCCCGCACGCGGGGAGTGGCGGTTCCATCTTTAATGGTCAGTCAGTCAGTCACCACGTCCCGTCACCGCAACAAACCCCGGCCACGGTAATATTATAACAGTATTGTAACTCGGTCGTATCTTAGAAATAAATGCCTACAGCCGCGCGGTACGTAAACATGCGATAGGGCTGCCCGCCTCCAGCATTTTAATTACATTTGCCTACTTTGTGTTTCCATTTAGTTTTGTGATTGTAAATATACTTTTTTTTTTCAATATATCACCTTAAGCTATAGGATACTTTTTATCCCGATATTCCCACGGGATCGAGACTTATGCAGGTAAAACCGCGGGGAGCAGCTAGTATATAATATTATAAACGCGGAAGTGAGTTTATTTATTACGCTTTCACGCTAAAACGACTGAGATTTTATTAAAAAAGACCTTCCGCCCGTCGTATTTGTTATTTTAATTTATATAATCAGCCTATAGTGTTCCCACTGCTGGGACACAGGCCTCCTCTCGGTGATAGGGAGTGGGCTGCCGTAATCCACCACGCGAGTCCAGTGCGGGGTGGTAGATTTCACATGTCTTCGGATTTCTGCTTCCAGGACATGCCGGTTTCCTCACGATGTTTTCCTTCACCGTTTTGAGAGCAGTGTTGATGAAATAATTTACACAAAGTAAAGCGCCTGTCTGAGTTCCAACTACTCTGTTATTTTAATATGATCTTTAATTAATAACCACCATAAGAAAATCGAAATCGCGATCCACTTTAGAAAATGAGCAATGGTTTTTCCATTATCACCTATTTTCCCGCTACAGACATGAATCGAGAGAAATCTCATTTGTCAAGCGGTAGCAGGTTCTACAATAGACGACAACGATTTATTACTGGTTATAATGGGAACAAGAGACAATAATTTGAAAAGGGGTTTAGATTTTAATATGCAGCCAAAGGAACGCGGAACGGGAAACTCCCTTTCTTTGGAAAATCTTTGGGACGTGAATATTCTGGTCACAAAATCATTTTATAATAATGCTGCGGCCGCATCTGCGTCTATCGTGATGAAGCTTCGCACAGTGATACGATACACGCAGATGTGACCACCTATTATCGGTTATCGTTGCCATAGTTCGGGCTGTGTAGCACTTATCACCCGGGTGGCGGTATATAATAGTAATAGTAATTTATTTTCAAATTTCTGTACACATTACATCAATATGACAGGGGTCGAGGTTTCTCCAGTTACATGGGTCAACATGAGAAGGCTTAGACTAGACAATTTAAACTTAATTTTTACAATAATTGAAACAAAATTTAAAGAACAAAAATACATAAAATGTTAATAATTATAAAACATAGGTATTTTGTTTTAGAATTGAATAAACGTGGCGAAGTAGCTAATGTGACCACCACATTAGCGCGATAACTGAACACATACGAAGCTTCGGCACGCATTGTTTTGTCGCGATAGATGCAGATGCGACCGCAGCATTATGATAAACTCGGCCTTACTTCAAGATATTCTTTCCTTTGCCGTCTGTCTGTTTGTCTGCCTGTCTGTCACAAGGTTGTATCTTAAGAATCGTAATAGCTAGTGAGTTGAAATTTTCACAGACTGTGCGCTGTAACCATAGATATGCTGTAAGATGTCTACGTTATCGTGGACGGTTTAAAAGCATCTTCATATATATTATTTCTGTACATTTTGCTTCCCTGTGTTATCGTAATGCCGTGATGTGGACGTTGACGTCCATGATTATAGCGTCACGTTAGAAGTTATAAAAGCGCACATTGTGTATAACAATGGCCGCTATCAATTCCTATGGCAAATAATAAAAAGAATAACAAGTATTAAAAGTAGTTTTGAGTGCCTCGTTGGTCGAGTGGTCGCAAGCGCTACTGCTGAGCATGAGGTGTTGGGTTCGATTCCCAGGTTGTGCAAAATACTATTGGGTTTTCCAACAGGAATTGCTCAGTAGCAGCCCGGAGTCTGGATTTGTGCCCGGTTGATGGCAATAGGCTCGCCCCCTATTACATGGGACTTAAAACATAACTGGCGAAATGTCAGTGTACTGCCCAACCCTTCGGGGAAACAAGGTGTGATGTTATGTTATGTAGAAGTAGTTTTAATGGTCGTACCTACGGAGCCTCATATTGTGCAATTCCAGTTCGCACAGCTAGATTTTTGCTTGAAGGATGTCTCGAAATTAGGAAAAACTATTGGTACCAATCTTATTAGACCTCATTTGTCAAAATAATTCAATATACCAAAGATATAAAGAATAAGAAGTGCCACATTCATTCGTAATAAGCTCGTAACTTTTCCTTTTGGTTCGCTAGCGCTGTGTGTGCTTGATTATCTGTGGTCCAACGCTGGCAAAAGTTTCTCTCCATTGAAATACCGGTCACGTTTCTATGATTGAGCTGATTTCTTCCATTGTGGAGAAAACTTTTATTCTATTAGTTAATTAAAGCGGGATTGTACGTTTCTAATTAGCTTTTACACGTATGTATATAGTATGAAAGATGCGCGTTTTTGGGCTCTAATTCTATAACCATGATGACTTTTTTTTTAAACGAGGTAGCCTTACATTGGTCACATAATTATGTATAACATCTGACATCTTGACTGACTTATACAGGGTGTCAGGGTAATCGACGCGAAGAAAACTGTTACCATAGATTCAGTACATGATTCTAAACGGCCATGCGTTGAAATTTTTTGTTGTTTATTAAAAAAAGATCTGCTGTTTCATAGAAAAGTGCAATACCTACGCGGTCAAAATGTATGGAACAGCTGTTTCTTTTTAAATAACCGACGAAAAAATTCAAGTTCAGAATTGAATCCATGGTAACAGGCTTCGTCTCGATGTCCCTGACACCCTGTATATGATATAATATTCATCATCATCATCATCATCCTGTTTACAACCTCACGGAAAATTGTTTAGTACCATCTGACGGCCAACTAGCACCGCGCGCGCTTATTGGTCAAATCAAATAGCGCGCGCTTCCCCGGCTTCCTGTTACACACTTCCGTCCCTTTTCACGAAATGACTCGCACAGATTCTTGCTGTAGCGAAAGGAACGGAACACATAAAAAAAACCTACTTTGTGTATCTTTTGAATAGATGAAAATTGAGTTTGATACAACACGTTAAAATAAGTCATTATCATCAGCCTATTAATGTTCCCACTGCTGGGACACAGGCCTCCTCTCTGTGAGAGGGAGTGGGCCGTAATCTACCACGCGGGCCCAGTGCGTGTTGGTAGATGTCACATGTCTTCGAATTTTTGGTTCTAAGACATGCCGGTTTCCTCACGATGTTTTCCTTCATCGTTTTGAGAGCAGTGGTGATGAAATTATTTACACAAAGTAAAGCGCCTGCTTTGGGTTCGAACCTACAACTCGTAAGCAAAAGTAAAAGTAAGTAAAATAAGTCAGAAATAATTATTTCCTTTGCCCGGTTACACTGTTTGCCCGTATTATTATTTAGACTCCTTATTAGCGTAAATCCGAAATTAATTTACCCTCCAACATATTTTTCCTGTGTGTAACTTTTTAAAAGCTCCGCCGCTCGGTGGCCGACTAAGCGATAAAATTAATATAAATCGTCGACCCGCACGTTCCGTCGGGTAAATTAACCGAGACAAGTGCCACTTACCTTGTTAGTTCATATGTACGTAAATATGTATGTACTGGGTTGTAAATATACGTATATAATGGAGTGATGTGTTGTATTCCCTGAGAAACTGTTGGGCGTTGAAGTTCTATAAGGCTGTACAGTGTAGGTACCTAAAATATGGTAAAAAAATAACTACATACTATAAGTATATGTACCTGCAGTGATAGCCTAGTGGTGTAACCGACAGACTACCAAGTCAAAGGTCTCGAGTTCGAATTCAAGCCACGTACCTCTGACTTTTCGGATTCATGTGCGTATTGAACCCAAAGCCGCCAACCCCATTGTGCGTATTGTTTAAATTACATATTAATAGTGCAATAAAGTAAAAAAAATTGGTAAAATACAGTACTTATAAATCTTAGAAATAATGTAGGTATTACAAAGTATGATGCCTGTACTAGGATAAACCTGTATCACAGGCGGCAAAAGTTCTTACTATTACTATTTGAACAACTGATTTCTTAAACAATATTTAGAATAAGTTTTAAGAATAGTGACATAATTAGTTATTAGTTAGTTAAGTATCATTAATCTGCTGAAAAATGATATAATAAGGCAACGGTGCGGTTAAAAAAGTCCTTTCTGAATTCATACATTCAGATAGGCTGAATGTATGAATTCAGAAAGGACTTATTTCTTTATTTCCCTTGCTTATTGCTGTACCGGTCGGATGAAAATAGAACTGAACAGGAAAAACAGTTACATAAAGTAGCAAAGTGCCTGTTACAGCTCCAAAAAGGAGGGTTATGTCTGTCAATCAGCATTATAGGCACTAACTCTTAACCTAAATCCTTTACAGTGTCAATTAACATCTTTCACTACTCTATTGTTTGTTACAGCTATTTGTGTCGTCGTTAGCTGGAAATTCAGT
This sequence comes from Conistra vaccinii, assembly GCA_948150665.1. Taxonomy (NCBI): domain Eukaryota; kingdom Metazoa; phylum Arthropoda; class Insecta; order Lepidoptera; family Noctuidae; genus Conistra; species Conistra vaccinii. The sequence goes on along the minus strand of OX411318.1, from coordinate 7,991,306 downwards.
TTTAAAATAGGTATGCTCAGTACAAATAATTACCTATGTAAGTGAGTACGTGTCCCTACTGGTTTTTAGGGCTGATACCTCAATTTATTTGTTATAAATGTCTGCTATATCTGTTTCTGTAAAAGCCAATCATTTATACACTTTTTATCTTCAATATAGACGAAGTAAACGTGATATTTTCTAAACTAATAACATTAAGAGGTAAGGTTTGCTTGTAAGAGGTAAGCAATCTCTGGAAGTAATGACCAATTACAGAAAAAAAAAAACGCTGAGTTAAAGGCTCAGAGAGCGACGCGACTCTAGTAGAATGCGGTTTCTATGAAAACTTCACGAAACATTTTCTACCAGAATTGCGTCGCACCGTCGCGCACGCCTGACAGCGAGAGTCTTTAAATTAACTTTTTTATTTTGTTTTTTAATTCCGCTAAGTTTTCATAGAAACTCTTACGTTGTCGCGTAGTCATAGAATGATAAAACAAAAAGTCGCAGACAGAAGCTAGTAAACTATAAAGTTTAGGTACCAGAGGTCCTATTATTGTATTGTAAAGTCATCCTATCTAACTAAGATATCGGCAAATGCCTACCAAAACAAGTACCACGCTAAGTCTTGTCACCCAAAATATTAAGTACAAACAACACCGTCACCAATCCCCTAACCCTTTCACTACTCCCATATTCACAAATACCGTGAGAAAATAACCCACCGTTCTCAATAACTAAGTGAGAAAGGGTCCAGCTTTCTCCCGTCTTTACGAGCCTTACATTAAGCTTGATGCCCCGGAAATAACGTGGCACTGTGGGGAAGGGGTAAATATGACTCTCAAATGTGTGAGGGGTGAACTTAAGGGGCAAATGTGTAGGTAGGTAGGTGTCTATGGGATATTAATGATTGCTGTTATCAGCTGTGTCATGGAGCTCAAGAACGAGATGTTTCGTGATGGTGTCGGTTATCGGGATGTAGCGTGTTTTTGATCGTCCTGTATTTTGTAGATTACCTTGTGGTAGATAAAGCAAATTGTGGTAGTTCTAAAAATAAACGAAGGAACATGGCGAACCTTCTAATTGAGCTGAAAGGGAATGTGCGTACGTCCTCTACATATAGCTATGGTTATTTTTGATGTGTAACATCTTTCCTCATGCTTTTCTGCAATCTGTGGGAGTGATATTGTGAAAAGGGACGGAAGTGTGTAACAGGAAGCCGGGGAAGCGCGCGCTATTTGATTTGACCAATGAGCCCGCGCGGTGCTAGAGTTGGCCGACAGATGGCACCAATCCATTTTCCGACAGGTTGGCACTGTCAGCCAAATTGATCATCTGACAATTTGGCTGACAGTGCAGTACACATCAAATGCGACTACTGATTTTTTTAATACTCTTGAAATGTCTTTGTAGGTATTAGGTAAGTAAAGACATTTGTGTAAACATAAGTATAATTATTTAAATGTCTTTAAAGGTGCACCATTAGAGTTACAACGAGAGAATTGTGGTACAATTTTCGAGTAAAATTTGGTCGTTTTGGAAATATCACCTGAATAAATTTGCAATGCCTCATATAGATAACGCCTGATTTAGGTAGGCATCCCAATTCGGAGAATATCAGATCTCACATATTTTTTACAGATTTTTATCAAGGTAACAAAATATCACAGGACATTCCTATTTGCTCCTCAAGTGACGTAAAAAAACCATTGCGCCGCGATGCAATTTTACTTTATTAACCTCCATTTCATATATTTCTTGATTGGATTTGTGCTCACTGGAATAGAAACCTATTTGACCAGTAATATTTCCCTTTTCCTAGTGTCCGTTCGTGATCTGAATAGATTAATCTAGCCTTATCTGGGTATCTTTCCTCCTTTGTGACGTCATCAAGGAAATTGGGTGCAATTAAAAGGAGAGAAATCCTTAATCTAATGGTTGTCTGGGCGGTGTTCTGCTTTTTGTAGACCTGTACGTGTTTAATTGATCTGGATGGCAGAATCAAGTATTCTGCTATCCAGATCAATTAAACACGTACAGGATGAAATTGAATTCATGGGCTTCCTCATACGGGCTCATTATATGAGTACAATGAATGATGAGTCATTATGAACAACTTACACTATGGGATCACCCGTGAAAAGGATATTAATGAAAAAAAATTCTGCTGTTGCCTATATTTTGACGAGCTCATCATTATCATCATCATATCAGCCGAAAGACGTCCACTGCTGGACATTGGCCTGGGGTCAAGCACCGCCACTGCGGCCGATTCCTGCGGCATTTACAAGGTCATCGGTCCATCTTGTGAGAGGTCTTCCAACGCTACGTCTTCCGGTACGCGGTCGCTACTCCAGAACCTTTCGGCCCCGTCGGCCATCTGTCCTGCGAGCAATGTGGCCCATTATACATTTGACGAGCTATGCGAACATAAATGTATATAGGGAACAGCATATTTTTTTTGTGTCCATAGTTTTCATACAAGTTCTCTAGTTAGCAAACTATTCAGAGGCCGTGTCATATGTATATATACCTACCTACGGACCTACCGGTAAAACCGGATTTCAGGTCAATCTAGTTTGTCGTAGGCCAAACCGGTTTATCCTACGCGTGTCAGGATATACCTACTAGTTTAGCCCAGGACAATCTAGTTTGAGTAACATAGGTATGCAACACCATTGATTCCGACTTCTCGCCTACAATATACTTCGTGGTACCCGTAAGCTCTCTGTAGTTAGTATGCATGGCTCTCACCCAACACACGAGTATGTGTGGCTCGGAGCTTACGACGGTGGCGGTCATCTTTTATGTTTGATGTAGGTACGACCCGAACTATTGTTCCGTCCAATAACATTTAGGCTTGGTCAAAGTTTGTGGCAGTAGTTTTGATTGAAGTGTATTGTTTTTTGTGGAGTATCTGTCGTTTCCGTAAATAGACTTTGATTTGATCATAATTATTTTGATTATGTAAGTTTTTTAGTTGAATGCGTAACAACAGTTTCGTATCATCATATTAAACTGGTAGGTTCATAATTATTAGAGAAATTATAACTACTTAACTCACTAATAATCTCATCATAATACTCAGCCTATTAATGTTCCCACAGCTGGGACTGGCTTCCTCTCTGTGAGACGGAGTCGGCTGTAATCTACCACGCGGGCCCAGTGCGGGTTGGTAGATGTCACATCTCTTCGAATTTTTGCACTAACATTGCATACTAGATAAGATAAGATAAGATAAGTCTTTATTTGCTTTAAACATGGTATAAGGTTGTTACAGTCTGGTTTTAATATAATGTCCACATGTTTAGCTATACAAAATATTGTATCAATTGCATGCAAAATAATTAATAACAAGGTAAAGGTAAACTACATAATTATAGAATGTCGCAGATTAATTAGTAATACGAGTACAATAATAGTCATTCAGATTATACAACACAAACATTTTCATTAACATTAATACCTGGACATACACATTTTATATTTTCTTGTTAAAGAAGTCATTAATGTCATAAAAAATATGTTCATTCAGCCATTTATACAGTTTGTTTTTAAATGAATTGTGATTATTTAATAATTACTGAATACTGAATTAAGTAAGCGAAATATTATGTGAAACCACTTATTTTTAGAACCTCACTACCATATTTCATGCACACAAAGATATTATTATTATTTTATACAGACGAATCTAAATTCGATTGCATTGTTTGGAAAATATAATGACTACACTAAACTATTAGATTTAAGTCCCAAGCGTTTGAAATTCACTAATAGTGAGGCTACCTATAATCGTGTGATTGATAATAAAACAAAACCTAAACACTTTATTACTACCTACTTACTTTGCGTTCGGCTCTTGTCGTGGCAACACGTCGTGTCCGGGTTCGCAACAAATCAATCGTCATCCTGAGGCTGCCTCGTTGAGAGGTGAAACACGTGTCGATTTCTTACAGGGTTCTTTATGACTCTTTAAGAACAGTTTAGGATACTTAATAATTATACGTCGTCTATTGTATTTCACTAATTAAATTCCGAAGACCAAAAAAAATTTGTAACGCTCACTGCGTAAAAGAATGCGCATTGGTGACATTTCGATCAGATGTTCGGTTATTCGCGCCAACTGATGCGTCATCTATTGACGAATAAGACGTTCACTCGAAATATCTCGATTAATAGGCACTAACTATTATTGATAAATCAAGTCGTTCGAGATGTTTTACTGGCACTTTTATGTGTCTGCGCCATTATGAATGAAAATCCCTTTATTTTAGAGCAATTATTAGATTTACCTAACAATCTTTTTCCAAACGATTTTGGTGGGAACTTTCTTTACTTTCGTCACGACATCTCATACAGTGAAAAGAGAATTGTCTATTTCCTAAGACAAGTCGGCCACGGACAGTCTGGCCAACTTGGCAACCGGAGACTGTTTAATTATATCGATTAGTAGCCGATAGCCTTGTTACGATCCCTTGGCCTACGCGACGTTTCCTGACTTGACATTTAGGCCCAACGGCTAATTGGGGGGGTAAGATGTAGCAAGACTTAGCTTAATGTTTTTAGGTCACATAGGGTATTAACATACGTAGACTTCTGGAACAACGAATGGAAGAAAAAGATAGTTAACATTTATAATTGGCTGAATTTAGAGATCAATTTCGATTGACCCCTAAAAAAGAATAATTAAGATTGATCCCGTTCTATATGTTTTTAAGGCCCTACCTCGAAAATAAATAGTAGTTTGATGGGCATGGCTTATTTCCCCCGCACGCCCGAGTGGCGGTTCCATCTTCCATGGTCAGCCGCCACGATATATTGAAAAACATGTGCTTTTTCTTTTTCGGGTACCTTAATAGGTTTAAGGAATAGGGATTCAATATTTTGGTATATGTTTTTTGACTATATGGCCTAGCATCTTAGAAAAGGAATAGACGATACAATGAAATATTCTCGATACAAAAAAATTGCAAAGTTCCATCTACATTTATGTGTTTTTGAGCATCAAGGCGTAACGCAACCCGACCGAAACATGACGCCAGGAAAATTATACCTCATCTAATTATAGGTAAGCGGCGTCGACTGACTAATGAAAATACCCGTCACATTATTTCCCCACTCGGTCACTGAACTATCTTTTCTTATCCCAATAAATTGCTAGGCAATAAAAAAGATAGCTCATAAATCTGTCTGAGTGACAGGGGTTATGATACCAGACGACAGCCATTTTGTCTGGCGGACTTCGGAAAAACCAAGCTATATAGCTCTATTTAATTTGTTTGTCTACTTACGTAACATGTCACAATAAGTAATAGAGAAGCAAACAAGACGATAAAAGTGAAAAGTTTTCCGAAACAAACAGTTTTTGTGACCTTGACTTCAATTTTCTATTCTGTGACGTAATTCAAACAAAAATGTTTTTTTTTTAAAGAGAGGTTACTTCATGTCTTTTGTTTTCGGGCTAAGAATAGACTTTTAGATCTTTTTTCGTGGGTGCGAGGTAAATAAAGGATGATGTCAGACATAATCTATTTTTGTATGTAGATATACAAGGTGGAGATGGCAATACAACAATAAATTAAACGGCGTGTTTCTAATGACGTTTCCAATCTGCATACAAAAATTCAATCGAATATATTCAATAGTTTAGTCAATATAACCAAGTATATTGCGAAAATATTAAAGCTAGTTTCAGCTTTTTTCTGAGGGACAATAAGGATGAAACCTTTTACTCTTAGGATTTTGATATTCTATTCGTGCGTGCGTGAATGACGTAAAGGGACATAAATATAGGTGCTGAACCATTATTAAAATATCATAAAATCTAAAATGCATAGCTTCGAGCGATACTCAACACTGATACTGTTTGTTGTCACGAACCATGCGCTATTGACTTAAATGCAATGGCAGTTTACAGGTTACTGACTTACAAGGCTCCTGAAATACAGGTACTCACCTGTATTTCAGGAGCCTTGCAAGTCAGTAACCTGAAAAAAAAAACAACAACAAAAAAAATTGAGCTAGGTTAGAGTTAACCTAGCTCAATCTTTTTTAAGCTACTTTTTGCCAATAAAGGATTTATTATTATTTTTTACTATATTAAATATTTTTTTAAATATTTGATATTATAAATTAAACATTTGATATTATTATTATATAATTTTTTTTATTATTTGTTTTTTTATTTTTATAAGAGTATAAAATAGTAGCCCACCGGTATCGAGACTAGGGTCCAAGCTCGAGCAAGAATAGGGTCGGGGTTCCAAAAGAAGAAACCTAAAAAATAAATAAAACAAAAAACATAAAACCCGACTGCAAAAACACATAACTGAAAATAGAAAAACAAGCATTATAATCTATAGAATTTTGGTATCGCAGGCGGGGACAAACAAAAGTTACACCATATTTCCGGTTATAATATTGTTATATATTATTGTCCCCGCCTGCGATACCAAAATTCTATAGATTATAATGCTTGTTTTTCTATTTTCAGTTATGTGTTTTTGCAGTCGGGTTTTATGTTTTTTGAATAATTTTCTTTATTTCAAGTTTTTTAGTTTTATTAATATATCTTAATTTCGAATTGACTAATTACCAGCTTTTATTTGATACCAATATCGTGGTAATTTATTGAAAATAAAACCTTCCCCTCCCTTTTTTTTGTATTTGCAGATGCAATACACAAATATTATATAGCCTATGTCACTTCTACGATTAAGACGAATCTAACGACACCTCATATGTTAAAATCCATCAAGCCGTTTAGGCTACAGAGCGTGCCAAAGAAATAGACATACATACATACATACATACATACTCTCGAAAAACATTACCCTCCTTCTGGGGCAGTCGGGTAATAACAAAAAATTATAATTAAAAAATATAAAAATTTCTAGCCCACCGGTATCGGGAACAGGGTCCAACCCACTGGTGTTCAGGGCTCCTGAGAGAGGAACCTCTTAACGATACGCACCGTGTCCAGCTGCCTATCGAGAACCTCCTCAGGTGTTGGTCGAGGCTCTTAGCTATTATGTCCCAATGACTTATAATTCCAAAGGTACCAGGACATTTCAGAACTACCTAGATATTTTCTATGAACCTACCTACAATTTTAATGAGAAAACTTGCTCATTGGTCAATTTGCCACTTGTCTCATAATCCTAAGACCTACGTCCGGTAGAAGACTTCAATAAGCCTTGTAGAGTGGGCACGTAAGCCGGCTGTAATTCCCAATTCACAACAACAGAGCGGTCAAACGAATTAGGTCATCGTATTACGAGTATTACGAACAAGTTTTTGCACGAATCAGCTTTAATTAGCGCTATCCTAACTAATATTATTAATGCGACAGTGAGTTTGTTTGAAAGTTACGCTTTCACGCTAAAACGGCTGAACGGATTTGGATGAAATTTGGTGCATGCGCAGACCATGACCTGTATTAAAACATAAGACACTTTTTATCCCGATATTCCCACGGAATCGAGATTTATGCGGGCTAAACCACAGGGTGTAGCTAGTAATATAATAAATTCGAAAGTGACTTTGTTACGTTTTCACGTTAAAACGGCTGAACAGATTTGGATCAAATTGGGCACACGGGTAGACCATGACCTGGTTTAGGACATAGGATACTTTTTATCCCGATAATCCCTTGGGGTCGAGACTAATGCGGGTGAAACCGCGGGGCGCAACTAGTTGACTAATAATCTTAACTTCATAAACTATAATATATTAAATGCGAAAGTGTGGTTGTTTGTTACGCTACACTAAAACAGCTGAACGGAATTGGATGAAATTTGGCTGATTGGTAGACCATGACCTGGAGGAGGATATAGGCTACTTTTAATCCTGAATCGTGAACGAAGTCGCGGGCAACCGGGATGAAGTTGCGGGGGTGAAACCGCGGGGTGCAAGTAGATTTTATTATATAAACGATCGATGAAACTGATTGATTAGTGTTGACTAGTCATCCATATTCGCCACAAGTCGTACAGATTTTTTTGCTCTATACAATGTGGAGACTACCATACAACAAAAAATTTAAATACTGGCACTACTAATGCTTAACAGTATTTTGGAACTGTCAAATAAATCCTAACTTCGAAAAATTAAATGTAATGTAAGCCGGGATCCACCCTAAGCCTATAAATTCCGTTTATCCAACTAGGCCTTGGGTGAATTCTCGGGCATACATTTCAGAATATCCACCTTAGGGTGGATTTTTGGGGTGGATAAACGAAATAGCCCGTGCTGACTATGGATTTTGCCGAGCTATAATGACTAAACTAATGAATATATTCAATTGAATTTTCGTATACAGAATGGGAACGTCATTATGGACACACCGTTTAATTTTTTGTTGTATTGTCGTCTCCACATTGTATAACAGGCCTATTTTAGAGGCTCGTGGTTAAGTGATTACAGTCGCATGGGTCGTTCTAAGGTGAAGCTACTCTTGCCGCAGTCAGCTCGTGGATGGGTATTACATATCGAGAAATTCGACAGTCGTTACGGGTAGTTAGAAGCCAAAAAGTCTGCCAACCAGTTCTGCTAAGAGTATCGTGTTACCCAGTAGGTAACTGTGGGCTGTGGAGGTCAGATTGCAGTTTGCAGTTGCTACTGCCTATCTGACCTATTCAGTTGCATCCGGTTAGACAGAAACCCGACCCCAACATAGTTGGGAAAAGACTAGGCAAATTGATTTGCTCTATTTATCAAGAGTGAATGTTCTGCGAATATTTTTGGAATAACTTATCATGGACGGAAAACTTTCTGTGCCAACCGAAGTTTGGAGTGGTTTTTCTATAAAAAGAGGGCATTGACCTAGATTTATTAATAGGCTGTGTTGTTTCATCGTGTTTTGTACTATGACAGCATTTTTACTGGCTGGTTAGAAGCTTACTTCGTACTAATCTAGGCCATTATCATAAGCAAATGATTGAACTGATTTCTCCAAGTATATTCATTCAATAAAAGAAGATTGTTTTATGAAATCAAGGTCAGCAGTAATCCATAATACTATCCTAACTATATATCCTTACTAATATTATAAATTCGAAAGTAACTCTGTCTGTCTGTCTGTCTGTCTGTATGTTACCTTTTCACGGCTAAACCACTAAACGGATTTCGATAAAATTTGGCAAGGAGATAGATGGCATCCTGGAGAAGGACATAGGGTACTTTTTGTCTCAAAAATAACCCTTAAGGGGGTGATATAAGGGATGAAAGTTGGTATGGGAAACCCAGCATTTCTTATGTTAGCGATATGAAAATTTAAATTTATGCTTTTGGAAAGAAATAAGGAAATAGGCGTATCAGAGTTTTTGTAAAATCAACCCCCAAAGGGGTAAAATAAGGGTTGAATTTAAAATTTCTATGTAAAATTGATTTTTTGATCTTATTTTCAAGAGATTTTAAAATTTGGCAAGGAGGTAGATGACATCCTGGAGAAAGACATAGGGTACTTTTTGCCTCAAAAATAACCCTTAAGGGGGTGATATAAGGGATGAAAGTTTGTATGGTTTGTGGGATTTCTTATGTTAGCGATATGAAAATTTGCATTTATGATTTTCGTAAAAAATAAGGAAATATGCGTATCAGAGTATTTGTAAAATCAACCCCCAAAGGGGTAATATAGGGGTTGAATTTAAAAAAATTTTGTGTCTTATTTTAAAGAGATTTAAGGTATTGGAAATATACTTAATAGTCCTTATCTTGAATTATCATTTAATCTTTATTTAATTACAATTTTCCCAGTCTGTCAAAAGTTATTAAAGTTCATAAATTAACCTTTCTAACGTCATGTACATAAGTATTGTGTGTTCAATGGCGGCCCTAGAGTAGGTATTACAAATTAATGATATTATTAATAGGAAAATTAATAATTAGTATTTTAAGTAAGGCATTTAGAGTCATATAAACCAGTTCTTTTTTATTTTTTAACCGGGCGATAGTGTGAGTATAACAACAATGTTAACAGCATGTTTGTGTTTCGGCAGTAGATAAGATAAGCTGTTCCCCTAATGGTTGAAGATTCCGGGTGAAGCTCGCTTCCACCTTCGGCCTGATCATCACTTACCATCAGGTGAGATGCAGGCCAAGAGCTTCCCCGTTGTGGGTAGAAAAAAAGAGTAGGACTAGCGCCCTGTCACAATGGGTAGCTCGCCGTCCGATAAGGACCAGGCCCGGGTCGACAGCGCGTTGTGTTCTACGCGCGCCTTTTAGAGATGTCAGCACAATTGACGGGGTCCGCTAGGGCCGATGCCTGCCGGGGTTGCGGGAAAGTCCTAAGGGGAGACCGTGGCCCCAGGCGACGTACAGGCAACTGATGGAACACGGGTGGGTTTTAGTCAGTAAGAGTCTGACATGCCCTTCCGCTCCACCCAGAGCGAGAGAAGTTATTTGATGATATCTCAAAAAAAAAAAAAGGTTTCCGTCTCAAAGCTGTAAGCGGCTCGGCTGCCCGAATTTCCAAACTGGATTGAGAACATACTTAACTTTTCAATTGAAAAAGAAGAAAGAAGGTATAAGGATAGGCCATGACCTGAGTTAGGTAGGACATAGGATACTCTGAATCCCGGTAGCACGTTCCTGTGGGATATTTTCCGACATCCACGCGGGCGAAGCCGCGGGCAAAAGCTAGTAATAATATAAATGCGAAAGTGAGTTAGTTTGTTACGCTTTCACGCTAAAACGGCTGAACAGATTTGGATGAAATTTGGCAAGGATATAGGTGGCATCCTGGGGAAGGACATAACCTACTTTTTGTCTCATAAATAATGCTGATAAAGGGGATGACAATTTGTATTGGAAACTAAGCATTACTTAAGTTAGTGTTGCAAAAATTGAAATGTACGAATTTGGTAAGAAGTAAAAAATTACGTGTTTCAGCGTTTTTGTAGAATCACCTTCCGGGGGTAAAAAGGGGTTGATTTAAAAATTCACATGATTATTGAAATTTTTGTGTACCAATTTTTAAGAGATTAAGGGATATTTCCGACATCTACTCGGAAGTAGCCGCGGTCAGAAGCTAACTGCTTATATAAAAACCAAACCCTCACTGTGTTTTATGATGGAACACGCACAGAAACAGGAAAAAGACAAAAGAACTGCGAATAATAATATATACACGTTTCTTTTCGTTCCCATAAGACACATTTTTCAGTAAAGTTCATTATTTACACCCTGTAGATACAACCGCGGACACTGGCGGTCGACCACAATTCACCCTTATGCCCTTAGTAATAAGGTTGAAAAGTTGTTCATCGCCAGTGTCCGCGATGGTATATATACGCAAGGGAGAAAAGCAAGACATTTGAGAAGACATAAAGTAGTAGGTTGGTTAAAATTTAAATATTTTATTAGTTGAGTGCTCTAGTATGTATGAAACAACGAAGACTGAGGCGAGGCAATCTGGCCGCCACTGAATGGCTTCAGGGTTCAATATACTTATACCTATACATATATACTCGTCTATACATTCTCCCTGACCTCACTAGCAGAGGGTTAATGTATAAACTAGTGCACGTATAATAAAAGCGGTTTCAGAAAGGTTTACGGTACATTTAATAGTTTTCCAATATCAAGACATAAATTAGAAAAAGACTTTATAACAAACTGATTATGAATAGAATGAATGATAAATACTTTCAATTCCTATCTAGTCTTATTTCAGGGGTGAATTTGGAGGCATATCATAATAGAAGTTACCTAGTACCACTTACCTACGGCCTACATTATGATCTGCCTAGCCTGTTCCCAACTATGTTGGAGTCGGTTTCCAGTTGAGCGTCTGCCTATCTGAACTCCACAAGTTAGTTAAGTACTGGGTAACATTATACCCCTTGGTAAGACTGGTTGCTAGACTTTTGGGCTTCTACCGTCTAGCTACGACCGTCAAAGTTCTACGAATGACAGCTGGGATCAACGCGGGCTTTCCGAGGCACGAACGGGTCTTAATATATGGATGGCCACCCATCCACGAACCGACGGCGGCAAGCGTAGCTTAATCTTTGATCAACCCGTGCGGCTGTTAACATTTAGAATATGGTACAGACGCCAGCACATCAACCTACTCCAATCTGTAAAATTTTCCCAATCAACATTGAACCTTAGCCTCTTTAGCGATAAAGTTAATTGTAGTAAGTTGACGTGCTGGCGTCTGTACATACGGTGTAAGAGTAGATTTGTTTCAGCATGTTACAGCGTATCTACATTAAATAAATCGGTCAAGTGCGAGTCGGACTCGCACACGAAGGGTTCCATACCATGTCGTACAAGATTTAACACTATGCATTTTTGTAATACTTTCGTAAAGGTAACAACAGAGGCGCTATAAAAAAACATAAAGATTAGTAAAGAAATTGTCTAATTTTAATGAAAAAATTTTGTTGTGTTAAATTATAGGTGTAGAAGTCTATTTCATTTATTTTAGTAACATGCATTAACTAAATTCAAAGTTATTTATTTGCTACTAACATAGTATTAGTAGGTATAAATAGGTATATGTGTTGTAACTGTAACTGGGTTGTGGAGGTCAGATAGGCAGTCGCTCCATGTAAAATACTGGTATTCAGCTGCAACCGGTAAGACTGGAAGCCGACCCCAAGATAGTTGGGAAAAAGGCTAGGAAGATTGATTGATTGAAATAGGTATATGTGGTAGGTAAGCAGGTAGATATGTAGGGTAGGTAGGTTAGGTTAGGTAGCAGTTAGGGTAGGTAGGTAGGGTAGGTAATTAGGTAGAAATATGTAATTAGGAAAGGTAGGTGCGCCGTAGATAAGTACTTAGTGCTAACCGTGCGAAGCCGGGCCGGGTAAAGCTAGTTACTTATAAATAAAAGGATTTCTCTTGCTACATCAGACTATATTGTACAAAATAAAATGTAAGTAGTACGCCAAAGGACCATGACCAAAGCAGCATACATGCATACCCTAACCAAAACAATCATGTCCAAAAGTTACACATCGTGCATTTAAAAGCACATGAGACCTAGATTTTGAAACAATTACTATATTTTAATTTAATGGTAATTTTTTTGTATATTTCGTAATAAAAAAAATACTTATCCTGCCAAACGGCTCATTCGATAGACTTCAAAAAACGATTGATTGCTAATCATTTTCTGTCAGGCGTTTTCATAAACAATTAGTTCAATATCGAATTTCAATTTAAATAAGAATTGGTGTACATAATCTAGTAGTGCTCGACTAGATTTAGCAACATAAATAACTAAATGTTGTAGCACAACTCGTCACTAGGTCCGGCAGCAGCTGGAGCCAGCTTAAAATGTACCAAGACTGTGGTGAGAACGATGTACTTACCCATATTTTTAAACCTGAGAATTGGGCAGTCTTTCCATAAAGTATATGCGAGGTCGCTAAGTAATCTAGGCTTCCAAACTATGTGTAGGTACTTTGTTTCATTTAACCCTTTTCAAGCAGAATTAAACCATAAGTACTAGATTATGAAAATCAAATAATCCTATTGGATCGATCGCTAAGCTGCTTAGCACATCTCTGGTGAAAAGGTTGCTTTAGGATAGTTTTAAATATCAGGAGTGGGCCTACCAGATGCTTATGGGAGTATTCCACATACGGTACTAATAAAGCAGATCATATAGTGTAGAGGAAAATAAAACAAATCTCTCAAAAAGAACGTAGGTACCCCTTTTTTATTCAATGTTAAGGCATTTATTTCAAAACTTTAATAAATATAAGCCAAGGCAGTGAAGAGATAGCCAGTCCCAACAACCTAGTCCCACCACCATTTAGCTTAACCACTTTGAAGGGAACTGAATTCTTTTCAACACGTCATGTTGTTTTGTACTCTCTCAAGATGCTTTGCAGTAGCACAGATAATTCACTGATCCACGCGCAAAACACATTTGTAGTACCGAAACATTGATGCATGATTTCAATCAACTCAGCACTGCAACATCGTATTTCACCTTTAAACTGACACGTATCGTAAGTCCAGTAGAAAAACCAAAATCGACAATGAGATATCGCTTTCAAGAATATGTATATCGAGCTAAAATGTGCAAAAAACGTACGGGTAAGTGTTAAATAAACAATAAATTAACAAACAAACAATACCACACGTACAGAGCACCAGTTTGAATGTAACAGTAGGTTTCTATGGCGACGAGTGACAATCGAGTGAATGTGAGAGAGTGACACCTACAATCAGTGTTTCCAGTTAATTGTATTTTTTTACCCAAAACCTTTTCAAGAATCTGCTTCGGATAAAATACTACTTACACCAACCTACCTACTATTATCTACCTACAAAAGAACTTATAAATCAAAATATATTTTAATTAATAAAATATCTTGGTAACATCATTCATATTCAAACAATATAGAATACATCCTATAAAGAATAAGTTCTCTGCCAGTGCTGTGCACTTCTGTAAGTGACGAATTAACAATACCTAACTAAAACTGTATGTGATTTTTGTATGTTACTTGTGGATAATATGGTGGCCTCCATGGTTATCTCCTGTACCTCAAAAATAAGGTATTCTCCTATCACTCATCTGATCACATTGGCCGAATGAACTGAATGAACAGAATGAACTGTAATCTTTCACTTATCGTCGCCATTAAACCGAAAATGTAACCGGAACTACAAATAATATTTATTTTTATTCAATCTTAAAAAATACCTTTGATTGACTCTAGACTATTATCTAAAATCTAGTTTGAATAAATGAAGGATACTTAAAAATATGAATTCGCTGGACATGGTTAGGGCATATCTTGTCATGGTCTCAACATTCCATCAATACAGGTATTACGTTATTTTTGATAGTCATAATTCAAATTCAAAAGTCATTTATTCAAACTAGGCTAATTACATAAGACAGTCCCCCAAAAACGCCCGCCCTTCACCACTTCCTAGTGCTTTTGCTGGAAAGAAGAAGTGGCGCAACAAACTCGCTAGCAGCGCAGCTGTCTGTTCAGTTACGAAAAAAAACTTGATTCTATACAATAGTATGCAAATATTTTACATTACTCAACACAAAACATTAAATAAAATATATTTGCCATAATGACAGCTAGCACACGCCAATGTACCAACAAAAAAAAATATCGAAATCTAAACTCAAGCGAAAATAAAAATTGTTTTTACACATCCCATTGGACTATGAGAGTGAGGGAAGAGAGAGTGCACTCGTGTCTGCGCATACACTTGTGCACTATAATATCTCCCACGCCGAAGGCTAGTCTCCATTGAGATTGGCCGCCGTGGCTGAATATTTTTACACAAATAAGTTTTCTCAATATGAAATTGTATCCACAACGGTTTAAGGTAACTGAATAGTACCCTGTACCACCATTCATTTCAATGTTACTGAATATTATTGTCTATTGGAGTGTAGTTTTAACATGAGGTACGAGTACACACATCAACACGGCAACACCGTCTAGGGATACTTTGAAAAAAGTCGATAAAGTTCTTAAACTCAAAAAATACTGGCCGGTTTTAAAATCTTTTGAAGAGAGCCTATTTTGTAGACCTTTTTGGATGATTGAAATTTAAATGATCAAAATAGTATATGCTGCCATGACAGTAGGTACTTACTAATTCCATGTCATTACTCCGACTAGTAAATAGTTATCTGTGGAATTTAAATCGCTTAATATTAGCATGAAATACAAAATATTATTTTTAAGTTGCAGTAAATCGCCCATATTATATAAAATATGTTATTAATCGGCGTTTTTAGTATTTGTTGATTATAAACAGTATATGGTACATGATACACACAAGTTTCAAATTCCTAATTTGTTTAGTTGTTGAGATAGAGCTCGTACAAAAATGGTCTAAAACAGACAACTTCTACGGCCCCCTAATTCATCATTTTTGAAGATAAAAACAAATAAAACTTATA
Source organism: Conistra vaccinii (assembly GCA_948150665.1). Lineage (NCBI taxonomy): Eukaryota > Metazoa > Arthropoda > Insecta > Lepidoptera > Noctuidae > Conistra > Conistra vaccinii. The sequence continues at coordinate 7,975,426 of OX411318.1, read as the reverse complement.
TTTATTTTCTACTTGATGAGCTCTAGACAATGATACCCCACATGCCAGGGACAGATTATTTTTTTTTCAAAATTTAATTTTGTTGTATGGCGACCCCCCTTTATTTTTTAATTTTATTATTTGTTGCTCTTGCGGCAATAGAAATGCACAATCTGTGAAATTTTCAACTGCCTACCTATTACGGTTCATGAGATAGAGCTCGCTGACAGACAGACGGACAGCGGAGGCTTATGAATAGGGTTCCGTTTGTCACCCTTCGGGTACGGAACCCTAAAAAGCCTTATATTTCTCTAAGTTTTACAGTATTGATTAGTACCTAATATTTGTTTTTTTTTTATTGTTTTTATTTGAGAACCTCTGAGGTGAAGGCCTCCTCCAAAGAATGCCAGTATTTTCTATGTTTTGCCGTGCCCATCCAGTGTGATCCAGCTATACGCAGTATCTCGTCTTCCCAGCGAGTGTGAGGTCTTCCTCGTTTACGCTTGCCAACCGGTCCCTTTCAAGAATGCATATTTTTGGCCCATCTATTGTCATGCGGTCTTGCAATATGGCCTGCCTACATTATTTATCGTATGTAAAAATCACTGCTAAAGGTGACTTCTGCAAGCAGTCAACTCCACTACCACTTTTGCTGACTGACATGTTATTAAAACAGGCATAAATAATTCTCATAAAATTCATGCCAAATTATATGAGAGAATAATTTTGCATACCTACTGCCTACTGACTGAAGGACGCATACATGAATTTGTTTTCAGAAAATTCACAATCAAGGGTCATTGGTTCGTTGAATTTAATTATAGGTCTCTCTCTAATAATAAATCGACGTCCAACCCGGTACAAATATTTGATCCCATTTCAGTTCGACCTTGTTCTAAAATAAAATAAAAATCTGTGACAAACCGGTGCTGCTTAAATAGAAGGTATATTTGCTAAATTAAAACACGTCTTATCCAGGACCCTTACAAACCTTTTTTAATTAAATGCAACCATTTAACTACAAAAAGGTTGAACATCAAAAAATGTCCTTTAGGTACGGTTATAGCTCAATATTTTACGTTTTTAATGGACTTATGACTGTTTTATAGTGTTTAATTTATGCTTTAGAGTGTTTTTTTACAATTACTGTCTCACTGGTCTCACTGCTGGGCAAAGGTCTCCCCATACTTCGCCATTTATCTTTGCCTGCAGTCTTTTCCGGCTAATCAGTCAAGAAAGAGTCTAGGTCGTCACGCCAGCGTTTCTTAGACCTGCCTCGGGGACGACGCTCGTCTTCAGGCACCCAGTGCGTGACGACCCTAGCTCATCTGTGCTGATGCATCCTGTACATGCTTTAAAAATTATGCGTGTATTTTTAAACAAGAACATGGTGCATTAAGTCTAGATGTTTTTAGTTAGCATGATGATAATTAAGAACATCTACTGAGACTAAATGCACCTCCATGTTCTTGTTTAAAAATACGATGTTTAGAAGTCTGAGAAATAAATCATTCCAGGGATGGCCTCTGAAGCAGCAAATGATACGAGTATCTGCGGAAAACGTAGCTATAGTTCCTTACAAGGCTTTAAAGCACGAACAAAAGTGTCGATATCTCTGGAACTGTTTCAGCTTGTAAACCTCATTCCCTACTCGCACAGATACACAGATACAAATCGGATAAAAAAGGTTAAATAACCTTTTTTATCCGATTTGAAGAAAAAGGTTAGTTATAATGCCTAACATCATTGTGTTCTACCACAATCACAACCATACTGCCAATATTTTTTGCCAACACATTACAAGAACCTCGCAAAAACCAAAAAAGATAAAACCATTAAACATCTGCACCCCGGACGCAATATCCTCGATGAAGGACGAAGATTCGCCAATGATTTCCGCGATAGGTGAGACGATCGACGATAGACGCCATAATGGCACAGGACCTTTATCAAACGGCTCTCGTTAGGCGGCCTGTCTTGTACGCGTCCTTTGAAAGGCTGCGCGTTATATGGAGGTCTCACGTTCCAAAGCGTTTGTAGCTGTAGGTACCGCACCTAATGGTGGAGGATCTATTTTCAGAGTATTTCGGGTCTTGGACGAATTTTGAGTGGTTATGATGTAAGTGTGTTTGAAAACCATATGTCTGGTTGGTGTAGAGTAACTTAATAAGAGCTCTTTGTTAGGCGATAACCTGCATGTTTAGCATGGACAACCGTCGACAAAACCCGTAGAAATCCCATTTCTGTTGTCATGCAATCAAATTGAACTTATAATAAACTAGCTTCTGCCTGCGACTTCGTTCGAGTGGAAGTTGTAAGATAAGAAATTTACTAAAATAACAGCCACATTTATAAAAAAAACTCCCTGGGCCCCCGATCCATCGCGTGGACTTTTTGTCTTTTTGCTCGACTCCTAAAGGTCGTAGCGTGATGTTAAATAGCCTATAACCTTCCTCATGAATCACTCTGTTTATTGGTGAAAACCGTATAAAAATCCGCTTACGAGTTTTTGAATTTATCGCGTTCAGATAGACAGACGCGGGCGGCGGGGAAACTTTTAAAATTTGTAGTGACGGAAAATGTCGGAAATGTCAGCGTAGATGAGATAGGTACTTAGTTTGTTAAGATCCGACCTTTCTTTGATTACAAGCGGTGTGTCTAATGGGATTTCCCATCGGCTAAACTGACTAATTCCCATACAAACTAGTAATACAAAACAAAACAAAAAAACACACAAACAAACTACTAATTCTGCAAACTACTTCTGCATTTGCGTTGTGTAGTTTTTTTTTTCTCTCTTCCTGTCTTCTTCTTTGTGTATTTGTAACTTGAACATTGTGTCACTTTATCTTTAACCTAGGTTATCTTAGATTTAACATACAATTGTTTCTTTTTCCTAACAAAATAAATAAATAAACTTTTATCTCCATTAAAACTGCTCTATGGGATGAATTTTCAAACATCCTTCTTTAGCTCGCTTTCGTTGTAGGTACAAGAAACTCTTGTGCCTCTATAGACCTACTTCTGGTAGAAGGCTGTGCGTTGTTTGTCAACGAATTTAAGAATTTTAAGTACATTGATTGATGAACACCCAATAAACAAAAAGCTATGTTTTTTACAGATTGAATTTAATTTCGTACTTATCAAGTTAACAAGAAACTCATCGTTACATGTACAAGTCCCTAATGGATTCGGGACGGACATAAAACAAAGTTCAATCAACGAACCCTTTTTTTGCTCTCAGCAGTGAGCTCTGTTAATAGTGCAGTGTAATAAAGGAGTTCGTACAAAAATACTTGTACATTAGTCAGAAAGATACATTATCTAACTACTCATGTGCTGACATAACATCACGCGTGTTATCCTCGAAGGGTCAGGCAGGGATGTACTTATAGTACATTTCGCCAGTTATGTTTACATAATCAGCCTATTACTGTTCCCACTGCTGGGACACAGGCCTCCTCTCTATGAGAGGGAGTGGGCCATAATCCACCACGCGGGCCCAGTGCGGGTTGGTAGATGCCGCATGTCTTCGAATTTTTGGTTCTAAGACATGCCGGTTTCCTCACGATGTTTTCCTTCACCGTTTTGAGAGCAGTGGTGATGAAATTATTTACACAAAGTAAAGCGCCTGCTGGGGTTCGAACACACGACCTACAACTCGTAAGTCGGGGCCGATACCACTGGGCCACCACTGCTCCTGTGTTATGTTTAAGTCCCATGTAATAGAATTAAGAACCCTAATAACATATTGCCTGATTTAGGAATTGACCCCCCAGGACCCTACTGTTTTAATCACCAGTAGCTTGGTTAAGGATGCAAAGATTGTGTTTCAGATTGTAAATAGAAATGAACTTTATGTGTGTAAAGTTTCTTTTGCATTTGAAAGAAGAGAAAGTAAGAAAATACATTCATTTAATTCGAACGACAATAATGATCTTTATAGGAACACCATTGATTAGTAGTGTGTCCCTCTAGCAAATCGTGGCACTGTTCACTAATTAAATAAAAAAAGGGAAAATCGTCTAAAAGGACGTCAAAGTAAACATTAACACAAAAAATGGTTAGGCTTTATTTTTATTCCATTCCATTTTTATTCAAATGGCTTTGAATAAATAATTTTTTTTAATATTTAAAAACTTCGTTAATTAAGCCGAATATTATAATATTCCAACAGAAGTTTGTGTGCAGAAAACACTGAAACCAAAAGTATGACGACTGTCGAGCGGTTTAAATATTAAAAGTTAGGTCTGTTAATGTTAATATTTCGCTGAAATATTCATATTTCGAAGACATTTACCAAAGATCACATTGCCTAGCCTTTTCCTAACTATGTTGGAGTCGGCTTCCAGTCTGACCGGATGCAACTGATCCGGTCAACTGCCCTAACTTGGCCTGGCGTCCTGTTTTCCTATAATGAAATAATTGTAATATCTTTGTTATTTTACTTGTATGGCTAATAATAATACAAGTTTTCATAGAGTTTTAAGTTTCGATTGCCATACAAGTAAAATGAAAAAGAAATTACATTTTTTTCATTATAAGCAAACATAGGAAGCTAGGCGAAGTTAGGGCAGTTGACGGTACGTACCAGTATTTTACATGGAGCGATTGCCGATTGAACGTAAGTGGTATTTTGCTATACAAAACCATAATATCTGACCTCAATGAACATAGTTAATCGGTTTCTCAAAAAACTGTCAACATAGCCTATTGTATTTTAACAACGGGCATGTAACTAACAAATCAAATGCGCAGGAGTTAATTACAATGTACGCTGAATTGTACGTATGTACATACATCAGAGTAGAATTAATTACAAGGGCGCAATAGTAATACTATGTATTTGCTCTTCAAAATTAACTTTAAAAAATAATGATAAACTACAAACTTCAATAAATACGAAATAATAAGCAGGTAGACATTGGACGGTTGACATTAGTCTTTTGAAGTACACAATTAATGATAATGAATCTACTAAATATACAAAATGTAACCATAGCTTTATTGTGTACTAGCTGTCCCCTGCCCACTTCGTTGGGCGGTAAAAATAAATATATAGCCTATGACACTCACAAATAATGTGGCTTTCTATTGGTAAAAGAATTTTCAAAATCGGTTCAGTAGATCCAGAGATTACACCCTACAACCTTTACCTCTTTATAATATTAGTATAGATTTATATTTCTAAGTTTAAGTAGTAAATTAATAAGGATTTAAGTACCATTAGGTTTCATAAACTTTTTGCGTACTATGTGGAAAGATTTTATATTGCTGGATAACACTGATGAATAGAATAGCAGAATTGTAAGACATGGGAGAATTCACTCATTGAATAGAATTCAAGAAAAGATATATTATGTGAAGCACAAACATAAACTTCACTTTGCCGCCTACTATCGTAGCCAATGCGTATGAAAATCAAAAACAAAAGTCATTTAATTTAAATTAGGCTGAGTTTCAGCAGTTTTTGAACTTCAACATTACATAAGACAGTCGCCCAAAACGTCCGCCCTGCACCACTTTCTCTAGTGCTTTAACTGGGAAGAAGTGGCGCAACAAGCTCCCCAGCGAATAAAGTTCATAGTTGCAGTTTTTAAACTAACATCTTTTTAAAGCAAAGTCTTGCACAACAAGACAAAATAAATAATGTTTGCAAATAATTTTCCCAACACGATGTCTACAAGTTCTATATGCATGTGTGCGCAGCAGCTGATTGTGATAGACCATGATTAATTGATTGAAATCGTGCAAACAGCACTCGGCAGCGACACCAACTCATCTATCATTTACAAACACTATTATAGCGCCACATTCCCACAAATCGACTCTAAAATTCAATTTTAGTGTTGTGCTGAGTAAAATTATAATTTTAAATTCCAAATTTTGTAGCAGCAAGTCTTGTTTCACCTGTACCCACTAGTCTAACTGCATAGCGTTTTTACAGTTGTAGTCTATAAAATTTTATTTCCAGATTTGGCAGTTGGCCCTGCTGGTCGAGTGGGAGCAAATGCAACTGCTGAATTTGGGGTTAGGCCCGTGGTTGGGTCAAGTGCTATTAGGTTATTCTTTCAGAAAATATCTTAGTAGTAATCCGGTGTTTTAATTTGTACCCAGTTGATGGCAATAGGTCTTATTACAAGGGACTTGGGCGAAATGTCCCTCTGTTTATGAGCGTTTATACAGTAAATGAGCCACATCGTAAATAGCTGTCAAATATTTCGCTGTTATGATTAATTTGCCAAAATTACTGTACGAAAATAATAAATATGGCTAACTAGTGAACTAAAATATTGATATCGTAACACCGAATATTTAACTTTTGATGTAAAAAAAGTATTTGGAAACTTTCCAAATGCCTTTTTTACACCTAAAAAGATTACAACATCACATTAAGTGTTATAATTGCAATTCATTATTAATATTCTAGTTCACTAGTTAGCCATATTTTTTATTTTCGTACAGTAATTTTTTATCCGGCTCGAAGGACCAAATATGTTGGGGTTTCTGTGTCAGGTCGTCGTCGTGTCAGCGTCGTGGATTTTAAATCAGACACAAGGCTCCTTAGTGATAGCGTGTAATATCTCGTTTTACAATATTGGATGGATTTTTCACAATTTAATAGTTTAACAGTTTGAATTCGCGTGAGTTCGTTGGCGCGTCACCAAGACAGTGAAAATCCGCGCGCGTTATTGCCAAATTAATCAGAAAAGTTACCTAAATATTTGACAGCTATTTACGATATTGCCAACTTTTGGATGAACGCTCTTAACCCTTTAGGGAAGGTACAGGAGTATTATATTATCTGTGGTACAGGCAAGATGTTACATTATTTCGCAGAAACCAGTTTTGGTTCATCATCACCTTAACTGCATACCGTCGGGGTTTTACTCGTTTCCCTGCAGTCTCCTTATGAATATTCAATGCGACGATCATTTTACAAAACACCCCAGAGGCGGGACACAATAGTTTGATATGAATATAAACCGTGTTTCTCAGAGTTTGGTGTACCTTGTATTAGTAATAAAGATGCTGGAAACTGTTAACTATCTTGTGAGTTCGAATACGTGTACTGAAATGTTCGGAGTTTGAAAGTTACAAGGAGTTTGCTGTTTTGTAGCGAAATTAGTTTTGTGAAGATAAAAGTTGTAGTTTTGGTGTCTCCAATATTGGCCATAATAAATTAAAAGCAATAAGTACTATTTTATGTTCTTTTTTTAACAAATGCTTTAAAAGCTATTTATCAATTTTCAGAACTCAAACTCAAACCATTTATTTCTTCAATTATACGCTTAAAAACTTCAATTAAGCAGGTTGCACATTCCAAAGCATGTAGGTACGTATGGAGAAGAACGGGCAAGGAACACAAATAAAAGCAATAAAACATTCCATATGTCTTCAGTTCAAGAAACCCAAATCTGTTTTCAAAAAGAAATCATATTTACAGTCAGAATGTACGTTAAAGAGTTGTTTGAAACTAATTAAAGGATACACAAAACGCGTCATTACGCACGTTAACCTGTTTTTATTACAAACATATTTATAACATTATACTTTCTTGTGTTTAGTCGCCCTCGTTATCGCATTATCACTTTTGACAACACAACCATAGCATAACATCACGCCTGCTATTCCCCGTAGGCATAGGTTTATCTATAATACACCAATATATCGCCAGTTATGTTTAAGTCCCATGTGTCTGTGTGTATGTGTTTTGACAACGATTCCCGGTAAACTGAAACTTCACAAAGTTTGTAACTGTCACCTGTCGCATAGACAAAAAGCCCTTGTCGTTTTACGACATGCAAGTGATATTCAATGTTAGAGGGGCTCGTAGGTAAATGCCACATGGGTCGATCAACGGTATACCTACGCTTGCTGCAGTAGGTTCGTGGATGGGGTGCAAATCTATTACATACCGAGACCCGTCCGTCCCTCGGAAAGCACGTGAAACCGTTGGATCCGGCTGTCATTCGTAGATCTTTGACAGTCATTATGAGTAGTCAAAAGCCCAATATTCTGCCCACCAGTCTTACCTAGGGGTATCGAATACCCAGTATCTGGGTTGTAGTGGTCAGATACGCAGTCGCTTCTTGTAAAATACTGGCTTTCAGCTGCAGCCGGTTAGACTGGAAACCGACCCCAACATAGTTGGGAAAATGATGATGCTAGGCAGATGATGATAGTTTTGTAAGATCATGTTTCCAAGACACAGAATGAATAAAAGTTATTTATTTGACGAAATACCAGAATTTCAATAATGCTTAATTACTCACATTGGAGCTTTGAATTATTCACATTTAGAGCACTGAATTACTCACATTTAGAGCTCTGAATTACTCACATTTAGACCTCTGAATTACTCATAATTAGAGACCTGAATTACTCACATTTAGAACTCTAAATTACTCACGTTTAGAGCTCTGTAGCTCCTCACCGACTAACAATCGAGAGAATTATTAAAGTAATATTCAATCTTAAGGTGGTCAAGTAATTGCGAGGGCAACTATGTTACAGTACAAATATGCACGTGTCGGGTGCCATCTAAAATTTTTATGTTTGAGTCTGCGTACTGCCCGGAATACAAAGTAGTTCTAGTCTAAATTCGGAGTTGGAATTGTGGACAGAATACATCTGTGGAAGCTGTTTAAAATAGTGCTGGCCATCGATTTTGTCTACTGAATGTATTTTTATCTGCAACGATAAGTCTAATAGGTAGCTCGCTGTCGGAGTTACAATATTTTGAGTCTGTGCTTTTGATAAGGTAAATTTATATTTTCCTTTGTGTTCTCTGCCTTGAAAGCTAGATAAAAACATTTATTACGTAACGAACAGTACTTACCTAAAATTAATTTGCCAAAATACTGCTTAGGTTCCAAAATAAGGTGGCAATAAAAGTCTATTCTAATCTTGTTCATAGTACAGTTAGCCACATTAACAGAGGCCCCAGCACAAACGCGCGACATAATCGTAATATAAATTCGGACGCTTTTTTTAAGTACTCGTTTCATAAATAATATTAGAATTTATTCATATCTATGGGTCATACCTACTGATTGAGCATGTCGCAGTTTTTTTAACAGAAGTGCTTTAGGATCGTTCCAATTTTTTAAGCTGAATGCTAGCTGGGACATTGAATACGCTTACAGGCCACTGTGGCGTAGTAAGTAATGAATAGTTTTTCTGATAAATGTAAATACTAACACTAGTTTCTAAGTCGTGTGTGAACCAAATGAACTATACCTCATCATCTGCCTAGCCTTTCCCCAACTATGTTGGGGTCAGCTTCCAGTCTAACCGGATGCAGCTGAATACCAGTATTTTACATGGAGCGACTGCCTATCTGACCTCCACAACCTAGTTACCCCCTTGGTAAGACTGGTTGTCAGACTTTTGGGTTTCTAACTACCCGTAACGACTGTCAAACATCTAAAAATGAAAGCCGGGACCAACGCCTTAACGTGCTTTCCGAGGAACGGAGGGGTTTTGGTGTGTAAAGATGGGCACCCATCCACGGACCAACCGCGGCAAGCAAGGCGGATGTTATTACCCCCTCTGTAATGGACTATACATATGGGTCCGAAATGATTTTTTTAAATTTTATTTTATTTTTGTTACGGTACGGTAACTTCGCATCTTCTCGTGCTAAGGCTCTAAAAGCGTGAATGTCGGTAAGATTTTAACATATACGGAGCATATCATTTACTGCTCTTCAGTATCATAAGTATCATTTTCTGCTACTCAGATTGTCTCGGGTGACATTGCTTTCTACCGACAATTATTATTCATTCGGTCGTTGTCGCACCGTCCTTTCATTACAGGCTTGAGTCAGCTCGTTATGTCTTATTCAACCCTCTGCTTGTGTATATTTTAATAAAAGACCGGCTTGGGCACGGAAAGTTCTAGGGTGAAATAAATAAGTGAGACATTCCAAATCTTACGTTCTCAGAAACAAAACTTTGGTGCAATTTATGTGTCATCATGATGGATTGTTTACATGAATGAACCTAAAATTAAAGTCTCTTTAAAGCTTTTCCGTATTTGATTAAGCATTCAAATATTTCTCAAAGGAAAGCAATTCATTGCACAATGAATTATACATTATATATTTAATTTATTTAATTATTAAAAAACCATCTTATATTTACTGTTTTCGGCACACATACAAGTTATCGGTAAATATCTATTAGTAAATACACATACAATAATAAAATTAGTTTAAATTACATAAAACTACACAATATTTGATGAAAATAATAGATGAAAAAAGAAAAAAAAGACGTGTGGCACTCGGGGACTGCCCCGGCGAAGCTATTGCATAGCATTTTTTATCAACTTACGCAATTGTAAAATATTAACCCGAATACAAGAAATAGCAATATTTAAGTGTATTATCTATGATGATGACATTGACAGGAACTGTTATTCACATTTATAGTTTTTAAAACTTGACACAACGTAATGGGAACATCAAACTAATAAAAAGGTTTTAATTTAACTATTAATAGTCAAGGATCATTCGTCTAAGTAAATTTGAACTTTATTGTCAAACAGTTAAACATAATTTTCAATACAACACTCTCGTATCATTCGTCTAAGTAAATTTGAACTTTGTTGTCAAACAGTTAAACATAATTTTCAATACAACACTCGTATCATTCGTCTAAGTAAATTTGAACTTTTTTGTCAAACAGTTAAACATAATTTTCAATACAACACTCTCGTATCATTCGTTTAAGTAAATTTGAACTTTGTTGTCAAGCAGTTAAACATAATTTTCAATACAAAAAAACACTCTTTCTTAGGTAGTATTTTCGTTACGAAATTTCTGGATTATGTCTCCACGCTCAAGGCCCGCGATAGAAGCTATGCAATAGCTTAAAAAAAATGATGTTTGATGAATTATATACATAGATCTCACGTTAAATGTCTACAAACGGGGCATATCTAGGCTCGGTTACTAGCACTAAATTAATTAAAAGTGAAAAGTAAACTAAATTAATTAAAACCTTACATTAAGCTAAAAATAAACGAACGTGTTTTCATGACATTAATTGACCTTGACAAAGCCTTAAGTGTAGAATACTGTTATACCTACAGTAACACTTACTCAGGTTAATATTTTCTTTAGTTATAACTTTATAAGTTAAGCACATGTAAGTTCCTACATTTGAGATCACATTTCAAATTCACACCCTAATCTTTTTACGCCTAGAGGAGAAATGAAATCCGAACAATATTGCTTTGCATAATTCCCAGTCGGTGAATAGCTGCGCAATCGGAAATATTTGAATTTATGGTCGGATACAAGCTGAAGGTAAGCCTAGCCTATCGGAGGAATCTATTGCAAACTTTACTCAACCTGTTCAAGTTCCACGATTTACCGTTCTACGAGATTTATTGTGTTTGAGATTGATTGATGACGGTGGACTTTACATGAGCTTTGGTTTCCGAAAGATAATTGCACCGACACACAGTATTATCTGGAGTGCGTGCACTGAGCATAAAATGTCCATATTGTCGAAAGACGCGTAGGTGTTAATTCTGGGTAGACGCTGCGTTTGCGTAGCGCCTACGATGCGTAGCGGTAGCGCCTACGATGCGTAGCGGCTACGATGCGTAGCGGCCTACGATGCGTAGCGCCTACGATGCGTAGCGCCTACAATGCGTAGCGTTTTCTATGCGTAGCCTATGGGCAACGTCTACGATCTGTAGCGTTTGTGGAGCGCCTACGATGCGTAGCGTATACACTGCATTTACCTTCGACACCTACGGTGAATCAACGCCACAGGCGAAGGCCCAACCACAATTTTTATCGCATACATAACTTTGAATACTTGAATTAACCGTAAGTTTGAGAATATGATTGCTTGCCTTTCGTTAATCGACAACAATCACGCGTTATCTCAGAGCCACACTCGAGAACGGATAATTGAAATGAATTCGAATGTCATACACGACACGACAGCCGTCCTCAAGGGAAGAGTAACAAAATAGATTAGGGACCGACCATCTACGCCAAATATTTACTGCGATGCGCTACGGATGGGAACAGTGTCGGCGTTCCACGCATTCTCAAGATAATCCGTGCAATGATAATATTATTACGTCGGATTTGGCGAGACTTGATTACCGTAACGTGTGGGGCCGCCTTTACTTGAATTCGTTATGAGGATGAGTGGGCTCGTACAAACGTTTATGTACCTACTCGTGCTACAAAGCCTCGTTTGTGTTATCTTTAGTCTACATAGTTTTTCAGATCGTAATCTTCTTTTATATTAATTGAAATTTCAGTCCACCGTTAAAGTTGTTGGGATATTTTCATCTTTTTAACCCCCGACGCAAAAAGAGGGGTGTTATAAGTATGACCGCTATGTGTTGTGTGTGTGTCTGTGGTACCATAGCTCTTAAACGGGTAAACCGATTTAACTGCGGTCTTTTTTATTTGTAAGTAAGTTTTCTAGCGATGGTTCTTAGACATGTTTTATCAAAATCGGTTCAGCCGTTTAAAGATTATCAGCTCTTTTCTAGTTGATCAATGGATGTGAGCGTCTTCTACTGGTCTGATCGATTTTTAAATCTGGTATTCTGTTACTTTAATGATATTAGAAGAACATCTTGAATTGATGCTGCAGCATCACCGGGAATTTGCAGGATACCCAACTCCCTTACCAACTTACAGCACAGATATCATATTTGGGCTCATTGAAAATGGTCTCAATCAATAGGTTAGATGATGAACAGGGTCTGGTGATGGAGTAGGAAAGAGAAATATGAAGAAATCCTTGTGTCGGGGTTTTTAAAATTTTAATATAATTTGACTTGTTTTGGTACACTTTTATATTATTGACGAGTGGCAATAAGTTAAATAGGTATATGTACTTGTATGCGTACCCTGGACAGTTCGCTCCATTACCACCATCCTGCAGATCGGCTATTTAAATCTTCGACGTAATGGTCTACTATCCCCATAATAGCGCAGATACCAGAGAAAATCAAGAAACACCACAAAATCTGCCATAATTTCATGTTTTATTCATCTTTATTAATTTCCTGTCGGACTAAGTCAATCATGAAACTGTTTTATGTATCTACAAAGGAGATAAACCAAGCAATTGATTGCATTCCGGTCGCTTAGTAGCTGCAGTTAGGAGCAGATAAATCACGCTGGTATTTAATTACCGCTTGCAGTGAGCTTGAAACTATTCAATCTGTCTAAATTACTGTTATCTGGGGCACAATACTTTGTTTTATATGTAGATTATTGTTGTAATTGCTATTATTAATACTGCAATCTTCTGTAGATATATGTATCTATCGGTTGTCATGCACGTATCGCAGCCATCTGGTTAAATTAGCCAGGTAATTGGAAGCTTAGGCCGTTCATTAAACGCGGCGCATTCAAGTAAATAGCTGAAGGACAGCTAGCCAAGTCATTGAGCGCAACGTTTTACCAGATGGCTGAATATCGTGTTGTCATTTAGTAAAACTGGGTGAAATGCGGAAACCGAGCTGAGCGAGCGTAGGGATCGGTGCCGCGATAGCTGCCGGCGAGCGCTATTTCCAAGTTGCTCGCAGAATTTTTTCACCATTTGAATCATTTGGCTGAGTATTTCTTCAAATGGCTGACTTCCAATACGCCAAGTTGTTAAACGTTGAATGTTAAACGTTAAAACGTTCAGTTAACTATCGGCCTAGGCATCCAATTGGATGCGGCGCGTTTAATGAACGGTCTAGGCATCCAATTAGCTGGCTGATTTAACCAGATGGCTGCGACACACGCATGACCACTTCTATCTCTACTTTTCGAAGACAAAGTGACAGTTGTTTTCTTCATTTTTACCAACGCGCCGTCGAAATCTTTCTACAATCAGTTATTTTTCCTTTCGTTTCTTCCATTTCGACGAAGGTAATGCTACGCGGGATGGTGTGGGCATGTGATGCGGAGGAATGACGGACACATTGCGAACATTTTTTTTTGTATGAATAAGGATTGATATAAAAATTCAGAAAGATCAAAGAAACAATGGATGGATTATGTAAAAGGAAGAAGTACATACCCCGAATAAATTGGTTGTTAGGTATACGGGAAGGAGAATTATATTTTTATAATAGACTGATATTTTGTAGAGCGCTTTTATCGTTAAATTATTACGATTTTGTAATTTACCCAAACGCTTATAACACCCGCCGACCGTTCAGGCATAATTTATTCAAATAAATTGTAACAGAGATCAGTTTGAGTCTCACAGGAAATCTGAATCGTCAAAGTTTTACCGACACCCGGTGGTACCTTACAAAAGTTGTTATATTATTTTATTATGTCTGAACAAAGTTGTCTTTCTTGTCTGATAATTTAGACAACCTTTTGCTAAATATGATTGTTTTTGTTATTTTTGTTAATGATTTTAATAAAACCGACACGAGCAGATCTACCAAAAATATATTCAGAACCTATATATAAATATATACTGTATAAATATGACTCTGGCATGTTTGGGTATTATGATTATTCCCACGTATACCTCTTATATACAAAGTACATATATTTTTATTGTTTCCTCTCTCTTCCTGGCTATGTATCCCACATGGTGGTGGGGTCGGCCTTCCTGGTCTTTCTCTTCCGCTTCGCTCTATCCTCGACATCGTCTTCGGATTCCTGACACTCTTTCATGTCTTTTAGCACTACAGCTTTCCACCTTGTTTTGGGTCTGCCTCTGGGTCTTGGACTGGGAATGGAAAGTAGTAGCGCCAAGTTCCCTATACAGTGTGTCCGGACATGGACTAGCGATATTCTAAATACTTCAATATAAACTATTTTAAAATACAATTACACTCTAGGCTTGTAATAATTATTGGTTGAATTATTGCATAATTTTTCTTATTTTTTTTCGACTTTCACATTTATTTTCAAAAGTTATGGAATTATGAACACATTGCTTTGTAATGCAGATGGTAGACAATATTATTGCCTTTCGAATAAGCCTATTTTTATCTCAGTGTGACTAAAACTTTGAGATATATGATATTTTTTATTAAAAAAACAAAATGGCTGCCACATAGCGGGGAAGTGTATTGGACCCAAGCCTAGAGTGTAATTTGTACTTTAAAATAATTTATATTTAAGTATTTAGAATATCGCTAGTCCATGTCCGGGGACACACTGTATATTCAGGCGGCCTCTTTTTCACGTGACCATTGCATACCATCGCAGCCTTCTCTCTTGCATCCTGTACGCGCGCATATATTTTTATTGTTTTAAAGATAATACATCATCAGTCTCCCCTTCTCTCTCATAATACCTAATAATTTATTTGGAGATTTGTAACTGAGTGATTTTTATTTGTCTATAAATCTACCAAGCAATAAATAAATATATTTTTCTGTTTAATTATTGAATTATTAGAACCCCTTCAATAATTTAAGCAATTTCTGAGATTTGTCTGTCTGTACCAGTTATGATCAAAGCAAGTTGCCGTCGAGTCTTCGGTACGGTAATGATAACAACAATTCCTTTGTGCATTGTTAAGTAGTTTTATTCAAATTATCTGCGGGCGTATGTAGCATAAAGCTTTGTGCAGACCAGCGCGACTTGTGGCGCAACGCGACACGAACAATACAAAACTTCACGGTATAACAATAACCGGCGTCGCGTCGCGCGACAAGTCGCACCGGTCTGCACAAAGCTTAAAGCTGTCATTCTGAATTCCCTGTAGTTTATTTTATTTTATAGATTTACTGTCGGTCGTAACTCTCTGGAGTGGATTTTGATGTTAGTTTTGCAGATTCATGAATTTTATGTCGATTTTAAAACATTTATTGCAGGTGCTTAAAGATATGTATAGTTAGAATACATAACATAACATCGCGCCTTGTTTTCCCCGAAGGGTTGGGCAGAGGTGTACCTTTAGTAAACCCACATTTCGGCAGTAATGTTTTAAGTCCCATGTAATAGGAGGCCAGCCTATTCAAAAGTCAAATATGCCTTTGCTGGGTGCCCATCCATTACATACCGAGACTCCTCCGTGCCTCGGAAATCACGTAAAGCCGTTGGTTCCGGCTGTCATTTGTAGATCTTTGACAGTCGTTACGAGAAGCAGAAGTCTGACAACCAGTGTCATCACGGAGTATTATGTTACCCAATAACTGTGTAGCGGTTAGACCGCCACATACAAAACTACGAAACAAAAAGACATGACGTCACACAATTCCTACATCGCGCAGTTAGAGTTTACCGAGCAAAAAACATAGATAAGACTATCCGAAATCAACATATGGGCAGTTGCCCGCCAGACATAACAACCCGTCTGGTTGGAGGATCCTCCCTTTTCTATGGTGGATGAGTGAACTTTACACCCTGTTCCTCATACCCCTAAATTGGTGACCCCGAGTATGAACGTCAACGCAGCCTTCGTGCAACTACTTCAGCGTGACGTCATCATCATCATCACTCCCGCAAGCTTTCGTGAGGCGAATCACACAGCCAGCCAGCACCTACGGCTTCAACGGGTATCCTGACCACCAGCATGCAGCGAACGCGCATTCCTGGTCATCACCCTCAGCCTCATCAGCAACCTTGGCACAGCACCTGCACTTCCGGCCGGTCTCACAAGCAGAGCCTATTCTACCCGCTCCTGGTCGACGCAAGCAGTCAGCCAAAAACCCGGCGCTGTACCACATCCGACTCACTGGATGACGACGCAGCGCCACCCCGTCTCACTGGGGAATCACCGCAGACAGTTCCGACTCACCGTGAACTATGCGGCACCCGGTTCCGACTCACTGGAACCACAGCTGGTACTGTGAAGCATCGCAAGATCCAAGACTTAGCCCACTATCGACCTCCGGTCTCCGGAGGGGAGTGATGTAGCGGTTAGACCGCCACATACAAAACTACGAAACAAAAAGACATGACGTCACACAATTCCTACATCGCGCAGTTAGAGTTTACCGAGCGAAAAACATAGATAAGACTATCCGAAATCAACATATGGGCAGTTGCCCGCCAGACATAACAACCCGTCTGGTTGGAGGATCCTCCCTTTTCTATGGTGGATGAGTGAACTTTACACCCTGTTCCTCATACTCCTAAAACTGGACTGTGGAGGTCAGGTCAGATAGGCAGTCGCTCCATGTAAAATACTCATGGTATTCAGCTGCATCCGGTTAGTTTGGAAGCCGTCCCCAACATAGTTGGAAAAGCTATGATGCTGTGTTTTTTTGACTCAGCAGTGGATTTCTTTACCAAACATTCATTAAGAGCCTTACATTTGAAGAGCCTCCACAAATGAAGATGCTTTCCACTACCAAACGTGTTGACTCACTTTTCTTTTTACTACGGCAGGTATCCTACTTCAGTCGACACGAGAGCGTTGGAAGACAAAGAACTTAACAATCAAAAACGAAAAAAAGACACCAAAACAATGAACAAAAAGAGTAGAGAGACTTCAACTTTGTTACGTTAAAACAATGACGTATTTACACTTAGGTACTTGCTATAACAATATTTGACATAACAGTGACGCGTTGCGGTCTTCACGGACTTGTGGTTCGTGGTATGAAAGAAACCCTAATTGTATTTATTTGTCCACGCAACGATGACATTAGGGGAACAAAGCGTGCCGCCCTGCGGACATTCTGTTATGAAATTTGGTGATGTATTGCGTTAAGGAAGGCCTTTACTAAGTGTTTCATTCATCATATAGACTGAAATTATGGGAGCTTGCCAAGTATTTGTTAGTGTACGTTTAAGTATACAAATAAAGGAGTACCGTGTCTGATAAACAACGCATTTCCTAGAGCACTTAAGGTATTTTTTAACCGCCTCTGTGGTCTAGTGGTTAAGCCACCTGTCCAGATCCAAAGGTCCCGGGTTCGATTCCCAGTGGGAGCAAAATTTTCTGCTCGGTTTGGTTGGTGGTAGGGCTTGTTCTAAGTCCACCTGGCTAGCTACAACCATCTTATCTAAGTCTGTCGCCAATGTTAAGAGCATTGTTGTTTTTCGGCAGTTAGATACTTATAAGATAGCCAGTTCCTCTGTGGTGAGGATTCCGGGTGAAGCTCGCTTCCACCTTCGGCCTGATCATCACTTACCATCAGGTGAGAAGCAGGCCAAGAGCTTCCCCGTTGTGGGAAAAAAAAAAACATGATGTTTGTAAGATTTGGTTTCACATGAAAATATATGAACCGAAAGGATATTTTTAACTGTTGGAGTTAGCAAATCTAAAGGATCTACTACAACATATTATGATCCAAGGTTCCAGCTTTAGATCCGTCTCTGTGGAATTGTGGATATTAATACCTGAAAGCCACGCTCAGCTCTAGCGACCACTATCTTGTAGCTAATCATTCGAACTGATGAGACTGACATAGTAAGTTCTTGTGCACACATCAACGGGGTAATCAGACTAATCCGTTTCACTATGACAGTTCAATAACATTCATTGCATTATTTACGTTCTTGAGCAGACGAATTTCTCTTCTGACATCATGTAGGTATAACAACTATGATTCCTTGTCAGTTATATGAAATAGCTATAACACGGCTAATTGGCGTAGTGTGTCAATTTGATAAAAAAAAAAAAACCCCTGCATGGTGGATGTTACGGGGAGTTACATGCGAAGTAGTTGAGGGTTAACGCTAGTCACAAAATTATAAAGCGCAGGCCATACTGGAAACGAAACGAAAAGACGCGGCGACGTGACGCTAAGTTTATTTAGCTTACACACACACAACATAACAATCACCCCTTGTTGCCCCGAAGGGTTTGGCAGAGGTGCACCTATAGTACACCCATATTTCGCCAGTTATGTTAAAGTTCCATGTAATAGGGGGCGAGCCTATTGCCAACAATCGGGCACCAATCCAGACGCTGCTACTGAGAAATTCTAGATAGAAAAACGCAATAACACTTTGCCCGACCTGGGAATCCAACCCCGGACTTTATGCTCAGTACGCTTACGACCACTAGATCAACGAGGTACAGTTCGATTCAAACTTAGGAAATAAGTTACTCGCTGCGCAGTACCCCACCCCTCACCCCCGCTGACCCATAAATTCGTTACTGCGCAGCAACTCGCCTCATGTTCCGACCCGCCATTAAGTTTGAATCGGGCTGTATTCCTCCGCGTCTTTTTATACTTTCGTTTTCGTTTCGTTTAGTACGCGGTGTGAATTGAAGATATGAAAAGACGCCGAAGAATGCTCAACGAACTTAACTTCGTTTCGCTTCGATCCCTGTGTGCCCTGCGCTTTATGTAAGTTACTCAGTAATAAATTAATTAATTTATATAGCAATAGTTCTAAATTAATTAATTTTAGTTATTATAATACATATTTGTACGCCGTTAAGGTAAAACATTACTGTGATCTTTTCTGTGTACATAACATCTTGCATACTTTGTGTGTGCATACTCATGTTTCGGACAAATAAATAATCATTTCATTTCATCATTTCATTTCATTTCAGGAAATGCGTTGTCATTCCGAGGAAATAATTCTGTAATGAGAGCTGAAAGGGTTCTCTTTGCGAGGACAAATAAATTGTTTATCAAAGGTAACATTATACTACCTTTGCCTTCTATCACTTTACCTTCTTAATTATTACTGACTGCTCTAATTTCAGTTTCAGTAATGGTTAAAGTGATTGTTTGTTTGAACATGGAAGGGAAGGAACACGTAATAAAGTAGATAATATAAATGTTGTGTTCTCCTGTTATTCCTGAAGAGTTTGGCAGAGGTGTACCTATAGTACCGTGAGTACACCCACATTTCGCCTGATATGTTTAAGTCTCATGTACCTAATAGGGGACGAGCCTATTGCCATCAGCCGGGCACAAATCCAGACTCCGGGTTGTTACTGAGAAATCCTAATGGAAGAACTCAATACCACTGCCTGACCTCGGAAGAAAAAAGTTAGGTACCTACTAATTACTATCGTTTAATATTGGTAATAGGTATAATGGTTGGTATTGGTGGTATTGGTATCTAAATATTGATTTACCCCATTGGTCTAGTGGTCGCAAGCGCTACTGCTGACCTGTCCTGGGTTTTATTCCCGGGTCGAACAAAGTGTTATACTGGGTTTGTCCATCTGGAATTTTTCAGTAGCAGCCCGGAGTCTAGATTTGTGCCCCTTTGATGGCAATAGGGTCGCCCCCAATTACATGGAACTGGTGAAATGTGGGTGTACTATAGGTACACCTCTGCAAAACCCTTTAGGGAATACAGGATGTTATGTTTATGTTAAGTAAATGATTTATTTATCTATCTAAAATAAACTACTAGTCTAGTTTACTTAATTTGAATAGTTTGTAGCCGCATTAATTAAGCAAGTCTTTCAACATTGGAGAGAGAGAACACGCGTTCGCCTGCTGTTTGTTTAGTTAATACAGTAATTATCTTCACATTCCGAGCTTTACATACGTTCTCTAATTCCATCTCTGTCGTTGCTGTATATTTGGTAAAAAGTAAACTATGTCCTATTAAAACATAATGCTCTAATTTGGAGTGGCCCAGTGGTGGCGACCCCGACATACGAGTTGAAAGTTCAAACCTAGACAGGCGCTTTATTTTGTGTAAATAATTTCATCACCACTGCTCTCAAAACGGTGAAGGAAAACATCGCGAGTAAACAGAAAATTCGAAGACATGTGACATCTACCAACCTGCACTGGGCCCGCGTGGTAGCTGATTACAGCCCACTCCCTCTCAAAGAGAAGAGGCCTGTGTCCCAGCAGTGGGAACATTATAGGCTGAATATGTATTATATTATAATTTTTAATATAAGTACTACTTCTTACGTTTCAGTAATGAATGAAGCAAGGAATGACTTGTATTAATCATAGTTAATTGACTCAGGCGTGACCTTGCAGAAATCCATCATAAAACACAATAGACAATGTATATCTAGTAACTTAATCCGCTTAACCGTTCTTAAAGAGTTAGAGCACCCTGTAAGAAATCGACACGTGTTTCGCCTCTCAACGAGGCATCCTCAGGACGACGATTGACCTGTTGCGAACTCGGACACGAAGTTACTAGATATACATCGTCTATTGTGTTGTATTAATCAATTAACATTTCGATTATTATTAATAAGGAAGTGTAACATTGAATGTTTACAATGTGACAACCGAATCAATTAGACTTAATGATAGATTACGTCATTGTGTGTGCAGACTAATCTCCGGAATTACTGAGCCAACGTCTTTACGAATATTTCCTAGTAACGTCTGAATCTAAAAATGTTTTATGACTGTTGTCATAATCTGTAGAAAGAAAAACTGAGTTTGTGTTGTGTATTTGGAGGAGCTCTGAAACTGTTCCACAGATTTTAATAAGTCTTTCAGTTTTAGGTACGGCCGCGGCTGACTTATGAATCATAATTCCCTCAGCCACCTAAAACTGAAACAATTATTGATTGAAATGATTGATTGCTTCAAGTAAGGTTTTTGTTTCTAATACCATAAGCTGTAAATCAACAGAATTTACAAAATAAGTGTAAGTGTAACACTCAGATGATTGATCAACCACGTCAGGTAATTAACCTAAAAGCATTTTAAATCGTGTAATTTTTGTTTAAGTACTTATTTCAGAAAATAGACACAGTTCAGTTCAGCCTTTACCAAATCCGTGGCATTCACCCCGGACCCGGCTCACCGGAAGCAGTTAATGTTCGGTGGTGAGCTCAAACCGGTTAATCCGGATTATCCGGGCAAAGCAAATTATCCGTTCGAATCGGTGATTAGTCACTGACTAACGTATGTTACTTTACGTACGGGTGTTCGCCTGAAACCGCTGTTCGAATGAAGATAGTTTTGTTGTTGCTAAAAAGGTGTAAGGATCGGTATAAGGATTCTCGTAGAACAATGTTTAAGTGGAGATTATTAAATCGAGAAGAATAAGTTATATTTTCAGAATACTTTTGAGAAATTATTAGACAGGATGTCCTTGAAAAAGAGAGTTGAGTTTTTCATAGAATCTTTTAAGGCCATGTCTGTGAAGACCCTTTGCTGACAATGGACTTCCCCATGGTAGAAACCAAAGTGGCCGGCAATCGTAAGTAAAATTGCTATTGTTATCTACAAGAATTCAACCTCAACGCCTAGTGTGGCATCCTGAAGATGGATAGATGGATGGATGCTTGTTTCTCTTTCACGCAAAAACTACTGAATTGATTTGGATAAAATTTGGCACACAGATAGTTTATAACCCTGGATTAACACACAGGATACTTTTATCCCGATATTCCCACGGGATCGAGATTTATGCGGGTGAAACCGTGGGGCGCTGTTAGTTGTAATATAAATGGGTATATATAAACCCTCGCACATAATTTAATTTTAGTTTTTGTAATAGAGATAGGCTAGGTGTCAGTTACAAAATGTTTTTGGCAGGAATGCTTTCAAGCAGAAAATATGTAGTAGCATTAATTTTATTTAATACAAAAGGCTCTTTTCAACATTTTTAAATGATTACGGAGTGACTTTTTTAAACACAAAACGGTACAAAAGGAATTGGTGATTTGGTCGAAATTGCAGTTTTTGAACCGAGCGTAACCAAAACTTAATACTGTACAGTCGACAGAATTCTCGCCTTTGTTTCGACTTAATTTGTTCTCTTTATTTTAAACGAGAAAAATGTCTGCTTACCTTCACATTCGATTAGCAAAACTATGTGGTAGCCATTTGTGGGACCGAACGACTTTTGTGGCTACTTTGCTGAACTAGGCCCTCTACTATCACCCGAAAATACATCATAGCTACTTAGCTAGCATTAACATTATATTTGAGGAGTGATTTTTCATAGAGGTTTATTTCCTTGATAAAGAAAATTCAGTAATGGAGAAATACCAGTTTAACCATTTTAAAATTATACTGAAAATGTGTCCTTCTGTAAAAAAAGGAGATTTGTGTTTGTAAGTTTCCTTACGAAATATGTACTTTTTTTATTCGATTTTGGACCAAAGGCTAGTTTTTAACATGACAGTGATGATGGCATAACTTGATTCTTTTCTAGCAAAAAAAAGAAGGTCACTCCACATTTATTTCTGTTAATTGGTTCAATAAACACTTTTACACGTCAAAAATAAATCATGCATATATAATACCTTTAAACGAGCAATTCTTGTATTATAGGTATGTATAATATATAATCTGAATCTCGGAAACGGCTCCAACAATTTTCATGAAATTTAGTATGCAGGGGGTTCTGGGGGCGATAAATCGATCTAGCTAGGTTTCATTTTTAGAAAACGTACCAAAAATAGAGATACCAGAGAATATTGAATATATTATGTTACAACAAGATGAGGTTTTTATTTCCTGATCGACTTAGTAATCGAAGTAAATAAAGAAATTATACTTCTACGAGTACGATGCTAATCATCCTCCAGACCTAATTGTGTTTTATAAAACAGTCATGAAGAAAGAAAAACCACTACAATACAAAGTTCCTAGCTACATTTAAGCATTCATACGTCGTTAAACAAACGTAGCAACTAGTTATAACATTTGTATCGATCGACTAGTACAGTAATATACGCTAGTTAAGTTCTCAAGTCGAGTACAGTGAGTAATAGGCGAAATGAATAATAGAGGCATGAGGCATGGGCGAAATGCCGCATTCATGTCCTTGGTTCAATCATGTACGTAGGTGGGCGAAATTATTCAAGTAACTAATAACTTATTTAAATTATTCTAACAGGGTATAATTATAGTTTTGTGTGAAAATAAATGAAATAAAAAAAAAGTAAGGGCTCATTATGAAAATAGTTGAAGGTTGTATAGATGTAGTAATTAGAACAATCACTATCGGTTTTTTGTAATTTAATTCTTTATTATGGCCTTTGTTTAGCAGTGGTCGTCTAAATAGTGCTTTTAGACTCTATGTAGACTATGAGATAGATCGGTAGAAACATACATTTTGTTTTTCACATAAAAATATTTATTTAAGTTTTCAAGAACAACATTACACCGCCTAAACGGCCACTTTGGCAGAATCATAATATGATAATACATATATGAATTGTATTAAAAGTTACAAACTGACAATTCATAATAATATCTGCGTTCAATTCATATTACGCAAATAGTTTTGTATTAAAATGAAATAACATTTTAAAAGTAGAAATAAAAAAAGTATTTGAATAAATAAAAACTGCAAAGAAAAATTTACCGGCAAACTTTAGGTCTTAATTTTTTTCATGCGGCTATATTTACTTACACCAAACATAATTCTGATATGAATTGAATTTAATATGATTCAGCTAATATGTGTCAGCATAGAGGAATTGCTAATGATCAGCTGGGAATTCAGAAAATGAATTGCTTTTAGAGGAATTGCGCCGTTTTAACCCCACAGAATAGAACATGTGGCTAAGCATAACTTTTTCATGTTGAGATAAGCAGGGCGTTCGTTTATTTAGCCAAAATTCGTGTGGTACAATACAATTGACACTCTTCTACATTTCCCGACTATTTCTAACACTTTGATCAAAGAACGTAAGTACCTATACACCAAAAAGATACAAAAAACCGAGCCAACTTGATCAAACGCTTGTATTGGCTGTATTCAAATCGAATCGATCGTGTTTCCGTCGCATGTTTAATTAAAAGCCTACGAAGCAAGCCAGGCAGGACTATGACCGACCTAGGACAGACTATTAATAGGTGCACGTTGATCAATAACCGCATAAATTCTAATATTACCTAACGGTTTACGGTTTATTACCTACTGTATTATGACCTAATTGGTGACGTTCTTCAGTAAGGTCAGGTGGTCAAAGGTCAACGTAAACGAAACAAAAGGAGTATGTAGGGAGCGTAGCAGGTGGTATTAAACGTACAGCTATTGCGTTCGGAATACCGTTTTTGCTTTACTAATTTCAACATCGTGAGGAAACCGCCATTTCTTAAACCAAAAATTCGAAGATTTGTGACAACTACCAACCCACACTGGGCCCGCTTGGTAGATAACAGCCCACTCCCCTTCGAAGAGAGGAAGGCTTATGTCCCAGCAGTGGAAACTTTTAAGGCTGATTATGCAGGGAAAATAATTGTTTAGCAAATCGACTAACAACTTAAATTGGCGGTATATTCAAATCATAAGTGTATTTCTTTGGTAATTGTATGAAATGGCTATAACGCGGCGAAATAGCAAAGTGTGACAATTTGATAAAAAAATAGTTTCACTGTCATATTTTCAACTGTCATAAAACTCATAAACAATATTGTGTGCAATATTTTCATTTAAATAAATCCCTATTTAACTGTTTGACCTTTGGTAACATTTGGTTTTATCAGTGCACACGCAGGTATTGTTAAAATTCATGGCTGTGACACATGTCAGGGATTTATAGAAATTTTATGAATAAATTCGATAACATCTAAAATGTATACGTCAAGCTTTCAGGTCGGTGACGTAAATGGTTTCCAATTTTCCTATGAAAAAACCTCACGCCCTCCGTTTAGGGAAGGCGGAGGAAAACGGACGTCTAAAGCCCTTTGTACACGGCACGGTTTCTTTACGGTATGGCGAATAAACCGCGCCGAAAAAACATGTATGTCAACAAACTTATATAGTGATCCATACAACACTGATGACCGTGCCTACACACGACGAATAAACCGTAGTTATTCACGGCAAGAAAAACGTGTACGTACAAAAGGAGAAACGCCGCGCGCACTTTGGATGCGTTTTCGTACGAATTTCACTCGTGCGTACACGTACAACCGTAGTCATACGAATTGAGTGCACACTGGAAACGTTTTTCTCCGTCAAATAAAACAAATCCCAACAAGTTTGGATGGTTTTCGAACGTCGGAACTATACGTACGTATACGTACAAGTAAGTCGCACCCAGTCTGCGCGCTCCCTTTGTACTTGGAAGGTCGGGTACGTTCGTGCGTGTTTGTACGTGTACGCGCGAGTGAAATTCGTACGAAAACGCATCCATAGTGCGCGCGGCCTTACGGTTGCTTATAGCACAAAAGGACAGACACAATCTCCGGTAGAACGCAAAGCAATGCGACTGGGTACTAATTTATTTTGCCCACAGAACAAACGTTAATGAGTAATCCAGTTTTAACTAGTTTCGTCCGTCGTCGCATCGTCCCGATGTCCCGAACGCGTGAAGCCAATATCTGTGTATGAACCAGCAGCGCAGCGCTCTAGGTGTTGAGTCACAATATTATGCGTCCCCGTTTATAAGGATGTTATGAATTTTCTAATGGAAGTTACTGATGATATTATTTAAAGAGTTTCGGCGCATGTTAGTTGCATTTCCTTTCTGTTATACATGTCGTAAGATGATCTGATAATAAGTTACTTCCAAGTTGCTCGCAAAAATGTTTTCACCATTGTCTAGGGTTTTCGCGTAAATTCGAATGATCAAATTATCCCTACGACATATATTTAGAAAAGTGTTGAGAGCGAACATGATTGTCCTTTTATCTGTTGCAAACATGATGAAAAATCTGAAGGCCAACTCTGTGCATTAAAAACCAATCAACTAAGGTGCTGGCTCGAAACAGATTTGTAGGCATGATTGTTTTCAAAATTGTGCAGGACAATGTCTGTATACTATTCAACACCAACCAGTGTTGGTTCATATACAGGGATTGGCTTTTCACGTCCCGAACATTATAGTTCGCGGCAATGTATTTTTAAACATAGGTATGTATTTGTAACTCGTAAATAAATATTATCATACAATAGTAGCGTACTATGGGGAATGGCGTATGTCACACGCAAGGTCGTTGACTGTCGTCGCATGAGGCAGTTTAGTGACGCGACGACACTAATGAGCTTTACTGGTTATAGATTTTCCTTTCAAGGTATGGGTTTTAATTGAAAACTAATTGGATATGAAATGAATTATTTGAAACTGTTCTGCTTGAAATTCTACAAAAATAAAATGACGGTACTCCAATTGAAATAAAATTAGACATTTAACTAAAGTCCGTTCAACCGATTTTGACTGCTATTTTGACTTGGAGGCATGACAAATGGCAGCTGTAATAAACAGTTGGTACTGTAACCCTTTTTTAACCGACTTCCAAAAGGAGGAGGTTCTCAATTCGTCTGTATGTTTTTTTTTTTTGCTTTTAATGCCATCCTTATGCCTACGGTATCATCTATCTTATGTATCCTTATGCGACTGTAGGTACCTGTGGAAACCCCGTTTTTCTCCAACTTACTTTCATGCATAGTATTTTTTTTTTAAGTTATTACGTTTTCGACCAAACAATCTTGACATATAAACTTACTAAACAGTTCCAACCCTGAACTGTAAGTACCTAGTAATAACCCCATGAATTCTTAAACAATCGCCGAAGATAGCAATCACTCAATCACCCATTGATTGATTGATCAAATTAAACATGAAAGTACTTCTAGCCCGTAAGTAATCAGTTCTTTGAAAAGACATTCCCCGTATCGAAGAAAATGTTCTTAGAAAAAGCAAACTTTTCACAGTTCCGGCTGATCGTAGTTGCGAACTAGGTTATCGTAGACAAGGGAACGATTTATTCGAATGTTTAATTTAAGTATAGAAATAAAAATGTTCCCATCAATATTTATAGCTAGTTTTAACAACTGTCGTGTTACCCAGTTAAGTTGATGGGTTGTGGACGCAGTCGCTCCATGTGAAATACTGGTATACAGCTGCATCTGGTAAGACTGGAAGCTGACCCCTAGATAGTTTGGAAAAGGCTGTTATGTAGTCACTACAGAACTGAACCCAATGTGATAAAAGAAACAGCATTATTTAATGTGGCGAGATATCTAGCACTTGAGTATACGACATTACAAGTAGCATTGAAATTCGCCTAGAAGTTTTCCTGCTGCACAAAATAATCTGACTTAAAAACATGATATTCTAACACTTTTACTTCAGCGTTAACGATATCATTAACCCTCTTCATATACAGATACTAACTAGCTTCTGCCCGTGACTTCGTACGGCAGTTCCAGAGCTACATACAAACAAATTTTACCTCTTTATACCTAATAGTAGTATAGTTATAGAAGTATAGAGTAACATTACCACCGTATCTTTACAACATTTTTATAGCTGTCATAGAAGGAAAACTGCGTATGAAAACATCATTGTCGCTTACGCAAAATCTCGACATCGGCGAACAATTGTTAGAAGTCGTCGGGATTTAGGAGCCTGTGTTTACGATCCCTCTCCTGTTATCACTCTCGAGGACTTGAGAGAATGGCTGTGTTAATTTTGTTATAGCACTTATTCTTTGAGTCTTTGTTGATACGAGGTGCATAACGAAATGAAAATGACTATTGCTTTGAGAAGGGGAAGAAAGTGTCATCAGGAAACCAGGTTGGTACTAGAGTTTGTCACTATTGACAGCTCATTGTTTTGAGACTTACAGAATCAGCTGGACTGAATAGGTAGTCAGAAATTACTAGCGCAGTGAGCAAAATGATCCATGATCTTTTTTTTCTGTTTGAGAAAACGCCTTTCAGAGTTGCCTCTGCCAACTTGCCTAGCCTTTTCCCAACTATCTTGGGGTCGGTTTCCAGTCTAACCGGATACAGCTGATTACCAGTATTTTACATGGAGCGACTACCTTATCTGACCTCCACAACCCAGTTACTGGGTAACACGATACCCCTTGGTAAGACTGGTTGTGAGACTTTCGAGCTTCTAACGACCTGTAACGACTGTCAAAGAACCAAGATTGACAGCCGGGATTAGTCCCGGCACGTTAATCCGTTAGCGGCTTAACGTGCTTTCCGGGGCACGGAGGGGTCTCGATATGTACCTAACAGATTGTCACCGGTCCACGAACCAACTACAGCAAGCGTAGGTAAGTACCTTTGATCGACTCAAGCGGCATTTACCCACGAACCCCTCTAAGATTGAATAAAAAAATCGGTAGTAATCGGTAGTTATCGGTATGTTAGGATGGTCACGGTTCACGGATCCACGGACTGAACGCGGCAAGCGTAGCTTAACCAGACCGATCGACCCATGCGGCTGTTATAACTTAGCCACGATCCGAGGCTGATTTAATAATCCAAAGTAATAATATTGTGAAGACTTTTCCGCGGCTGCGCTTGCGCGAGAAGTTTGTAATTCGTCGAGATTAACAGTTCGTGATTTCGTTTCCGTATATTAATCTGTTGCCGTAACCTCGAGATTGGATAATAAAGTCTATTTCCAGCAATGGTATAATTGCATTCGGAATTTAATTAGGCCGAAGATAATAAATCATTAACCTTGTTGGGAAGATCTTGAAAAGACTGACGGGCAACGGGAAAGAATGTTGTAATAGGGAGGAAGGTTTTTTGTAGTGACCCACCGAAGGTTCGGTTTCAGTTTCGGCAAATTTCAGCAAAAAAAAACTAGTTTCGGCATTAGTTTTGTTTTCGGCAGAAAATCTGCCGAACCTTCGGCGGCACCGAAACTGCGTTCGTGAATTATCGCGCATCGTTGGGCTGACTTCGGGTGAGTTCGTAGCTCGTGTGTCACCCGCAATCAAATAATAAAAAATAAGCCATTTGGCTTATTTTTCAGTAAACAATAGATTTTTGACTTTTCTAAAAGTTTCGATTTCGGCCGAAACTGAGATAGATACCGAAGATAGAAACTGTTGTTTCGGTCGGACACTAGTGTTTTGTTTTGCCTGTAGTTGGAGAAAAGACTGTGGGTGATGGTGGTGAGAACATTGCTTGGAAAACGGAAACAATCAACAAGAAGTAAACGGTAACAATACCTGACATAATGTACTATTGTAAAATCATATTTATTTTTGTCAAGAGCAAGGGGCCGCGTCGCACTACGCTATCTAATTTTATCACAATTTTGATTGACAACACCGTGTGGATATAGTGAAAGGTGAATCATTTCTGGCACGGGGTATTGACACCTGAATGGTTTTACTAGCACATAAGTTAGAAATACAATTATAATTTTGGTTTTTCGGTTATCAATTTGTTTTTTTTTTTCGAGTTTAATAATTATAATGTTAATGTGTGTACGACTTTATTTATGTGTATTTTCGGTATTTCTTTATTATTTCCGGACTCAAGTAGTCCTCAAAACGGATTTTTTTTTAAAGAAACTTCGTTTTTATCCCGAGTTTGACTGAAGTATTTTGCAAGATTTAGTGTAGATAAAACCACTGATTTTGTGTTCTTTTCTACGGTCCAGATTTTTCAGAATCGAAACGTAAGAACAAAATAGATACTTAGTAGAATATTTTGGTTGTTGATGATAATGAGATTTAATAAGCTGGTTGTTAGGCTAAATTATGTTGAAATTTTTTAATTAATGAAGAGACCTATTTTGAACATAGATTGCAATAAACAATACCTGCAATTTCGAATTTACTACCCCTAGCTCCAGAAATTCCGACCGTTTCTCTAATATTAATCTAAATGACGTTGCTACCTACTCTACTAACCCAGCAGACATTCCTCTACTCAATCCTATTAACAAATTGTACTAAAAATGCGAGAGCCTTTGAACATTTCCATTTCAATTAACCGTTTATAAATTCTCAAGTATTTAACCTAGCTCGACAAAGAACCTACTTCGTCCAAGAAGTCTCGATTTCGTTTTATGATCTGAATAGGAGGTCAGGAGGTTCTCGCTACATATATTGGCACTAGTCCAAGTATTTTGTCTTCATAATGATATTTCATACAAGACCTACATAATATTGAGATTTATTTTCTACGAGCTTTCTTTTGTTTTCGGCCTAGACTAACGACTTTTGTGGATCCATAGCCAAATAAATTCAATAGTGATACGTTGACGCTTGATCTTCTATACTCTATACATACAAAATAATTAAATACATACTCGTACTACATACAAATAAATATAATTGAAGTGTCTGTTTGTAATGTCAAAATAACAGCTTTTTACAAAATGATATGAAAGCACGACTCCGTATCAAAGTTGCGACAAACAAAGGTGCGACAAATGCAAGGGCGACAGTACGATAGGTCGACCATCAGCGGTGCGACAGAACATCAGCTCGACGAACGTTAGTGCGACAGATTGTTTTCGCGACAAACGATGGCACGACGAAACTTTTGATCGACGAACGTTAGTGCGACTGATTATTGTCACGACCATCGATGGGGCGACGAAACTTTTGATCGACAAACGATAGCGCGACACAATGTTCGCTCGACAAACTAAAGCACGACAAACATTTCTATAATATTTTGTTGTAATAGCAGTTAAGATTTTTTTTTTAAATAAATGTTTTCAATCTTTATTGTCAATGTTAAATGACTGCAGTGCGCGAGTGCAGTTACGAGCAAGGTAGGCGAAAACCATGTATAAAGAACCTAAAACTTTACATTTTTTTTCTTATCTGCTATTAGCAACAAAATATTATAGAAATGTTTGTCGTGCTTCAGTTTGTCGAGCGAACATTGTGTCGCGCTATCGTTTGTCGATCAAAAGTTTCGTCGCCCCATCGATGGTCGTGACAATAATCAGTCGCACTAACGTTCGTCGATCAAAAGTTTCGTCGTGCCATCGTTTGTCGCGAAAACAATCTG
This sequence comes from Conistra vaccinii, assembly GCA_948150665.1. NCBI lineage: Eukaryota > Metazoa > Arthropoda > Insecta > Lepidoptera > Noctuidae > Conistra > Conistra vaccinii. The sequence continues at coordinate 7,943,901 of OX411318.1, read as the reverse complement.
TCGCACTAACGTTCGTCGAGCTGATGTTCTGTCGCACCGCTGATGGTCGACCTATCGTACTGTCGCCCTTGCATTTGTCGCACCTTTGTTTGTCGCAACTTTGATACGGAGTCTGAAAGCACCTATGTACCTATAAATTACCTATAGGTAGGTACTAAAAAACAATATGGAGCGACGTCCTCGGGATCTCTAGTTAAAATGGGCGTGCCTCAAGGTTCAATTCTCGGCCCTTTTTTATTTCTCGTTTATATAAATGACCTTCCTTACATGATGGCTAACTTATCGAATATAATTCTATTTGCTGATGACACTTCTCTTATTTTTAAAATAGATAGAAAAGATACAGATGTCTTACACGTCAACGATAGTCTGGCTGTTCTTTCGAAATGGTTCGCAGCTAATAATCTTTTACTTAATGCGAACAAAACTAAATGTATTAGGTTCTCATTACCAAATGTACCTCAAGTGGGTCTAAATCTAAAACTTGATGGCAAAAAACTAGATGCAATAACGGAAACTGTATTTTTAGGAATTACTTTAGATTCAAAATTGCAATGGGGCGCCCACATTAGAACTCTTTCAGGTAGATTAAGTTCAGCTGCATATGCAGTAAGAAAAATAAGGCAGTTGACTGATATAGCTACAGCTAGGTTAGTATACTTTGCTTATTTCCACAGTATTATGTCTTATGGCGTACTGTTGTGGGGATCGGCAGCTGACGTAGATTCAATTTTCATTTTACAAAAGAGGGCAATACGCGCTATCTATAAAATGGGTCCTCGCGAGTCTCTTAGAAACAAATTCAAAGAAATTGATATACTGACTCTGCCTTCTCTTTATATCTTAGAAAATATTTTGTATGTTCGGAAAAACATAGGACTTTTCAAAATAAGAAGCGATTTCCATAATATAAATACACGTAGTAGGCATGAAATTGTCATACCCAAATTTAGATTAACTAAAACAAGCAAGTCATTTCTTATAAACAGCATCCGATTTTATAACAAGTTGCCAAAGTCGGTTACAGAACTTAGCGATGGGAAGTTCAAAACCCACATCAAACGTGTCCTCATCAGGAAAGCATATTATAAAATTAAAGACTACGTTGAAGACAAAGAAGTTTGGCAATAATTCCCTCTGCACATGTGAGTTCCCTGGTACCTCATTAACGGCAAAATATGTAAGATTCTATTAACTGCTCTCAAATTACCATGTTTATATTTTTGTTTTATTTACATTCTTCCTTGACATAATCATAATTTTATTTGACATTATATACCTACTATTTAATTTTCAACTCTTTATTAGTGACTTTTGTGGACATGTTAATTATTCAGATTTGTTACAGTTGTAATAGCAATCATGTCATTTCGTTTAAAATAGTTTTTATTTTTATTAATTTATTTATCTTTTATATAGATTCTTTTCTATTTTGTGAATGTGAGAACGCTGTAGGCTTAGTGGACTGTACACTTGTTGACCGTCTTCTATTTTGTTAAGTACATACTTGGTACTTGTTGAAAGACCTACACTGTCCTTGCATACCTAATAATACTGTATTTTTTATATTTTTTTTTGTTGTAAATATTGTAAAACCCAATTATTTTTAAAAGAGTAACCGTGGAGTTTCTTGCCGGCTCTTCTCCATAGGAAACGACCAATTGGAACCGTGCGTAGCTTCTGACGTTTCATAAGTGCCCATGTAGGTTTATGTGAAATAAAATATTTTGAATTTTGAATTTTTTTTTTTGAATTTTGAACAATAAAAAAAAAATGTTTGCGTCTCTGTCTGTTTGTTGCGGCTAATCTACGAAATGGCTGGACTGATTTTGACGAAACTTTCACTGGCAGATACATCACATCAGCATGTTATAAGGAGTAACCGAGGCTACTCATCATCATTATCTGTCTAGCCTTTTCCCAACTATGTTGGGATCGGCTTCCAGTCTAACCGGATGCAGCTGAATACCACTATTTTACATGGAGTGACGAATAACGATGGATGGTGTTGGGTGGAGGTGTTGGTCTCGTACAGTAATTTTAGCCATGTGTGGTGATGGTACTGCATTTACTCCCTCTAGAGTAAATAGGTAGGTAGGTACTTAGAATATGATCTACCATATAAGTGGAAACCGTACTGCAAACTTACGGCAATGAATGACACCTAGAGACTAAGTTGAATAGTCTCATGTAGCTTTAATTTTATAATATGGTAAAATTTTGCTGTAAGTTTTTAATACGGTTTTCACTAAGGTATAGGTCATTCTTAATAGTGCCTATTTACTTTAAAGGGATCATAGGTCACCTACGAACCTGTATATCAATCAAACGTGAATACAGCAATGGTGCTTAGCATAATCAACCTATAATTTTCCCGCTGCTGGGACACATGCCTCCTCTCGGTGAGAGGAAGTGGGCCGTAAGTCACCACGCGGGTTGGTAGATGTCACATGTATTCGAATTTTTGGTTCTAGGACATGCCGGTTTTCTCACGATGTTTTCCTTCACCGTTTTAAGAGCAGTGGCGCTGAAATAATTTACACAAAGTAAAGCGCCTGTCTAGGTTCGAATCTACGACCTACATAACTTGTAAGTCGTGGCCGTTACCACTGGGCTGCCACTGCTGTTAATTCTGCTTGATGGCATAAAAATAAAAAGTGTACGAGAAAGTCTAGTGTGTGTGTTTCTTCGTTCTCCAGGTGAATTCCTAACCAAAGAGCTGCATTACCTATTTACTACTAAGGGCCTGTTTTACCACCTACGATCTTACCTACTTGGCAGATAAATTCTGTTCTATTTTTGAATTTATTCGGTATGTAGTGGCTATTTGGACATCGTGAAATAGGGCCCAAATCTATCTGTTTACTCGGTAAAAAATAACATCGTTGCCCACTCTTTTGTGGAACAAACAGGAACGTAAGGTCGGATTGAAAGTGCGATAATGTACGGTACAAATTGGGTGTTTGTAAGATAATTTCCCTCTTCCCTCAAGAGGGTTTCCGTCAGGGTCCTTATCCAATAAATGTCTGGCTACGTGCCGGAGCTCCGACGATTTTAAAACGTGACGGGAAAGGCGATCTTTACGAAGACGAATTGGTTGTAGCTGTAGGAAGGTTTCAGAGGGTACCTATGCATAGTTATTTGTAGGTATAGGATTACCGTTTCGAAAATAGTCCTAACAAAAAGCGGAAGATTTTTTTTTACATTTTTTCGTTTGTTTTTCTCGTGGGTAAGTAATAACAGCCGCACACGTCAATCGATGGATTGACGTGTGCGGCTGTGTGTATGTAGGTTAAGCTACACGTGCCGAGGTTGGTCCGTGGATGAGTGACCATCTTTACATACCGAGACTCCTCCGTGCCTCGGAAATAACGTTAAGTCGTTTCGGGTCGTCAGAGTCTGATAACCAATCTTACCAAGGGGTATTGTTTTACGCAGTTACTGGGTTGTGGAGGTCAGAAAGGCAGTCGCTCCATGTAAAATACTGGTATTCAGCTGCATCCGGTTAGACCGGAAGCCGACCCTAACATAGTTGGGAAAAGGCTAGGCAGATTGATTGAATCATTTAACTTTTTTATAACAAAACATCCTTGAAGGGTTTGGCAGAGGTGTATCTATAGAAGGTACACCCACGTTGCACCTTATTTTCTAAACCAAAACCCCTTCTTCTACCAAGTCTAAAAGACCGGAATGAGAAGGCCGGACAAAGTTCGGACAGGGGTCAAAAAGCCGGACATGTCTGTACAAAGCCGGTCGGATGGTAACCCTAATATGTTGGAACAGAGTAGGGTAACGGTACGCATTTGAATAAAATACGGTTTCAGGTCTTCTGTAAGGATGATCAGTCATAAATCTCGATTAAAAATTAGATTTGCGTCGAGATTATGAGTAAATCTGCCAGTTTTTAATGGAGATTCATGACTGAACATGAGCAATTAAACAATAAACATTCTTGTGGTACGCAGACCTAACACTTTGTTTGAAAATTATCATTAATTTAGCCTATCATAACGTATTCTTTGTAATATGGTGGTATAATGTTCAGATGAATAAAGTAATTAATTAAGAATAAGATTTTTCACTCCATTATCTAATAATTTTATGTCTGAAAGATGGTATAGTGAGAAAGGGGGTGACTACCGAGATGACCACTAAATGGATCTCGCGCGCCACGACCACGACCTGTGGTCGCAGCGACCAGGTAAACTATAGAAACAGATATTATACGAATCGCGCACTTGGTCGCAACGGCCAACTAGCCGCAGACCATACAATAATACTAGATGGCCACAACTCAGTCAAGTCGTGGCCGTCTAGTGCACGAGGTCCCTAATAGAGAAGTATAGAAGCAAAAGAACACAAGTTGCGCTGGCTCCAAATAAATTGGGGGGGCAAGATTAAGATGATGACGTCGATTTCAATTTTTGCATATTTGTTTTTTTGTTTGTAAAAAAAGATTTTATTTATAATCAGTCAATAGTTTCATAAGCAAGGTTGATTATCATCACGCTTGCCTTAGGAGCCGAGCAAAAGTAAAAAAGTTAGAAAGATAAGCGAAAACAAAGTACAGCGCAGGATGTGAAAGAACAAATCGGGGGCAGAATCTTATAACTTAATATACATGCTCATGCAAGGAAAAGGACGTCCTTTCTTCAAATGCTCATGTATGCCTTTGAAGTCGGACTGTCACTGACCCATTAATATCTGATTACGTAGACCAACGTAGAGGATTTAATCAACATAAAAATGCATATAGTGGCTAGTTGTAATCTCAACGAGTGTCGCACGCTGTTCGACCACCCCATTAACAATTTTACGAGGTCGTTCATCAAACTGATCCAGGGAGAAACGGCGCCAAACGGAGGTGTTATTTTTGTTATACGAAACAAGGATGAACCTGGCATAGCTGCATAGCTTAGAATTGCGTTTAGACATCATTAAAGTATCATATTTGGGGTACGTTCGCTTGGGAGGAGCTCATAGTTAAGGAATAACAGCCTGATGGATAGACCCGTGTGGTCAATCCATCAGACCATCTTTAGGTACATATCGAAACGCTTCCGTGCCTCGGAAAGCACGTTAAGCCCGTTGGATCCGGCTGTTATTCGTGGATCTTTGACAGTCGTTACGGGTCGTCAGAAGCCCGAAAGTCTGACAGGCAGGCTTACCAAGGGGTGTCGTATTACCCATTTGTGGAGGTCAGATAGGCAGTCGCTTCATGTAAAATACTGGTATTCAGCTGCATCTGGTTAGACTGGAAGCCGAGACCAACATAGTTGGGAACAGGCTAGGCAGATTGATTTGGAGTAGGTACGTAAATTAAACGAGCCTCCACGAAAAACGATAGGAACCCAAGTTCGTTCGGGTCATTCTGCGCAGTGAGCTCCTACACTAACTGGCAAATTTTTTACCGTCACGGTCATAGTACGAGTATATCTATGGTCACGGTAGATAGATAGTCATGCTCTTTATTGTACACCATAACAAATTACAAATAACATGAGTACCTACGGTATGAGTTATTTTCTTATGGAGTACCTAAAGGGAGAAAACAAGCTTTTCGAAACACACTCTCAAAATGGCTTAGTGTTCAAAGTTAATACTAACTCTTGTGAAAAACAAGCAGCGGCAATGTATGTGCGTTCCAGGAAAAAGATTTGACTGTCTTGGAGTTCTGAGGTTTAGCAATTGACTGGTATTCTGGCATATAACAGAAAAGATAATAGACATACGAAAGAAAACGGATGTCCATAACAACCGAGCTTTCTTTTATCAGTTTCCGCTATAATTACAGCCCAATCTTTCACCGAAATATAAATTAATTTCAGCCCAACCCTTTAGCTGAAATTAAACAAATAAATTAACACGAATTTGTTCCCACCCCTATTACGTTTGAAAAGGTATTGTGTGCACATAAAACACGTCGCTAAACGGTGATTGTAATTTGCTTTATTCATATTTTTACAGCTAAAGCCGCGGGTACTGTAATGAACATTTTTGTGTAAATTTTACACGTCACGTGCCTCATTCGAATATTAAAAAGAAATGTATGCTTGAACAAAGGAAAGCAAGTGTACCTACATCTTATTACGTCAGCGGAGCTATGTAGAAAAGAAATTCACTGTTTTCAAGTTGGTTGCGTTACTTTGTAAGTAGTCGGTATATTGTAGGATAAATCAAAAGTGAGTATCGTATTCATGTAGGTGCAATAAAATGGCAAAGGAAGTAGTGCGCGCCAACTATTTGAAAAACACATTATAAATGAACAGATAAATCCATCTAATTAATATCGTAGTACCTACATAAGTGATACACGGCAACATTTTACACATGGTCGTAAAAGTGGTCTAACTCCAGACCTATATATTTGACCTAGTTTGAAGATATCTACGTCATTGGTTTGGCTGTATCCCAAATTTGGGAATAAAATTTCTACGTAGAAAGTGTAAGCGATTGGTGAACGGCGTCGCCGGCAGCCAAGCTGTCGAGACGAACGGTTTACAAGTACATGGGACATTAGGCAAAACAAATGGAACATTTTTTATAGGTCTATTTTCTGTATGAGAAAATTTATTGAATATGTTATGTGCTTCGCCTGTAGAATATAATGAACTCAGTTGCTTTTTTTAAGGTTATTCTTTACAGTTTTATGCTCAAAAAGTTAATTAGAGTTTTACGACCCTAACTTCTTATAAAATAAGTAATATGGATACTTATTAGGTACTACGTTTAAACGCAAATGTTACGTTTTACTTTAAGTTAATTAATATCAACACATTTAAAAGTTATTAACTTAAAACATACTTTACAGAATGGGTTGTTAAAGTGAAAATTTATAGCACTACCCGCATATTTTCAGCATCGCGCGACAGTTAAAAAAATAGAGTTACGGGCACGTCTCTACTTAAAGCCATTATTTAATACAAAAGGTGATAAAAATAACATACCTTCGCCGCTCCCACCGCAGTATCGATCCCCAGCACCACCAGCACGCAGACCTCCGCCAGGCCGCCACCACTCGGGCAAAGAATAACAAAGCAAGTGAACACAACACTCAGAAAGTCCACACTGTTATAAAAGCGGCCGGCGAAAACCGCAACAGTTCACTTTTCGCCACAGTCAACTTTTGGGAAAAACTTCAACAACTTAAAAATAAGCAGAAGCGACGATCCGACCGCGTCCAATACTGTTCAGTTAGGTAAGAAGAATTTTAGCGAGTCAAACGGCGCGCTCCGCGGAAAAGTTTAAATGATTTTACGTTTCTCCATGCCGTAGGCGCGGGCCGAGCGGCCGAAAGTTTTCAGCGTAGCGTCGAGAGCCGAGTGTGCTTTTGTTACGCAACTCACTGCGGCGCCGCGCCGCCAGGGGGAGCGCGCGCTCAGTGGCGCAGTGGCGGGCATGCGCAGTGCCGCGCCACGACTGTCGCCCCGAGCCGGCCGTCGGCCGTCGCACGTACCGCCGAGTCCTCGGCAATCTTTTAACTCCTCACCACTCGCACTAGCTGCTCCTTTCAGCTGATATGAGCGACTGGCCTAATTAGTAAGTACTACACTACTCCCCAGCGCATGCCTTGAACAAACTTCCAGCTACGAGTACACCACGCTGGGGTATCGCTGAGTAATCAAACGGAATTCATCAACCTTCTCCATACATCCTGACCCACTTTGTGACTTAGTATTAGAGGAAAGTCAATAACAAAACAGAGGTCATGGTGCCAAGAATCGCGTGAAGCCGCGATTATGGCAGGACGGAACGTGAGCGCTATCTGCGATCTCAAGTGAGGCAGGTAATGTAGCTAACCAAATACTGCGAATAGCGCTTACCTAAGTGCCTTGAGAAAATAAATACATACCGTAAAACCGGCGATCATTGCCCATAGCGGATATCTTTGCCCGAACGCTAAAACTAACTAAAATCTTGAATTGTAAAGGAGAATGGGCGTTTCTGCCCAGAAGCCCAATAGCGTTAAGATCCAATGGAAAGATCTCATCAAGGAGAATATTTCTTATTATGATGACTTCTCTTGATTGTTAGTACATACGTAAGGAGCTACAGAACTCTAAATGTGAGTAATAAAATATTATTGAAATTCTGGTAATTCATCTATTATACATACATACCTACATACATCCATAATCAGCCTGTTCCCACTGCTGGGACCCAGGCCTCCTCTCTGTGAGAGGGAGTGGGCTGCAATCTACCACGCGGGCCCAGTGCGTGTTGGTAGATGTCACATGTCTTCGAATTTTTGGTTCTAAGACATGTCGGTTTCCTCACGATGTTCTACTTCACCGTTTTGAGAGCAGTGGTGATGAAATTATTTTACACAAAGTAAAGCGCCTGCTTGGGTTCGAACCTACGACCTACAACTCGTAAGTCGGGGCCATTACCACTGGGCCACCACTGCTCTCACGTAAGCACCTACAGAGCTCTAAATGTAACATTATCGAAATTCATCCCCTATTTAGGTCATTACCTCCCAACTGACTAACAATTGGCAACAGTCAGTTTAGTAGCAAAGGTTCTCCTCGGATATAAGCGCCGATGGTCAATCTGTAGGCTGCGGCGCGCCGACTTTTTGAAGTCAGCGGCGGCGGCGTCGTCGGTGGCGTGACCTTCATATACCTCTCCAGAACCCTCTCTGTGCACCGCCTGTTAGGGCACATCTCTGGGGAGACTGTAAAGGGGTGTCCCCGAAACCTAACTGTGTAAGTGTGCAAGGCAGCACGAGCCAACTGTGCGCCATCTTCCCAGAGTGCGTCATCATCACTCAGTGGACGGACAGAGTCCCCACTCTGAGCGCCCGTGATCCCTAATTCCCACCTGCCTTTAGTTGCAGGTGGGGTTTCGGCGTGTTAGGCGTCGAGGCAGTTGCCTCCCCAACGCGTTCTCCTACGAGCGGGATCAGCCCTCTCACAATCCCGCTCGGCAGCCTCCTTCTGAACCATCACGGTCTCACAGAAGGCGGCCATTTCCCTCCAGTTCTCCGACTCCACCGGCATAGACCCAACTACTGCTGGCAGAGACAAATCTCACCCGATCTTGGCGACCAGGACCCGAACTTCATATAGGTACCCTACCTTCATTTAAGAGCGTTTACGACGTACGGCATTTCATACAAACTTTCAAGCCCTTGTTTTTCGTAATGACTGGACCGATTTTAATGAAACTTCATACGCATAAGCAAGATACAAAAGTTAGTTATTCTAAAGTTCGCACGTCTTGCCGAGTCCAATTCAAATCGAAGGGTCGCTTCTCGAAGTTGTGAAGGAGTATGTCTACCTAGGGCAAGTCATCTAGCTCGGTAGACACAACTTTGAGAAAGAAGTTGACAGGAGGATCCAGTTAGTTTGGGAAACTTCGTCTAGTCTTCTCGTCGCCTATCCCGCAATATTTGAAGACTAAGGTCTTTAAACAGTGCATTCTGCCCGTGATGACATACGGTGCCGAAACGTGGACACTGACAGTCGGGCTGGTCCACAAATTCAAGGTCGCTCAGTGCGCTATGGAGCGGGCTATGCTCGGAGTTCCTCTGAAGGCTAAAATCAGAAATGAAATTATCCGGAAAAGAACCGGAGTTACCGACATAGCTTGCAGAGTAAGCAAACTGAAGTAGCAGTGGGCTGGCCATGTTTGTCGAAGGACCGATGGCCAGTGGAGCAGACAAGTCTTAGAGTGGAGACCGCGTATCGGCAAGCGTAGCGTGGGACGCCTCCCAGCTAGATGGATCGATGACCTTAAGAAAGTGGCCGGGACAGACTGGATGTGGAAGATTAAGGACAGAGTGTTGTGGCGCAGCCTGGGAGAGGCCTACGTCCAGCAGTGGACTGCGATAGGCTGAGTTGAAAGATTTATTATAATTTTGCCGTGACAAATTAAATTGACAAAATGAATTTAAAAAAGGAACAAAATTAAAATAGTCTGACCAAAATAAATCCAACAAAAACTGTGTTTGTTTGTTGATAACTTGGACAAAACAAAAATTGTAATGTCAAAGAGTTTCGTTTTATAAACGTCTACGTCTAGTAACGCCATTTTGTAAGCATTCACGCAAAAGACGTGTGTTCGGTTCAGTCCGCGTGAATGCCGCCACTTGGGCTCGGCGCGCCATCGCCACGGGTCGGCGGCGGCGGCGCTGAAACTGATTAACAATAGCCAAAAGTCATGTTAGTCGGAAAAGTTCTTTTCGAAAAGCTCTTTTCAATGGTGTATATGTTATGGCTATTAGGCGCCCAGCATTCCTTAACTCTGATGCCCAAGCTGTTACCTATTTAGGTCATTTACTTTAAACTGACTAACAATTGGCAAAAGTCGAGTCAGTAGGAAACGTTCCCCTTGAAAAGCTCTTTCTATTGGTATATATCTTATTTCTATTGGGCTTCAGGGCACAAACCCATGTGTAGGTGCCCATTCTCCTTTTATTTATAATTCAAGATTTTTTTTTATTTAAGTACTGAAGAAAATCTTGAATTGTATGTGAAACTAGCTGACCCCTGCCCGGAATATTGAAATTGGTGTCTTTATATTGAATTAGCTGACCCCTGCCCACTTCGTTGGGCGGTAAACATAAATAATTATATAGCCTATGACACTCACAAATAACGCGGCTTTCTATTAGTAAAAGAATTTTCAAAAACAGTTCCGTAGATTCAGAGATTATCCCCTAGAACCTCACAAACTCTACCTCTTTTTATTATTATTAGTATATTAGTATTAATTAGTATAGATTTCTAAATAAGATATAATATCCACTATGGGCAATGATAGCAGGTTTTACCTTGTTAAATTGTACGGGATTTAAACAAACTTCGTATAAAATGCCTTGGTTCTGACAGGGTTACGCAACGCGTTCGGCTGTCATTTACCTACGAAAGCTCATAGAATATTCACCATTCCACTAGACATGGGAAGAATGTCTAAATAAGGAAAAGGTATCTACCGACTGTGATAGACACGCGATCGAGTGGAAATATCTGAAAATTACTTCGTTCGATGTCGATCCTACCCAAAAAAGTTCAATTCTGACTATTTCTGACCCAACCTTTTTTATTGGTTGGTGCTGTATTTCGATAGGCGACAACTTGTTTTTCCGTAGGTAGCCACTTTTAGAGACTAGATACCAAAGGTACCTTAAGCCCAGAGGAAGGACATCAAACTCCTCATTAACAAGAAGCATATTAGGCCATCTTGTTAATGAGTCAATTGATGATTTCCAAGCCAAAAAAAAAAAAAACCTAATGGTTTTGATTTTGACATCAACACAGACGTAAAGATAGACGGACTAGATCCTCTCACTAGTCACTTACGCGTATAATGACCGTTTTTACTAACACTAGGCGACTAGGCTTCGTGTACATGACGCCGGAGCCGCACCGGAGCCGCACCAGCAGCGGCGCTGGACCGCAAAAAGAAAAAAAAACATAATAGTTCTAAAATAGTAAAATATACGCGGCGCATGGGCGATATGATAGGAAACCTTAAATCACGGCTTAAATGTTAGTGAAAACGGGCATAAAAGGATCTTGCATCTAAAAGAAAATTGATAACTGAAGTAGCTTAAACATAAATAAAATTATAATAATCGTTTCCCTAGAAATTGTTCCATCTATCTTACCCATTCTCTGACACCGTTGGGCAAACTTCTAAGCCAGACGTTAATTGCAAACTTCTTAGAACTAAGTAGTACTGTGCATACAATATTATCACCAGCCGTGATTATGAGCAGTATGCACACCTGTGGCGTAACGAGCGAGATGCAATTAGGTCCTACACAGATAGATGCGACGCGGTTAATCGTTCGTACAGTGACTATCGGATTTCTGCGAACCACCGAATACTCGTGTTATGTACAGGACGCCAGCACATCAAGTTACTGCAATCTGTCAAATTTATTTTATAGTGTTTCAACTTTATCGCTAAAGAATAAGGTTCAATGTTGACTGGGAAAATTTGACAGAATGAAGTAGGTTGATGTGCTGGTGTCTGTACACGAAAATGCAATGGTAGCTAGCTATTTAATTTTTCGAAAACGTAAGAGTGATGAAAATTCCATTGTCCCCTAAATTAAAGACAAAGGCGACTGTTGTCGACACTTTTTTAAGCTAATAATAAAATAATGCTATTTCACAAAGCGCGTTTTCTTCATCCTGGGTTTTCCTTTTCTTAATTTATAGCCGACCTAAATTGTGTTTTGATTTAAAGGGGCTAGTCGACATTCCTGCAGCATGGCTTACGGCAGCTATTAGGCGCACACGTCTTGTACATCCATCTATGAAAATGCCGACATTCTGGTAACTTGGCTACGTAAGCCTTAACTTATAGTAAAAGTATGTAAGTAGGTACCTACCTAATTTATTTATGAATTTGATTTTATCTTTGTCATAACCTACTCAAGCTGCATGTCTAGTAGCTAACTTATACCTACGTTACAAGATTTTGTAGCAACACGCACCGGCACCCTAATTACGTAATGCACGATCAATTTTAAATTGAAACCAATTGAAAAAGATTGCCAGTCCGACCCTTCATAAGTTCGACAAACAAAATTGAGCAGATTTGTTTTGTCGAACTTATGAAGCAATGGACTGGCAATCTTTTTCAATTGGTTTCAATTTAAAAATTGATCGTGCATTACGTAATTGGGGGGCAAGTAACACACTGCAGTTAATTATTTGTTTTTCTAATATGTAGGATATTTCTATAATTAAAAAACTAAAAGTTGCAGCGCATTGACCGCGTTTGTCTGTCATGAGCCTTATGTAAAACAATTAACTGGCACATCTGGAGCAGCACTATACCATGTCACAATTACTGGGAATTTCCGCCTTATATCCAGATATTTGCTTAGCATTATTGTAGCTATTAGATATCTAAATCTATAAGCTTCAAACTTAGAACATTCGGTAGGTAATCCTTCTCTACCGTAGTATTAAGTAGATATTTATTATAAACACGCTTACCCGACAGATGATAGCTTGACCACAAATTTCAATAATTAAGGCCGTTTGCCCATTGGTCGGTATTTTACCGCGCAGTACTGTACAGTACCTACTGCGCGGTACTGCTTATGTTTCCTCACTGGTCGGTAAGCACTCTGTACCGAATCGGTACTGCACACAGATATAGATATACCTAGATAGCGCAAGAGCATCTACTTCACGTGCCCGAACGTGGCTCAGTGTGTCTCATTTTATATAATACTAGCTTTTACCCGCGGCTTCGCCCGCGTGGATGTCGCAAAATATCCCACGGGAACGTTCTACCGGGAATACATACCTAATAGCCAAGGAAAAGATCATTGACTAACTTTCAGCGGACGCAGTGGTAGGCTACTACAGCGCCCGCGTGGTCAACCATAATTATTTTGTTACGCGTAATTTTGAAACTGTGATATCTCTTAAACTATTCATTTAAATGATGTGATGTAAAGGCATATTTTAATCGAAATTGAATGCCCAATTTAAATAACCTATTTAATTGGATAAGGATTAATAAGATACCGGTCAAAATAGCTTCGGAAATAACAATGAAAATTTTATACAATTTTGAAAGATAAAAATGGTTATTGTGGGTCACCCTTAAAAGATAGACATATGCCATCGCGGACTTTTTTGTTGCAATTTTTAAGATATACAATACTCTAGAACATAAATTTGATTTATCTCTCACGACTTACGCAGCGCACGCCAGTAAAGCTCCCAGTCGGCATGATTTTTTCCGACATCTTCAACAATAATCGTCATATTTCAGCCAATTTACACAAAACCTTAATGAATTATACACTAAAACCTTCCACATGAATCACTCCGTCCAATGGTGAAAACCGTTTGAAAATCCGTTCGGCAGTTTTTGAGTTTATCGCGTTCAGACAGACAGACAGACAGACAGACAGACAGACAGACAGACGCGGCGGGCGACTTTGTTTTATAATATGTAAGGATAGTCTATGGTCTGCGCCTGTCCGCCGCGCTAGTCGGACATAAATAATATAAAATAGAAAATGCCTTTCGTAATACTTTACAGCTTTTTACTAGGAACGGTTGATGTGACGTTGAGTGTTAACAGGTTATGACTATCGAAACAAGTGATACTATCGTATTTCGCTTCAGTTTCATGGTATACCTAGGCGCTTTGATCATTTTTCAAAAATGCCACGCATGGTTTTCATACAGATCGTGATACTTGCCTTATCTAGGTATTATTATAATCTATATCTGTGTACTGCACTGCTTTCATCTAGAATTCCAAATTCAAATTAATTCAATTAGTACGAGAGCGCATGACCAACATTTTTGCCTTATCGTTTTACAAACAAAATCGTAGGTATATAAACGATAGATTTGGTTATTCTTAAATACAAAAATCCTATTTTCAGAAATTTTCCGCGTCACATCTTCTGACCTGACCGCATTTTTAAATATGTCGATAATTCTTTTTTATCATGTTTAAAAATGATAGATTTTACATACCGAAAACACCATTTTCAGAAACCAGTAGCTTCGAATACGTACCCAAGAGACCATTTGAGAAAATTAAATATGAGGCAAACAATAAAACCCATAGCAACCCATCTGAAAATCTTGTTTTCTGGTGAACATTGGTCAGTCGATTCGAATACGTCATTTTTGGAAATGTGCTCAGGCCACATTAACACGCAAAGTGACGCAAATGAAATATTTGAAAACAAACTTTTTAGTAGTAAAATTACGAAATCTTTGTATATTTTTATTATCAGACATATATTGTGATGAAACCGTCTTCCAATTTTTTTTGACATAGCAGAAATAGGCTCCCATAAAACTGTAACGTTTCTGACTGGTACTGTACTGCCCACTGAGTCGGGTTCAGAATCATTAAAACGTAAAGATTTTTTTACAATTATTCCCGTAAAACGATGTGACATGGTTTTGGTCATGGGCTCTCGTACTATATAATTCACTTGTTTTTGGTTTTTCCCCAGTTTCTGAATGAATTATCCCTAAATTTCCCTAAAAAATCTTCAAATTTCCTTGGTTTAGGGAGCATGATTAAATAATAAGGTAATGGCACAATTAACATGGTAAATTAAAATTTGATGAATTGCATTCATTATGAGTTTGAGTTGAGGGAATAAATCGGTGGTGGAATAAATCGAATCCTTTAATAAATCGGTGGTGCCATAGAGTCAAGAGATATATTGGGTGCTGCCTACTATAAACAATAAGGTTACCAACTTAAATTCATATTAACCCCAAAATTCCCCCCCAAAAGTCAAAATAAAATATCCCTAAACCAAACTTAATATTGGTATTTTTTCCCCAAAACAGGGAGAAATCCCTAAAAGTGGAAACACTGGCGGGCAGCTTCCAGTACCGATGCAATAAAATGCATGACGTCACGCAGTACCGAAACGATATCGCCCCGCACACTTACCGACCAGTGGGCAAAGGGCCTAATACTAAAATCCCATAGAAAAAAGCCTGTTTGTATGAATTAAAATTGGAAAAAGACAAATTGGAAAAAGGATATTGCCTAAGTTTGGACCAAGTGCTGCCTAGGAATGTGAGTTGGTCCAGTGGTACTGTAGCATACAAATGAACTATAAAAAAATAAAAAATAAAAAATTGGTCCCAGGAAAAATAAATAAATCCAGTTTTTGTGATACTGACTAATCTTGCATTAAACAACGTTTTTGATATATTTTTTCTCAAAAATGTATTTATAAATACCCCCCTATACTCCGTTATGGACCCAGCAAGCGCCCCCCCCCTCTCCCGTGCCTTTAGCGAGCGTTCGCCTAATTTTAATTTAGAATAGTTTATGCCCCTGGATGGAGACTTTTAGTGTAGTAGCTAAAGGCAGCCACAGGAAAGTTCGGTTAACCAGCCAGGACCTTAGTGGTCAGCTGCGAGATGCCAGAATTAAAAAAAAAACGACTACTTTTTGCTGTCTTACGTCACTTGTGATCCATTTTGGTGATCCATAGCCTTCTTCATTGCTCTTTGGGTGACTTTTAGCCTTCTGATAAGGCCCATTGTGAGCGACCACGTTTCAGTGCCATAAGTCATCACTGGCAACACGCACTGGTCAAAGACTTTCGTCTTGAGACACTGTGGTATGTAGGACGAGAAGATATTGCGTAGCTTCCCGAACGCTGCCCAGCCGAGTCGGATTCGACGATTGACCTCTTTCTCGAAGTTGGACCTACCTAGCTGGACAGTTTGTCCTAGGTAAACATACTCGTGTACAACTTCGAGCCTAGCGATTCCGATCTTTATGAAAATGGGTGTTACATGGGCATTTGACATGACCTTTGTCTTGTCCATGTTCATTTTAAGACCTACTCTTTTGGAGGCTCTACTGAGGTCATCAAGCATTATACTGAGGTCCTCCATGGCCTCAGCCATGATAACTATGTCGTCGGCAAACCGAAGGTTAGTGATATACTCGCCATTGATGTTGATGCCTAGCCCTTTCCAGTCCAGAACCTTGAAGACATCCTCCAGTGCAGCGGTGAATAATTTCGGAGAGATAACGTCTCCTTGTTTCACACCTCGCTGCAGAAGGATAGGTTTCGAGGTCTGGTCGTAGAGTCGGACTGACATACTCACACACGTTTTTAAAGAAGAGTACTACCACACCTCTGTTCCATGCGTGTGGCGTTTTACCCCGAGTATGACGGAATCAAACAGCTTCTCGAGGGCCTTAAGAACGGGTTTCCCAACAGTTCCGCCGTAATTCCGTCATCACCCGGCGCCTTGTTGTTTTTAAGCTGTTTTAGAGCCATCCTAATCTCGTACAAGCTGACGTCCAGGATATCTTCGGTATAGTGTCGGGTTAATCTAGCTCTTGGGTCGTTTGCCACATTCGTAACGGGGTTACTGGTTGACGTGTATAACTGTCCATAGAACCTCTCAATAGTTCAAGTTTGGCGGATACGATCCTGCCATCATCGGTCTTCAGTTTTGCAAGCTGGCTCTGCCCAATATCGCATCCTTAATGCGGTCTTCACTAAAGCGGTGAAGGTCGCTTTTCAAGGACTTAGAGATCCGTCTATTGAGCTGCCGGTACTTGACCGCATCGTCTAAAGATTGGAGAATCATCTCGCGCCTCTCCTTCATGAGCTGAATAGTAGGATCAGAGAGCTTCTTGTTTCTATTTGTACGACGGGTCTTAAAGATCTTGGACCCGACCGTATGGACAGTTTCCATGAACCCATCGTTAAAATCGTCCACGGAGCTCCCTAGGCACTCGAAACGATTCTGAAGTTCGAGCTGAAAGCTCTCGGGGTTTTGGACTTGGATTGGTGCTGGACGAAGCGTAGACTTCATCAGTCGAGATCTTTCCAGCTTGATAATTAAGTTCAATGTGCCTCTTACCATGCGGTGATCGCTTCCGGTTTTCACCACGTTGATCACAGAGACATCATTGAATACTTGCTTCTCCGTCGACATAATGAAGTCAATTTCATTTTTTGTTGCCCCATCAGGGCTCTGCCAGGTCCACTTTCTGTGCTCACGTTTTTTGAAGAAAGAGTTCATCATAAAGAGGCCTTCCTTCTCCATAAAACTGGCCAGTAGGTTACCCCGGTGGTTCCGACGTCCTACTCCAACTACAACATCAAAATACAATTACTACAATTATAATTGAATGCACAATAACTGTTTAATAGTTGATTTTGTACATTTGTTGCTACTAAGTTAATTTTTTCCAGTAAAAATATTCAAAACAAGAGACTGTTTTTCTTTGGACTCCTGGGATAAATTTTTATGCGCTTTGAAATACAGGTTCAAATTCAAATTCAAATTCATTTATAAATTTTTTGAGCATAGGGTAAAAAATATATACAGATGTTTTACAAATAAATATCGGTCCATGCTACGTCCCGCCAGAAGGCATACAAAATTGGTTAACATGTAATATAATCAAATGTCACACTAACAAAATGAAAACAAAAATATTAAGTCAAATTACTTACATGTCACAATTCAAACAAACATCAGTTAATAATAATAATAAAATGTCAATAAATTAAGACGGCACATAAATAAATAGGTATTTAGACATAATCTCGTATATGATAGTAAATTAAAAAAAAATAAAAATAACATAAAATGACAATAAAGAACAAATAGGGAAATACCTGATATGAGAGCAACATTTCAGCAAAAAATTTTTTCTGATAAAAACTCAGTCACACTGTAGTACGTCCTATCCTTTAAAAAATTACTTAGTCTACTCTTAAATAGCACTGTTGTTAAGTCTTTCCAACTACTTGGTAATTTATTGTAAATAATTGGGGCCATAGAGTAGACACTTTTGCGCACCAAAGTAGGTAGTTTGACACGGTAATTGACATAATTTACTATTGTCACGCCTATTTCTTGGGAATACATCAGCTAGACGTTCAAAACGACTTGGATTTTGCTTAACAAACACAGCTACTTCCAGAATATAGATACAAGGAAGTGTCAATATGTTATATTGTTTAAAATAGGGCTTGCAACTGTCGATTGTTTTAAGTTTAAACATTGACCGGAGACACCTTTTTTGGGCCTTAAAAGCTGTTTCTTTATTGGTTGAGTTCGCCCAGAAAATGACACCGTAACGCAGTTGAGATTCAACTATACCGTGGTAAGCTGTAAGAAGTGTTTTGGTATCTGCTATGGAGGATAATCTATATAAAGCATATGCAGACGAGCTTAACTTTTTACACAATTTATCTATATGTCCTTTCCAATTTAAGTTGTAATCTATCTGTAATCCTAAAAATTTTGTATCGCTTGCTTCGTCAATATTGTAATTTTTGTAATGTATGTCAAAATTATTTACGCGGGGCGTACGTTGTCTAAAGTGCATTATCTTTGTCTTACTTAAATTTATATTCAAATTCTTTTTGTCTAGCCATTTAATTATACAGTCAAGAGAATTATTTATGTCTTTTTCATATGTAATTGAATTTTTACATGGGATCGTTATGGTGCTATCATCTGCAAACATAGTTAATGGTTTTTCAATGGACAAGGGCATGTCATTCACGTATAATATAAATAAAAAAGGGCCCAGGACCGTTCCCTGAGGTACACCGAATGAGATTTTACGTTCTCGTGATCTTGATATTTCTTCATGTTTATTATCTACATTAATGCGACTAATTTCGGTAATTTGTGTTCTGTTTTCTAAATATGATTTTATAAGTTTAAGCACGATACCTCTAATGCCGTAGGCTTCTAATTTATTTAGCAATGTATTATAATGGACATAATCAAACGCCTGGGTCATATCACAAAATAGGGCACTTATAGGGGTTCGTGTATCCATATGTCTAATAATGGTATACAAAAAGTCATAAATTGCCATATTAATGTTTCTGTGCTGCCTAAATCCTTTTTGTTCTTCACAAAGTATATTATTTTTTTCAATGTAGGTATATAATTCTTTGTAGATGTATTTCTCAAATATCTTTGAAATTAGGTTGAGGTTAGTGATGGTCTGAGGAACAAAATGCACTATGTGAGTATTCTAGGCAGCACTTGGTCCAACTTCCATACAAAATTAGGCAATGTCCTTTGCAGGAAAATCAACAAATTCGGCAAAACTGATCTTTCTTTTTTTTAAATGACGTTGTAAACTTGTCGAATTTGTTTTCCTGGAAACTATTCCAATTTGTCTTATCATAAAAAACCATAAATTCAGACTAATTTCGAACAACTTAAAATAAAAAATAACCAAATCGGTCCAGCCGTTCTCAAGTGATGCGGTTTCCAACGAACAGCATTTCATTTTATTTATTCTTTGACAACCGTTTGTAACAGAACCGATTGTATGATGACACAACCGTTTGTATGATAAATTGATAATTATACAGAGTGCCGTAACTAGGGCTGTGCCAGCGGTGTCCAGGCACAGGGCGCAGACCCTGGAGGGGCGCAAAAATGACCAGACCAGATTTATTTAGATAAGAAAATATTTCAAGGGCGCGGTTACAGCAGCTCGCACCGGGCGCATAAAACGCTAATTACGACACTGATTATACAGGGTGAAATATAATTCGTTGGCAATCTCTTAAGGGGTCATTGTACACATCATTATGAACAACTTTCACTATGGGACCAACCCTGAAACCTTTTTAGATTTTTATATAATTTGATAGGAACATATAACTAATTGTGTCTTAAATCTAACTGCACAACCAATTATAGGCAAACACCACATGCAAAATGCTCTTTGTAATTATTAATTTAATTTTAAAGACTAAAACTTAAATTCTAGATGTTAAATACTAAAGCTAATTACATCTGACAAACCTCGATATTGAGTCTGCGTGGACGTCAACCAGGCCGCTGCGTTCGTTTATGAGTTTGCACATACGGGGTATAGGTGAATTAGCACCAAAAACTGTACGGCGATAAGGTGGAGCTAAGGGTGTTATAGGTTTGCGTTTGATCTACGGGGTACTCTGAAATTGAACTTACATACCAATTGTGGGCAGTCAATGGTGTTATTGAGCAGTTTATAAGCGAATCTCAAATCCAAGAGCTCCCTTCGAGCTTCCAGGGTACTATTTTTTTGATTATTTTTCGCGATTTCAGCGTTGGTCCATTAGTGAAAGTTCTTCATAATGAAGAGTACAATGACCCCTTAAGATGTTTAGTATAAACAAAAAATATCGTTGTATTTATGTCAGAAATACGTTACTGAGTTGACTTATCGGGACGCCAGCGCTGCCGCCGCTACCTACGTCTAGCCGTAGCGTTATGTTGTAAACTCTGTCGAACGCCGCCGCCGCCGCGTTCGACAAAGTCTAGTTTAGTAGTTCTAGTCAACAACATAACGCACGGACTGGCCGAAGCTTAAATGATGATGATGATGATTTGATATTGTTGTAATTTATTTTTAAATAAAAAAAAACCTTCCCCTCCCTTTTTTTTGTATTTGCAGATGCAACATATAAATATTACCTATACCTAATAGCCTATGTCACTTCCACAATGAAGACGAATCTAAGGACACCTCATAATATATGTTAAAATCCATCAAGCCGTTTAGGCTACAGAGCGTGCCAAAGAAATAGACTGCATAGGTACATACATAATAATATACATATACTCTCGAAAAACATTACCCTCTTTCTGGGGCAGTCAGGTAAATAAAAAAGGTTATTATGTATTTTAATTAAGTTAGTAACATCGAAACAGTTGCATTTCAATGTAATTTTTACCGATATACTTACCACCTAGGTACCTACTTACATAACATCGATCGTGGTTAGGTACTAACTAATTCTTAACGATAATAATTTTTTCATAGGTATTATCTAGGTACTTACCGCATTCAGCATGAATCTTTCAATAAAAAAACCGGCCAAGAGCGAGTCGGATTCGCGCACCGAGGGTTCCGTAATATATTGCAGTTTTAGGTCACTGTCAGCGCCATCTCTTGAACGATAGTGGAACTAATGTAATTATTGTTGATGATTTCTGAAAAAGTGTGCTATTTGGAGACATCGTTTTAATTTTCCTGTAATCTTTACATAAACTTCTATCACATTAGAATAATTTCAGATTTTTCTCTATGCAAACTTTTTTACATTTTTCGTCAAAAGTCGAAAACTATGCGGCCTAAAAAAAAATAAAAAATGATTTAGAATGTACAAATAGCGCTCTTTCATATGCATCGCTCGTCCATGTTGCAAGAAAACTAAAAATATTTTTATTTCTTTCTTATTTGCAAAATAGTTGGGCAAACGTCATCTAAAACTGTTGCAGACAGACGACCAGCTGTGACAGACAGACGGACAGATTGAGTGAGACCATAAGGGTTCCTTTTTACCATTTTGGTATGGAACCCTTAAAAAGAAAATAATATCCCAGGTAAGCTTATTTCTATTCCACGTGCGTGACGTGATGTTCTTAAAAATAGCTACCTACTCATGGGTCAGTATCTCATTAGGTATGATGGTGGTCATGAATTAATGATCAAAGGCTTTAAGGAGATATTGTCATCGCTTCAATTACACTTGGTAGACGATCAATGCATCAATCAATCAGTAGGTATTTGTCACAGGCAATTTTTATGATTCCGCTTTTTACAAGCGGCGCCGTTAAAAAACTCTCGCAGTTATGAAATATGCCGTAGGCAAAATGTAAATTACCTTGTCAGTATATAATATGCCACAACATTAGATGGACAATTCAAACGCCGTTTACAAAATGTCGCGGCAAATTGAAGAAACCTAGGTACCTAGTTCTATTTCATAAGGTCATTCTTTTAGTCGGGGTGTCCTGGCTTAGTTTACCTACTGAGAACGATTCGGGTCGCGCGTAGTTGTTCACAGTTCCAACTGAACCTACAATCAATGCCGAAATTATAAAAATTTAACAAATTGCCAATTTGCCTTTGGCATAATATTTCAAAACTGCGAGCATTTGTAAACTAGGAAATCATTTATCACCTACCTAAACAGAGCTTTACAGGATAGATGGATGATCCTAAGGCCTCAATCACGTAAAGGTGATGAAAGGATGTAGGTACCTATCAATGACTATATACCTATGCATGTTACCTATTACACAACAATAACATTTAAGTAAGTACACGTGTCTTCGTATAGGTAGGTTCGTAAGTGTACCTAAATCTAAATTGGGATAGGTAAACACATTTTAGCGTGCTAAGATCATTTCCTACTTAGCTGATCTAAGCAGGAAGTGAAACGTTAGTCTAAGCTTAGATCCCTGTGGTTAGTTATGTACCTACTAAATTGGGATGGATGTTTCAACACCCAGTGTATTCCTAAGTTGTCATCCTACTTTGTAACAGACTGTACCTCTTTTTTATAAAATAAACTGAATTGAATAGATTGTCCGTTTTCACTACCACTAGGCGAAATCTAATGTACCTAGTGCCTAAAAATTTTGCGCTGTTGGATTTTTAACCCTCTCGGTGCTAAGTCAAGAGTTGACAGTGTACCTAATAATTAAAAAAAAAAACTACGGGCATCAATCTATCCTTAGTTACATTTGAGGTCCTGATGATCCAGTTAAATTTCTTATAAGAACTAATTGTATAAGTGGGACTAAGGACTTGGTACAAGTCAGGAAAAATACAATGAGGCGGAAAACGGCCGGATTCTCCAGCCCTTTAGATAGACAAAAGAGTTCTAGATCAAGTAAAACTCTGCATGTTGCATGTGTGTAGGTAGGTGGCTGGTTAGGTACAGTCACGAGCATAAATATACAAGGTGGAGACGACATTGAGTTAAACTGCGTATATCTAATGAGGTTCTGTCTGCATACAAAAATTCGGCACTATAACTAATCTGCGTTCGCAATTAATTTGCCAAACATGTAAACACGAGTTTTAGGAATAACAACTGTAATGTCTGCACATAAGGTTCAACAACTTCAGCCAACAAAAAATTTTTTTACAGTACTAGTCAGTCTAAAATCAACTTTATTTACACTTACATAAAGTGGATGTTTGTCTAAGTGGTAAACTCGTGTTTGTTTCGGCAAATACATTGCGAACGCAGATTAGTCAAAGATTGGCAAAACCCATCACTACTATTTAGTTTGTTTGATAAAAACATTTTTTTAATTTCGGTTACAAAATACTCTTACGCATTAGTATTGCCAGTGTTTTCGTTTATTGTCGTATTGTTGTCTCCACATTGTATCTATTACTATGGATAGGTTGGCAATAATAACTGACTTTATGATTCATTCACATAATTATTTGCAGTCTTCTTGACGACAGATATTAATGGATGAATCATGAAATCAGTTATTGCCGAGCTGTTCTTAGTAATATGTATATTTGTGCTCACGACTGTCCTTGAAAGAAATTTGGTAAATTCTCTATCCCGAAATAGAATACTTTCTAGCTATTTCTCGAAATCCATAAAACGTCGTGTCGTTCGACAACATTAGGTTGTCCAATAAATTAAAGTCAAGTTTTATTTACACACTTTATTGAATTAACATAATGAAAACAAACATTAATATCTTAATGAAATGAACCTCATGACAGTATACTGTAACCGTGAGTACAACATTTATATTCATAACATTTAATCAATTCAATACACAAAACGATTAGATATGTAGATAATTACAGTGATATTCGAAAGATATGACATGTGAACATCTAGAGTTGTGAGAACATAATTTAGATTACACGACATCTTGCATCTGCAGTACAATTAGAAGCAGTAAAGAATAAATCGTTTATCAGATTTGATAAAAATATGTGCATGTTATTCTTTATTATTATACTATGCACATTCCCTATCTATTCTCGGCGACATCCGGGCAAACGAATGCTACGTGAATTATCCGCACAACCAATTTATTACTATGATAAGCTCTCACTCTCAATAACACGTTAACACAGTGCTCGACCACCGAGCACTTCCCACAGCCTGCCTCCAGCAGTCAGCTGCTCATATCAATATTATTGAAGGCCTGTGAAATCCAATCAATAAAATTGATTTCTACAGGAAGCAGTGCTATCCCCACGTCTGCTCACTTCACTAGAAAAGTACCGCAATGTCGCCCGACGCTTGTGAATCCAATTGTAAATTGTTTCTAGTTAAATCTAACTTTTAATTAGGTACGGGTATTATTGCATGGCATATTATGATGTTGGTGGCAGTCAGCGCCATAAATATATCAACATTGAAGGAACTGCCGCAGCAGTATCGATAACATTACATTAGATTGACTAGACAAATAGCCGCGTTAGAGATCACAATACACATATTTTCAATCATCTTAACCATACTTTCCAAAACCACAGAATAGTACAGAAGGCACTCCGCATTTTAGGTATGAAGCTACAAGTACCTACGCGGCGGGCTCGTCTTGTTGAGCCAATTCAGTGAGCGTAACGTAGTCAGAAGATATAAGAGTTACGCGATAGAAAGAGAGACAACTTCTAGGTGAATATAACTGTAGGTAATTATCGCTGTGCGACCTGAATTACACTTTATTGTGTCGTCACCAGAGTCGCTTTTTATTTAAATGATTTTGCGGAGTGAACCATCTGTATTAATCTGTGCCAAAACTTTAATGTCAGTATATTTATGTCATTGATAATAACCAATAAAGTCTATGTGTTTATATCCAAATAACATTTGTAGAACAATAGACTTTTATAATGTTTACTAATCATAATGAATACAAAAATTAAATGCTTATTGAAGTAACAGCAGTGAAACAAAAACATCAGATATTTTTGTTGTTTTTTGATATTACAATTCTTAACTATACTCAGTCAATAATTACTATTAACTTTAATACTAAACAGGTGTCGAAACTGTGAAATTAATAGCCTACGCACATACACAATATGACAGAAAATAAGATAGCAGATCTACTTTGATAATTTAGTAAACACACAGTACCTATGTGTTCGTATACTTTGTAGAACATGCCTTACGACTGTTATAAAAGGTGAAATTGAATTCATGGGCATCCTCATAAGGGGTCATTGTACTCATCATTATGAACAACTTTCACTATAGGACCAAACAGGAAATCGTGAAAAAAAAAATCTGCTGTTCCCTACATTTATGTTCGCAAACTCGTCAAAATGTAAGGAACAGCAGATTAATTTTCGCGAAAGTTGTTCGTAGTACAATGACCCCTTTTTTTTTGGGTGGGAAATCGTCAAATAACTTCTCTCTGGGCGGAGCGGGAAGGCGTGTCAAACTATTACTGACTAAAACCTACCCACCCGTGTTCCATCAGTTGCCTGTACGTTGCCAGGGGCCACGATCACCCATTAGGACTTTCCCGCAACCCCGGCAAGCATCGGCCCTAGCGGACCCCGTCAGGTACAATGACCCCTTAAGATGATGCCCATGAATTCCATTTCACATATTACCATACAATTCATTTCATATAGTACGATCTGTCGTACCCGCAAAGCACATACATCATTATTGTGTTTATTATAGTTGAAGATTTAAAATCAATTGATAAAAATATCTTCTATCATAAGGGTATTTGGAATACATACAATTGAACTATATAGCTGTGTAGATAATAATTGAAGATATGATGAAATCCTCTGTATCATGTTACCCTGTTCACTACGAAAATGTAGTATTAAAAAGATGAATATTTTGTCTAATATAATCGTAGTGTACTTGAAAAGGGATGAAGCGAATATAATTTAATATTATTGGATATTGTATAATATGCATAATAAATTACACAACCTTTTTACCCAATCGTGTTAAACCTGTATAATATTGGATATATATTTATTAGGACATAGCAAAATATTAAGTTAAAGTGTTAAACCTGTATAATATTTATTAGGACATAGCAAAATATTATGTATCATGGTTTTAATAATAGCAATATAATGTCACCAATAAACTTGCGAACGAAGTGGATTGCATCGTAAGCATTTATCCAAAATATTTAATTATAGAATGTAGTAATGTCAAATTTTAATATTATAAACCGTAAAATTCAAGGGATTCTCGAAAACGGTGCAATAAGAACTTCAAATACTTGTGCTAACACGAAAATTGTAAAGAAATTCACTATTACATTTATAAATATTTGCTAAGATTGAATGTAATTACTCTATACAGCGCTGTCTGACCCTGTCAATAAAGGCTATATAATTCATAACACGATCCAAAAGAAGTCCACAATCGTACAACTTACAGTTTAAAATAATTTGAAGAAAATCTAAGAACAAAAGGCACTAACTTTTAGTTTAGTGACTTAAATATATTACGAACATTTGAAACATACAAATAACGAGGATAAAACTGATATCTGATTATACAGTAAATAATCATTTAATTGAAATCTCATACAACATACGGAATCATGGACTACTCGTAACTATGACGTCTTCGTGAGTATTCGACATAGTTTCAACCATGAATGCTTGTTTCGAGTTCCCTAGCCCTTACTCAACTCTTTTATACTTCAAAAACAAAACACAATAGACGACGTATATTTAGTAACTTAATCCGCTTAACTCTACCTCACTTTGCGTTCTGCTCTTGTCGTGGCAACACGTCGTGTCCGGATTCGCAACAAGTCAATCGTCATCCTGAGGATGCCTCGTTGAGAAAAGAAGACACGTGTCGATTTCTTACAGGGTTCATTATGACTCTTTAAGAACAGTTAAGCGGATTAAGTTACTAAATATACGTCGTCTATTGTGTTTTATAATGGATTTCCGCAAAGTCACGCCTGAGTCAATTAACTATCTTT
Source organism: Conistra vaccinii (assembly GCA_948150665.1). Lineage (NCBI taxonomy): Eukaryota > Metazoa > Arthropoda > Insecta > Lepidoptera > Noctuidae > Conistra > Conistra vaccinii. Next base: position 7,916,680 of record OX411318.1, on the reverse strand, counting down.
TATACTTTTGATGGCACAGTGATACTATTCTCAACATTACCTAAATAAACATTCCTGTATTTAAAAACCCCCAATTCATTAAATAATCGACATGTAACTGTTAAAATTAATTATTAAATATGTTATACGGCACGATACGCAATAGACAGAGAAACGAATGAAATTTCGAGCCATTGACCGAAGAGTAACAAAATTTATTGTAATTAAGCAATAGGTGATTATCTATACAATAAGTAAAATAACGAGTTAGGTACGTATCTTGCCTATACCATACTTGGTGCGATTAAAGCCGGATTTATATTACTGTGTTGTGTCGTGTCATGACGTCCTTCTGACGCAGTGTTAGCCAAGCAAAACTCGTTGTGATTTAACGTACTCCTGACCAGATTCGTTTCATTGGAGTATCCCGCGTCACGACACTACACGACACAGTAATGTGTCGGTGGCTTCATAAAGATGCTCCATAAGTATGTAATATAATGTATTCTTACGTCGCACAGAGTACGATGTGCATAGCACACTAAATTAAAATATTGCTTATCGAACAACAGAAAACAAACGAAACTTCATTTCGCAGCCTAGCTTACATCAACATTGACAAAATTGAGCAAATGAAAATAACAATAACAATACGAATCATAATAATATTGCTAAGTATAATTATATAATGAGTATAATAAAGATTATATCGATTGCTGTGATTACTATTAATTAAAACTGAACGTAATAATACAAGGACATAATGAAAAATTATGACTAATTATTATTTATTCACTAATAATTTAAAATTGCATTGACCTAAATTTTATTAATATCATTGACAACACCGATGAATTGATTCTTCCATATCAGAAATATTTTGCGTTACAATAACCTGTCAATTATTATATAAAACGTGCATCGCTTGTGCGACGCCCGCGCACCCCGGTGTTCACTCTCTGAACTACAAGCGTGCACTATGCCTACTACCTGCATCACTATCCGATACGCGATAAACGACATCCTGACGTAGCTCTTGCACAAAAGTGCAACCCCAAACGTTAATCACAGCTATGAAATCTCTTCTCTTCAGTAAATTACTATTTTTTTTTTTTCAAAATTATCTTTTACAAATTTATATCTATAGAGTAATTCTATGTTAACCTGTGTGGTACTTACTTTACGAAGCTCTATACATTGTCTTAATTGCAATTTAATAGACTATAAATAATTGATTTTATCAAAAATTTTATTGCTACGTTAATTTACTTCAAGCACACAAAAATAGTTAAAACTTTGAGAGAGGTGCAAACAAAAATAAAATAAACTTTTAATTATTTTTACATAACGCAAATACACCGATAGAAAAACAAATTTTGACTAGCATTATAGAATTTCTTAATTTTTTCTACTTTCAGAACAATTTGACTAGCATATCGACAGACGATTTTAACGAAATACGAACTAATTTTCAATACTATCGACGTCACATTAAAATACACATAATTAAATTTTAGACACAACTTTGGCACAATCATTAATTACTGAAATACTGCAGGGGAAGACTTGGGAAATATGTTATCGGGATATGTTTCGAGAATATTAAATCTAATCGCGTAATCTTATAACTAGGGTGCAAAATTAATAAGTAGTGGATATTACAGTTATCGCTTAAGTAGTTGCTATTAACTTGATACTTTTATTGTTATTTTACCATATACCATGTTTAAAATACATGCATAGTTCACACATATGCCTTATTTACGAAGTTGAAATTCATTAGTTTGGCTTTCGATATTCATCGTGACTTGGCACTATTCAACTTTAAAGCGAATATAAAGACATTTCACTGAGAAGCTTTTCAATACAGTGGTCCTATCTTATCATATCTTACTCTACATTATCCTAAGTGATTTTTTTTTTTACTTTTTTGGAAATATTTGATTACCACAGGACTATATTTGATCTAAGACTAAATACAATGAGCAGTCTGGAGAGGGTGATAAAATAATTCAAATTAACCGTTCTACATTACATTACTAGACATTAACTACTCTCAGAATAATTTAGCATAAATCCACAACATTATTAATGTTAAACAAACTTTAACAATCTTTGGCTTTGATCCCTAGACCAATATTAATTATTCGACTTAAAATTTCCAGTAGCCGATGTATCCTACACATTGTGTATACGTTAGAGATCTTAATAGTTCAAATGTAAAATAAATTAGAAGACTATCACATTTAGCAACACTATTTTTATACCTAACGTCTTTTTTTTGTGATATTAGACGATTTTAAATGATATACTGAAATGTTATCTTCTCCTCTGTCTTCGTTTTTAAAGTAAGTTTTCTTAAAGGATTTGATCCCATCGGTTTCGCATAGCCGCGCCGCGTCGGAGCGCCGCAACTGTAACTGTAACACCTAACTCTCAGGTAATTACGATTATTTTATTTACAAATATTGTCTTTAAACCCTCTCGCTCTGTTCGCTAATCTATCACTACGCTACGTCAGCGGGTCCGAGGTCGATTGTAACGCATCTACACCTATCTAATGTATGCCGACACTCGATTAAACTTACTTTGAACATTATTACTTGTGGTCGGTACTGATCATAATGGAAAATAAATCCAATAGACAATTGATACACTCAACCGCTTAAATCCATAGTAAATTCGATCAGCTTAGCTAACTCCTGTTGCACACTTTGTTATAAATACATAAGCCGTGAGCAGTGAACCAGACAAATTATTATAAATATTTAACTATTTAAAATAAGTGTTTTGTGAAGTTACATTATAATTATGTTCACTGTTCACGGATTAGCAAAAATTTTAAAATGTCAGTCGTAAGTTTTCTTTTAATAATAATTTTTCAAACCCCTTCCCCAGGTCTTACTGATATATAAATCACTGACATGTTCTGCTCCAATCAATCAAATACAGTGGAGAATAAATATAAGAATATCTAAAATACTTATAAACTCGTAACAAATGTAAACATACATTCAGCGTGGATCTAATGTCTTGCCAATAGCGTCACCTCGTTTTAGAGAGATTGTTTTGGTCACGTTCATTTGAAGAAATATATCGGAGCCAGAGTTCCGTATTGCGGCTGCATCAGAAACGAGCGGTCAGTGTTGTACATTTTGTACGCAACGCCGGAATTCTGGCCGCGGAGCCCCATTCAATGGATCGGTGCCTTCACGATGTGGTTCGGAGCGATGTAGTGGTAGCCCGGCAGCGGGAGCCCGGCCGTCTCCATCGTGATCCTGAAAAACATTACATACTAACGTTAATTGACTTTATTCCCACCGCAACACTTCAGACACATTTTTGTTCAAACAATCTTCAAAATAACAATCTGTAACACCCCATTCATTGGGACATAAACGAGTTAAATTTTCGTGTTGGTTTTCAAAATATTAAATTCAAATAACAGCTTGGATGGAAATGGAAATCATAGGATAAAGCAGTAACAGGTTGATCGTGAACCCGTTCATAGAAACAAGTAAGTTTAAGTGCGGATTTCACGAATGAAATTGAACGCGTTCAGCACATCTAAACACGTTCAAGAGCTGTCAGTGTACAATATTCCATTACAATTTTGACACTGACAGCTCTTGAACATGTTTTAGAAATGCTGATCGCGTTCAGTTTCATTGGTGAAATCAGCCCTAAAACGTGGAAACACTAGGATTTAAATTAAATGTAAGGAAAACTCTTACCAGGAGATTGGATGATCCATTGAGCAGTAGGATAGTACACGTGGAGCAAAGTTCAGCATGTCAGGTATCACGGGAATGTTTGGTGCCGGTGGGTGGGCAGGATTGTGGCGTGGGTCTTCAGGGAAGCTTTGTTTTTCGGAACATTTACTTATACATGGTTACCTGCACTTAAATACTAGGCCGCACTCTGCCAGACAAAAGTGTTATCAATGAAAAACACACGCGTACTATTATTATTTTTATTTAGTATGTACTTTAAAACAATACACTTTTGCTTAACGATTCTAGCGAGTAATATAAACCTGAAACGAATACGAAAACGTTTACTACCTTAAAATTAACATGATTTTTATTACAAATAAAAAATTATAATGACAGCTAAATAATCTGCATTCCCTACGGAACTACATTTAGAAACATACGAATTGGACCTCAATTTTAAATTCGCACTAATTAATAAAATAATGTAGTGAAAAAACAACGCCATTATCTAACTAATCTGCTATAGCTTCGCTATGTCTAACGTAATGGCGCCGTCTTCCTTATACTTAATAAGGTCACCTAAATATAAAACAGTCCAAACTACTTATAATAATCTTGAGATAGAATCATAAGTAGCTATAAATGTATAATAAATAATAAAAACATTCCCATTCCTGTTGGAATATATTTGGTGTAAATAGAACGACTCAAACCAACTACAAACAAATAATGTCCTGGTGTTTAACAAAATTAAACTCGTAACACAGACGATCGGTCAGCGTTATAAAACTATAAACTACACAATTACGCAAAAAAATCATTCATAAATCATAATAGACTGTTTTATAATTTTCTTTTCAATTTATAGTTTTACAAAGCCAAGTTCATTGATTTCTAAAATGTGTCAAAAAGTTTTGAGGAATATCAATTTAGCAACGAATAGATACAAGTCGTTAATTGAAATAATTAAACAATAACCTCCTCCTTTTTGAAGTTGGTTAAAATGTGATTTGTTATTACAATAATTCTGTCAAAAATCTAATTTGATCTTCCATTTAAAATGTGTATACAGAGGTACTGTCATCAAACAATACTTCTTTATTATGTTAAAATGAATGTGTACAATGAGGCGAATTACAAAATAACTAGAGCATCAAATTTCTAGAATGTCTAGAGTTTGAAGTATCGTTTGATGTACTCTTCTGATTGTGACACCCTGTATTTTGATTCCAAATAGACATTTCATTACATCTGAACGCAAAGCACTCTGTATATTCTACAGCCTTTAGCTTCTACGTACTTCTACTATTGTCAAAATCCCTAGTTGTCGTTAGTCGTATTAATCTTAATTTTCCGTTGTTTAGTCCATCATGTAACTTTACATAACTTATGTACTAAGTATTACCATCGCGATTTTATTTAATTTGCTTAATTTGTAATGATGATAGTCCCCGGATATTTAAGTAATAAGTATTTTAATATTAAAAAAAAATCGAGGTCTTTTTTATAATAAGTCTAATATAATTCTTTCGTCATTTAAAAAGCTGTCTCTAGCTCAGTGATAATTATAAACCGACACTGAAAAATGCGTATGCGATTTAATTTTAAATAGAAAACAAAGATATTTTGTCCACACCTTGTATTTATATTGAAAGTGGTTTAAATACTTCAAATCTTGAGCGATATATTGAGTACTACTACATAATACAATTTAATAAAAGATAGTTGTGTGCCGTGTTAAACAAAGAATACAATTAGGTATTTTAGTAACAAAAGTGTTTTTAAAAGAAGAAAAGATGAATACAGATTTCCCAAAATAATAAAGAACTACGTTTATTTACTCTTAAAAATAATAAAATGTTGATAAATGACTGTCTTAAAGAACGTTGCGTTTCAACTGAGTCTTATTAAGAGCCACGAGCTCCAGCGAGTGACGCGTTACCGACTACCCACAGAACCCCCGCAGTGGGTCCGTACAGTGACGATATTAAGCAATAACTTCGCTCTTACATATCAATAAAATCTTACGATGACAATTCTAGTTACATGATTTCAAAGTAACAAAGGAGAGGGTCCAAAACGCGTACGGACCAAAAACACAGGAATCGATACTAACAAAAGGTGTGCTAATAAATTCCTGAAGAAATAAATAATCCTAGCATTCTACCCAATTAACTTAACCAACTTAAAAAAATTGTAACCCTTTTTAAGCATTTTTTGACAGCAGTGTTGCTGGGTAGTTTGTTGCGCCACTTCTTCTCAGCTAAAGCACTAGGAAGTGGTGAAGGGCGGGCGTTTCTGGGGGACTGTCTGTAATTTTGACGTTCGAAAAGTGCTGATTCTCAGCCTAGTTAGAATAAATGACTTTTGAATTTTAAACCCTGGTGTTGATTTTCTTTATTTTTGTCAATGATATTAATAGTATGAGTTAGGCCCTGTTTCACCACCTACGATTAATCCCCTGATAACTTACTTGGCAGATAATTTCATTCAAATTCTGTTCCATTTTTGAATTTATTCGGTAAGTAGTGGCTATTCGGACATCGTGAAATAGGCCCTTAGTCAATTAGCGCAATAGACATGTGCATAAGCAGCTGTCCTTATAATGTTGTTACATTGTTTTTGTAATTATGTGTAAAGTAAAGAATAAATGAATGAGAATAAGATTCCATATCATCTACAAATCCCCTTTGAAGGGTAGTTTTCAAAAACTAGTTTTTTTTTGGGTTAGTAGTTTTCGTGCCAAATTACTTGTAATTAACTCATAAAATAAGATTTTTATACAATATTTGATAGCAACCTGTGTAGGAATATTGCTTTTATCATTAGGAAAGTATTGGCAGATATTTTGTTTGTATCGATTACTGGGTCACCTTTCATGTCACGATCGCGATAGCTTCGATAGCAGTCCGAGCCGCGTTCGTAGCCGGCTTACGTTGTAGAGCGCATACGCGGCTAGTACGGGTTGTACTTCCTGTCCTTGGAGGACTTAGCAGGCGCGTCGTCATCCTGGCGGCGGCTGAAGGACTTGTGACTGCGGTGCACGCCCGTGGTCTGCACGGGCTGCGCGCTTCCGCTCAGCAGGTCTGTGAGCCCGCCGAGCGCCGAGAGCGAGCTGAGCGCGCCCAGTGCGCCGGTCTTGCTGAGCAGCTGCGCGAGCGGGATGGCGGACGCGAGCGGGCTAGCCGCGGACGAGCTCGCGGTGCCGCTGGTCGAGCTACCCTCCAGATTCGCCTTCTGAAGCTCCACACTGCCGGAGCGGGATAGGAATGTTGTATAGGGTCAGGCGACCTCTGGGCCTATTCGAGTGCACGCGGTCGCGACGTGGCGGCGCTGGCCCGAGTTTTATAGCGAACGTTTATGACGTTTTAGTAATGAAATTATTTTTATTTTTTAGTAATTAATAAAACCACGTTATTTTTGCTCCCTTTCTAACTTAAAACTGTGAACGATGTAGGCGAAAACTTTTTATTATTTTTATTAAAATTCTTATCACAAACAAACGCTTGGTAAAAAGTTTGATAGTCTGTTTGATAGTCTTACGACAAAAACCAAGGTAATAACCTTGGTTTTTTTTCTTTTCAATTAAAATTACAAGCGATTCCGTTCTGAATATTCGACTTAAGAGCGTGCATTCTAAAAGTTGGCAACGTCGTAAATAGCTGTCAAATAGTGACCTGTTTTGATTAATTTGGAAATAATACTGTAGAAATATTATCAAATTAATCAAAACAGCGAAATATTTGACATCTATTTGCGACGTTGCCAACTTTCAGAATAAACCCTCTTAAAGTTAAGCTAATAATTTCAACCATTTTAATCAAAACTCAAAATAAACATGACAGTTTTCATTAGCTTTTTACAGACGAATTAAGAACCTACAGTGCGTTAATCAAATAGTACTTTTGTCTTAATGTTGTCTCCACTGTTAAATTTTAACAACGGACTTATAGTAGCGCCGTAGCGTATTCGTGTTCGTCCTACAACGATGGAACCAATATTACGGCATAAACTATTTGATGAAAAGTCGCGTGAAAATGTGCCATGTGGTTACTAGCCGTAGTGAATTAAGGGCGTATCGAAAAAAAAAGGATGTTCTAATCAATCCACGTATCCGTGACCTATCACAGTTTTATACTTAAGACTTTTAATCGTATTCAGTAACTTAACAGTGCGAAGCAAAAAAAAGTTGCCATACAAAAACTAAAGTGTTAAGAGGTAGTGAACGAATTTGTAAAAAGAATGAATGGTAAAAATAGTTTGAACAAAACTCAAATGTGTTTATTTTATTTTATTCTATTCGGGAAACTTACAGCTAACTTACACAGTGGTCTTAAACAAAGTGTTTGTTTAATTGAAATATAGCAAATAATTATTGAACCGTTCTTACAACATAACGCTTTTATTCTAAAACATGGTCAAGCGTTAAGTTATTTTCAGTTAATAGACTTTTTTTAAACGTGATGATGTGTTTTAAAATGTTAGTTATTTGATTCAATATAAAACTATGCATTAGTTCATTACAACATTGAATTAATTTCGCTCATTATTTTTTTATTCTCACCACCTTTTTTTGTCAGCAACTGGTATCCCTCGAACTGTCAACTTAGGTACTGAATATGATTTAAAGTCCAAGTTCACTGTTGGACATACGCCTATATCCCACGTTACGCCACAAACCCCGGGACTCCGCATTCAGTCTGTCCCAGCCACTTTTTTAAGGACCTCGGACCATATAGCTGTGGGTTGGCCACGAAACGCTTGCTCAAACGCGGGCTCCAGTCCAGGACATCTCTGCTACAAGAGCGAACGGACCTTCTACAAACATGGACGGCCCACTGCCACTCCTGCAAGCTATGTCGACAGTTTTAGTTCTTTTCCCGATAATTTTATTTTAGATCTTATCCTTCAAAGAAACTCCGAGCATAGCTCGCTGTACAGCGCGCTTAGCGACCTTGAATTTGTGGACCAGTTCAACTATCAGTGTCAACGTTTTGGCACCATATCGTAATGGGCGGATCGTACTGATTGGAGACCTGTCTTCAAACATTGCGGTTTAGGCGACAAGTTTTTTTTTTTGTTGAATTTGAGATTTGTCGCTGATTTACAAACGCGTTATTTTATTAGGCAGGCATAGGCCATGACTAAAATAGAATTGAATTTCGCCTCAGATAACCAGCTTATTCTTTCATCTTAATATATAAATTACGCGTCACGTTGTTTGTCCGTTATGGACTCCTAAACTACTTAACCGATTTCAATCAAATTTGCACACCGTGTGCAGTTTGATCTAACTTAAAAGATAGGATAGCCTTCATCTCAATTTATAGCCGCAATATTATTTTATTGCAAATTAGGGCTACCCATGCGAAGCTGGGGCGGGCAACTAGTCAGTCTATAAATCTTTGCGTCGAATATCTTGAATGAATGTTACGAAAGCAGTAAAACAAACAAAAAATAAATAATTAAATAACAATCCTATTTATTACTCGGGTCAGACGCCTTATTTTCAATTAAAACGAAATCGATTTTGCCAGTGCGCCGGTCTTGCTGAGCAGCTGCGCGAGCGGGATGGCGGACGCGAGCGGGCTAGCCGCGGACGAGCTCGCGGTGCCGCTGGTCGAGCTACCCTCCAGATTCGCCTTCTGAAGCTCCACACTGCCGGAGCGGGATAGGAATTTTGTATAGGGTCAGGCGACCTCTGGGCCTATTCGAGTGCACGCGGTCGCGACGAGGCGGCGCTGGCCCGAGTTATACAGCTAACTTTTAGTATTATTATTTTAGCCTAGAGCGTACTACTGCAGAGCAAACGCCTCTCTTCCGTACTTCCACTTGTCCCTGTATACTGTCATCTGAGTCCAGTCCTTAAGGTAAGAGTTAAGTTCATTCCGGCATCTCCTTGGCTGTGTGGTTGAGTTCTACTTCAACCTAGCTGTACGGCAGCATCGCAATTTGTTTCTTGAAACGCAGTAAGTATCGAGTTTTTAATACTGTAATTCATTACCGTATTATAAACTCGATACTGCGAGAAAGAGAGCAAAACGCAAAACGCACGCACGCTTGCTGCTTTTGAGAGTGAAACTTATGTTTCACTCTTAAAATACTGCGTTACATTGTATAATCAGCCTATAATGTTCCCATTCCTGAGCAACAGGCCTCCTCTCTGTGAGAGGGAGTGGGCTGTAATCCACCACGCGGGCCCAGTGCGGGTTGGCAGATGTCACATGTCTTCGAATTTTTGGTTCTAGGACATGCCGGTTTCCTCACGATGTTTTCCTTCACCGTTTTGAGAGCAGTGGTGATGAAATTATTTACACAAAGTGAAGCGCCTGTCAGGGCTCGAACCTACGACCTCAACTCGGTAAGTCGCGGCAAATACCACTGGGCCACCACTGCTCCCACTACGTTCCATTGCCCGCTGGCAAATCACGATCTGACCGAGCCTGCGCTTCAAAGGCGAGGGTGGGAGAACTCACATGTCTATGAGCATTCCCTTCAGTGAAAGGTTGAGAGATAAATTTATTGCTTCTTTTACCGATCAATAGCTATTCCAGGCATGTTTGGTGCATCTAGCAACATCATTATCTTGCTTTGCCTGGAAAGAGACTATTCGGCCTAGGTTGCATACATGGATATATTAAATTTCCACACCCCCAACTGCTATGTTGCACCTGGAGCTGTTCGTCGTCACTTTCGCCTTCGTCATGGTAATCGCATGTCCGACCCCAAGGCTTTCTTGGTTCAGTCGAAGGGGCTCGTGGCTAAGTAATAACAGCCGCACGGGTTAATCGAAGTATACCTAAGCTACTTTTGTCGAGGTCAGTCAGTGGATGGGTGCATCCATCGCATCCATTACATACCGAGATCTCCATGCCTCGGAACGCATGTAAAGCCGTTGGTCCCGGCAGTCATTCGTAGATATTTTGACGTTCGTTAGTCAGAAGCCCGAAATTCTGACCACTAGTTCTACCAAGGGCTATCGTGTTACCCAGTAGCTGCGTTGTAGAGGTCAGATAGGCAGTTGATCCGTATTAAATACTGGTAAGCTGCATCAGGTTAGACTGGAAGCGGACCCTAATATGGTTGGAAAAGGCTAGGCAGGTGATCATAATTATGTATTTCTTGGCTACGGAATTAAATATTGTCTTAGATTAGACTACGACGATTTATTTTTGTCATAAAATTATTTATGCTTTGTTTTAGCGTTGTATTAACACTAGTTTTGTAAACCATAATGACATAATTTTGGCTCTCTTTAAATTAAGTTTTTGTTGTTACAATAAGGATCACTAACAAACGCTCGGTAAAGTTCTACGACACAAAACAAAGTAATTATCTTCGAATAAAACAACTGCAGCTGATTTCGGTCTATTTTAATATTAATATCGTATATTTTAATATTAATATTACAATATATACAAAACTCAACCTAAACATTAGGCGTGCTACACACATGTTCGGTTCGGCATCATTCGGCACAGCTGGCCGGCAAAATCCTACTAATATAATAAAGCTAGCTGTTTGGGACTACCAGTCGGATTTGAAAAATTCTGCACTTGATAACCCAATTCTTGAGGAAGATTATATGGCTATTTAAAATCTCGCTATGAACCTTAGGATCCGAGCTAAAGTCAGAAAGAACACTAAGCGAAAACTAAGTAAATAGCGCGGGCGGACACCCTTGTTTAAATATATTGTGGTGTCTTACGACTTCCACGCGATCGAAGTCGCGGGCAGATGAAGCTAGTCGAATATTTATATTTTATCGCCCGGCTTTACGGAATCATGCCGACCCGAACAAAAATGCAGCACCCCTTCGACACTTTATAATAAGCTTAGTCTGAGTTTTAAAGTATTAAATATATTTACAGACGAATTCAGTACTTTCTCCTTTTTGAAGACGGTTGTGCCTTGTCGTCACTAAAAGTTAAGAATATAAGTAGAAAGTCAATTATTGCGGCTTAATGAAATGCAGGATATGAAACAAGGTATAGGATTAGGATTATTTCCAAGAGGTTTTCATATCAGATACTTTCCAAATATCGTCGGAAAAGGTACGAACCAAAAAAAGTTATTTTTTCAAACAAAAAACTAATACTTAATGGTATACAGCATGTATTAAAAAGGTATGGTCATATTTAAGGTGTGATACAGACCATCAAACTGAACAACTTTATGGGACCAACATTGTAATCACGTAAAAATTATCAACTGTCTCATATAAGACTTCAATACCACAATCAATCTGTCTAGCCTTTTCCCAACTATGTTTGGGTCAGCTTCCAGTGACCGGATGCGGCTAAATACAAGTATTTTACATGGAGTGACTGCCTGTCTGACCTCCACAACCCAATAACTACGGTAACACGATACTCCTTAGTAAGACTGGTTGTCAGATTTTCGGGCTTCTGATGACCCGTAAGGACTGTCAAAGATCCACGAATGACAGACGGGACCAACTGCTTAACGTGCTTTCCGAGGCACGCAGGAGTCAGTATGTAAAGATTACGGAACAACCCCGGCAATCGTAGCTTAACCTGATGTATCGACCCGTGCATTGTTATGACTTAGCTAATCCAAAAGTATGGGACGGCTGATAATTTTTCGTGATTACGATGTTGATCCCATAGAGAAAGTTGTTCAGTTTGATGGCACCCTTAAATATGAGCACACCTTTCTGATACTCGCTGTAGAGAGGTGCTAATGTATCCAATCAAAATAAAGAAAGTGGCTTTCCGAGCGTTTGTGAGTTAAAATAAAATTGAATACCACCAAAGGTAAATGCAAATTTTTTATCGGCCAATAACAATGGTTTGCATCGAATATCATGAATAATGATACCATAGCAGTTAAATAATAAAAAATAAGTTACATAACAATCCTATTATTACTCGGGTCAGACGCCTTTTTTGTTTATTAAAAACTTTTTTTCAATTAAAACGAAAACGATTTCGAAACGGCCCATAAGGTAAGATAAATCAGAGGAATATTGAGGGATCATAAAATAAATCGACCTTAAGGGTGGACTAGGCAAGAGATCACTGGACAAGAACGGGCAAAATAATACTCCGGCGGAGTCGGATGGAAGGGGGGAAGAATTAACGGTATTGTAGTTGATTAGTAGCGGCTTACCTCATGTTGATGAGGTACTGGGCCAGTGCCACGGAGTCAGGGTTGCCAGAAATAGTGATGGTCCGGTCAGTGCTGCCACCTTCGCGCTCCTCGCAGTTCGATATTCGGATCATAGCGCCGGAGATTTGTCGGATTTCAGCGATTTTGGTGCCGCCCTGTTGATATAATTTTAGTTTAGTAAAGATTGGTGGTTCGACGGCATTAAGATCATAATTTGTGTACACAGGCAGGTGTACCTATAGTACACCCACATTTCGCCAGTAATGTTTAAGTCACATGTAATAGGGGGCGAGCTTATTGCCATCAACCGGGCACAAATCCAGGCACAGGGCTGCCACTGAGAAATTCCAGATGGAAAAACCCAATAACACTTTGCCCGCCCCGGGAATCGAACCCAGGACCTCATGCTCAGCAGTAGCGCTTGCGACCACTAGAAAAACGAGGCAGTACTAAGGCTGCCTGTCCATCGGAGCGGAGAGGAGAGGAGAGAAGCGGAGATGTGTCAATATTAACCAATAGAATCAAAACTCCGCTCCAGAGGTGCGATTCTATTGGTTAATTTTGGCACATCTCCGCTCCTCTCCTCTCCTCTCCGCTCCAGTGGACAGGCAGCCTAAACCCACGAGGCAGTGCTTGTACTTGAGAGGAATTTGTGTACTAAGTATGCTAATATTAGTGAAAGACACGCCTATTAGTTGTTATGAAGTAAATATCAAGAACCTACATTTTATAATAGCTATCGTTTCACAACATAACTTTCCCCACTATAATAAGGTTTAAAATGAGGAATCATTTCACGATACGCGATCGTAAATCTTTTTTAAACTGACATAGGGTGCAAAATGTCGTGAACAAAATATCATCATATTACGCCAAAAGTTTTAAGGCAGGTATTAAGTAAGGGCCTTATCATACTAGCGGATAGCGAGCGGAGCGGGCGCGCAGCGAACACGCGGCGCAATGCGACAGTGTGGTGTCAGTGTGTCGCGACGTATTCGCTGCGCGCCCGCTCCGCTCGCAAACCGCTAGTGTGATGAGGCTCTTATTGACATCGAATAAGATTTTATAAAAAAAAAAATACTCTCTTCGTCTTATTATTTTTTTCGTTTGTGTTCTTCCTGTGCGAGTTCCAATATTTTTTTTTCCATGTTTTAGGCATCTATTTCCAACGTGATCTCTGTCAAGACAAAGATTATAATATTTACCTTGCCAATGATGCACCCGATCAGTTCGTTGGGCACGGTCATTTCATGCGACTGTTGGTTAGTAGCGGGCTGGTTGCGAGACTGGTTGGATGTGCGCAGTTGCGAGCCCGCTAGAGCTGCTAACGCTGAAAAGAATACATACGACTTGATTATTAATAACCGCTTTAAACTACGAGAAAGCTATGCGTGGATAAGCTAAGGACACAGTTGGAAAATGGCTGGGGTAATGATTGTAACATATGAATTAGTTAGAGGTCAGATATTATTAGATACTAAATGTCTTCAATGAGGACCTGGGGCCTATTTAATAAAACCGGCAGGCGATAGGTGACAGGCGATAATCTGACTATTTTACAAGTTTTTTTCATACATTTTCTGTTTTTTTAGCAGCACCGTTTGGTCAAATATGTCGCATTGTCAGTTATATTAACTAGGGCCCTGATTTTACTCTTACAGCCATCTGAACTGTACCTATCGTTTGTGTTGCTTGCACTGTTATTTGTGTTATCTAAAGACTACAAGAACTACCTACGGAATTACATGTAAAGTGCGTCGTCCAAGACTGTTAATTAAAGCTTGCGGGATTATTCTAAAAATTTCTACATATTGACAACACTATGGTTAATAGGTTACTGTTTAAACGACGTAGACGGCTCTTAAGAGCGCTTAGTCTAAAAGTTGGCAAAGTCGCAAATAGCTGTCAAATATTTACCTGTTTTGATTAATTTGGTAATATTACTGTATGGAAATATGAAATGTGGCTAACTAGCGAACTTAGCGAAATATATTGATTATGAAATGCAGTATATCGTAACACCGAAAATTTAGTTTTAGATGTAAAAAAAAGTGTTTGGAATCTTTCCAAATGCCTTTTTTACACCTAAAACGGCTATGTACAACATCAAATTCAGTGTTATAATTGCAATTCAGTAATAGTATTCTAGTTCGCTAGTTAGCCACATTTCATATTAACATACAGTAATATTGCCAAATTAATCAAAACAGCGAAATATTTGACATCTATTTCCGACATTGCCCACTTTCAGAATAAACGCACGGTCTAGTGGACGAGGCCCTTTACAATATTATAGAAAAATAAATAATACGTATAGAAGGAAAACTGCGCGTAACATAATCTTCAGACCTGAAGGGTACTTTTTTTTTGTTTTGAATACTGGGCTTTTGGCTCCATTTTAATATTGTTTAATTTTAGTACGTTCATAGCAGGTGGCTTCTTTCTGCCTACCCTACCATTGGAAAAAAGGTGTGAGTATAGGTTATGTTTACGTTTTTTAAGCGCAATTTTTGGCACACTATGAGTGTAAGTTTCACTTTTAAAAGTATTATTTATTTTTCTATTCTACGAAAATCTTTATTAAAAATCTATTTACAAAAGCGTTTAAAAATAAAATTGTTAGTATGGATTTAAAAATAGTAATACATACTTAGGCTCTGTTTACCTGCAGGGTTAAGTCCAGTAGCATTGGCTGGACCTAATCCGCCAAGACCGAGCGCGGCTAAGCCGGCCAGTGGTGACTTAGCCAAGCCCCCCATCTAGAAAAGAATATGAATATTTAGTAACGTTTTAAGTTTGTGGGTTTTATTACCAAGCAAGATGGTATGTGATTGTGTATCTGAGTTTTATTTAATTAAAATGGCTTTAATAATAAAATTAGGACTGTATTTGATTTATTGTCAAATTCATTACTATTGAAACACTTATAGCAGTACAAGGATCTTTTTCCGCGTGGCCATAATTGGAACTGATGTCGCCATCTTGATTTATCAGTATTTAATTTCACTAAACCAACGGCACCCCTCTGTCGATGTCATTCAAACGTCAAAAGATCCACTGTACAATGAAACACTATGTTTTTTTTTTTGCCTATCAATTATTGGCCTTACGATAAAAGAGTATCTTAGCTGCGTTATTATTATTTACATAAAGATTCACAATCAGCATATTCCACCTTTTTTGGATTTTAACATTATTATTTAAGTTTCCCAATCCAAACCTTAAATCTACAATTTCATATTGCGTTCCATACAAATATTTTAGTAAGGATTATTACTAAAATAAATGTTAATTAATATACAATTTGGAAAAGTATTATCTTTATGTATACATACTACGAAAACGGTATATTTTACAAGACAATACAAGTTTCATACAAAGGAAGAAGAAATCATACTAGTTACACAGTGTGATACTTCATTCGTTGAAAATGTTTTTCTAAACAAAATTCATACAGTATGCTAAGATTAATTTAAATATATTTATGAGCTCCAGCTGCTTGTTTTCATCTTCTCTGACATAGCCGGGATGGGATCGCTGGATAGGGTTACCTGGGTAGAAACTAGATTTTACAAAGTAAATATTAAAGTCTAGGAAAATTCGCAATGTACACTTCAATTTAGAAATGACGTATGATTAATTCAGATTGTAAAAATAAAACTGTATACAACTTCAAAACACCTGAATTAAACATACTGGACCAGAGAAGTCTATGGAATCAGATTTGGATGAAAGGTAAAGGATTTGCGAATTTTCATAGCAATCTCAGAAAAGATTAAATCCACGTCGTGAGTTCTTGAATGGTGCTGCCCATAAAAATGCACCTTTTAAATACAAAAAAAAAGGCAAAGTTTACTGTACTCTAAAATATAATTTTGTATCACGTTAAGCCATGCGCGACCATGGTTAATCACCATTATTATTTTTCGTGTGGAAAATAAAAGAAAAACGATGGAGTAGGCAAGGCAGAGGCAAAATAAGGAGAGGTGCAAGTATAGGAACGTTTTATAAGAACTTAAACATCGCTGATAGGTGCGCGAGCAGTTTGAAGTACATACGCTCGTATCTCGGCAATGCCAGAAAACAAACAGATAAAGCTTTGAATGTGAATGTTTATCACTACACGGCTATAATAATTACATTCGGTTCAAATGTGCTAAGATTAAATACTATACTACGGATTGATATATGGAAAACATTGGAATAAGAATGATACAAATGTGGGGTATACGTGCAAACAAGAAAGAATACATCGATGAGTTTCAAGCGTAAGGTGCAAGAGAGCAGCGCAAAATAATATGGATATCATTCCTACACTCCACATCACCGGGGTTCTAAAACTATTATAGTACAGGGTTAATTCATGGCCGCTACGGGGATTCGACACCACACATCCAATTCGAGGGGATTCTGGGGCAGCACCAATCACATTACGTCACTCAGTCCACACAACCTCATAGAGAAGTTTTAAATACTGAACAATTCATGGAGTTCTCGTCATAGGTATTAACTAGAAGATTGTCGTATGTACTAACAAGCAAAGTCGAACATTCTGATATTATCAATTCTACGGGGCGGGTTTAGCAAAATAGTGTTTGATTCAAACATTTCTATATCGAATCGGTTCAGCATTCATTACAACGAACACGGAAGGCCCTGGCTTTTGGTCCCGGCTAGGCAGGTAATGTATTGGATTTCTGTTCCTTATCCTACATGCAGACTTTTATCGTACATGGCGAGGAGTAAAAAAATGAATTGCTAGAACGCCTTTTCTACCAGATTGGCCTGCGTATGGAAGGCCAAAACGTGTAGATTGTTTATGCGAGTTTTTTATTCGTAGCGCGAGACCATGCCTTGGGGAAGCGCCACACCTGCCGAAGATTACGTCGCGTAAATCAGTGCCGAATGTACTCGTACATTACAACGTATTAGGTTGCTATTACACGTTTCGCAAATGACGTGTTGTAGTTCCTATGTAAAATACGAAGGCTTTTTTTTTGGCGCAGTTCGATTTTTACGCTTATATCGACCTGATGTGTTGTTGGCAAAACGTTTTGTAGGCGTAGTCACGTTATGCTTCGGGAGATGTGTTGCTATACTCAGTCTTAGGAGGCGTTTTGGCTTCGCGCAGGTCTTTTTATAAAATTATTTTGTTAGTTTTAAATGTTTTTTTTTGTATTGTTTGTATTTCCTGTGTTTGTACCAAATAAAATATTTTTCTTTCTTTTTATAGTGGTTAGATTAGCACTTCATTTGTTTACGGCTCCTCGCAGACCGCGGTGCTGCCCAGCCGGGAGCGTCTCTATGAGGTGTGTGGCGCGCGGACTCACGAGGTGGTGTTCGTGCAGCGGCGGCGGCAGCAGGTGGTGCGGCGGCAGCGCGCCCACGAGCGGCGCCTTCATCTCCAGCAGCGGGAACACCGGCGCGCACACCGCGCCCGCCCCGCCCCACTGGGGATGCGCGCGGGATACTATCCGGGACCCTCGCTCCGAGCCGCGAGCACACATAGGCGGAGCTCGCAACGGTGGTCAAGAATGCACTGAACTTATTGGCCGCTCTGAATACAAAGCACATAGCGCTACAAGTTTCTTTTGGCGCGCGCCCAAAATCGGAACTGACGCCGCTATCTTGTTTTTCAATACATTTCACAAAACAATTGCACAAATGTTTACCAACAGCGTCCCTCTGTCTACCAACGTCAGTCGAGCGCCAAAAGATCCTTGTAACAATGTACTTGCTGATGACGCGTTATTGAACGAAGCTAAACATTGTAAGATGCCGTATACAGGTGAATTTTAGAGATGGGGCGGTAAGGGCAGCTGCCTTAAACCGTTGTAGCTACAAGAAAACGATCTTAGGAGACTGACCTTAACTTTTTGAGACATTTTGATCTGCATTTCCAAAAAAAAATTACAGTCGGCAAGAAAATGGTCAGTTATCACAAACTTTTTTTTTGCTTATTGATCTTGTTTCTTATAATGATCAAAAAATTACATTAGACCAACTCAGGTTTGAGTACTAGATGTTTATTTTCCTTCACTGACTAGAAAAGTCAGATATCGCAAAAACTTTTTCCTTACATTTCGTAGGAAATGAGACTACAACCTACGTTTTACGGTGGATAGACTGGCCGAAAACAAACAAAAACAATGGAATTTCAAATTTCGAAAATACGCGTTCTAATTTAATTTGATTTGAGAACAACATAGTTTATTAGTTTTGATAGTTCATTTATCTTGAATAAACTTTTTGCGATTTTTGACTTTTGTAGCGAACTGTTTTAACGTTTCCCATACTAAATTATTAAACTTTACTCAAGATGGACACACTAGCGAATATTCGTTTCGATATTAAAATTTTCAGTAAGGGAAAAGGTTTTTGCAATTTCTGAGTTTTCTAGTACTGAAACCTCAGTTGTTCTAACAGAGTTTTTTGATCCTAACAGGAAGCAGGATCATTTGACAACAAAAAAAGTTTTTGTGAAAACTGCCCATTTTCTTGCTGACTGTGCATTATTTTCAAAATCTGGGAATACAGATCAAAATGTCTCGTAAAGTTAAGGACAATCTCCTAACACCGTTTTCCGGTAGTTACAACGGTTCAGGTAGGTGCCCTTAGTGCCCCCGCGCATTAGGCGGCCAGGTCGCGCGACCACGTCGCTGCAGCCAACTAATTCTTCCATGATATATGTAAATGCGCGCATTACGCGACCAGCGGCCAGCGGCCACGCTCTGGCCGCGCGGCCAACGAAAAACATCGCGACACACACGCCGCCACGTGGCCGCCGCGGCCAAAGAGATACGCCAATTTGTATGAAATTACTCAGTGTGCGCGCACTGGTCGCAGCGGCCACACGTTTTTTGTGTGTACAGGATGGCGTTTGATACTGAACGTTTCATTTTAGTAATTGAAAACAGAATAGCTTTATGGGACCAGTCATCGGATGATTATTCGGACAAAAATAAAAAGGCAATTATGGTTGGAAGTGACTAATATATTCGGTGGGGAAAATTTGGAAGAAAAAGGAGAACTTGGTAAATGGATGAATCCAAAAACGATTCTTGGTCCTTTTTTTCTTTCACTTTTGTAATAATGAACAAACTAGCGCAACAATAATTTCTTCTTCGACGTCCATTTTGGAGCACGATGTTATTTCGACTGACGAATGTGGTCGCAGACTTGGCCGCAATGTGCGCGGGCTGGCCGCAGCGACGTGGTTGCGCGGCCTGGCCGCCTAATGCGCGAGGGCACTTACTGCCCCATCTCAAAAATCCAACCTGAATGTCGCCATTCACAAAAATCAGCTATCGCTTTTTTCCGCCTGCTTTCCGAAAGGGTCTTCCAGAAAACTTATCAGCTATTTCGATCCTACTACGCGTGTAAATAAAGATCATTTTGTGTTGACGGACACATACCAAGGTCTTGCTTGATTTGTTGCGTAAACGTATCCAAGTTCATGTGGTTTCACTCTCTTTTCGTTAACACAACTTTTGTATAGCGCATTATATGCGCGACTATTTCGTTCGCCCAATACAAGCACGTGAGTGCTACCGTAAATTATCGTTTTAATCTCATGACTAGTTTCAGACAGGCCAAGAAGTTTAGTGCACTTTGTAACAATGTAGACTAGACGCTTTATAAGTTAATCGCTGCAGTATCATTGAGTAACACCTCGTGCAAATAGCCTAACACTTTGGAAGGTAATTTTGATGTGTTCCAGTCCTCAAAGCTTCATCAGTAATGCGTACCAATAGAACAGTAGAATATCTTCAGAGAAACAAAACGCGCAGTTTTATTTTGTGTAGCCAGTGCGCAAAATAAAATTGCCTACGTTTTTTGTGCAAGATTTTGAACGTTTAACGCCTGATAAGTACGATATTTTAGTAGGTATATAATTTTGGGATCACATGAGTTTCATACTGCATTTGTATTGAACCGTATGATCAGTGGAATGTTGAGGTGTGATCCCAACTTTCTGCCGTAAAATATAGTACAAGACAGCGCCACGTGAACAACCATTTATGGTCGCCAATCAATTGTTCTGGTAATATTCTATATAGTAGTTATAGTGCTTGAAAGAAAAAGTTCTACTGTCCTACATTGCAGCTTTTTTGTAAATTTTCCAATTATTATTATTACATAATTATAATCGATAGTTGTAATCGTCTGACCTAAATTCTAGCCGTTTTCATTTTTATCGGATTGTTAACAATGCGTAAAGCTGAAATATGACGCACACAAATGACACGAACAAATGGTATAGCCAGTTAAAATAAATATAAGTAATGTTGCCAGTTGCAGTTTAATTAAAAATTTAAATTTTAGTTTTATTATTTAAAAAAAACAAACATAAAGCTTGTAAATATCACATTTATAATGAACTTAAAATAAAATTTTCCTGTAAATATTACGCCAATTCCTTTCACAAAAAATTAAAAGCCAATTATTCAATTAGTAGGTAGTTTATTAAGTTTAAGTATTAAGTAAGATAACAAATTAGTATATTCTAAAACTTACATCTTGTGCAGGCACAGCGTAGTTGCCTTGGATTGTGTAAGCTTGTCCGCCAGCTAATATGACTGGGCCGGCGACGTTTGGTTTTGGTCTGTAGGGAATTGTGGCGCCTTTTGGTGGGCTCTGAAACAATAGCGATGTTATAGATTAGACTATTACTAACTAAGTCATGCTATCTCTTTTGGATAGGTAAAGAAAGAAAGAAACGGTAACGGCTTACAGCGATCGAACTGGTTCAAAAGTAAAAAATCCAAATTGGTAGTTCTCCTTTTTTTCACCTTTTATTTTGCAATATCGTTCATTTTCGTGTGCAGAACAGGATTGAGAGCTCGTTGTTATGTTTTAGGGAAGATTCTAGCTTAAACATTCCATTATTACTGATACGGATAAGACGGATCGAACGTCGAGTGAAGTGAAATGAACTGAAATGTGTTTATTTTCTGTAAATAGGAACAAACATTTTAAAGGATCGTGCAGACCAGTGCGACGCGAACAATACAATTTCTAAGAAAACTTCACGGTATAACAATAGCCGGTGTCGCGTCGGGCTGTCGCGTCGCGCTACTCTGCACGAAGCTTAACTTAAAAATTAAAAACATAATAATTGTAATTACCAATTTATATCCCAATGGGCATGGTGAATTTCATTGTTTATTTTTTGTTCCTTCATGATAATTTTTATGACACACGTACCTCTAGCATGACACAGCAGATGTGATAAATGCACTGTGTGATAGCGTCGCAGGTCCCACTGATTGTCACGGCACGCTCGGTGGAGTTCGGTAGCATTTCACTCGCAACCTGGCAATAATAATAACATGAGTTGATTACTTGCTATAAGTTGTTAAAGTCCGGTCGCGAAGCATTAAGAATTTCGTACAATGACCCCTCATTACTTATCTCTATCGCTCGCGCTCACACATTAGAAGGACCGCCCTTATCGCGAGCGCGACGGCAATACATTTGAGCGCGAGTGATAGAGATAAGTAATGAAGGGTCATTGTACGAAATTCTTTCTAATTCGCGACCGGACTTTAGTTGACTTAAATAAAATAGGTTTTAGTTGCTTATTCTTTGCGATAGTCTTTTATGAAAGTAAATATTTTATGTTTACATACATAATCAGCCTATAACGTTCCCACTGCTGGGACACAGGCCTCCTCTCTGTGAGAGGGAGTGGGCCGTAATCCACCACGCGGGCCCAGTGCGGGTTGGTAGATGTCACATGTCTTCGAATTTAAGTTCTACTACATGCCGGTTTCCTCACGATGTTTTCCTTCACCGTTTTGAGAGCAGTGGTGATGAAATTATTTACACAAAGTAAAGCGCCTGCCTAGGTTCGAACCCACGACCTACAACTCGAAAGTTGGAGCGGTTACCACTGCTCACCATTTTATGTTTACTGATCATTCTAGTTTTCCCTCTATCTAAGATTATTTCAGTTTTTACCCAACGGTATTTTGTAGTATTTAGCTATTACTTGCATGTTTGTACCAAAATATTGAAGGGCATGGATTGTTTATCATAGTCACGATATCTATGACTTTTTTTTATAACATGCGCCTTACTTGCCTCGCCGATTTTTTTATAACGGTGTAGGCCAGTTCAAGTTGAATAATACGGCTGTACTAAACTTGTGGCCTAAGGCCGTGGGCGGACCTGCGCCCGATAGCCCCAGGCTTTAATGGTCATGAACTTGTACTGTTCTTATTTAGAAACGTTTGCCCTCAATAAATTTAAATGCGTTTCCGGAATAGATAAAGGTCTTAATGAGCTCTCATGAATGAAAAGTAGATTAGGGCAAACAGATTAAATAAGTCTTGCTGATCATCAATTCGTTTTTGTCGTCTCCTCCCAGCATTGCCACTCTTAATACTTTTTTTAATACCGATGACCTGGTGAAGGCCGCAGAAATCCTCTGGATGCGAGAAGCACAGAACCAGTAGATGTGGCGACGTTTGGGGGAGGCCTATGTCCAGCAGTGGGCGTCTTTCGGCTGAAATAACGGTGATGACTTTGTTTACCTGAATGTTAGCACCGGTGACGTCACGGATCTCCTTGATCTTGGAGCCGCCCTTCCCGATGAGCGAGCCGCACTGCGACGCGGGCACGATGAGGCGCAGCGTGATGGGCGCGCGCGACCCGCCGCCGCCGCCCTCGTTGAACTGAGAGCACCACTGGAATGTTACAAACGTGTTTGTAGGGAGATGGTCTAGAAATATAACTTTCGGTGTATTTAAAGAATGTAATAAGCCATGGCTTAGGCACCTTTCCCATCGCCGACTAGTAAGCGACTAGCTATCGACAATGTTTCGCTAAAGAAACAGAGAGTTCTGGCAATGTCAAAAAAAATAGTCGGCGATCAACTGTTAATATACATGTTTCTCTTTTATTACCACGAGACCTAAATCTATCGTACACGCAGCTACACATCATGATAAACATTTCCAGTATAAGGTGACCTCGCATTGTACGGATATCCTATAAAATGCGAGATCAGCTTATACTGGAATGTATAGCTTGTTCAGTAGCTGTATGTACGTTTCTTGAGCGAAAAATGGTCGATAGCTATACTCTATTTACAATAGCATTAGACAGAAGTTAAAAAAGGTTCTTTTTGATGTACACTTTGTAACAAAAGTACATTAAACTTGTTACAGTTACGATTATCGCCAAATTTACTATAGTCGTTTTTTATACCAGGCGGTGACACTTCATTGTAATCAGTTTAACCATTTATCTTATGAAATTATGTGGCTTTCATTTAAATATATTATTTCATTCCAATTTAAAATAAAGTGTCAATCCTAAAAACCTAAAAGAAGCAGGAGTGAACAATACCGAGAACGTTTTTCGTTTTACTATAATTCTACCAAATCTAAAATGCCAGCTAATCCCTTCATAAGCGGTGACAGCGGGGTATTTCTAATTTTACCGGTTTATGCCGTCCGTGAAATTGACGTAAATGTTCTGTGATTGTCATGTCAAACAAATGTCATTCACTTCACTTGTAAATTGTGAATACTCTTGTTGGTATTGTTTGTCGAAGTTTTGTGATTTTGTTGTTATTTGTTTGTTTTATACAAAACGCTACGTTTTGTTGCGCTATGGATGATCCCGGTGCGGGTCCGGGTGTGGCCATAAAGTTGACCACGACGACATAGTAATGTCCCCCAAGAAAAAGAGAATGAAGCAAACTACACTTGGTGCTGTAGAAAAGCAAACAGTGATCAATATTTTTAAGCAGTTGGAGTCCTGGCCTGCAGGTACTCCTTGTTATAAGACTGAGATGATAAACAAGACCGCAGAAGTTGCCGGTAAGAATGATTCATAAAATTATTACTATAAAAATATTTGAAAGTAACATGCATTGTGATAAAACATATATTTTGTTATTTGTAGGCGTATCTCGGGCTACTGTGTACAACATACTCAAAGAGTACAACACAGAAGGTCCCCTGCAACCCTCCCACCAGCGGAAGCACCTAAAACATGATGATTTTGATGATATGACATTTAGCGGAATACTTAGGAAAATTCATTACTTCTTCTTTAATAATGAGTTGCCCACCTTGGATAAGATATTGGAAACAGTAAACAGTGATGAGTCTCTGCCAGATTTTAAGAGTAGCAGTTAAAGAAACATTAAAGTTCACATAATTATCAAACGGAGTAGAAAAAGTGCACTCATAGACAGGCAGGAGATCGTCCTATGGAGACTAAAATATCTTCATGAAATAAAAAGGCAAAGAAGAAAAATATATTATTTAGATGAGACTTGGCTAAATGAAGGTACAGTGCTTCTAATATTTCTTAACAGTTTTTTATGAACCAAACAGTGTATGATCTCCTGTATTCAGTAGCATTATGATTTAATTACAGTTAAATTATTAGAATTTAATTAAAAGTATAACATCATTTCATTCATTTGTTTTGTGAATATTGTATTAATAACCTTTTATCATACATACAGGTCTCATGAAAAGTTTAATATGGCAAGACAGCAATATTAAGTCCTCAAAAGAAGCACATCGGTCAGGTCTTTCCACTGGTTTAAAGAACCCAACGGCAAAAGGAAGGCGGCTTATCAATGGTCATATTGGTATGTACTTGATTTACTTTTAATATAATATTTTTTTCACTGTCCTCACCATTAACATTATCATTGACTATTAATAAATAATATTATTGTATTATAAATTAACAAATGCAAAGCGAACTAAAAGTAATAAATATTGTTGCTATTTTGTTATAGTATTAAGATCTATTTCCAGCAATGAAATTATATACAGGGTACGGAAAAATTTACTTTTATTTATTTTATTTCACAGGATCAACTGAAGGGTTTTTAAAGGATGCTGCATTAATATTTGACGCAAAGAAAGGTGACGGAGATTACCACTCTGAAATGGATCTGCTTTTAATTTTGAAAAGTGGTTCAAGTTAATTTTGACCAATATTGAGAGTGGCGCTGTAATTGTTATGGATAATGCGCCATACCACTCCAGGAAACTGGACAAGCTGCCGGCTACAGCCACACGAAATGCTGATATAGGTACAGGAGTGGTTAAAAAGCATAATGGATAATGTGGTAGAAAGATTTATTATTAACGTCGGTGAAACTTCTTCATCTTCATCATCTGATGATAGTGACTAAATTAGCTGATGAAGACGAAGAAGTTTCACCAACGTATTGTATGTTGTTATTTGAAATAAAGTATTGTTAGTAAAATGTTCCTTAAAAAATCATCATGTGATTGGTTGTTTTATTCATTTGTTTTGTTGCAAGTTTGTAATGTGTTGTGAAGATGTTATTATAAATAAAGCATTATTTAAAATAAAATGCCTTTTATTTCGTTTATTTTGCGTATTTAGTACTGTCTTCGATTTATGTAACAAAGTTATAACTTAACTTTAAAATAAAATGTTTTACAGTCCTGCTTCTACGAGCCTCTTTTTTCTAATGCTATAATAAATGGAGTATAGTTAGTCGCTTCCTTGTCGCCGGTGGGTCAGGTGCCTTATTTGCCTGTACAACTAAACATTTCTTCTCTCCTATCAACACGACATTTTTGAGAAAAGCTCATGCTGTGGTAAAAGTATTAACCAGGCAGTGGTAGTGAGGGACCGAAACAACTGTACCGCGCCTTAGTTAAGTGCGCGGTGAGACTAGGGGGCAGTGCAGGCCGCTCATTCGTCAACGCTTACGGCGTCCCGACGCTCATTCGTCAACGCTACACGGCTGCGCGTTCCTAAGGCGCGGTACAGCGGTCTCGGTCAAACTATAGCAAGTAGCTTAAGTTACTCGAGTTATCTTAAAATCTAACTATCGTAAAAATAAGTTGTAAACATATTATAATAATGTTTCTATTGAAGCTTGAGAATCATGTGACAGTGTAAATATTGGCGCAAGATTCACTCGTTTTGGCAATACAAGATACGAAAATAATTGCTGCATATTATAAAAAGTTTCATACCAATAATGCTGTAAAAAAAAAAATTACATGATAAGTAGTACAAACCTCCTCAAACTTTTTGCATATAAGTGTGAATGCTTTGAATATAGCACTTGTGTTGCCAGTAACAGTGACAATACGTTCTGGGCACGATCCATCGGATATGTTGATTTTTGCTCCAGACTGAAAACAATACATTATAAATATTAATCAATCGACCGTCGTAGGTATTTTGCTGATAAGCTGAGCAGTTCTTTGCAAGGCTGCATTATTTTCATAACAAAAGAAATATGTTTAAAAATATATATTTTTCAAGGATTTTGGGACACAATGTATTCATTAGCTTTTGGCCAATTATGCTTAAGTCAGAAGACTTATCAGCTTACCTCTTCTCTGAACCTTTTAACAATCTCTCCTTTTTTGCCAATAATACTGCCAACTTCCTGCAAACAAACAGAAACTATGTTATACTTAGAAAAAGTGTTTCATTCGATTTAATTGAAATGGTCGTCAAAAATAACCTAAGGGATTGCTACATTGGCAAGTATTGTGCAACGGGCGCACGCACTTGTAATTAATGTAGTCGCGCCGAGATTTATAGTACAAAAGATTTCCTGTCTGGTAGCCAATAATAGTCACTGCATAGAGATTCTTTGCTGCAGTCAGACGCATCGGGGTTGCAATGAGACGGTTTTAGAGACTTGTTGTATCAGATCGGTGCTGGCAACTGAGCCTCATGACTTTTGCAGTAT
Organism: Conistra vaccinii; assembly: GCA_948150665.1. Taxonomy (NCBI): domain Eukaryota; kingdom Metazoa; phylum Arthropoda; class Insecta; order Lepidoptera; family Noctuidae; genus Conistra; species Conistra vaccinii. The sequence continues at coordinate 7,889,131 of OX411318.1, read as the reverse complement.
GTGAACAATGCTATTGCTCAACGCCGCTGCTTACACGACACAAATAGCGAACATAGTCCAAGAAAGCCGCCAGCTCGAAGTTCTATATCGACGATTGACAGTGACCAATTTCACTGCAGATTAATCTATGAATTATTTACTGAGCTGGTCGTAAATAATTGATTACATGCAGTTTCACTTTTACGTTTATTGACGAATTGTAGCGTGAAAAAGAGAAGTCGGTGAAAAGAAAAGTCGTTGGTTTACTCTCGCGTGAACCTGGAATTCGTGAAGGCATTTCGGACTTATTATGTTATTTTACAAAGATAAATAAAAATGTATTGTCAAACGTATCTCATAAATTTATAAGTCATAACATTAAACTAACCAAAATATTGGAATGTTTAAACAAAAACATACAGTTAACATAGGGTTGCCATCCCCGAATTATGAAAAACAGGATTAGAAGGTAAAAATAAAAAATATACCTAGACATTTCGGATTAAAAACAGGACGTAGTATAAGCGCAGTACAGGATGAAATTGAAAACATGCGACAACTCTTAAGGGGTCATTTTACTCATCATTATGAACAACTTTCACTATGGGACCAACCCTGAAATCGCGAAAAAAAAAACAGCTGTTCCCTACATTTTGACGAGCTATGCAAACATAAATGTAGGGAACAGCAGTTTTTTTTTTCGCGATTTCAGGGTTGGTCCCATAGTGAAAGTTGTTCATAATGATGAGTAAAATGACCCCTTAAGAGATGTCGCATGTTTTCAATTTCATCCTGTATAAGAGCAGCAGAGAGCAGAGTTCATAGCAACACGCAATGAAAACAGGTTCAACGAAACTCAATTTCGCGCACTAGATTAGATAGAGAGAGCTCTAGTGCGCGAAAATAGTAGTGAGAAAGAGACAACAAGCACAGAAAAGACTTTTCTATGACCTTCAAATGCGGCCGACAGATAAACGTATAAGGTTTAAGGCGCGAAATTTAAAATACAGGACTTCACCAGGATGCTTTAAAAAGCCAGGATTTTACTTATTAAAAACTATCTATGACACCCTAGGACATCCCAAAAAGCAGGAAATGTCCTGGGAAAACAGGACGGTTGGCAACCCTAAGTTGACACAATGCGGGAGCGCTATTCAGTGAAACAAAAATATACCGATTCCAGACTGCGATTAAGGAAGTGGGCAGAGGCAAACACAATGACAACATTAAATATCACACATTACTCCAATTAGAAAAAGGTACAAATCGAAGTTTGATGAACAGGGCGAGTGCCAATACCTGGCCAGTTGCCAAATGTACTTTGTATTGGATTATAGCCAATTAAAAGTACCTACAAGTAAAAGTAGGTATAGATAGATGTTAACATCAATACATCTCACATGTCAGTGCAATCTAGCGACATCTAGGTGTGCTAAATTAGTGACGCTGTTGAGTAATGGGAGCTTAAATAAAACGGTTACGATGTGATGTGAATTATATCATGCTAATAAACTATTATGTCAAGAACATGCAAAACTGAATTTCATACTGTTGTCTTACTTTTGTAACATATTTAAGTTGACCCGAGGCAGTAATAAGGGTTTGTTAGAAATAATAAAATGAAAGCCTAGTCGTTAAGCAAGCCTACATGGTTAACAAACAGGATATTGCGTTGTGCAGCCTTACAAGTGTGTGTTTCCCTAACAAGATTAAAATACCAAAGTCATATTAGATTACCATATGTTCAAACAAATGCGTACAACTCTTTCACATGAGTACAACAATTATTTAAATGTATTGTTGAATATTTATAACTTATTCAATTTATAACACAATTTTATAATTAGAAAATTACAAGTAAGTAGGTCGTAACATTCAGACTTAGCTATAACAACATTTTAAAGTTTATTGAAACCTATGTAGCAGAACTAATTTAGGTTTTAGTTTTCAGACGTAGTCTGGTGACAAAGAGACAAACTCTTTAACCATTTCAATTATTTCACATGAGTACAACAATTATTTTAATGTATTTTTGAATATTTATAACTTATTCAATTTATAACACAATTTTTTATTTTCATTAGTAAATTACAAGTAGGTAGGTTGTAACATTCAGACTTAGTTAAAACAACATTTTAAAGTTTATTGAAACCTATGTAGCAGAACTATTTAAGGTTTTAGTTATCAGACACAGTCCGTTGACAAAGATAAGACAAAGTCTTAAACTATTCCATTTAAATTCAAACAGATAAATTACAGCTTGGATTTTTATGTATGTTTAGCTGTCAATTAATAAACAATCATAATGAACAAAATGAATAATCACCTTAATTACCATGCTTGGGAGACAGGTGATATTATTTTCTCTTGAAGTAATCTCTAGTTACCTTTTGTTTAGAGAGGGGTGGTCTATTATTTGGGGTTGGACTGAAAACCAGCATTGATAAGCAAATGGTTTATACACTTCACACAGACATTTTTGTATGCATTCCTTTTACTATACCGCACATATCCGGTACCTATTTTGTTGATTTTGTTTGTTTACGGTAAATAAAATGATCATTATCTTGTTTGTTTGTTTTTGCCCACTGTTATCTGAAATTGTTTTCCTTTTTTAAATACATTTTATTTTCTTATTTTACCACCTAGTATTTCCACAAAATAACTTTGTTTGTTTAGCAGTAATATATAAAATAGCTAGTGTTGACATGTTTATAATTAACCTACTGTTTATTAGTTTCATGTCTCAAAAATTCAAGTGTTTATTAAACAATGGAATTGAATACATTCAATACAATTACATCCTTGGGTCAAACACTGTATTAACAGTGATTGACCCAAGGATGATAGAGATAATTGTATATCTGATTTGAAATCAAAACGATGAGTTACATGTAAAGTATGTCAATGTATGAATAAAAGGTGTTTTCAGTTTTTGGTATTATACTGCAAAAGAAACCTTAACGGCTTTGCCTTCTTGTGATTGAATTGCGTACCTACCAAAAAGTTTTAATAACATCAGCTAAACTTTAAACTATTTGTTTTAATGAATGAATTCAACGTCGTAAAACTCACTTCATTCTTTCACTGTCTAGGGTTTATAGTTAAATAATACCACATGTAAGCCTGCTTTGAAAAAATACCAAAATATGTAGGTACTTACTTAATTAGTTTAAATGCAAGCTAAAATTAAAATTCTAATACAGGAACTAATTACTAGAACTACTTACTGGTGTTGGGAAACATACACATTAATAACTACTTTGTTTACACTACATACTACATTCCAGTAAAAAATACCACATTCCTTTATGAACGTAAGTGGAATTTAGAAGAAGGTAAAGTGTACACTTTCACAAATTTGAAAATAATTCAAAATATTTTGAAAACAGTGCCAATTTTGATAAATAATCAAGTGTTTATTATCTTACCTTCCCCTGCATAATCAGTCTGATTGTGAGGGTAACTTTGGAGTCTTCCTCGTGGAGAGTAGGGGATTTCTCCAGTTCCATGCTGGAGGAGGTGTCCGTAGTGTCTCGCGGAATTTTGGCTGCGTACAGGGCTACGTGTGGGCACAGGGGACACTCCACTCAATCTAATGGCTGGGACTCTGGGGCTCGTGGCACGCACTGCAGGCAGGGTAAGCTGGAAAACAGGCGCACATCTCAAAAGGAACGTCCAGAGGTCTCGAGCGAACTAAAGGTACAGGGTGTATGGGCACTCGGCGATTTTTAAAAAGCGAAGCCGATTACCGAATATTTATTTACAGTGACGGTCGATGGCAAGCGTAACGGAATGAGGACGGCAAATGAGGATCTAGACGCTATTATGAACTAACTGGTCTTAGGTACGACCGGATTCTGCGGCTGTAACGCGAGGCGGCCCGCTCCGGACGGAGGGACCGTTACTTGAACTCCGATACCTGTTCGCGGCTCGCGACATAACCTCAGCGTCGCGCCTCATGGCTAGCCGACCAGGTTATCGATCCCAGTAATCCCAAACAATTCTCCCGACAGTCGACTTTCAACAACTTTCTTACCTCGTTTGTTTTCCACGTTGTAACAATAACTTAACAAATCTTAACACTAATATTATCACCAAGATGTGTATAAAAATCACACTTATCACAATTTTCTTTGTCACATATAATTATAAAATTAAAATAAAACCCGACGGTGACGCGTCGGTGTGAAGCTTGTAATTGTCATAAACAATAGAGGTAGAGGATAGAGAGAAAAGCTGACTACAGCGCCACTGGTGGCAGTAAGGAACGAATTTTGACAGGCGACGTTTTTGTCGGTAAAACAGATCATTAGTGCCCGCATAGACGATCTACTTAGCGATAAAAATAAAGAGGTTGTTGATGTTTGTAAATAAAGCTGAAAGACTTGACCTGGTGCCGAGTTTTAAATAATTATTCAAGCATTATTATATCTATATTTTATTATGTCACTGCGAATCTGCAGGTTTCTTACATCATCACGTGTCTATTTTCTGAAGGAGTAGGCAGAGTTAGGTAATGTCTCTATACACATAATGTTACATTTCCCACATAATTAGGGCAATCGTTTTGTCATTTATTTGGCACAATTCCAAATTCTGCTGCTACTTGCCACTCATTATTGTATCTAAGTTTTCGAATAGAACACCCAGCATCTCACCCCGACCCTGGCAATCGACTTTAGAATTTACCTTCCGGTGTGTTGCTCATGTTGTCATGTTGCACTTGCTACCACTGGACTGTTGAAACAGATTAGTTGCTAAACACAGTCACAGTCCTTCCGACTAACATCGAAGAGTGGGCAGTTGTATAAACTTAGACAGCTGTTGTGTGTTTGTGGGAACGTGCACCCACAATCCGCATAACGGTACCTAAACCATAAACGGCCCACAAGGTATTTATTATTTATAAGGACGTGTTCATCGTCATAGGTCAAAGACATTAAATTATAGTATCTTAAATCTCTTTGTCATAGGTACTTATCATACAAGGTCTGAATATTTTTCACTTTTGGCCTACTTTGCTGTGCAGTGAATAGTGTGACTGGACAGGGACACCCCACCCTGTGTGAATTAATTATAAACCTATTATTTTATGTTCTTTCTCTTAGTTACTGACTTGTATAGGTAGGTACAGACTGATAAACATAGTCTCACCCTGAGATCGCTACTCAGAACATTGACTCTGCTTGGCAGACGCTAAAATGTGGCCTACGCTACGCGCGCCTGGCCGTCGCGTCGTCGCGCCACGGCCGCCGACCGTCCCGAATGATTTAAAAAAAGATAGTTTGGAAAATCCAAAAGTGCACGCCTCATACTTATCACTCATTCATATACGAAAAAGAAATTCAAAACATGAACAATTTATCACTTTTCATGAAGTCGTAATGTCAACGACTGACAAAGATATTTACTTGGCGGTTGCTAGGCAACATCAAATCAAAGGTTGGAAATATTTAGTTAAAGATACTATATTTTAGTTAGTATTTTATTAATTATAATTAAACTACTTTGAATAAAAGAGCCATTTTCAATAGGGTTCCTTCTACGGCTGAAACGAATGTATAAAAAAAAAATTGACTCAATTAATTGATTTTATCGCAAGCTACAATGTTTTCAGGGTTCATAAATTGACGGACAGGAATTTTTTTTCAACTATTTTTATGCTTTTTCTATTTCTGCTGCATATCAATTGTTAAAAAGTACAGTATTAATCTCCATTTAATCATACAATGGTATATAAATTAAGTAGGTGCTGTGTACTAGCAGGAATGTAACGATCAAAACAGTTACAGAAATGGGGCAAAAATATTTTTTCGATCGTAGAGCACACTCTAATGCTTCGCATTACGAATTTACGAGTCGTGCAATATTTCGTTTTTTTGTAGGTCACTCATAAGCTTGGGAAAGGCTTGTTGAAGTAGGTTCTGTAGATGACTTAGCAAAGTGGGATAGTTATAGTATGGGTTTATTTATAGGTAAGTAAGTACATAATTAAGTACCTACTACATACTTTCACATATTGATCTTTAAGCTTTGTGCAGACCAGCGCGACTTGTCGCGCGACGCGACGCCGGTTATTGTTATACCGTGAAGTTTTCTTAGAAATTGTATTGTTCGTGTCGTCGCGCTGGTCTGCAAAATCCTTTAGTCGTCAGATTACTGAGTTTAGAAGTTATTCTACTTAGTACCTACCTAGAGAGTTACCTACTAGGTACTTCACTAAATAACCCTCACAATATTTAGATCACCACGAAATAACTGCGTAGGTACATACCTACATACCTATCGTAAAGGCAATCAAAAATAAAATTTATTCCTACTACAGCATTTTCTGCGAGAAAAAACATGAACAACAGTAGGCACAGCTATAGATACCTACCTATTCTAATCTTAATACCTGCAAGATTTTAAAAACACTGAATAAAATTCTAAAGAGGTTTTTATAGGAAGAGTTGAACAAAAAAACCCGTTGGTCCCCGCACGCCAATATTGAAGCTGAATGCTTTGTCCCATGCAAATTCGTTCCCCGTTTATTGTCGGTCGACGGGATATTTCCTGAGGTAAACTGCACATAAATAGATCTAACTCTAGACTAGTTGGGGACAGCTATATGGGATGGGAGTGAAGAGAATGATTACTAATGTTTTGATTGTTATGTCAAGTTAGTTTAGACTGGAAAATAATCTGGGGCTTTGATCAGACTTATCAGCCATCATCTTTAATTTTTCGGATTTAAGTGCAGTGCAGATCTGCACATTCTAATTTAATAATATTCGCAGTTTTATTTCGAATGGTAGTTATATAGATCTGTCTGGTAGGGATTTTAATGTTATAAAACAATTACTTAGTGACATTTTCTTCAGCGGTGGAAGATTGACAAAGGCTCTAAGTAAGACCCTGACTATGACTAACTCTTGAAACGCTTGGATGAAAAACTTTAAGAAGAATAGTGAACAAACAATCTTCGATTACAGAACTGGGAAAATGCTCGCAAGTTTCCGTGAGACATAAAAGAGTAAAATTGAAAAGGTTTTAATTGAAAATCGCCTAGGGTCATGAAAAGTCTTTACTTTGTAAAAGAACCTAAGTACCTACTTCTTACTGAAGTACCTACTTATCACACTATTTTTACTTGGCTGCTGTCGAGACTTCGAGTTTCTGGGTTTTATATCAGAAAAAATGATTATACCTACCAAGTTATTTTAAGTACCTAAGAATTTGGAAATATTACAAACTTCCTCCAATTCTTTCGTTTTACTCCCTGTAGATGAGATGGAGGTCATAAGTCTAATTAGATCACTAAAAAATACGTCCTCTAAGGGATGGGATGGTATTACTTCTAACTTTCTTAAGATGGCTGCGCCCGTTTTAGCCGTGCCGATCGCAATTATTTGTAATCTATGCTTTACTGTTGGGGAATTCCCCAAAGCATTAAAGAAAACAATATTAGTACCTCTGTATAAGTCTGGGGACAGAGACATAGTGGCAAACTATAGACCAATATCGTTGCTGCCTTCTCTCTCAAAAATAATTGAAAAAGCTTTAAATAATAGACTTAAACATTATTTAGAAAAGTATAATCTACTGTCAAGGCATCAATTTGGGTTTAGACAAAATAAATCTACTGATGACGCTATGCAACAACTTATGGCAGAAGTAGTAAACAGTATCGACAAAAATACAAAATGTTTGAGTATATTTCTAGACTTGGCTAAAGCCTTTGACACTGTCTCTGTTCCCTTACTGCTTAAGAAGGCAGAATGCAAGGGTATTAGGGGTCTTCCTCTGAAATTGATCGCTGACTACCTATCCAATAGAAAGCAAATCGTTAGACTTGATGGTTACTCAAGTACGGAAGAGTCTATTGAATACGGTGTACCACAGGGCAGTATTTTGGGACCCACCTTGTTTCTTATATACATTGATGATTTATCAAGTTTAATACTAAGAAATGGACAAATAATTACCTTTGCAGACGACACGGTCATTACTTTTACGGGCAGGGACTGGAACGAGGTAAACGATAACGCCGAAAAGGGGTTTAGTCTCGTTACTAAGTGGCTAGATAACAATCTGTTGACACTCAATCAGTCAAAAACAAAAATAATTACCTACTATATAAACAAAATTTCTAAACCATCTCCTGAAATAATAAGTGTGCGAGCCCACACATGTAACTTGCCCACCACTCAAAATTGCGATTGTTATCGTCTAGATGTTGCTTCATCAGTCAGGTATTTGGGAATTCAAATAGATGAACAATTGAACTGGAACAACCAAATCTCAATCCTATCGAAGCGCATAAGAAAACTATTGTATGTGTTCAGAAATTTACGATATGTTTGTGACTAATTGTGACTCAAAGCTGCTTACCACAACCTACTACGCGTTATGCCAATCAGTTATTACATATGGCATATCCATTTGGGGAGGGTGTGCTAAGACACAACTTATCAAAGCAGAACGAGCACAACGGGCTATTTTAAAAACTATGCTGTTTAAAAAATATAGATTTTCGACCGATGAACTGTACAAGCTAAGTGCTGTGCTTAGCATTCGACAACTATACATTGATAAGATCTTACGTATTCAACATAACAAACCACCGGATTATCCAGACGCTATACGAAGAGCTTACAAAGTCTACAAACAACCAATTTATAGGACAAAATTTGCCCAGCGATTTCTTTTCTTCCTAGCTCCGTATATTTATAATAAATTTAATATAATTCTAGGTTTTCGAAAACATAATTCACACATATTTAAAAAAAATTTACGAAAACACTTACTCTGCTTAAATTATAATAGTACTGAAGACACATTTAAGATTCTGAAATAGCAAACTCCTTACATGCATACAGACATACTTCTTCTTCTGAAAAAGAAGACAGACATACTATCAAATACACTCACACACACAATCACAGATAAGCCAAAATAGTGTTAGGTGTAGCAATTTCATTGCTAACTATTGTAAGTTTTTCATTTATTTAATTTTCTTTCTTTCTTTTCTTAAGGAACCTTTAAAACTTAAGTGATTACTTGTTCGTTACTCTACGGGTCACAGCAATGAGGAATAATACCCCACTGTAATACAGTATCAACTAGTACGGGGGGTATTGTGACTGTTACTGGCGGCCTTATTATTGTAATGTCAACAGTATACTTTGTAATTATTGTGCACAAATAAATAAATAAATAAATAAATAAACCTATCCAATGAAGCTAAATACAAATACTTAAACGCAACTTAAACGAAATCAGTTTTTGGTCTCCATAGGCAACACAAATATTTTTTCCAATAAGTAGGTAAATAAGAAGTGGGGATAAAGCTGTTTTCAGACCAGCGCGATTTGTCGCGCGACGCTACACCGGTTATTGTTATACCGTGAAGTTTTGTATTATTCGTGTCGCGTCGCGCGACAAATCGCGCTGGTCTGAAAACAGCTTAAAGCAAGTTTAGTGTTCTCCAGAAGTTACAACGGTTCAGACACGTTTAACGTTTTATTCCAGGTTGTTTAACTCTTTTCCTAGAACCACGATTTCGAATTCATTGATTGCTTGCGAAACCCGGAACAGTTTCTTTTTTTAAATAGATACCTAGTTGCCATTATGTTTTTTACATTTGAATTCTGAACGAAATTGATTCTCTTTTCGAAGTGTAGGTACAAAAAAGAATGCACTAATTTTATGTTCCAGTTTGTAGAAATAAAAGAAAACTGTGTTACTATAACATTGTTTCCGTTTGACCTAGGTGAAGGTGAGTAGGTAGCTACCTACCTATATATATTTGATAGATAATAAAATACATTGTACATAGGTAAGTAAGTTATCGGATGATTTGCAAAATTGCAATAGGTTTGTTATTATTTTAATTCTCGAATGCTATGTACCTGTAGGTATAATTTTTTGTTGTAGGCCTATGCCTACCTAGGCCCTGATTTCACGTAGGTACCTATTTTGAAATGAAACTCTTTAGGGAGCGATTCGATAATTTGACGAGTGGAATGCAAGGATGCGATATACTTATATTATGTAGGCACATTACGTTACATGGGAGAGAAGAAAGATAACTCTCTCTGTCTCTCACACTAAATCTCGCATAATCTTTATTTTTTTAATTTTAAAGAATTAGTTTCACTTCTATCACGTGTACACACATTTTTATTAAAGAAAATCATGTATTTTTTAAAGTTGAATTGCTTTTAGCGATAAGGTACCAAAAGAAGTGGTACCTACCTAAATAAATTGCCGACATCAGTGGAAAACGTGAGGATGAATAACAGGATCTACCTGGGACCAATTTACTAATGTTATCAAAAGTAGGTACTTAGATAAGTACCTAAGACCTATTTATTTGTATTTACATAGTTCCAATAGATTTTTTTATATAAATACCTATTAGCATTAAGGCTCGTGCAGACTAGCGCGACTTGTCGCGCGACGCGACACCGGTAATTGTTCTAACGTGAAGTTTTCTTAGAAATTGTTTTGTTTGAGTCGGTCGCGCTATCGCGTCGCGCCTGTCTGCACGACGCTTTAATTCATATTACTCATTATTTCCCGCAGAATAAAGATTACGATACGTACGAACGTATTTACCTAACGAAAAAAATATAAAGAAAGAGCGCTCTCACGAAGATGGACTGCTTTATCCGTTGTTTGTACAATGTAGGATGACAAGGGTAGTGCAACACCTAACGAATGCTTCGTTTCCCGTCGTGTCTCTTCGCTCAACTTCGCTGCACTTCGCTGGGCAGGATTCCACTCAACGTTAGCTTAGATAGGTTAAATGCTCTAAGAACGTTAGGTAGGTAGTGCAGTAACTAAGCTCGAAGCGATGAAAAAATAAATGTTTTTGATTTTTATCTGTCTCATTTTTTTTTTTTTAAATCGTGTGGCTCATTCTATGTTTAGGCTCCTAGGCCACAAGTTAAAATTGTAGTCTGTGGCCACAAGGATCTTTTGGCGCTCGAATGAAATTGACAGGAGGGCGCTGTTGGTTTGAAAAATGGCGGCGACAAGATGGCAGCGTTAGTTCCGATTTTGGCCACACGCCAAAATAAGCATGTAGTGCTGTATCAAGTATTAAAGGAAGTTCGCATTGTGGTAGGTAATGCTGAAACTGATGATGGATTTTTTTTAATGCTGCAGCTAGAGTTCGGCGCAGCATAAAATGGCACAGAACACAATGTTGTCAGCATTAAAAAATATTTGCTGGGAAATGATACATACGATATACGGTCTTATACCATCGCCGATCTTACCCCAACATACTCTATGTTATTGGCTCATCTTTATAATTATATATTTATAATTCTTCGGTACGTGTGTTTGTCACCTAACTCCTCCTAAACGGCTGGACCGATTTGGATGAAATTTTGTGTAGGTCTCTGGATGGTTTGAAAATACAATTGGACCCGGTAGGTCGCGCTGTTCGGGCAGGACAACGTCTGCCAGATCCGCTAGTTATTGATAAAGTTTTATTATTGTTTCGTTTAAGAGTCAAGAGCACAACTTATTACAATATTGGATAATAAATAATATTTATTTATGTTTATTAGCTCATTGGAATAGCGTTGTTGGATAATAGGTAATGAGGTCAGATATTAGGCAGTCGCTCCAAGTAAAATACTGGTATTCAGCTACTCCTGGTCAGACTGGAAGCCGACCCCAATATAGTTAGGAAAAAGGTTAGACAGATGAGTCCAATACTTCAATTTTGCCTTGTTTTCACGCTAGCAAGCATGGGCAGAATAAAGCCCTAACTAGCAACTATACTTAACTAGTGTTGTTCTATAAATTAAATCAATAATAGGCTAGCACACCTAGGTAGGTGTAGGTGCCATCATAGGTAGGTACTAGGTACTGTCTAAGTAGTGTTCTCGAATAACGCAACTAATCGTGATGGATCACGGTACGTTATATGAAATATGAAAAGTAATGGATCACACGTCACAGGGGCACATAATCTCATGACAACGGTCCCGCGGTGGCCAACAATTTATTTACAACGATATTCTCACATGACACCGTTGTGACGCCGAAAGCCGAGGGCCGAGGGCCGATGAGCCGACGAGCCGAATTGTCCACTCGACCCGGCGTTTAATTTTAATGATGATTTCGGGTTGACCCCTGGATATTTCCAGTTTGTTTTTAAATGTTTTCGTATTGGAAATGTGGAATGAATTGAAATAAAGGTTGACGCTTGTACAGAGTTCCGAGTGAATGCGCAACGGATTTCGATAAAAAATATTTAAAAAAGTTAAGTATATTAAACACTAACTTCCGCCAGCGGCTTCGCCCGCGTGATATATTTATAAATAAATAGCCTATGCTACTCAGTGATAATATATAGCATTTTAATGGTGAAAGAATTTTTAAAATCGATCTAGTACTTAGATCGATTTTTTTTTCATTACAAACAAAAATAAAAAATACAAAAAACAAATCTTTTCTCTATATATTATTATAGTTTAGATTAAATTAATATTAACTTCACTATTTTTGCCTGTAAATAATAAGTACAGATAATTACTTATTGAAACATATTTTTTAATTAGCAAATAGCTATCTATTACTTATACCGGGTCAAATTGAATTAGGTAGCGAAACACCGCAGACGTGACGAGTATAATAGATATTTAAACACGATAAAAGAAAAAATAAAGTAATTTTATGTTTTTTTTTGTGGGGTCATCGACCGCAGTTAGTGCAGTCACTTGAAATATTAGCTAAAAAATCAGTTTTTCTTAACGTGATTAACAAAAGAAAACAGATTTTATCGACTCATACTTCAAGTAACAAAACTACAATCAGACGTGGATCCAAAAAAAAAAAAAATCGGGTAGTCTTTGGGGACTGCCAATAGAAGTGAAAATTAAATAACTTTTTGATTCTCGCGTTGATGTCTTTCGTTCGAGCATTAGGTGACGCGGAGGTGAGGGTGGGAGCGATACAAAACACTGGATATTCTCGTGTAGTCATAATAATTATGTCACAGGTAGGTACATTATTTATGCACGGTGATGCTGGCGGATAATTTTTTATGTTAAGTATATCTAATAATACTTATTTATTTATTTAATACGTTGTATAGTTGTATTGCATTGTATTCTAAGTACTGTTTATTTTATTTTGTTACTTGTTTATTATGTACAAATGACTGAACGTGACTTGATTTCCGTACGTCTTTTTCGGGTGACCACTGAAAATCAGCGCTATGCTGTGGGTCCCCATAGCACAGCATTATGCTGAGTGGAAGCTTTCTTGTCACAGTAACGACATGCAGCTGCCGACTATTTCTGTTACTCTATTTTGTTTACTCTTGTATTTTTGTATGCACGTGTTTCTGTGACAAATAAACCTATTTTTCTTTCTTTCTTTCTTCATGACGCGAGTTCCATGATTTTTGTTCACCCAAAAATTGTTCAAAGCGCCTAAAGAAGTTTTCACTTCAAAAATATATCAAGACTTTTTATATTATCGTGTTCGGATATCGATACCCATCACGTCTGCAGAGTTTTGCTAGCTAATTTAATTTGACCCTGAACTTATTTAAACTTTATTCAATTTTCTACTCATTTGTAGATTTACGCCGTAGAAAGCTTTACCTCTAGAGGTAGAGGGTGGCACGGGTCCAGGCTGACACCGACTGTCGGGTATTTTAACACTTTCGACTCTACCCACTTTTCATAGAGATCATAATTACGTCATGCCGCCATACATATTGGAAGTGAACCCTCCGGGAGGGTCACCGGCACTACGTTTGTACTAAAGTGGACAGTCAATGGTTTGAAACAGTGATATAAAACATTGCAAAACGAAGTAAAATTGTGTTTTCAGGAGATCTTGTCGCTATAAGTAGTACCTATCTCTGGGGATATTTTCATGTAAGTACTAGAGGGGTGGGGACGTGAAATAATAATAAAACATATAAAAGTTAAGAAAAATATAATAAGCAGAATTATTTTTAATCACTAAAAGCCGGACCGTGTAACAATTTACACGGCAAGACCGTACTCGTCAATACCCCACCGTGTACATCGTTTCACGGCTGATACACGCGACTTGAATCACTATTTTTACTGCTTAATTATGACTAATATCGTCTGTGGGCTGTTTCGCTCTATGGCCTGACGGATATTGTTGTCAATTAGAAATAAAATTAGCAAATAATGACAGGTAACACCGAAAAATTCTGAGAAATTTTCAAAGTTACGATTTGCGCGCGTAACTTGACTGGGTAATGTTACTTTATAGTGTGGGAAAGTTATGAAGCTCTTCCTACAGGACGTGTAGCTAGCTCCTATCTCTTTCCCCCATTGAAGTAAAATTAAAATAATACTGCTTTATAGGTGGTGGGTAGGCCCCCTGATCCGGACAGACAGGGTTGTCCAACTTTTTAAATTTTTTGCGAATATTTTTGTAACCGTGAAAATGGTTTTCCACCCCTGAAATACTGGCTTCCAGAAACAATTAAAAAAAATGAATTTAAAACCAACGCACAAACGAAAAAAAATCTCGTTAAAATATACAACAGATTTTATTTTCATAGTTATATTGCTGTATTCGCTAAGTAAAACCTACATTTAATGAGCCCTTGGAGAGCTCCCGGCACTGAACATGTTAAAAGTAAAAAGGTACCTACAAAAATAACCTAGGTAGGTAGAGGTACTCGTCTTTACAAAACAATTAAGTAGGTACCTAGATATCATACAAAATTTTCCAGAAAAACAAAACAATTAGACCTCAACTAATCTACCATTACATTCCCAGAAATAAGGTCTTCATCCACATAATGAAAAGGATTACCCAGTACAAGTGTGTACATAGCAACAACAACGGAGCGGATAATCTCGCGTGGACGGATCAGCTTAAGTGGGCTCCATTGTCATTTGTCTTGTGATTAGATAGGTATGCTCCAGCCTGCCCTACGTATACGTAGTTGAGGTAATTATTGGACGGTATACACAGATTAATACAGATGCGACACTCCGCAAAATCATTTAAATAAAAAATGACTTTTGTACGACACAATTAAGGCTTTTGCAGACCAGCGCGACTTATCGCGCGACGCGACACGAACAATACAATTTCTAAGAAAATTTCACTGTATAACAATAACCGGTGTCGCGTCGCGCGACCAGTAAGCTTTAAGTGCAATTCACGTCGCATAGCGCTAATCACCTACAGTTACAGTAGGGTCGCGACACACCGAACGTACGGCGCTGAAGATTCGGTTGAAAACGCTCGTAGTGTTTTTCAAGTTACCTATGAGTCTATGACACATCAGCCGAAAGTTACGTTGCGTAATGCGCCGAAGTAAACGCCGCCGACCGTTCGGCGCGTTTGGTGTGTCATGCCAACCGAATACTACGACCGATTCCGCCGCTGAAGTGTCGACGCCGAACGTTCTGCAGGTGTGCCGCTACACTTAGATCTTCTGACTACGTTACACTCACTGAATGGTCCCAGCAAGATGGGCCCGCCACGTACTTGTAGCTTCATACCTAAACTGCGAAGTGTCCCATCTGTATTGATCTGTGACGGTACCTAAAAGCCAACTCCCACGGTGCGCCATATCGCGGACGGGCACCAGCCCGCACGAGGACGCACCGCCACGCACGCGTACAACGCGCGTCTGCGCTACCACGCACGCTAGGTTTCCCACGGTGCGTCGTGCGCGTGCGTCCGCGATATGGCGCACCGTCGGAGGGCGGCTTAATAAGTTAGTAGTGTTTGTGCACGGTTGGACGTGATATGGGAGTTAAGAATGCACCGGTAAATTGTTTAGTGACGTTTCGGGACATGTGAGAGAATAAGGTATCTAATGATGTTTTTAAAACCCTAAATTGTGCGGTTCGATCTCTGGTTCAGTGATTCAATTGCTTGTTGTATTTTCGATCAACTCAACAACAGTTAGAGGATTAGAAGAAACATTGATCAGTGAGCTTTCAGTTAATGGAAGAAAACAAATAAAATCATTTTAGACACCCCTAAGTTTCCGTCTATACCGGGTTTTTCCCCAGTAGCACACCTCCGCACCGAAACCGTAGCAGCGAAACCGCAGTAGTTCAATTCAACTGGCACGCATCATGTTCGGCTACTCGAGTTCCGCTACTCTTTCGCGTAGCGGAACATGACGCGAGCCAGTTGAATTGAACTACTGCGGTTTCGCGACGGAGATGTGCTACCGGCGCGGCGGCGTTAAGGTCAAGTTTCACCCATAAAAACATACGTTCAATGAAACGCATGTTTAGAAAACATAATCCTAAACGTCGGTCGGTCGAACTTGAGTGAGTTATTTGTTGCTTGACATTGAAAAGTTTACGAGTAACATTTCGCCTCGCGAGTGAAATACCGCTTCGCTTCGCCTCGGTCCGTTTTAATCCTAGCTGCGGGTTACATTAATATTTCTGTGTGACATTAGACGAGACAGCGTTGAATTTCATTCAAAATTCACCAATTCATCCTTTGAAATAGTTTTGACTGTCTCGTTGGTCTAGTGGTCGCAAGCGCTACTGCTGAGCATGAGGTCTGGGGTTCGATTCCCAAGTCGCGCAAAGTGTTATTAGGTTTTTCTATCTGGAGTTTCTCAGTAGCCGGAGTCTGGATTTGTGCCCGGTTGATGGCAATAGGCTCGCCCCCTATTACAGGGTACGGCGAAATGTCAGTGTACTATAGGTACCTACACCACTGCCCAACCTTTCGGGGCAACAAGGCGTGATGTTATTGTAATGTCATCCTTTGAATTGTTTCTAAAGAACCGTTACATCGCATAAAGAGACAGAATGGGGGATTATTCTCATGTCCATTTGTTTTATGAAAATTTATTCGAATATCGTGTTCAGTTCGTGATAAAATTCGAATAAAAATACGACAACGAGCCATCACTTTTATGTTTGACTAAGTATTATACAGGTAAAGGGTTTTATAAAAATATAATTGATTTCAGATTGAAGACCGACGACTTGTTATCTGCGAGTAATTTTATCAATTTGTTCGTATTTTTGTGGAAAGCCCTTTGTTTTTCTAAAAGCAATATCTAAAGGAAAATGCGTAGCCGTAGGCAGTCACATTAATAGGAATGTTTTATGCTCAATTACCTGCCTTTCAGTTACCTAACTAGCTAGATATCTAATATTTACGAAATACATTATATATTATGGGTGTATTACTTACATGTTAGTATGGCTGCTCTTCCAGTGTTGTGTTCTTTGCAAATCAATCTGTAAGGAAAAAAGGTTGGTTACTAATCATCTATCATCTTCATCTATCTATATATATAAAAATGAATCCCTTTTTCCTTGGTCACGGCATCACGCGTGAACGGCTGGGTCAATTACGCTAATTCTGTTTTTGTTGTGTTTGTAATAGTAAGGAGATGGTTCTTATTCTTAGGATAGGTAGGTGAAGGTAGCTTACCTACCTTGCCTACCTTTACCTGCAAGTGCAAGTAGGTAGGTATGTATGTTGGTAAAGTGGATAGGTATGAAGGTAGGGTAGGGTAGGTATGTATGTATGTAGGTAAGTAGGTAGGGTAGGTAGGTAAGTAGGTAGGGTAGGGTAGGGTAGGGAGGTAGATAGGTAGATAGGTAGGTAGGTATGTATGTATGTATGTAGGTAGGTGTAGGTAGGTAGGTAGGTGCGCCGTAGATAAGTACCCGTCAAGCCCCGTTGACGCATAATTGCCACGGTCTATGACGCATCGATGCAACGGCTTCAAGCTCCGTTTTGCTCTATTTAAGGGCAGATCTAGTCTGTTTTCAGCTTTATTCTATGGTAGGATAATAAACCTGTCAAATAAATCGATTATCCGGACAAATATTAATAGGCAACATAAAAAAAAACTGACAGTCCACGCACGTCAAATGTCAGTGTCGGAATGCGCGCCAACTGGGGTGTTTGCGCAGTGTTTCGCGCACTTTCACCCGTGCGAAGCCGGGCCGGGTACAGCTAGTATCATTACACATCACATATAACACAGAGGTTAGCAACATGAGTTGGTTAAAAAACCAATTACTCTCTGAAATCGTGCGATGTTGCCGTAGGAAAGAGGGACTAGATTACGTTTCATCAAATAGTTAATATGCCGTAATGTTGGCTCCACTGCCTATTAGTTAGCGCCGTAGGAACAGAATAGGTATGCTACGGCGCTACCATATGGCTGCCTGTCCACTGGAGCGGAGAGGAGAGGAGAGGAGAGGAGTGGAGATGTGCCAAAATTAACCAATAGAATCGCACGTCTGGAGCGGAGTTTTGATTCTATTGTTTAATATTGACACAACATCTCCGTTCCTCTCCTCTCCTCTCCGCTCCGGTGGACAGGCAGCTTAAAGGTCCGTTGTTAAAGTTTAACAGTGGAGCCAACATTACGGCACTATTTGATGAAACGCACTCTACTCTACTTAGTAAACTAATTATATCTTCGAATGAAGCGACTCATAAAATAATCGAAGTTCACTTCAGGAAGTTCGTTTGATCATCTATTATTAATCACATCATTATAATTATCACAGAGGTTAGCAACAAATTGGTTAAAATCAGTCCAAAGTTTCAATTTCAATTTAGATAATGATTTTAGATTATGTTTACATTACTTACATAGTGAAATTAATTTGTAAAGTTGTGTCTAACGCGGATAAAAAACTAAGAATTACGCAAAAGCTGTCAAGCGTCTTTTTCTGAAATCTTCACCATTGTAAGGATAATTAAAATACTAATATTTTAGTATACGAGTTTTATTAAAATACCTTCTGTTTTATGTTTAATAAATTAATAATGCCTCAAATAAAATTGGTGACAGCGCTCTTTGATGCGCGAGTTCTATTACTGGCTGTACGACGCGTTGCAGAACACGCAAGCCACTCAAGGTCACTGGCATGTATCTGTCTCTTAAATTGTTTGTAACATACTCGTATATAATTGAAGAGTAGGAAAATACTTAAAACTACTTCTACTCTATTTGTTTACAACTGTAATAAGATACCTACTATGATATTTTTTTTTTTTTAATCCGAAATATTCAACGAATTTTGTTGCTGATCGCCTACTACAGTACTTTTAACTCACGAAGCGTCGCGCGCTGTACTTGTGGTTACCAAGTGTCAAAACACGCTGTGAAAGTGTGTAAGCGCAGGCACTCTCGGTATCGTCCGAGACAATGGCAAAGTTAGAAGTGTGTGCGTGTGTGTTATGTGCTGACTGACGCTAATCGTCTTCACGCACACATTCATAGAGTGTTAGTACACTTGGTTACCACAAGTAAGGCGCGCGTCCATTCGTTAGATAAAAATACTATACCAATATCCGTTTATTCAGCACATAAGGAGCTAATACCTTTCCTTGATTTATATCACGCTAGATGGCGCTGCTTGTGTTAACTAGCTTAATTTAACTCTCAGTGTTTATCTATTTCCATAAATTTGAAAAGTACTTTAATAGTGCATTGCTGTGTATTAATAGTGAGATCAAGACTTTATTCGTGCTGTCAATTGGAGTCATCAAGAATTTTAAACTAAAAACTGAGTTATTGTGATAACAAAATACCAGACTAACATCGATTGAGAACATAAATTTGTGGTGTTGGAGTGTTTATTCAGAGACTCAGAGTGCTACAGGACTGTGATATCGCGGCATCACATTAGATCAATAACTGTGTTGTGTTAAACTGGATGCTGTGTTATAAAGTGCTGCAAACGGCTTATTTTCAAATCAGCCTGGTCATCTTCCCTGACACTAAACTCAATACAACGCCATCTATTGAACTCGCAAAGTAGCAGCACAGAGCTTGCGATCCTGATACTGCGTGCGCGGTGAATCGATACACATTATAATTTCGCCGTGCGAAAGGGGGCGCCACATGTGTAATTAACGCACCTAAGCGTACTCGGTATTCATATTTAGACACCGAGCTATCGACATAATTATTACAGTTCAAGATAGGTGGCGCCACTTCAACCCATTTCAGATAAGTTCTTCTTTACTTCTGTTTAGACTGCAAATAACTTCAACTTCAACTTTAATATTATTTATTAAAGATGCTCTGCAACGGGTGCAACGATGATTTGGCTCCTGGGGCTGGTTACCTAGTATGTTATTTATGTGATGGAAAATACCACCACGAATGTTTAAACATTACGCTGCAACAATTTTTGGCCCTGACCCAGGAATTTAAGTCCTGCTGGAAATGTCCGCCATGCATTAACATTACCCGTCGTACTCGCCTTAACTTGGACACGCCTGTTTCTTCCTCCCAGCTCCCGATTTATGAGGACAGTACTATGAACATGTCCTGCGACATCATGGACCAGTGTGCGCTATCGCCACGCACTCCACCGATGCATGTGTCATCTGCTGCCAGGGATGGTGATACCTGCGCATTGGTTACCCCAGACAACCTAATCCAGACGCTCACCCAAGAATTCAATAAAACTCTGCAGGGATGGCGTTCTGATGTTGATCGAACCCTTGAATCATTCAAGGAAGATATTAAAACCACGATCCAGGATTGGCGAGGCGAGATCGAGGCTAGCATGCTTAGTTTTCATGAAACTGTTAGAAGTAGCCTGTTGGACATGAAGCAAGAGCTGAGCACTGTCCGTACTGTTCAAGCTGAATTCAAGCAGGATGTGAAGCATATGACGGAAGAAATATCTGGCCTCAAAGATTCGCTACAGTTCCACGCAAGTGAACAGGATGACCTTAAAAGAAGGGTTGAAAATATTGCACGTCAGCAGGCTGAACAGTCGCCTGCCTCGATTAGCTATCTAGAATCGAAGATAGATACGCTCGAGCAGCAGGCGAGAGCCTGTAACCTCGAAATTTGCAACGTTCCTGACAAGCGTGGCGAAAATCTGCTGCAGATCTTGACTTCCATCGGCGAATCTATCGGCTTTGCCGTACCTCAAAAAGAGGTTATATCCATCCATAGGGTACCGCACGCACATCAGCAAAACAACAGGCCGAAAAATATCATTGTCAAATTCTCGACGCGCATACTACGAGACAATGTTCTCAGTGCGTATCGGCAGGCCAAGTCACTTAAAACTGATCAAATCGGTATTTCCGGGTCCTCTACAAATATATACATAAATGAGCACCTAACGTTAAGGAACAAGGTATTATTTCGGAAATGTAAGGAAGCTGCAAAACTTTATCAGTACAAATATGTTTGGGTTAAGAATTGTACCATCCTTGTTCGTAAAAAAGACGGCGATGCTGCGTTTGCAATCAGAACAGATGATGATATATCCAAACTTAAATGCAATGAGAACAATGCCAAGGACCATATTAATAATTAGTTTTATTGATATCCATTTCCTTTTATTCTTTTTCCGTAACTGTCCAATTTTGTTAAGTAATTATCGTCTGCATGTTTATTTGTTATGTGTACTAAGTATAAAACATAGTTCTTGTAAATTAAGCCCCGTCAACATAGCTTTTGAATCAAGGTTATTTTCCCACTTAATGTGTTTATTGTGTTTAATAGATTTGGTGATCATAGATATACATTGTCCTAGTACTGTAGTTAATACCTATTATATTTTTCTCAACTTAATCAAGTGTTGTGGTCTGTACTGCCTGTTTTATCTGATATCCTTATTTATTCATTTTATTTTCATGCTTACATTCTATTCACAGTGTGAACACTCTCATATCGTTTACACGTATTTATATTGTCGTATTACAAATGTCTAATAAACATATAACAATCTTCTACCAAAACTGTAGGGGCATTCGCACAAAACTAGATCAACTATACAAGAACATCCTTGTGAACACTTACGAAATCTTAGTATTAACTGAAACTTGGCTGACACCTGAAATCTACGACAGTGAGTTCATAGACCAGCGCTATACAGTGTTTCGATGCGATCGTGATCGTATTGCTACAAATAAACAGGATGGTGGCGGTGTATTGGTTGCAATTATGAGCTCACTCAAGCCGTCTGAGCTAGATCTCGCGCTAACTAACCGTAGCGACTTTTCACACAACCATATCGAACACCTCATTGTTGAGTTGCAAAGCACTAGTAATAAAAAACGTCACATTGTAAGTGCTGCCTATATACCACCTAAGACTTCTTCATTAGTGTACAATAAGCATTTCGAAATGTTACAGGAAGTGTTGAGTCATCCTACTGTTGACAGCTTCTATATTATGGGTGACTACAATCTTCCAGAAGCCAATTGGTTAGCATCCTCTGTTGCGGATTCCTCTGGAGGTGCCATCCTCTACTCTATGGCGTCTGCCACTTGTGCTAACTTACATAATCTCATTTCACTTCTTGGTGCTTCTCAGCTCAATAGTGTGGTGAATGACAAAGGTAAAATACTTGACTTAATTATATCTAACAACACATGTATAGTTTCCCGTTCCACAACTACACTACTACCTATTGACATTTACCACCCTGCTTTAACCTGCGAGACCTGCTTGGATATTAAATTTTCCCCTTTGACAAAGATTCCCTTACACAAATATAATTTTCATAAAGCTAATTTTGACAACATTAACCGTAACATTCAACAAATGAGTTGGATTAACTTGCTTAGCTCTAAAAATTCTGAAGAAGCACTGGCTACCTTCTACGAGGAGTTAGATAATATTATTAAACAAGACACTCCTTTGGCTCGTGCCAGATCAGTTAGTTATCCTATCTGGTTCTCAAGGAGTCTTATAACTATCTCGAAAAAGAAACTCAAGGCGTAGGTTAAGTGGAAGAAATTTCATAACGTTTCGGATTACAATACATTTGCTAATTACAGGACACAATTTAAGGATGCGTGTCTAAAGTGTTTCAACTCATACATTAGGTCTGTGGAGGATAGCTTGTCTAAAAACATTAAGCACTTCTGGACATACATTTCGAATCGGAAAGAGAAACCTGGGATACCCGCTAAACTTCAATACAAAAACTCTGAATCTAATGATCCGGTTTCTGTCTGCAATATGTTTTCTAATTTCTTCTACTCCGTTTTTGAACCTGCTTCACCGTCGTTGCCTCAATGGAAGCCCCCGCTTGACAATACGCTACACGATACTTTGATCTGTGATTTATCTTTTAGTGAAGATAAAATACTGAAAGAGCTAAAATCTCTTGATGCATCAAAGGGACCTGGACCAGATGGACTTTCTCCTTATTTCTTGAAAAACGTCGCCGTTTCTATCTGCAAGCCTCTTTTTATTATTTATAATAAATGCATGTCGGAAGGTGTGGTGCCCAAACTATGGAAAGATGCCTTTGTTGTGCCTGTCCACAAAGGTGGATCAAGACGTAATGTTGAACACTATCGTCCTATTTCTATCTTGTCTGCCTTGTCGAAGCTCTTTGAGAGGTTAGTGCATAATGAAATATATCCTATTCTACATAATATTATTAATCAACAACAGCACGGTTTTGTTAAACGGCGGTCTACAATCACTAATCTCTTACTATTCTCAAGCTTTTTATTTGATAATGTTGACAGTCGCGTACAAGTGGATGCAGTGTATACAGACTTCTGCAAGGCTTTTGACAAGGTAGATCATGAAATGTTACTCAATAAATTGGCATTTAATGGAATCCGTGGTAACCTACTGAGGTGGTTTGCTTCCTACATCACTAACCGTAGTCAGAGAGTTGTAATTAACGGTCATTCTTCTTGCATCGCGCAGGTCACTTCTGGTGTACCACAAGGTTCTATTCTTGGTCCTCTTTTATTTGTTTTATATATTAACGACATCAACCAGTGTTTTCTTAATGCCAAATTTCTCTTATATGCCGATGATCTTAAGGTATACAGAACAATACGCGATGTAAGTGACTGCATTCTGTTACAACAAGACTTGGATAGACTATCGAACTACTGTCGTAGAAATAAGTTACAGCTTAGTTTAACTAAATGTAATTTTCTAAACTACACAAAAAATAAGAACATCGTAAATTATACATACACACTGTGCGATGTTCCCCTAACAAAAGTGGACTCTGTCCGCGATCTCGGCATTATCCTTGACTCCAAGCTTTGCTTAGACTTGCATATTAGCAAAATAGTTAAAAAAGCGTACCAACTTTATGGATTTGTTATGCGCTCGACATTAGATTTTAAGAAGCCTTCGTCATATATTTGCCTATATAAATCTCTTGTACGCTCTCAACTGGAGTATGCCGTGTCCGTATGGAGTCCATATTATAAAAAATACGTTGAGGCGATTGAGTGTGTTCAACAGAAATTCCTACGTGCTATGCATTTTAGATGCTTCGGATATTATTTGCCATATCAGGATTTACTTAATAAGTACAAACTCACAACACTTGAAAATAGACGTAAGTACTTAGAGGCCGTGAATCTTTATAACATTGTTAGTAACAAATTTGACTGCATTGAGTTAACCAACATGTTATGCTATGTTGTCCCTAGAACAGTGTACAAGCGAAAGGTGCGCGCTGGCAGTCTATTTTCCACGCGTACTTGCCATTCTAACACCGGTTTGCGCTCACCTGTTCGCAGAATGATAGATGCCTACAATAGGACTTTTGAACATATTGACATTTTTGCATGTTCTCCCAGTATCTTCAAAGGTCTTATACTCAAGGAACTCTCTTGATCTATGTTTAATATATCGATGAACATGATAGTTAAATTTAGTTTTTTATATTTTTATGTATTATTTTATTACCCTAGCGTTTAATTTACTGTTTATTATATTCAACAGTTTATCTGTGAACAGCGCTGTGGGCTACAATATTGTAAAATGTTATGTGTATCTCTTTTTCTATATTGTATATTGTAGCTGTTTGTTGTTCCTTTTGAATAAAATAAAAATAAAAATAAAATATATATATTTTGCTTAGTAAATAATTGTGTTAGTAATTTGTTAAGCTATTCAGAGAGTTTCAGAACCAATTAGGAAGGTATGTTCGTGAAGGGTTTCTCTAAAAACGCCTAATTGAACCGTTTACGAGCCCTTACGTGAATCAATCATCGTGAAGCAATCATTTTATTGCTAAGCATCAGTTCTGTTTTGTATAGCCGATTGACTTCTATAAGGAAATTACTAAGAGTTTTGTAAGTCGAATGTTTTGGTAAATGACTTAGAAATGTAAAGGCTATTTTGGCTCTCAGAGGCGTTGTGTTATAAGTATATCGGATTTCAATGGAATTTGGTACTTATCGATTAAAAGTCGAAAGGTACAGAGAAATGAATTGATATGAATTGCAAGTAGATACCGCGACGTCAATGTGCCGTGTTAAGCCTCGTGCAGACTGGCGCGACGCGACTCTAACAAAACAATTACTAAGATAACTTCACGGTAGAACAATTACCGGTGCCGGTGTCGCATCGCGCAAGAAGTTGCGCCAGTTTGCACTAGCCTTTATAGACGTCTATTATACATTGTAACAATGAATCAATTTTCACGCCTCCCCGTCAAGACCTAGGCCAAATATTTCTGATATTCAGATTGGTCATGAACTCATGACCTAAAGACGTGCCATAAAGAAGATTAATTAAAAATCTCGACTAATTAAAAAAATACCCCCAAAATTTCGCGGGAAATTCTGGTTTCATACAACTGACAAAGAATGAGGGTTCTGATTTGAATGTCACAAAGAGATTTAAGATTGGAAAAAAATCGTTGCGTTTGCGTCGCTAAACATTATGTAAGTATTCTTATTTCCATACAGTAATATTGCCAAATTAATCAAAACAGCGCAATACTTGATAGCTATTTGCGACGTTGTCCATTTTCTTTACAAACGCTCAAAGATTTTGTAAGAACGCACCGCAGCGTTCTTACAAAATCTTTGAGCGTTTGTAAAGAAAGTGGACAACGTCGCAAATAGCTATCAAGTATTGCGCTGTTTTGATTAATTTGGCAATATTACTGTATGGAAATAAGAATACTTACATAATGTTTAGCGACGCAAACGCAACGATTTTTTTCCAATTTTTTTCAAATATTGTGATTATTTGCAAGAATAAACACACAAAACTGACAATCTCGCGAGATCTCGAAATTGGCGAGATCTCGCATTATTGTTATTGATAAACTCGCGAGATTTCGCCTGAGCCCCAATCTCGCGAGATTGCATTCCCCACAACCATCATATCCTACCTACTCACCCATCTGTACTAATCTGTGCCTGTACTTAGGTACCGATTAGTACAGATGGGACATTCTGCAAAATCATTTAAATAAAAAGCTAATGCTACGACACAATAAAGTGCAATTCAGGTCGCACTGCGCTAATTACCGATTGTTATTTTCACCTTGAAGTTCCCTCTCTTTCTATCGCGTAACTCGTATATCTTCTGATTACGTTACGCCCTCTGAATTCGACAAGTCGAGCCCGCCGCGTACCTGTTTGTAGCTTCATACCTAAAATGCGGAGGAATGTCCTATCTGTATTAATCTGTGGTACAGGGTAAGTCCTAGTCCGGAGAGTTTTTCAACAAACAAAAATGTATAAACTAATATAACGTAAAATCACGCCTATAATACCCAAAGGGTTAGGCAGAGGTGTCCTATAGTACACCCACATTTCAACAGTTAACTTTTTTACATTAGTAGGTAATTCAAATCTCAGATTACATTCAAAATGAGATTAGGTATTGGTTGGGGTAGTTCAGATAATAACAAACTTTCCCAAAACAATTTTCGAAGTGAAAACTTCTTTAGCGGCGGCGTTGTGCACTTTTTTTGGGATGGGTAAAAATGTTAAACTCGCGTCAGGACACGTGACCTAATCGAAAATTCGTAAGACGGAGGGAGAGTACAAATATTTTTGACAGCGCACTCTGTTTTATTTTTTTGGAACTTTTTGATGGAGCTACAGCTTCCGTTCTTGTACTGACAGCAAGCCATATAAATTCCTGACATTTTCGTTAAATGGCGTTACGTTGTATCAAAAAGTAACTTAATTTTCACTTCTATCGGCAGTCTCCAAAGGCTACCCGATGTTTTTTTGCCCTACTAATCATTACCTACACGAGCCGTATCGAATCCCGGATTAAAATAAACAATAATGTCCTCGTTACATACCTGCCTAGTAAGTAGCATTACATAACATATTTTATTAATGCCGCGTTTCAAAAGCCTCTGATGGACAGATGAACAGACGGTGGCCATGCGTAGGATTTGACAACAAAGGAGTTCCGTTTCGACCCTTTCGTTACTCTTATCAAAAAATTATTTTACTTCCGACTGAACGTTAACTGCAGTAAAAGATAATTAAAAACTGTTCAACAGTAGCTTTATTATTCGAAAAAATATTAATTTGTCCTTTCAAATATTAAATTCATTGTATTTTTGTCTTACAACGGCACAGAACAGACGTTATCATTAAATTGCATGCAAATATTAAATAAATCTTATTTCAGTTTATACAAACGAATGCTTCATTAAATTTAATAATATT
The DNA here is from genome assembly GCA_948150665.1 of Conistra vaccinii. Classification (NCBI taxonomy): domain Eukaryota; kingdom Metazoa; phylum Arthropoda; class Insecta; order Lepidoptera; family Noctuidae; genus Conistra; species Conistra vaccinii. The sequence continues at coordinate 7,861,741 of OX411318.1, read as the reverse complement.
ATTGTACACATAATCTCGTTTGAGCTCCATCAATTATGCGAAGCAATCGGTTTGCTTCGACTACAGACCCCTCCTTCCTCTTCTCATAGAATCTCTTTAAATTAATGACTGACTAATTAAAGGTATTTATGCGAAAATGCTGGCTTTATACAAAAAATATCTACTTAAAACTTGACCGACAGGGTAACTTTATTATTTTAATTAAAGTATTATAATAGGCTCGTGAATTATACAGTTTGAGAAAGCTTACAGAGAACGTCATTCCAGCCCACGGTCGGAAACCAATTAAAGTTAATAATCCTCTAATATTAAACAATCGGTTTTTAAACGAACTTCCAGATTCCGCAGCTTTATCTCAGTTGACATTCCCCCTCGCTATTTTAAGACATACTTTTCGAATACCTAATTAAAGGTTTTAGAAAACTTATTCTTGCAAATCGACGCCATTTTCTTGCATTTGTCACCTGCTAGCTTTATTGTACAATTAGTCAAAGTATCGGAGATGTAAAATGAGAAAGTAGGGTGCACGTAAATTGACAGTAAATAAATAAATTAAGTCGGCAAGGGTAATTGATGACGGAGACCCCTTACCGCCCTGAGCAACGAGAGATTATTATCTGTACTTCACTTGTAACAGAATAACAAGCACGGTTAATAGACTGAAATGGCGTAACGTTGGTTTTCTTAGACATAAATATTATGTGAAGTATCCTCTGAATTTTTGTATACATGTTATCTTTCTCAAATAATTAGCTAATGTAGGTACCACTTAAGAGTGTGCATTCTGAAAGTGGGCAACGTCGCAATTAGCTTTCAAATATTTCGCTGTTTTGATTTATTTTGCAATATAACTGTATGGAAATATGAAATATCGCTAACTAGTGAACTAAAATATTGATTATGAAATGCAATAATTAATATCGCAACACCAAATATTTAGTTTTAGATGTAAAAACCTTTTGGTAACTTTTCAATTGCCCTTTTTACACCTAAAACGGTTACAACATCAAATTCAGTGTTATAATTGCAATTCATTATTAATATTTTAGGTCACTAGTTAGCGATAATTATATCATATTTCCTTACAGTAGGTAATTTTGCCAAATTAATCAAAACAGGTACAAATTTGACAGCTATGTGCGACGTTGCCAACTTTTACAAAAAGCTCGTTTCATACAGAGAAACCGAACACTACAAGATTCTTGCCTGTGACATAAAATATAATTGAAGCAACAAATGATTTTTATAACAAGCTACCTTTTATAACAAGCTACCCACTTCTCTGCTAGATTTGCCTTTTAATGCGTTTAAAGCTAAAGTAAAATCCAACCTTTGTTCAAAGGCATACTATTCTATCAATGACTACTTAAGCGATAAAAATAGTTGGTCGCTGTGATTAACTCAAGACAATGTTTATGTTCTTTCTCCAGAATTAGCTTACCTACTGGCAGGTTATTTGAGTTTATAGAATGTTTAATTTATTTGACTTTATTATACAATTTATTTTATTTTTATTTATTGTTGACATGATCTACTCATTACAATGTTTTCGTATGAGTTGTATTGCAATATGTGATTAGCTAGCGACCTCGACAGTAGATTATATATTATTCTTGCCTAACTGTTGATCTATTTTTGATTTATTTTTACTTCAATGGTCCTAGTTTATCATATCTAATTATGTGACTTCGAGTTACAGCTTTATTAGCTATATGTAAGCGGGCACGCCCTTTATGCCTGGAGGCTTTATAATTCGGGTATTAAGTTCTGTTTACGTTTTTTAGTTTTTATTTTTGCTTGATTTTAGATTTCGATATTTTTTTTTGTTGGTACATTGGCGCGTGCTAGCTGTCATTATGGCATATATTTTATTGAATGTTTTGTGTTGAGTAATGTAAATTATTTGCATACTATTGTATAGAATCATGTTTTTTTTTTTTTTTTCCTAACTGAACAGACAGCTGTGCTGCTGGGGAGTTTGTTGCGCCACTTCTTCTCTCCAGCAAAAGCACTAGGAAGTGGTGAGGGGCGGGCGTTTTTGGGGGACTGTCTTATGTAATTTTGACGTTCGAAAAGTGCTGATTCTCAGCCTAATTTGAATAAATGACTTTTTGACTTTTGATTTGAATCGTCTAAACCAGGGTTGTTTAAAAATCGTTTATTTATAAATAGGGGCATTTACAAAAATAAACTTAATTATTAAAATAGCTTATTTGCCTGAATTAGGTTGTAGGTACCTGTGCTTCAGGCTAGGAAGTGCATAAATACTTAATGTAATAAATTAACTATGAGTCTAAGTATAAACTAAATTAAAATTAGGTAAATAAAAGTAAAATTGCATGTTAGCGTTTTATTTGCAGACAGCAAGTAGATCTTCTGTCTGTGCATAATCTACGGTTAGTAAATATTCAAGTATAATTTTTTTAGACGTTTACTGTTTTATTTTTGGCTCGACTTACGGTATGCCGCGGGCAATTTAATCGCATCGGGTAAATCAGGCTTTAGGGATAAGGCAGGTAGGTATAGAATCTAACCTAGAGCAAATATTCAGTCAAGGACTAGGTAATTATGTTTGTCTTTCCAATATAATTCTCAATTACAATAGGGTTGAAACTAAGATCCGTAACAACTCGCCCCCATCACAAGGGAGCTAATATTTTCGTCGGAAAAGTTTAAGAGTATGACAGGTCAACTTTTCCTAACCTGTCGAGGATTACAGCCCTAACGGTTATTTATTATGTCACTTCTTCCCGCAAAATGGGTCGGTTCGGTAGCTCTTTATTTTGTACTTACTAGTCTATAATCTATACAAAACTGTTTACTAAAACTGTCACTTTTAGGGGGATATTTTATTGTTGGAAAATTTATTTTTAGTGAAAAGATCTAACTTTATGACCCTGAGAAAAAGCTGAATAAGTTAAGCAAGGCATCTTAGTGAACCTTTTTTTAGCTTAGAAAATAAGGATATCTCAAGCTCTGGAACTGTAGTTAGAGTGAGGTCTAGCATAAAAATAAATAAAGCTCAGTTCAAAATCAAGTGATCTTTTCTATTTTTATGACAAACCACTCTTAAAAACTATGAAAATTGATCAGTCCATCATACCTCTTGTAAGAGAGTAGATACAAATGGATCCTTCGTAGATAATTGTTCTTATTTTGACAAATCCCGTTAAAACTAAGGGTCGCGAGTCGCGACACATCTGCGGAACGTACGGTGCCGATACTTCAGCGACTGAATTATCGGTCGTAGTATTCGGTCAGCATGACACACCAAACGCGCCGAACAGTCGCTCGGCGGCGTTTATTTCAGCACGTAAAAGCGACGGAAAATTACCGCTCTTCGCTTGTCGCGCCGCCGAGTTCCATCCACCGAACGTTCAACTACGCGCGCCGAACTTCGTCGAACTTTTGGTCGCGGTGCGTCGCGTGATGTGACGCTTGCTCATGAACGCGACGTAACTTTCGGCTGATGTGTCATAGAGAACTTGAAAAACACTACGAGCGTATTCAAACGTTCGGCGCCGTACGTTCCGCAGATGTGCCGCGACACTAAGGTAAATGACTAATAACCATCACGTAATTTTAAGTATCCGTACGACAGTGTCACAGATGATTATGAAGTAACCTATATCTCTGTACGTGTGAATATCAAATAACTTACTAGCAAGCACTACAGTTCAAACACAAATGCACATTGAATCCATATCTGATCCATCACCTCCTATTACTTAGTTGTGCCGTCTTATGCCGCAGGAATTCATGTGAGCAATTCTACCAATCAGTGTATTGTTTATGTTCGTATATACCTACCGATTGATTCAGCTCCGTGCGGGTATTATCTGGGAATATTCTGTATACTATACGTACATAAGTCTAAGATGCATGCCTACTTAATATTAAGTCAGTGTCTGTAGGATTAGAAGCTAATGATTAGGATCAAGATCGACCTATTTCATGTAAACAACAGCTAATGATGTTGTATCTTGTAATGGATTTGTTATTTTGTTTTGTTGTAAATGTAGGAGATTTTGGGATTGTTTTTAAGTAAATGACATATTCAAGCAGATAAATATTAATCTTTTTGTTTTTGTATTTGAAATTACTTGGCTGTTTTGTTTATCTTTTTCCACATTTTTTATTTTTTCAGTACCTACTTACGAAGTTTAAAAAAAAAAATTAACAGAATTTATGTATATTTATTGTACCTAAGTAAAATATTCTTTCATTCTTTCCTATTTATTTATAGAAATAAAGAATCTTTATAAAACAATATACGAACTTACTTCAGAAAAGTAAATGGTTCGATTCGCCGATTGATGGATGAGCCAAAGTTAAATGAAAAAGTACTTTTATGTAAGTATACCCAAGATACAGTAAGATTTTATACAATCTTTACATGTAAGTTCTTTTACATTAACGAAGAAATATTCTTCGCTATGAAGTATTTTTGGTTAGAAATACAGTTTTTTCATGATTTCCACCTTTTGTGTTACGACATATTCTCAGAGCGTAAGGTCTATTTGCTTGCCTGTTTACATTTTCTAGCGTCCGCGAAATGAAAACCATGGAAGGAGTCTACAACTTCTGAACTTATTTATACAGTCCAGTAATATAGCGGAGGAAAGCAAACAGGAATAAAATATAAGTTTAACTCGGCATGGGTTATTCACGTTTTGTTGTTTTCACGGCTGAGAAAACATATGTACAGACGCCAGCACATCAAGTTACTACAATCTGTCAAAATACTTTAATAGATTTTCAACTTTATCTCTAAAAAATAAGGTTCAATGTTGATTGGGAAGATTTGACAGATCGGAGTAGGTTAATGTGCTGACGTCTGTACAATGGAATCAATTATTCTGTAGAGAAAGTACCTACGTAATCTGCGTTAGCAATTTATTTGCCAAAAATGTAAACAAACACGAGTATTCCACTTAGACAAACATCATCTTTATGCAATTGTGAATAAATGTGATTTTAGAACGACTAGTACTGTTGAAAAAGTCATAAACAATAGGAAGTGTACTTATAGAGAGCCGCAAGAATATTTCCGGCATACTAGTGAGTGGCGCCGCCGCCGCCTCGGCCAGGCTAAAGTGCCGTAAGTATTGTATTGTCACTGTCATTTGTTATTTTGTTTGATTGTTGAGGTTAGTTTCATTCATCTATAGCCGGCTAAACTGATATATAATCCCTTGGCTTAGCGAATGAAAATGGCTGAAAGGTAGGTTAGGTTAGGTTAGAACTGTGACCACACAACACCCGAGCCGAGCGAGCGTAGCGAGCGTTGCCGCGACAGCGGCCAGCGAGTGCCATTTAGGCACAAGATAATGTAATGTTTTGGGAATGTGGTGTTTTACAGCAATCTAACCTTAACAATGACAATGACAATGCAATGTTGACGGCACTTTAACCTGCCCTTGCGGTGTTAATAAAGTGCCGATAGCGGCACTTTATCCGATAAAATATATGAAGTTGTAGCGCAAACTGAACTTTATGTAGGCATTACAGTTGTTTTTCCTAAAACTCGTGTTTGTTTAGGTACATGTTTGGCAAATGAATTCCGAATGCAGTATAGGTTTATATTTATTGCAAGCTCGTTGGACCATAACGTGCAAAGCCGCTGTAGAGCAACGTTCAACAATATTGGAATAGTTTGTTAGTGTTTACCTTTCGACAGCCGGTATACAGTGTACACCTCCCCGTTTCGTTTTCGGACCCAAGCCAATTGTGATACGGCCCGAATACCCGATATTACGAGTTGCTTGTGATGTAAGCTCATGATGACTGTCCATGTCCAGGTTTGGGGGAGTGGTCTACGGTTAATTGCATACGAGACCAGCAATGATGATGGGCCTTAATGACTAGTGCAGTTAATAATGTAGAATGTACCGTTGTACAGTCTGGGTGGGCTGTGGAAGGAAGCTGCTGGATTATATGACACAACATGGTATTATAGAGAAACAGAATGGGATGTGTAACCATTATGTGAATCGACTGCAGGAGATGTGTGGCGCATACTACTACTACGCATCAAAGTCCTGACGTCACACAAAATCCTGACGTCACCAGAATCCTGCATCGCGCAATTAGAGTTTACCGCGCGAACGACATATACAAGGTGGAGACGACATGACGACGATAAATTAAACTGCGTATATCTAATGACGTTCTTAGTCTGCTTACGAAAATTTTATCAAATATACACAATAGTTTGGAAAATCCAAAAGTGCACGCCTCATACATAACACTCATTCATAAACGAAAAAGAAATTCAAAACATAGTTTTTAACAAAAATGAACAATTTATCACTTTTCATGAAGTCGTAATGTCAAAGACTGACAAAGATATTTACTTGGCGGTTGCTAGGCAACTTACGGACATCGAGTCAAAGGTTGGAAATATTTAGATAAAGATATTATATTTTAGTTAGTATTTTATTAATTATAATTAAACTACTTTGAATAAAAGAGCCATTTTCAATAACGGCTGAAAAGAATGTATAAAAAAAAAATTTACTCAATTAATTGATTTTATCGCAAGCTACAATGTTTTCAGGGTTCATAAATTGACGGACAGGAATTTTTTTTCTACTATTTTGATGCTTTTTCCATTTCTGCTGCATTAAATCAATTGTTAAAAAGTACAGTATTAATCTCCATTTAATCATCTATACAATGGTATTTAAATTAAGTAGGTTCTGTGTACTAGCAGGAGTGTAACAATAAAAACAGTTACAGAAATGGGGCAAAAAAATTTTTTCGATCGTAGAGCACACTCTAATGCTTCGCATTAAGAGTCGTGCAATAGTTTAGTCACTATAGCTAGTCAAAGATCGGCAAAACCCATAGTCGGCGCATCATAACTATTTAGTTTGTTTGAAAAAATCACTTTTTTAATTTCGATGCTAGGATTTATTTGATGGATCCAAAATACACTCAGTATTGCCAGTGTTTTAATTTATTGTCGTATTGTTGTCTCTATCCGACATCAACCATTGGGTAGTTGCCCGCCAGACACGAAACCCGTCTGGTCGGAGGATCCTCCCTTTTCTATAGAGGATGAGTGAACTTTACACCCTGTTCCTCAATTCCTCATACCTCTACTCGTAAAGCTGGATTGTTAACTCGCCTGACGCCGCCGGCACTTGATATAATGTAGTAACATGTCTATCAGACAGCCTAGCGGGAAGGTAAGGCGATCAATTCAGAATCGGAAACTGTTAGCTACTAATATTGATAGTTAATTAACTCAAGCGTGAATTTGCGGAAATCCATTATAAAATACAATTGACGACATATATTTAGTAATCTAAGCCGCTTAACTGTTCTAAAGAACCTTGTAAGAAATCGACACGTGTTTCACCTCTCAACGAGGCATCCTCAGGATGACGATTGACTTGTTGCGAACGAGTTGCCACGACAAGCGCTCGACTTTGCGTTCAGCGCTTGTGTTGGCAACACCTCGTGTCGATTTCTTACAGGGTTCTTTAGGACTCTTTAAGAATAGTTAAGCGGATTAGGTTACTAAATATACGTCGTCTATTGTATTCTACAAATATTTACCAGTAAATAATGCAATACTAACATAAAATCGCTGTAAAAACATTGCAGTAAAATGTTAGCCCTTAGGGGATGAAAAATTGCTGAGACTGTTCAGCCAATGAAAGCTTATCCGACCTAGAAATGGAACTTAGAAACTCCTCATCGATTTAGTGGTCCCCAGCTAGACTGCAATGCTTTACTGTTAATTTTTTTTCTTAAATATTTGTTCGACAAATTCTTCTAGGTATAGAGTCTAAGGAGGTTAAAACATAATTTAACACTAAAATAAACTTATTTTTAACATCTAAGTTTAATTTTACGGTTCCGTGCGTCCCAATGAAAAAATGGAACCCTTGTATAAGATCATTCGTGTGTCTGTCTGTCTATCTGGCTGGCTGGCTATCTGTCCATCTGTCACAGACAATTTGCTCCAAAACTACTGGACCCATTTAGTTGAAATTTGGTATAGGTAAATATGAATTTCTGTGACCCGGACTTGTAAAGAATTTTGAATAACTCTCGAAAGGTCACTTTTTGGGGGCGAATTGAAAAAAAAAGGGTTTGCAAACTATGCCGTGTGACATACCAAATAGAAGGGCTTGTTGTGAGGATTACAATTTTTTTTTAATAAATACTGTTTAAGATATATAATGAAAATGAAAATTGATGAATGTTATAGATGAAAATTGTCCATTCGGCGCCCTTAACTCCAAAACTACTGACACAAAAATGTTAAAATTTTCTTTTCCCATCGAAATCCATCGATATGATGGGAATAGAAAACCTTTAGAGATCACGATAAACATTGGGTATATGGTAACATTGGGTAGATATCTAATGATATCGATACCCAATCACGTCTTTAAGTTTCACGAGTTAATTTAATTTAACCTTATACAGGGTGGCCATTGTGGCCAAACCTGTAGAAGGTCAATTTTAATTATTAAAAAGTATACAACTTTTTTTAGCCCCCATTCTGATTTTAGGCCAAATAGAATACCATTTTGAACACTGAGGACTTTTATTTAAAAAAAACAGGACGTGTCTCAAAAACACGTCCTGTTTTTTTTTTGTGGAGTTATCTTAAGTGCCGTGTCGCGGTCGAGCTTGAATACGCTAAGCAGAATATTTGAGAATTTGTTAGTGGGATACCTAATAAAGTATGGGAAAATTATGAAATTGAATGAAAAACACGATGAAAAGCGATCGCGTTTTTTGAATAAAACAGGAGCAGATTAGGCAAATCTTATTCACCATATAAAATTGTCCAGCCTGAATTATACTTATAGAAAAATATCCGGTAATTTTCGCTTGTAACAAAAATTATCTAACTTAGTTGTATATTTCGTAACTGGCCACCATGTAGTTGCGACCTAATGTCATACATATTTTAGATAAAATATTCCACATTAAAATAGTTCATAAATCACACACAAAAAAATGTACTTGTCAAAACAGTTGATGACAGTGGCATCTACACTAATTACGTTTGGAGGTTTGTACACACACGTGCAAGCAACTTTTAATTGCTTCGTGAGTCGCGTCGTCATTCACGGCGTCTGCAACGTCTCATAAAAGAACTTACTCTTGTAAAAGAGATGCAACGCGAAGTTTATGTTGCCTTGCAAAAATTCACAACGGCCGGCGCCAACGTCCGCCTTTCAATCGGAATACCTTGACATGCATGGGGAAGCGTTTTAAATAGAATATTTTAGTACAATGCGTCTTTTTTTTTAAAAAGGTTGGTTATGTGGTGTTATGTTCTAAATACTCGTAAGGGTAGGTCAAGTAGATAAAATTGAGTAATCGTGTTAAAAATGACAATCTTAATTACAAGATTATGTCTGGACTTTAAAGGAGACCTTTGAGTTTGTTTCGTCATTTCTTCTCAGGAAACGACTCCATCTTGTTTTTTTTTATGGCGTATAAATAATTATAATGATTTCGATAACCTATTTCCAGAATACATTTATAAAATTTAAAATCCCGGGCTAGGTTTTCTCAAGTGGTCCTAGCGAGAAGTAGGTTCTGTTTCTTCTTTTATGAATATACGAGTACAAGCCGTGGCACGATGAGATTCCCTATCGAAAAAGAAAACGAATTTCCATACCAACTTTCACCCCCTATTTGACCCCTTTAGGGGATGAATTAAAAAAAATATTATTTAAGGAACTTTTGTGTAAAATTTCATGTTTAACCCATCGGTTTACACTGTGTTTTGTTGTGTTGTTTTTCTGTAAATTTAATATTTTTATTAAAATAAACTTACATTTTTTCAAGGAAATAGGCAACAGTTTCTTTATGTATAACAAAAACATACAGTAAACATCAATTTGTCTGCCAGTCTAATAAACGAACGAGCTAATAAATGATGTTGTTAGAAATTGTATTTAGTAAATGGCGGTAGGCTTGCTTCCACAGTTTCCACCCCACGCCGAAGGCTGTTATGTTATTAAACTATATTTGTTACGAGAAATAGACGCACATTTAATAATTTTCAGAAGTGCAACTGTTAAACGAAAATCCGTAGGAGTATCAATCGGGTAATGGAATATAATTTTGAGTGGTCTTGGAAAACTATTAATTCCGGTCTTTTCAGACACCTATTAGGTTCCGCATTTGTAACGAAAAAAAAAATACGTTTAAAGATTTCACAAGCGCAATATTATATTACAACATAACAGCTGTTATGTTGTATACATTTGTAAGGAAATACATTTTATTTGCTTGTATCCCAGCAGTGGGAACGTTATAGGCTGATTTATTTATGTTATGTTACCTGCATAGTAAAGCGAGGTTCTGCGCACTATACAGAGTGTGAGAGTGTAGTGAGGCACACATTCCTGTTTTTAGGGTTCCGTACCCGAAGGGTGACAAACGGAACCCTATTCATAAGCCTCCGCTGTCCGTCTGTCTGTCAGCGAGCTCTATCTCATGAACCGTAATAGGTAGGCAGTTGAAAATTTCACAGATTGAGCATTTCTATTGCCGCAAGAGCAACAAATAATAAAATTAAAAATTAAAGGGGGGTCGCCATACAATAAAATTAAATTTTGAAAAAAAAAATAATCTGACCCTGGCATGTGGGGTATCATTTTCTAGAGCTCATCGAGTAGAGAATAAATATAATTTTTATTTGTTTTTGTCTTCAAAAATGATGAATTAGGGGGCCGTAGAAGTTGTCCGTTTTAGACCATTTTTGTACGAGCTCTATCTCAACAACTAAACAAATTAGGAATTTGAAACTTGTGTGTATCATGTAACATATACTGTTTATAATCAACAAATACTAAAAACGCCGATTCATAACGTATTTTATATAATATGGGCGATTTTCTGCAACTTAAAGTAATAATTTTGTATTTCATGCTAATATTATGCGATATAAATTCCACAGATAACTATTTAATAGTCGGAGTAATGACATGGAATTAGTAAGTACCTACAATCATGGCAGCATATATTATTTCGATCATTTCAATTTCGATCATCCAAAAAGGTCTACAAAATAAACTTTATTCACAAGATTTTGAAACCAGCCAGTATTTTTTGAGTTTAAGAACTTTATCGACTTTTTTCAAAGTATCCCTAGACGGTGTTCATGTGTGTTAAAACTACACTCCAATAGACAATATATTCAGTAACATTTAAATGAATGCTGGCACATACAGTGTAGTATTCAGTTACCTTAAACCATTGTGGATACAATTTCATATTGAGAAAAATTATTGGTGTAAAAATATTCGGTCACGGCGGCCAATCTCAACGGAGACTGGCCTTCGGCGCGGGAGATATTATAGTGCACTAGTGTGTGCGCAGACACGAGTGCACTCTCTCTTCCCTCACTCTCATAGTCCGATGGAATGTGTAAAAATAATAAGTAAGATATAATAGATTTCTGTATGACTATCAAAAATAACGTAAATAAATACCTGTATTGACCCGTGCGTTTGCACTGGCGAAACATCACGACAAAACATGTTGAAATCTCTAGTTCCTGTCAAACCTTATATGAAAAATTGACAGAAAATAGAGATCCCAACATGTTTTGTTGTGAATGTTTCGCCAGTGCAAACGCACAGTTATAATTAAAATTTGGCGTACTACTTACATTCTATTTTGTACAATATAGTCTGATGTAGCAAGAGAAATCCTTTTATTTATAAGTAACTAGCTTTACCCGGCCTGGCTTCGCACGGTTAGCACTAAGTACTTATCTACGGCGCATCTACCTTTCCTAATTACCTACCCTACCTACCTACCCTACCTACCTACCCTACCCTTCTTACCAGGGTAGGTAGGTACCTAACCTACCCTACCTACCCTACATATCTACCTGCTTACCTACCATATATACCTATTTATACCTACTAATACTATGTTAGTAGCAAATAAATAACTTTGACTTTAGTTAATGCATGTTACTGGATAAAGTTAACTTCATATTTTTCTCTTAAAATAAATGAAATATACTCCTACACCTATATTTTAACACAACAACATTTTTTCATTAAAATTAGACAATTTCTTTACAAATCTTTGTTTTTTTATAGCGCCTCTGTTGTTACCTTTACGAAAGTATTACAAAAATTCATAGTGTTAAATCTTGTACGACATGGTATGGAACCCTTCGTGTGCGAGTCCGACTCGCACTTGACAGATTTTATTTTTTACTTGTGTTATAATTATTTTGTGCTGTGTGTCTTTAAGTCTGTGCTGAATAAATGTATTTTCTTTCTTCTTTCTTTCAAGGGGCTGATTCTAGCCGTTATACTATGTAAACAACTTTCACCATGAAACTCATAACTGATTTGTGATGGGTCTACCTCAAGAGCTTACCAGTTCAAACAAAAAAAAAAAAAAAAAATTCAAAAGCGGTTCACAATAAATTGATGGAGAAATCGGTGGACATAATATATATTATATAAAAAATAACAAACATACGCAACGAACAAATAACCTCTTCCTATTTGGAAGTCAGTTAAAAATATTAAATTCCTATTTCGATTCATGTATGAAAAGTATGTTTTTTACGAATGTACTATGTTTATTATTTATTATGTACTAGCTTTTACCCGCGGCTTCGCCCGCGTAGATGTCGCAAAATATCCCACGGGAACGTTCTACCGGGAATACTACCTAATAGCCGAGGAAAAGATCATTGACTAACTTTCAACGGACGCAGTGGTAGGCTACAGCGCCCGCGTTGCCGTCAACCATAATTATTTTGTTACGCGTAATTTTGAAACTGTGATATCTCTTAAACTATTCATTTAAATGATGTGATGTAAAGGCATATTTTAATCGAAATTGAATGCCTAATTTAAATAATATATTTTATTGGATAAGGATTAATATGATACCGGTCAAAATAGCTTCGGAAATAACAATGAAAATTTTATACAATTTTGAAAGATAAAAATGGTTACTGTGGGTCACCCTTAGAAGATAGACGTACGCCATCGCGGACTTTTTTGTTTAACTTTTTAAGATATACAATACTCTAGAACATAAATTTGATTTACCTCTCACGGTTTACGGAGCGCACGCCAGTAAAGCTCCCAGTCGGCATGATTTTTTCCGACATCTTCAACAATAATCGTCATTTTTCAGCCAATTTACACAAAACTTTAAAACCCTTCGCTTGAATCACCCCGTCCAACGGTGAAAACCGTTTGAAAATCCGTTCGGTAGTTTTTGAGTTTATCGCGTTCAGACAGACAGACAGACAGACAGACAGACGCGGCGGGCGACTTTGTTTTATAATATGTTTATTATGTATTTCATAGCGAAAGTTGTACAGTATGACAGGTAGAATCACCCCTTTGACGGATGCAGGTCACTAAATCGCCACCCTGTATAATATTTGTAAAGAAATAAATTTAATTTAATTTATACTATTTTACCACTGCTGGCACTGCTCTACCATCGATCTACAAGCCTGTCAGCCCACCTTCGATTCTAATTGATTGATGACGTGACGTCAAAATTGATATAGCAGCGTCATGCACTGTGCGTTGTTATCTTGACTAGCGACCCGCCCCCGCTTTGCATTGTATTTACGACTTGATAAAACTTCAAGATTTATAATATGTATAGCTAATATGGATAGACAACGCAGTGTTTGTCTTTAAAAGTTCGTACCTACCTAGTTTCCTACACATTTCTCGACCATCTTTTGTCCATATCTTCCAGTACTGACAATATAGGGTAACTGGTAATTTATTAACATTTATGTTCGCATAACTCGTCAAAATGTAGGGAACAGCAGATTTTTTTTCCACGATTTACGGTTAAGTGCCTTTAAAAAAAAAAAAAATGCTGAATGGACCTGCTCTTGACCTCGATCTCGCCTGATGGAAAACGATGGACGAGGTCTATGATAGAACGAATAAAAGTTGTTCATAATGATGAGTAAAGTCATAATATCTATAAGTATAATCGGTCACTAATTACCAGTCACCACAGATATAGATAGACATAGATAACGTAAGAGCAACTACTTCGCGTGCCCAGCTTACGTACAATAATCGTAAGCTGCCACTTTCGCGCTCAGTCTGCATCGTTGTGCCACGCTAGACGGACGTCAGTAAAATAATTTAAAATGGTTAATTGCTCAGTTATACATTGTAAAAACTTTACAAATGTGAGGAGAAAAAATAAATGAAACGATTCCTTCCATCGATAAGTCATTTTCTGATTAATATTATGCGTATTTAATATTAAAATCGATTATTTTTAATCTAATACTCTCTGTAATACCAAATTTGAGAAAAAACATAGGTCATCAAACGTAAACTGAATATTCGTATTACATTGCGGCTTTTACTTGAAGCGGTTGATGCGACGTTTTGTTTTAACAAGTGATGAATATCGAAGCAAGTGATACTATCGTATATCGCATCGGTTTCGTAGTACAGGAGCTTTTATCATTTTTCTGTCAATTTTAGCGATTAGTGCTGTTCATCGTATGCAACACAAATCGATTCTCAAGAATCGATTTCGGAAACAGAGGAATGATATTGTATTTTATAGGTAGTAATTATGTAGACAATTTTAATAAATTATCGTAACGTTTAGTGATTTTTTTAGTTTCCCACATGAACCCAATTTAAAAGAAAAATGGATAGAGGCGACGGGAAATAAAGATTGGTTCCCAACAAAGCATAGCACTATTTGTTAAATACATTTTGAGGAAGCATGCTTTGTTGAAGGGAAAAAGTAACGAATATTAACAAAAGCAGCATATCCGACTATTGATGTACTGAAGATCACAACTTTCTTTATCTTTTTGCTGTTGTAGCTCAAGTATTTTGCATCCATTTTAATTTTATTATATCGTATTTTACTGGGTTTTCGTTTACCTTCTAAAATTTCTTCTCTGGTTTTTTTTTTGTTTCTGAAAGATAATCTACAACAATTACAAGGAATAAGTAGGGAAATCCTAACAATTTGAAGAAATTATAAATCCCTAACTGCCTACTAAGCAGATCAGAAATTTTTATTTTCCTCTGTTTATCTCATTCCTCTGTCTATCTCATTCCTCTGTATATCTCATTCCTCTGTCTATCTCATTCTTCTGTCTATATCATTACTATGTCACAAAATCGATTAATTAATCTATTTAAGCGATTCTCAATAATTCTTTACTGTACACGATTACTCAATAAATAGAGAAATGGTATAATAAAAAGGCGATCTTTATTCAAAATTGAGATGAAAAAGGGTAGAATCTCGTTGCTTTTGTAAACATTAGAACTAAATTGAATATAAGGTATTTCAATCGAATATTCACGTATTTATAATGGTAAACTTACTTGAAATTTTGGAAAAGGTATCCAAAAACGACGTGTGAACGTCGACGGAACGCGCACGAGCACACAACCTCTCAATGCGAAGACTTTTAGTTAGCGTTATCGATTTCAAAGATAATAAAATCAATTCAAAGACGCTGCCGCGTGCGGCGGATTTTATTTTCCCATCACTAAATAATGCTTGTGACGTCATAGTAGGTAGTCAAAAAATGGCACGCTTGGTTTTCATACAGATCGTGATACTTGCGCTATCTATGTCTATCTATATCTGTGCCAGTCACCCTATACGAGTATAAAGCTGTTCAGAAATTCTCATCTCAATGAAAAAATGCCTTATTATTTAAAAGCCTGCTTCTCGCACGGACACTACGTTGCTTGCTCCCGAGTCACAAGTACTGACTCGCTGTATGTTTTGACTGCTGAGAACAAAACTAGAAACGTAGTATACAGGAAAGTTTTATAAATTGTAGTATATTGTGGTGTCTTACTACTTCCACGCGAACGAAGTCGCGGGCAGAAGCTAGTGCTTTAATAAGTTGTTTATTAAGTTTCCAAATTTTAATCTAAACTAATATTATGAAGAGAAAAGATTTGAATTTTTGTATGTTTGTTTGTAACGCTTTCACGCTAAAACGGCTGAACGGATTTGGATGAAATTTAGCACATGAGTAGACCATAATCTGGATTAGGACTTACAATATTCGGATCGAGACCTAAGCGGGTCAAACCACGAGCTAGTCACTACATAGTATAAAACAAAGTCGCTTCCCGCTGTCTATCCATACATATGGATAGATCTATACTATATATGCATGGATAGATCTATACTATACTACTCGTACTATGCTTAGATCTTTAAAACTACGCAACGGATTTTGATGCGGTTTTCACCAATGGACGGAGTAAGTGATTCATGCGGAAGGTTTTTGTGTATGAAAATGAAATATGACGATTATTGTTGAAGATGTCGGAAAAATCATGCCGTCTGGGAGCTTTACTGGCGTGCGCCACGTAAGCCGTAAGAGATACATCAAATTTATGTTCTACAAAATTGTAGGTCTTAAAAAGTTCAACAAAAAAATCCGGTATAGCATATGTCTATCTTCTAAGGATGACCAACAGTAACCATTTTTATCTTTCAGAATTTAATAAAAATTTCATTGTTAGATCCGAAGCTATTTTGACCGGTATTATATTTAAACTTATCCAATAAAAGATGTTATTTAAATCGGGCATTTAATTTAGATTAAAATATGCATTGACATTATATCATTAAAATTAATAGTTTAAAAGATATCGTAGATTCAAAATTAAGCGTAAAAAAATAAGTATGGTTGACGACAACGCGGGCGCAGCGGTAGGAGTCAATGACCTTTTCCTCGGCTATTAGGTATGATTATATAGTTATCTAATCCAGGTAGTACGTCCCCGTGGAATATTTGCCGACATCACAAAAGCTAGTATATCATAAACAAAAAAATGCCTTATACATTTTGTTCTATAACTAATGTTTATTTAGCTTCCAAAAGCAAACTCCAAGCTAATTAAATAGTTATCGCAGCGCAACATAGAACTAACAATAATAGCAAAGTTATGACAAGTTTCAATAGGGGGTTAGAATTTGAGGTTGAATTTATATCCTTCTGTCATAGAAAACGAGAAGGTTGCACAAGATTGTATGTAGTTAGAGTGTTTAGACATATTTCCCTCGTGTCAATCTGCCTAGCCTTTTCTTAACAATGTTGGGGTTGGCTTCCAGTCTAACCGGATGCAGCTAAATACCAATATTTAACTTGAAGCGACTGCCTATCTGACCTCTACAACCCAGTAACTGGATAATACGCTACCTCTTGGTAAAACTGGTTGTCAGACTTTCGGGCTTTTGACGACCCGTAACGACTGTCAAAAATCCACGAATGACAGTTGGGACCAACGGCTTAACGTGCTTTTCGAGGCACGGAGGAGTATGTAGACGCATTCACGGACCAACCCCGGCAAGCATAGCTTAACCTGTTGGATCAACCCGTGCGGCTGTTATTACTTGGCCACGAGATCCTCTCATATTTCCCTCGTGTAGTACTCTTATATTCCGGAGTGAAGTAATCGGATTATGCAGGTATCTCGCTAGTTGGTTAGGCCGCCTTAACATGTTGAAAGACGATAGATCTTTGAAAGAGAATGCTTTAACTCCCTTCAAGACAATCGGTTTTAGGTTGAAGTTGTTTAGTTAAGTACAATCAATAATTTTGGAGTTTCTGGGTTTGATGAGTTTGTGATACCTACAGCACTTAATTTAAGTCCTTGAGTCCATAAGAAGCTTTTGTCACCGAGAATATAAAAATGATGGTCGGAAATTATTTGCTATAAAACTGAACCTAAAATGAATTGTCTGGATCTGATCGGATAATGGATTATTTATTGTGAGTTTTCATCTGAAATAGTTTACTTCGTTTTATTTTCTTTCAAGGTTTAAATTCTTTATTTAACGGAGTGAAACTAATGTTTTATCAGAAGGATTTGTACTTGATATACATAACATAATCAGCCTATTAATGTTCCCACTGCTGGGACACAGGCCTCCTCTCTCTGAGAGCGAGTGGGCCGTAATCCACCACGCGGGCCCAGTGCGGGTTGGTAGATGTCACATGTCTTCGTATTTTTGGTTCTAAGACATGCCGGTTTCCTCACGATGTTTTCCTTCACCGTTTTGAGAGCAGTGGTGATGAAATTATTTACACAAAGTAAAGCGCCTGCTTGGGTTCGAATCCACGACCTACAATTCGTAAGTCGGGGCCGATACTACTGGGCCACCACTGCTCAGTACTTGATTTGCTCTGGTGGAAACTCATCATAATACCTATCTACTTTAATAATATAAATTTCCCAACATCATATCAACTGAAAGCCTTACGTTTGCGACAAAGTAACCTACCGGTATCTCAAGTCAATTAATAGTATGTGGTAAAACATTCCTGAGTGAGGGACTTGTCAATAGTCAGACGTGGCTGATGCGTGCGTGCGGTTGTCTCTACTTACCGGAGTTTGCAACACAGGAATTTCCACTCTCTGTACATCTACATATCAAGATATACAGTAAAACTTTGTTAAGTGGGACCTGCATAAGTGAGAAACCTCCATAGCTGCAATTCATGCTGAGGTCCCGATACTTTAGCACTGAATGGCCAAACCTCTGTATCCGGGAGTTCTTTCAATTTTATTGTCATAATTAACGCTATAATTGAGAAAGCGAGTGCATTTTATCTCTTTTACTGAGACTATATTTAAAGGAATATTTTTGCTCAATTGTTATCTTTGAATATTATTGGTATTGACCTCTGTAACTGAGATAACGCCAATTTATAACTTCTGTAACTCGGAAATTATTGCAAGTAATTTTTGGTTTTGTTTACTAATTCTTAGTCTAAAAAATTCCCGCATAATTGGTTTATTCAATAATCGCACCTCTATAACTAAAATAATCTCCTTTCTCACCTCTATTAATCGAACCCTCTGTAAAAGAGACAGCTTTTAATTTATACCTGGATGTTTGAGACACTGGTATTGTGGAAGACCTCTTTAAGTGAGACAAATGTGCAGATCCCTTGATGTCCCAGCTATCAAGGTTTCACTGTACATTTCCAGTATAAGCTGACCTCTCATTGTACGGAAATCCAATACAATGCGAGATCAGCTTATACAGGAAATGTAAATCTTGATATGTCGTGTGTAAAACTGTCGCTTGGTCTCTGACAAATTTTCAGAAGTCATGTCACTCACACATTCATACCGCATATCGTGGTCGTAAGTACCAACTCTCTCACTCCCCTAACTTTACGAAATTGTGTAGTATTCTGTACTCGCTGTGTTTCGGAAGAATCCTTGTTTATAGAACTTTGAAAATCGAGGGAATTTAATTTTAGTTCAAGAACATGAAGGCATGCATATGATACGGTTTGAACAAATATCTGAGCTACGTAGACACGAGTTTGTAGAACCGACGTTATTTTATTAGATTTTCGTTGTTCTGAATTTCGACCTCAGATATTAAAATAAAATTTTTGCTCTATGTAATTTAAAGGGTACAGTTCTGAGGGGTCATAGGTGGGGAATCCCAGGCCGATTCCCGGCTATCGTAGATAAGGTCCAGGGTAAGTTCCGATAAGGACCAGGGGGCTTACTCCCTAAGCGAAATCCGTAGTTTCAGCCGTCGTTATGGGCGCTTCGTTCTCAGTCTCACTTATGGACATACCGTAAGTGAGACGGAGAGGGAAGCGCCCGTAACGACGGCCGAAACTATGGATTTCGCTTAGGGAGTAGGCGGCGCGTTGTGTTCCACGCACGCCTCAAAGAGATGTCAGCACAACTGACGGGGTCTGCTAGAGCCGATACCTGCCAGGGTCGCGAGTCGCGGGAAAGTCCAAAAGGAATACCGTGGCCCCTGGCATAACACAGGCAACTGAAGGAACATGGGTGGGTTTTAGTCAGTAAGAGTCTGACACGCCCTCCCGGTCCGCCCAGAACGGTAGAAGTTAATTGATAATTTAACATACACAAAAAAAACAAGAAAATGTTTGCTCTATGTAATATAAAGGGTAGGTCTACAGTTGTACGGGGTCATAGGTGACGGGTTTAATTATTCAGTCAAAAAGTTCATTTGCATGAGTCTTGATTAAGACACGGGTGAATTGGGGGTTGATTTATTTCATTTCACATTACCGGCTCGCATCCTTTCATCATTGAAGTCGGTACTTTCAGATGCCTGTCGTAAACAGCTGTCAAGAAGTTAAATCATTTTCTGTTTTACGTATATTTAATTAAACGTATTTATTTCTCTGTCATTTGTAAGGGCTGTTATTTAAATATGTATGTGTAATACGAGAGGCAAAATAAATCCCTGACCTTTCTAAGTCGACCTTAACTTAGGTAAAGCTTAGGGCAAAAACTAAAACCGCATTTTTTTAAAATAAACAAGACTGTTATACTTATTTAATAGATACTATTTTATGAGTATAATATTAATATAACTGACTGCCTCGTCGGTCTAGTGTTCGCAAGAGCTTTTACTGAGCATGAGGTCCTGGATTCGATTCCCGGGTCGGGCAAAGTGTTATTGGGTTTTGCATCTGGAATTTCTCAGTAGCAACCCTGTGAGTCTGGGTTTGTACCCGGTTGATGGCAATAGGCTCGTCCCCTGTTACATGGGACTTAAACATAACTGTCGAAATGTAGGTGTACTATAGCTACTGCTTAAGCCTTCGGGGAATACAGTCGTGAAGTTATGATGTAATATTAATATAATATGAAAAAAAAAACTGAAAAATAACGATAATAACTGCCAGCATCTTAGCGTTTCTTTTGTGTAGCAAATAAT
Source organism: Conistra vaccinii (assembly GCA_948150665.1). Taxonomy (NCBI): domain Eukaryota; kingdom Metazoa; phylum Arthropoda; class Insecta; order Lepidoptera; family Noctuidae; genus Conistra; species Conistra vaccinii. The sequence continues at coordinate 7,841,011 of OX411318.1, read as the reverse complement.
AAAGATGATTTATTTATTATATCTTTCGCTCATTTTCTCTTATTAGGTGGCGAAAACTCGTAGCGCCATCAGCATTAATTCCGCTCGTTTCACACAAAGCCAGGTTTAGTGGCGAGCTGTTAAAGGTCGTGGCTCGCATATTTAGCGGTTGTTTGCTAGCTCATTGCCACTAGGCGCAACACTAATCCGTTTTCATTTGCCTATGACTGAACGGGGTGAAATGCTGGTTTAAGAGGGGCGAAATAACCGTTTTGATGGATCAACCAATTAACACTTTTAGCTGGTGTGTTCTATTAGCTTTTTGATATTGATATCGATTTTGATTTTGTAAATTTCTAATTAGAAAAGTGTTTGTTGTCTGAAAGACAGATCATTAATAAAATATACAATTTTGACGAAGTACCATTAATAATAAATGATACTAAACTAAGTGGTTGAGACAAGGAATGGCAAGCAAATGATCGTTATTTTAATCACAATTCACAACTCATATTTTAGTTAGAGGAGTTAATAGAACACTGGTAGTGTAAAACACAAATGACTAAGAGCTTTACAAAAAAATGTAAAGCAGTATATTTTGACATTTTCGTGTCTGTTTGTGTGCCTGCTAAGATCTTGTTAACTGCACAATGGATTTTAATACAATTTTCACGAACATTAGGGCGTCTATTTCAGAAGGTGTAAAAACCCGGAATTACGACTACCAAAACTGAACTCTACACACAATTATGAACACTAGTAAACAATAAATCTCGAAATAATGTCTGCAGACATTGTTGTCAATATCAATCGAAAAGTCTAAAACGAAAATCAAGCATCCTTCATAATAAATCAAGAATCAAATCTCAAATCTGCACAGGTAGGGCTACGTCAATTTCAAAGCCATAACTTGAAGAGTTTCAATTGAAAACGTTTCTCGTGGCAAATATATATGATCAACTTGGAAAGTTAAAGCTTAGGGTGTCGATAAACGATTGCTACTATAAAACTGAGTTGTGGCCTTAGCTTAGATGATAGGTAAGATAAAGGTGCATTTATATTTGAGGCGAAGTGCTGTGAAAGTGAAATACTGAGTGTGAATCAGCCTTTTAGAAGGGATGATGTTATGTATTTACTATTAGGTGTACGTGGCTTGATAATTGAAATTGTTTATTTTTAATAAATTGAAATTATTTTTTTTATTGAAATTTAGAAATAGGGCCTTAAACTAGAGGTTAAGGTATATTAAGATATAATAATTGTATTCTACTGAACTGGGAATAAACCTGTATCTCAAGTATCTCGCTCAAGTGCTTATACGTAAGTGTTATCTAAGATTCCAAATAAATGTAAATTATATTATGTATTATAAATTATGGTTATTTTTAAACTCAGAAAAATTGTAGCCTGGTATTCTACTTTTTTGCGTCATTGTAAGACATTTTTGTAACCATGCTCTATTATAATTTTTGCAATGTCGCCTTTACTTTAATAGACAGAAATTTTGCCGTGTTGACAAAAAGTTAAGGTTGCATGTTTATTTATGATGCGAATTGTAAGAACTATTTTTATGTATAAATATTAGAGTAAGTATTAAAATGTTAATTAAATATATATATTATATAGATACACGTTGAACGTAGAATGTATTTATCTTGTCTCAGCTATTTTCTTTGCTGTGTGTAGCTCGGTTTTTGCGATTTAGTAAGCATGCTGCACAATTTGACGGTTCAGCATGTTTAGTGCACTCATTCTCCTGATGACCTTGTTCTCCACAATATCCATACGTAGGTATAGGTAGCCTCCTGATAAGTCTTTGCAGTATGTCCTACTCTTAAACTAGTGCAAATTTCACACATTTCCTGAACGTGATCAGCACCTCTAAACCGAGTTCAAGAGCTGTCAGTGTCAATATTCCAAACAAAACAATAACACTGACAGCTCTTAAACGTGGTTTATGTGCTGATTGCGTTTAGTTTTATTGATGAAATTCGCCTTTAGGTGTTTATTCAGAAACGATAAAAAATGTATGGTTAAACTATCGTTAATCATTACTTAACTTTAAGCAAATTTTATGAACAAAGGGGTAATTTCACTTAAAATTATTTTAAGCTGCGATTAATTTAACAATCTAGTTTAAAAAAACACTATAGATACTCTTGTAAAGAGACTTACCTAGGATTGTCAGTTAAAATGAGACAAACTGATTATAAATAAACACACCCACACTCTAAAACGAAGTTTAATAAAAGTTAACGTGCTAGTCACACCATATAATTACGTCACTCATAAACCATGGTCACCCTACGTGATATTTTCTAATTACGTCACAAGCCGCGGGAAAGGCGACTCTTTTAATTTTTAAAGCGCGGAGGAAGCTCACAATTGCCCATAGACAAGTTTAATTCCTCCCTAAGCGGAAAAGAAATGATCAGACACCTCTGCCAAAATGAAAAGAGGCCTGATTTACAACCTGCGTAAAACAGGGCCGGGATCTTATTAACATTACTTTTTATAACATGGCCGGCGTTAAATTGTTACAATGTAGAGTAAAATTTAATTAAAACGTCTAGTTAGGTGTTAACTAACGCCATTAAGGTGTATGCTTTATGTACGGAACTAACTGCAGCTGTTTTTATTATTTCATGTTTTTGTTGTGTCGACTGGCGAAGTTTTTATTAAACCTGGGATATTGGGTTCTTAAATATTTTGTAATAGGACTTATTATATGAACTTGCGCAGGCTATTTTGTTTGTTTATTAATGCAATAATACATCATGGCATTATAATCGTCTTACAAAAGCAGACCACTGACCACACTGACCACAATGACTACTAAATATTCATTTAAAAAACCTTGATATACACCGTGGCATTTTAGTCGTCTAACAAAGGGCCATCAATGTATCCGACATAAAATACCTCTAGGATTAATTAAAAAATTTTTTCATTATATATTTTTTTTTAATGAATTTTTAGTAGTCATTGGATACATGAAGTGGGCTGCTTCTGTAAGACGATTAAAATGCTACGGTGTATAAGAAGTCAAAAACATTAATAAAAAACGGCATAAGCCTGTGACTTCTTTCGAAAAGAATCTTCAACCCGTTGACCCGTTCAGGGGTGAAGTTCGGAAAATCTTCACACCCTCTCGACAACCCCCTAAGAAACATATCTTCCGAATTTCATGCCTGTCAGTCAAACAGTCAGTTATTCCGTCACGAAAGACTTTTATATGCAGAGACGGCATTTGTAGCAAAAAAATAATAATATTCAGGTCAAAATATTTTTATTCTTTTGTTACCGACTTTTTATAAAGTTACCCTGTATAAGATTAATTTATTACATACATACGCCACTATTAGGCTAAGCGTATGCTGACACGCAAGTGACGCAGCACAGAACAGATTTTGCAGGGTAGGGCAGGCGAGGCAGACATAGGCCGCGAGCGCATGCTGCGATGCAGCTACACAGACACATTTGCACCCTAGCCCATCCTACAACCAATTTGTCGTTGAAACAAATTTTTAAATTAGTGGTAAAAACACGTGACGACCTGCACGCAGTGCGCAGAAATCTGTGCCAGCACAACAAAAAGACGCAGGGCAGCACAGACACACACGTCTGCGTCGCAGCGTATGCAGCTGTCAGTACGTTCATGCATTACAAAATCTGCGCTGCGTGGACCTGCGTCAGCTGCATCTCAGCATACGCTTAGCCTTACAGTTTTCCAATTTGGTAGTGTGTAGTTGATTAATAGTTTATAAAATAATTTAGAACATAAGATTTACATATCAAAAACATAACACGTGTAACGTTACCCTGCGGTGCTAACCTAAAAGAAATTGTAACACTAACCTTAGATTTTAGCAAAACATTATTTTATAATTTGAACAGTGTATTCAATTGTTGGTAGGCCATTAAAGAAAAATAAAATAAAAGGGCTCTGTATCTAATTCTATCTGTTCTGTAAACATTTAGACCGAAGTGCCTCGGGGCAGACCATGTCCTGTTACGCAGTCTGAGCTTACATCGCTTTAATTGTATATTTATGTTTTCCTTCTAAATCCCAGGGCTGCTGAATAAAATAAAAACATGATATCTCTGTAACGTTAACATTTTTTTTAGGGTTGGCAAATAAAATATATACGTTGTAATTTTAGGCAGACAGACCCGAATAGGCAGATTCAAATCCCTAATTACATAAAGAGAATTCTTCAAGCAAAAATAGGATCTATCTTTGAAAAAATATTATTTTTACTCACGATATATTGATATGGTTGTCAAAAACGCCTTTATTAAGTTTGTATGAGAGTTTTCCGGTACTGGGTTTCCGTAAGGTAATGTGATGTTACCTTTCGTCCCCCAGGGGTCGCGCATGACGCGTCTACTTCACGGGCTGAGAGCATCGCCGCGGTTAACGCAGGGGTAACCAACCATCCGAGCGGAAAATATTTTGTATCTGTACGTGTGTGTACATTTATTGATGGCACTGAGTGGCTGCTTGGTCACTGAGTGGTTGCGACATTTATCTGTGGTACAAATCTTTTCGACGTTGTTTTTTTGGAAAAAATGTATTAAGTAGGGGTAATAAGACTCACCTAATGGATTTAGTGAAATATAAATAATATCAAAAACCGGTCATCTAATAACATAAAAATAAAAAATAGAGTTTTAAATAAGTTTTTGTGGGCAAATTAAGCCCGTTTTTGCAGTTTTTTTGTTTAGTTTACACACTTTACCTTTTACCTCAAGCAAAAAAAACCCCAGATTTATAAACCTATTTCTATAATATTTTGTAAGTATAGCAAGGAATTCGCGAAGCTACCCTCGTGGCTTTAATCCCTGGCTACACTTGACGTCTTCGAGCGGGTTCACGAGGCAAAATGTCTTTTGTGTTACACCAAATTTTTTCTTAAGAACCTCTTTCAGGTGCCTTCTCCGATAATAAGCATCCGTGTCCCAAATATTATTTTTTGTACAAACTTGGAAATGTTGGGATTAAATAAACAAAATATCAAAGAAAATATTTACTGTATACTTTATGTTTGTGGCTACTGGCTGGCAACTATGGGTAAGCTAAGAATCTTCTGTTTATTTTTGGCTTCAAAAGTTTTATCGGGAGTTAAATCTTTCCTTTTATCTATGGCGCACTTTTGCCAGCGAAAATAACTAAGATGGTAAAAATGAAAATATTAACCTAAAGTCTCTCAACTTATAGGCTGGTATAATTTTAAATTCTTGTATAGACATTTTATAATTATTGCGTGTAGGCTTTTACAATGCTACAAGTATCTTTTGGCGCACGAGTGACGTTGTCAGGGTGGCGCTCGAGTGACGTTGTCTTGGTAAACATTTGTGTAAATATTTGGCAGTTAATAGAGTGCCACTGGCGGCACTCTATTAACATCGCCTCGGTCACGCTAAAGTGCCGTAAGCATTGCATTGTCACTAAGTCACGTCACTTGGTATTTGGTTTGATTGAGGTTAGATCGCTGTAATACATCATCAACAACAACACATTCCCAAAACATTACATTCTCTTGTGGCTTAACGGACCCTGGCACTCGCTGGCCGCTGCCGCGGCACCGCTCGCTACGCTCGGTCGGCTCGTGCGTTATGTGGTCACAGTTCTAACCCAATCTAACGTTCGAACCTTCTAACCTTCCTTTCAGCCATTTTCATTTGCTAAGTCAATTGATTATGGCACTTAAGTTTAGCCGGCTATAGATGAAAGAATCTAACCTCAACAATCAAACAAAATAACAAGTGACCGTGACAATGCAATGCTTACGGCACTTTAGCCACTAGAGTGCAGCAAGAATTCTTACGGCACTCTATACACTTCCTAAATATTTTGTGAAATGTATTGCAAAAACAAGATGGCAGCGGTAGTTACAATTTTGGCGGCGGTAGTTACAATTTTGGCTACGCGCGCGCCAATAAATCTTTGTACAGCTATACAAACACATTAAAAAACAAAAATCAAACATTTAAAACTGAAACATTGACAAGAACTATGAAGACATTACACAGGTAAATAGTGCCGGACGACGAGAGGGTAGGGACAAAAGGGTCCGGGGTCTGGAAAATGGACTGATGTCTATAGAATAAAAGAAATAGCCAAATAGGAAAGTTTTGTGTTAAGTGAGCGAGGATAGACTGAATTACTGATTGTGAGATTGCTGGTGGTCACTTAAGGCGAAAGCGTCAGGGTAGCCCGCGAAATTCAAATTTTCTTAAGTTTTTCGCAATTTGCAGGGCAGTATCAGGTTGTACGTTGAGTTAAATATGATTTGCGACCGTATCAAATGTTTATTTATAGAATTATAATCATAGAAATCATCAACACAACTCTGTATGTTCATGTAATCCCCAAATGTCATGATTTCATGAAATCATGACATTTGGGGGTTATTCTATCATACGGAGTTGAATAGCTGATTCTAATGATTATAATTCTGTAAAGCCATATTTGTTACGCTCGCAAATCATATTTTAATCAAGATACAACCTGACACTGACCTGCAAATTGCAAAAAACGTTAGAAAATTTGAATTTCGCGGGCTACCTTGGCGCATCCCCCTTAAGTGATATGGGAGAGAAAATTTGTTCCGGTAACATTTGGAACCTTTATTTAGGGTTCCGTAGACAACTGCGAATCCTTATAGTTTCGTCATGTATGTCCGCCTGTCTGTCTGTCCGCGGCTTAGCTCAGAGACTTAGGAAAGCTGTAATTAGGCATGGGTATACATAAATATTAATCAAGCTCACAAAGTGTTTGTTTTTTTGTTTTGTGATGCTGTCTGGGTGTCGTTGGAAAGGTTGGGTTGAGAGTTTGTGAAAATCATTTTTGAATTTAGGGTTGCGTTTGCAAAATATTAAGCTTTAAAGTGCTAATTTTTGTTAGAGTCAAGTGTCCTCCCTTGCCCACTAATTGGTTGGTTTTGGATATGTGAAAAAGTTCACAGCAGTAGGACAACGAAATTAAAAGGAAAACTATCACAGGTACGTTAGGCTCTACAAGTTAACATTGTACTAATTGGCCAACTTATATTTGCAGTTGCATAAACAGGTTCTCCCGTACATTCCGTATGAACATGTTTTTCAACTAAAATGTTAACTTTGTTATTGGTATAAATTCATTCCAACTACGGAACCCTTCATCGTGCATGGTCCGACACGCTCTTGGCCGGTTTTTACTTTGTTGATTATGGAAAGAGCATGTAAGCAGAAATGTTTACAAAGGCAAAACCGTACGTAGCTTAGCATTACCCGTACGGTTATTGAGGCGATAGGTACAGGTCAGTCAAATAAGTGTTTCACCTCGGAATGAGAGATAATAAGCTGAAAACTCGTACTCACCTCCTTCTTTTGTTGTTCTATACGTTGTCTCAAAGTCTCATAAAATCTCGTGTCTGCGTCGTGGGTGCGTTTTACGCTAATTTGACTGGACTAGTAGTCTAGTGAGTAACATGGCCCCAATATTCAATAATGGAGTTTAAAAGAAAGTTCATAGATTAATAAATACCTAAATAAATTAAAGTAAATGCTGGGGCCATCTGATAACTGTATGATTATCTTCCAAAGTTTATGTACTTTTAAAAAAGAGTTTCTTGTCCGTTCTTCTCCACAGATATCTACGTTTTGGAATGGGCAACTAGCTTAAATTTTCTGACTAACTGAACGACTCTTTGACAATTCAAAAGTGCCTGTTAATGGTTTGATTGAAATAAGTAAATGCTTTGAGTTTGAGTTTGAAAGATAAACATCCTATAATCGCTTCATTATTTAACGATCTATTAAGTGGTCCATATCAAACAGCGGACGTTTATAAGCTAATACGATATAGAAATTGATTTGAATGACAATGCTCTCAAACGTCCGGATAGCTAAAAGCAGATCACACGCGGACATTGTCAAATAATTGACTAGCTCCATTTCCGGCCGATGTTAATGTCAATTCAGAGTTGTGAATAAATAAACATGAACCGAATACACGTGATGATTAGCATACTGGAATAGAGCTCTTGATTTCTAAGACCATTAATGGGTTTAAATTAAAATGTTTAAATGAGATACATTGTTATATGAATTAGTTCAATTACTTTTAATAACTTTGGAATCTAGGCTTTTATTCCTCAAAAATTTTCACCTGCGTGGTGGTTGAGAACCACCTACCGCGTGTGCCAATCTAATAAAATATGCGTAACAATATTTCCTGTGTTTTCGTTATGCAAACCCAACAAAGGTTATGGGCCCAGGGCAGAAAAGTGTGTTGTCATCGAAATCCGTTCAGGTGTTAAAAGGTAACAGACAAACACACAGAGTTACTTTCGCATTTATAATGTTAGTATGGAATTATTAATATGTATTATCTTTTTGATGATAGGTGATATGAGATGGGTAAGTTTGCTCAAAAGCATGCTCCAGAGGTTGATAATTGGCCTGGCTCAGCCAGCTCTTTCCAGACAATTTGCAAAGATCATCGCTCCACCAAGCCTAAGGGTTGGGCCACACCTGCCGAACGTTTCGCGGCGGAACGTTCGGTTGAATACACTCCTAAGGTTTTTCAAGTTACCTATGACACATCAGCCGAACGTTACGTCCATAGAAATATGACGCGACGGAGCGTTCCGCCGCGGAACGTTCGGCAGGTGTGGCCCGACCCTAAATGCGTTCCAACACCACGTTTATTTATTTATTTAAACTTTTGACACTCAAAAAAAGGGTACAAAGGCGGATTTAATGCCTTAGGCATTCTCTACCAGTCAACCAAGGGTGGTGTAGAGAACAAGGAAAAATTTAATTAAAAAATATGTTATATTGCATTACAACTAAAATAGGTACAACAGTACATAAATAGGTTATAAACTAAATACATATACATACATATCTACTATAATATGTACCTAACTATATTACACACACGTTTATATATAAGGTGTTAAAAAATTAACTTTAGAAACTTTAAGAGGTGCTTTAGAGTCTATTAATTCTAATTATAAAAGGTCAAAAGTTATTCATGTCATTCATATTCGTTATCTATGCAAAAAGTTATTCAGTTTCATGGTCTAAAGTTTAGACTTTAGACCATGAAACTGAATAACTTTTTGCATGGGATCAATATTGAAATCACGAAGAAAAGCAACTGTCCCATACATTTAGAGCAGTAGGTATTAAACTTTACTATGGAACAGCTGATTTATTTTTCGAAATTTAAATGTTTGTCCCATAGTAAAAGTTATTCAGATTGATCGTCTAAAGCACCTCTGAAAGTTTTTAAAGTAAATTTTTAACCACCTTATATGTATACAGGATGAAATTGAACTCATGCGACAACTCTTAAGGGGTCATTGTACTCATCATTATGAACAACTTTCACTATGGGACCAACCCTAAAATCGCGGAAAAAAAAACAGCTGTTCCCTACATTTTGACGAGCTATGCAAACATAAATGTAGGGAACAGCTGTTTTTTTTTTCGCGAGATCAGGGTTGGTTCCATAGTGAAAGTTGTTCATAATGATGAGTAAAATGACCCCTTAAGAGTTGTCGCATGAATTCAATTTCATCCTGTATATACACGTTTATTTGCGGTCTCAATGGAAATCATATGGTCATCTGCTCTACGGCAAATATAACTGGCCCATTGCCTTTTTCTGCCTCGTTTTGCAAGGGTCTGCCTAGTGGCCATCCTATTGCCACTTCATTTGAATGACGCAAGAAAATCCTTGCAATTTTATTTGCTATTTACATTAAAATCTTTCCAATAAATGCAAGGAAACGAACGAGGATTTAATGTCCAATGAAAATGAAAACGATCATTTAAACTTTTTATTTTCCGCGATGTGATTTAGTGCCTATCAGACATTCACAGGAGAAAATAAAAATAAACAGTGATTTTAAGCGTATTCATTCAAGTACCCAATTACGGGAGCATTACGGTTCTGTACTAGAAAACTGAAAATATACTGCCATTTAACAAAATAACTTTTCGGTGACGATAAAGTTCAAGTCTTTTGATGTCTGACGATATAATTATTATGCAAATACCAACAATTTGAAATACAGTCACAATAAATAGACATACCTATAATTTGATTAATAAAAACTTTTTACAAAAAAATAAAAACCGACTTCCAAAAATAAAACACTACAAAGTGAAAAATAACTTTAATTTCGGAAGTTGGTTTTGAATTATCGTTTTTTGCCACCGACTTCCGAAATTAAAGTTATTTTTCACTTTGTAGTGTTTTATTTTTGGAAGTCGGTTTTTATTTTTTTGTAAAAAAGTTTTTATTTTTCACTTTTTAGTTGTGCTACATACCCCACACAAATTTGAATACCACTACCTGCTTTGTAAATAAGAATGACAGGAAGTTATCATCATCTATACATACAAATAAATAAAATTGAAGTGTCTGTTTGTAATTTCAAAATAACAGCTTTTTACTAAATGCATATGAAAGTATATACGACCCATAAAACAAAAATACAATTTAATTATTTTTTTGTCTGTCTGTCTGTCTGTTTGTTCCGGCTAATCTAGAAATATCTGATGGTTCAGGTGCACCAGGCGGAGAACGCACACCCATGTTACTCTGGGCAAAAGGGCTGTAGGCTATGATGTGAAGTGTTCGCTTATTATTTATTTAACAATCACAGCACATCATTTAACACTATTAAACCTAAACGTTAATGAGATTTACTTTCAAGGTCAACCTAATAGCCTCAAGGAATACTATTCTCTATCCATATGTACGTATAATTTTGAAAGAATTTTCTCTGAACTCCTAACCTTTGAGGAGTTGTACCTTCCATCATCAGCTCATCCATAGGAAATCATCATCAAACGCAAATAATTGAACAAACTGTATGATATTGTCTGAAACGTAACAGTTATATGCTTATAAATTGAGTGTTCTTCTCGATTTCCTTGGGATCCCATCATCATAATTATGCTGACTAGATGACGAGGGTACCAACTTGAATATGTACCCTAACGAACAAAAAAAGAATTACGCAAATCGGATTAGAAATGTTAAAGTTATCGACATACTAATATACAAAGTATCGTCAAAATGACATCGTCCAAATAACAATAATGTTTATAAAATTAAAATACTTGACCAAACTGAAAGAAATTTTTATGGGACCACCTGGCAGCTATTTCGCGTCGAATGAATCACGCGAATCGGTCTATTAACCGCGGCGTAATCGATGTACATACATAGAAAAAAAAAAACATACCGGCCGAATTGAGAACCTCCTCCTTTTTGGGAAGTCGGTTAAAAATCAAGCACAGTTCGTAATTTCCAAATATCTATCAAATAATTTCATTGCAGAAATTTACGTGACCGTGTGACCGACTACCAATGAACGTGTACAATATAAATCTGAAGATCTATTATTTTGGGTTTATTAAAAACAACAAATGTAATTCAAGTACAGCCGACATGGATATTGTTATAAAATGTAACAAAGATTTAATATTGGATAGGACAAATACACGATAAGACAAGGGATGAGAAAGCGCAGATGTAACCCGAATAAAAAATATTTATACAATCCGATACGTCGCGTGATTGCATTATTGTGATTTTTTTGATAAGAAAGTAATGCGAAATGTGGATATACGGAGTTTAAGCTAAAAGCTTTTACAGTACCGAACACGTCGAAATACATTTACATACTGTACCTTTTGTAAATGAGCCATTGTTTACGTATTTGCGAATCGTGCGTGCTGTACGGTAAACATTAAAATTTGTTTATCATTGACAAGTGTTGAGAAGGATTAGTTACACAGAAGCTTTTATCTTCTTATGTTCGAACACTTCCGTGAAATTAGGGGATCACCATAACGGAAACATTTTGAAACAATTTTTTTATGTAAATTACTTTTTTTGGGAAACTCAACCCGAGGACAAGGGGAACGTGCAATAAAGACAAGACAGGAAATCGAATTATGAAGTAATTGATCGAATCATAAAAGTAATGTATATCGTCACGTATTTTAACAATAAATTTAGGGATTGTAACTAAAACATATATGATTCAACTAGTAGCGGAGTTTTCATCAAGCATCGAAAAGCAGGGAAAGTGCCGACATACACAGGCGGTCGCCACCCGCTGTGCCAATGACAGCGTTCAAGCGATGATATGAAATTTAATCAAAGTTAATGTAACATATTAATGAAGAATCTTATATCTTCTGAACTTGTATAAATAACGACAGTTTTCTAATCAATATAAACAAGATCGAAAAGGTTTCTAATCTAGATGATAGTCCTAAAGAAATTGGTTCCGACGTAAGCTCCATTGCTTTCGAAGAGACAAGTAATTTCATCTCAGACATCTAATCTGGTCGCGAAACATTTTATCTGTTCTACAATATTAATAATACCTTTCAGGTTCCCGTAGTTTGTTGTGAAGTGGAAGTGCTAATCTATATTGTTTGAAACCGGATCAAACGAAACATCCCCTTTTATTAGGCGAAACGAAATGCCTGTCGAATCAAATTTCGTCATTCTCTCCCCCTCGGAAAAGTGGCGCTGTATTCAAAGGGTTATTTTTTGTGGAGATTCTGTTTGGCTTTTTGGATTCTGTTGGTTCAGTGGGAGTTTTAATACATTGAGTGCCTATCTAGGTATTACCTACCTGTACGAGAATCTGTAAAACCCTTATGTGTTCATTTGTCTTTGCTAAACGTTTTGCAACAATCGACTATAGAATGTTTAGATTGATCTAACAGATTGAATATTGGTCGGATTTCACTAGAATTCAAAAAAAAGCTTTCCGTGAGAGGTAATATTCATTCTGTACGTGTGGATTTGCTAGCGAGCCACTAAAACGTTTTTCAAATTGAATTGTTTTTACATACCCACCACTATCTACGTGTTTAAACATAACTAAAACTGAGAGCATCGACTGTGAAACTTTGTTCCTATGTTTGCAGATTTTCTTTATAAAAATGCAACTTGCAGAGCTGTTTAATCTTGTCTATAGACGATAAATGCTAATTCCATCCCAACTTTTGTAACAAACAGAAAAATTCGCTGCAAGAGTCGGAGGAAAGGCTTCTTTTGCAAATATTTAAGAAAGCTTGGAGCTTATAGTTTCCATCTCAGCACATCTCGCTTAAGTACTTATTATGCCTTTGGATGCTGATCTAAAATTAAATTAACCAGAATTACAAAAAGCTAGCAATTTTAATTCATTATCTACAAAAACGTATGTGTTTTTGGGAGTGAAATCACAAACAAAATCAAATCAAGATCAAGATCCTCCCTGAGAATATCCTCAAAACACAGGTTGGTAATATTAAATAAAAATCCTCCATTTCTTGTAATTTAAAGCTATTCATCCCTCGGTGGTCTATCAAGCAGTATTTAAAAAAGAAACCTTCGAAGAAAGAAAAGCGGCATTGTTTGAATTCTACAGTATTACAATACCAGGCTGCCAGGGTAGACAATTAACATTGGCGCGCAAACTGACGAGCCGTTTGCAGACAACAACGTGCTGCTCTCGCGTAAGAATTCGAAGTGCTCCAAGCATTTATGAAGTCCTGGTACCTTGAAGTTAATCGTGAATGAAAATACGTTTTCTCTTTTTGTGAATGCAGTGTGTTTGTTCTGTTCGTTCAATATTGGCTTTTCATGTATTTCGTAGATGAGTTCAATTCAAATAGAAATAGAAAAAATTTAATAGAAAAATTGCAAATATTTGTTGTCCTCGTAATACAGTAAGCAGAAGCAGGTTCACAGGTTAACAGCATGTTGAGAGGATTTGAGTAGCTTATGTAATATGATAAGCTACAGCTAGTTTTTGCCAGTAAGCCCCAAACCAAACTAGACATTTAGGAGGAGGAGGTTGAGGTACGAATTTCAAAGTGATTTTATATTTATCTGTGTGCTTTCCATTATAGGTCCGGAGATTAGAGCAAAAAAAAAAGAGAAACAAAAAAAGAGTAGAAAATAGTTTTCACAATTTCCTCTTGCAAGAAATAAAACACTGAACAATTTAAGAAGTTTTTTTGTTAACGGACTATTGTTTATGATAATTACGAAAATGATAGTACATAGTAATAAATTTTCTCGTAACGTTTTTAATTAAAAATGGTGACAGGCTCATGACATGAAGTTTGCCAAAATGTATACCTTTCAAGAGTTCATACATATTCAGCGCCAACTAATGTAACTGATTAAAAGCTAAATAGAATTTGCGACGGCATAACGTGTCAGCGGCCGTGTTAACAGCTGAGATAAGCCAGTGACGTCATACTGAGGTACATGGACTGACATGTAGGTCAGCTGGTGAATTTAGTGGCCTGACATGTGGGCCATGTTGGTTAACATCGGTTCGTACGTGAAATGTTTTTTCAGCAACTAAACTTTCACGCAGAATGCTAGAACCATTTCAATTTTAATCTGTCAACGGTTTTTGACAGTTAAAAAGCTTCACCATTGAGTGGGAACGAGAGTTTAAAAAAAGAGTGTTATTGACGGAGGTCAGAGAGGGGTTAAGGTTTACCAAGTTGATGCTTCTTCTTACAGAGATTAATTGCCAATAAAACGGGCAAAAGGGTCCAACATTTATTATAACTACATCTGCTAAGAGTGACTATGATGGCAATATTCTGCACGAACGTACATTTTAGAGGTAATTTTAAGGCCTAACTCAGCACCATGTTTACGGTCCTGAATAGACACGTCCTTAATTTTCCACTCCATTTTGAAATGGCGACACAAAATAATAGATGTTAACAGCTAACAAAATTTTATCGCAACATTTACATATTAAATCAATTAAGCGTTCCACATTAATGATGCAAATTGGCAAATAAGCTATCGTTGGCCGCAACTCTGCTCATCCCGGGAGGCTGCTAAATAAATAGGTACCCTCTTAACATCCCGATCGCTTTCAATAGCTGCCGCAGACCTATCCGCAAACATTTGTAATCCCGGCCAACTAATGTTGGAGGCCTAATGTAGGATTGTGGGCTGTAGTGTAGGATTGCGTCTATGGGACAAAGTCTGTAGGGTCACGCGATCCATTTGGGTACCTTAGTAAAATTCCGGATGAGATTGTTGCTAATTCCGGCAACAAGCGATTTAAAGATGAAGAAGGAGAGGATTAAATTGCATCATCATCATCATCAGCCTATTCATGTTCCCACTACTGGGACACAGGCCTCCTCTCTGTGAGAGGGAGTGGGCCGTAATCTACCACGCGGGCCCAGTGCGGGTTGGTAGATGTCACATGTCTTCGAATTTTTTGGTTCTAAGACATGCCGGTTTCCTCACGATGTTTTCCTTCACCGTTTTGAGAGCAGTGGTGATGAAATTATTTACACAAAGTAAAGCGCCTGCTTGGGTTCGAACCCACGACCTACAACTCGTAAGTCGGGGCCGTTACCACTGGGCCACACCACACACCACAGTTGACCGAAAAATTTTGAAATGAATAAAATCTTGATAGACAGAAACGGATACGATAACTTTCCCAAAAATCCTTTTTTTTTTGTATGGTTAGTGACTAACCTGGTGTCAGAGTTTTAAAGCCACCCATGGGCCTCTGACTTGGCTTCACATGCCGTCGAGAAATATCTCTCAGGCATGCCGGTGATGCCAAAAAAAAAAAAACAAAAAAAAAAAGGGCATGCCGGTTTCCTCACGATGTTTTCCTTCACCGTTTTTGAGCAAGTGATAATTGTACCATACGCACATGAATCCGAAAAGTCAGAGGTGCGTGCTTTGGGTTCGAACTCGAGACCTATGACTTGGCCGTCTGACGATCACACCACTAGGCTATCAGTGCTGTATAATAAATAAAATGAGATAATTCTATACCATTTTATTTATTTTATTTTATTTTTATTGGTTCACCAACAATTGTTTACACTGGATAAATGCTAATGGGTAATATGCAAAAATGTATAATCAATGCTGTATAATAAATAAAATGAAATAATTCTATACCATGATAATAATATGACAAGCAAATACAAATCGATTCAGATTATCAATATTATGAGCATTTACGGATCTATTCAAACATTCATGTTATTGATCAAGCAACTATACGGTAGAAATTAACAATGCAAATTGATGAATAAGCTATCATTGTGAAGGTATATAGGCAGGGTACACCAACATAAACAATGTACAAAATACGGGCTTATTCCCTTTATAAAATTACTCACAAATTTTCAGATTGAAAGATAACATTCTCCGGGCATCTTGGGAAGTTAAAAAATATGCACGTTATTATACAGACGGTTAGAATTATGAAGATACTTTTAGCTAAGCACGGCCATTTTGGTTTTTCTTTTGTTTTGATGCGCGGAAAAATAAATGCGGTTAGATTATACTTGGCGAATTTAGATTAAGTTGTTTTTAAAACGTGTATTTCTGTATTCTTTTAATAGACAAGCACTCATGCAAGATCTACAATTATTTGAAAGATAACGCTGTGTATGTATTTAGTTGGTAAGTCATCTTCTTTTTTTTTTTATATATAATTCTTCGGTACATGTGTTTGTCACCTAACTCCTCCTAAACGGCTGGACCGATAAGGATTAAATTTTGTGTATATATTTGACTGGGTGCCTGGATGGCTTGGAAATACAGTTAGACCCTTTAGGTGGCGCTGTTCGGGCAGGACAACGTCTGCAAGGTCCGCTAGTAGGTATATAAATAGAGTAACTTATTCATAATGATGTTTTTGAAAAAATTGCTCCCAACACTGAAATCTACCATAAGCATTACACGTGAATAAGTAACAAAGTATATCGAAACTTTCTAGACGTCAAAAGATGTAAGTATAATATGTAAAATCTCTTGTCGTAACTATCAAGTTCAGGACCCTTTTTTATCTCTGACATATTATTTGGTTACAAGTAGCAACTTTTATTTTACCAATTTCTTCTGTATTTTTCTTGTATTTCTTGTGTTGAATCGAAAAATTGCAAAAGCATTAAGACAGAAAGACGAACTTAAATAATAATAAATAACAATATAAAAATCATTTAATTCAGACACTTACAGAGACTTTTTAAAATATGTACTTTCACAAAAAACAGGATATTTGTGTTTTATTATTTAATATTTAAAGGTCCCATTAAAATAGATGGACAAACTTTTAGTAATCATTCAGACCACCAAAATAAGGACAACGGTAAAAAAAGTAATAAGAAAAACGCATTAGATACTGACAAGAAAAATAAATCAGCTAACGAAAATACACCAAAAATGTTGGTTACCCAATGCCATTTATTTTTTTGGTCAAAATAAAATCACTTTTAAGCTATTGCATAGCTTCTATCGCGGGCCTTGAGCGTGGAGACCTAATCCAGAAATTTCGTAACGAAAATACTACATAAGAAACAAAACACTCTTTGTGTTTTGTATTGAAAATTATGTTTTACTGTTTGACAACAAAGTTCAAATTTACTTAGACGAATGATACGAGAGTGTTGTATTGAAAATTATGTTTAACTGTTTGACAATAAAGTTCAGATTTACTTAGACGAATGATCCTTGACTATTAATAGTTAAATTAAAACCTTTTTATTAGTTTGATGTTCCCGGCCATTACGTTGTGTCAAGTTTTAAAAACTATAAATGTGAATAACAGTTCCTGTCAATGTCATCATTGTATATGTATTTCTTGTATTCGGGTTAATATTTTACAATTGCGTAAGTTGATAAAAAATGCTATGCAATAGCTTCGCCGGGGCAGTCCCCGAGTGCCACACGTCTTTTTTTTTTTGCTTGGATCTCTTTAGTTACACGTACTGAACGCTGTGTTAAAATTTGTCCATCTATTTTAATGGGGCCTTGTTTAAAACTTAAATAGTGTCTTAAGAATGTTTAGAAAAAGCTACAAATACTTAATCAAGCATCATTTGAACAATAAGACAAGTTCTTGTAGGTATATATACCTATATCTACTATAAGTACAAATACAAACTCCAGCTGGGCCGTGGAACCATTCTTGTGGTTTATACAAGCGCCAAATATTGCTGCTATTAATCAGATTCCAAGACTAGACGCTAAGAAGAATGGCTCACCAAACAATAATACGACCTCACAAGCGCCCCTTCTGATGTTGTCGACTTATAGCTATGTATACGGGAATTATCTGCTTATCGTCGTTGCAAATTTAAAATCTCCTATGTGACATTTTTGTCGAAAATGAGTTTTGCAGATATTTGAAAAGCGATTTTGAATAGCCTTATTTAGCAAAAACTTCCATGTGAACATCTTATTATTTCGATAAACCACGAATCATTTAAAAAAAATCTCATGTGTCCGCCTACATTTAATTGTAAATCAAAATGTCCCATGTGTCTGATGTACACATGAGAGTTTATAATGACAGTTATATTTTAAAAAATTGAAAATTAAAATATCCTATGTGATCACCCGATGGCGAACACTACAATTTGGCGCTTATTTTGTGTTAGAAAGAGAGCAAATTATTACGTCACGCACGCATAAAAGTGAGATAGATGTGTTCAATCTAAACATTCGTCGCTAGGTCAAGGCCACGCGTCAGTGCAGTCTTGCAACTTGTCGTGCGTAAACAGTTTCTTAGTGTTATTACTTGTGCATTGTTAGTAATATTATGTCTAAAAAATACAAAACTACTGGCCGGGGTCATCGAATGATAAATTTAGTATTTCAATCCGAGTTTACTGACGATAATATTGACGAAAATGCCACCGACCGAGCCGCCTCTGCCGCCGCTGCCGCATCGGTGAAATCTCCTCCGCATCTCGACAATTCATTAATTATGCCAGTTGATTTAGGATTTAATGTTGAATCTATATATCCGCTGTCGGAGTCGCCTTCACTGCTGCAGTCACCAACAACTACTCCGGGTATTGTGCCAATCTTGTTCAGTAGTGACGACGGGGACGGAGAGGAGCCGTTAATGATTACTCGGGCTATCATACATTCCAATACAGAAGTAGTCAGCAGTGCAGCAAATGAAAATCTGGAAGATTGTCTGAACCGTGTTTCCGTATCATCACAATCAGTACCTGCTAGGCTACCATCTCCAGACTTAGATGCCATTCAGTCATTTGGGAGCGATGATAGTGTGCAAGACCCACACTGGGCCCCACCCTCAAAAAAAAGAAGGCGGCTGTTGTCTTTATCATCTGACAGTGAAGATGAAGTCCCATTGTTGTCATTAGGGATGAATGAGCCAAGCTCTTTGGAAAACATACTACCTACAGACGAGGAAATAGAACATCAAATCAGATCTAAGCAGAAAAATAATAAGATTGAAAATGTTGTGCAATTAAACAGAAAGGCTAGAGTTTTAGGTGAGTCTTACCTGGGATTTAAGATAACTAATGATGGCAAATATAAACCTTGTGTTGAAAAACCTAAAAGAGAAATAAAACCACGTTGTTCTCATACAAAATTGAACACAGATTCCAAATCTAAAAACTCGTTTTTGTGTGCATGCATTACGGAAGAAGAACGTGAAAAAATTCATTCATATTTCTGGAACCTTAAAACATGGGCCGAAAAGAAAGCGTTTGTGAAGACTGCTGCTGTTCGTAGAGGAATTAGACGTCGTCGCCGAAAAGATCAAGTTTCAGCAAAAAAAGGAAGTGGCCATGATATTTTTATGAACACTTGCGATGAAAAATGCACTAAGGTTCGGGTATGTAGACTGTTTTTTTTGAATACTCTATGTTTAGGTGAAGACAGTTTTAAGCGCTGGACTAAAGAATCTGACTTGGTTAACGAAGACCTTAGTTTTGATGATTCACCCACACGTGACACTGAGAATACACTGAGTGCAGCTCCAAAGTATACACAAGTAACAAAAAAAGTAAAAACTTGGATAGACTTGATTCCGAAAGTACCCAGTCATTATTGCCGAGCGAGTTCCAGTAAGCTTTATGTTGAGTCGACATTTAGATCTGAGAAACACATGCATGATGTTTTCGTGGAATGGTGTAGAGAACACAGTTACCAAGCAGCAAGTAGACCGACTTTCCTAAGAGTTTTGAAACAGGAAAATATAGCAATTCACCATCCACGCAAAGATCAGTGTGATACTTGTTGTAGTTTTAAAGCGGGCAATATTTCACAAAAAGAGTATGACGATCACATAATTAAAAAGAATGAAGCTCGCCAAGCTAAAAAAGATGCTATAGAATCCGCGAACGAAAAGGCGGTAGTAATCACAGTGGATGTGCAGAGTGTTTTACTTGCACCTAAGCTTTTGGCCAGCTCTTTATATTATAAACTTAAATTACAGTGCCACAACTTTACTGTCTATGACTGTAAGACGAGAAAAGTAACTATTTACTTTTGGCATGAAGCTGATGGGAGTGTATCCGCTAATGAGTTTACTTCTTGCTTAATCGATTACATAGCAAACCTAGCGCCGGAAACTGAACGAGTTACTGTAATTTCTGATGGATGTGGCCATCAAAATCGAAACCGGATTTTGTCCAGTGCTTTAAGTGATCTATCCCAAAGAATGACTCTTAGTGTTGAACAGTTGTACTTGGAAAAAGGCCATACCATGATGGAAGTAGATAGTGTCCACTCAACAATTGAACAGTATATCAAACCCCCCATTTATGCACCGAGTGACTACGTAGCTCGAATACAGCAAGCTCGCCCAAGAAATCCTTACGATGTAAAATCAATCCACTACGACTTCTTTCTTAATTATGAAGAACTTGAATCAAACTTCAAGTCTATAAGACCCGGTAAGAAGAAAGGTGATCCAGTTGTGGTCGATATACGAGGACTGAAATATTTTCCGGATGGGTCTGTTTTATATAAGTTGCGACATAATGACGAATGGACCATCCTACCACAGCGAAGAGCTACTCGTGGAAGTTTACTACCAAAACAACTATATCAACGGCCCCTCAAAATCACAGAAAGCAAACATAAACATTTGCAAGAATTGAAAAGTGTGATTGATAAAGATTATCATCCGTTTTATGACTCAATCTCATTTACCCCGGGAACATAAAATTAAAAAAAAATAAAATATAATTTGGTTCAGTCCCTAATGAACAAGATTTTGTCATACTATGAAAATAGTATGAGTATTTTTAATTGCTAAATTGATTTAATAAACACAAAATAATTATAAAAGTAGTTTCATTTTCATTAATAATATAATAATATTCTTTAAAAACCACGTATGTGACAAAAAGTTGCAATTTTTTATCTCCCATGTGTAAAAACATTATTAAAATTAATAATTAGTGTATTATACTTATTGATACAAAATTATTCTTATCTCAGTACATTTTAACCACTCAGTTTTTCTTTATAACCAACGTAATATAAATAGTTTCTAAGGTTTTTTTTTCAGTAGGAGGTATTTTTATTTTTTCTCAAAAAGTTACTTTATACACAAAGGAGATTTTAAATTTGCAACGACGTTATATTTGTTTAGACGAACTATTTCATCAGCTATCTTCAAATCACATTTTTAAGTTGTATCTATTCGCTTTTATTTATTTACTAGCTTTTACCCGCGGCTTCGCCCGCGTGGATGTCGCAAAATATCCCACGGGAACGTTCTACCGGGAATACATACCTAATAGCCAAGGAAAAGATCATTGACTAACTTTCAGCGGACGCAGTGGTAGGCTACTACAGCGCCCGCGTGGTCAACCATAATTATTTTGTTACGCGTAATTTTGAAACTGTGATATCTCTTAAACTATTCATTTAAATGATGTGATGTAAAGGCATATTTTAATCAAAATTGAATGCCCAATTTAAATAACGTATTTAATTGGATAAGGATTAATAAGATACCGGTCAAAATAGCTTCGGAAATAACAATGAAAATTTTATACAATTTTGAAAGATAAAAATGGTTATTGTGGGTCACCCTTAAAAGATAGACATATGCCATCGCGGACTTTTTTGTTGCAATTTTTAAGATATACAATACTCTAGAACATAAATTTGATTTATCTCTCACGACTTACGCAGCGCACGCCAGTAAAGCTCCCAGTCGGCATGATTTTTTCCGACATCTTCAACAATAATCGTCATATTTCAGCCAATTTACACAAAACCTTAATGAATTATACACTAAAACCTTCCACATGAATCACTCCGTCCAATGGTGAAAACCGTTTGAAAATCCGTTCGGCAGTTTTTGAGTTTATCGCGTTCAGACAGACAGACAGACAGACAGACAGACAGACGCGGCGGGCGACTTTGTTTTATAATATGTAAGGATAAATCCTAAACCTAAGTTAATATTACAAATGTGAAAGTAAGTTTGTTCGTTTGTTACGCTTGTACGCTAAAATGGCTGAACGGATTTGGATGAAATTTGGCACATGGGTAGACCATGACCTGGGTTACGACATAGGACATACATTTTATCTCGATATACCCACGGGATCGAGAGTTATGCGGGTAAAATCGCGCGGCGTAGCTAGTAAATAAATAAATAAAGAAGAGTGTTTTTTTACTGTTATGTGCCTTTTACACTGCTAAATAAGTGTATTTTCTTTGTTTTCTTTTAAAATGTCAGACTGCCAGACTGCCTCTTTGGTGCATTGATCGTAAACACGAAGTCTGAGCTTGGGACCCTTGATGCGATCCGCAGGTAGAGAAATCGTTAAAGGGATTATACATTATGAATTTTGTCGGTTGTAGCCTTTTTTTTGGTTGGGAAATCATCAAATAACTTCTCCCGTTCTGGGCGGAGCGGGAGGGCGTGTCGGACTCCTACTGACTAAAACTCATCCGTGTTCCTTCAGTTGCCGTACGTTGCTAGGGGCCACGGTAACCTTTTAGGACTTTCCGGCAACCCTGGCAGACATCGGCCTTAGTGAACCCCGTCAGTTGTGTTGACATCTCTTTGAGGCGCGCGTGGAACACAACGCACCTTCGACCCAGGCCTGTTCCTTATCGGACGGCGAGCTACCCGTCAATGTAGCCTGTAGTCTCGATTTGTGCCTTGTTAATAGCAATAGGCATGGATGTAGGTACTACACACCTTTGCTTACCCTTTCGGGAATCACAGACGTTATGTTATCCGATGTCACGTTATAAAGCAGAGTTATGTATTTTTCGTCCTAAAGGTCAAACATGAAAGTCAACTCCAAAATATTCTAAAGGAAAAACAAAACACTGTTTTTGCTTTTAGGAGATATTCAGTGTTCCAGGGTAGGTACTGGATTATGAGGTTGAAAATGTATTCAATTCATTAAACGGAAAATAAACCTGCTCTGGTGAAGATTCTTAGATGACTCCGAGTGTAAATGTGGTGCTGTACCACAAACAATGGGCCACTTAATATCGGGTCCAATGTGTTCTGCACGATGCACTCCGACTGAGCTGATGGACGCTACTGAAGCTGCTAAGCCGCCAAATTCTGGGCTGACTGAATTCTGGAATGGATTGCCATCGATACGCTAAGAAAAAGAAGAATGGAAAATGGCTCATCTATTTCACACGAAATTTAAAACTATCATAATATGCTATGTACAATATTTTGTATGACAAAGGCCTCTGCCTACCCCAAAACTGGAAGCTGATTTATAAATATCCATCATATACATAGGCACCTATTAGTTTCATATTCATATGCATTACCTGTCGCTTCGGATACAGCTTAATCCTGGATAAAACGTGACGGTAGGTAAATGCATGTCCACATCCATACATTTTAGGACCCCACACTGAGCCCATCCGTATACATGTTGTCTCCAAACTTGAATCATAATCTTTAATCAGTTTGATCTGCTATGACGGCACGATACGTGTCTTATTTTTATTTTGATAGTTAAATCAAGATATGTCTTCGTCAGATTTTTTTTAAATTTCTCACGTAACAAAATTTCAAACTCATTATATTAAAACTTTATGAAACATTCTTAGCACCACGATTAAGAAGGTCGGCGTAATAATATATTAGAAATTAGACGAGTTTAGAAACATCCTGTTTCATTTTAGGTACATATAGCTATGTAGTCGGTCGCTAAATGGGTCATCAGTCTATTTGCTTTACATGTCAAATAATCATTACAAAAGTTACACTCAAACTTGTCGGGCGGACTCATAGAATTTTCATTTGAACGTCCTCTCACATATTGGCTTTGAGGAATCAATTAAAGTTTTCATCAGAATTTGGAAACTAATTTTCGGTTTGACAGAGTCAGCCGTTCGACCAACCAGGTAACTTCGTGACACCGACCAGGCCAAACTGTACTTTAATTAGTATCGGCACTTTTTAATTGAACCTGCTCGATAGAATTTAGGAAACTACGACAGTTTTGTAATAACCGAAGTTTTGTTGCTGTTCCAGACATGTTTGAAATGAATTATTTTGGGGCTTGTTTGTTAGTAACGTACCTGTATGTACCTATGACTCGTTTCCATTGTGAAAACGTTTTTAATAACATAACATAACATCACGCCTTATTTCCCCGAAGGGTTCGGCAGAGATATACCTGTAGCAGGTACACCCACATTTCGCCAGTTATGTTTAAGTCGCATCTAATAGGGTGCGAGCCTATTGCCTTCAACCGAGCACAAATACAGACTCCGGGCTGCTACTGAGTTTCAGATAGAACAGTGTATTTTCTTGACGCGCTGGGATACGCGCTGAATGCGCTCTGTTGGATATTCAGCTCTCGGCGCTAAGCAGAGCGTCGAAAATACAATACGAACGTGTAAGTGCGAACGTCGGCTAACTAGCGGACGATAAAGACGATTCCAATGATACCTCATTTTTCAAATTATGAATATGATACGTAGTTCAGAAGTTATGAGGGAACAGATGAACATACAACATACATACCGGTCAAAATTATGATTTTGACCGGTATGTATGGTGCCCTTCTTTCTGCTTCGCCATAGTCGGGTAAAAACCAATCTTATACTTTCAGATCAAATAAAAATACTTACATACAAAAAGTAATTTAAGTTTCCACAGCACTGTGAACAACTAACATCAATTATGAAGGATCCTGAAACGAACTGTAACACTGTATTTACTATTCAATTTCATTTTATCCGAATATTTGACGCGAGTCTGCAAACTTTGATTCCGATTTATTGAATTGGAAAGCGCGGAACTGATTCTCGTTATCATAGAACAAAGCAAAGATAAAAATGTTCCCGTGAATTGCAATACAGCACTAAATTAACTTCTCAATGGCGGGTCAAGCGAGTCCCATATTTCGGTTGTTTTGTTTCAATTAAAATTGCGCAGTAGTTCGTTGAGGCTAACAAATAATTATGAACTTGTTCCTTTGCTGCGATGAGAAAACTTTGTCTCTTTCAACTTCAAAATTATTTGTCACGCTTTATTATTAACATGCGACAATGTTCCGGAAAATTTAAAATGTCTGATGGAAAATTAACCTTTTCCCCGAAACGCGTCAAAACAATTTCGGTGTAAAAATTATATCGTTTCCCAAAAATGACTAACAGGCTACTGCTGCTTATTTAGTGGAAAATTCGCACAAAAGTTAAAGTGTTTGAATAGCCGTTCTTTTTGCTGACTTTGAAGTTCGTTTTTAATGTAAAAAGAAATTCCTTTTTCGGAATCCTATATTTTCGTTTGTGCGCAGATATTATTAACTAGATTTATACAATAAAGTTTTCTCTGAATAAATGCTACGATACTACGAAATATTATTATTAAAAAACTTTTTACAAAAAAAGAACAACCGACTTCCAAAAAGGACACTACAAAGTCAAAAATAACTTTAATTTCGGAAGTCGGTGCATTTGGTTTTGAACTTTCGTTTTTTGCCACCGACTTCCGAAATTAAAGTTATTTTTAACCGACTTCCAAAAGGAGGAGGTTCTCAATTCGTCTGTACGTTTTGTTTTTTTTTTTTTTTTTTTTTTTTGTATGTTTGTTACGCGATTTCTCCGTCAATTGTGGACCGATTTTAAAAATTGTTTTTTTGTTTGAAAGGGTATGCTTCCGAGGTGGTCCCATATAAATTGTATTAACTTTACTTGGATAGTTTTTGAGTTAGCTTCAATAATACGTATTTTTCCCACTTAGTTTATATGGATGATATGATGATAACTTCCAATCACTGTTATTTACATAGCAGGTTAGTGGTATTTGAATTGTATGGGGTAGGTACCACAACTAAAAAGTGCAAAATAAAAACTTTTTATAAAAAAGAACAACCGACTTCCAAAAAAGACACTACAAAGTCAAAAATAACTTTAATTTCGGAAGTCGGTGGCAAAAAAACGAAAGTTCAAAACCAAATACACCGACTTCCGAAATTAAAGTTATTTTTGACTTTGTAGTGTCTTTTTTGGAAGTCGGTTGTTCTTTTTTATAAAAAGTTTTTATTGACTTTGTAGTGTCCTTTTTTGGAAGCCGGTTGTTCTTTTTTTGTAAAAAGTTTTTATTTTGTACTTTTTAGTTGTGGTACCTATCCCATACAAATTCGAATACCACTAACCTGCTATATAAATAACAGTAATTGGAAGTATCATTATATCATCCATATAAACTAAGTGGAAAAAATACGTATTATTGAAGCTAACTCAAAAACTATCCAAGTAAAGTTAATAAAATTTATATGGGACCACCTCGGGAGCATACCCTTTTAAACAAAAAAAACAATTTTCAAAATCGGTCCACAATTGTCGGAGATATCGCGTAACAAACATACAAAAAAAAAAAAAAAAAACATACAGACGAATTGAGAACCTCCTCCTTTTGGAAGTCGGTTAAAAAGTATGATTAAGATAGGTTATGATTAAGATTATCTATACTATCAACTACCAGAAACTGTCGACTTAAAATCACTATTCAATTAAACATAACAAATGAATACAGTTTAACGCAACGTCAAATTCAAGGACCAACATTTGATATAGGACAGGGATAAATCAAATAGTGTGTACAAAGCCCAAATAGATTGACAAACTAAAGTTCATTGATTCGTCAAACGTCAAGAAGATACAGAACATTGATAGTGGAACGGAACCCTTTAGAAATCATACAGAAGGAGACTAGTAGATAGTGCGGGAAGAGATGTAGGGTAGAGGTAGGCTATTGTTAGGCATAACGGTCGGCACTCACGGAAACACTTGTCACTGTCGCAAGGCAGCCTGTTCTGATAAATGTGTATTATACCTTATACCTTACTGCTCTAGATATTACGAAGCTTTTATGAAATGACAGCTGATAGACGTGACCACCATCTATGCTTGTGTTTCCTAACTAACTTTAAAATGGGGACGTGTTATCGACACATCTGTGGTGACGTGTGTTCCGTCATACTTCGGTGACGAAGGTTTTCGGTGCATGCTCGTGATGGAGGCTTTTGTAGCTTGTTGGAACTGATATTAAGTTTGTATTGAACTAAAGAGGTGTAACTAAGGTAAAACTTGATAGCAAACATTTGTGTAAGATAATGGTTTCGTTGTTTTGGATATACATGTAATTTAACGAACAGAAATAACATCATACCTTATATTATTTTGTAAGCACGAAATAATATAATCATATTATTTAGTATCTAAATAAAGACATAAATTGTTATGCGAATAGGCTTCAGGGTGACATTTGGGACACCAGAATCCCCCGATTAAATACAGTTTTATATTAACAAAACGAAAAAATATTATTAAACAACTTCAATTTAGAATAAGCAAATCCGTCTGGTGACGACAGCGAAAATCGAGACTGAAAAGATTTGTTAAATTAATTATCTGAAACGGAATTTGTGGCATGACGCATGAGGCAAATGTAAAAAAAAAATGTTTGACGATTCAATTTTCATTGCTGGTCCGTTGTTTTTTTTTTAACCTGAGAGAGGTTTTACAGTTGGGTACTGTAAATAATACGTAGGAGCTTAGATCTATTGAGTTTCTAGTAAAGGTATATTTCACGAAAGCCCCAGTGATTCTCCCGGGAGGCTATGGGGAGGCCCATTCTTATTTCTTAGTGGACCGCAAAGCAATATACATGATGCTTTCTAACCTCATGTAATTTGTTACAGTCACATAAGGAAAATGTGTTATTTATTGTGGTGTTAATGGAGTGCTAGTAATACACTTTATTTATACAAGACGATAAAAAATAGCGAGAGAAAACCTTTGTTTAGTCGACAAAATGTTCAAAAGGACGTCTATAGTTTTGGAACTCCACGATTTTCTGATTCTGAAATAATTATGCCCAGTGCGTACCCACTGACCTGCCCATGGGATTACTTTTTTACCATAACTAAACGCCCATAGTTTGGTTATGGTACCTATGTTTTTTTTTACAAAAACTTGCTTCTGAGCGCTTGCCTTTGATAGAAAGCTTCACCAAAGACAATTTCTATTAAAAACAAATTAGTATGCCATGATAGTACTTACTAAATACATACTGCCATGTCATTACTCCGACTAGTAAATAGTTATCTGTGGCGCTCATTATCACACTAGTGCGGTAATATAAAGTAAAAATTACTCCTGTTTAATACACTGCATTATAAACCTAATAGCGGTTCAATGAGAGTCACTTTACGAGTAAGTGTGAAATATGTTACAGACAGGTTAAATTTTGATAATTAGTACTGGGAAACTGAACTGTCTGTGGTAGACGTGATATCCACTACATAATTTTTACCTACCTATCCGGTATGCATATTTTATTCGATGTAAACGATCCCATGCTTGGATTATCAAACACTTTTTAAAAGTTGTCCTGCAGTGTGACAAATATTATTATTACTCATTTATTTTCAGAATAAAAACGTTCCATACATTGTTAGTAAATAGTACTTATAACTAAGTTAGTAAAAATGCACCTCCAGGTCCGTGAACGGTGTTCTAGTGCCCAATATAGTATTTAGAAGGCTGTTGGTGCTGCCGCGCAAGCGGCGCGGCGCATCAGCGAGGCTACTCTTTTTCTTACTATTGTCCTAAAGCAGCCTAATCTGCTATGGCCGATGTTATTGAAGTCTAACATCGGCCATAGCAGATTAGGTTTTTTACAATAGGGATAATGACTAAAATAATATTTTGGTCCGTCTTGTAGATTATTAAAAAATATTGTACACATATTTTTTCTTTTTTTACGGTAACAAAAGATTACGGTGATACATTGAGTTAAAATGTGCCATGACGTCACGAGTATGTAGATTTTATACGTACCTTGTGACCTAGCGACCCCCACTCCCCAACTTTAATGCGTTGTATCTAAGCCATTTTTTATTAATATGATAAAGCAAAAAATACGTGTCGAATATTTTTTTATTATCTGACTGACGGACTAAATAGAATTTCTTTTTTTTTGACCCAGGCGTCATCCATATTATAATATTAAAGAAGCCAACATAAATGTGATGATAAATTACATTAAGACAAGTTGCCAACTCCTATGACTGAATAACAGTACCTACATAAGTAGGTATAGGTATAGTTTTAATAATATTTCATTATATATTATATAATGTAATATAATTACATTATATAAAATTCTTTGTAATTTTGCTTACAGACCATTCTATTTTTTTGTAAATTTTGTAGACATTCTGACTTATAATAACATCCCCTTGGATGAGTTTAAGTGTCATAATTGTGATTTAAATAAATAAACAAATAATTAATAAAATAAGTTACTACTTACTGGCTATGCAGTCAGTAGTACGACTCCGTCTTCAAACGGAATGAAAAATACCCAATGTTCTTTGGGTTTCCCGTTACCTTTGTCGCCTTTCATCAAAATCCACTTGGCAGTTTACAGTTACAAAGAGAAAAAGTTGCTTGCTTACATTTTCTATTTGATGTTATTCAATAAAAAATACGTACAAATTATTATGGATATTTATTACTATAAAAGCAATGGCTTGTATAGTAATAAATATCCTATATCGTATAGTATTTTTTTTTTACTATTTCTATTTCCTATCGGTAAAAATGGCGAACTTCCATTCAAAGTTCTAACCCCTTTAGGGAAAGAATTTTCAAAAATCCTTTCGTATTGTGGTAGTGCTCATGCTCAGTTACCTACAACGTTATTTTTTGTTTATATTAAACCTCTTAAGGGGTCATTGTACTCATCATTATGAACAACTTTCACTATGGGACCAAAGCTGAAAACGCGAAAAAAATATCTGCTGTTTAGCCTACATTTATGTTCGCATATCTCGTTAAAATGTATGAAACAGCTGATTTTTTTTCGCGATTTCAGCTTAGGTTTAGTATAAACAAAAACTAACGTTGTATAATAGGAACGCTTGTGCAAAATGTCAATCTTCTAGACCCAGCGTGCAGCGGTTCAGACTGTGCTTTGTCTGTCAGTCTAATAATGAATGAATTTAAGATTTTAAAATAAGTACAAAACATTTAGATCTAGAACAAAACAGAGAATCTCGGTGGAGGCCTACGTCTAGCAGTGGACGTTTTTCAGATGATTAAATATCAAATAATCACCATAATAAGATTTCTTTCTTTTCTTTCTTTCTTTCTTTTCTTTCTTTTATTTCTTTTCTTTCTATTCAAAATCACAATCAACAATAGATTTCGAAGTTCAAACCCAAACAAAAATTAAATATTTAACTATACTCTCATAAGCACCAAATTAGATATGCAAATTCATTGAGCTCAGCATATTATTACCGCATCCTTTTAGGGTCTAATAAATAAACATGAACCCGATTGAACCCACGGGAAACCAATTTGATCTGATATCCACTAAATGCTAATTTAATGTTGAAGATCTACCGAGCAGAAACATGAAAATTTCTGTGAATTTCCTCTTTTATATTTCAAGTGATGTCGATTTGCCCTTACATTTTAAGTTATAAATTGTCTCACTTACGTAAATTCTGTTATTTGGAATATTTGAATTCGTAAAGAGTTTTTTTAATATTGATATTGTTTCAGAATACAATAAGGTTCATATTTATTTATGAGAGGATTTTATTTTAAATCTAGGGAGATAAAATATCTGTTTGTAATATTGGAAATTGATTCGGATCTAAAGTAATGTGGGTGTAGTAGAGGATTATATTTAGGATTTGGCGAGGTCGGGCTTTTTAAATGAAAATGATGTTGAAAAGTTGAAAGGCCGTTATTCGATCTAATCTTTTGACATTTTAGCTTATCTTGGCTATTGTTCTGACATCTTTCAATTAGGTACATAAGTATACCTATCCTACCTAATCCTGACTAAGTCTAGAATATTTTGTTCTTTTGTGGTCGAAGTTGCAGTAGTTTGGAATAATTATTTCAAAACTACTTAAGAAATAAATCGTCGGTAATTGTGTTTTCGAGCCGTTTGGGGTTGAAACCCTCGGGCTAAGTGCTCATGGTTTGTTCAACAAAATCTCCAAATGGCTCGTTGACACTTCCCGTGACCCAAGGGCTGGCTTTTACCTTGGCCAGAGGCTAAGAATTGCCATACAATGTGGCAATGCCGCCAGTCTCTTGGGTACATTACCAGTCGACAGCGATGCGGAGGAACTTTTTGACGCCTTATTTTAGTTTGGTTAGGATAAAATATTTTTATTTTAATACATAGTTTGTTAGTTAATTTTTTGTTGAAGAAGTTTATCCAGTGTATATATTTTTATCCTCTTCAATAAATACCCCTAGAAATAAATTCTACCTAATCTAGATAACGTTTGACCAAAGTTTTTATGTAAGTAACGTATTTGACATTCACGGGTCTGGACACAGAGTAAGCAAAGTTCGCAGTAGTGCAACCCGATTTATTGGCCCGTGACATAATTTGCTGAAGTCGTTGCAAGTTGACCGAAATGTTTGCGTGTTTCTGTGTTCGCTTCTTTGAACTCAACCGCTCCTGCTCAAAATTATTTGACATAGGTACCTTTGAAAATTATGACTTATTGGAGGTAGTGGAAATATGAATTGGCTAGGTATGTATAACATAATCAGCCTTTAATGTTCCCACTGCTGGGACACAGGCCTCCTCTCTTCGAGAGGGAGTGGGCCGTAATCCACCACGCGAGCCCAGTGCGGGTTGGTGGATGTCACATATGGTTTCAGTTATGTTTAAGTCCCATGTAATAGGGGGCGAGCCTATTGCCATCAACCGGGCACAAATCCAGACTAAGAAATTCTATATGGTAACCCCCAACAACAATTTGCCCGACCCGGGAATCGAACCCAGAGGCAGTTCTCGACATAGACAGCGATCGCTATACTACCGAATTCGGTCGCAAAGTCCACGCTCAAAATTGCTTGACAAGCAAAAAAAATGCTTGTCAAAAACGTCGCGTGCGTCTTGGGACGCCATAGACCTGACATGGACAGGACTTTGCGACCGAATTCGGTCGTAAGGCCCTTGCGACCACTAGGCCAACGATCCAGTGTAAGGTAAAGTAAGGTAAAGTAAATATACATTACTTGCAATAAAGTAAATATACTGCCTTGTTGGTCTTCGTCGGTCTTCGAAATAATATCTTGTTTTTTTTCCGCAAAGTCACGCTTGAGTCAATTAACTATCTTAAAGGTGCGTCTTTAAGATAGTTAATTGACTCAAGCGTGACTTTGCGGAAATCCATTATAAAATACTATAGACGACGTATATTTGGTAACCTACTCCGCTTAACTGTTCTTAAACAGTCCTAAAGAACTCTATAAGAAATCGTCACGTGTTTCACTTCTCAAAGAGGCATCCTCAGGATGACGATTGACTTGTTGTGAACCCAAGCCTTGTTGCCACGACAAGCACCGAACGTAAAGTAGGTACTAATTTACGTTTCTGTACGGTTTACTTTGCGTTCGGCGCTTGTCGTGGCAACTCCTCGTGTCCGGGTTGGCAACAAGTCAAGTCTTGAGGATGCTTCGTTGAGAGGTGAAACATGTGTCGATTTCTTATAGGGTTCTTTATGACTCTTTAAGAAAAGTTAAGCGGATCAGGTTACTAAATATACGGCGTCTATTGTATTTTACGCATCTATAATTTATTCACACGAAACGTACCAAGAAAATATTACCTCCGTCTGACATACATGTCAGACCTACACGAGAATCACTCCATCTAGAAACACTTTAAAACATTCTCCTGAGACTCGCAAACAAACGAACAAACAACATTTGTTTATTCACAGCAATCTATAGCGTTTCCTCCAAGCCAAACGAGATTAACTTTGCAAATAATTAACGCTCTCTAATTGGCTGTACAGTCAACGGTAACGCTTTGATCTACGAAAACTGCCCTTACTGCAATTATATAAAATAATAAATAAACAATTTATTTCTCTTCCACAAAGGCGCCTTAATAATATTAAGATTACAATATCTGATAAATCCTTTGTGGGAAACTGATATCTGCACTAGGAAAACCTGTCACACGGATTACCAGGCCCCCCCGAAAATAATGTTCGAGTATTCAATCATATATAAAGATAATATTTACAAAATATGTTTGCCTTTGGTAAGAGAAAACAGGTTAACAAAAATAAAAGAAGATAAAAATAATACAAAAGAATAAAAACATTAAAAGTTATTTATTATTGAACAGAAGATTATTGAGAGCGCGGGTACCAGTGAAGTGAGGTGATGTGGTGTGGTGAATTGTGGTATGCTATGGTGTAGAGTAGTATCCTGTGGTGTAGTGTAGTGTGGTACAGTGTGGTGTAGTGTAGGTGTGGTGCGGTATGGTGTAGTGTGGTATGATGGACAGGCTGACAACACATTTATCTTAAAACTATAAGGAGGCTTTCATCAAAGTTCAGTAAATACGTGGTCAGAACCAGAAGTCCTATTGTTCGATCCTTATTATCGAATTGAGGGTAGTTGGTAAATCATCACTAAACCTGCTCACTACCTACGTCGCGGTGATATACATCCGTGACGGCCAGTACGATTTGACGCCCTGAGCTGGATGAACGTTTCTTCCTCTCCTGTTGTGATCGTGTTCCAAGCTAAACGTTTTAGCATCTATAGTGTTTGTGGACTCACTACCGTGTGGTGTGCGATCTTCAAGACTTTTGAACACAGAGTACTTACATCTGAACTGCCTATCTGTGAAGTGCCGTGCACGATGAAGCTCCCTTGCTGATCCGGGAGTTGAGACAAGGTAGGTGGTGTTCAATTGCCTTCTTGGAGATAGTAGGAAAGGACGATTTCCACCCACAAATACTCTACTTTCAACATTCTAAGGTTCACAAGCCGCCAGCAAATATTTTCTTAAAAAGGTTGGTCCAAAACCGAACAACCAAAGTGGTCCTTCGAGCTCGGATGGTTTATGAACCCTCGAACTCGTAGTTCGATTCTAGCCGTGCTAGATAATTTTCTACCTAACTCGTAGTTAGCGTAAATAATTACAGACACGTATCAGTGTCATATTCATTCTATCACCTATAGTTTCATCTTTACACATTATACACATTATATATTTATTAATCCTACATAACATTTGTGGTAATTAATTTGCAAAACATTCGTGTATTCCATATTCGTTCATTTTGCTTTGACCACGCCACATCTGCGTCGTAGATAAAACAAAATGGCGCCTCCAGTCATCAAAAGTAAAGAAACGAAAGAAGTGGCTGAAGCGTACCAAAGTAATGAATTAACAGTGCTTATTCATAAAAAACAACGAATGTTTGAGCGAATGCAAAATGCCTATGATTTGTCATTAGATATTTCAGATCCCGCATCGAAAGAATTATTTTTGATGCACGTGGCTGATATTGATAATTTACGTACTTCTTTTGAAAGTCTAATCATTGAAATCCTTGAAAAGGAACTTGAATATGACCCTAAGTCATCCCTTCGTAATCATGAATTGAAAAGTTTTGATGATTTGTATTTCCGTGTTAAGTTATGTGCATCGAAATGTGAACCTAATGGCTATAGTAATAAGGTTGAAGATACTTCGCGCTCTGTGGAGTCTAGACCAAGACTTCCTAAGTTAGAACTTTTCACATTCGATGGAAACATTGAAAATTTTAATACATTTTTCGAGACATTCTGTTCTTTGGTTCATAATCAGACAAGTATTCCAAAAATAGATAAATTTCACTATTTATTGTCATGCACAAAAGATTCTGCATTAAATATTGTAAAGAGTGTGCCTATTTCTGCGAATAACTACGAACTCGTTTGGCAAAGTCTTCTTGATAAATATCAAGATAACAGAATGTTAGTTGGTAGGTACTTAGATAAAATGTTAACCTTTTCGCCGCTGCAAAAAGAATCGGCTGATCATTTGAACTCATTTATTGAAACCTTTGACCATTCATACAAAGCTATAGAAGCATTGAATATTGAGAATTTGAATAGTTATATAATTTGTCATATTGCTTTGAGGGCTTTAGATCCCCATACACGTAAAATCTTTGAACAAAATGTAAATCAGAAAACTATTCCAAATTTTTCAGATGTAATTAGTTTTGTCCAAAATCATATAAAAGTTTTAAGTCATTCTGCATCTTATTCATCGGGTTCAAGTGCACAGCAAACGAATCAGCGTAAACAACTACCGCCTAGTAGGCAGAATAAAAATAATTATTCGCATGTAACTTCAAGCTCAAAGTTGTCATGTTTACATTGTGGAGAAAATCACATGATTTTTAGGTGTAATAAGTTTCGTGATCTGACTAATACACAACGCATTAGCCGTGCTAATGAGTTAAAGTTATGCCACAATTGCTTAAAACTGAATCATACAATGAAAGACTGCAAAAGTGAATTTAGATGTTATGTTTGTAAGGAGCCGCATCATGTTCTATTGCATCGCGAAACGAGCGATAGTGGACCTAAACCGGTTTGTTATTCTGCTCCCACCGCAATCGGACAGGCGCCCGCGCCGGTGTCATCAACTGAAATGCAAGCGTCCGCTGTTATCAATGATTCTAATAATCACTTAGCATCCACACTTAACTATGCAGTCATATTGGGAACAGCTATTGTACATGTGTTGGATTCATTTAACAACTACCAAACTGTTCGTGTTTTAATAGATTC
This sequence comes from Conistra vaccinii, assembly GCA_948150665.1. Classification (NCBI taxonomy): domain Eukaryota; kingdom Metazoa; phylum Arthropoda; class Insecta; order Lepidoptera; family Noctuidae; genus Conistra; species Conistra vaccinii. The sequence continues at coordinate 7,805,094 of OX411318.1, read as the reverse complement.
AGGTGCGCAATCGAACTTTGTTACACAAAATTGCTTTCAACGTTTAGGATTATCTGCTAACAAGTGTCCTTATAATATTTTAGGCCTCGGTGGCGAACTAGTCAAGAATAATGGCATGGTATCGTTAACTTTAAAGCCACGTTGTGGGACTTCTTGTTTTAATTTAAATGCAGTAATTTTACCTCATCTGACTTCGGACATGCCTACCGTTAAAATACCTCAAAGTGTAGTTCATAATTTTAAAGATTTAGACTTAGCCGATCCGTGGTTTTATAGAAAGTCGCCAATTGATATTATTTTGGCCGGTGATATTTTCCCGTACATATACGACGGAAAAAAGATGATTATAAACCCCGATGTACCAGTCGCGTTAAGCAGCGTATTTGGTTATGTCGTAACGGGAAGACTAGAGATGCAATCCTCTAGCAATTGCAATGTTGTAGCGTCTACAACATCGTTAGTATCGTATACTATCGAAGAAAATAATTTAAATGAAACTCTCAAACGTTTTTGGGAAGTGGAATCTTTACCGTGTGAAGTTCCTATTAATCCGTTAGAGGAATTAGCGGAAAAAATATACATGGAAAAACATTATCGTGATGAAATCGGTAGATATGTTTCCCCAATTTTATTGAACCCTGAGCCTAAGTCGCTCGGTGATTCATATAATACTGCTCTCAAACGACTTATTCAGGTTGAGCGTCGTCTGGCTCGGTCTCCAGACCTTCGTAAGGCCTACGTCGATTTTATGAAAGAGTACGAGTCGCTTGGACACATGGTACCATACACTGGTACTGAACCTTCGGGTTATTTAATCCCACACCATTGTGTGTTGCGTCCGTCTAGTACTACGACGCCCTTGCGTGTAGTTTTTGATGGATCCGCCAAAACAAGCTCTGGTATTTCGCTAAATGATACACTTTTGACAGGTAGAAAGCTACATCAAGATATATTAAACATAATATTTAATTTTAGACTTTACGATGTCTGTTTCACTGCCGACGTGTCAAAAATGTACCGAGCAGTACTGATAGATCCTGCTGACAGGAAGTACCAGCATATTCTCTGGCGTGATAATCCTATGGACCCAGTATGTGTTTTTGAGTTAACTCGAAATACTTACGGTCTTCGTAGTGCACCTTTTGTTGCGGTACGTACATTACACCAGTTAGCCTCGGACGAGCTAGCTAAAAGCACGCCGCCTGGTCATGCGGAGCCAAGATCCAAGGCAGCATACGTACTAACCAAAGGCTTTTACGTCGATGATGTCCTGTGGTCTTGCCAAACCCTGGAAGAAGCTTGCACGTTGCAAGACGATTTAATTTCTTTACTTAAAAGTGGTGGATTTGATTTAAGAAAGTGGGCTAGTAACTGTCCTGAGTTGCTAACAAGAATGCAATCAGACCAGGTTTCTACCATCAACTTTCAGGACGATACGTTATCGTCATCTCTCAAGGTTTTGGGATTGACATGGTTACCCTCGTGTGACTCATTCTCTTTTAATTATAATTTAACTGACTCAAAACAAACTAAGCGTTCCGTTTTAAAACTACTCGCGAGCATCTTTGACCCAGTAGGTTTTATCGCACCATGTACTTTTGTCGCAAAGTGCATAATGCAAGATCTTTGGAAACTCGGCCTTGGCTGGGATGATCAGTTGCCAACTGAACTGACCTCCCAGTGGAATAAGTTCATTTCCGAATTGCCAGTTCTAAGTAAATTGCGAATTGAGCGTCATGTTTTAATATCTCACTTCAATCAAGTGCAGCTAATAGGATTCTGCGATGCGTCATCGCGTGGCTATGCAGCTTGCATCTACTTGCGTAGTGAAGATAATGATGGTCACGTGAAAGTTAGGTTGCTGATGAGTAAATCTAAGGTCGCACCACTAAATCCAATCATGTCAATACCGAGGCTTGAGCTTGAAGCTGCGGTTCTATTATCAAAACTAGTTAGTTTTGTCGTACAAAACTTAAACGATTTCAAGGTTTCTATTATTGCGTTAGGTGATTCGAACAACGTTTTAGCATGGCTGCAAACGCCACCTTATAAATTAAAAACGTTTGTGGCTAACCGTGTTAGTCAAGTGATCGCCGTGGTGCCACCAAATTGTTGGTTTCACGTGAACAGCGAAAATAACGCTGCTGATGTTTGCTCGCGCGGAGCGATGCCAGCTCGTTTCGTAAAAAATGCTACGGATTGGGTTCACGGTCCAACATGGCTTTATGAAAACCAACAACAATGGCCAATAAAACCATTTTATGTAAAGGAAGGTTTCACCATTCTTGATAGTAAAATTAATTGTGATACGTTCGCTTTAACAACGTGTGACTATCAAAATGCATCATTTAAAAATAATTTAGAAGATACATTTAATAAATTTTCATCTTTTAATAAATTGCAACGTCTTATGGCTTGGTGGCAGAGGTATATGAATAATCTCAAGTCTGAGGCACCTGTAAGGGCATATGGGCCTCTCAGTGCTTCAGAGCTAAAGAAAGCTCGTGATACCATAATACGAGTGATACAATTAAATCATTTTCATACTGAAATCGAATCGTTATTAGAAGATAAAAATAAAAACATTGCTTCCCTTCGTAAACTTTCACCCTTTGTAGATTCTCAAAATTTCCTCAGGGTGGGGGGTAGACTCGTGCATTCCGATCTACCTTATAACACTAAGCACCCTGTGCTCTTGCCTAAATGTCACACGACTAATTTAATTATTGAGTATTACCACAAGTTATATTTGCATGTTGGGCCTCGTATCTTACAAGGCATATTATGTAAAAATTACTGGATGATTAGTGCACGTAGAATGATTAGATCCGTTCTATCGAAATGCAAGAATTGTTTTCGATGCCGACCTAGCTCAATTCAGCCTGCAATGGGTCAGTTGCCTGCACCTAGACTAAAGCCTGGTAAAGTCTTCGACCACGTTGGTTGTGACTTGGGTGGCCCCTTCTTTGTGAAAGAGAGTTTGAGACGCAATGCAAAGGTCCACAAGTCATATTTATGCTTGTTCGTGTGCTTTTCAACGAAGGCTGTACACTTAGAGGTTCTTACAGATTTGAGTTGTGATTGTTTTTTGGCGGCATTCGACCGCTTTGTAGCTCGCCGCGGACTTTGCAGTTGTTTATATTCTGATTGCGGCACCAATTTTATTGCAGCAGCTAAACATTTAAAAGAAGTTGCGAACTTCTGGAATAGTAAAACTAGTGCTGATAAAATTTCTAACGGATTAACGTCACGTCACATAGAATGGCGTAACAACCCTCCTAACGCTGCGAGCATGGGTGGGCTCTGGGAAGCAGGAATAAAATCTGCTAAACATCACCTCTATCGTGCAGTAGGTGACAGATCACTCACTTTTGAGGAATTAAGTACAATTTTCTGTAGGATTGAAGCCGTTTTAAATTCACGGCCTTTGTGTTCTTTATCGGACAACCCAAACGAGTTCGAAGTATTGACCGCAGGTCATTTTCTCATAGGTCAGAGTTTATTAGCTGTACCGGAATACGACTTTGAGGACATTCCTCAAAATAGATTGTCACGTTGGCAATTCGTTCAGAAGGCTTCACAGTCCTTTTGGAGGCGTTGGTCAGATGACTACCTTCACACTCTTCAGCAGAGAGCGAAGTGGTTTTCAACTCCGCCTAACTTAAAAGTCGGAGATTTAGTTTTGATGAAGTCTCATTTGACTAAGCCCCTCCAATGGAATTTAGCCCGGGTTGAGAAGGTGCATAGTGGTGTCGACAAAGTAAATCGCGTTTTGACTCTACGAACTAGAAATGGACTAATCCAAAGACCTACAAACAAAGTTTGTCCATTACCCTATGCAAATTAATTACATTCACAATTATCTTATTATAAATAGTTTATTTAAGTTTTCCTTATTGTTTTCTCTGTAGATACAGTATACACTTTACATTTAGAATACTCTCTACATGTAGAATTATAAGTTTATTTATGTTTAAGTAACTTTTATTTGTGTAACATATTCCACACTCATCATTCATTTAAGGAAATCAATCATATTGATTTCGGTGGGGGGTATGTTCGATCCTTATTATCGAATTGAGGGTAGTTGGTAAATCATCACTAAACCTGCTCACTACCTACGTCGCGGTGATATACATCCGTGACGGCCAGTACGATTTGACGCCCTGAGCTGGATGAACGTTTCTTCCTCTCCTGTTGTGATCGTGTTCCAAGCTAAACGTTTTAGCATCTATAGTGTTTGTGGACTCACTACCGTGTGGTGTGCGATCTTCAAGACTTTTGAACACAGAGTACTTACATCTGAACTGCCTATCTGTGAAGTGCCGTGCACGCTGAAGCTCCCTTGCTGATCCGGGAGTTGAGACAAGGTAGGTGGTGTTCAATTGCCTTCTTGGAGATAGTAGGAAAGGACGATTTCCACCCACAAATACTCTACTTTCAACATTCTAAGGTTCACAAGCCGCCAGCAAATATTTTCTTAAAAAGGTTGGTCCAAAACCGAACACCTATTAAGGACAAATTTATCACCATGGAATTGCGGTGGATTGTCCTTGTAATGGGATGCACTTATGTAAGGAATTTATTATGACGTCTTAGTATTAATTCAATTCATGTATTGAATTGATTATTTTAAGCTGTTTACGCAATTAAGAGCTTAATATACTCGCATAATACTGTATTATTAATTCAGTTTGTCGCAATAAGCAGATCTATTTAGTTACATTAATAGAGATACTCGAACTTACTTAAGTGTAGCTTAGTGGCGATAATATCATTTAATTATTTATTTACCTACACTTTAATAGCTCTCAAATCCAATTCAATCTGCCTAGCCTTTTCCCTACTATATTGGGTTCGGCTTCCAGTTCCAGTCCAACCGGATGCAGCTGAATACCAGTATTTTAAATGGTGCGACTGCGTATCTGACTATCGATACCCCTTGGTAAGACTGGTATGACTTTCGGGCTTCTGACGACCCGTAACGACTGTCAAAGATCCACGAATGATAGCCGGGAAATACAGAAGAGTCTTGGTATGTACCTAACTATGGTCACCCGTCCACAGACCAACCGGCAAGCGTAGCCGATCGACCCATGCGGCTGTTATTACTTAGCCACTTATAAAGCTCTATAAAGTAAATAAAAAGCCTTAAAGCCGAATATCTTAGCTAAAGAAATGTGTTGAAGATACCGTTTTCACAATCAAATCTACCTTTGTGAAGGTCGTATTATAATAAACAACAAATAAAAACTGTAAAGTATCGCATAAAGTGGGGACAACGACGGGAAAGAGCGTTGATGGAAATCGCCGCAGACGATTTGCCCGTCTACTGAATTGCGGCCATAATGGACACAATCTCCAGCTATGAACGATCAGTCGAGGCATCCATCGGCCCCAGTTTATATTCAATATCCTAATAAAATAAAGAATTCAGTCCAAAGAATAAAGCAAATAAAGAGTAATTTTTCAACTTTTGTCTGGAATCTGAAATTCAATGCTTTCTCATTACCCTCACGAAGTTAGTAACTATTCACAAACCATACATTATGAACATTCAACATAATTATGAGAGTACTCTATTGAATAATGAAGTAATCTACTAGCCATGCATCAACTGTTACACAACTTAGTTAGAAAAGTTTAATTACATTACTACAGCTTTACATCACAAAATTATTTAATATCTCATCTCTTAAACAAAACAGATAACTTGATTTCTATTGGGGCAAGTATACAAACAAACCACAGGCGGAATCCTCGAAGTTATTCGGTAATAAAACAATAAGCTCCATGACTTTTTCTCAAATAAAGAAATGTTTTGAATTAGAGGAATGTACGATGTTCCCCGCAGGGAACGCGAATATTTATTCCTGCAGCGTAACTGAGTACTCGCAATTATTGGGCAAATGTTTACCGAGGCGAGTGGCCTCTTGCTCTGTGCTCAGTACATGTGCCAAGTGCTTTCCCTTTATAGAAAAGTACTATAGTTGCTTTCTCACGGACTCGCTGCGAGCACAATGAGCCAATAAAGAGAGACTAATACTTAACAGTTGCATTTACGTTACTGAAGAAGCGCTCTTTGACTTCATTAAACTTATGGACTGTCTTTTATAACATTTAGAGTATCAAAATAACATCTCACATAAATAAAACATTTCCATTTGAGAAAGAACTCACGCGAATAAAACAAACAAGAAAGAAAGCTCACAAAACATAATAGTTCACAAATAAATGTCGACATTCACAAGCTTCAAATATGAAATTTTTTGCAACATTCTCGGAGCAAACCTCTGAAAAAGCTCTCTTGTGAGCATATAAATCTCGACGTGGAAGATAATCGGGTTGGCGGAACTGATTCGCTCACAAATTGAATAAGAGGCACGGAATATACCCCCGCGAGAGTGGGTGCGAGGGATGAGGACGATATCCCGCTTAAACTGTGAAACATTCCACTTATGAGCTATGGCTCTGTACTCTGTACTAATGAAATGTTAAAGTTTGCTGGAACTAGTGTTACGGCAAAATTGTACTCGACTACATTATTGAGACGTACGGATTTGAATTCGAGTGTGTTGAAGACGAGGGCTTATTGGTTTAGTGACTGTGTGTGACTTTAGGGGTTTATTGTATCCCAATTTTATTAAATGCTTGTATATTCAATGGGTTTCATCTTTTATAGATAGAAATAAGTTACAAAATACGTTACAAATGTTTTCTCTTCACAGGCGACAGAATTGCTTCAAGGCAGTTCAATTTTCTGAATACTCAAAAACTATTCAATAACTTAAGTTATAACTTTTATGAACACGCAAAACAGTGTGTGAACATTTAATAAGATCAGTGTAAAGTTCTTTCAATGTCTCCGGGGCCGGGATCCCGGGAAAGTATTTCATTACTTTTATGTAATTTAGCGGAAAATCAAATCTTTCAATGAGATTATCCCGACGTCCGTAGACGGCGACGCTTCGATGAGTTCGCGCCTTGCTGCACTGTCATTTTTATGGCTGTACAGAAATATAGGAAAGATGTAATAAAAAATGTACATTCGCGTGTAAAATGTATGCAATTGATACTTTGGAAGAAAATCATTTTTCAGATTCCCTCCCTCTGTAGGTACCAATATTTTTTCGACACGGAACTCAACTCCGTGTATATTTGATTATTTGAGATTCGATTTCAGAAGAGCTCAAACATTTTGAGTGAGAGCCCAAGTCTCATTCAGCTAACTTGATCCCACTTAATTGACCAGCTTTAAAGTCCAAACAAAAACCTTGAACCACTTAATCGGTCCAGATTAACCAAAAAGGAATCAAAGGGACGGAAGAAATCGTGGGATTTCTAAACGGCTCACCAATAGAAATTTCATTACTTCATTCCGATTTTCGCGCGTCTTTGACTTTTCTCGCCAGCAAAAAGGCTAGCGGACCGCCAGTGGTGGCTTTGACGGAATTAATTGAAGTTTTCGCGAATACCAACGAACTAATTAGCGGTAGTTTGGTTACGGACGGCGGCCGGTAGCGCCACGCAGGTAACTATGCAACTCCGTCTGCGAATTTCGGTTTTTCGCTCTCGGTATCGGTTCGGTATCCGTGTTTGGATAGAATTCGGAATTTGAATTTGTTTTACGGATTTACTTGGTTCTATCTAGAATTATCGTTGTTTGATCATTAAGCTTATTTAACATAACATCACAGGTTAGGCAGAGGTGTATCTATAGTACACATGGCGTATCTAAACACTTAGGACTAGTATTAAATGTTTTTTGTTTTATTTTTTCACTATATGCGGCACCGGTCGACGTCATCACGTCCGGCTGTCGCTGAAAACCAGCGCTGGGGCTTGTCTCATCGTGTCCGCATTATGCTGAGCGATGGCCGTTTTGTGTGAATGTGACGCATATTTTCCCTAAAATAATATTTTCGTGTTCTGTTCTTTCCATGCATCATGGTGTACACCGACATTTCGCCACATATTTTTAATTCCCATGTAATGGCGTTAGCTTAATTATAAGTAAAGTTTCCTTTCCATGATAAACACAGGTAGGTATAAAATAAACCCAATATCGGTTACATTACGGTTCACAATAAATATTCGTGACCAATTTTTCAACATACGAATTCGAACAGATTTTGGTAAACCGAATCATTGAAAGTTAATCAACGCGATCCATATTTCATTGCAACGAAATTCAAATGTTCAATTAAATAAATAGAAACGGTAAAACATTGAAACACCAATTAAAAACCGCGTAAACCACGCGCGGTTTATACCAGGAACCAAAACCGGTATGGGCAATACCGTTATTTTTTCTGTTACAACATTTATATTTTTCACAGGTATTTATAAAGGTAACCTTATATTGAATATAACCAGTATTCATTCCAGTTACGAAAATAAAAATAAATAAATAATTCATTGCCATAAACAGGATACAGAAAAATTTGAGACCCTGGCTCCAGATCTACGTTAGAGTAGTATTTCAGGAGCCAAGCCAAAAATTACCTCTATCTTACTCGTGCCGTTGGCATTAGTCAAAGGACGAGCATCGCCTGTGTGTGTAACCGGTATTAAAACGGTAACCTAAATCAGGTAACACGTTTCTTCTTATTGGTTACCCAAACAGCGGTAACCTTAGTCGTAGAAGTAACCAAAATTCTTCGATACCTGTACCGTAATTTATAAAGGTTTTCGGTCCCTGGTTTATACCAGATAAGATAACACATCACGCCCGTTTTCTACAATGGGTTAGGCAGAAGTGTTAGGATCCAGGCGTAATTGAAATAACTGAAGACCTGAAAAGGAGCCATTGTACGCATTATTATGAACTACTTTTACTATGGCAATAGGCTCGCCCCCTATTACATGGGACTTAAACATAACTGGCGAAATGTTGGTGTGCCTGCTACAGGTATACCTCTGCCCATCCCTTCGGGGAAACACGGCGTGATGTTATGTTTATATTACTTTTATAATGGTACCAAGCATATGCATAATCAGCCTATAAGTTCCCACTGCTGGGACATAGGCCTCTCTTTGAGAGGGAGTGGGCCATAATCCACCACGCGAGCCCAGTGCGATGTCACATGTCTTCGAATATTTTGGTTCTAGGACATGTGATGATTGATTGATGATTCCTCACGATGTTTTCTTTCACCGTTTTGAGACCATGGGACTAAAACCAACCCTTGAATAGCGGAAAAAAAGTTTGAATGTTTTACAATTTTATGTAAAAATCGTTTATGAACCGATCGTTTACGGAAATATGTTCAGTATACTATCGATTTTGTAAATTCAATTACATTAAAGGATCAGGCAGTAAATTCCTCACATTATACGGGTATAAAAAAGCCCAGAGAAAAGGTTCCGCTCATAAATATTTTACCAACTGCTAAAGCACTGATTCTATAGACCGCTCAACATGTTAATAGAGGTTTGTTCCAACCTCAGAGTAATAACTATACTCTGAGGTTACAACCTTAATATTGACAGGTTCTAGCTGTCACTTCTTTTTATCAACCATGGAATTAGTAAGTACCTATTTTATTTCAATTTCTAAAGACAAATCTTAAATACAATATACCTACCTACAAGCTAACGTAATAATATTATGTACAACTATGTAAAAAGGGAAACTATGTAAAAAATGTATTTAATTTTGTCAAATTATACCTATTTCAAATAATATTTACTAAAAACACAGTCTTCCAAACATTGTGTTACCCAACACTAGCACGTACAAAAATGTTTAGAAAGCAATTTTCATACGAGCTTTGACACTTCGTTTTAAGACTACAAAATGTCTGAAAGCAACTATATTTTGTTCGAAGTATATCTACATAGTAGGAACTTTACAGGCGTTAAAATGCACATTATTTTTGAGGGAATGTAATGTCACACCTCGACGCATGGACTTTAAACAAACTTTTTGAACAGCAAAATATCTGAAAAATATTCAAAATATTTTGCTCACTAGTCTTTTGTAATTTTCCGTTGAGAGATTTCATTGAAGCAGGAAATCCAGCTATTAGACAACATGGATACAGTGCGTAGGCAAAAGAGAACTAAACCATTTGAGTTAGTGTAGTGTATACAATATAGTGAATGAATAATAGTAACAATGCTGTGCAAAACTATACATGTAACAAATGAACAAAGTGTTTTTATTAATTATCAGATCCTAAGAAAGTGCTAAGGAATTGTGTAAAAGCGCAAATTGACACTATTCTTAGTTATAACTTATAAAGTTATAAAATATTCTATCACGTAAAATAATAAGTTAGAGTTAACTTTAGTTCTTATTAATACAGGAGAAAAAACATGAAGTACGTAACACATATCATAAAAATTTGACTTAGATGCCGTGAAAAAAAAACACTAAGTACCTAAGTAGTTCTGCATATTTTTCCGATGTTGCAACTCATTTTCCTAACCTCTCCATATCATTTTACAAACTCGCGTGTTTTATCGAGCAAGTACTGGAGATTAATTGAAACACGGTGCTGATTATAAATTGTGGTCTCCGAGGAAATCTTGCTTAAGTTCCCACCAACAATGGCCACATAAAATATTTCAACTAATATTCTAACATATCTATCTTCTATTCTATTGCATGTATATGAACGCGCTCGGGAAGTTTTACTATTCAATAACCCGCGTAACAGTTTCATATAGCTATTCTTCTGTATACGGCTATATTGCCTTTCAAGCATAGTGCTTTCATTTTTAAAGCATAATTTTATCGTTGATGGTAAAAGGAACGATAACTTTGACAAATAACTATGTGCTATCTATTCTTCTGATGAAATATATCTAGATTCTTTGCAAAATGCATAATCAACCTATAATGTTCCCACTGCTGGGACACAGGCGTCCTCTCTTCGAGTGGTCTGTTATCTCCCACGCGGGCCCAGTGCGAGGTGGTAGATGTCACAATGTTTTCGAATTTTTGGTTCTAGGACATGCCTCACGATGTTTTCCTTCACCGTTTTGAGAGCAGTGGAGATGAAAAAAAATTTAATCCAATCACAGAAAAAAACCGGGAACTTTTCTTTTCTTTGCCCCAAAGTATAATTTTGTGACTAATTATTGATGACGCAAATATTAAAATCCGTTCAGTTCAGTATTGGCTCTTTCTTACTTCATAGTAATTATCTATATACATATATCTATATATATAAAAGGAGAAACTGACTGATTCACTGACTGACATATCAACGCACAGCCGAAACTACTGGGACTAGGTACGTGAAATTTTGCACACGGCTTCCTTATATAATGTAGGGGAGCACTAAGAAGGGGTTTTTGGAAATTCGACTATTGGGGGTGAAAAGGGGGGATTTTGTTTGTATGAAAAATCTTATTCCTCGAGTTAATAAGCTTGAATTTTGGTACAACCTAACAAAAAGTACTAGGCTTTCATGAACTCACGATATAGTATTTCAATCATTAGATGTTGTGCAGAATTTCTGAGCAGTAACCTAACAAAAAGTACTAGGCTTGCATGAATTCACGGTAGTATTCTATCATTCTTTTGTGCCATAGGCGATTTGGATGAGGCAGACAGATAGTTTATATCGTTAATTAGCACCTAAGATACTTTTTATCCCAGAAGTACGTTTCCGTGGGATAATTTCCGAGTACCTACCACGCTAGCGAAGCCGTGGGAAAAAGTTAGTTTAATATAATGTCTTGGGGGCAGTTTAACCTCTAACAAAAAATCCAACCAAATGTCAAACATTAAGAATTCACTCGCTTCCTCGTCCGAAACTTTTTTTCCGATTGACTATATAAGAGAGTTTGTTTGTTTGCTTGTTACGCTTTCACGCTGAAACGGCTGAATGGAAGAAATTTGGGTTAGGACAATGGATACTTTTTATCCCGTATACTTTCCTTTTACATTTCCGACCTCCACGCGGGCGATGCCGAGGGCAAAAGCTAGTCAGGAATAAAGCAGAAATTTTGAACACTTCCATTTAGAAAGTATAACAAAAGTAATTTTACAGCAACTTAAGAAACATTGTCTGTTAAAACAAAGATGGCTGGCTCGTTATTTTCGAGGGTTAATCATCTTTATCGAGTAGGCACTAAAGTAAAGGGGAAAGTGATTTAAGTACTTTAATATCTTCTTTAGTCCACAAATTCTGAAGTTTTGGTTCTAGTTTGTAATTACACATTTTCTTGCTAAGATGCCCAGAAGTGTCGCATAAAACCTTCTAGCACACTATGCGACATGCGACTGCGGCAGCTCGACGACAAGACGCTGACCTGTTTCATCTGACTGTCGTCGGGTGTGCGAGTGCAACGTGCGTCGGTACGCTGCGACAAGTAGCGAGAGCGTGCGACTCCCCTTACCTGTCGTTGAGACTCTACAACTTGATGACGCCAAGCTTTGAATAAAATATATGAAAATTGTCGGCCGCAGCCTGACGTTGCGATTAGTCGCCGAGGTGTCGCAGTCGCATCGGATAGAGTGCGAGGATGTTTATTTATTTCTTTAGAGGTATGAGGAACAGGGTGTAAAGTGCACTCATCCTCTATAGAAAAGGGAGGACCCTCCGACCAGACGGGTGTCTGGCGGGCGACTTCCCAACGATTGATGTCGAAAAGTTATATACAGGGTGGATTTTTGAGATGGGCAAGCAAGGACAGCTACCTTAACCGTTGTAGCTACAGGAAAACGGTCTTAGGAGACTGTCCTTAACTTTTTGAGATATTTTGATCTAAATTCACTGATTTTGAAAAAAAAAATACAGTCAGCAAGAAAATGGGCAGTTTTCACAAAAACTTTTTTGATGCCAATCGATCCTGTTTCATATAAGGATCATTTTTCCATACATTTCGTAGGCAATGAGACTCCCAACTAGAGATGGGCGGAGGGAAAAAACCCGACGGGAAAAAACCCAGGTTTTTTCCCATTTGGGAAAAAACCGGGTGTTTATGAGGGAAAAAACCTTTTAGGCGGGTGTTTTCATTGGTGCCGATTCTCTTGTCACAAATGCCTCTAAACTAGACTAAATATCACCAAAATTTTGTTAAGTCCTGTCAAACGAGAATTTCCCATTCTGAAATAGACTAAAGTGACACAACATAACTATATTTTAGTTTGACAGCACAAGATTGCACTGAGTTTAGTGAAAATGGTAATTTTTCTATTCTGAATTTGACGTTTTTCACCTAAAAATCTGGTGTATTCAACTAAATCTGACTATTTTTAAACGCGATTAAAAACGTGTGGTAAAAATTAGTTGGCATGAACTAAAATTCACACCAACACTTCGAGTTCAGTGCAAAAAGCAAAAACAGTACTGTATTTTTTTTTCTTTTGCTTATATCTCGATAATGGTGCGTCCTATCACAAAAATAATGATATTTTCGACCCCCTTTAGGAAACTCTTAAACCCGTATATCCCAACATGTTGGTTATAATTTATCATATTTTCCATACAAAAAGTGAAAAATTTCATATAAAACACGTCGAGGCTGCCCCGACTGCGCGACTACGGCTTAAAAAAAATTCACGGGGTAGAGCAAACAAGTACCACGTGGAGTCGTCACACGATTGTCAAATTCGATTTTAGATGTGACAAATTTTTTTTTTAATTTCGAGAATTTTTTTCTCAGTTTTTTCTAGCTTCAAGATTCTCATAGCCAAAAGTAAGGAATTTTAGTGATAGTTTAGTTAGTTTAGTTTACCATTACATTTTACATATAACTAACCTAAAAATAAGCTCTATATTTTTTTTTTATTCTTTATACAACGCAATTTTTGTTTACACTAAATCTCTTAGGGGGTCATTGTACTCATCATTATGAACAATTTTCACTATGGGACCAAAGCAGAAATCACGAAAAAATATCAGCTGTTCCCTACATTTATGTTCGCGGAACAGCAGATTTTTTTTTTGCTTTATCGCTTCTATCACTGAGTAATAAATGATAGACGTTCATGGACAAGACAAAGGTCATGGCAAATGCCCATGTAACACCCGCTCTCATAAAGATCGGAGACGCTACGCTCGAAGTTGTAGACGAGTATGTTTACCTAGGACAAACTGTCCAGCTAGGTAGGTCCAACTTCGAGAAAGAGGTCAATCGTCGAATCTGAATCGACTGGGCAGCGTTCGGGAAGCTACGCAATATCTTCTCGTCCCACATACCACAGTGTCTCAAGACAAAAGTCTTTGACCAGTGCGTGTTGCCAGTAATGACTTATGGCACTGAAACGTGGTCGCTCACAATGGGCCTTATCAGAAGGCTAAAAGTCACCCAAAGAGCAATGGAGAGGGCTATGCTTGGAGTTCCCCTACGTGATCAAATCAGAAATGAAGAGATCCGCAGGAGAACCGACATAGCCCGAAGAATTGCCAAACTTAAGTGGCAATGGGCAGGACATATTCCTCGCAGAACAGATGTTCTGCGAGCAATATAGCATGCGGCCGATGGGGCCGAAAGGTTCTGGAGTGGCGACCACGTACCGGAAGACGTAGCGTTGGAAGGCCTCCCACAAGATGGATCGATGACCTAGTAAAGGCCGCAGGAATTCGCTGGATGCGGCACAGAATCGGAAGTGGCGGTTCTTGGGGGAGGCCTATGTCCAGCAGTGGACGTCTTTCGGCTGATATGATGATGATGAAATGTGAAAGTTTGTATGTTTGGCTGTTTGTTTGTTACTCAATCACGCAAAAACGGCAGAATGGATTTGAAAGTAATTTGTCACACAGATAGTTTGTAACCTGGATTAACACATAGGATACTTTTTATCCCGGTAGTACACTCCCGCGAGATAATTTCTGACCTCCACGCGGGCTAAGCTGCAGGCGAAAGTAAGTTATTCATACTTTAAATTTGCTTGTGTACGTAAAATGTGGTAGTGGAGTGCGTCATTTTAACTTAGACAGGCTCAAACTAGTAGTAATAAAGTTTAAAAACTGTGTACTATTTAATGTATGTGTATCTAACTATTACATAAGCTAAATTTGAAAAAACCCGAATATTTTCCCAATCGGGAAGATTCCCGGGAATTTTCCCTTGAATTTTCCCACTTTTGGGTTTTTTCCGGGTGAATTCCCATCTCTACTCCCAACTACATTTTTTACCATCGATACACTGGCCGCTATAAAAAAGACTGATCGAATAAGACTCCTTTTTTAAAAGTAGTTAGTAAAACTAGGATTAGGTAAAACTATTTCAGGATTAACAAGCGAAACGAAATAATAGAGACTTTTTAACACTGCTCATTCCGCTAAGATGTCTCAATGTCCGTTCACCTGAATCCTTGACGATCTGAACAACGCCTCTGAAGCCGTAATAAACTTGGCCACGTACTGTGCCCAAACAGTATAAGCACCATAGATGTACCCTAGCAACGAAAAAAAGTAGCTGCAGCTGACCAATTCTCCTGTTTGTTATGTACAAAAAACAGTTGATCCAGTATTTGCCATCATTATCATACATATCATAATAACATCAGCCATGTATTTAAAATATTACCTGTATTACTTTCAACAACGTGTAAATTTCAATTACATCGTTATTTTTACGCCAATTAACCCTGGTGCGGTTTACTTGTAGTGCGGAATTGAGTTAAAATTTCGATTGACAATGTTAGTGAAAAAGGTTTTTTGATTAATGATTCTTTAGCGTTTCTACTTTAAAAGTCAGATTCTCCAACGTTTTTGTTTGCGTTAATGAAAAATTAATAAGTCCGTAAAAGTGAATATGGTATGAGATGTTTTACAGAGCAATGAATTCTGTATAAAAATCTCGTAGTCCGATGGTTTTACAATGATTTTATTTAAGCTATTCATTTTACGTACGTATACATTATTAAAAAAAAAAACTTTTGTGGCTGTTGTTTTTTATTTATTGACAGTTCTATTTTTATTCAAAAGGAACCAGAAACCGCAACAATAAAACATAGAAACAATAAATACATAAAACAGCATACATAGCCGTGGAAAAAATCACTAGGGTTACAAATACAATTTTTGTTTTTCGTTTGTTATTAGGTATGTTCGCACTGCGATAAAAATTGCGAAGCGAGATTAACACAGAGATTGTACAGTCTGGTACAGCCTAAATTCGATTACTCAAAATCTAAACCTAATTAGCTAACTCAAAACTTTCTAATAACGTAGATTACGCAGTTGTTTATCCTAAAACACGATTAAAAACCTTAACTAAGGCTAAATTCGCCGTGATATCAAGCTAAAATAATAAATGCTTGCTCGGTGGGTGTTTAAGCTGTTTTAGCGGCAAACTTACACAAGGTAAAGTGGGTTTTAGTGTCGCACTGTGCATCTCTGCGTAAGTTTGACCGTAGCTAACTTTGTACTCGTGGTTTATACACTGGCGGCGCACTTAAGTATCGTGTTGTCGTTATGTGCTTAACTTTGAAGGGGTTTGGTAAAGCTTCGTGTAAAAATGAGAGAATAATTCAATAAACGTGTAATGATGTAGCGCCTACACAAATAAATACAAATCGGCCTATTGGTGATTCGCCCGAATACTCGGCCGAAACGGGCGAATAGACAATTTTAGAATTTAGAATTATTAAAATATTAGCATTACAAAACGTCATAATTTATTTCAATTTGATGAATTTAATTTTGTGTACAGAATTACGAGTCACAGAAACACACTCCCCTTGAGGCCACGGAAACAAACAACTTGACTTAGGTCTCATAAACACTAGCTTAGAACCTAAACCCGGACTAATTGAGCTAGAATTACATACCCCGTAATATTCACGTTTCACCCTTCCCCCTCTCACTGTAAAAGTGAGGTAATTAGGGGAATTAATAACTCCTGGTGTATTTGGTAATTGTTCCCTCCGTGTCTAATGAAATAAGAGCTCCGTACTGAGCTTCCCGACTGCTGGCTGCGAATTTATGTAGTAATTTGATGTTAATGCTGAATATTATAGTTTGATTGCACAATCAGAATTATATTAACGTTATTTCGCTGTAGGTACTAACTTTATTCATGTTTATTGTACTCCGATTCATAGGTTTTATTATAAGATTTATTTTACGGGGAATGGCGGGGTACAACGCTTTCAATTTGCGGTTTTGGAGGTGTTAAACAGCATGATAGAATTTTTTTACAAAAAAAAAAAAAACAACGGATTGCACTCCGGGAGTGCCGGCAGAAGTGAAAACTTGAACATTAACGATGTGCATTTTTGAATATTTTGGAATGGTTAGGGAATAATTTCGCACGAATTGCTTTATTTATCAGTATAAAAGTACTATAATTTATATTAAATACAATATTCATTATTTTCAAAATATAGTCTAACAAAAATAAACAATTCATTTAAACACTAATCATGAAGTATGTTTTGACTGTTTTTTTTACCCATCACATATGGGTAAAATTTCTTACCTCGCAATCTTTACGTAATGTCAGACTATTTATTTTGATATTTACTTTGTCAGTTAATAATAATAAAAAATAATAATAATAAATTTATTTGCATCATAAAAGTACAACCATATAATTAGGTATTTTTACATTTGGTAGGTAGACACTACGAGGTTCATCCATAAACGCTGCCTAAAGTTAAGTAATGATTAGCGACTGTTTAACATACATTTCTGAGTCTGACGTTTGAACATCACTTAACCCCCAGCAACGCCCATAAATAATCCCCTATATACATAGGTTCCTTACACTTAAATACTAACCAATAGGTACTTAATGTGATATTCTATTTCTCACCTTTCTAACGTCCCATAAGTCCTGCGTCACATGACAGTTATTTAGTACGTATTTAAGCACTAATCACTCACCAATAACTACTTACACTGATATTGTTATATAGGTTGTAGTATTCAATTCACACTATCCTCCGTACTAGTCGAAACTGTATCACGATAGGACAGTCTTCCTCTTACACACTTCAGTTCTAAATACAAATTGTATTCCAATATTGTTTCACAGTATAATAATTTAGTATCTATCATCTATGATATTATATTCCAATGTAAACAGGTACGTATGAGAACATTTTGCATTATGAGCGAGCAAAAGTGATCACAATGGAGGTAGGGTTAAAATAAATTTAGTATATGCAAAGTTTACAGATAATCGTTAGATTTTTATCCTATAAGACATTACTATTTTCGTGAGTACTAACATAAACATAAACATAAATAATAGCTGCAGGTACAAATAATGAGTTAGAATTTTAGATTTAAATCATAAGTAAATGTGTAAGCAAGAGATATGAGTGTGTGTGTGTGTGAGCGTGATATTTTGAATATGGGTTTAGATGTTTGTGAGGTGTGGTGTGTGCGTTGTGTGCGTTGTGTGTTGTTTGTTCGTGTGTATGTATGTGTTTGTTTTAAGTCAATCTTTTCAATAGTTTCTCAGTTTTATCATAGATAAGTTGTTTTAAATATTCAACAAGAACTTTCTTACAGGCAAAAGAAGTCATATTTCGTAGGCTGACGGATTGTGATATCTTATTATATAAGAATGGACTTAAATATTGCATAAACTTACAAGCAAATGAGGTTCTGTAAAATGGGACTAAGTACACTATGTCATTTCTTCGTTTTCCTGTGTAATGGGGGGGGAGATTGTGTTGACTTAGTGTTACACTTAATATAAATAGCTGTCTCACTGTTAGTACAGGCAATTCACTGTATAGTAATTCAGTTGAGAATCTGTACCTCTTAAATGTCATAACTTTCAGTATAGCACGTTGCGAGCGTTCCAAGCTAATCATTGTTGACTTAGATGAGCCTCCCCATGTGGAGATACAATATGTTAAAACTGATTGACAAAGTGCATAGTAAAGTGTTAGTAGTAATTTTCTGTTACAAAAGTGGCGGATTTTTTTAAAGACATAAATCATCTTTCTGACTCTAGCTGTTGAGGTTCTAATGTGCTCATTCCAATTTAGATTTTGATCAACAATTAGTCCTAGATATTTAATTGATTGTGTTTTAGAAAGAGAGTAGCATGAGCAGGTGCTGGGTGCGCAACATGTGTGATATTTAATTTGAAAGGTATTTAATGGTGGTTGTGTCGTATTTCGGATGCTAAAGGCAATATATTTCGTTCTTTGTGTGTTTAAAGTTAGTAGATTACGGTCGAGCCATGTAGATACCAGGGTAAAACCTTCATTGGCTAGGTTATATACATCCTTCCAAGATTTTCCTTTAAATAGTAGGACTGTATCGTCCGCGAAAGTAATTATTTGACCTTGATTCAATTGCAAATTACATAAATCATTGATGTATATTAGGAACAATGTAGGCCCCAGGATACTTCCTTGGGGTACACCGTACAAAATTTTTTCAGGTTGACTCACATAATCACTCATTTTTACGCTCTGTTCCCTGTTAGTTAGGTAGTCTTTTAGAAATTTAAGGGTAATCCCGCGAACACCAATTAATTCTAACTTCCTGAGGAGAATGGGAATAGAAACGGTATCGAAGGCCTTGGCTAGGTCGAGAAAGATGCCAATAGTTTTTTCTCCCTTGTCGAGGCTATCTACTATGAAAGAAGTTAGCTTATGCGTAGCATTTGCAGTTGATTTTTGTGCTCTGAAACCGTATTGATTCTCAGAGAGAATATTGTATTTTTCTAGATAATGCCTTAGCCGAGACTCGACGATTCGTTCTATAATTTTTGACAGTGACGGTTGCAGGGAAATTGGCCTATAATTTGCGACATTGTCTTTTTCCCCACCTTTATGTATAGGTACAATGATTGATTTTTTAAGCACTGACGGGAATACACCTTTATCAATGCATAGATTACAGATCTTAGCGATTGGTGGCGCAAGTACTTCTGAACTCATTTTCAGCAAAGCCGTAGGTATTCCATCCCAGCCAGTAGACTTAGAGTTCTTAAGCCCTATAATAACGCGTTTTACCTCAGTTTCGTCAGTTGGCAAGAGAACAAGGGAGTTTGGTGTAGGTTTTGTTTGACCTGCCATTTTTGCTAGGTCTTGCTCATTTAACTGTGTTCGCGATTTGATATTATTAGCCAATTGGCACCCCACGCCCGCAAAGTATTCATTGACATAATTTAATGAATCATTAGTGTTTGTTTTTATGTTTAAAAGGTCATCATTTTTGTTAGAATTAGCACTTAGATAACATACATCTTTTATAAGGGACCATTGTTTTTTAGGGTTATTTTTGCTAAGATCCATTTCTGATTTTAGATAATTATTCTTAAGTCTTTTAAGTATCTTATTACACGTGTTTCGATACCTAGTATACGTAATTTTGAGGATAGCATTTTCAGGGTCTTTTTTCAGCCTTAGATGAAGCCTATCACGATTTCGCATACAGCGGCAAAGTCCCGGAGTTATCCAAGGCTTAATGTTTCTTTTCCTGCGAGATAGTTTTAATACCACCGTGTTGTTTTCTATGGCTAAACCAATAATTTTTAAGAAGGATTCAGTTATTTTGTTCAGATCATTGCCTGATACTACATTTTGCCAGTTAGTTTCTTTAAGGTGCTTGACAATTGCTTGATAATCAATTTTCCTAATAGTTTGATTACTATTTTTGTTGGTAGAACATGTTTTATTCGAAACACATATCATTACGCTGGAATGGTCAGTGATAGTCGAGTTGCAAACAATCGTCAAAGTTTCGCAATTGGTTTTTACAAAACAGTGGTCCAGGCAATTTTTATCACGAGTAGGAAGGGTATGTGAAGCAAGAAGTCCATGGGATGCCAACAGGTCTAAGTATTTGGCCGATCTCCTGTCATCCAGAATATTGATATTAAGGTCGCCAATAAGGATAATACTTTTCACGTCTTTCGTGTTGTGTAATATTCTATCTAGCGTAAACAAAAAATTATCAACACTCTTGAATGCAGGAGGTCTATACATAGCAATGATTGATAGTTCATTTTTTATAGTGGCAGTGATACAATTAACTTCATCGCCTACCCGCGTTGGTTCTATTACTGAAATGGTTATGCAATCCTTAATATATATTACTATGCCATCATTCTTATTTAGGTAATGTGTTGTAGTATGTACATGATACTTTTCAATCGTCGGTAATATTATGTTTGGCGATAACCAGCATTCTGTTAAAACAATGAAATCGTACTCAATATCCAACCTACTTAGCAAAACTTGCAGTTCCTCGAAGTTGTGATTTAGGCTTCTTATATTTTGCGTAAGTATTTTATAAGAATTTGGTGTTCTATTGAAAAATGTTTTACAGAGTTCAGGAGTATCCACACTGTGCGCATTTAGGACATTGATAGTATCATCAATGTCTGCTGTGAGATTTTCTAGATTAGCCATAATCATCAATAACAATGATGAGAGCAAGAATTACGGTAATGCGACAGTGAAGATAATCAAGATCCGAGAGGAAAAACCATTGATAGACGAGTGTAATTTTTTGTTTGTTATGTAGTTGTGTGTGTGGCTTCGTATAAGTGTTGTTTGGTGTTAGTGAAGTATGTTTAGTGTTATGAGTAGCTGTAAGCATATAACTTATGACTGCAACTATTATTACATAGAATTTTACGAAAAATAAAAGTAATACGGACTTAAGACTAACTATAATAATAGTACTAATGGTATAATATAAAGAAGTATGAAAAAATTGATTAAATTCAAAAGATAGTCATATCTGGGTGTTATAAGATACCTCTTTTGTGTGTTCGTCGATTATACCGTCTATTTGCTCTGCAGATTTTATTAGAATTGCTGGTTGCCCCTCCGATTTCTTTACAAAAATTTTGCCAAATGAAATCCAGCAAAATTTGAAGCCTATTTTTTTCTGTAGCTCTCGGCACAAATAGTGTAATTTTCTAGCTTTTGGTGTCAGTGACTCAGAAATGTAGACTGGTTGTTTCTCACCTTCAAAGCCTAGAATCTTCGTATTAAATTTGTCGTCTTTGTGAATTCTATTGTAGTTTTTTAGGGCTGTGATGACTTCGTTCCGGGATTTCATTGTTTGATAATCGATTACTATTGGCTTGGTTTTTCCTGACTTCAGTCGGTAGGCCTGGCGAATATGTTCCACCGGTATAATGAGATCCAAAGCAGAGTGAAGCTTAGAAGCAATTACGTTTGCGTTCTCATCCTCTTGAATGGGTACGTTTCTAATCTCAATCGTGGTCTCACGTTGCTTCCTTTGTAATTCTTCTACTTGGTCTTCCAGTATAATAATCCTAGCATTTGCGGCTTTGTTTTGCATTATAATATTTTCATATTTTTCCTCCAACGCCATATATAAAGTATTTGTTTGCTCCACAGTTTTTTGTAGTAAGGAGTTAGAATTTATAATTGTATTATTTTGTTCTTTGAGGTCCTTAATTGTATCATTTAGGTTTTGTAGTTTGACGTCTTGATTTTCTTTCAAACTCGAAAACATTTTCAGTATATCGCTTTGCAATTGAGCGAACTCTTCCGTTTCAGGACGCATTTTTCTTTTCCTCGAATGACTGAATTCATTGTCCTCTACATTACAAGTAGCTAGTTCTGGTTGTGATGAGTATTTAGCATCGTGGTCCAATGGGGGCGATCGGAACATTCTCTGAAGTTTTTGCGTATACTGTGCGGAATAGTGTTCTAGTGCTATCAGGCGCTGGGATCGTGATCGCTGCCAAATGAATGTCCTCCAAACTGTTTTTAACTGTATTCACTCGTAGCAGGGTTTATTTTTGCAAATTATAACTTGAATTTTTTATTAAAATTTTACTGTTGGTGTCACACACGTCTGTTCGCATTGGAGGCGAGCGAGGAAGGTGGTTGGTAGGCAACGGATCTTACGGTCACGTCCTGACGCGAGTTTAACATTTTTTACCCATCCCAAAAACATGCACAACGCCGCTAAAGAAGTTTTCACGTCAAAAATAACCGACTTCCAAAAAAAAAAAAATACAAAGTGAAAAATTACTTTAATTTCGGAAGTCGGTGTCGACATGTCAATTGACGGAGAAATCGGTGCCGTAAAACTTACTACGCGGCGAACGTAGAATCTCCTCCTTTTTGGAAGACGGTTAAAAATAAGTGACATGCCTAAAGCACTTATGTTATGAGACAATAGCCCAGAGAGCAGACATGTTATTTGAATTGGCAATGTCCTTGAAACAACAACCGGGTTCAATCTCAATCTTCCTAGCCTTTTCCCAACTATCTTGGGGACGGCTTCCAGTCTAACCGGATGCAGCTGAATACCAGTATTTTACATGGAGCGACTGCCTATCTGACCTCCACAACCCAGTAACTGGGTAATATGATACCCCTTGGTAAGACCGGTGTCAGACTTTAAGGCTTCTGACGACTCAACAACAACAACCGGGTTATTCTGTAAAAAAGATCACCAGAAAATATAGTTGAAGTGAGCTGGAATTGAGCTCAATTCCAGCTCACTTCAGATACATTTTCAATCCCTAGCATCACGTGTAATGATAGCTCATTTCAATCTCACTTTACCAAAGTTTCCACAGTGAGAGTTTTACGGAATAGGGCTTCAACAATATTTGGTGCGATATCTAACATTGGTCACAAAGGAATAAATTCTTGTTCAATACGCTCCCAGTCTAACCAGACAGCCACCTCTATTTCACACAGCTCCCCAGGTTTATTATCTTTGCAACTGCACCCGTAATTTATATCTGTATCTTACAAATTCAAAGCAAGTTGACTTCCTGCAATTCGATAGCACCGAGCCACGGCCGGCTGCCTTGCATCGACTCCCAAATAATTGATATCTTCTCAACCGTACCGAAATGTATCCACAGATACCGGGCGTTCAGATTTCTGACAGACTTCTGGCTGAACGGTCCGTAGGGCTAAATATTGTAATGGCTCGCCCGTCTTACTCTCAATGCAGCTGTTATTTACTTACGGACGTCCGTAGGCAGCTGAATAATAAATGATTGCATTGGATGGAAATCTTGTTTGAGATGGAGCTTTGATGTGGTCAGTTCGAGATTATTTATGTGGTTGCAAGGCAAGATTAGGTTCTGTGTTGTTGAATTAGTTGTGAATAGAGAATAGTTGCTTAGTTGCCTAGATATTTTGAATACAGAAACCTTCTTCATTTTAGTTGAACCATGTAACATAACCTTAACTTTACCAAAAATACAGATAAAATAAATAGCCTCTAAGTGTTAACGTGTTTAGTAACTGATAATCATGATCTGATTTAAAGACATTCTCTATTCATACAAAACGATAATATTTTATCACCAGCAGGAGTAAAGCAATACCTATTCCATATCACTACATAGTATAAAACAAAGTCGCTTTCTCTGTCCCTATGTCCCTTTGTATGCTTAAATCTTTGAAACTACGCAACGGATTTTGATGCGGTTTTTTTTAATAGATAGAGTGATTCAAGAGGAAGGTTTATATGTATAATACATGCATAATATAGTAAGCTATAATTTATAAATTAATCACGCGGGCGAAGCCGCTGGCGGAAGCTAGTGACTCATAAATAATATTGTAAAACAACCGCCTAGCGTTAATCCTCTTCCGTACAATAATGTTGTCGCGCTTCTGCCCGGCTTATCTCATTGTCATACGAAACTCCTGTGATGTCGCCGCAGACGGTTTAAGCCGGCAGCTCGCCGGCTGTCAGACACCATATAAACACCTGCCAAGCGTGATCGGGGACACCTCTTTTATTCCGTTGGAGCAATGATACAAAGTACACAATTGCATCTTTTGGATGAAGCAACCAAATTGGATAATTTTTCTATGTAGAAATTTTTATTGTTATATTATATATATTTCTTTTCTACAAAAAGTTAGAAATATCATGGAGTTACTCATAATTATTACTTTAATTTTATGACTAAGTCTTGTCAATTTCATGATAAATCTAATTTAAATTGTCAATTTTGCTTTAGGTCTTCATAAACATAAAATTGTGTATTCTTTTCAATTTTGCACCTTTCAACCAAATTAAATCAATTTGGTTGAACAGTCTATTATTGGCTTTAGCAACAGCAAATACGAAAACGAACGAAACGAGTATTAACTTCAGACAGAACTATTTATAATTGAAGAAATTATTTAGTTAGTTTACATGTCTCAGTAAAATTTTACGTTTAAGAATAGACTATTAATTTCATAGGCTTTTCTATTGTTCTAAGTAATCTAAGGTTATAAACCAACTCGTATTGTATTTTATCGATTCCGGGTATTCAAACAGATACAGAAATACTATAGGCAATAAAAGTTGTCTGTCTTTTTAGTTCCGAAACATGAAACGATAAATTACGAACACGTAATTTGATCATTAATTAGGTGAAAAGTACTTACCTAATTAGATTGCTTGGACCGTATTGAATGCGGGATGAGCGTTAGTCTGAAACAAGAAACGGTGGAATTATTTAGAATCCTTTAGAGACACGAGGATGTAGTGAAGTGTAGTTATTAACAATTTGTGTCCCCAAAAGTAGGCAATTTACCTTGTTTTTGTACAAGGGCATTAAATTGCTTAGTACCATTACCTAAGAAGGCAGAATTACACTGCAATTTTATACAAAAAAATTTCAGGCATTTACAACTCAGAATCGTGATTTTTTTTCACGATTCTGAGTTGTAAAGGCCTGAAAAAATTATTTTTATTTATTGATAGTTAGGTATATTTTATTGCCAGTTTGTGAAGTGTAAAAAAAAATATATGAACCATATCCTTTCAGGTTTATTTCCGTACAATCCGTCATTAAAAGTTGATTGAGTGAATTTCAGGTAGATTCAGAAAAATTAAGTGAAAATTAACTTTCAAAGGGCTATTTTATATAGTATAATAATCAATTGCAGTGCATTAGTCTCGCAAAAACTCGAAAATGGCTCGACCGATTTGAATAATATTTTTTTTTGTTTTGTTCGCCTTAATAGGGGTGGTTTAGGAAAAAAAATATTCGGAACAACTCAAAGGAATAATATTGTTGAACTGTCAAAATTAAAGCCTTTGCTACTGTAAGTATGTTACTCAATTATCCCGCAGGTCCAACACCATTTAAGTAGCACCTTGCTAAACTACTTAATTTTATTTTTTGTATGGAGATTATACGAAATGTGCCAAGTTAAGTGTTCTCTGAGATACGTCTCACTCTTGGGAACTTAATGTTGCTCAGTAACATGAGGAAAGACCAATTAGGATATTATGTAGTCGAATATATTCTGAATTTACGTTGTTTCTCGCTGTTATTCATATTTCTGTGTGCTGTTAGAGCTCTTATCATTGTATTTTACCGAGGGTCCGTATACTGGCGAGGAGTAAATAATATAACACTAATATCGGTATATAGCGTATATTTATACTGTTAGTTACATGTAGGCTCACACAAAATACAAAAATCAATCCAGCTATGGTAAATC
The DNA here is from genome assembly GCA_948150665.1 of Conistra vaccinii. Lineage (NCBI taxonomy): Eukaryota > Metazoa > Arthropoda > Insecta > Lepidoptera > Noctuidae > Conistra > Conistra vaccinii. The sequence goes on along the minus strand of OX411318.1, from coordinate 7,778,753 downwards.
CCGGTAACGAAACCATAGCGAGATCTAACTCGACGCCAACGCCATCTATCGAACAAAATGTCAAACCTAAACACTTTTTGAGTTATTGATCTCGCCATGATTTCGCCACATATCCGAACCGAACACTAGATCCATAATTTGTAACAATTACTTGGTGGTCTTACTCTAAAACATACTACCATGTTACAAAAAATACAAAAAATAAACCCCTACACTAATCTGCTACAGGCAATACACATAGTTTAGACGTTGGCCTCCTTATAGTCGACAGTTGGGTGCGTAAAGTAACAACCCGAGTAATACCGTCGGGCCCAGGATGTTTTTGCTCGATCCTACCCAGTAACCACTTGCCAGGAGGCATATCGTCCTCTTTTACTAAAACTACTTCACCTACAGATGGCTCCGGAATTTTATGGTTCCATTTATGTCGCTGTAAGAATTGGTGAAGATAATCGTGCGACCATCGACGCCAGAAATCTTGCATCATCCTTTGATGAAGCTGCCATCGTTGCAGACTACTTACGTTAGCCTTTTCATAATTGTGGTCAGGCGGTAGCACTAATGGCTCCCCCACCAGGAAATGTCCCGGAGTTAAGATCACTAATTTGTCCTGATCTTCCACATATGACAATGGCCTCGAATTGAGGCATGCTTCAATTTGAGCTAAAACCGTGATGATCTCCTCAAATGTCAGCGTTAAGTTCCCAATCACCCGTTTGAGGTGATACTTGGTAGACTTTATACCTGCCTCCCAAAGACCCCCAAAGTTTGGTGAGTGAGGAGGTATAAAATGCCACTGCGTACCATTGTTCGCGAGTTCCTCTGCCACTTCTGTATTATATCCTGACTTCTCTTCGTTGAACAAGTAGAGCAGTTCTCGTGAAGCACCCACAAAGTTAGTCCCATTGTCGCTATGAATTTCCGCACATCGACCACGCCTAGCCACAAACCGTTTGAAAGCAGTCAGAAACCCCTTACTGGTTAACTCACTTACTGCTTCCAAATGCACTGCCCTGGTTGCCATGCATATAAACAAAGCGATGTAGCCCTTATATGACTTGTTACCGCGACCTTTAGATACTCTAATATTGATAGGGCCAGCGTAATCTACTCCACTAAATAAAAAAGGTTTGTTCGCCGTTACACGAGAATAGGGTAACTGCCCCATAAGTTGTGTCCTTACTTTAGCTGAATATCGGACACACCTCACGCACCCCCTTACATACTTTTTTGCCAATAACTTAACTCCTATAATCCAATACTTTGACCGCAAGTATGTAATCATCAGTTGTGGACCTCCATGCATAGTTTTATCGTGTGCGTCTGCTATTAAAAGATTTGTAATAAAAGAGTTATTTGGTATCAGTATAGGATGTACTCTATCGTAACTTAGTTGGGACATCTCAAGCCTTCCTCCAACTCTGATTATTCCTTTAGAATCCAGAAATATGTTTAATGATTTTAGCTTTCCATTATTATTTTCTACCTTATTGTTTTTCAATTCTTCCAACTCATTTGCGAATCCCTCTTCTTGGCATTTCCTAACACATATCTCTATTGAGTCTTCTAGCTCTTGTTTAGATAAATGTTGTGACCCTGAACCAATCCTAGTGATCAGATTTTTTCTTAAATTCAAGAATCTACGGCAATAAGATATAACTCGAACCAATCTCGAAAACGATGAAAATTTATTCCAAAAGGTCATGTCAAATGTAATTGTATGTACTTTCACTTCTTCTAAGTGTGTAACCAAATGTTTCGGCCTTTTGTACTCCACCACCTGCTGTCTTAAATAATCTGGACCCTTCCACCATATTGCAGTGGATTCAAGTTCAGCAGGGGAAACTCCGCGCGATGCACAATCTGCCGGATTTTGTTTAGACGACACGTGAGACCAGTGATGTGTGTCCAGTATGTTCAAAATATCTGAAACACGATTAGCAACAAACGTTTTCCAGCGGCTCGGGTGACTGTTGAGCCAAGCTAACACCACTTCACTGTCTGTCCATGCATGCCAATTGATCTTAGGTATGTTCAGCACTTCGCCAACTTCCACCATCAATTTGGCAAGGAGAACTGCACCACAAAGTTCTAATCGTGGAATAGAAACTTGTCTTATGGGTGCCACTTTGGTTTTTGAAGTGACCAAATAAATATGAATGTTTCCTTTGTGATCCACAACCCTAATGTAAACGACTGCTGAATACGCCATTTTAGAAGCATCCGAGAATCCGTGCAGTTCAACACTCTTGTTGTTTGATTTTTGGTGCAACCATCGTGGGATTTTAATATTAACCAAAAAAACTAAGCTACGGTGGTAAGTAACCCATTCTTGTATTAAGTTGTTTGGAATTTCTTGATCCCATTCTAACCCTGCTAGCCACAATTTCTGAATAAAGATTTTGGCTAAGACAATACTAGGTGCTAACCAACCTAAAGGATCAAACAACCTTGAAATCTCGGAAATTATTTTTCTTTTTGTTACAGGTGTCGTCAGCGGCTGGAGTTCTACTGAGTACTGAAAGAAATCCTCGTTCGAGTTCCAGGTAAGTCCCAGTATCTTCGTAACACTGTCCATTTTTATCTTTAACTCTTCATCCGTAGTTTCTTTCTCGTCCCTTATTTTGTTTAGTAATTTTGTACTATTACTCCTCCATTTTTGTAATGGAAATCCCCCCCTGGATAACACCTTTGTTAACTCTGTGTATATATTAAAACAGTTTTCTTCATTTTCAGCTCCTGTCATTACATCGTCCATATAAAAATCATTTAAAATGATCTTCGCTATTTCTGGTTGATCTAGACACTCATCGTATGCTAACTGCTGTAGCGACCGTACCGCTAAATAAGGTGCTGACGCCGTGCCGAAAGTAACTGTTTCCAATTCATATTCTTCGATTTCTTTTTCAGGGCTATCTCTCCAGAGGATACGTTGTAATATTACATCCTTCCTATTTACTAACACTTGCCGGTACATCTTAACTATGTCCGCTACGAGACATATCCGATGTGTTCTCCATCGCATAATAGTGTGCCGGAGTTCCGACTGCAAAGTAGGACCAACTAATAAATTGTCATTAAGTGACGTTCCATTCGTTCCCTTGCAGGAAGCATCAAAGACGACGCGGACCTTCGACGTTTCCTTATCCTCCCGGATAACAGCGTGGTGTGGTAAGTAGATCGCTTTTTGATTATTCTCTTTATTTTCTTCAACCTTTCTCATATGTTTCAGGTCTAAATATTCTTCGAGAACCCTCGTATAATCTTCCTTGAATTTGCTGTTTTTGCTGAACTTGCCTTCAAGCGATTTTAATCTTTTTTCAGCGATGCCCTTCGATTCACCAACCTTGCTGACCGGGTCTACATCACGCAATGGTAGTCTTACTATGTATCGACCACTCTTGTCACGTTCCGTAGTAGCTGTGTATAATTTTTCGCATTTATTTTCTTCCTCCGTTAGCATTTTTTTTCCCAATGGTTCTGCTTCTATCTCCCAAAATCTTTTAAGCATGTCATCAGCTTCAAGACTTGAATGCATCACGGTGATATGTGAGGGATTACTAGGATGATCCACCTCAAAGGTACCTGACAATATCCACCCTAACGTGGTGTCTTGCGCTAAAAGTGTTCCACCAACATTCCTTTTAATGCCCTCCTGGATGACTTGGCTATAAACCTCAGCACCTAATAAAACATCAATTTTATTAGGCCTGTAGTATTCTGGATCAGCCAAGTCATCATTGGTCAAGTCTACCCATTCTACCCTGGTTACTTTCGTAGCTGGGAGAAGGGCAGTGACTGACTTCAGGACGAACGCGTTCACATTTATTTGAATAGTTGGATCTATTCTAGACCTCACCTTAAGCACAACGGTTGACTTGGCCGTCGCACTTTTGTCTCCGCCTACGCCTATCACAGTTTGCCTGGATGGCGTTTTATTTAATCTTAAAAATTGAACCGTGGACTCCGTAACGAACGAACCCTGCGATCCTTGGTCAAGCAAAGCCCTAACTACTCGATAGGTTCCGTCTTTATGCTCCGCGTTAATTAAGGCGGTAGCCAATAAAACTGTTTTGCGACCACTTCCAGTCGAGAGACATGAGACGAGTGGCTTGCTTGACCCCTCCGCTTGCGCGGCTACACCTTTACTCGGTGCATTTACCTCCTTCATCACCTTTGCAACGGTTGATGAGGTTTCCTCGTGAGCCCCACGACTATCCTCACCAATAACAGACCCAGAAACACCTGTTGGGTGCAACAAAGAATGGTGGCGGCGTTTACACACCTGGCATTTGAGAGTGTTTTTGCACTGTTTGGCAGAGTGGTTATTGTATAGGCAAACGAAACACAAATTATTTTCCTGGACGAAATTACGCCTAGCTTCATTTGACTCTTTACAAAATTTTGGACAGGATGTAATCTTATGGTCGGCTGAGCAAAATACACATACTATACTATACTTTTTATCTTTTACGATATGAAACGATTGAGTTCCTTTTGGGTGTGGTTGCCTATCCCTGTTGTCTGTTTTATCTAAATTCTCCAAACCTCTAAAGCGACTATTTAAAAATTCCGAAAACTTTTCAAACGTAGGTAACTCATCACTTGAATCCGAAGCCACTTTGAGTTCCCAAACTTTCCTGGTCTCTTTATCTAATTTACCACTAATTATATGTATAACAATAAGATCCCAGGAAGAGACATCCACCCCTAAATTACCAATTGACTCCAGACATTCCAAAGTCGTAGCTATAAGCCTTTTTATTTCGCTAGCCGATTCACAGGACATAGTCTTTTGATTGAGTAATCTTTTTATTATACCATTGGCTAAAAACTTTTTATTATTGTACATTTTATCTAATTTAGACCACGCGATTTTATAGTTGTCAGATGTAACCTGGACATTTCTTAACAATTGCTCAGCCTCCCCACTTAAATGTCCCTTTAAATAAAACAATCTCTGTGCATCGTCTAGAGACGGGTTCTCGTGCACCAACCCTACAAATAAATCTCTAAATGTTTGCCACTCTGAATATTTTCCCGAAAATGAGGGAATTTTTATTTCTGGCAACTTAACCCTGCTGATACTCTTTTCATTATTACAACTTGACTTAGAATCCGCGCATAAAACAGTTGAATTTCTCGCAGATAACAATTCCTTTAATTCGCATTTAAACTCCACATAAAATTCCTCAACTTCATCATAAAGACCATTCTTAACATAACTAGAGTTAGACAATTCAACCTTTTTTATCGTACGTAATATTTCTTTATGAGTGGCCGTGAACATATTCCATAATTGTTCCAAATTTTCAAGACGGGTCTCTAAATATGCATAAGTTAAGGGTCCGGCGAACACAATATTCCAAAATGCGTTTGGAATATTGTTATCTCTGTTCTGTTGTGTTTTTGTGTTGTTGTTGTTGTCTGTGTCTGTTGTGTGTTATGTGTGTTGTGTGTTGTTAGCGTTGTTACTAGCTATCGCAATTTATGATAAATTTGGATGTGTTCCGTAATACCAAAAATGATGAATGAAAACCTAATATTCTTTCATAATTTTTTCTATACTTTGTAACTTGATAATATAAGCTATGCTTCTGCCGAAACAATATTCCAAATATTGTTGTTCATAATACAGAAAAAACAGTACGAAAACATGTCATTTAGCTCTAAAAATTGTGCGAATTTCAATTCGCTTAAACTTTATTTTAGGTAAGTTTTTTTGGAAAAAAAAGATGTACAAGCCTAGATAAATACTGTCTAAATCCGAATATTAACATAATATGATGGAAATATGCTCAAATTGCAAATGATTTAGGTATTACGTTTGTATGGAAAATTCTAGGGTCGCCGCGGTCTTAATCGCTCTTTAGGAGCTTTCTTTACATTAGACTTTGCCTTGAGCATTTTAGCACTAACATCCTCCTGTATAGTCGCGAAAGACTCCATTTCCATTTTGAAACAATTATATTATACCAATTTAACCAAAAATAAACAAATAGAATTTTTTATAAACAGTTGTAAACAATTATTATATTTTTAATTTATGTTTTGTACCAATTCTTCAACAAAGGGTTTAAATTTTACAAGTCTTTACACTGTATGTCACTTGGGTCAAAAATCGGGCATGGATTCCCCGTCCGAACCACTTTTCACATAAAAATTTTACAAGTCCTAAATTTCTTTGAAGCAAAAGTTAATTTTCTGATAATTAAAAGAGTTCAACTTGAAATGCACTTTTTCTGAGATTTTCTGTTACTTTATTATTAACTTTTATTTTATTCTTCCAGATTTAAGATAAAAAATGTACTCACGATTTTATCTTCAATTCACTCACTGACACTCACTGCAGATACCTCGTGACGCTGCGTCGCGATGTAATTTACCACACAAGTGGCGCCCTCTGCTTGCCCACGATCAGCTCTGCCTTCTCCTCCCTTGCGTCGTTCCTCCGGCTGTAGCTGCCAGCCTGCCACCAGTAGTGCTGCACCACGCTCCACTGGCTGCTCCCTGCTCCAACCGGTTCCACCTCCAGCTCCTGGTACCTCTCACCTGGGTACCCCACTTGAAGGGGATGCTCTGGACAGCGATCCACTGCCCAGTATTGACGCGAAGGGTGGTAATCTCTACCACCACCGGAACTATCACAAACACTCCCGACCGTTCCGACTCCGAAGGACCATGTATTTTACCGAGGGTCCGTATACTGGCGAGGAGTAAATAATATAACACTAATATCGGTATATAGCGTATATTTATACTGTTAGTTACATGTAGGCTCACACAAAATACAAAAATCAATCCAGCTATGGTAAATCCCGGTAACGAAACCATAGCGAGATCTAACTCGACGCCAACGCCATCTATCGAACAAAATGTCAAACCTAAACACTTTTTGAGTTATTGATCTCGCCATGATTTCGCCACATATCCGAACCGAACATCATAATCTTCATTTGTTTTCTTATTTATAATTATCTAATTCATCAATATAGCAATGTAATATTTTTTTCCAAGTATTTTGAAAACGTTTCAGAAGTACCAGAAGTTGATATTGTTGTGGATTATTTTCACTTTTTTAATTTTCTTTGTATTTTTTGTTTCACGTATTGTGTCCAAATAATATTTTTTTTCTTTTTTTTTACTACTTTTCTTTACCCAAAAAATTTATTAAATCGGTAAATTTTATTGAAGAACAAGCTTACGCCAGCGGCTTTGCCCTCGTGACATCTTTATAAATTATAGCCTGTTACTCAGTGATAATATAGCATTGTACTGGTGAAAGATTTTTTTTTAACAGTCCAATTTATTTTAAGTTTAAGCATTACAAAAAAAAAAAAAAGCTGTAAGTCTCAAGCTTTACTTAGATATAAAAAAATCTAGCTCTAGATATAAATATCTAAATATCAGTAGAACGTACGTCAGTGAACAAAACGATATTGAAACTCCATACTACGTTAAGCCAACACAATTGACCTTGTGTTGGCTTAACGTAGTATGGAGTTTGTGAGTGTTACTACAGACGTGCAGTAGGCTGTACTGCAATTTGTAAAGTCAAATTCGTGTATTTTCGGAATTTTCCGCCCAGTTTCGGTCTCGACCGCGCTCAATCATGAACTCATCACAGGGCGGTTTCACAAGCCGAACTATTCTATAAATCCAGTAAAATTCACGTTAAAAGACCGATAACAATGATTCACGTGTCCTAAAAGTAATGATTATGTACCGACAATGTTAACAACGGCCTTTATTAAAACGTTTACCGTCGTATTAGAAAACGCGTTCTTCAATCTTCTTTTAGTTTCAGTCAGTTATTTCGAACCTTATTCTGACAAGACATAAAGTTCTTAATATAAAATTGTCCATTTGCAATCGGGTTTTAAATTAATTTTTGTACTTAGAACTGATTTCTCAAAAGTCGGATAACTTTTATCTGATGAATAAATATTGCGGTTGAACTGTTTTTGTATAGAAAATATATGTCAAATTATCAAAATTAAACTTCAGATTATATACAAGTTATTCGACTTTTGAAAAATCGGCTCTTAGAATATCAATATCAATATGGAATAAACTATTATTGTAATATTTTTATAAATAATTTTGTTTTTCAATTCAATTCAATTCAATTCAATCATTTATTCGCATAAAACACGGTATACAAAGGTGTTGAAATAACATAATAATGGCACAAACATGTTTAGCTAAATAAAACATAGCATGCAAAATTTTAGGGTATTTGCAAATGTTACAAAGTACCTACATCAACATTTTTTATCCATAAATTCCTTTAAACAATAGAAATTACACTGATTCAACCACTTGTACAACTTTATCTTAAATAATCTAGAATTTAATGTTTTTAATTGACTTGGTATCTTGTTGTAAATACGCACGCACATTGCTAGGCAGTTCTTATTGTATTTGGCAAGTCTTGGCAAATCATTCAGCACTAATTTATAAGGATCTCGTCTATTCCGAGGATTAACATCATTTGCTGTTTTAAATAAATTTTTATTCCTAACTACGAACACACATATTTCATAAATATACAGAGATTCAAATTGTCTGTATCGCTTAATATTTCGCACTTAGCTTTTATGATGGCTTCACACAGTGTAATGATTGTAGGTAAAATAACGTTAATAAATTTAAAACTAGGTCGTTCGTTTAAACCTGGTTCTAAAAACAAAATTAAATATGTTTTGTAATAAGGCCGTTATTAAAACCGAATACAGGCACAAAACAAAAAGAAAACCCTCAAATAACATCGCTACAAGTAAATCTGAAACACGATACCTTGCCCAGTGAGCTGGAACACGATAGTTAAGTGGTTAATCTAGCTGTCTATTGGTTTGTATCGACAGTCCTAAGTAAACTTCTTGTGTAGAATGATGTTTGTGTTCGACCAATAACGGCAGAGAGTTCTTTTTGTAAGTGCGTAGTGTTAGTGATGTCTTAATTAATGTTTAAACAGATTTATTGCTTTTCAGGATTTCTTTGGTTTACTATTTTTAGCTCGTAAAGATTAAAGACGAATATATCTTTGCGAGCTAAAAATAGTAAACCGAGTAACTACCTTCTAAGTCATATATTAAGGGCTGATTTATCAATAGTCTGATAACTTTTATTTCTAGCGTAAATTATTATTATTTATTTTATTTCCAATACACTCGTCCAGTTCTTCTTCTTAGCGTGTCGATGGCAATCTAAATGGACTCGGCCCAGAATTCGGCTACGCGTTTGGCACCTTCACTAGCGTCCATCAGTTCCTGTAACGTAACGTGCAGCTGACAGGACACGCAGGACATGAAATTAAGTGTCCCATCGTTTGTGAAACAGCACCACATTTACACTCCAATGCGGAGTCGTCTAGGAATCTCCACCTGAACAGATTGTCCTTGCTTTGGCCAACCTGGGTCCGGAGTCTGTTTAAAGACTTCCGGGCTATCCAAGGCAACTCATGTCCAGGCGGGAGATTTTCAGCAGGTGGAACGAATGGTTTGGGTCGAAGGAAGCACTGTCTCGCCACAGCTTCAGTCTCTCTTTTGATCGTTCACCAGTGAGTGGGACGACACACTTTAAAAAACTGTTTCGGGTTTTCAGCCTTTGTGGCACAAGGATGTTGTCGTACAAAGGGTGTCGTTTTTACATTGGTTTGTCACACAGCGAAAACCTCTCAGAGTTTTCGTTTGCTGGCGAGTCGTTCATTTAATCTTCAAATGCGGGTTCGATTCCCGCACGGAACAAATATTTGTATGACCTACAAGTAGTTATAGAATAGAATAGAATTATGTTGTATTATGTATAGAGTTATGTCGGGTCTGGTTGTTTGTGTATGTGAGTTTAAATGTTTGTAAACGCTGGGTGCGTTTACAAAAATTCAATACAGGAGAAATTCCTAGTGTGTGGCAAAGTAAATAAAACAATAAATGACTACTATGTTCTTAGGTACAATGATGCTTAAAATATCATACTTTTATAATAAACTAGCTACCCCGACAGACGTTGTCTTGTCAATATTCCAATAATTTATACAAAATTCCCATAGAAAATGTGCTTTCAGTTCCCCGAATTTTCCAATTTTGTCGGCAACTATTAAAAAATTTCTTTAGGTAAGAAACTGATTCGGACTATTACGAACATTTTAAAATAAGCAATAGTCAAATCGGCCCAGCCGTTCTGAAGTTTTGCGCTTACCAACGAACAACATTTCATTTTTACTATACACTGTAATTTTTTATTCACTGTTAAACTTTCAGAGCGTGAAAGTATTCATGATTATGAACCACTTTCACTATGAGATCAACTCTGAAATATCGAAAATATATCAGCTGTTTCTTAAGCAATATTTACCCGATGAAAATGTATGAAACAGATGTATATTTTTTTGCTATTTCGTAGCTTATTCCAGACTAAAAGTTGTTCATAATCATGAATACTTTCACCTTCTGAAAATAAAAATCACCGTGTAAAAATTGTCATCCTATGACAATTTTTTTATGTCCATTAAAAATTTAAGTCTATTATTTTGTAAACAAAATCTGTCAAAGTCAAACCGCCATATTTATTCTACATTTTTAAGGTGACGTACCATCTGGTGATTGAAAAGTCGGCCCTAAGTAGAAATGAATACATAGGGTAATAGGATATAAATAATGCATGAAAAATAATAAAGCGCTCTTCCTCTCTCAACCTATTTATAAATTTGCTAGGACCCTGTCGGGCACAGCAAAAAAAAATTATAGATTTTTTTTTTTATTTACCACCTGTAATTGTACATTATGGTTTGCAATAAACGATTTGATTTGATTTGAACAGTAATGCAGTTAAGTGTATTCTGTAAATCAGTTGTAAAATCTAAATACTGCTGCTGCTATGATTAGTAAATGCTTGACCGAAATAACAGCAGCAAATCGAGTCTCTGCCTCTCTGGACATGAGATCTGACAGCAGATTAAATTAAGCTTTCAGAAACCGGAATTAGAGATCTAAATTCGGTGGTATAGGATTTCGACCCTCGCGCAAACAGTGTTAATTGATTTAGGTTTACCCACTCTAGTTTCTAGTAAAGGTAATTTAAGGGAAGGGGAGGGAGGGGGTTTTAACAGTGGCCCTTGCCACCACTGGACCAGTGAGGCGCGCCTCACTGGTCCAGTGGTGGCAAAGGCTACTGCTAAGCATGAAGTCTTAGGTTCGATTCCCAGGTCGGGAAAAAAGTTGTAGGGTTTTTCTATCTAGAATTTTTCAGTAGCAGCCCGGAGTCTGGATTAGTGCCCGGTTGATAGAAAATGGCGCGCCCCCATTACATGGGACTAAAACAGCCGGCAAAATGTAGGTGTACTATAGGAGCATCACCTCTGCCCAACTCTTTGGGGAAATAAAGCACGATGTTATGTTTTGTATGTTTTATTTACTAAATCTAAAACTAACCTTGCGTACACTATAGCTAGGGTTCCATCACATTATAACGGGAGACATGAAAATCTGAAGGACAACATCGCGAGGAAACTGGCAAGTCCTAGAACCAAAAATTCGAAGACGTGTGACATCTACCAACCCGCGTTGGGCCTGCGTGGTAGATTATAGCCACTTCTCGAAGAGAAGGAGGCCTGTGTCCCAGCAGTGGGAACATTATAGAATGATTATTCATGAAAATCTGTTATTTTCACCAGCACGTCAAAAAAATGCTCTGTAGGTATCTGGACAGCCGTCACTGTGTTACCATTGTCCGCTTTCTTAGGAGATTTTGGGTAAATCATTTAGAACAAACATAAAAAGTGTATTCCTTGCGTTTATTTAATAGCAAATAATGTCCGGTGTCTATTACAAAGGTCTTACACAAAAGCTTATTAACTTAACAAAGGTTATAACGAACAAAATATAAGAAACCTTCCATAACTTTAAAATGAACATTTTAAACAAACAACTTTGTAGCTTTCCTCCGGTAAAAGAACAAAAATTAAAAAAAGTATGTTCTGTATTCAGTTGCGGTACGTAGCGAAGTCGTAGGGATCAATCAATCAATCTCAACAGGTCGTAAACGTCCACTGTTGGACGTGACTCTCCGTCATAGTTCCGAAGAACGGTCGCAGGAGGTATTGGCATAATCATCGGAGGTTTCACACGAGTGGATTCGGGAGGGCGCTGATGTAAAAAATTAGGAACTGTTCTTTTGGTTCGCATTTTGAAATGTTCGTTTAGAGATTGAAAGCACTTATAGTCCATTTGAAATAAGATTAGACATTAAAGCCGCGATTCCATTAGGCAAGTCTTGCATGCAAGTATGACGTCACATTTGCGTACAAGTTGCTTGCATTGGAAACATGTTTTTGAGAGTGTGCAAATTGCATACAGGTTTTACTTGCATACAAGTGGAGATGTTCAACAATTGTACAGCGAGAGATAAAAATGCGCGTACACGTCACTCGTTCGAAATCCGAAATGTGCAACTAACGTTTGCGCGTTCAATTTGCACGTCACTTGAATTCAAAAATGTACAAGTTCAAACTACCTCATACAAGTTGTAGCTTGTAAGCAGGTTTGTTCAAGTTGTATGCAATTTGCAACTTGCATACAAGTAACTTGCCTTATAGAATCGCGCTTTATAGTCCGTTCAACCGATTTCGACTTCTACTGCGTTGGTGGCATGACAAATGGCAGCAGACTGTACAAAAGGTTTGTTTACTTAAATGTCTAAATCTTATTCAACAAAAAAAAAACTTAAAACTCAAAGCATTTATTCCAATTAAACCATTTACAGGCACTTTTGAATTATCAACGGGTCAGTCAGAAAGACGAAGTTAGATGCCCATTCCAAAGCTTAATAGATTCCAAAGCGTTTGGGGTATATCAAATGGAGTATACGTAATATACTCCATTTGAATTTCGATAAATGAAAACATCGTGAGGAAACCGGTATGTCTTAGGACCAAAAATTCGAAGACATATGACATCTACCAACCCGCACTGGGCCCGCGTAGATTTCAGCCCACTCCCTCTCAGAGCGGAGGTCTGTGTCTCAGCAGTGGGACCATTAATAGGCTGATCATAATGATAGGTAATATATCAGAAAATGACTTAGTATTTATAGCCTTTACAAATTCCAGGATACTGAACAGCTGTAGCCTTGGTGATTACAATGTTACATCTACGGGTGTATATAAATCTAAAGTCTTGCACTAGGGGTTGAAACTATTGGCAAGCTCAAGCCTGCTTCAAGCTCACTTTAGTTGCCACGATGAGATTTTTACTGGATAGTTCGGTGTGGTGTTTTGTGTAACGTGTTGCAGTAAACATTTAGTGTGAAGTTTCTCATTGTCAAGAAAATGCACCACTGGTTAACCAAAACCTTAAAGGATGTCTAGATTACGACAACCTCTGCAGGATATAACCATAATCCACCTGATATGGTCCTCGGTTCCAAGAAGAAGTTACGGCATCTTGTGCACCGAGCTCTCGCTTCCGTGCACATATTTTGCAGGTAAAAAGCACTCTATTTGTTCACTCCGTTTTGTCTTCTCCGTTGGGGAACATCTTAACGGGTTTATAATTTATTCAGTGGTTACGGAGAGATTAAATAGGTGCCAAACATTAAAATTACGGGGTTTGAAAAAATTTTTGATGAAGTGTTTATACGTTCATATCAAAAACAGGTAGAACTTTAGAATCAGATCAGATAAGTACTTGTCTGATCTGATTCTTAGTTCGTTTGTCCATCGCCACCGTCAACTGGACGTCAATGAGAATGAGTTGACGGGGCCGAAGTAGTGATACATACATTTACTATGGCCACATGTCCACCGCACGTCCGTCACCCGAGCGTCGAAATCCCGGCTCCCGAATTTTCGAGTAGTTCGGCGTGATCGCTAGAACTCGGAATGTGTTTTGGATTGCTGGCAATACAAAATAGGTTTGATCTTGTCCAGGCACTGCCGGCGCCGTTCATCCGACTTTTGTTTTGTCGATCATAACATACTGAACCCTACCGAACCGAGTTCGGTCACGGTGAACAAATGATCGCCATCACCGGCACGTCACGTTCGGTTGGAATAATCTCGTTTTTTGTTGACGTCCCGTTGACGATGGGGGTGGACAAACGGCCTTACTTGGCTTAGTTTTAAATGAGCAGTGCCTTTATTTAAAACAAGTTGCAAAGCTTTCTTGATCACTGTAAATCTAAAACACGTTACAAGTCAGTACGACCACAAACCACACACACACGATGTTCTCCACATTTTCGCGAGTAAATAAAACGGGAAGTCGTCTATCTTAAGAATCGTTTTTCTAAATTACTTAGGTTCGGCCGGGACCCCATTAGTCGGTCCTCGTTACCTCCCGAGACAAATGGTGCGAAACGCGAAGAGTTGGCGCCTTTGCCGAGCCGTTTATTAGTATTAACAAACTTTGCCACCGAGATCATTTATACGAATGAAAAAATAAACTAAAGCCCGCTCGCCTGAATTGTGTTTTAATTGAGAACAATACCTCCTTTATTTCTCTCGACTAGTCTTAATTTACAGTTTTAATGTAGAGCAACTTTGTTTAAACTTTATTGTTTTATTCGCACAGTGTAAATATAATGTGTTGAAGCGACGTAAACGTCCACAATGAAGCCTCCGACAGTATATTTTAATTTAAGCGAAACTCATCAGCTACTATCATGATATATCGAAATTAAAACATATTCCGGGGCGTAGGTATTAATTTGTGTGCTCTCCCGGGCGAGGGCGCTCGACGAAAGGTATTACGAAAATTTAATTGAAGTTTTGATTAAGCACTGTTGCACATGGCGGGCTCATTGATCACGACGGTATGAGGCAAAGGCTTAAAAATGTGGTCGACATCATTACCGCCTACAATGTGACATGTTTAGCCGACTGGAAACTCACGTTTAATTACTATAAGCTTTAATTATTTATAGCAAGACAGGATACGAAATACCCTGATAAGGGAAAGGACAAAAGTTAGATAAAAAAGCATGGGATTGAGCTGCTCGCTCTGCTAAACCTTGTAATAAAACCTTGAAACTTGACATTATAATTATTCAGTAAAATCATCAAATTATACCAGTTTTATATAAACATTGACATTGTTGAATATTACATACAAAATGACATGATTACTTTGTAAAGTATTATATTATTTTAATTATTGTGAATGTGAGGACTATGTGGATATTTTTTTTTTCTTCTCTATTTTCTTTTCTTTCACAGTTAGTTTTAATGATGGTCTGGCAGTTTGAGTAGTTTATGCGGCCTACCCAAATGTCCTTTCTTTGGTACTGTTCGTCGAGTTGAGCTCCTTAAGTTCAGAGTTTTGCTCCGCGATTACTGACAAATGCTTGCACTGACTGGACAGGTCCACTCAAAGCTGTATGGTTCTTTCCTCAAAAGACCATTTCAGACACTAGTCTACATGGTCCTCATATGGCCTGACCAAGATTATGTCTGGACTTTAAAAGAGACTGTGACCTCTGAGTTTGTTTCGGCCTTTCTTCTCAGAGTAGTCAGATAGGAAACGCCGAACTCATCTAGCTAATTTTTAACATAAATTTTAATATGACGTGTAAAAGTGATTCCAATATCCTATTTACAGAATAAACAATTTCATTTCATTTCATTTCACTGATGTTCTTACCAAAATAGACAAAAGTGGAGATGGACAGGTCACACGATAAGAGGCATCCAAGACAAGCGGACTAAAGTTGTGACTGAATGGTACACCAGAGATGGCAAAAGAAATAGAGGAAGACAATATAAGAGATGGGAAGAGGAACTGAAGCTTACAGCGGGTCTAAATTGGAGAAGAGTTGCGAGGGATAGGACTCAGTGGAAGTTATTCAAGGAGGCCTTTGCCAAAAGGCACACTGAACTAAGAGACATTCTTTAAACTAAGGAAAAATACCACAACGCATAGATTTTCAGAATAGAAAGGGCTTATTATTAATTATTTATATGTCTAGATACAGTGTCACGCTGCAAGAGAACTAAAACAAACAAGCAAACTATGCTGGAGTTCGTGACAGCTACGTCTACACGCGAGTGTAGACGTAGCTGTCACGCACTCCAGCATGTACTCCACCACGTCATAATGCTTTTTTAGTGTGCGTGCACTTAGCCAATTTTATCATCTCGATCAAACGCATCGACAGCGTTTGGCGCTCCGATTGGCAGCCGGCCGGCCTTCACCGGTGAAGGGCCAATTAGAATGCCGAACGCACTCGATGCGTTTGATCGAGATGGTAAAATGAAACTCACACTAGGCCCTCAGTTCGACGACTTCACAGCTTTGACTGTCTATCTATACATATTTATATCTTTGACTATAAGTTCCAGTTTGACTTATTGGAGTAACATTCTAAAACAAAAATGTTTCGCTCACCCCTTTGTAAAATTTAAAGTCTTTTCCTCGGATTTACGAAACGAACGACTTCGGCTATCCGAAAATCTGAGCATTGGATACTCCTTAGCTCTTTATGGAGTTAAACGTGGGTCTTAAGGGTAAGGGATTAAGATGAAAAGTGTATTGGATAATCTGAGTACATGTGACGTTTCGTTTTTAGTAACGTAAACAAATAATGGGAGCAAGGGATTGATGGAAGGGAACGAGTCTGCGTCCTACGCAAACTTGTGCCGTATCCGAAATAGGAGCATTGTTGTATTGAAGACGTTTGGGATGTCGAACCATTGGGAAAATATTGATCTTTTATAGTTTAGTTAATATCGAATATCTGAGTGGATACCTTTTCAGTTGGAAAATTGTAATGTGATTGAAACAACAGTCACATTCCGCGCTATTTCACACGTTTATTTTCAGATCACACTTCACTTTTACTTTGTGTTTGGTGCTTGTCGGGGCAACACGTCGTGTCCAGGTTCGCAACAAGTCAATCGTCATCCTGAGGATGCCTCGTTGAGAGGCGTGTCGATTTCTTACAGGGTTCTTTATGACTCTTTAAGAACAGTTAAGCGGATTAGGTTACTAAATATACGTCGTCTATTGTATTTCAGATCTCGTTTTTTTGTAATTTAGTCACAGATGGATACAAATTACGCATACGCACGCATTTTAGGTATGCAGCTACAAGTACACGACGGGCTTAACTTGTTGGGCCAATTCAGTGAGTGTAACATAGTCAGAAGATACAAGAGTTATAGAAAGAGAGGCAACTTCTAGGTGAATATAACTGTAGGTAATTAACGCTGTGCGACTGTGAATTGCACTTTATTGTGTCGTAGTAAGAGTCGCTGTTTATTTAAATGATTTTGCGGAGTGAAACATCTGTATTAATCTGCTTCACTCTGTTATGATTTTATAAAAAGAAATTCATTTATATTTTAACAATAGGTTTTTTTCCCAGTACAACTTTGATTTACAGTCTCAAACTCTGGTTAGAAAACCATCATCAGAAGACCAGGTGACTTTTTGACAGATTTGCCATACAAAATCTGTCAAAAACTCACCAGCGAGAGACCATTGTGACGTTTGTAAATTAGTAGACTTGGCCCCCAGAGCATTTGCGTTCCTTTTATGTATGAAATGTGGTATAATTATACTATTGCCAATGTTTATGGTTGCCATAAGAAAGTAGAATTATTCTCTGAACTGTACTCTTTGGTCACATCACAGCTGTCATACCATCGACCACCACATGTAATTTTTTATGCAATAAAGCCATATAACATAAATGGATTTTTAATTATCTCGCCTTCTCTCGTATCATGTAAAGAAGCTTTTCCTGCATGGACCGTGCAGGGCGACACTAACAGACTGGTATAGACAGTATCTGTCAAGCCTTTGGTATTGGGTTCGATCCCCTGGGCATCCAAAGTGGTATTGGGTGTTTCTGTCAGCCCGAAGGTGCAATTGCGCCGGTAAATAGCGTTAGGCTCGCCCTTAATCTCATGGGACCCAATGCCGTCATCGACGAGCTGTCAGTGAGTGTACGCTAAAACACTTCTGTCTGCCGAAATTAGGGTTGGGAGCAGGCCTGACGTCAATCCAAATATAGTATTAAGAGTAGGTACCTTAAAGAACCACTTATGTCGTAAAAGAAAATTATGAAGAAAAATAATGTTATTTTAAGAGGGTTTCAGGAGCTAATGTTCCTGATAGCTGTAAAAGTAAGTGAGGGAAACTAACGCATGAGGTTCCAAGCCTTATATTATTAGAGTGTGACTGTATGAGGTTTGCGTAATATACAAAATTCCGCTTACTTGTCACACTGGAGGTTCAATTTTAATTTTTTTATTTGAATAAAAAGTATGGTACCCTCGCCCAAGACGATTTTTTGTAGCGATGCAGTAGCGATGCTGTGGCGCATGTGTATCGATACAGCCGCGATGCTGTAGTTATGTATGAAGAATCCTGCGCGATAGTAGCGATACGCATCGCTACCATCGCGCGTTAGTCGCGTTGGCAAAGTGCGACAGTTTCTGACGACATCGGTGGAACGAAGGGTGGAGAACGGTGGGAGGGGTGCTGGAGAATGCGACTAAAGCGCAACAGCGTCGTGATAGTCGCGATACAGAATCTGGGCGAAGGTACACAGCCAGCGACAGCATCGCGGCTGTATCGATACTCACTGACAGCTCTTGAACGTGTTTAGATGTGCTGAACGCGTACAATTTCATTGGTGAAATCCGCACTTAATGTGTGGAGTGTTAGTATGTGTGTGTCTTCTGTGATGTCATATTCATCATCATCATCATCATCATCATCAGCCTATTAATGTTCCCACTGCTGGGACACAGGCCTCCTCTCGGTGAGAGGGAGTGGGCCATAATCCACCACGCGGGCCCAGTGCGGGTTGGTAGATGTCACATGTCTTCGAATTTTTGGTTCTAAGACATGCCCCGGTTTCCTCACGATGTTTACCTTCACCGTTTTTGAGAGCAGTGTTGATGAAATTATTTACACAAAGTAAAGCGCCTGCTTGGGTTCGAACCCACGACCTACAACTCGTAAGTCGGGGCCGATACCACTGGGCCACCACTGCTCTCATATTCATCACCAAATCCTAAATGTACCTAAACCATCCGCTTCTAGGAACATGGGTTCATCTCAAAATTCAGTGTTAATACAGCCTGGTCAATAAGATAACCTAGTGATTTACGACTTTTTAAACTACGTTGCACAATTTGATGAAATTCGTTGCAGCCCATACCCTCAAAAATTTATATTTAACATAACATAACACAGTACGTACACCCACATTTTGCCAGTTATGCTTAAGTAATTTGTAATAAGGGGCGAACCTATAGCCAAAAAACGGGCACAAGTCCAGTTTACTGAGAAATTCCAGATGGAAAAACTCAATACTACTTCGCCCGACCTGGGAATCAACCAGGACCTCATGCTTAGCAACGCTAGCGACCACACGACCAAAGGCGGTTTCTCAAGATCTATTTGTCACCAACAAATACAATAAATCCTCCAGCAACTAAATAAAAGAACCTATTTCATTCTACCCAACACTTAGCAAGGTATTGCATTACGGTGGCAACAGCACAGAACAAACCACCATCTTATAAAATTGCGAGGGAAAGTATAATAATTCGTATTATTATATTCGTGTCGACACTAATGTCTCGTCTCGACCGCTTGGGGCAACTGCAAGCAAACAATGAAACAACTTTAATAAAAGTAAATCGTATTAACACGTAACTCGGTAAGCCGTTTTATTGTCGCCGCGACTGATTCGGATGAGAAGTGGCTTTAACGTTGTTTCTGGTATATAATTTGGGATTAATTGATCCCTATGTCATTGTGTAATGTGGGGCTGTTCCACAAACAATGGGAAACTTAAGACGCAGATATATGCCAATGACCTTGAGCTTGCATGTGCTGTACTGAGCTCACGCAACGCGTCCTATATCCAGCCTGTAGTAGGACTTGCCCATCAAGGAGCGCTGTCCCAAATTAGACCCATTATTAATTTATTATTCATAAAACAAAAGGTATTTTAATAAAACACGTACACTAAAAGATCAATAATTAAATTATCTTTAAAATGGTGTAAGTTTCAGAAAAATACGCTTGTTAGATTTTGCGTGATTCTCAGTTTCTTATCCGCGTTAGACATAACTTTACAAATTACGAGTAATTACACTATTAAATAGAAACCTAATGTTTGTAAATCCTATACAGGGTGGCCGGGACATCGACGCGAAGCCGTTTTCGTCGGTTATTAAAAAAAAAATCTGTTCCACACATTTTGACCGCGTAGGTATTGCACTTTTCTATGAAACAGCAATTTTTTTTTTAAATAACCGACGTAAAATTTCAACGCAGGGGGGTTCAGAATCATGTACTGAATCCATGGTAACCGGCTTCGCGTCGATGTCCCTGCCACCCTGTATTAAAGTATTAAAAAAAATGCCTTAATTTGACATAATAAATATTTTTTCCAAATCATTAACACTACTAGAGACGTGATCTTCAGTAAAACTGAAACGAGTCCTGAAAATCCTGAAGTGATATTTTTTGATGTTTAAAGTTGAGTTTAACGCCAAACATTTTGTTAGATTTTTGAGAACCAACACTGAAATGAAGACATAGTTCGAAAAATGAGTTGTTGAAAGATTACCTTTGCCTTGAGTAAAGCCAAGGTATTTGATGAAACAAAAAACTAGAAATAAAATTTAAAAAATTGAATCTTCAAAGATTTTTAGAAGAATTCGCTCAAAGAACCTGAAGTAGGTATTTTGATCTTTTAATAAAGGATCTAAGGCCCCGATTAAAAGGAGGCTTTTTGGCTTAATTTAAGATTCTGGGAAGGCGCTATCAAAATGGTAGAGCAAACATTTCAAACAGAATATAGTATTTGTTCTACTAAGCGTCTAATTGTAATGTAATTAAAATATCTAAAAAACCCGACTGCAAAAACACATTACCTCAAAAGGGTTTTTTTTTTTGGTAGCGGGGACTAGAGTCATGGGACAAACCAATAACCTGAAATTGGTGTAAATTTTATTTATCCCTACCTGCGATACCAAAGTTCTATAGATTATAAATAATCCTTGTTTTTCTCTTTTCAGTACTTAATGTGTTTTTGCAGTCGGGTTTTTTGTTTCTTTATTACTTTTTTTATTTTCAGATTTTTAGTATTTCTCATTTCAAATTACTTTTAAATAGGTACATAATTTGTATATATTTTTGCCTTTTTTACCTTTTAAAACCCTTCATTTTGATACCCCACTCGATATTATATGGGAGTTTTTTTATTATGTAGATTGTTTTATTATTTAATGTTTTTTATACCAATGACACTCGCGTAATATAGACGACTCTAATGACATATCATTCATTTGATGAATGATATGTCGTGACAGTCCTCTTTATCAGTTCAGACTTTGAATAGTTATAAAAATCGTAACAATATAATAGTAAAACACCGTTTTTAGGTATCATGGTTAAACAATTACAAATGTAAACCTCATCCTTACTTTCTTTTCATTTGAAATTCCACTTTCTAGATCGTATTATGGAACTTAGTTTTCATTCAATAACTTTAGATATTTATTTTCGCTCCTCGCTGCGGGCGCGGGATTCTTTCTACGCGAAATTGTAAGTAAACCTTCTTAAGACGAACTGGATCAAATTGCTCGACTAAAAAATAAACAGAAACTTTGGAATAAAATGGCGTATGAAGTTAAAACATCCCGAGAACTTGGCGCAAATAGAACGACTTGAAATGAACGAATGAATTAATTATCAACTCTACTTTGTTTAATAATAAATAAAGTTTATTTGCAACGCAGTTCAGGGTTTATCTGGAGACGCGTCAGTATTTTGTACAGGTAAATTTGATATCGGGTGGCTTCCCGCTCAGAATTCAGTAGGTGGCGCTGCCTAACGTGGCTAACAACGGGATTTCTGCCAACTTTGTTTGCACGAGAGGAGTTAAAATATATTCAACTATGCGATAGAAGTTGTTGGGTTAAGGACAGCTTATTTTTTTCAACTAGCCACTGCGGTGCGCCCGTGAAAAGTCGTAATTAACGTGGCTTTCAGCACGACCCCAGTGAACAGTGGGCTCTCATAGGATTGTCATGACAAGCACACAAAGCTATGCATTGTTACGCAAATAAAAAAGCCCTACTTTTAAAATTACACGTTCTCTAAACCTTGCTCTGTGTAAGTGGTTCCAAAGTTTGATAGGGAACACTTGTAATATGAATTTGAATTGGAATTTGGATACAAACTTTGTTAGAGGGAGATTATCTGCCAACTACACAGCTTCTAAGTTTCTAAGTTTTATCAAATCGGATTATCTGTAACACGCCGTTGTGTCGCAGGTTGGTGCAAACTTTTTAAATGAAGAAGTATAGCGATCTTTTGCGAATACGGGTGATAAATTATGGGTTACGTGGTGTATGTGGAGTATTATGAAAATTACGCGATTTTTTCATAAAGTTTAACGCAGCTGGCGGGCAGGTGGAAGGGGAGCTTAACCGCTCTAATGAAGCCAGGATGCGCCCGCACGTTTTTAAGGGATCACTCCCAGCCTTTTATGCGCTATGAATAGTGTGTTTTATTAACTTTATTTTAATGCTAGCCGAGTTTTTTTCATAGTTTCTAGAAATATGAATGTGTTTTTTCAAGATTTACAGTGTGTTTATTCGTGTATGGCTGGTAGCCACTTCAATAACAATGTTTCTGATGGAAGTAGCGTATTAACTGAAGCTAGCTGTATTTTATAGATATATATAGTTTTTTGCTTAAAAGGAGACTCCAATCACTAGTTGTTAAATTTTACTTGTATAACTAATAAACATTTTTCATTTTCATTTCATTTTCACATACAAAATTAGGGAAATATGGCTATTAATGAGTATGCACCGCATAGTCTCTTTTTATCATGCTTTATAGACAACTAACTGTGCCCTGCGGGTTCACCCGCATATCTCTCGATCCCGTAATAATATCGGGAAAAAAAGTATCCTATGTCCTAATCCAGGCCATGGTCTACCCATGTGCGAAATTTCATCCAAATTCATTCAGCCGTTTTAGCGTGAAAGCGTAACGAAAAAACAAACAAACTCACTTTCGCATTTATAAAATTATATACACTCGAGAGCAATGAATCCGGGTCACTTAAAGAATCCTAAAAATCTCGGAAACTAAAAATGCTAGGTTAATGCAATAAATTGTATTTAATAGACAATGTAATACTCCTTAAATGAAGGTATTAAAACTTCTTAGTTATTGTAAAGTTATATCATAAAAAAATCAAATTTGAAAAAGGGCCACTTTCGAAGATGGAACTACGAAATTACAGCATTTGGTTTTGCTTTTGTTTGTAATCTGTCATTTATGTGGGTACATAAACCATGTTGATAGTGCTCTATATTCATTATTCAAGCTGAAATTATGTCGCTTACGCCTGAAGAATGCACCAGAATACTTACAATGCTGGAAACCGGCCGGAGTCAGCGCGATACAGCCAGGACTGTCGGTGTGTCGCTGTCAACAGTACAAAGAGTTCTCCGACGTTACGAAGAAACTGGTTCTAACCTACGCAGACCAGGAACAGGCAGAACCAGGTGTACCACAGCACGAGAAGACCGATACTTGGTGAACACCATGCTTCGAAATCGCTTTCTCACAGGAACTGAACTCACAAATCAGTTTCGACGCCTCGGAGGAAGTAACCCAAGTGCATGGACAGTAAGACGTCGGCTTGCTGAATCTAACTTAAAACCCCTTAGACCTGCAAACGGCCCTAAACTGGAGCGTGGGCATCGTATTTCAAGACTAAGATATGCCCAGAGCCACGTAGATTAGAGTATTGAAGATTGGTCAAAAGTTATGTTCTCCGACGAATCAAAATTTATGCTCTACAAGCACGATGGAAGACACAGAGTGTATCGAAGACCAGGGGAAAGATTCAAGCAAGCATGCATCGAAGAAAAAGTAGCCTACGGTGGTGGGTCTGTACTTGTGTGGGCCGGAATTTCTTCTGAAAGTCGCACAGAGCTGGTGATCATAGAAAACGGCTCTTTAACTAGCGTAAGATATGTGGAAGAAATCCTCAATGATCACGTTGGTCCATTTATGGTCAATTTAGGTGAGGATGCTATATTTATGCATGACAATGCCCGACCTCATACAGGTAGGATTGTGAATGACTACCTTCAAGAGATGAACATTACTCGTATGGAGTGGCCAGCGCGCAGCCCGGATATCAACCCGATCGAGCATGCTTGGGACGAGCTAGGCAGATGCGTAAAACAACGAAACCCTCCCCCAATCACGCTTCGTGAGCTCAAAATTGCTCTCACAGAGGAATGGGAGAATATTCCCCAAAATCGTATAAGGAACTTGGTGTACAGCATGCCAAACCGCGTAAACGCAGTAATGGAAGCACGAGGAGGCAATACGAAGTATTAAAATTCAAGAAATATAATAATAAAGTTCAAAAATTTCATGTTTCCTATTTTTGTTTTAAGGAGAGATCAGCAGTTTTTTTCTTTATGTAATTTTGTGTTAATAAAATGTATGGTGACTCATATTTTTTTTACTTTCATTTAAGGAGTATTACATTGTCTATTAAATACAATTTATTGCATTAACCTATCATTTTTAGTTTCCGAGATTTTTAACATTCTTTAAGTGACCCGGATTCATTGCTCTCGAGTGTAGTTAGAATAAATAGTTGTATCACATTTTCATTAAAAAACTTAATATTGTTTTCCGAAATATTAATAATTGTTACCTACGTATAATAAAGCAATCAAGTAAGAGATTGGATATTACCACAAACTACCTATTTATATATAAAATATAGGTATGTATTATAGTAAATAATTATGTGTGTATGTAGTTTATAACCTATTTATGTACTTTTATACCTATTTTAGTTATAATGTGTTATGATACATTTTTAATAAAAAATTTCTTTGTTCCTCTCAAACAGAGCACCTAGCTGCCATCAAATCTCTTCACCACCCTTGGTTGACTGGTAGAGAATGCCTAAGGCATTAAGTCCTCCTTTGTACCTTTTTTTTTGTGTGCGAAAAGTTTAAATAAATAAATAAACTATTTTATTAATTGGGTAGTTGCATTTACATATTTTATATCTAGAAAAATAGAGCTCAGACTGACTAAAAACTATTTACATTGTAACCTCTGTGAATATATTCCCGGTAATAAAATCTCAAATAAATAAATACATAGCAAGCGTAGTATCTCATTTAAATGTTCAGCAGGTGTACATTAAGCCGACTGGATACAGGACTGTGGCTTCACCGAAATTGAATTTAAAAAATATTACCAACTCGCGAACTTGGCTGGACTCCAAAAGACAATACCTACCCTCGTCTTGTATATTCATTTTAAAGGAATAAATACTTACAGCGCACAAAGAGTAGTCACACAGCCTTGTTAGTAAAAGAGCCATGAAAATTATTATAGTACTGAAGACGGGAATAAAAAGCGAAAAGCTGGCTTAATTTTTTGTGTTCGTACCTTACCACACAAACATTGAGGGTTTTTTTTATAAGAACTAGTATTTGTAAATAGATTTAAGAGAGAATAGATTTAACATTGAAATTACTAATAAAATGAGGCCGCCCATTGTATGTTTTGCAGTGTTAAATAATAATATATTGTGTATTTTCTGGTGTACAATAAAGTATATATAAATAAATAAATAAAATAGAAAGGTATTCTATTTTAGTTAGTAATTTCATAGTGAAATCTATACAACATTATTATAAATCAAAGTAGCTTCTCGTGTGTCTGTGTGACCGCGTTGTTCTTCAATACTGCTCAACGGATATTGATGCCGTTTTCACTATTATTTTTATTATTGTTTTATTATTATAAAATTCATAATTAATATTTACATATTATATTAAAGGAAACTAGAATGTTTTCTCAAGTCGTAAAAACCTTGCGCTAGTGTAAAATAAATGAAAGAACAATATATTAGATTTCGACCGCGTGAAATTTTAGCGTCTGACCCACGCGCACGCGCACCGCGTCGCATCCTTCCATCCGCGCTATTACTTCGTTTTCGCTTAGCGTTCTTTCTGACTTTTTTTTGTTTTTGCTCGACTCGTTAGGAACGTAGCGTGATATTCCATAGCCTATATAACCTTCCTCGAAAATAGGGTTATCTAATGCAAAAAGAAGTTTTCAAATCGGACTGGTAGTTCCGGAGATTACCCCCTAATACATACAAACTTTCAAAGTCAAAGTCAAATCATTTATTTCAAATAGGCCCTTGAAGGCACTTTTGAATGTCAAAATTTACAAAATATAGTATTGATTCTAGTCGCCCTTTCCAAAAGGTAGTTTTCGTATAGAGAAGAATGGGCAAGAAACTCCACCGTTAGGTACTATTTACTCAAATAAACAAACATAATAGTAGTATAGAGTATGACACTAATTTAGTTATTAAGTATTTATAAACAAAGGGGAATTGGCTTTATCCCAAAAATTCTAAGTAAAAAATCAAACGGTTCAGTCAACTTCCGGTTTCCGTGAAAATATTTAGATGATCGTCGCACAGGTCGGTGTTTCATGCGCAAACAACAGCGTTACCACCTCGTGAAACTTTTTACATTAGCCGTACCTACGTCGGGACTCTGTTTGTTTCGTGCCTTCGAACCTGGGAACTACGGCGCACAAGTTTCGGGTCTCATTTTAAAACTCCCTACCCTCGCCCCAGGTAAATTTTAATCATAAAGAGACAATAGAGATGAAGGTGTACGCTAAACTTTGGTCAGACTGATTTACGTGATATTTTTGCGCCGTATTCAACTGCTTGATTTTATTTGCGGTTATTTGCAACGAATGCCTTTAATAATAGTCCGCACAAATCTTCCCTGCGGCCCGATATTAGCACGAATGGCCATTTTTAGGTAATGGTTTGGGGGAAGCGGGTTAAGCGACGGCGAACGGCTAACTAATGAGAAATGTTGGCTATTTAATAGCCTGCAATATGGAATCAGGTGTTGAAGTATTCCTGTTTTATATTTTATAACAGAAAGTGTTTTTAAAGAAGACTTTTAACAGTCTATGATTCACTAACTGTCGTAAAATCTAGCCCAGGGCGGTAAAAATATGGTCATACTTAATACAATTTTCAGTAATTTACGACATTTCCATCTACAGTACTCTGAAAGTCAGGTGTAATAAAATGATGTCTTATTTCCTTTTACTCTGAGCAGTCGTAACGTAAGGCAAAAATGTCGCACTGGAAACTGTCCAACAGCAGTATCTACACCGGAGTAATATATTTTACATTCAATTTGAGGAAAATGGACTCCGTATTTATGTTTTATTTACTGTCGTAATTTTGCTACGGATCGTAACTTTGAATTAACGCAATTTAGATTCTTGCACGATCGTTAACAAACATGAGCTGTCCTCTAAATTGATATTAAAATTGTAATTATTATGCTGGTTCATTATACTTAATACTTACTTAGTTTATTTCCTACTTTTTCATGATTCCGTATTAAATGGAATAGCTGTGAAAGAAAACTTGCAGGAAAACGAGCAAGATGAAAAAGCTTTTGCTCCAAATAATTTTAATATTCAATTATTCAAGATTTTCAATTTTCAAGGAAAAGATTATAAGATTTCTTAGCTGGTTTAAGCCGTAATGAGTTTCCGGTAAAACAGTTTAGTGGGATGAGGTTCGGAACCACTGCTTCATTTGAGCAAGGAATCTATTAACGGAATTACCACCAAGTGGGCCCTGGCCCTTTAGCGGCGTCGTGAAGAGCGCGTTGATTCAAGATTAAAAGAGATTGCACTAATGAAAACAACTTTAGAGCTCAAGCTCTTAAGTTTTTAAACACTGTGGAAGTTTAAACTATTAGCTCGAACTTGCTAAAAGAGAAAATAAATCTTGAACTGTTGAGAAATGTAAGTAACACTTAGCAAAGAAATACACAGAGCTAGTTCTGCACATTGTGACCTAGAACGACAGGTTTAAAATCCCACTTCCATTTTCATTTTAACCCGAAGTCTGACTGTTCTATAATAATGAGGCAATCCTACTAGATGATAAGCGACACGAATAAAATAACGAGATCAGACGTAAGGGCATAAATCAGTTCACGTTCAACAATCTGTCTCTGAGGAGGAGTTAATGCGTTTAATTATTTACCAAAACAAGAGTTTTAATCAACGTTCATTTGAAAATTTATGGGCCAACTTGTAAACGTTTACGATAAGCCGCGGATTGGAGGTTATGAAATCAGATAATGTAAATAAATGTGAGAAATGTAGGCATTTGCCGGCTTCTGCGGGCTTTATCCACCAATTATTTCCATAGGCATTACTGGGAAACGTTTAATTTATTCACTTTGGATTAAGTGACATTAAAAGATTAGGCGCTTGACAAATATGGGGATTAATAAATCAAAAATCTTGCGTGTTTATTATGAAGCTAATAAATTAATGTTTGAAGTTATTTTGTCACTTAGATTCGAATGAAAATGTACTCATTGTAATGTAAGGGACCTGAGTTTTGAGAATTTCTCTCTTGAAAGCAGAATCTTGCTCGCCTTCCACGTAATGTGATGATCGAATATTGTAATAGACAAGAGAGAGAGTTGTATGTAGGTAAAAGCACTTTGTACATTTGGTAGATAGTGGAAATGATTAAGTTCTAAAAAGACCATGGCACATCAACGAACGTGGAAGTATTTATTTATCCATAATACTATGATGACAATTCAATTTCTGAACAATACACCACTAAATAAAATAATGGAATATCTAAATTTAATATTATATAGAGGTAGTTTGTTTATTTGTTTGTAAGTTTGTATGTAGGGGGAATCTCCGGAACTACTAGACGGATTTGAAAAATTATTTTTGCATTAGATCTTGAGGAGGGTTATAGGCTCGCGGACCAAGTCACGGACAGAAGCTAGCTGTAGAATAAACTGAACCACAAACTTTTATTATTTTAGTGAACAAGGGGCCTTAAAGTTGACTTTGCAATAAAATAGATCGATGGAAACAGAAACGCAACCAATATTATTATCGAGTACCTGCTACTGCGTATTTTCAGTCAAATAACTCGAGTTAAAAGTCTAAACTAACCTAACCTAACCTAACCCCTGTCGAGATTCCCATAAAAGGTGATACCTACCTAACTAAAACCATCCTAACCTAACTAATATTATAAATGCGAAAGTGAGTTTGTTTGTTTGTTACGTGTTTACACTAAAACGGCTGAACGGATTTGGATGAAATTTGGCACATGGGTAGACCATGACCTGTAGACGGTCATAGGATGGACTTTTATCCCGATATTCCAACGGGATCGAGACTTATGCGGGTGAAACCGTGGGGCGCAGCTAGTAGACAATAATCTGAAGGCCAATTTCCGTTATAAAATAAACGTTCAAAATCTAGTCGCAATTTCATCTCAGTGACAATATTAATGTCACAAATGTAAATGGAGTCATTTTTAATTTATCAGACTGAAATTAGAATGAGAATGTTCTTAAAAATACGGGAATTGCCCCTGCGATATTCAACCTTACTTGATTAAACTAAGCTACATCAAGATATTATGTTCTTTTGTCCGTACCGTTCCTCCGTTTCGTATCACCGTCGCGATCCAAGAGCGCTTGTTTGGACGGCCGTTCGGTACAGTACGGTGGTACGGCATCTCGATACGGATACAGGTACGCTCCGATCCATCACGAGTTGGTTTCTTCGCCCCGTTCAAACGCGGTACGCTACGGGGCGGTCAGAGCTTTTGGATCGCGACGCTAATACGAAACGGAGGTACGGTACGGACAAAAGAACATAAATTATCTAGACGGCAGCTCTAGAAGCGTCAGTACTATTATTTATTCTGTAGCCATAAAGTGTCTGAGAAAAAGTAAGGTGACGAATTGACGATGCCTATTTGTAATATTTTTAATTATTTCTCAAAATTGCGAACAGAATAATTTCAGCATAAACACAATTATGTTGAAGTGTCCAATTAGGCAGACGTCAAAAGAAAGTAAAGTTATTGAGAAGCGAATATTTAATTAATACCTATTTATTTGTGTTTGTACATCGTTATGCGAGCACCAAATTTATGACAATATTTCTTTGAGTAATTATGACTTGCTTCGATAATTAGGTGCTTTAGATAGATAAGTATATGTTAATTAATTGAGTGCTTTTTATATATGTAGGTATGTAAAGGCATGAATATGTAGCAGGGACAAATAGAAAGATGAAAAGTCTCTCTTTGCAAAGCTGTGGTATAATTATAGGTGATATAATAATTAAGTAAAGCGTAGTTGCTTATAGTAGGTAGGGACCTATGGTCATTTGGATGTCTTTCTAAGGGATTGGGAAAAAGAATTGTGACCAATGGAATGCATGGCAGCAGACCTTGTCGGATAGTAGTAGCTATAAAGTGTTAATAACAATGTCAAAAGTGTGTAATCTTTCTTTTCCCAGCCAATCTAAAGGTTCCCACACACATTGCGTCATTGGCGCCGGCACTGCCGCGGTTCGTCCGGCTTGCCGTACGAAGGAACCGGCCATATAGTGCCGCTCGGCAAAAGCCGGCGGTCTGTGCCGTGTGTAATAAATTGCCTTTATACAACATTTTAATGTTCTGAAATTTCTTTCTTATTTTACCTAAGGTAAATATAAAAGAGAGCAATATTTTAATTTAATAGCTTTCAAGTAGTGACAAACGTCAAATAACGCATCAGTCTTATATATCTTAATTTTTAGTTTAATATTGAATAAAGATTGGGTCAGAAGTAGAATAAATTGAATAATTAACTCTAAGCTATGATTGCTTTTATGCAATGCTAAAAACAATGTATCGAATTATTTGGTGTCAAATGATTTAATTTTGTGAAAGTAGCCTATTTATGTAAGATTATGGCGGGGCCTGGGGTGAGTGAACAAATATACAAAACCAGGAATACTTTTTTACAATATCAGTACCATATCAACATCTAAAATACAGCCCAACTCCCAGCCAAGGAAGTCTAAAGCGTCGTGCAGACCAGCGCGACACGACTCTAGCAAAACAATTTCTAAGAAAACTTCATGGTAGAATAATTACCGGTGTCGCGACAAGTCACGCTAGTCTACACGAGCCTTAAAACAGTTTAAGTCTTGAAAATTTTTCAAATTCAATTCCTCCGCGACCTGTTCTTCTACTTTGTTTAATGTTCTGCAGGTGTATTCTTACTTGAGTAATAGCTTTAGTGTTCCTTGTTCTGGGCAAAGTAATGTCCGGCATGAATGTTTAAGTGAGTTAAGTTAGCTCCATCTTATGAAGACTGGAGGGATGTAAATCGGGCCATGTTATGTTGAGAAGACAGGATAAATAGTCGAAAGTTTAGGAGATAAGGGTTACTTTAGTGTAATTTACCTTTTACTAGCTTTTCCCCGCGGCGTCGCTCACGTTTATGTCCCATGGGAACGAAGTATCGGGATAAAAAGTGTCCTATGTCCTACTAACCCAGTTATACCTTCTACCCGTGTGCCAAATTTCACTAAAATCCATTCAGCCATTAAGGCATGAAAAGGTATCATCTGCCTAGCCTTTTCCCAACTACGTTGGGGTTGGCTTCCCGTCTCATCGGATGCAGCATAATACCAGTATTTTACATAGAGCTACTGCTTATCTGACCTCCACAACCCAGCTACTGGGTTACCCAACGCGATACCCCTTGGTAAGATTAGTTGTCAGACTTTTGGGCTTCTGGCGACCCGAACTGTCAAAGATCTTCAAATGACAGCCACCAACGGCCTAACGTGCTTTCCGAGGCATGGCCCTCTTTATATACTAAGACCCCTGGTTAGTATGTAAAGCTGGTCACCCATCCACAGAGTAACCCCGGCAAGCGTAGCTAAACCTTATCGATGGACTCGTGCGGCTGTTATTACTTAGCCTCAAGGTATATTATATTAAGTAAATAAAAAGATGAAAGAATGTATCGTTTGTCGAAAATACAGCAATATGGAAGTCTCTAATAGGCATTAGGCTCAATCTAACTCACTACGTTTGCCAAGAGACTTGGGCAAGGCAGAGATATTCCTCACATCTCTCCTTTATTTACACATTGTTTTAGATACATGCAAGACTTTTTCCCCTTTGATTAACCCCTTTCATAAAACATTGCGTACCTCAATCGCAGGTCTAATGTACCCGACATTTGACCTCTATCTAACCCTTCGGGCAGTTCGTGATGGTGTACTCTTTCACCCCTCATGCAAGTTTCAGTATATCATCTGCAAATTGTAACAATTAGGCTGCCTGTCCATTGACGCGGAGCAAGGCAGCGGAGCGGAGCGAGGGAGTAAGGTGGAGTACAGTTGCGGTCTGTGTCTGTCCATTGATGCGGAGCGAAGTAGTGCCGAGCGGAGTTGCGGACTTTGCAGAGCTAGTTCACGGGACGAGTAATTTGTGCAGGCTGCAATACCCCACGGCTCCACTTCTCAGCTCCGCTTTCCCGCTCCACTTCCCCGCTCCGCTTCCTCGCTCCGCTACCCGGTTTTATATGAATTTTTAAACAAGTTCGCAAATCCCTGTCCACTGAAGCGGAGCAGAGATTTTATGCGATTCCTTAGGTTAAAATTGGCAGTACTCCGCACCGCTCCTCTCTTTTCCGCTCCAGTGGAAAGTCAGCCTTAAACCTCAGAGTACAAATTAGAGATGAGATTGAATTCAATACTTTTCACGATATTCATTTGTTTGTACAAAACTACAGCGTAGATTTTAATGAGGCTTATGTTACGACAACGGAGAATTTTACTACAATAGGTATATTATACTAAAATAATTACATTATTTAGAGAGACTTGTGTTTATTATAATTATTATAATAGGCGTAATATTATAACGATGAGCTAGTAGTACCTTTGTATAAAATACTAGCTGCACGCCGCGGTTTCACCCGCATTAGTCTCGATCCCGTGGGAATATCGGGATAAAAGTTATCCTATGTCCTTCTCAAGGTCATGAACTATCCATGTGCCAAATTTCATCTAAATTCGTTCAGCTGTTTTAGCGTGAAAGCGTAACAAAGAAACAAACTCACTTTCGCATTTATAATATTAATTAATAATAATAAATTAATAAATAATCCTAGACCATTTTTGTACCTGTCTAGATTTCTGTCCGAAATATTTTCTTGTTTCATACTTTTTAGAGCGTGATTTTTCAGTAGTCGGGTTTTAGTTTTTGGACTTACTTTTTATAGATAACAAGCAGACCTGGCAGACGTTGTCCTGCCTGAACAGTGCCACCTACGGCCTACCGGGTTCAATTTTTAAACCATCCAGGGACCTACTCAAATATACACACAAAATTTCATCCAAATCGGTCCACCCGTTTAGGAGGAGTTAGGTCACAAACACACTACGGAAGAATAGGGACTAATGACTAAAAATATATTTTTTGTCCGTCTTGTAGATTATTAAAAAATATTGGACAAATATTTTCTCTTTTTTTACGATATTAAAAGATTACGACGATACAATGAGTTAAAATGTGCCATGACGTCACGAGTATGTAGTTTTTATACGTACTTGTGACGTAGCGACCCCCACTCCCCAACTTTAATGCGTTTTATCTAAGTCATTTTTTATTAATATGATAAAGCAAAAAATACGTGTCATATATTTTTTTATTTTCTGACTGACGGACTAAATAGAATCTCTTTTTTTTGACCCAGAAATCATCCCTATTAAATAATAATGATAAGCATTTACCTTTGAAGGTTTGTCCAGTCACGAGCATAATTACTTTACTCTTACGCAAGATTCAAAAGCGATTTTCTCCTAAATTCTTCTTCTTCTTCCGTCCCTGGTCCCGTTATTTGGGGTCGGGTCTCCTCATTTTCCTGCGCCAAGTTAGTCTGTCTTGGGTTGTCAATTCTGGCAATTGGGCTTTCTTGAGGTCTCTTTTGCACGACTCGTAATGCGAAGTGTGCTCTACGATCGAAAAATTTTTTTTGCCCCATTTCTGTAACTGTTTTTATTGTTACACTCCTGCTAGTACACAGAACCTAATACTTAATTTATATACCATTGTATAGATGATGAAATGGAGATTTGTAATGTACTTTTTAACAATTGATTTAATGCAGCAGAAATGGAAAAAGCATAAAAATAGTTGAAAAAAAATTCCTGTCCGTCAATTTATGAACCCTGAAAACATTGTAGCTTGCGATAAAATCAATTAATTGAGTCAATTTTTTTTTTATACATTCGTTTCAGCCGTAGAAGGAACCCTATTGAAAATGGCTCTTTTATTCAAAGTAGTTTAATTATAATTAATAAAATACTAACTAAAATATAATATCTTTAACTAAATATTTCCAACCTTTGAGTAAGTTGCCTAGCAACCGCCAAGTAAATATCTTTGTCAGTCGTTGACATTACGACTTCATGAAAAGTGATAAATTGTTCATTTTTAAACTATGTTTTGAATTTCTTTTTCGTTTATGAATGAGTGATAAGTATGAGGCGTGCACTTTTGGATTTTCCAAACTATTTATATTTGACCACCGAGTCAATGGCGGGTGGCCTCTGCCTCTCTTTTGTTCCGGCAGATATAGTGCAATTTGTACCACATGATCTTCATTTCGTCTTCTAATGTGTCCATACCATCTTATTAGGCGGTTTTCGTCTTAGGGATTTTCTCCTAAATTATTGATAGTTATTTTTTCATATTACGAACATGGTATTTTCGGAACTATAATATTATGAATTAGGTGTTTAACGCTTCTGAATGTTGAGTAACTGTCATAGGTGTCTAAGGTCGTGGCTGTGGTAGGTAGTAAATGAGTCTATAGGTAAGCCTTCACATTAAATTCACTCTTGCCTGTAAGCATTCGGTGGATTAACCATGATTCATTGAACGATTCTGGGCATACGGTAGCTAGCCAATTGGGGATTCGGTACAGTTTAATAATTTCCAGTAATGGACCGTTTGTCGATAGAAAACCCTTCATCACTTCGTAATCCTGATCTATTGAGTAAGCTGAAGCAAATTCCATGCAAGCTCATTAATCTCCCTAGCCTTTTCCCAACTATGATGGAGTCGGCTTCCAGTCTTACCGGATGCAGTTGAATACCAGTATTTTACATGGAGCGACTGCCTATCTGACCTCCATAACTCAGTTAGTAATACAATACCCCTTGGTAAGACTGGTTGTCAGACTTTCGGGCTTCTCACGACCCGTAATGACTGTCAAAGATCAACAAATGACAGCTGTGACCAACGGTTTAACGTTCTTTCCGAGCCATGGCCCTCTTTACATACTAAGACCCCTGTTTTAGTATGTAAAGATGGTCACCCATCCACGGACCAACCGCAGCAAGCGTAGCTTAACCTTATTGATCGACCCGTGCGGCTGTTATTACTTAGCCACAAGGTATATATAATATATGTATCGTATGTATCTACGAGTGACAGCTGGGACCGACGGTTTAACGTGCTTTTCGAGGCACGAAGGAGTCTCAGTATGTAAAGATGGTCACCCATCTATGGACCAGAGCCGGGGACCAACCCAGGCAAATGGATCGACCCGTCCGGCTGTTATATCTCAACCACGAGCTCCTCCAAAAAATCCACACTAGCTCATAGATTCAAATCGGGAGCAAAGTGGTGTTCCACTTTAACCCTTTAGCATATTACAAGTGAAACAATTAAACAGTTCAGCATTTGCGAAACGTGGTGCATCGTGATGACAGGCAACAAGCCAACTAAAACGTATATTAACTAACCTGACGGATGGCAGGCTGTGTTCAGTTATCCGACGCACACACACCAGCCGGATTGCCTGCCGCAGCCAAGCTGAGCATAAACTTCAATTATCCCTCGATAATTGTTAAGTGAACCAAACCTAACCCCTAATCTGATATAACATAATTAAGTATTCTAATTAATATTGAATTTTCATTAGATATCTTCGCCCAAATCAAACAGGACCCAACCTTTTGTTTGACCTAATTTTTCAAAAAATACCATACATACATCCCTGAAGGAAAAATATTTACTTTTTGCTTCAGACCCCTACGTTTTATCATTTGCATTTTTCATGACCAACTCAATTTAGTAGCTACCCACCGTTTCGGGTCCGTCGTATCTGCTTGAAAGTGTCCTGTGGGATTTCCGAAGTTAGTTTTTCTACGTGTAAACCGCTTGTAATATTCAAGAAAAATGGAATTTTGATATAGACCTCCTGATTTCATTAAAAATTTAAATCTCTATTACGGTACTAAAATTCGGAAAGTTTTGGAAAAGTACTGTTTTATTTAGGTTTTGGTAACCCAATAAAAATATAGTTCCACTTTTTTTTCAGATCCAAAAGTTCCAAAAGCATAAAAATAAAAATAATACCAGTCTGTTACTGTCCCACTGCAACGCAAAGGCCTCTTCTCATCCAGAGAAGGCATGAGCATTGATCACCACGCTTGCTCAAGATGGTGATTTCAGACCTATATTAACTATAATTCCAGGTTTATAGAAGATTGTAACACCATCTTTGCATTGTATAAACTCAATCTTCTTTGTATTATATAATTGCATAGCACAGGTGTGAGTACTATGTACTAAAGAGCTACCATTCACCGGGTAATATGTCTTTCATTGACTTGAATGTGCCCTGGCGGCTGTGAGTATGTCATGCTCACTCAGATGTCTCGCTGATGGTGGCGCGTGTGTTGGATCATTTAGCTCCCTTCAAAATGGTTGATCTGAATGGTGCTAATCCATGTGTCATGTTCGTGAACGGGCGCCATCAGTTGGGACTGGTCATCTCTTAGCTGCCATGGCTTATTTTAATTAATTTAAATTTTTGAATTGTTCTTTATTTTTATCTTTTTATTACGGACGTTTTTAACGTGCACGTCTTTTTACATTGTTGATCTCACATGTATAATTTCAACATGAATAATGTAACCAATTTTATGTAACAATTTTTTGTTTAAAAGAGTGTCCGTGGAGTTTCTTGCCCGTTCTTCTCCATAGGTACCTACTACGTTTTGGAATGGGCAACTAGCTTCATATTTCTGACTGACTGACTCCTTGACAATTCAAAAGTGCCTGTACATGGTTTAATTGAAATAAATGCTTTGAGTTGAGTTGAGTTGAGTTCCTCACGGTGTTTTCCTTCAACGATGTCATTAATGTCCAAGATAAACTCAGAAAATACATTTGAATAGAAAACAAAAACGAAAAAAAAAAAGCGAACTGGAAAAAACAGCGTGAAAATACATAGTACCTGAAGTCTTGACACGAGCGGGGTAGACATATTAAAAGCACATTGACATAAAAACAGGCTTCCGTAACCAAAAGCCCATCTAGTGAAATTGCCATCCGCTTGCTCATTACCGACGGAGCCAACCGCTGGATCCGATATCCCGGCGCACGTGACTAAAGGAAATTGAAATCTCTATCGGTTAATCGAAATATTGAATGGAATTTCTAAAAACAGAATTTTAATTATCCACCAATTTTGACTTGATCACTTCAAAGAATAGTGCGCATCATTTTAATGTTGACGAGTGATTGAATTAATAAGGTTTTTAGACCCACGTCACAGATGTCTTCACTCTGAAGTCACTCAACCTCAATGTATTTAATTGACCTACATAGAAACAATCGACAAACTATACTTTTGCTCCTGTCTATACAATGTAAACAAGTCTTTAGATACGATGAAAAATCAATTAGTTGAATAATATAATCGGTAAGAAAACCTTAGCATTCACCCGGCTTACTTATACCAGCTTATAGGTATATACGCATTGTATTCAGAACCACCTTTTAGAAGTCGGCTGAAAATAGTAAAGGTGGAGATTTTATGATTAGAAGATAAGGTGCGAGGGTCGCAGCGTGTGCCGAAGCTGCCCTGATGAACCCCTCTTATTATGAGCCTGCACGGCCTGCCACTTGAACACGTCTGCTTGCCACAATCTGGAGAGTCCTTTATTCCACCATTCGTTTAATTTCGCTTTTTTTCGCTAAACATGCGTCCGGGTCACGGCTACTATGAACCGATATTGATCCGACAAAGAATAATTATTACGATCAGATCATTAATTTCTGTACTTGACAGCAAATAAGGCCCCCATTAAATACACACGATAATAATTCTTGCGTAAAATTTGGAGGTCTAAGTTTGAAGTAGGTACGTTGTTTGTACGAGGTTAAATTCTTTACCAACTTAATTATTTGCGTTTCTATGGTTTGATTATTGAGCCTTCTGTTTTGTTCGCACAAGTTTTATTAAAACGGAGCAAGAATTCAGGGTTGTATAATAACGGTAATATATGCTTTTCATGATGAGGGTCTATTTTACATCCGTAGCCTGTGAAACTAGCTAGGAAGCATTCATGTGTATAATCTGAAACGATTATAAATTATTAACGAGACGCTCAGACGAGCGGCCTGCATGACAGCAAGGTGTAAATGGAGGCAAATTCGTCAATTTATATGCGAACAGACTGCCTTTGAGAAGCGATGACGCCTTTGGCACTTCCAAAAATTCTATCGGTTTTCTCCAACTATAATTTAGTGTAGTAGATGAGACAGTGTATTCAATTAACATCCGTCAAGATCTTGGAATTTTTAATTACTTAGTTTTTTGTTCTCGATACAGACATCTTTTTATAAGAATAATTAAACAATGGTAGGTATCAAAATATTAGAATAGATACAAACTCACATGAGATACTCTAAATAAATAATATCTGCTTGCATCACCAAAACATTCATGTTTTGAATAAGAGTCTGTTTCAAACGTAATTTTAATAAATCATCCAAGTAGGTACTTGTTTATCGAAAACAATTTCCCTCGTCGAATCACAAAATATTTATGTCAAAATGTGTACCGAAGCATTTCTTCCTCATCTTTATTATTTAATTACTGGATTTTTTATGGTTATAATAAAGTCTTATTACGTGGCAAACGTCGGGGCTCATTAAAAATCTCTTTTCTCGTTGCTTGGCTTTAATTATCCGTTTTCTTTGTTCGTGGGCGTTGGGCCTGTGTTGGTACACTGGCGAATAGTTCGCTGTTGTGTCCTAGGCTCAACCAAATTAACGTGAGGGAGAGGAGGAAATTATTGTTTGTTTAATTCATCTTCGGATGCATGTTGACCTACTTGATTGATCTACTTACAAGCCATGTGCCCAAAAATGACGATATTCCATAGACTTTGCAAAAATCTTTTCTTAGTTTTCACTTTCGCTGTATAAGGAACTCTTGTTCATCTAAAATAAAGGGAGCTCATTGAGCATCAGAAAATTCAAAGCCATTTTTTTTTTGTATAAATCGTTTTCAACTTTTATTAGACCTGCTAAAAGAAACAAAATTGATCAATTGATTATTTACCGGAACGAAAATCCTCAATAATTATCAAATAAAATACATCACTCAAGATGTTGTTTCCATTTCATAGATTAAAAGAAGTTTCCATTACAGAATTATTGTAATTTTATCATAAACAATACTGAATGAATTGAAAATAAACGAACGTTTGTGTTGCATCGAAACATTTTGCATTGGTCAAATGAGATAAAGTCAACTTCAAATATATTTAAGTAAGTAAATTATACTTATCAATTCTTTTATTCCATTTTCTTACATATTAATCACATTTTTATGAAAATACACTATAAAGAAACATTATTAATATTATTAGTGTTTGGTTTTATTAATGTTCTGTATGGATGAAAGCTTTTGTAAATTCAAATATAGATTCAGGTATTATCTAAATACCAAATTCAAAGTAGCATGGACATAATTTTTGTTTTAATGGTTACGTCCCAAGAGTATTTGAATAAATATAAAATAATACACAAAAGTGTCTCCTGATAGAGATGGAAGGAGTAAACCAACTTAAACCCCAAATAAATTGAAATAAGGGCAGAAGGATGGGCTATTTTTCTAATAGCCAAAACCTCATCCTATCGACAAGTCTCACCGACGAAAGCGTCACGGTAGCCCGCTAAAATCAAATTTTCTTACGTTTTTTCTGCAATTTGCAGGTCAGTATCAGGTTTTATGTTCATCTAAATACGATTCACGACCGCATTAAAAATATTTTTTTAGAATTATAATCATAAAAATCATCAATACGTCTAAAAAGAAGTAAACAAAAGTATTTAATCAAAATAAAGGTCATATAAGAGCTATTTTCTAAGAGGACAGTCTAGTGGTCAAAGTTTCGAAGTCACTCTGGTGTTAGGAACTATAAGAAACCAACGCAAAGTGCGATTGACCGCAACACAACAAATCACTTAGCTTCGGTCTATTTGCAACCGACCACTTTTTAACGCCGACATTATTACTCTTCCCGTTTGCCCTTCGTCTTAACATTTTATCAGATTATTATTAGACCACTCCACGACAATTCACTATCGTACTTCCAGCCTCCATTTTGTTTTTTCTACTCTTTATTTGAAAATGTTCGTTAATTAACTGCAACAATTATTGAATTTGAAGGAAAGAAGATTGAAAGAGCGAACCCATTTTATTTTTTGTCATTTTAGGCGAGGTTTAGTTATTGAAAATGATTGATCCTCGAGGGGGATTCTGTGATAACATCTAGCCCCTCGACTCCAATATATCACGGAGTTTGATATTTTGTGAAGAAAACAAGTATTTTAAATTCATTCGAAAGCTATCTGCAGAAAAGTAATTTTTCAAACATGATTTAGGGACAGATTGTGGGAGAAAGCTTTTATCATTGTTCTTTAAAATTATAAATATTTTCATTTTTAAGTCATATAAAATGAGTTTTAAAGTCGATACAACCCTTAACAATAACTGCAACGAAACCATTCATAAATATTCTAAAACACAAAACTACAATTCAGAGTCCTATATTCCGAACGCAGACGGAATCGCTCGTTAAATCTCACAAAAGGTTCCTACATTTGTAATAGACAACAGAATTATGATAAAAATGTTCATGTAACGTCGCTGAATTTGAGAGAGCATGAGATAATTTTCGGCTCCATTTACTTTATTACATTTTGGTGGGTAACGAGCTCGTACGAGTTGAGTATCAAATATGTAGACACGGAGCTCTACATCGGAATATAATCGTTTGTTACTACACTTCATGCAGGAAGTCGTATTCTTCCTGTGAGGTTAATATGCCTGTATATATTGTATGTACGTACAGACGAACAGACTTTTGCAAATGTTTAGCTTTTAAGGAGACCCGAGGTTACAAGAAACCTTGGGGAAAACGACAATACCTAATGATCTTATGATGCCGTGCATTCTAAGGTAAGAGCACCCAAAGGCTTAGAACAGGACTGGATACTGGTTCATTCCATCCGAGGTCTGGCTTTTGAGGAGACACGAGGTTTCAAGAGACCTTGGGGAAAACGAGAATACCTAAACGACTTGTGATGCCGTGCATTCTAAGGTAAGGGTACTCAAAGGCCTAGAACAGGATGGGATCCTGGCACATTCCATCGGCGGTCTTCTACTTCTTAGAGCAAATTCAGAAGGAGCTCGATCTCCATACAAAAGACCTTTCGGCTTTCCCGCCAGAGGATATTCAAATAAGACAACAAAGCTCACACTGGTTTAGTTCTTATAGACCATCCCAAGGATAGTTCAAGAATCTTTATCTGCCAACATAATCATAACGGTTATCAAAGGTATCGCGCACCAGGAGATATTAATATTCCTCCTTAAGGGTCATTAGAAGGAATACCAATATTAATATTTTGCATTCAAAGTCCAATTTCAGCCAGGAGCATTATTTCGACAGGGGCTACGTTGGAACGATCGGCAGCCGCTTCAAATCCGTTTGTAATTGATTGGCCGTCCGTCTGTCCGTTCTTTCACGTCCTCGCTTTTACTCTATCACGGATTACCGTGATTGCTGAACCACGGCCACTAGATCAGTTAACAGGCAATGGAATAAACCGGTATTCAAATGACAACAAAGCTTTTAAAGGTGGATGATTCGATGAAAGAGAAAATATTTTATTGACATTGGCTGCTCAGATTTCACAAAGGGGAAGAGAGTTGTGTTTTTTTTTTCATTTCAATGGCTGAATGAAAACTTGGTGCAGTCTAAAAAGTTCGTGTTTCCAGCAACTGCTGAAATAATGGATAGTTCGAGATTTCCAATTCATCTGTCGCAGGTACGTTACTTTACTTGAATGTTCTTTTTTTTCGTCTTATTTTCTAGATGTAGGTACAGACGCCAGCACATCTAGTTCCTACAATTTGTCAAATTTCCTTAATAGATTTTCTACTTTATCGCTAAAGAATAAGGTTTAGGCAGTGTATAGAGTGCCACCATTGGCACTCTATCCCTATCGGATAAAGTGCCACTACAGGCACCCTAGTAACACCGCCTCGGCCCGGCTCAAGTGCCGCAAGCATTGGATTGTCATTGTCACTGTCACTAAGTCACGTCACTTGGTATTTTGTTTGATTGTCGAGGTTAGATCGCTGTAAAACACCACATTCCCAAAACATTACATTCTCTTGTGCCTAAACGGACCCTGGCACTTCGCCGGCCGCTACCGCGGCACCGCTCGCTACGCTCGCTCGGCTCGTGCGTTGTGTGGTCACAGTTCTAACCTAACCTAACCTAAATAACAAGTGACAGTGACAATGCAACGCTCACGGCACCCTAGCCGAGCCGAGGCAGTGACACTAGAGTGCCACAAGAAACTCGCGGCACTCTATACACTTCGTAAGGTTTATTGTTGATCGGGAAAATTTTACAGTTTGGAGTAGGTTGATGTGCTAGCCAGTCTGTACATGGTTAATAAATATTTTTTTACGCAGTCATGCTTGTTCTATATGAGTGTTTACTGCTTGGAACTTATCTTTTATAGTAATAAAAATAAACTTATGTATTATTTCCCGTTTTACTTTTTTGTATAAACGATTAATTTAATTACGTCTGAATACATAATTCGCTGGATGCGGGAAGCACAGAATCGGTCGAGGTGGCGGTGCTTGGGGGAGACCTATGTCCAGCAGTGGACGTCTTTCGGCTGATATGATGATGATGATGACATAATATTTGTGTTAGTAACAAAACAAATATTTATTCAGTATATTTTAATAACAGCATCTGCACTAATCAGTGGAGTAATAAAGCATATTCAGTCTATAATGTTCCTTCTGATGGGACAGAGGCCTCCTCTCAGAGGCCCAGTGCGGTAGTTGGTAGATGTCACATGTCCTCGGATTTTTGGTTCTAGGACTTGCCGGTTTCCTCACGATGTTTTCCTTCACCGTTATGTAATAAAGGAGTCCGTTGAATAATAAAGGATATGCCATTAAAAGTTCTAAAAATAAGTTAAGAGATAGAGGATAAAGGAATGCATCAAGATTTAAGCATCATGCAAGCGATATTCATAAATCAAAATATATTATACATTTTGATCTACAATCAGTTTTCCTATTCTGCCCCTAAAGGATTAGCAGGTATGTGATTACAGCAGTAACTAGCGGTCTTATTGCGCTATTAGTTAGACAGCATTGTGCTTTAAAACTTAATTATGGCCGTATGCGGTCTCCTGCCGGAACTGGGCATTCAGTTGCTTTAGTTTGTAAATAAATTTCAGCTAAACAGTGAACGAAGGATTATGAAACGGTTTTGTTAAGTTAAA
The DNA here is from genome assembly GCA_948150665.1 of Conistra vaccinii. NCBI lineage: Eukaryota > Metazoa > Arthropoda > Insecta > Lepidoptera > Noctuidae > Conistra > Conistra vaccinii. The sequence continues at coordinate 7,735,139 of OX411318.1, read as the reverse complement.
AAGTGCTGTTTAAAATTAAATTGATTTACATATGCTAGGAATTCGTGGCTTAATCATAACAGCCGCACGCGTCGATCGATCAGGTTAAGCTACGCTTGCCGCGGTTGGTCCGTGGATGGGTGACCATCTTTACCCCTCCTTGCCTCGGAAAACATGTTGCCGTTGGCGCCGGATTTTATTCGGGGAGCTTTTCCGTCGTTACGGGTGGTCAGAAGCCGGAAAGTCTGACCAGTCTTACCAATGAGTATCGTATTACCCTAGGTAACAGGGTTGTGGAGGTCAGATAGGCAGTCGCTCCATGTAAATTACTGGTATTCAGCTGCATCCGGTTAGACTAGAAGCCGACCCCAATGTAGTTGGGAAAAGGCTAGGTAGATGATGATGATGGTACTAGTTACTCTAATTGGCGACAATGTTACAATCGCGGGTAGACCGGATGAGGCTGGCACAGGAGCGTGGGGATTGTCACAAGAGAGGCCTGTGCCCAACAGTGGGCAAATATTGGTTGTGGATGATAAATACTCTAATAATGATCACTATTATCTTTTTCTGCACTTACGGTCGAATTCGCAAACACAACTACAGGTCGACACAACTTATAATTATGTAGCATCGGTAAAATTCGTAAAACCGATCACATCCGAACTAAGTGCGCCTTCAAAATCATCAATCTTTATTACTGCTTTAGGCGAAAATGATCATTACGCAATCGCAATAACGTGTAAAGTCATATTATTATAACAAAATACATTCGTGAAATTGATGCGAGATTGGCATGTACTTTCTTGCAGAATAAATGATCACGTCAATAAAGTCTGTATTATTTGTTTGTTTTTAGATTCGATTTGAAGGATACAAGGCTAGAACGATGAATATCAGAAATCAAACTTTCAAGGCTTCGCCAAATAGAACACGTACTTAGCGTGCTTTAGAACGCTAGCCTAACGCAGCGCCGAATTTGTACGCACGGCTACACATCAAGCTATACATTTCCAGTTTATGGTGATCTCGCATTGTAAACGATTTCCGAATAATGCGAGGTCAGCTTAAACTGGAAATGTATAGCTTGATGTGTAGCCGTGTGTGTACTATGACGTGCGCTAGCAGTTCGTTACGCACGTTACGTTAGCGTGGCGTCAGGCTAGCGCTCTAACGCGCGCTAAGTACGCGTTCTATTTTGCGAAGCCTTTAGAGATATTTAAAGTTGAAACTTCAATATTTTTCTAATTATTTGTATCATTGAATTATTACATTATCCTTACTAAAATTCAGTAGACGATGTATATTTAGTAACTTAATCCGCTTATTATGTTACGTTTTATTTTTCACTTTTAGTTGTGGTATCTACCCCATACGAATTTGAATACCACTCAGCAATGTAAATACACACTCAGCTATGACCAGCGCCGAACGCAAAGACAGTTCAAAAACACATACACACAGAATGACAGTTCAAAGAGGGTTCTTTGCGTTCGGTGCTTGTCGTGGCAATACGTCGTGTCCGGGTTCGCAACAAGTCAATCGTCATCCTGAAGATGCCTCGTTGAGAGGTGAAACACGTGACGATTTCTTACAGGGTTTTTTATGACTCTTTAAGAACAGTTAAGCGGATTAAGTTACTAAATATACATCGTCTATTGTATTTTATAATGGATTTCCGCAAAGTCACACCTGAGTCGATTAACTATTATCCTTACTAATATTATAATTTCAAAAGCGACTTTGTTTGTTTTAAAAATTCATGTTCAAATTAAATTGTCACAAAGTGTACGGAATGATTCACCCACGTGCATTCACAACGCTGTCTCGGGTTGAACTGAGGCGGGAAAGTAAAGCGCGAATAGCATTGAATGGCGCGATAGTCAGCTATTTCTATTGGTTGTGTAAATCGGAAATAATCGGTTTTACGACTTTTACCGATGCTACATATAAGTTGTGTCGACCTGTACCAATGTGAAGTTGACTATAAGTAAAGTTAGTGTCATTTGAGAATTCAGTAGTTTAACTATTGCACGACTCATAATGCGAAGCATTAGAGTGTGCTCTACGATCGAAAAATTATTTTTGCCCCATTTCTGTAACTGTTTTTATTGTTACACTCCTGCTTAATTTATATACCATTGTATAGATGATTAAACGGAGATTAATACTGTACTTTTAACAATTGATTAAAGCATAAAAATAGTTGAAAAAAAATTCCTGTCCGTCAATTTATGAACCCTGAAAACATTGTAGCTTGCGATAAAATCAATTAATTGAGTAAATTTTTTTTTATACATTCGTTTCAGCCGTAGAAGGAACCCTATTGAAAATGGCTCTTTTATTCAAAGTAGTTTAATTATAATTAATAAAATACTAACTAAAATATAATGTCTTTAACTAAATATTTCCAACCTTTGACTTGATGTCCGTAAGTTGCCTAGCAACCGCCAAGTAAATATCTTTGTCAGTCGTTGACATTACGACTTCGTGAAAAGTGATAAATTGTTAATTTTTGAACTATGTTTTGAATTTCTTTTTCGTTTATGAATGAGGGATAAGTATGAGGCGTGCACTTTTGGATTTTCCAAACTATTATTTTAATGTATTAGATCCTCAATTCGGTTTTTGAAGTATAGGTATCTAAAGGTTTATTTTTTATGTTTATTTGTACACTGACTGCATAACTGTGACTGTCTCGTTGGTCTAGCGGTTGCAAACGCTACTGCTGAGCATGAGGTCCTGGGTTCGATTCCCGGGTGGAGCAAAGTGGTACTTATTGAGATTTTCCATCTAGAATTTCTCAGTAGCAGCCCGGAGTCTGGTGCCCGGTTGATGGCAATAGGCTCGCCTCCTATTACATGGGACTTACACAAAAACTGGCGAAATGTGGGTGTATTAAAGGTACATCTCTGCCCAATCCTTCGGGGAAACAAGGATTGATGTTATGTTATGTTGATGTTGCTTCGGTTTTTAATTATTATCCCTCAGAACGATAAGGACTCGTTAAAAGTAAAAGAAGGAACACATAATCATGTACCTACTTACTTAAAATAATTTAGAAACAATATAATAATAACTTATCTGAAGGTTTATTTTCGATATTTATTTTTAGGGGTATGAGGAACAGGGTGTAAAGTGCGGTGTAACCGCTAAATGAAAGTTAAGTAAAGGGCGGTGTAACCGCTACATATTTGTACAGCTGAGTGCACAAAATAATAAACTAGTTTTTTTACAATATCCAACAGTGTGAAAGTAAGACTCCGAGAAAACACAATCTAGCTTACGAATAGGTCTACGAAACTTAGCGCCTAGATTTTCTTAAACCAATTATTCGTAAGCTCTACCATAACTTCTTCAAACATACATAAAGTTAAGAGAGTGAATAACAAAAAGAACTTACCGGGGTAGCATGTGGCGTGTTACTAAAGAAGCTATCATGTCAATATATTATGATGACATGGGTTTGGGTAGTCCATTCATCATAATTTGCCACGATCGTTCAAGTTTGTTTCTTGCGGTAAGCGCCGAAATTGATACGATGGGGCAAATATGTCTGCAAATGGTAGACCACTTTTATGAGTAGGTACGAGGAAAATGTTTCCCTTCAACATTTACTCAAAATACTTGTTGTTTTTGTAATTTATATTGAAAAATTCATGAAAGAATGAATGATATTTACATTATTTATTTATTAAAATTTTATGGACAAAATAAAAAAACACAAAAGAAAAATACTGGCCAAATGGGGACGGCCTTTAGCATTATCTACCGGGGTGATGGAGAAACAAAATAAAATTGTGGCAGGTGCAGTTATTATTATCATCCCGTATTCGTCCACCGTTAACGTTCAAGGAACACCAACGGTTATAATATAGGAAATGGCCATAATCACCACGTTTGACAGATAGATTGGCGCTGGCAATTTTTTGTAACTGTTATCGCTAGGACAAGGAATTTGTTTGCCAGTATGCAATTAAGTAAACGAAAACGCTATAATTAAATTAATAAATACATCTACATTTTTCCCGAAAACTTCTAGAACGGTAAAAAATAAATAATGGAATGGATACAAACGCTTACCTACGATGATACCGAAACCTTGACACATACACACCCTCACACTCATGTACTCTCAGTCACACCTACAGGCTACACTTTCACTCACATATACTTACACCCACTCATACACACATTTAATTTAAGTTAATGTTAATTTATGTAGTTTTAACATAAAAATTATACGTTTGACTTTTTATATAACACGTCATGCTATAGAAGAGCGGACTCTTCTACTCGTAATACAGGCACTATCTGCCTAAAAGGAGGATCCAATAAAAAAAATTGTTTATTTGCCTTTACAGCAGTTGGTAACAAATTTTTTATTTTAGTTACCATTTTCGACTGAAGAAAGTATAATAATTATAGCCATAATAACCAAGACACCATTCTTGACTCTGATTTACTAGCAAATAGGGAAAAGCTTCTGATGCAATCTGATTATCTGAGCAACCGTGGTCAGTTGAATCCTAGTTACAAAGAGCAGTCTGCGTTTTTTGCAAAGACCACAGTTTCAATATGTTGTCTACTGTACTAGCTAGTTTTTGCCCGCGGCTTCTTGCGGGAAATTATCCCACGGGACCGCACTACTGGGATAAAAATGTATCTTATGTCACAGACCAGATCATGGTCTACAATTGTTTAGCGAAATTAGTTCAGCCGTAAAGGCGTGAAAAGGTAACATACAGACAGACGGAGTCACTTTTGTTTTTATAATAATAATATATAGGCTGTACGGTGCAAACCCGCAGTGGGCCCGCGTGGTGGAATACAGCCCGCTCCCTCTCCCAGCGAGGAGGCCTGAGTTCCAGCAGTGGGAACATAACAGGCAGGCAGCAGGTAGCAGGTGGCAGGCGTAACTTTGCGGAAATGCATTAATTTATAAGATACAATAGACAACAAACGACGACAACGTATATCGGGCGTTGTGGCTCACATCACATTGCGTTCGGCGCTTGACGTGGCAACACGTCGTGTCCGGGTTTGCAACAAATCAGTCGTCATCCTGAGGGTCCCTCGTTGAGAGGTGAAACACGTGTCGATTTCTTACAGGGTTCTTTTATGACGCTTAAAGAACAGTTAAACGGACTATAATACTAAATATACGTCGTCTATTGTATCTGACTATGCTAGTAAGGATGGATACCAAAACTATTGGTTCAGTGTTAGCACTTCATCTCTTCTCGTATCAGCACGAACCATACTAGAAAAGCTCACGCCACAGTAAGAGATTAGACCGTATGATTGTTAGTGGACAGTTGAGTTCAACTAGTTGTGGTGCTATCGGGGCGTACCCCGAGAGCACCGGCAGTAGCTTAGGTAGGTACATAAATATAATTATTCGTGGGGTTTAAGGCGAAAGCGTCAGGGTAGCCCGCGAAATTCAGGTCAGCTAGTATGTTTATCTAAATATGATTCGCGGCCGTATCAAATATTTATTTATAGAATTATAATAGTAGAAATCATCAATATAACTCTCTAAGTCAATATTTACCCCGCGGTTTCACCCGCATAAGTCTCGATCCCGTGAGAATATCGGGATAAAAGGTATTCTATATCCTTCTCCAGATCATGGTTTACCCATGTGACAAATTTCATCCAAATCCGTTCAGCCGTTTTAGGTTGAAGCCAAACGAGCGTAAATTTTTGAGTTGCGAGTTGCGTAATTTCTGTCGCGTAATTTCTGCTGCATTCAGTTTCATACAAAAGTCCTGTTTCATTCACACGGCGACGCAAAATGAGTTGTGCTGCCGACCCACACGGATTATTCGGACCGAATTGAGTTTGCGGGGGAACCGAATTTAGTCTTTCATTAAGCGGATTTACCCAGCATCTTTTGCTGGCATTATCGGCTTCTTCGTCTTCTATATATGATTCGTAAATACACAAAATTTTCAACGGTTCCATTGCACGACACAAACATCCGCTATAAACGTTGGATAGTAACTAAATAAAATGCGCTCGTCTGGCATCCCAACAGAATTTCTGCCAGGCAGAATTTCTGCGACCGAAATTCTGCGACTCACGACTCACAAAATTACGCTCGTTTGGCCACACCCTTAGCGTGAACGCAAACAAAGTCACTTTCGCATTTATAATATTACTAGTTAGGACCCTAATAAATTACTATTTCATAAATCATGACATTAACAATTCTAACTTAAAGAGTTGTAGTGCTGATTCTAATGATTATAATTCTGTAAAGCCTTTGTTACGGCGAATTATATTCAATATACAACCTGACAACTGACCTGCAAATTGCAAAAAACATAAGAACTTTTCAATTACGAGGGTTACCTTAGCGCATCCCCCTTAATACCGACATACAAACTCATTAGTCATACCGTATTAGTAGATACTAACACTGCATCATTATTATTCTACGTCATGCAGATCATGCTGTAATTAAACAACAATTTTGGTAATGTATTAATTACAAGCAAACATTAAATTCATATTGTGGAAAATTTAATTTATCTACCGAAATGGAAATTAATTTGGCGAAATATGATTAAAGAATTAATTTTACACAACGATTTCAACAGATCAACTGAAACATATTAATAACTTTTCGATTTATTCAAGTAGATACATAACTATTTCGTTTCAACAAGTTTCAGGAAAATCCACATTTTGCCAGTGCTTCTGATATTTTAATCATTTGTAGAGATAAATCTGTAATTCTCTCGCTTTATCATTGGTATCTATTAATTTTCTCAGAATCACTTCATAGAGTTTTAGAGTATAGAATCTGAGGCTTGACGGCAGTGTTCACGACTCAACTTAGATACGAAACTACTCATGTGTCTTAAACATTATTTTTTGAAGTGAAAACTTCTTTAGCGGCGGCGTTGTGCACTTTTTTTGGGATGGGTAAAAAATGTTAAACTCGCGTCAGGACACGTGACCGTAAGATCTGTTGCCTAGCAACCGACAAAGTAAATATCAAAATAAATAGTCTTTGACATTACGTAAAGATTGTAAGAAAATCTACCCATATTGATGGGTAAAAAAAAGCAGTAAAAACATACTTGAAAAGTGTATAATCAAAAATGCACAACGTTAATGTTCAAGTTTTCACTTCTGCCGGCACTCCCGGAGTGCAACTCGTTGTTTTTTATTTGCTAGGTACCTACAGAAAAATGTTGTTAGCATTAAAAAATATTGCTAAATTAGCCGGGAATTTGATTCCTACGACCTTATCCCAGCGCCGAACTTGGGTAAGTTCGGCGCATTTATAATATTAACTAATATTATAAATGCGAAACTGAGTTTGTTTGTTACGCTTTCAGGCTAAACCGGATTTGGATGAAATTTGGCAAACATGTAGACCATGGTCTGGTTTAGGACAAAGGATACTTTTTATCCCGGTAGTACGTTCTCGTGGGATAATTTTCGACCTTCACGAGAGCGAAGCAAAAGCTAGTACTGTATATTTCAAGTTCAGTCCTACATTCTGTCGTGTATATGCTACAACTATCGACGATCAAACTATATTAGCTAACAAAATGCCGTGGGTTAAACTATTTAGTGCATCGACAACTTTGCTACCAGAGTATCATAGTTATTAGGAGTTAACCTTTACAAAGCGGTCGTGAACAAGTTGTTGTGTTTAGTTCAATAATGTAAATCGTGAGTTCGAACGTATTTTATTTTGTGTATTTAATTTCATCACCAGTGCTCTCAAAACGGTGAAGGATACATCGTGAGGAGACGTGTCTGTGTGAAAAATGTCTTAGAACCAAAAATTCGAAGATAAGTGACAAACTACCCGCACTAGACCGGCGTGGTGGCCCACTCCCTCCTCCCACAGAGAGGCGACCTGTATCCCAAGTCCCAACAGTGGGAACATTAAGAGACGTATTAGAATCAACATTTTCAGCAATATTGTTCCAAAAAATCTGTTTATCCCAAGAACCCAAAATAACCAAGATTATGTCAAGAAATTCTTGACATAATCTTGGTTATTTTTCATATTTCAGGCCAGTTATCCAATTAGGCTAGGTTTAAGTCTAGCAATATCAGATTGGCAAGATCATCTGAGTTTACAGATAATATCTTATTGCTAAGGATGAAAGAATCTACTTGCGTTAGAGCAACTCCGAAGATTTTTTATTTCTCAAGAATAATGGAAGCTTAGCATTGACAGATCATAAGCATTTACCACAGACACGGCACTCTTCCAATGACATGTTAAATAAATGGTCAAAGAGAAAATCATTCTGAACACTACGGTTGGCAGAACTGTTGGTGGTCGCAGAACAGGACACTGCAGTCTAGTGTCCATTCTCTGTACTCATTCTCATTAACCTCTTTTACAACAACAACAACAACATTCTGAATTGGAAGGGTTAGTGTTGTAATAACAATTTCAAGAACGTCCTTTCAGATTCTGAAATAGGCTACAAATACCTGATACTATTAAAGATATAAACACAAAATAGTTAAACGGAGAAAGCTGGTAATGGCACAGGTCAGCCGCTCGGTGGTCCGAAACTCTGTCAAATTTTGGCATCTCGCCAACAAAACGCTAAGATTTGTACCGTATCTTATTCATATTATAACAGCGTGCTCCGTAACTTGTATGAAACATGCGAGACAAATTGTAGCGGTCTAATATCAAGGTATCACATTATGTAGGTAAGTACATCAAGATCCACTTACTGTCAGTGTGGAAATGGGCTGAACCCTGTTATAAATAGTTAGGGGACGAGCAGCGCTCTGGTTACACAGTTCGTTCGAGTTACATGGAGAAAAAATGTCAGTAACGCGATTCTCTGAGTGACAGAACAATACGTTTAATCTTCACGTTGTGGAAAATGTGACACGAGATAGAAAGCGCCCGGGTAATAAGAAAACTTCAGGTTTTTTTATACTTCTTCTACGTATATTAAAATACCTTTTTAAGATGCTTTTGATGCATTCGTTCAATGAAAAAAGTAGGTAGTGATTATTTTTTTCTTTTAGTCAAGCTGTGTAGAATACACTGTAGGATGTTTATTAAATTAGAAGTTCAAACAACCTTTAGAAAGTAGTTAGCAGCCAACGCATCCATTATATTCAGTCAGACAACTGGGAAAATAAATTAGCATTTCGTGGAAGCAATTCGAGTAGGTTAAACAATTCTAATGAAGAAACTTTCAGGGCTCCTGCTGTTAAGTACACGAACAAACCATAATATCCAGTTCATCTCCCTGATTGTCCAAATACATGGAACGTAACATCTACATTTGTTCAGCTATTTAGTTCAGAACTTACGTTGAGTACCCTAACGTTCATGTAATACTTATAAGCTTTTGAGGTTTCTTATACTACACTAGAGCTTCTGCCCGCGACTTCGTCCGCGTGGAATAGTTACTTTGGGCTAACGCTAAAAAAAAACCCGATTTTGAAACATTCTTCATTGGTACTCCGCTCCTATTGGTCTTAGCGTGATGATATATAGTCTTACTCGATAAATGGGCTATCTAACACTGAAAGAATTCTTTAATTCGGACCAGTAGTTTCGGAGCCTATTCGGTACAAACAAACAAACAAACAAAAAAATCTTTCCTCTCTATAATATGTATAGATAGTATAGATGAGCCTTCGATCCTGATTTGTCGGTTCGTCAGATGTCAGAATTAGTGACAGCAATGCGATAGTCATTTGTTTGACTTGCATCAAACAAATAACTATCGGATTGCTGTCACGTTGCATCAGGTAACTAATTATGACGTCTTTATTATTATTTCTTCGTGAGTCATCACCATCTGCCTAGCCTTTTCCCAACTATTTTGGGGTTGGCTTCCAGTCCAGATAACAGTCCAGTAACCAGATGCAGCTGCATACCAGTATTTTACATGTAGCGACTGCCTATCTGACGTCCACAACCCAGTTTCTGGGTAATACGATACCCTTGGTAAGACTAGTTGTCAGACTATCCGGTTTTTTGGCGACGAACGTCTGTCAAAGATCTACAAATGACAGCCCAGACCAACGGCTTAGCGTGCTTTCCGAGGCTTGGAGGGGTTTTGGTATGTAAAGATAGTCACCTATCCACGAACCACCCGCGGCAAACGTACCTTAACCTGATGGATCGACCCTGTTATTACTTAGCCACAACGTCCTTCACGTCCTTGTCGTGAGTGTTACCTAATAAACGCTCCGTAATTCGATGTGTCAAGGTTTTATTACATTCAGGGGGTGCATTTGACCCCGAAATATTATATTATTATAGGCAAGTTCCATCATAACTATTTTACGGCACTGATTTAAAGCGGCAGTTGTATATTGTAGTTTTGGTAAATAAAAAAATTACAATTTTCATGTGTATTAACAAGTTCGGCAGTAAAAATTGAACAGTAAACTAAACAAAAATGAGTCGTAACTAAAACAAATATACATATAAACGGTTAATTTAATAAATAATTAAGCAGTAAAATGACTGAACGGACAGTTACGTGTGCAGTTAACAAATGAGAATTAGTCGGTAAGAAATCTAACTTCGAAGTAGCGCTCGCCGGCTGCTTCTGCGGCACTGCTCGCTTCGCTCGCTCGGCTCGCGCGCAATTGGTCGGGGTGCCCTAGCTTAGTTACTGCGATCAATTCGGTTCGCCACAGTTCCAACCTAATCTATGAACTAAACTATTTATCTAACTGCCCATTCCAACATTATTACTGCCCATTCATTTATTACTCTACTTGAGTATTTTTTGTACTGAAATTGTAAGATGAAGTAACCGACCAATTTTCTTTTTATTACTGTTCATGTTTTACTGTCGCACTAATTTCCAACCGCCGAAAAATTTAATTACTGCCCGTATTTATTTCAACTGATCATAATAACCTCCCTAATGTTGAAATAACAGTTGTTGAAATTATTACCTCGATTTTACGATGCCACGAATAGTCAGGCAATTTTGTGGATAGTGTTAGTACCCAAATTAACAGGACTTTAACCGTAGTTTACGTGTTGAAAATAAACATGTGTAATATCACAGTTGATAGTGGGATGCCGTCCGACCGCGCATTACACAAACACCGGCTTGACGGAACCATTTGTTAGGGCCCGTTCTTTGTAAGCGTCTCGCTTTGTGATTCCCGTGTACATAGCGTGAACATTTTGACAAGTGGAATTTGTTCTGCAAGAGAGGGTTGGAAATATACATCGCGGCAATGATAATTTTGCTGCTGTGAGACTGTGGTACTTTGATTAAGCTTCGCTTGTTAGTTTACTTGGTGTTTTGGGTTATTGTGTCTGTATCTTTGTATGATCATTGAGCTATGAGATCTTATTTTTGATCTTTTGTAGAAAGTTTTCAGTTTATTCCATGTATTCGAAAAGTTTCAGGGAATACTGGCGTGTACTGGCTGACACACAGCAAACAATTTAATTTAATGTTTTGCGTTGCGTTATGTAAATTATTTTGCATATATATACTATTTTATAGAATCAAGTTACTTATTCTAACTGAACAGACAGCTGTGCTGCTGGGGAGTTTGTTGCGCCACGTCTTCTTTCCAGCTAAAGCACTAGGAAGTGGTGAAGAGCGGGCGTTTTTGGGGGACTGTCTCATGTAATTTTGACGTTCGAAAAGTGCTGATTCTCAGCCTATGACTTTTGTTTTTTTTTTTTTTTAATCCTTTTCGAATATTAATTTTTTTGAATCGATTGGAATTGCAGACGATAGATATCGATAATGTAGTCTACAGTTATAGTAAAGCCTACTCGAAACCAAAGTACACGTAGGTATAGATCTCTTCATAAGATATGACTTGACGATGTCTCAACGCGAACAAGTGAGGCTACGTTCGAGAGAGTCACCCGAACGCGACAGTGACAAAAAGTAGATTCAACTCAACCCCCTCCCGAGACCAAACAACAAACATGCCGTGAGTGTAACATCCACAATTTTTCGGACGTTTAATTTCCTCCTTTAAAGTTTTAATTCGAGACATAAAGCGTGCTTAAAAGCGTTGTCTGGCAAGTTTCATCATCGCACAGATGCTTCGGTAGGAAGCTTACTTTGCACACAAAGCCTACAAGTACAAAAGGCCCTGCCTCCGCTCCATTTTGTGTCTGACAAGCCGGGAAGTCGCGGAATGAGATGCGTCAACTCTGTTATGGCGTCACCCGTTTAAATGTTTAAATTTAGAAGGATCGAAGAGTGACAGGCGTTCGGATTTTGTTACTCCTTGAGAAAAGGCTTCTTGGTAGAACTTTTTTAAAGTTTTTTGTATCGAAAATAATAATTAGGTATATATATATTAATTTCTTTTAAAAAATCGGAATGAAGATTTGAAATTCGAATCGGCCTTTTCATATTTTACAACTTGGATCCGATTAATTTTCATTAACGTACAAATAATAGCAAACAATAAATTCAGATGGTTATGCGGATTCAATCATAGATGCTAAATTGGGTTTACTAATGTTTGCCATAATTTAAAATGCCATAATTTTATATGCCATACTTTTATTTGCCATAATTTCATTAGAAATAACGCTTCAGTTGCCATAATCGTGAAATGACATAAAATCATTTTCACTAATTTCATTGGTCATAATCGATCAAGTGTCATAATAATTGTAATCCATAAATTCATTAGCTATATTTTTTATTTTCAATAATGTCGTTTTTCATAACATTTAATAATATTCATTTGCCCATACTAGCACAACAATGCTAGTTCAGTATGTACCATGCTTGCTTTGCAAAAGAGGAAATCTAGCACTCGGCGGCCGCTGTCGCGGCACGCTCGCTACACTCGCTCGCCTTCGCGCGTTGTTTGGTCACAGTTCTAACCTAACCTACTACCCGTTTCGAATTTGATAAACTGTTTATTGTCTGAACAAGAAAACCAAAAAATTTCCGTAATCTGCCATACATGCTTGCTTTGCAAAAGAGGAAATCTAGCACTCGGCGGCCGCTGCCGCGGCACGCTCGCTACGCTCGCTCGCCTTCGCGCGTTGTTTGGTCACAGTTCTAACCTAACCTAACCTACCCGTTTCGAATTTGACAAACTGTTTATTGTTTGAACAAGAAAACCTAAAAATTACCCTAATCTGCCATGCATGCTTGCTTTGCAAAAGAGGAAATCTAGCACTCGGCGGCCGCTGCCGCGGCACGCTCGCTGCGCTCGCTCGCCTTCGCGCGTTGTTTGGTCACAGTTCTAACCTAACCTAACCTACCCGTTTCGAATTTGACAAACTGTTTATTGTCTGAACAAGAAAACCTAACCTAACCTATCCTATTTTGCAAATGTACGTATGTATGTATTTAAATGAACATTCGGAATAATACATATCATATAATACAATACTGAGGACATCTGTCTGTAACGTTTCTAAATTATGTTTGTCAAGTGTCGATTATGTAATGTGTTACTTATAGAAACTAATGATTATGACACATGTTATTATGGAAACTAATATTATGGCAAATAAAAGTTATGACAAATAAGTTGATATGGCAAGCGTTATTAGTATAAATGATAATAGTGCAAGTAAATATTATGAGTGGGGACGATTATGGAAAACAATAATAGGACAAATAATATTATGGAAAACAATATAATACCGCTAAATTGATTGGTCGTGACGAATACTTAGTAGTAACGCCGCTAACTGTAGCTAAGGGCAATAAATAGAATCCGATAGTACCGACCGGCGGCGGTCATGTCAGACGCACCTGTCCAACGATTAAACTCTACCGTATCGTGTCGTCCACTATAATCTATGACGTTTAATTTTGAAGTCAATCTTCAGGGCTGTACCTACATACAATTTTTACTAAATCGTTTTGGCATTGTAACTTTAGAAAAAAATGTTCTTGTTTACCTACGTCTTATAAAAATGTTATATACCACACCAATAATACTAATTCAGGAAGTAAAAAGTTTGAAAAAGAATATACAACATTAAAATCTCAAAATAATTTCCAAACATCCAACAAGTCTACCGTAATTCAAATTCTTGAAAACAAACGTGTATACAAATGTAACTGTATTACAAAATGAACTGACGTACGCAGCTCAGCCCTAACAAGGGAAGATGCGGTGTTGTCTACTCCGCGTTATTATTTTGGCAATAATATCATATTATGCTTTCAGACGTTACTTCCCCCCCCCCGCTCCGGTACCCCCTCTGCTGGCAACGACGAGCTACAGAAATAGTATTAGAAATTCATAGTCTATTATTGAACGGATACTTTCGTATTTAGAACATTGCTTTTGTGTTTGTAAATTACTTAACTTCTAGTTGCGTTGTTCTTTAGTATTCTTGGTGGGAAAATTATCGAGAAAGTAAACTACACATAATGATAGTCTATTGCTTGATTGTGTAGGCTCTATAAACAATATCTTATTAAGTATTCAATTCGCTAAAGTTTCATAATTCTATATTACAATATATCTGACTATAAAAATATCAAAGCAGTCTAGGCTTTATAGAATACGAGAGATTGCTATGAATAAAATATATGCTGTTTGTAAATCAGTGGACATCAGGTGGGCATAACAATTAAAATTCTATTGTGTCTCGTTAATGACAGCTGAAGGTTTAAGTATTAATAAATCAAACATTACTTTGAAATAATCTTATAAAATAGTCTACCAATGTCACTAGCTCGACATACAAGCAAAAATCGAGCGAGTTCATAAATTCGCAGTGGAGTTATGTTTCGGTCGTTCAGCGTGACAGATAAGAGGTGCGTCGTAAACAATACGCTTCCGTCTGTGACGCCGGCTGACGCTAAACGAGTGAGCGTCACACCGCCTATCCTAATAATCCTATAGCGTATGGGGAACATTTTTGAGCGGTCGATATTTATTTTTAATTAGAGTATTAGATTATGATTTCTTTAATATTATAGGTTTTTATTAAAAATAAGTGTGTTAAGGATGCGTTGTAAATAATGCGCTTCCGTATGTGACGCTGCCGGTTGACGTTAAGCGAGTAAGCGTCACGCAGCCTATACTACTAATCCTGTGGCGTGTAAGGATTTTTGAGCGATCTATATTTATTTGTAGTAAGTGTTTGATATTTGTTTTCTTCTAGAAAAACTGTGATTTGGGTACGTTGTAAATAATTTGCTTCCTTATGTGACGCCGCCGGCTGACGCTACGCGAGTAAGCGTCACTTAGCCTATACTACTAATCCTGTTGCGTGTGAGAATTTTTGAGCGATCTGTATTTATTTGTAGTAAGTAGAATAGTTAATTGATTTGTTTGATATTGGCTTTCTTCTAGAAAAAATGTGTTTTGTGTGAGTTGTAAAAATGCGCTTCTGTCTGCGACACCGGCTGACGCTAAGCGAGTGAGCGTCACACAGGCGAACCTAATAAACCTATAACGTATGAGGATTTTTGAGCTGTCTGTATTTATTTGTAGTAAGTAGATTAGTTAATTGATTTTTTGATATTGGTTTTCATCTAGAAAAAGTGTGTGTTGTAAAAAATGCGCTTCCGTCTGCGACGCCCGCGCCGGCTGACGTGACGTTAAGCGAGATGAGCGTCACACAGGCGATCCTAATAAATATACCTATAGAGTGTGAGGATTATTGAGCAGTTGATTTTTGATTTTAGTTACTCTATTAGTTTATTGATTTGTTTGATCTAGTAACAATATGTTTTTGGGGGGTTGTAAATAATACGGTTCCATTTAGTCATAGATGGAACCGTATTATTTGACCTAATACCTTATTAAAGTAGTAAAATATTATCGTCTAGTGTGTCTTCGTCGTTGTTTAGTGTCGTCAAAATATTATTCTTTAAAAGATAGTTTAGCGATAAAACCGCCCACTGTGCCACCCTATTTAACTGTAAATCATATACTTAGGGCCTATTTCACGATGTCCGAATAGCCACTACTTACCGAATAAATTCAAAAATGGAACAGAATTTGTATGAAATTATCTGCCAAGTAAGTTACTTAGTTAGTTAGTTAGTTACTTGGAACTTAATCGTAGGTGGTGAAACAGGCCCTTAATGTACCTATATAATATTCTATCTACATTTATATTTATTGAATCAGTCTCGATTTGGTCAGCTGCTACAAAAATTGCCTATTTTTACCCGATTACGGTAAAGCAAAAAGGAGGGTTATGATTTTGACCGGTATGTATGTATCTGTGTATGTTCATCTGTTACCTCACAACTTCTAAACTACTGATCATAATTTGACAAATGAGATATCATTGGGAACGTGATTGTCCGCTGGTTACACGGCTATGTGACGTCATATTAATAAGGCGCCCTCTAGAAGACATAAAGTAATGAAGTAAAAAAAAATGCGATGTTGGGTATCAAATGAAAGGGCTTGACGAGCACATAAAAAATATGTAAATATATTATATTATCTATGTTGAAGCAATAATTAACTTGCATCGTCTAAACTTTTTTTCCTTCAAGTTTATTGTATGCTATATGCAAAAAACTTGCCTCGTGACAATGGAGCGTAAAGGAAAAAACTGAAAGCATGTCTCTCCACGGTTAGGTATAATACAGATAACCTCCTATACACGTTGTATGTGGAAAATACGACAAAATCCGTGACACATTTCTCGTCACTGTTACGTATTGCGTGCTCGAGCAGCCGTAAGGAAGTGTTAGCGAAGTTTAGGATCCAAACTATCAGATAAGACGTGTGTCGTAACAATACGTCCCCGTCTGACGCCGCCGTGCCACGCCGCGTGCTACTAAGTTACGACGGTTTAAAGTAACATGTGAATATTTCTTCAATTTGCGACACTAAGAGCTGCTTTCACCAATGAAATTGAACGCGTTCAGCACATCTAATCGCGTTCAAGAGCTGTCAGTGTACAATGTTCCGTAACAATTTTGACACTGACAGCTCTTGATCGCGTTTTAGAAATACTGATCGCGTTCAGTTTCATTGATGAACTCAGTCCTTAGTGGTAAATAAAAGTACAATGTAATACAGATTCGTAAATAGTTCAGGATTAAAGTAGACATGACTTTAATGGAACATCTAATAAGTAACTCCCATTTTGTGCTCCGAAAAATATGATTGAACACTGTAATTGCGCCTCTTTTTGTGTACCTTACATAGTTCCTATTTTGGGGTCCTAAAAATACTAACCCTCTTACTAATAAACGTTGTATATCGCCTGTATAGTTACACAACGCTTTGTCTTCTTCTTTCGAATGTCAAATTACTGACGACTGAAAGAGAGAAATCGGTGTGTAACTATACAGGCGATATACAACGTTTATTAGTAAAGGGGGTTAATGGTCAAGTAACTGCGACCAACATGGATGGTGGTTTGTCACAATTCTAACCTAACCTAACCCTTTTGGTCAGGGTGCCCAAGCTTAGTTTCTGCGACTAATTCGGCTCGCGCGTGGTTGATCACAGTTCCAACCTACCCTTACCCGTTTGGTCGGGGTACCTAAGCTTAGCTACTGCGCCCAACTGTGATCAAAGGCCAGAAAGTTAAAAGGAGGCTCAGTTATTCAAAAAAATACTTCGTTTTCCATCCTGTTTATCCAATAAGCTCTTTAGAATTTCATCTACACTTTTTCTATAAAAGATAGGGTAAAAAACCCGTCATCTGTCTTTGATTTGGATTAAGATCAGATTTTAAGAAATATCATTTCAGATTTAAGAAGACGGAATGTAAAATGTATAATTCAATTCGACCAGTCTTTGTTAAATGTATTAAGAGAACTGCCGACCTTTACTTCGTCATTCGGAGATCGGAAGTTGAAAAGCGTTCAAAAAGGTCTTATCCAAAGAGATTTCATTATAAAATTCTTTGGTTTAGAAGGAAAACCTCATTTTAAATTTCAGAAGTTTTAAATGCGGATATTTTAATACAAGAAGGATCCGCGTCATCCTGTATAATGCCTTTGTGAACTCGTTTTATCGGATATAAAAGTAGTCTCTAAATGCTTTCTTAATTTATGATGGATACTAATCTTAGTATAACGTAACGTCGTCAGTCGTGAAATAATGTCTTTACTAAAAGCGTGTTTTTCATTCCGTTATAAAAGCTTTACAGAAACATCATAATACGACATCCAAATAGTTTATTATTCCTTTTAATAGAACACAAACATTCAAATATTTCCAAGTTTCTCAGAATGTTTATGGGATATTATTTGCGGTTTAATCTATGGGCTAAACTCTCTAACCGTTATGTTTTAATTAATTTCGAAATTTATAGTTTTCAATATCGTTTTATCTAAATGTGTTATGAAGCTCATTCGGAGAATTTCCTGATATAGCAAAAATATGCTGTTAAAATATTAGTTTTATTATAGAAAGGACAATGCCCTTTTAACGTTTCACATTTCACTACACCTCTTTCTTTGTAACCCGAACATCAATTTGATCTTCTACAGTCGATCAAGTAAGGCGTAGAATGGGCCAAAGGGAAGGATCGAATCTGTTTTTGCTGTATTTTGTCCAGTCTTACGTATTTTGTAGTAGGTAAGTGTAAGTATGGTTTTTTTATGATTATTTAAGGTATCGCATTAATAATGGCTAGCTCGCCGTCCGATAAGGACCAGGCCCGGGTCGACGGCGCGCTGTGTTCCACTCGCGCCTCAAAGAGATATCAGCACAACTGACGGGATCCGCTAGGGCCGATGCCTGCCAGGGTCGCGGGAAAGTCCTAAAGGGATACCGTGGCCCCTGGCAACATACAGGCAACTGAAGGAACAGGTGGGTTTTAGTCAGTAAGAGTCTGGCTCTGTCCTGGAGCTGTTATTTGATATTTCCCAGACAAAAAAAGGGTATCGCATTGGTGTATTTATAGTAAAATGAGGTTCAAAGTAAGTTTAAAATGTTTCCGATTCATGGGATCCATATCGTAATCGGGAAAAAAATACTTCCTTTTTTCTTAAAGAAGACTCATGCAATTTACAATACCATTAATATACTTAATTCTTAGAAACTAACTTGCGAACGAGCCTTACCTGAAACAAATCAAAACAAACATTAAGAAAATAATATATACTTTAGTGATACAAGACCTTAAAATATGCTTAATATCTAGCTAAAGTTCACAATGATTAAAAGGCGCACAAAAGTTGAAACCCTGACTACTGAACTAGGAATACCTGCGACTTAAGAGTCAGTCTACTGTCACTTGGAACAAATGACGTAAAAACTTAAGAAAAATGTCTTAGAGTTAAAGCCTTCAGTAAGTAGTCAGTATAAAAAACTTTCATAACAGTTACAAGCTAAGTAGAGCAAGTGATTTTTGTCATTCCGCCATCTTGCTTCACTGAAGTGGCAGACTGGCAGCCACTCTCGCGGAGGACGAAACATTTTCAGACAACGACGGATATTATAACTGTCAAACATCAAAACAAGCCAGTAACCATGCTCCCGACATTGTAGATTATAATGGATTAAAAGAAAAAATGGTTTCGGATTTTATTTTTGGTCTTTGCTCGATTTTTAGATAGGTACGACTGTTTTAGACGGCGTTAACTTCAAAGGCTTAATTTATGTAACTTATAAAGGAATTTTCGTTTTTCAATTACAATTTTGTCGTGTTGGAATTTTTTGTCAAGTGATACAAAATTGTTGCCAACTAAAATTGTAATACTTAGTTAGTCAGATTCTGGATTATTTAAATTTATGTAATAATTTGATGTCGATGTTGAGCGGATGATTTTTAATGGGTTTCATTACAATTTAAATATAAATTTTTTTTTTGTTTAATTTCTGTCTCTTACTTTCTTTATTTCTATTGTGTCGTTTGCAAACTTGCAATGGTTTATTTACTTGTTTTTCATTCTTAATTTATTTTCTGTAATTTTAACTTAGTGAAGCGTAATATTCTGTCCAACTCATCTACAAAAGACGTATGTCCATCAAAAATCTGACGTTATTAAGGTGTATACTGTCGTAAGTCGATGTAAACATTTGACTGTGTGTCAAGTATAGCCACGGCACGATGGATGTAGGTGAAACGCTGAGAGGGTTCACAACACAAATGTTCAGAGTCGTCGCTCGGGGCGGCACTCCACGAAACATCCTCTGTGCTAGAACCCGGTAACTATAAGTACCTATGTAGGTACGGGTAACAACGTTAAATAAGCCTGTTTCTTGCCTAAGGATGTTTGTTATTGTTTGTGTTTTTAATTTTGTTGTGTGTTTTACAATTTTCACAACATAAATTGTACAATTTTAAACACAACTATCTACTTATTTACACTAGGTACTAAATTAAAAGACTAGTACTAACTCACTGTACAAATAAAATAAAAACACAGACACTCACACACTTAGGCGTCGAAGAATTCGCACGATTAGTTTCACAACTCAAGTGAGATATTTCAATTTAACTTCCCAAATCTCTGTCTTGTTAGCTTTTACGAAGCTGAAAAAATCTGAAGTCAGATTCAAATCAATATTTTATCTGCCACATATTTACAGACCAATAATATTATTTTTTAGATAGGTTTTTACTTTTCTGAAAAAAAAATGCTTGTTTTTAATTAATTAAAATGTTAAAATGTTTTTTTTTGCATGTATGTAGTACAAAAAAAACCTGCTAGTACAAAAAAAATGTAATGTTTTCTCATAACAGACAAACTTATTTATAGCAATAGCTATAAGCACCCAGTTAATTTAAATAAAATAAAATAAAAAAGACAGAACTTTTTTAGAAACTTTTCCAGTTTGTAACTGGTTCCTGAAAATTGTCTAACATCCTACGAAGCGCTTCCATTTTAAAATAAGAACTTATTCGGCACAGAATATATGACTGTAGATAGGTTACATCGTTACATCGCGATGTCAACGTTCCAAGCTTTTCTGTAGAAAGTGAAGTTCTCTCATTTCCGTACATCTAAGAACGGCGAGAGGTCCTTGCCCGCCACAAATTAAATACTGTTTATAAAATGTAGATCAGATACGATATTTCCTCGCAAATAAAATTTAGTTTTCTTGTAGATGATTTACAGGACACATATAGGTACATAGAAGATAAGAAAATTCTTAATATATTAATTTGATGACGTATAATACATTTATTGTAATTAAAGGACCTTTTAAAATATATAAACTGACTTTAATAACAAAACTTTTATTTTGCAAAGTTTTTTGTATTAAAACCCGGAGTAACATTTTTTTTTTACGCTTTTTCATAAATTGTTATTTGTTCTACAATGTGCAAATTAATAAGGATGTGGGTATGACTTAGGACTATATTGTAACACAAACATCAAAAACAGTCGGTTTAGCATTTCATATGAAAACCTTAAAAATACACGAAACATTTCCTCGAAATCCAACTACAATAACAATTAATTTTTTCATTCCTCATGCTCGGAAAGTAGTGTTTGTTTGATCCGAGTAGCAGGTGGAAAACGCTGCTTCCCTCTCTAGGGCGGGAAAAACTCATAGTAATTGCTTCCCGCCCTAGAGCGGGAATGAATTTTAAAAATAGAACTTTTGGTTAGGTTACGAAACTACGGCTACCTACGAAACTTTTTACATGAAAAATATCGAATATAATAAAACTAAAAAGGCTAACTAAAAAGGTGGTGTTGTGAGTGTATAAATAGCCAGTGCGAATTTAAAAAAAAAACCTATTAAACGAGACGGCTCGCGGTGGCAGTGTTTCCACTTTTAGGGATTTCTCCCTTTTTTAGGGAAAAATTACCAATAATAAGCATGGTTTAGAAATATTTTATTTAGACAGGGATTTAGGGAATTTTAGGGAAAAAATGAACTTGAGTTGGTAGCCCTATTGTTTATAGTAGGCTGCACCCAATGTACTACTTTACTCTATGTTAGCACCGATTGGGGATTCCCTGAAACTCGTAATGAATATAATTCATCTAATTTTAGTTTACCATTTATTATTCTTAATTTTACTATTTCCGTGGTTAAAGATGACATCGGAAATTAGTCGCATTATACCTAGAGTTGGTTTGTTTCGTCTCTCTCGATTAATAATGAATGTTTTGTAGGTATTTTATGCTATAAAAATGAAAAATTTCCTTAACCAAGGATTTTTTATATTTTTAGAGAATTTTAGGGATAATTCATTATGAAACTGGGGATAAACCAAAAACGAAAGTGGAAACACTGCGCAGCGGTGACGCGGCGCGTAATTTTTTTTAACCTCAACGGGGCAGCTCTTGGCCTGCATCTCACCTGATGGTAAGTAATGATCAGGCCGAAGGTGGAAGCGAGCTTCACCCGGAATCCTGAACCACAGAGGAACTGGCTATCTTATCTTTAACTGCTGAAACACAACAATGCTGTTAACATTGTTGTTATGGCGACAGACTTAGATAAGATGGTGGTAGCTAGCCAGGCGGATTTATCAATCACAATCAGTTTAACATCCTAACTTGTATTATTATAAATGCAAAAGTGTAGTAGGTTCAGGAGATTCAGTGTGTTTTATTTGTTTTCATCACACCTATTCGGAAAACGACAATTGCCTATAGAGGATAGCGGGAGCAAAATTCAACTTTGCTCCCTAGGGAGTTTGAGGTTTCTCTCTTCTGATTGGTCCACTCCGTGCTTTTGATAGCGTACTGATTTGCGTAATTAGGTTGGAGGCGCTCGCGTGAAGGTTTAATGTAAAAAAAAAATCGAGTAAGTAGCTTTTTATTTTTCTCAAAGGTAGTGATGAAAAATAGTGTGTATACTGTGTATTACTCGCTGACAAAATATTTTGTTCTCGGGCGGCGTATATTGAATTCCTCGCTAAGCTCAGGATTCTACGTTAGTACTATAGAATCCTTCGCTTAGCTCTGAATTCAAAATAACGCCCTGGAAGAACAAAATATTACTTTGTCCCCTTGTAACACAAATAACTATTGTTACGCTTTCACGCTCAAACGGCTGAACGGATTGGGATGGGCACATGGGTAGACCATGACTTGGGTTAGGACACAGGGTACTTGTTATCCCGGTAGTACATACACGTAGGATAATTTCCAAACTCCATGCGGACGAAGCCGCGTGCAAAAGCTAGTTACATATAAAAACCTTAAAAAATCACTACACATTTTCTTAAAATCCAATTTCCAAACTTAACTAAAACTTAAGAAAATCCATAAGCAACTTGCCGAAACCTGCCTTCGCATATCGCGTCACTTACGCCATCGATTTTTAATCTAGTCCATTAAAGTTAGAGTGTCGGGCTGATTGCTCCATCAGGACGTCTAATGCGTTTACCAGTACATCACCACGGGTAAGAGCAATTTGCGCCTACATCTTCGACTTACCCTTTGTATAACTGCTAAGTAACCACAGGATTTCACTCACAGGTATTCGCTGGTATTGGGCGGAGTGAAATGTGACCAAATGAGAGTTACGATATTATTTATTCATGTGAGTAATATTTTAGCAAATAAATGATACAAAGGTTTGTGTTTTTTCAACAGCGGGTCTTACAAAATTAAAAGAAAAAAACCAAATTAACAAATATAAAAAAAAAAAAAACAAAAGAATGAGACGCGCGTGTATAGGATATTTGCCCTATCCATAGCTACTTACCCAATAAAGCTTAAGCATAGAAAAAAAGCATAGAAGAAATTAATGGAATTTGCTGCTTTCTATGGTCTGACGACTTCCTGAATATTTATATTTTCAGCATTCCTTTCAGTTGTCTTTACACGAGAGTAAACAAAAACCTAAAAAAATATGTTACTTAGTTATAATTAAATCAGGAACTAACTTCTACCAAGGATGTTTGCAAATGACCGATCCGACGATATTCACTTAAGACTCAAACTTGTAACTTCATAAAACGTATTCCATAAAAGCTTAATCAGATAATAAGTTAAACTCAAGTTAGCATATTTCCATGTTCCCCCATATTATAATGAGAATGCAAAGTTTCTAGACTTACATGCATGAAGTGGAATGAGTTCCGTAATCACTTCATAAAACCTATTACGTACTGAATTTCAATCAAGTTAACATTTTTGGAAGCTGATACATTTAATGCAGTAATAAAGTTACGATCTATGAATTAAAATGTACTCAATATATTTATTGCTTTCCACAATATGAACTTAGGTGGTAGATTTACAAAGACATGATTATTGTGATCCCCCCCTGTCGGGCACAGCAAAGTAGGAGAGAGGAAGAGGGCTTTACACATACATACATAAACTCACGCCTTCGTCCCATAGCGGTAGGCAGAAACTACAAAACGCCACTTGCTACGATCCTTACATACTCCTTTTGCCTCGTTTACGTACATGCATAAGAAGAGGACTAAAGAAGAGGGCTTTAATTTGACTAAGGCTCGGCGACGGAGGCGGTTTGGGGATTTTTTTTTTTTTGAGATGGCTTTGATTTGGGCTTTTTTTTTACTAATTAGTAGTTATACCATATTTTTAGGTAGGTACGTTTTCATATACGGTATTTTTTTAATATTGCTGGCTGATTGGTTGTTCGCATGGTTAAAAAACCGTTTGAGTTTTGAGCGCTGTTACCTACATGAATGTGGTTTCTGGCTCTCTGGTAATTCTCTAAAGGACGCAATCAAATTTTATGTAAAATTCCGCAAATTATTGCATTATAAACAAACAGTTTCCCCTTTCTGGCGATTATTTGATTATTAAACGAGAAGAGACAGTGGCATATTTTGCCGAAATTCTGTTCGGTTAGAGATTTTTCCAAAAGTCAGCATTCACAAAGTAAGTTTTCCGAAACGTTGGAAACTTTGTTTGCTTGCTTTGTGACAAGGCTTCACGGAAAAATCTCATATTTCCGATTGATGTGCCTTTCAGAGAGCAGATTGATATCGTATAGGTAACTGCACGTGACACAGACGGAAAACCGTGCAAAAATTTGAAACAAACAAAAATAACGTAGTTTATCGTGTTAGTATGACACCCAAAGGGATGGAAAGGTATTGTGTGTCTAGGCTTTAGTGTTTGTCTATACTGTGTATCTTAAGCCAGCGTTTGGGTCTTGATCTCTTAAGGTAAGATAAGTCTCACGTTGTTTTTTACTTAGCCGCACTTAATATTGTCCCAAGAAATTTTAAAGCCTAAATTCAGGTGTTTTTTTTTGGTAATAGGTTCAGTAAGATAAAGAAGATCACCTAGGGCCCTCGGGCATTTGTAGGGAGAAGGGAGTTAGTAAAATTCTATCATCAGTATACTGCATTAATACAGCAGCTGTTACTTTATCTATATCTACTAATTGACCGAGCGAGCGTAGCGAGCGAAGCGTCTCTGCATCAACTGGCATATTATAAAGAGGTAAAATTTGTGAGTTTGTAAGTATGGGTTATCTTCGAAACTACTAAACCGATTCCAAAAATTCTTTCAATAATGGGACGCTTTAGTATTGCAGAGTTTCATAGGATATATTAAATATTAAAACAAGAAATATACAGAGGGTGGTCCAAATAGTAACGTTATAAGAAAAAAAATAGATTCCTCCGAAAATACCTCATGTAGATTCTTGATAGTTTTCGAGTTATAATTTGTATTTTTATTTCTTGAAAATTATATTGGAACCACTTTAAAAATAAAAACTATCTTTATTTTTACACCGCTTTTACACATTTTATTTTTGCAATTTTTATTATAAAAATATTCACGCCGATGCACGCGAGTAAAAGTTGGTCAAGAAATAACTTCAATACAAGACAAAAAATGGTTTTCATTTACCAATAAGTAATTCCGTAGAGTATAGTAATATAGAGGGAGTAATTCGCAAGTCAGTGATGTTATTCTTTGAAAGCAGCATCCGTTGTTAAAGTCTCGTTATTTCCGAATATGGCCCGACAGCTACTAAGTAAGAAATCTATTTCAACTTTTATCAGTTTCATAGAATCCCGATTTATAAAATGTTCTCTCCATAGTTTACACAAGTTTTAAAATCAAATAGGACCTACTGTTTCCATATTTATTTTGAGTGAATCAATTTATTAAATAACATTTGTTTTGAAAAGTGGATTACAAGTTTGATTGAGGTTACGTTTTCTATTTGTATTTGTATTATTTTATCAGCTGCGAATCAGAATGCTTTTATATATTTTTTAACGCAGAATTAACGTACAAAAACTATCGGACTTTGCCACCGGCATCCGAAATTGAAGTTCTTTTACACTTTGTGATTTTTTCTGGAAGCTGGTTTTTTTGTGTAAAATGTCTTTATTTTTCGTTATTATTTGTGGTAGGTACCTACCCCTCACAAATTCGAATACCACTACCTGCTATGTAAATAACAGTGACAGGAAGTTATTTTAACATCATTCGCATAGACTACGTGGGAAAAATACGTATTATTGAAGCTAACTCAAAAACTACCCAAGCAAAGGTAATAAAAAATGTATGGTCCTACCGCGCAACTTTCTGGAAGGTGGTAGGGGAAATCAAAAAAAAATATTCATAATCGGTCCACAATAAAATGGACGAAAATATCGAAAAACATACATATTTAAAAAGAAATTGATGAACATCGAATCTCCTCCTTTTTTGAACTCGGTTAAAAAGGAAGAAAAATATGAAATCACAATTTTATCTTTCGGAAAGGCAAGGTGGGTATGGAAAGCCAAAAAAGTAAAAAGTTCAAAGATTCCCGAAGTGGGTTCTTAAATACCCGAATGTACAGGAATGTATAACATTAAACATTTCCAAAGAAAATACTGATCTTTTTGATCCCTTCTTTGTGCGTCATCGGAAGGGCTGACTGATAACATTTTTTTATGTTTTCTTTATTTCTCTTGTTTGCTTTTCATTTTATCTGTGAACCTTTTGCGATTATAATGTGAAACACGTATATCAGAACTGCGAGCAGGAAACTGATTTTTATTATTAATAAATTCCGGAATGAAGGATTTAGGCCGATTGGCTGCATCCCTCGCTGTACCGGACGATATATCAGTTTTTCAACATGTTGTAAAATATTTTTAATTCCTTTGTGAACTTATAAAAGCTACATAAAAATATTTCTCGTAAATAAAATATTATTTGATTAATATAATTGTATTATTCCTTATTTATTTTAAACGTTTAATACAGCAAAAATAATATACAAGATCAGTTCCAAATTATTAAACAGAATTCGAGTTTTCGAGAACTTTCATTTGTTACTGTTACGAATGTTATTGATTTTTAATTTGGGTTGTTAATCTGGATTGCGCGATCCTATTATTAATGGAACAAGGGCAAAGGGCAGCTCGGCACTACATTAAACACCTCGAAAGGAGCCGTCAAGGGATAATGGTCCTTATTTACTAAAAACCGACACGTACCTAAGCAAGGAAACTCCCTTCAAGGGGCATAAAATATGATTTCACCTGGCGTTACTCGTACATTGAAAGATGAAAGAAATGAGGCTGTAACAAATATTTTATTCTACGTTGATTTGTTGAAGTGGAGAGTGTGAAAATTGACGTAGAGAATGATTTCATGAAATTCACTCATCAAAATCTTTTAGGTATTCAGACTACACAAATAGGAGATATCATTCATTTGAGGTGCAATGCATAGGTATTTAGGTTAAAAGTGCAAAAAAATCTTAAAAAAAAAAAACTAACTACCCCTTTTATAACAATAGACAACAATTTTTTTTTGTTTTTAAACGTTGCCCCACACTTAAACTCACATAAACAAATAGCCAGACCCAGAACAACTACTGTTAGCGCGGTGGTTAAGCGATTGACTGCTACGCTGCGTGTCGCGGGTTCGATCCCCGCACGGAACAAATATTTGTATGCCCTACAAGTAGTTGTTCCGGGTCTGGCTGTTTGTGTATGTGAGTTTAAATGTTTGTAAACGCATCCACAATACAGGAGAAATTCCTAGGGTGAGGCAACGTTTTAAAAAAAAAGCGGTCAATCGCTTAACCAGTGCTCCAACCGTGCTGTCAGTGCTTTCAGCTGGCGCCATACTAAATATATAATTATTACCATACCAAATAATTTAAACCTCCATTCCCCAATTTTGTTACATTTGTTCGCGGATAACACCCTTTAAACGTAACATTAAGCTTAGCAAATGTCAAGGAAATCCGTAGGTAACTATTTTAATACAGAATTTATAAGCAAAACCCTTGCAATGTGGCTCGTGGGGATTACATACCGTGTTTATAGCCCACCTACCCTTTGATTGAATTAAATGTATGGAAAATAGACATCAAAAGGATTGGGATAGTTGTTCTAATATTTATGAGCTCGGAAATGAGAAATTTTACGTGTATTTGGGTGTCAATCGTGAGGTTTTCGTGGGATTTATTACTAAACCTTTATGCAAAAGCAGTTATTTCTGATTCTATTTTATTTATTAAATGCCAACACCATTTCACAGTTATCTTTAAAAAAAAACATAACATGACATCACGCCTTGTTTCTTGGTAAATTTCCCCGAAGGGTTAGGCAGAGGTGTACCCATAGTGGGTACACCCACATTTCTCCAGTTATGTTTAAGTTCCATGTAATACGGGGCGAGCCTATTGCCATCAACCGGGCACAAATCCAGACTGAAGGCTGCTACTGAGAAATCCTATTGGAGAAACCCAATAACACTTTGCCAACAATACCTAAGAATATTTCTTCAAACGCAAGGCAACATGCCTTTTCATCATATTTTTTCGCCTGCTAAATCTTCTCAAACCGAAATGGAAAGTAACGTATTTGCTAATCCATTTGGCTTCTGTAGATAAATTGTAGCTCAATATTATCCATTAGTGATTGACGACTAATACCAGCGGCCAGAAATAGGTAACCAGTGGACCTGAGATAGGTAAACAGCAGACCAGGGGGCTTAAAACGCTTTGGCAGAATCATAATATGACAATATTATAGATCACACAAGCTGTCACAAACTGACAATTCATAATATTATCTGCTTCAATTCATATTACTTAATGCATTTGTTTGTCAGTTTTATATTATAATGAAATAACATTTAGACAGTACAAATAAAAAAAAATTGATTAATAAAAACTGTAAAGAAAAATATCCCGTAAAATTACGGTCTTCATTTTTTTCCACACGGCAGTATTTACACCAAATGGGATTCTGGTATGTATTTTATTGCTTAATATGGCCATTTTAGGCCCCCAGAGATCTGTAACCAGTGGACCAGAGATAGGTAACCAGTTGACCAGAGATAATGTAACCAGTGGACCAGAGATAGGTAACCAGTAGACCTGAGATAGGTAAACAGTGGACAAGAGTACATAATTGATTAAGCAATCAAATGTCGAAACTTTCACATCAAATAGTCAAGTAAGATTTCTTAACAGTAAATAATATCTACCGAATAAGATCGAGGATAGTAAGGAATACCTAATTTAATAACATTGTTAAACCAATTACAATCCTCCTTGAAGTCACCGAATTATCACAGCGTATCCATTAACGCCTAACGTGATCAAACCCTCTGAATATTTCCCAGCTAAAATTAAACTTACATAACTAAAGTTAGCTTTAGAAACCCACCTGTTTAGCAGTAAATATTTACCCATTAAATACCCAGCACTACAATGCTGTTTACAGAACTACCTCTGTTGATATTATATACGAGTTTCATCCAACTTCGATAGACTTGTTAATTTTATCTACGAGTTGCCTTCCAGACTGATAGCCGGCGAAGCTGCGATCATAAACATTTCAATTAATTAGAGCCGTTGTTACAAGGCCATCTAAGGGACCTTTGGATTGTCCCTTTCGACGAACTTAATGTTTACATTCATGAGTTCGCACCCTCATCAGCAGCTATCTCAATAATTGTATAGTCATTTGTAATTATATTAATTAAATGTTTGTGTTTAACTTTCATAAATCGTGGATAATTAACGCTATTAGGTACTATCAGGACAATGGGTGAATCACAGTGATTATCTTGTTCACTTTGTTTTTAGAGTACTTCTTGAACAATAGGAGCAATTACATAGATGTTTGAAGGCAGATAATTTTCTTTGTAATTTTCTTCAAATTCGTGTCTTGTGTAAGTAGGGCCATTATTACAGCTGAAACTTTATTATTTGGGGATTTAAACAGGTATAAATGTTTATGAAATAGACTTTAAATGAATGGAAAAGACCTAATTAAAAACTTGTTTTAGTATACATGCGATACCTACTTATTTCTTTGTCGTCGGGTTTATTTAGTTTTATTTATTTTTATCTAGGTACAGCTATTTATTTCATTAAACGACGACTAATTTGAAAAGACTGAGAATTTAAAATGACATCAAATCTTCTCAACAATTCATTTTCCTAACTGCAGTAAATTTAACTGTTTTTCGTACAAAAAACCGGCCAATTGTGCGTGATTGTGCTTGGGATAGCCCAAGAACAAACTTAATATTGTAGATGAAAAACATGTTCTCCCATAAAGTTCAACTGCAAATTTAAGTTTGTAGCACTTTGTACGCACAATATTGAGAGATTTACCATGTAATTTTTAGACCATAGGCTTCATAAAGGTTTTCCTGTAATCTATGAGTAAAGAACCAAAATATTTGAGAACCGCACAGCAAGCCCTTTCTTTCATTTGATATCACACGGTACAGTTTACAAACCTTTTATTTTTATTTTCCGATTTGCCCCCGAAAAGTGACCCCCGTATTCAAAACTAATTTATTTCCGTTACACGTCCGTGTTTGGGTCACAGAAATTCATTTATGTACCAAATTCAACTAAATTGGTCCAGTGGATTCGTGAAAAATCTGCTGTGACAGACAGACAGACAGACACACGAGTGATCATATTATTATAAAGGTTCCGTGTTTCCTTTTCAGGAAACGGAACCCTAAAAAAGGCTTTAAGCTGTTCATTTAGCGGTGTCAGTGAGACTAAGTCAACAATAAGTTCTCAAGTACTGAACACGTCACAAGTTAATGTAAATGAAGTTGGGTGCACTGCAGGTGTGCGACTTGGGCGAACTTTAAGCAATCTTACGCCGCCAAACTAGATTTGTGTCTTCAACGTATAGTGTCGTTTGTGGCGCCTTTATCAAGTTTGTGTTGGTTTTAAAACATTTTGTTTTTCTTCTTTTCTTGTGGTTATTGCTGATGTCAGAGTTTTAAAGAAGCCCATGGGCCTCTGACTTGGCTTTACATGCCGTTGAGAAATATTTTTCAGGCATGACGGTTTCCTCACAATGAACATGAACAACACATGAATATGAACATTTGGTGCCTACGTGCCTGAAAACTAAAGGAAGTTTCTATCTAGAAAATACGTTAAAATGTGTGAAATGATAGGCTGATACGGGGATTCAAGTTGAATAATCAGTTTTATTTGTGAATAATTTTAAAATACACTTTCAGTATAAATCACGTAATTACATTTCAAAGAGAATTAAATACAGTTTTAACTACTAATTGCAAACACTTGTTTTCAACAGTTGTTTTAAATTTGAGTAAATAATTACAATTCAATGAATGATCCTAGATATTCAAATTGAACCAAATCGATGATGACGTTTATAATTAAATACGGTTCTTTTCAATCTACGTCTGCAATAATACCTCGTCATAAAGTAGTTCATTACTTACTAGCGTATCCAATTCCTCCCAGATGGCTCTTATCAATTGAGCGGAATAATAACCAGCTGATCCTAATATGTTTTACCTTCGTCCCCACATCAGAACGATCCTCCAAATATTTGATACATGTCTTACGTCATATTTTATTTATATTACGAGTCCGTACGTCGCGATAAATACACCGAAAAGTAGAATTTTCGTCTGTCAATTTCGAGTTGTATTCCTTTCCTTTGTGCTCTATATTCAATACAGTGTTTCTATTTCAGTCAATATTGCACGGATATGTAATAAAAAAAACTACTTATATTATATTTATATATCGGCATCATTAAATACTTAAACCGAAACTTAAACAAGTAACAAAAACCGGATAAGTGGAGTCAAACTGTTTACCACGAACAATGTGCTGAAACAAAATAATTTATCCAAAACCGGCCAAGCGATTCGCTCAGTAACGAAATGAGCTGCTCTGCTAGAACAGCAGAGTTCCATTACGTTTGTCTAGCGACACTTTCCGAAAGCGAGTCGATCGGCGGCGCTAAATTAGGATTGACGCCGACAGGTTTTGTAAAAGCATTGCACTGTTGAATTATTAAGGCAACTCCGGCTGCCTCTATATTCGTACCGCCGGCAGTCAACGTCTGACTCTATACCTACGTATGTAGTGCTCCATAAACGGAACCCGGCTCATTTTCAATTCTGACACCCGGATAAAGTGGTCGCTGAATGAATATAAGCCGCAGTAGGCAATTTAGATATAAAAAAATAATCTTTTAAACGATTGAATGTTTGTGGTGTTAATGGCGCGCCAACTCTCTACGCAGATTTTGAAATAATTATTTAACTAGTTAACTGAGCCTACTTATACATCGTAACCAGGTAAATTAATATACAACAGCGAACTATGTGATTCAAACTATGCCTTCGGAAATTGAGTTTACAGCTTATTGAGAGGGGAAAAGTTTGAAAGCAATTTCGTGAAAATTTAATGCTCTTGCGAACTTATGAGAATGAGGAATTTCAGAAATGAAGCCAACACTGAGCATAGCTAATTTGTTGCGAATTTTTAATGAGGTCCACTAGGCCCGGGTCTGCCAGTGACGTCACGCTTAAGCTCCACTTGATCGGTTTGAGGCGCTAACTTAGAGGCCTTTTTACCTTTACAGTCACGAGCATCAATTTTGAACCTTGCGTAAATGTATGGTTTTGAACCTTAGCGTAAATGTATGGTTTTGAACCTTAGATACGCAAGATTCAAAATTTATTTTCTTTTAAAGTATTTTTACTATAGAAACTATACTATTATGAAATAGGTCTTGTCTCAAAGTAGCAATTTTTATTTCACGAGAAAAACGGTTTTAATTTTGCGTGTCTTTAAGGTATTCATGCTCGCGATAGTACATTGTAATTTTCTTTGATCATTTAGTAACGAAGGCCCTGGGGTGTATGACTACGCAGATCAATCTTGGTACAGCAACGATGCTGAGGTCAAACGTTGGTTTATGACGCTTCAGAGAGCACGTTAAGCCTTCCTACGAATATTGCGAAAGCTCGAAATTCTGAAAATCGGTAACCCTATAGGATATCAGTATCACCCTGTTAACCGGTTATATTTGTAATTTTATAACTCTGGGAACATTCGTGCGTCTTTTTTTTTTTACTAGTAACGTCCTTTTGATATTCTTTCTATATTCACATAATATTGAGCGATTTTCATTTGTTATTTGACGTTATTAGTTTTGCGTGACTTTGTATCATTACTATACATTAGCCGGCGAATTCTGTAAAAATCTCACCGTGAACTCACCGTCAGCTCACTTCACCTCAGTTGGTGAAGTGAGCTGTGATTTCACCTGATGCTAGGGATCGACACTATTGACAGCTCATTTCACCTAAGTTTTCAAGTGAGCTGTCATTTTACCTGATACTAGGGATCGACGCTATTGATAGTTCACCTGACCTAAGTTTTCGAGTGAGCTGTCATTTTACCTGATGCTAGGGATCGACACTATTGACAGCCCGCTTTACCTAAGTTTACAAGTGAGCTGTCATTTCCCCTGATGCTAGGGATCGACACTATTGACAGCTCACTTCACCTCATTTTTCAAGTGAGCTGTTATTTCACCTGATGCTAGGGATCGACACTATTGACAGCCCACTTCACCTTAGTTTTCAAGTGAGCTGTCATTTTACCTGATGCTAGGGATCGACACTATTGACAGCTCATTTCACCTAAGTTTTCAAGTGAGCTGTCATTTCACCTGATTCTAGGTATTGAAACTGTTGACAGCTTACTTCTCCTTAGTTTTCAAGTGAGCTGACTTTTTCCCTGTTGCTAGGGATCGACACTATTGATAGCTCACTTCACCTAAGTTTTCAAGTTTGCTGTCATTTCACCTGATGCTAGGGATCGACACTATTGACAGCCCACTTCTAATTAATTTTCAAGTAAGCTGTCATTTTACCTGATGCTAGGGATCGACACTATTGACAGCTCACTTCACTTTAGTTTTCAAGTGAGCTGTCATTTCACCTGATGCTAGAGATCGACACTATTGACAGCCCACTTCACCTAAGTTTTCAAGTGAGCTGTCATTTCACCTGATGCTAGGAATCGACACTATTGACAGCCCACTTCACCTAAGTTTTCAAGTGAGCTGTGATTTCACCTGATGCCAGGGATTGACACTATTAACAACTCTCTTTACCTAAGTTTTCAAGTGAGCTGTCATTTCACCTTATGCTAGCGATCGACACTACGAGTAACAGCCCATTTCACCTAAGTTTTCAAGTGAGCTGTCATTTCACCTGATGCTAGAGTTCGACATTATTGACAGCTCACTTCACCTAAGTTTTTACGTTGAAATTTTAACAGAATGAACCGGCTGTAATGTTACGTTTTGTAAGGCTTGAATGTAGTTAGTGTATTCACAAAAAAGCCAATGTAATCGAATGAAGCACGGTAAACAAGCCCAATTATTGTTCTCTTGATACGCCAGAATTTACAAATAGATGATGTATGTATAGGTTTATAAAAGGGTAAATTAATTCTGTTGTACGATTTTTAGGTTGAATGAGTATTCATATTAATTCTCGATTAATAAAACATACAGGATTATTAAAATTTCAAATTCGTTTATACACAAAGTCATAATGTTACAATTTTCAGCATGGATTATTTTTGTAATTATAGAATTTCCGATAACTGTGTTTTGAAATACAATAAAATTCATTTAATTTAATTTGTGTTATTAATTTCATGGAACAGAATTTATGTAGTTTTCTTAATTTTTTCATAAAGAAAGAAAAAAAGAAAGAAAAATTGTTTATTCTGCACAAACAAAACGCAAATTTAAAGAAAAATTACATAAAATACACCTATTAAAAGTATCCACAAACAAATCATTTGCCGGGCGTACAATAGCTTTACCATATTCTGAGAAATCAACCCAACAATGGGTAGGAACAGGCTACTGTCAAAATTGGGTCACGTCAACCTTGCATGATTTCATATTTCAAGTTACCAATAAATAAAATTTCATGCAATAGAACTCAATAAATGAATTAAGGCGGATGCCCTAAGGTAGCCCGCGAAATTCAAAGTTTCTTACGTTTTTTGCAATTTGCAGGTCAGGTTGTTTGTTGATCTACCGGGGTTGCGGGTAGTCCTAAAGGGAAAACGTGGCCCCTGGCAAGGCAAGGGAAGGAACACGGGTGGGTTTTAGTCAGTAAGAGTCTGACACGCCCTTCCGCTCCGCCCAGAGCGGAGAAATCATTTGATGTTTTCTCACCAAAAATATGGTTTTACAGAATTATAATCATTAGAATCAGCAACACAACTCCTTAAGTTAGAATAATCCCCATATGTCATGATTTCATGAAATAGTGAATGACTATTTCATAAAAGGGTTACATGAACTTGGAGAGATTTGAATTTCGCGGGCTACCCTGATGCTTATTTGAGTAGGTATAGTTGTATAGGTAACTCAAGTGCCGTGGATCTCCCGAAAGCAGGGGTGTAACACTCGTGTACTCTCGAACGATAGAACAAACTAATTAGTCGTTTAGACTATTTGTTTTAGCATCGTGATTGCTTTGTCGCCTCCGGGCACTCGTGAACATTGAGCAGCCCTAACAAGAACCGCTACATGTTACTCTGTTAGGAACAAGCTATTGTTCTCCCAGAACTGTATTTAAATACAAGGGCAACATTTATAATAATTTAAGATAATAATAATTATTATGATATCGTTTCGAGTTTCGAGAAATTTCGCCGTTTTCCCGGTTTTTGGACGTGACTTGCGCGGTTTCCGCATGGCCAGAATATTATTTTTGTGTAAAATATTTACTGAAATCTGTGCTGATAATTCAATATTTAGATCAGTGCTATTTGGAAGTGGAGCGTGAGTGACGAACAACTTTTTTTTAACATGAAAAACGAAAATGAAACATGCAAGTGAAATTCCAAAAACAAAAATATTATGATGTTTATTAAAAATGCTTCCAATAGCGTAGCCAAGATAACAGCACAACTTTGCTTGCAAAGGTATTTAGCCACGTGGCTGGGTTTCCACCTGGTAGGCCTTCCCTTTTACACTGACGTAGTTTTGATTAAGAGCAAGGGAGCAGGCATAAATTCCAGCGGCATGAATCAATAACCCACACACACACTTACGTACATTTGTGTATTAACATCACACAACGGTGCTCAGACGATATTTTGACGGGAGGCTGGCGCGTTCTGTTTAGAAATTATACGCCACGGATGCCACTCGCGGAATGACGACGTAAGCGAGTTGGTAGTTTGGTACATGATATTAATAAACGTGTGACGATTCGTATCATTACTCTGTCGCTAAATAGACATCAAAAACCTACGTCAAAAACAGAGTAATGATGACTTATTTTCTTTATGACAGGTACTAGATGGAATACTAGATGGCGTTTCCCGTTTTACTTATACTTCATTTGAAATAAGATTAGACATTTAAACAAACCTTTTTTACAGTCTGTTCCACCGATTCTGACTTCTATACCGTAGGCATAAGGATGGCATTAAAAGCAAAGAAGTGGTTACAATACTAACTGTTTACTGCAGCTGATGTCATGCCACCAACGCAATAGAAGTCAAAATCGGTTGAACGGACTGAAAAAAAGGTTTAGTTAGATGTCTAATCTTATTTCAAATGGGGTATTGGGGTATAATAAATTCGAACAATATAAAATGTCTTTAAAAAACATGGTATTTTTCTAGGTACATTTCCTAAATAGAAGTGAAATAATACGGTCATAAGGAAAATATGGACGTAAAAGTATTAATAGGGAGAGTAAGGTGGTTACATAAATCTCTGAGTGCGTTCTTATTACCTGGTGAAAATGTATGAAAATGCTGGTCAAAGTCAACGTTCTGTTGCGAAACACAACAGTGAAAAATTATCTCTGCGGTGAAAAATATACCAAATCTTGGGGTGACCCAAAGCTCGAAGCAATATTCTTCCATTACCTAATATATGCTACTAGTTGCGCCCCGCGGTTTCACCTGCATAAGTCTTGATCCCATGGGAATGTCGGGATAGATAGTATCCTATGTCCTAACCCAAGTGATGGTCTACCCATGTGTCAAATTTTATCCAAATTTATTCTGCCGTTTTAACGTGAAAGCATGACAAACAAACTAACTTACTTTCGTTTTTATAATATTAGTTCGAATTACTTAATTAATATACGTCGTTAGAATTAACCTTATGTTAGAACTTATTTGTAATCTTATTCAAATTAAAAGTAAACATAACATCACACCTGTTATCCCAGGGTTAGGCAGAGGTACACCCACATTTCGCCAGTTATATCTGAGTCCCTTGTAATAGGGGCGAGCCTATTACCATCAACCGGGCACAAATCCAGACTCCGGGCTGCTACTGAGAAATTCCTGATGGAAAAACCCAGTAAAACTTTGCCCGACCTGGGAATTGAACCCAGGACCTCATGCTCAGCATTAGCGCTTGCGACCACTAGACCAACGAGGCAGGCAATTTAGATTTCAATATTCGAAATTCAAATGAAATTCTGTTAGAATAGAGCAGATAGGTATAGAGATAAATGTGACACCACCGCTCAACGGAATGTCATTTGTGGTTTATTCACAATCACAGCTTTGACACACGTGGAATTATATATTATGAATAGAACTAGTTTTAGTCTATTTAATTTATGTAAAAAATTATATTTTGTGTTTTGAATATAAAGTTCGTAAGTTGATTTGGTAGCCTTGTTTCTATTGGACACAAAATGACTGCAAAACTTTGTATTTTTTTGTGTAAGTATCTATTTATTACGTGCAGGGTTGGGCAGTATTTGAATTACTTGTAATTGAAATACGTAATTGAAATACAAATAAGTAATTGGTATTTGTAATTCAATTACTTCTTATAAATGTAATTTGTAATTAGTATTTCAAATACCTGACGCTGAGGTATTTTGTAGTTAGTATTTCAAATACTTATGGCTCCAAAATACATTTAGCGATCTTAGGAATGGGTGCGATCTGCAGAAAATAGCGCTCGATAGCTTTCGTAAGCAAAATGGCGACCGCTAAATATGTAATATCTTAAAGTTGGCAACACTGCACTTAAACTGTACTGTAGTCTGTACTGCAGGTACATACGTCAAATTGTCAATTACATAACTTGTCAATTGTAATTTTCATTCGGCGATGGAGTAAATCCTGTGAATGCTGTGACATATTTAGCGGTTGCCATTTTGTAAAATATGATGGTAAGAATATATTCCCTTTGCCTTAGGCTGGGCTGGATTAGTTCTATTATATTTATATACCTAACCTAACACCAGACTGTATTTTGTAATTTGTATTTTGTATTTTAAATAAAAATAGTCAAGATACTGTATTTTGTATTTTATATTTCAAATACACGACTTAAAAATATTTTGTAATTTGTATTTTAAATAAGTGCGAGATAGTATTTTGTAATTTGTATTTTAATTAAAGCAAAGCATGTGTTTTGCCCAGCTCTGATTACGTGTCTGATTAGGTAGGCACGAAATAGTAGATTGTTTGCCTAGGGAGCAAACAACAATTTCAAAGGCGAGAGTGTTTCTTTGAATCCAGAGCGAAGCAAAGTATTCCAAAGTAGAATCCTGAACGTAGCGAGGGATTCAAAGTACGCTGTCGAGCTTAAAATAGTGTTGCTCCCAAGGTGGACACTCTGCTTTTTATCACCCTCTATAAGAAAATAAGAAAGAGTAATTTTTTTTTTGTCGCGCGATTTACTTTATCATGCAGCATATTACTTGTTCATACAGTTTTCGTGATTGATATCTTTGGTGATTGGAACTTTTACAAACAATAGCCACATTCCAGTTTCAAATCATTTTTAGTCCCTAGGAATTAAGGAGCTATTTTAGTCCCTGTTTACGAATAATAAATTGGCTATTTTTGAATAGTAGGGTACCTAAACGAAATATGACCAAATATTAAAATTCAAAAAATAACAAGAAACTTAACCTCTATTATAAACTTTGAACTTATCATAATTGATGGCTAAAGCTACAAATACGCTTAGCCTACTTAAAAAAAAAACGGTAAGATACAAAAACATTCCTGAATAAAACATAAATATGCTCCTTACAAATAGCAGAAGAAAAGCATCCCTTTTTACAAAATGTTTAAAATAGGGCGCCATTATGAAAACCATTAGCATTGTTTAGCATTGTTACCAAAACAAACTTGAGCTGGCCTTAAAATGCACGACAATAGACTATAGAGGTGCGAAACCGCGGACATTATACTAAATATACATATAATAAAATAGTGACGAACTGAAAACGGTTGATTATTTTCTAAAAAGTAATTGCTACGAGGTGTGGCAAAGAGTCTGATGCTGAAAATATAGTTTTTAGAGTTTTTGTCCGTTTGTCTGTTTGTATGTTACGGATTGTTGCAAAAACGGCTAACGGGACACAGATAGTTTATAATCTATACCCCATTTGAAACTAAACCTTTTTTACAGTCAACCGATTCTGAGTTCTATACCCTAGGTTTAAGGATGGCATTAAAAGAAAAAAAGTGGTTACAATACCAACGATTTACTGCAGCTCTCATTTGTAATACCACTAACGCAATAGAAGTTAAAATCGGTTGAACGTACTGTAAAAAAGGTAAAGTTAAATGTCTAATCTTATTTCAAATCAATGATATTTTATTGTTTCAAATGGAGTATAGATACTTTTAATCATATTAAGAACACATAAGGTACTTTTGAACCCGGTAATACGTTCCCTTGGGATATTTTCCGCCATCCACGCGGGCGAAGCAGGGAGCAAAAGCTAGTATTGTATATTTTATTTCCATCACGTCCCCCAGTGTTTGAAATATTCAACAGGATCGATTATCGGCTCACTTTGTACACAAACACTTTTTTATTCAATTTAACGAAGTGAGAGGACGATCGCGACCAGTTTAGAATTTTTTAGTTGTTTCTCAAAGACTTCCCGTTTAAAAATTTTTAAGAGTTTTCTAGTTTGATTTTTCTTCTTCCATCTTTAGGTACTTGTTTTTCGGTTCTATTAATAGTTTTTAAACGCCATATCTGCGACAAGACGGTGTTGCCTTTACTTAGGCCACAGAATAAATAAATATTATTTATTTAACTTTGGTCTTTAAAAGTTGAGCACTTTTATTGAAGGTTTTTAAAGGCGTCGAGCGGTCTGTTACGCATAACATTTTCCGGAGTTTGACCACAATTTTATTCTATATAAGAAATTACTTTTTAATATGGTTAGGGGATTTTTAGAAGGCTTAAAAGTCACCCAAAGGGTAATGGAGAGGACTATGCTTGGAGTTTTCCTACTTGATTGGGTCAGAAGTCAAGAGAAACAAGGTAACCGACATAGCCCAAATAATTGCTAAACTTAAGTGGCAGTGAGCAGAGCACATTGCTCGCAGAACAGATGGCCGATGGCGCTGAAAGGTTCTGCGATTGCCTATCTGACATCCACAACCCAGTAACTGGGTGATACGATACCCCTTGGTAAGACTGATTGTCATGCTGACGGGCTTCTGACGACCCGTAACGACTGTGAAAGATCCACGAATGACAGCGGGAACCAACGGATTAACGTGCTTTCCGAGGGTAAAGATGGTCACCCGTCCACGGACCAATCGCGGCAAGCGTAACCTGATCGATCGACTCGTGCGGCTGTTATTACTTAGGCACAAACCCCTCAGTGAAACTTATTGAACATAATAAAAAACGAAATAAAAAGTTTTCCGAACTTTTTTGTAGTAAGTAGGTAATAAATGAATGAAACTAGCCAAGTACGTGTCAGACCTCGCACAATGAAGGGTTCCGTGGTTAGAATGAATTTATTCCAAGATCAAACTTAATTTTGTAGTTGCAAAAATGTTCTCCCATACATTGATACGTCATTTTTTTATTGCGTTGGTTTGGAAGCTTGATTCAGAGGTCCAAGGAATCATAGACCTACGTATTTGATATTAATTTCTACTTGACACGCGTTCCTGAGAAAAAAGGTTTTGACATACAGGCAGACGCACGGACGGACAACGAAGTGATCCTATAAGGGTTCCGATTTATGCTTTTGAGGTGCGGAACCCTAATAAATAAATTTCAATATTTGCAATGATGTGATTTTCTTCATATTCGAGATTAAACGTCAATTTAAAATCAGCTTAACGTTAATACGATTCGAATAAAGTCACAATCTGCAGATAGGTATTAAGACTTAATTAATTAATACTGCAGATAAAATAAAGAGCATCAATTTGCCCGTAATTAACAGGGTTGAATTTTATTACTAGTTCAGAAGCAAAATTAATATCGTCTTCACTGCGACTGAAGCTTGCTTCTCTTTGCGGTTATCCGTTTACAGGATATTAGATTTTCCTTTACTATCTCATTTAATTTTATTGCCGACATTTGCTTGATATTAATTTAGTTGTTTTTGTAATATTCTTTCGCTTCTCAGATTTCATATACAATATGACAAGTACATACCTACCTATACTCTATTTGAAATAAGATTAGACATTTAACTTAACCTTTTTTACAGTCCGTTCAACCGATTTTGACTTCTATTGCGTTGGTGGCATGGTAAATGGCAGCTGTAGTAAACAGTTGGTATTGTAACCAGTTTTTTGTTTTTTATGTTAATTCTTATACATACGGTATAGAAGTCAGAATCGGTTGAACGGACTGGAAAAAAGGTTTGTTTAAATGTCTTATCTTATTTCAAATGGAGTTCAAATATTGCTAAATATACCTAAAAATATCTAACAGAATGAGTTTCTCGAAAACGGAGCCGTATTAAAAACGAAATTACTTATCAGCGAAATTCTTTGGTAGCTCAACTTTTAAGCATCACAAACAAAATCAAATATTCATTTATGTAGAACATACGGCTTCATTGCCATACTGATTTGAGACTTGTTTGCACAAATCTTGTTAGCGGGAACATGACGCTTGCGCTCTGGACGAAAATGAGCTCGTTACGTGTATAAAAATATAGGGAGGAAATCTCCAATATGTGACGCTGCTCACTCAAACGAGTGGGCAAATGTCGTTTACCGCGACTTACATTAATGGAATTGAAGGGCAATCATTGCTATGTTTATACGTAAATCGAAAATGATCTTCTAAAAACAACCTTACAATATGTTTTAAAATAATTTTTGTCTGAACGTATCTTTCGATAAAATGCACTAATGGTTTGTATAACTTGTAGCTGACAAAGAAAAATCTCTTTTACTGGTAAGAAAACTCACCATGTTCTGTTTTCAAACTTTTATTATACAGCGCAGTGAGAAACTCTCAACCACAAATCGCAGACAAAGGACTTAACATCTGGTAAAACAAGTATCAAAACATGTTGAATAAACTGCAGAATCTTCAACAGCAAAATTGAATTCGAAATTCAAACAAAAATAAACTTATTTTTTATTTTATTCGATTTAAGGTCCAGTTCCGACAGCCGAGCCTAATTCTCCCCGTTTTTAGTTACAGATACGATCAAACACTAAATCGAGTTTATCGTCGGAATCGGGATTTCAATCACCAAGTATCGAGTGTCGAGTCTGCCGTCAAGTCAATCAGAGTAAATTGAACATGTCACCAAGCACTCTTATCGAATGGACGAACGGTTTACAGCGGATTTTTTTTTTCAGTACTTTTTTGAACGTATGTTGTGGTCGGAT
This sequence comes from Conistra vaccinii, assembly GCA_948150665.1. Lineage (NCBI taxonomy): Eukaryota > Metazoa > Arthropoda > Insecta > Lepidoptera > Noctuidae > Conistra > Conistra vaccinii. The sequence goes on along the minus strand of OX411318.1, from coordinate 7,692,425 downwards.
GGTTGATAAGATTTTATGTTTTCAATGGTGTTATTTATTGTATCTTTATTTTATTTCTGTGAAATTAATGTAAGTAGGTATTTCGATAATCTTTGTAAAAACCTTACTGGCTGTAAGAAATTGGTGTATTCCCGATGACCGGGTCGTAGAAATGTCAATGTAGAAATGTCAATGACAAAGAGAATTTAATAAAATAATTAAAATTACTTCCCTTTAATTCAATTAATAATTTTACGTTGCCTAGCCTTTTTCCAACTACATTGGGGTCGGCTTCCAGTCCAGCGAGCGTTCCAGTGGAGCGACTGCCTACCTGACTTCCACAATTCAGTTACTGGGTAACACGATACCCCTTCGTAAGACTGGTTATCAGACTTTCGGGCTTCTGACGACCCGTTACGACTTCAAATTGAAATTTAAAAGTCATTTATTCAAAGTAGGCTGTGAATCAGCACTTTTCGAACGTCAAAATTACATATGACAGTCCCCCAAAAACGCACGCCCTTCACCACTTCCAAGTGCTTTTGGGACTGTTAAAGATGACAGCAGGGACCAACCGCGGAGTTCGCAGGAGTCTCGGTATGTAAAGATGGTCACCCATCCACAGACTAACCCCATAATTAAACCTATAATTTAATTATGGGGTTAATAATTTATTGTAATATATGGTTTAGAGCAGTGGTGGCCCAGTGGTATCGGCCCCGACTTACGAGTTGTAGGTCGTGGGTTCGAACCCAAGCAAGTGCTTTATGTACTTTGTGTAAATAATTTCATCACCACTGCTCTCAAAACGTTGAAGGAAAACATCGTGTCTTAGAACCAAAAATTCGAAGACATGTGACATCTACCAACCCGCACTGGGCCCGCGTGGTGGATTACGGCCCACTCCTTCTCGAAGAGAGGAGGCTTCTGTCCCATCAGTAGAGTGAGAGGGACAGAGAGGAGGTCTGTGTCCCAGCAGTGGGAACATTAATAGGCTGATGATGGTATGTTATGTTAATATATGGACAACGGGAAGTATTTCATAATATTTTATTATTTACCATTTGTCCCCTTTAACAGGACATTTCTACGGGGACAACGGGAATGTACCAGAAAGGGTGTATCTACCAATTAACTATAAAATTATTGTGAACGTAATTTGTGTTCTTACTCCCGAGCAAGTTGAACCAAGACGCACAGGTAAGTATGTAATAAATTAAATTAAGAAGAAGCTAGGTACCTACCTCTGTAATGTTAATAAATCTCAAAGTCAACTTTACCTAACAAAATGTTCTAAGTACGCCCTATCAAAGTATTTTGTATGTCATGTGGTAATCCAATTAAATCAATGTTTTTTTAAAGTGAAAACTTCTTTTGCGGCGGTGTGCAATTTTTTTGGGATGGGTAAAAAATGTTAAACTCGCGTCAGGACACGTGACCTGATCGAAAATCCGTAAGACGGCTTGTACTGACAGCAAGCCACATGAATTCCTGACATTTTCGTTAGATGGCGTTACTTAGTTTTTACTTTATCGGCAGTAACCAAAGACTGCCCCGCATATTTTTCAAATTAGGTTGAATAAAAAAATATAGAAGAAGAACATCATAAATGTATGTATTTTCTGTATTTATCGAGAGGTTGGCCAGAGGAATCTAAAAGCCAACTCCCACGGTGCGCCATATCGCGCACGCGCACCAGCCCGCACGAGGACGCACCGCCACGCACGCGTTCAACGCGCGTCTGCGCTACCACGCACGCTAGGTTTCCCACGGTGCGTCGTGCGCGTGCGTCCGCGATATGGCGCACGGTGGGAGTTGAGCTTAACGCATGACCTCATGCTCAGAATTTTAGCGCTTGCGACCAATAGACCAACGCGGCAGAAGAACAAGTAGATACTTAATAAAAGTTCCCAATAAATATTATTTCAAAATTCTCAATATTATACGAATGAATTGATCTTTGAAATTACTAAAAAACAAATCGTTTTATGTTCTTTAGTAATTTCAATGATCAATTGGAGTGGATATCCTAGATATTAGTTGAACTTCTAGAAGTTCTACTGTTCTCAACATTGAAACAAAACTAAAACACTTAAAACACAGCCAAACATAACAAAATAATCACAGAACTTCAATACTTAGATCTTCAATATAACCGAGTTATGTATACATAATATTATGTAGACACTCAGCCCTTGTTTCTTACATAATCATACATAATCAGTCTATAATGTTCCCACTGCTGGGACACAGGCCTCCTATACGTGAGAGGGAGTGGGCTAGAATCCACCACGCGGGCCCAGTGCGGGTTGGTAGATGTCAATTATTTCAAATTTTTGGTTCTAGGACATGCCGGTTTCCTCACGTTGTTTTCCTACACCGTTTAGAGAGCAGTGGTGATGAAATAATTTACGCAAAGTAAAGCCTCACTGTCCTGGCGATGATTGCTCAGTGACTGGATTGCCCCTACGTTGGGCATTGTTGTAGCAATATTACTGGTGCTTGTATTGTAATTTTTAATTTGATACTTTATGTAACTATGTGTGTAGTGTTGTTATTGTTGTTTTGTACTTAATATGGGTCAAGGGCCTGAAATAATTTTTTTTTTTTTTAAAGCATTTATTTAGGTTCAAACCTACGACTTACGTAACTCGATAGTCGCGGCCGTTACCACTGGACCACCACTGCTCATGTTCCTTAGTACTTATCTATACTACTTTTTAACAGTCCGTTCAACCGATTCTGACTTCAATAACGCAGATATAAGGATGGCATTAAAAAAACACTACAAAGTGAAAAATAAGAAATAAGAACTGTTTACTGAAACTGCTATTTGTCATGCCAATGACGCAATAGAAGTTAAAATCGGTTGAACGGACCTGAAAAAAAGGTTTAGCTAATCTTATTTCAAATAGAGTTAGTAACACTAATTTTTTGAAGAGTCATACAAAACCTGACTATTAACACCGCATGAAATATAGACGTAGTGTTTGTTTCACGTCATATTACCGTATAACGTGAAACCATTAATCTGCGTCAAAACCTTTGGGTAGAAGGTAAAGTGACCAGTTCCGACGCGACCCTACTCTTAGAAATTAGCAAAAACGCTACTGACTTGATACATTTACCGCAAGACTTGACGAGAACCAGTCGCCCCACAAACTCACGGCTAATGGAATTAATGCAGATTCCACTACAATTTGTTCCTTTTTAACAAAACCCTCGTCAAAAGATATCTTGATAACTTTCAGCTTTCACAAACTCATATCATTTCGCCCTCGTCATTGTAAAATTCAACCCCATCTCGAATAACAAGTCAAAAACGGTGAAGTTGGCAAGTTCCAACAAAGTTCAAACTCGCAGGGATGAAAGTGAACTCAAAGTCTGACAGTTCTCTTGAAAGCAACTAAATATCAATGGTAGGACTCTATCAATTTTAATTACTTGCGGCAAATTTCTGTATTACAGACCATTATCTAAATGAAAGTGAAAACGCTCGGCTCGCCGGTGTTCCGGCCACCGAAGAATATAAACAATAATTTGTTTCATATTCTTCTTCTTCAATGTTCCAGTTTTTGTTCGAAAATTACAAAACAAATTACCTTATTCAACGTTATCTGACGGAGACATATTTTGTTATTATCTATACGGCGTTCGTCGAGTAGGAGCATAATTAAAATTTTAATTACACATGTCTGGAACTGATGTTCTATTGCGAGTTGGAACCTAAACGAGGTGCTGGTCAGAAGACCTTAATACCCGATTGTTCGAGTTGCCTCGGGAGCAGTGGTGGCGCAGTGGTAACGGCCCCGACTTACGAGTTGTAGGTCGTGGGTTCGAACCCAAGCTGGCGCTATACTTTGTGTAAATAATTTCATCACCACTGCTCTCAAAACGGTGAAGGAAAACATCGTGAGGAAACCGGCATGTCTTAGAACCAAAAATTCGAAGACATATGTGACATGTACCAACCCGCACTGGGCCCGCGTGGTAGATTACAGCTCACTCCCTCTCACAGAGAGTAGGCCTGTCTCCCAGCAGTGGGAACATTAATAGGCTGATTGATTGATTGAGTTGCCTAGCCTTTTCCCAACTTAGTTGGGGTCGGCTTCCAGTCTAACTGGATACCAGCATTTTACATGGAGCGACTACTTATCTGACCTCCACAACCCAGTAATTGGGTAATACGTAATGACTGTCAAAGATCCTCGAATGACAGGCGGGACCAACGGCTTAACGTGCTTTCTGAGGCACGGAGGAGTCTCGGTATGTAAAGATGGTCACCCATCTACGAACCAACCCCGACAAGCATAGTTTAACTTGATGCATCGACCCGTGCGGCTGTTATTACTTAGCCACAATCTCCTCTGTTTTTACTTGTCTGTATTCAAATTAATTTTAGCCCCGAACATATTTCACACACGTCATTCAGTTACTCAAAAGTTTTTACTGTAGTACTGAAACACTGAAACCCACAGTAATAAACATACGTTAAACGTTTTTGCGAGAACTCCGAATAAGTATATTACAGAATTGCTGAAGCGTATATTTGTGTTAGTGGTAAGTATTAAGTACCTACCTAGAAAAGTTTTACTTTCAAATTAATACAGCTTGTGTGTACTAAAAGAAAATTAATAAAAATGAACAACTTTATGTTGTAAGACTAAACACTTCTATAGAAAATGAATGAACAATTTTTTATCAATAAGTAAATAATGACGAAGTCTAATCTTGCAATTCAAAAGAAAAATCTCAATCACAAGCTTATTTTTTACAAGATATAAATATTTCCAAGAAATATCGTTCACCATATATTTTAACGAAACGAACAGTTTATATTTTCCTGAGCTTTGAACAGAATAAAACATTTTAAAAAGAAAATAGGGAATCCATTAGTGCTGAGCCGATTAGCACAACATTTCTCGGTATTAGTGTTTGTTCGAACGGGAGAGTTGCTCGCACACTCGAGCACTCGACTACGGCAGTATTTGTTATCTAGTGTCGTCGAGACGAGTGCCGCACGAAATAATACGAGGTACCGGTAACTCCGTCTCTCGTCTACGTTATATCATCTTCAATGTTTATATGTGATGTTTGTAACCAATATTTGTTTTCGTGTAAGCTGTTGTGTTATTAGCATAACTGTCATCATTTAATTTATGTTATTTTATATAACACATAACGCATGTATTCCCCAAAGGGTTAGGCAGAGGTGTACTTATAATATACCCACATTTCGCTAGTTATTTTGTATTACGTTGTCAAATAAAGGTAGGTACGGACCAACCTGGTGGAAGAAGATATTTGCAACACCAAGGGGATTAGCGATGGGTTTCCAAATTGGCAAGTCCCATGGCACTCGTCAAAATTAAGTAGTACTTTCCCTTGATGGATTATCGTTCACAAGGCGTTGTTTCTCTGGTTTCTATACTTCAATTGTGTGAATACTTAAATATATGAATACATTATGACTACCATGTCCTGGTTTTGATTCCCAGGTCGGGCAAAGTGTTATGGGTTTACCACCTGAAATTTCTCAGTAGCAGACCGGAGTCTGGATTTGTGCCCGGATGATGGCAATTGGGTCGCCCCTGGTCGATGCGTCCGGATTCGTACCAGTTTATTCGGGCGAGTCACCAATAAGCCGCCCCTGCATGGGACCTAAACATAACTGACGAAATGTGGGTCTACAATAGCGTACACCTCTGCCTAACCCTTCGGGGATTACAGGCTTGATGTCATATCTTACAAATTAATATAATAATATGTTTATGTATTGAGTGCTATTTAAATATAATTTCAAATATTCATAATATGAAATTACAAAGAAAATTGTCTAGTAGGTATATCAGTACATTTTATTCAAAGAAATAAAACTAGTCGTTTAGATGTGATGTCCAATTTAAAATCATTAGTGGTATATCTGCGCCTTAAATGCAGCATCACTAGCAGCTAGTTACTCGACCGTGTTACACCACTTAACTAACATACTGCTGGAAGCTTAATCGTTTTGTTTTATTGTACTCAACGGTCATTCTCTTTTTCAATTTATACGTAGGTATATTTACTTCATCTTACAACAGCTAAATGGTGATATAGTTAGCCTTAATTATAATAATATATACCTTATGGGTATTGTTTTACGGAAAAAGTGATTTCAGAGGATTGGGGTAATTTTCTAGCAATGTTTTTACATCTAACGGTTTTTGTGAATTGGTATTAATATCAGTCTCATCTATACTTGTGTTCAATCGCAAGTGTAGTCGTAACCTACATTTACCTGCATAGGCATTTAAACAGGCCTAGCGCGGGTCTAATGTGCCTAAGGGCCGGGTTTAGTATGTACATTTTTTCCTATTTAATATTTTACCAAAAAACATTCAATAAAAATTCAAATTCAGAAGTCGTATTCATTATTTAAATTACACCAGTAGCAATTCGTGAACAAGATTCAAACGTAGATCCCCGGTGCGTGAGAGTCTACGAGCAGTAAGTAGCTTAATGGTCCGGAACTCATTGGAAATTTGCACTTACCGCACCTGGATTCGACGTTATTTTTTTAAGTTTGCAGTAGTAACCACAAGCTCTTGCGATTATGGTGGCTTTTTGTCTGTACTTCTGTAGTGAGATAATTACTTAGGACCTGGGCTTGTTTATATTGCATTTTAATCTAAGATATGACTGAGAGTATTGAGGATAATCTTTTTAATTGAATTAATTTTAAAATTTTATTTTAAAATCCTGCATTGCGCAATTAGAATTTACCGCGCGATCAACATATATGACGCTTGACTGTTACTATTGAGACACAATAAAATTTTAATTGTTATCGAGCTGCATCAGTCTTTCGGACAGTTGAGCATCTTCACAAAACCCCGACTTCAACCGTTGCCTTCCAGGCATGACACCCGGTCGGTTTTTTTTTTTTTTTTTTTTTGACTAGGGCATCTCGCAGGTTGCCACTGAGGTATTCGCTGCTTAACCGGACTTTCCTGTGGCTGCCTTAAGCTCCTAAAAGAAACTCAAAGCCTCCAGCCAGGGGCATATAAACTAAGCTAATTAAAACTAGGCGAACGCTCGCTAAGGGCACCCCCTGTGGGGTACGAACCTCGGCTTAGGGCGTTCGCTGGGGGGAGGACAGCAAGAGGGACAGGCTGGATCAAGGATGGATCATTATTATTATCAGGGGAATTTAAAGCTACAGGCTCAGCAAAAACGCGGGCTGGCGCATCGTTATCGAGCAAGGGTCGGGGGTCACCCGGTCGGAGGATCTTTCCTATTTTATAGACGATGAGTGAACTGTACACCCTGTTCCGCATCCCTGAAAAGAAAAAGTGCGACTACTAGCTCCTAAGCTGAATTTTTCCGTCAGTACATAGCAACTCGGGAACCAGCCTATGTCCTAGAACTAAAAGATCGAAGACATGTGACATCTACCAACTTGCACTGGGCCCGTGTGGTAGATAACAGCCCACTCCCTCTCAAAGAGAGGAGTATTCGAATTTTTGGTTCTAAGACATTTGGTTCTAACAGCCGGTTCCTCACGATATTTTCCTCCACCGTTTTGAGAGCAGTGGTGATGAAATTATTTACACAAAGTAAAGCGCCTGCTTGGGTTCGAATCCACGACCTACAATTGGTAAGTCGGGGCCGTTACCACTGGGCCACCTCTGCTCTAAATGTAGTATGTAATTGTGTTTTATTTTTTTGGTTACTGGAGGTAGTTCTTATTAATTTTTACTTTTTACTTCTTTTGTTCTTGTATATTTGTAAACCAAGAGCCTACATATACAGATTTTTGTGTCTTTGAAGTGAAAATATATATTAATATTACTAATTATCTGTTTGTAACTTTGTATGCACGAGAGCAGTGGTGGCCCAGTGGTAACGTCCCCGACTTACGAGTTGTAGGTCGTGGGTTCGAACTCGAGCAGGCGCTTTACTTTGTGTAAATAATTTCATCACCACTGCTCTCAAAAACGGTGAAGGAAAACATCGTGAGGAAACCGGCATGTCCAAAAATTCAAAGACATGACTGTGACACCTACCAACCCGTACTGGGCCCGCGTGGTAGATTACAGCACACTCCCTCTCTCAGAGAGGAGGCCTGTGTCCCAGCAGTGGGAACATTAATAGGCTGATTATGTTATGTTATATATGCACGTGTTTCTGTGACAAATGAACTTCTTTTTCTTTCTTTCCAAAGTATTTTCCATAATGTAAATATTGTTGGTCTCAGTTATTTTAAAGGTACTATAAAGTTTACTGTAGTTTCACTTAATAAAATTTATAGTTAAATTCATCTTAGCATAACAAAGAGCAAAGCTTCTTGTTTTCAGTACTCCTAATGAAGTAAGAATTTCTTAATACTATGTTGGAATATTGTGCCTTAAGCAAACCGTTCTTTCTTACAATTATTATTTAAAATTATATTTGATGAAATACTAGCCTTTTACCCGCTTGGATGTCGGAAAATATCCAAGCCATGTTATTTCCCGGTGTATTCTACTAACCCCCTTACTAATAAAAGTTGTAAATTGCCTGTATAGTTACACAACGCTTTGTCTTCTTCTTTCGAGTGTCAAATTACTGACGACTGAAAGAGAGAAATCGGTGTGTAACTATACAGACGATATACAACGTTTATTAGTAAGGGGATAAGTGTTAATTCAGGTTATAAACTGTCTGTGTGCCAAATCCCATCCAAATCCATTCAGACATTTTTGTGTAATTGAGTAACAAACATGTAATACATAAATACCTAAACCTTTTGAATTTTCTAAGTATATACGCTAAGTAATAACAGCCGCATGGGTCGATCTATTAGGTTAAGCTACGCTTGCCGGGGTTGGTCCGTGAATGGCTGACCATCTTTACATAACACGACTCCTCCGTGCCTCGGAAAGCACGTTAAACCGTTGGTCTCGGCTGTCATTTGTGGATCTTTGACAGTCGTTACGGGTCGTCAGAAGCCCGAAAGCCTATCGGCCGGTAGTCGTAAATTACCCAGTTACTGGGTTGTAGAGGTCAGATAGGCAGTCGCTCCATGTAAAATACTGGTATCCAGCGTCATCCGGTTAGAACGATTGAGCCAGATTGAGCGTAGTCTTATGGTTTGGACCGATTTGTTTCGAACTACATATCTCAGGTTCCATTCTTGTATGACCCGTTCGAAAACAGATCAAACGGCAGCTTTCAATCATCTAAAATTCCGTAAAAATCATTCGTAGCATCATTACAATAGCTTGATAATAGGAAAAGCACTGGGAAAGAGATGCCATGCACCTGCAGCTACCGTGTTTATCGATGTAAGAGTAACTAGTACCAACAGACAACAACCAAGTTAATTCAAGCATACTAAATGCAAATTTTATCGAAGGTAAACAATGTACGCTATCAGGCAGAGCGTACAGTAATCAGGGGATAACCCTTACGTACCGGCCTCGACATTCACAGACGATTTAGTGGCGCCAGGCCAAAAAGGTCCCTTGACCTTCTGACCGGCGTGTTAGCAGACGTGACTGGCTTCACAATTCAGTGTTTACCCGCCTGTTCATAACACTTGGATGCAGACACTCGTTCATATTTAAACAGAATCTCTCTTTGCTGCATACGTTAGCGAATAATTAACCAAGATATACGTAGTCGTGTTCAACAGAACTGTCGCAATTTAGGGTTATACGAAAGTAAATAACGCTTTCAAAGAGACTGCTGTGAAATGTATTTCAATACTTGTGTTATATAAATATAAGTATGAATATGAAATACGTTAGAACCCGAATAAGGAGCATTGCTTTGTATGCTTGTAAAACAATTTCGGTAATTGGATAAATGAGAATAAAAGCACGATTCGGGTTTATGAAAAGAGGTTTTCCACAAATAACGACTTGTTTAGACTAAGTACACATTTACCCCCTTACTTATAAACGTTGTATATCGCCAGTATAGTTACACAACGCTTTGTCTTCTTCTTTCGAATGTCAAATTACTGACGACTGAAAGAGAGAAATCGGTGTGTAACTATCTATACAGGCGATATACAACGTTTATTAGTAAGGGGGTTAACGTTGTGAAAATTTCAACCGTCTCTGTGATCTAGGGGTTAGATCACCTGTCTCAGACCCAGCGGTCCCAGGGTTCAATTCCCAGTGGGGGCAAAATTTTCTGCTCGGTTTGGTTGATGGGTTGTTCTAAGTCCGCCTGGCTAGCTATCACCATCTTATCTAAGTCTGTCACCATAACAACAATTATGTGTTGTTTGTTCAATATTGTTGTAATAGTAAAAAACATGCGGGGCAGTCCTTGGGGACTGCCGATAGAAGTGAAAACTAAGTAACGCCATCTTACGAAAATATCAGGAATTTATGTGGCTTGCTGTCAGTACAAGAACGAAAGCTGTGCTCTTAAAAAAAAACAAAAAAAAATCAAACAGAGTGCGCTGTCAAAAAAAAAGTGCTCAACGCGCCTTAGGTGACGATGACACGAGTTCCATGATTTTAGTTTACCCAAAAAGTGTTCAAAGCGCCTAAACAAGTTTTTACTTCAAAAATAAATGTTAACAGCATTGGTTGTGTTTCGGCAGTTAGAGTTAAGGTAGCCAGTTCCGCTGTGGTTGAGGATTCTGGGTGAAGTTCGCTTCCACCATCGGCCTGATCATGACTTACCATCAGGTGAGATGTAGGCCAAGAACTTCCCCGTTGTGAATAAAAAAATAAATAAAGGAGAATTGTTTCACAGCAAAATCTGCTACCCGTTTCCTAAACTCAGCTGACTTATACACGTAGGCATAAAAGGGTGTTTATTTTATTTATTTATTTATTCTTCAACAAATTTACATTTGTGTCGAACAATAGTTTTAACAATAGTGATTCTAACAATAAATGTAACTCAAAAATTAAACAATAGGTATCGTAAAGTCAGGAGTAAACAAACATTAAATCCACACTGTCTTCAATAGGTACTGTTGGATCGCTTAAGTATTCTTATCACTTCACGTTAATAAAATATTCAATGAGCAACCCTTAAATTTTGAGAGCAACGTCTTTGTCTGTGAGTGACCTATACGGAGGTGTGAAAAAAACATTATTTTCAATCCTAACTAATATTATTTTCAATTCTTTATTGCGCATCATAATGTATTATAGTTGGTATGGAAATAATTATATTAGTCACAATTATGGACCCTGTCGGGCACAGCATAAATCAAGTAGAAGAGAGGAGGAAGAGCACTGGGTTTTAATGTGATACATTTTATTATTAGTTAATTGATCTAAGAATTATAATTATTGTTTTATAAATTATAGTCACCGTATCAACTCGAGCCATTCAGTATTCTTTGTATGAAACTCCATAGTGCAACGCACACTAATCGGAATCGTATTGTAATCGCCTCGCCTCGGGACAAGCTCACGAACCGCGGCGATACGGTGACGATCCCTTTTCGAATTGATAATGTGACCTTTAAATGGCAAAACAGATTTGGATGAAATTTGGTACATGGATAGACCATAACCTAGGGTAGACATAGGATACTTTTTATCCCGATATTCTCACGGGATCGAAAGTTATAGGGGTGAAATCGCAGGGCGCAGCTTTTATAAACGTGAAAGAATGTGAGGATAGATGGATGAATGTTTCTTACTCTTTCACGCAAAAACTACTGAACGGATTTGGATGAAATTTGGTACATACATAGTTTATAACCTGTATTAACAGAAAATATACTTTTTATCCCGATATTCCGACGGAATGGAGACTTATGCAGGTGAAACCGACGGCGACTGTTATTTTACCCTATAGGTATGTCATCATCTGCCTAGCCGTTTCCTTGCTATGTTGGGGTCATCTTCCAGCATAACCGGACATCAGACCTCCACAACCCAGATACTGCGGGTAACACGATACCCCGTGGTAACACTGACAGACTTTCGGGCTTACTTTAAAGGAAGGTAACATTCGAAAAGATCCCGAAACTGTACGAACTTGAAAATAAACCTAATGGCTTCCACCAATACTTGGAAATAAACTCACAAATAAAACAAGCAACGAATTTCCCAAAAGTTGAACAAAACTCGTCTTGACGGGAAAGATCGGAATGCAAGTTTCATGAGGTCAGATTAGCTAGTCTCTTATAAAGGCATCACGGCCCCGATATAATTTAGTTATAACTTTTGTAAGAGCAATGCTTTGTCGAAGTAATTTAATAAATTATTAGCTACTCTGTATTAATATTTGATCACTGCCGCGGGCTTCAGAGATCGAATATCGAGAATAAAGGCGTATTATGTTATAACAGTATTTTATGTTTGCATTTTGCCACCATTTTCTTTATACTATACATAACATGACGTACTACCCCGAAGAGTTAGCCAGAAGTGTAGGTACGCACGGCTACACATCAAGCTATAACTTTCCAGTTTATGGTGATCTCGCATTGTAAACGATTTCCGTACAATGCGAGGTCAGCTTAAACTGGAAATGTAAAGCTTGAGGTTAGCCGTGTGTACCTACAGTACACCGACATTTCGCCAGGTGTATTTTTAAGTCTCATGTATTAGGGGCGAGCCTATTGCCATCAATCGGGCACAAATCCAGACTCCGGGCTGCTACTGAGAAATTCCAGGTCTAAAAACCCAATAACGTCACCACAATTTTTGATATATTAATATAATATTTTAGTAGTAGTGGTCGGGGAGGAGCAGTGGTGGCCCAGTGGTAACGGCCCCGACTTACGAGTTGTAGGTCGTGGGTTCGAACCCAAGCAGGCGCTTTACTTTGTGTAAATAATTTCATCACCACTGCTCTCAAAACGGTGAAGGAAAACATCGTGAGGAAACCGGCATGTCCTAGAACCAAAAAATTCGAAGACATGTGACATCTACCAACCCGCACTGGGCCCGCGTGGTAGATTACGGCCCACTCCCTCTCACAGACAGAGGCCTGTAGCAGTGGGACCTTTAGGCTGATTATGTATTATGTAAATTAACATAATATTTATCTATTTATAAAGGCACACCAATAGCTTTAGTATATAAATATCTTAAGAACTATAACAATATCCACAACAAGGTAACAATAGCCTCGGACTTATACAGTCGCCAATTACAGGATAACATACAATCACAAAAATAGGTGATAACATATATTTTAATAGTAAAGCTTAAGGCTCTAGAATTAAGAATTAGGAAATTTTGGCAATATGCTTCTTAAACTTAAGAGAGTATATGTAATTCTGGCTTATTGGTGACTCGCCCGAATTACCTGGTACAAATCCGGACGAATCGACCATTTTAATAAATATTCGTTTTTCTTATGGCGATTCGTACGAATTCAAATAAAACGCCTGCTACACGGTCGCCAACCGCGTCGTATGTATTTTCGCTCAAAAAAATGGCTGTGGTAGGTAACCAGTAAGAACATACATACACCACCAAACATGTTAAGACGCAGATACATGCCACTGACCTTGAGTGGTTAGCTTACGTGTTCTGTACTGAGCTCACGCAACGCGTCGTACGTCCAGCCAGTAATAGAACTCGCGCATCAAGGAGCGCTGTCACTAATTTGACTCATTATTAATTTAGTATACATAAAACAGAAGGTATAAAAATAATAAAAGCTAAGTCCAAAAGTAACAGAACCCGAAATATTCCGTTTTTTCAAGTTAGCTACAGAATGCTGAATTTGGCAGTCCGTTATTGAGTGACTGAGAGAACAAAAATTATACATAGTTTTCAGATGTTGACAAGGGCTTAAAGTGGCTCTGTGAGAATTTTAATGGCGTGAATAATATATAACAAAATGCTAGAGCCCTATGATGACGCCTGAGGATTTACCTTTGCCCTTTTAAAAATAAAAGACCAAATGCGAAATATCGCGAAAACAGAGATCTGAAAAACTTCTGTAGAAAATTTAATAAGTAAGGGAACTTACAGCGAAAGTTTAACTACTAAGAAAAATAAAGATTTGAGAGGTTTTTGCTAAAATACCACAAATATTTTATCTAAAAAAATGTCACTACTTACTCACCAGCTGTCTTCGGAAAAATCCATTACAAAGTAAAAGAGGCAAAAACGTAATTTTACTATCCATTTTGAAACTCGCGACAGTAAAATAAACACTTGAAAAACCGATCGCGTAATTTATCTACTGTCATCGTTATCCTACGGCAATAAAGGTGGAAATTAGTTCAGTAGCAGTATCAAATAAGTAATAACTTTCGTCACGTCAAGCATAAACAATGAACTGGGCTGGAGGTAAAGCGGCACAATATCGGGCCCAATGCGTGTTATCGGTCGTCTAGGGTTGCACCTTGTGTCGATAGGGCTGCGCCTTGTGTCACTAGGGTTGTCCGTACGGCGTTTGCTAACGAGCTTGGCTCAAACAATCAGAAGTCAAGCAGAAATTGATGGGGTGTTCCAAACGGCGTGCACTGACGTACCTACGCCTTAATTAAAAGACTTCACTCAAGCGTAATTCGCAATATCGGATCGTCTGTCTCTGTGATGTTCTCAACTCTATGGATTTCGATAAGATGGATTACACAATTTGGTTGAGTGGAGTTCGTAGTGTAAATAAATAATTATTTTGTTGTACAACGACTTTATTGGAGACGTTTCGGCGTCAAGCGCCACTATTAAGAATTGCGGAAATAAAATAAAATTGGATTGTTTTTTGTTTGACAAGACTCAAGAGAATAAACCCTAATGCCCATATTTAAAATAAACAAAAAAAAAAAAGTATTGCTTCTTTGTGTGACTGTAATAATAAAAGTTATAAATTGTTTTTATATTGACAAGGGTTCAAACTGCCTCTACGAGAATTTTAATGGCGTGATTATTATGGTGTCCCAACAGTAGGAATATTATAGGTTGATTATGTTATGAACATTACATTGGGACAAGGCTAGGCCAAAACCTTTCATAAGGATTCAATCACTGAATATCATTAATTAACCTACTCGAACCCACGTGACAATAATACACGTTCAATGACAAACGGGCTCACGATTAAGATTAATTGTTGATAAACGTTTTGAACTATAGTGAAGACGTAGTTCAGAGGTAATTAAACGTCGGACGTCTATTGACATTTAGGTGTGCGTACGGCTCTATCAAGCAACAATAGCTTATTCGCACGAGTCGCACGGCGCACACGTCAAGACCGTTGTGACGTTCATTTGTTAATCTATATGTCGTGGCCAGATCTCAGAATTTACCAATTCATGAAATGGCCCGCTAAAATTGGCCATATCGTTTAAACTTCAACGTTTAATGATATATTATGTCAGTCGACGTTTGGCCATATTATTAATGTAGGGTATTCATGGGTTAAGGTGTAGTAAAAATTGCCACGTAAGTGCGACTAACTTGGAAGTAGCGCTCGCCGGCCACCACTCGCTTCGCTCGCTCGGCTCGCGCGCGTTTGGTCATAGTTGTAACCTAAACTAAACCCATTTGGTCTTAAAATATTCACCTAGTTGAAAAAAAATTAAAATTCGATACATTTTTCAGACAACTGACAAAAAAATCCGAAATCTGTTTTTTAATTTTACATAAATGAACTCTTATTAGTTTTATTATAGCTACAAGCAGAACCGAACCGCTTAAGAAAATGTTATTCTGACTGCGTTAAAAGGTCGTAAAGGAAAAAAAGAATCTTGTAAAAAAGCAGTAAGTTTCTCTCGAGTTGCCTTTGCTTCCGTTCGTTACTCGCTTGCAGAGCAAATGTATAAACATGGATGTTACGACTCATTGCTTCCGCAACTACTGATCTTAAAGTTTTAAAACTTATTATCTACCTCTTGAGCAGCCAATCGAATTGGCTAAGTAATTTTTAAAGGGTTGTTGAGAATCTAACAGGAGTTTGTAAACTTTTAAAAAAGGTTATCGAAATTGTAAAACAGATTGGCATCATGAGACATACACAAAGAGGTGAGGAAGACCTTTTCCTGCGCTTTTTCGTACTCTAGGTACACCTTTGCCTAACCAAACTGAAATACCAAGAGACCGAAGCCCGAAACTGTTGTTGGATCAAATATCCAAACAACTAGAGATACCTTATCAGCGCTGCACTCCACCAGGCCACTGATCGTAAAAGATGTAGAAATACCGTTAACAATTTGAAACGGAGTCACGATTATCAGAAGTGAGAGAGCGATTAAGAAGCAGAATTGAGAGGGAAAAGCATACAAGTTACAACAATAACAAATAAGGCATTTGACAGAAATCAATAAAAATGATGCACTCAGCAATGGGATAGGAACTAACAGCATCAGGCATAATTCAGTTATTAACCTTCCAGTAGATGATTTCTTGTTAGAAAACAGTCCAAAAAAGTCCAGTTCAGACTCTGGCACATAATAAAAAGTATCATAAAATCTGTCGCGAACTATTCCATTATTGTGGTATAATGTGTCTCTACAGACAAATGGAGACAAATGGTGGAAGGGGCAAAAACTGGCAACACTGCACTATGACTTACACGTTAATTGTCAACATTTGTGGGCAAAGTTGTCATTTATATTAATGTTTCCGCTCTTCGTTGGCATCGCCTCTTACTACTGAAAAGTGTTTTTGAGCCAGAATTTATGGTTTAAAGTTTTATTCGCCGAGCTTTGACATTGAGATTTTTTGTTTCCACACCTTTCATAATCCTTTCTTTCCATGAATATAATAAATTCTGTTTTAACCCAACTTCTCAATATCGACTATCATCATCAGCCATGACCATAGACCAAATCACTTTTAGTCTCTATCTCGATTGCGCCAAAAAACAATAAGTATTTATTTAAATTCTACTAATATTTCAGTACTCTTATGTACTTAACAGACATCTAATTAGTACCATAACAGTGCTACTTATCAGTAATTAAATGACCTAGCGCAATTAATAGAACACAACCTATATTCGGCCTATCCAATATATGCCACGCACAATACAGCGACAATCAATATTGTTGATGAACTAATCCTTACGTCAATTTCCGGGAACAAGGCCTTAATACGGTATGCCACCTAATACGGCATTGCCACCTAATACGGTACTGCCACCTAATTGTGGCACTCGGCTCGATCACATCTCGACCCAGCAAGCGTATTGAATAGCTGTTAGTGCTGGTATAACTGTGTATTTGTTTGTTTGTATACAGTGTGTTACAGAACTTAACAATGGGAGGCAAAAATATTGGGCTATCGCTTTATGAGCTCAATTTGCTCGGTTTATGTTTTTATTTATTTATTTATTGACACACCAACGACTTATTCACTAAATCAGTACATTAAAAATATATTGTATTTCGACAGTTTTGCGGTGAATTCGTCACTTATAGGCGTGCACAGCACTTGTATAATATAATCAATAATAAAAATAATAAAACTAAAATGGACTTATAATTATGATAACAACAAAATTAAAATCTGCAAAATTTACATTAAAATACAAAAAACATCAATTAAATTGGAATAGAAAAACAATTATAAATTAAAACTATAAAAATAACAAATAAATTAGGACACATTCATGTCATTACATTAATTACAAATAAAATTAAAAGAATAGAATAGATTAAAACTTGAGTTCAAAAATTAAATTAAGTTGTACATTAAATACCATGAATGGAGTCACACAAATACACAATTTAACAATTTGTAACAGAAATAAACAAATAAATCAATCAAGAACTGAGGATTGATTTATTTGTTTTTGTTGTTGGTTATTTTGAATGGTCAATCAATTAACCTAGTCTATCGCCGTCCAAGGCTGGACATAGGCCTCTCCTGGGTTGTGTCACAACACCCCGTCCACCGCCTTCTGCATCCAGTTTTTATTTTTTAGAGTTGTGTTTATTTACCCTCTTTGCCTATTCAAAGATAATCGTCTTTAGGAGTTAAACTCCAGTCGAGCGTCGGAGCTGACACACACACACACTTTTTTTTTAATATTGAAAAGGTTTCTTTATTATAATCATCAGAATCGGCATATAAGAGGGGGCTGTAATCCCTAATGCGGGTTGGTAGAAGTGACATGTCTTCGAATTTTTGGTTCTAGGACGTTTCCTCACGATGTTTTCCTTCACAGTTTTGAGAGCAGTGGTGATGACATAATTTAAACAAAGTAAAGCGCCTGCTTAGGTTCGAACCTACGACCTGCTCGCAAGTCGCAGCCGTTACGATTGGGCCACCACTGCCCGCATACTAATAGTGAAATTGCAACAGATCTCTTTAAATGATATTACTTTAAATGATGATTTTAATTACAGGAACACCCACATACTCGTATATGTAGATAATTAAAACGTATTTATGTTTCATTTGGGAACTTTAAAATGATCCTGTAATTTTTTAAACACACAATGTTTTGATATCATCTAAATCTCCCAAAAAGCCTGAAGCTAAAAATTCCTTACCTCAGCAGTAAATCCCGTTGGCCAATCTGTAACAAAAACAATACATAACGTCAGTAAGAGGCGACGTGACCCAAAAACTAATGGCGGGCAAAGATATAAGACAAGCAATACACTTATCATGTCGTAAAAGTGAGGAGGTAACAGTTTATTGACCCTTAAGGCGTGTTATCGTTACATTTGCATATGGCTACGCATACACACGACCTCTCTTAACCCTCCGTTTTTACGATCAAAGTATACGCTTGTATGATCTAGGTAAGTTTGGAACGTAAATATTTTTTCATGTTCATGCTGTGAGGTCTATTTTAATTTATAACTTTTGACAGTATTTAGAGCCTCTTGGGCAAAGAGAGGTTCTTCTTTAGAGTGCTAGTACCATAACTGTTTCTGCTTGGCTTGTGAAACTTGAAGATTGGTGCTGGCAAAGTTACAGGCATATGAAACTTTTCAACTTTGCGTCGCTCGGTCAGTAATGCATTGGCATTTGATACCGTTGTTCTTCCTTTTTTTTCTAGTAACTAACCTGATTTGAACCGGAACAGATTTTGTATGGCAAATCTGTCAAAAACTCACCATCGAGAGACCATTGTGACGTTTGTATATTAGTAGACTTGATCCCCTGGTGTCGAGTTTTTATGCCGGCGATTGGGTCTCTCACTTGGCCTTGCATACCGTCGAGAAATATTTCTCAGGCATGCCGATTTCCTCACGACTTCCTTCACCATTTTTGAAGCAAGTGATAATTATACAATACGCGATTCTTCTTCTTTTCGTGTGGTTAGTAACTAACCTGGTGTCAGAGTTTTCATGCCGTCGACAAAATATCTCACCCACATGCCGGTTTCCTTACGATGTTATCCTTTACCATTTTTGTAGCTTATTATACAATACGCTATTTTATACCATTGATGGCATTCTACTACTTTCAATCACTTGAGCCACCAGTCGTTCAGTTCCTCAATAAAGTAAAAGAAGAGGAAAATTAAAGACACAATGTCCCACTTACAACGATCGGTCTAATAATAGGTAATACAAAACAAAGGACATTGAAAAGTTCAGTAACTTAATAAACGCGCCCAATTGTATTTGAGTTTTATTTTTAAGAAATTCTAAACGCGTTCCCCAGAACAATAATCCTTGTTTGAATGCTAATTAATTTGAATTAATTTCACACTTTGAAAAAGGTATAATCGAATAGACAATGCTGAATTACTTTTCGACGAATCTTTCGGAGTTGTAAAGGAACCTGCTTTTATGTAAAATTTTGTTTAAGAATTTATTATTTAACTTTTTTCCAAGTTTTTTTTTTACTTAGAAGTCTTGTGTAGCTTAAGGGGCTGACAATAGCTAAAGCGCGGTCACTGTCAGACTACTTAGAAAAGAAAGAAAAGCTCGATGACATAACGCTGGTAATTTTATTGCAAAATATGAAGCAACTATCTATGTATTTGCAAAAAATCTATTGATAGGACAAAAAAATTAAAACACTGTTACGTTAAAATGTTGCTTGTAAAGTAATCAGACAAAAATCTGAATGATTGCATGCATTATTAAGGCGACGATAACCGACTTTTAATGATTATATACTGAAGATCCCGTCTAAACGAATCGTGTTAATGATTTGGAAAAACTATATGTATATTAGAGCATTTTCTTAATAACTTAATATATAAATATTTTAGATTATGTTTATATTACATAATGAAATTAATTTGTAAAGTTATGTCTAACGCGGATAAAAAACTGAGAAACACGCAAAATCTATCAAGCATATTTTTCTGAAACCTTCACCATTTTAAAGATAATTTAACTATTGATCTTTTAGTATACTTGTTTTTATTAAAATACCTTTTGTTTTATGTATAATAAATTAATAATGCGTCTAATTTCCGACAGCGCTCCTGGATTTGGGAGTCCTATTACTGGCTGGACTTACGATGCGCTGCCTGAGCTCAGTATAGAACACGCAAGCTAATCTTTCACGGTCACTGCCATATAACTGCGTCTTAATAACGTTAAATCGTTAAAAAAAAAATATTAAGTATCTTCATGATAGTTTTTTCTATTGTATCCAATTAGTTGTATTATGCTTTCAACACACTATATCTAACTAGCATATATCCTGAAGAATATCACTTATTTTTCTATGTTTGTTTACTGCAGTGGATCAAATACTTTTAGGTATTATAAAACTTGCGTTTAGCTCCTGTAGTCCCCTTGTACCGTAACATTTTTCAGTTGATTGCATTCAGAAGTTGAATTTGTACTTCTTACGTCGCGACAGCACCCATTCAGTAAAGTTGGCTAACTCCAAGAAGCGAATTTGCGCAAACAGAATTTTGAGCAGCATGCTAATTTACAAGATATCGTATTC
The DNA here is from genome assembly GCA_948150665.1 of Conistra vaccinii. Taxonomy (NCBI): domain Eukaryota; kingdom Metazoa; phylum Arthropoda; class Insecta; order Lepidoptera; family Noctuidae; genus Conistra; species Conistra vaccinii. The sequence goes on along the minus strand of OX411318.1, from coordinate 7,671,666 downwards.
GCATTAACAATACAAGCAAATTATGAAGCAGAAAATATTAGTTTGTTCCTTTTGAAATAAGTTAGCACTTAAATTTTTAGCTTTTTTACGAGAATAAATTCGGCAACGTTCATATTTTTGAATATCGAATCTAGGTCGTAGTAATTATGTGGAAGCAACTTCATTATTCTGAAGATAATTGCTAGATATAATGAAGCCGAAAATTTGATCGGACCTCGTTATACGGATAATTGTTTAGGTATTATATCTTTACAAATTATCTATAAAGCAATTCAATTTCGTATTTAACTATCATGTATACCGCTATTGCCTGACCGGTTTTCTATACACTACGACATGAACAGTACTAGTACCGCATATTCACAGTATCGGTTCCTTGGCATGAATGGCACCATACGTACGAGGTACAAGGTATGTATGTATGTGTATTCTCTACGATACCAAGTCGTACGTTACGATTACCTTAAAATATGGATATCGGCGACATGTGGCGTGCGTAATGAGACCGAAAATATTTTATTCAATAAGCACTTTTACATTAATTTGTAGAATTTTTATCGTAAATATTTCTGCGTAAGCTGGGAAAGTATTAAGAGCGTTTACGACGTACGGCATTTCATACAAACTTTCAAGTCCTTGTTTTTCGAAATGACTGAACCGATTTTAATTAAACTTCATACGCATAAGCAAGATACAAAGGTCTAAAAAGTTAGATAAGAAAATTTTCGAAAAATAGTGTTACAGCCATATTAGACCGATTTTAAATTTTCCATAGAAACAGAGATTTCCAGTTATCTGTTTTTAAATAAGACATTTCTAACTTTTTAGACCTTTGTATCTTGCTTATGCTTGAAGTTTCATTAAAATCGGTTCATTCATTTCGAAAAACAAGGGCTTCAAAGTTTGTATGAAATGCCGTACGTCGTAAACGCTCTTAATTGAGATTTTTTAGGTGCTAACGAGTATACTATATAAGAAGTTTGTATTCAGTGCAGAAGTGATAATATCGTCTCAATTATTGACTGCCTCCTTGGTCTAGTGGTCGCAAGCGCTGAGCATGAGGTCCTGGGTTCGATTCACGGGTCGGGCAAACTGTTATTGGGTTTTCCCATCTGGAATTTCTCAGTAGCAGCCTCTAGATTTGTGCCCAGTTTATGGCAATAGGCTCGCTCCCTACTACATGGGACTTAAACATAACTGGCGAAATGTGGGTGTACTATAGGTACACCTCTGCCTAACCCTTCGGAGATTACAGGCGTGATGTTACTGAAAAATTTAATTTGCGTCTGTTTTGTTCCGTGTGTAAGATGCCAAATATGTAAAAAAGTTGGTTCAACTTACGAAATGACAACGAACAAAGTTTGAAGTAGCGGTTATCCACAGAACATTGCAAAGCTTGTCACGACTGTAAACCGAGAAGGTATACACGAATACAAGTCTCTATGCAATATATAGAGTGTGTCATATTTTCAGTATTCCGCCCCCATACAAACTTTTGCCGCAGCTTTAAATTATATTAGTATACACAAGCGGAGAAGCTCAGTTTTCAATTGAAAGTTAAATTTTGCAATCACTAAACGCAGTGCGGCAGTCAAACTTGAACCCCTGGGGGTTTAACGATGCAATTTAGTCTTTCCTGGAGGTTATACTGTACTTTGTGTGTATATAACCTGGTTGCAGGTAGGTAGGTATATCGATCTTTGATTAGAGTCCCATGAGAAAAAATTGCTATAGTTTTGGTATGCGTATGTATACCGGGCTGCGCCAACCCCACGTAAATTGGGTTATGGGCAAGATAATGATGACGCATGCTTAGAGTTGGCGGTCAAAGAATGCAGGCATGTCGTCAATTGTGTGCCTTATTATCAGCCTATTAATGTTCCCACTGCTGGGACACAGGCCTCCTCTCTATGAGAGGGAGTGGGCTGTAATCTACCACGCGGGCCCAGTGCGCGTTGGTAAATGTCACATGTCTTCGAATTTTTTGGTTCTAAGATATGCCGGTTTCCTCACGATGTTTTCCTTCACCGTTTCGAGTGCAGTGGGCAACGACCTACCACTCGTAAGTCGACGCCGTTACCAATGCTGCTCATTGTGTGCCTTAGTGTGGGATTTCTTTCTTTTTTGAAGTGATAATTTCTTTCAGTGATTTTTGGTCGGGGGTAAACTTATGGTTCGCGTAGTGCTAGCCTAGCACTGCTAGGCTACAGAACATAGATGGCGCAAATACCAGTTTTAAGTTTTTTAATAGTATTGTTTCTTTTTGTGGGGATACAGGGCATCAGAACGATGATGATGTGATGATGAATATTGTTTATCATATATTATACCAGTTTTAAGTTTCCACTTATGTCGGCAGTACCCATAACAAAATATTTTTTTCTTTCAGGTATGCTAACCTAACTTAGTCAAATGATGGCTTATTTTATCATACGCAAAACTCAATGGAACTTTTATAGAACCCAACATGGCTCTTTGATAACCTCATAATATATTACCAAGCATTTATCCAAAGAAAACTCAATAAAATGGATGGAACTGACATTGTTGAACCACAAGACGGTAAAGCCTATATAAGAATATCGTTGTTCTCTCAGTTTCATAACCTCAATATCAATGGAGCGGTATTATTATGTTTTACCTAAGGTAAACGAGCTAAACTGTTTACATTGATTTACATATTTTAAGGTAATTATACCGCAAACTCCACTGAAAGCTTTCAATATCTTTTAGTAAGTCCATAATTCAGTGTTTCGGTAAAAGGTAACTCGACCGAATTGAATTTTGTCACTTAATCGTTTTTAGCCCTTCAAATCCAGGGTCAATTTAAACTTTGGTGAGGAAATAACTCTGTTGTACGTCCAAAATTTGGTCGTTTTTTATTTTTACATCACCCGTTCTTATTTTTTTTTACTTTTGTTTGGTCTATTCTTTGTAAATCTCCTGCTGCTATATTTAATAGGAATGATGCCTGGATCAAAAACATGAAATTCTATTTAGTCTGTCGGTCCTGATATATTAAACAAATATTAGACTCATCGTTTTTGCTTTATCATAGTAATAAAAGATACAACGGGAGTGGGGGTCGCTACGTCACAAGTAAGTATAAAATCTACATTTTAACTGTATCGCCGTCATCTTTTATTTTAATGTAAAAAAAAGAAAAAAATTGTGTCCAATATTTTTTAATAATCTACTTGAAGGACAATAAAATTAATTTCAGTCGTCATCCATATTACATTTATAATAGTTTGATCAACAACTGATAGGTCTCAAAACAAGTAATTTTGGTTTGATTTTACGAGTACGTTAAAATAACTTAACATGAGTTTGCAACACCAAATATGTACCAAGTATTGATACAATCATATCAAAGACCAAACATTTTAAATGATGAATTTGTTTTTTTTTACATGGTAAGTCTTACATAACCACATTTATCCAATTAGTTAGTTGAAACCTTCCGCGACGAAGAACAGGGGGCCAAATCTACTAATTTACAAACGTCACAATGGTCTCTCGATGGTGAGTTTTTGACAGATTTTGTATCTAGTTTTTTTCGATGGTTATCCAAAGTGGCTAATTTCGTAATAGGTACGTAACCCGTATTACGAAATTGACCATTTTGGATAACCATCGAAAAAAACTAGCTACGAAATCTGTCAAACACTAACAATCGAGAGACCATTGTGACGTTTGTAAATTAGTAGACTTGGCCCCCTGGTGTGCGATTGGTCGAATCGCTCGTCTGGGTCGTTGCTAGTCTCTTGATTGAATAATTTAGTTGTGATTTGGAAGTCGGTTGCAACCAGTTGCAACTGTAATAGCATACTAAAAAGGCAAAGAAGTGAAGGGCTTTTTTCCCTGTTTGGTATATATTAGATAAGTATAGTATGACTCAGTAAACAAAATTGAGTACTTTAAACTTTTAGCACAATAAAGATAAATATAATTACTATTTAATTTAAAAAAGTAAATACTTAGTCCAATTTGTCAGTTTTGTATCAGATTATTGAACTTACCATTATATACCAGACACCAATTTTTTTTTGGTTGGGAAATCATCAAATTACTTGACACCACAGCTTTACTGTTTGTGACCACAGTTATTGTTTACACGTAGGTATATGATATTTTAATTTCTTAACTTCTTAGTAGATACATTGTATCTGTGTAGGTATCTATTCAGAAGTTTGATAAAACGTAGGAAATTGTGAAATTTATCACAATCTACGTCCTACACGTAGATTGTTATAAATTATGTAAAATAAAATAGCGACTAAATATTAAATTACTACACCCGCAAGATAGTTTTGTGTTTAATTAACAGTTTAATTAACATAAAATTTATCATAATATATAACATATCTAGTGTCTTTACATTTTAGCCGCCTTCCACAATTCATAACAATTATTTACCTAATTTCCCAGACAGCTAGCTGTCATCAAATCCAAGTTGGGAATTCGTTATGAAATTCATTGTAATGTTCCTTTAACGTTACATGCCACGACTTTAAAGTGACGTAAAGGACAAGCGCGGAAATTATAAAAAAGCGTAAACATAGGTTCCGCTGGGTGTTTTCTCGTGGACCTACTTTTTTGTCCTACCAGTAGGTCCACGAGGGTATGTTATTTCTGTTGGTCCTACTGAACTGTTGAAACCAACATGAACCTCCTGTATAAAGAATTTTAGGAGTCACTAGGTGTGACTAGGTGGTTTGCAGGCGTTTCTTCGCCGGAGAACGGTCTGCTCAAGACCCATGACAAGTTATTTGCTGTGTCGAAGCAGTACTGTTATGAGTGATGACCTTCAATCATCATACCGCTTTCATATTGCGTGGACCTCCCTTTTAGTACATACCTCCTTAAAAGAATATCGATGATGCTGATATAACATTTACAGCCATTTACTTCTTTTTGACTAATAAAATATTAACTTAAGTTTTATCTACAATTATGACAAAATATTAATAAGTAAGTTAAAATATTAATAAGTTAAAATATTAATGAAATGTTAAGTTTGTTCTTTTATATTATAATAAAGCAATATTGTAATTTTTCTTTGTATTATTTTTAATGAAAGCAGTAGGACAACTGAAACCACACCTAGTCTAATTTCTGTACACATGAGGTTCATGTTGGTTTCAACAGTTCAGTAGGACCAACAGAAATAACATACCCTCGTGGACCTACTGGTAGGACAAAAAAGTAGGTCCACGAGTAAACACCCGTTCCGCTCCACCATACAATATTCAACACTACGTATTTTTTCATTTCATGTACCCCCGTACTTTTAACTTTATTCAATTTTTATTATTTGTTGTTATAGCGGCAATACAATAGAAATACACTGTAGTGGTTACACCGCCACATACGAACTACGCAGCAAGAATATGACGACACACAAAATCCTGCATCGTGCAATTAGAGTTTACCACGCGAACGACATTTATAAGACTATCCGACATCAACTTACGGGCAGTTGCCCGCCAGACATAACACCCGTCTGGTCGGAGTTTCGCTTTTCTATGGTGGATGAGTGAACTTTACACCCTGTTCCTCATACATCTAAAACACTATCTGGGAAAATTTTAATTTTCAACCTATTACGGTTCAAGAGACAGCCCGCTGACAGAAAAATGTACGGACGGACGGACAGCGGAGCCTTAGTAAAAGGAAAAATTACAATGTAAAAAGAACTTTGTTTGAAATAAACAAGGCTAAAATTCATCAAGACTTTTGTAAATGATTTTTAAGGCAGGCACAACGACTGAATGCCTAATGAGCCTCCGCATTCGGCTCTTTGTTTCAGCATATTCATTACCTGTTCCCATCGCCATTTGCTTACAAAAAAGTATTCATTGTTTTCCGCCTGCCCTCTGGAGGGTATACAAACAATATCTCTAACAATTTTGGGGTCAAGTGATTTCATCCGGTGAATATTCAGGAGATAATTAGAAGAGAAAACAAGCTTAATTAGTACAAATCGCGTTGAAAGAAATTACTCTCGAGGAATTTTTGTGAAATGTTTTGATGAAATTAAACAGGTGAGTTAATTGGGAGAAAGCATTTTTAAGTGTTAAAAAGGACAGTGAATGATTTAATAATTTCGTCTTACAAGTTTGTTTATTGTTGCACTCAAAGGATTTTTGTACTTTTCTTTATTACTGTTCCACTGCTGCGCAAAGGCCTCCCTGCTCGCTGCAAAGCTGCCAAGGACCAATCCTACCTTAAAGGAGTCCAGCTCATCCCGCCATCTCCATCTGAGCCTGCTGGATTCTGGATCCACTGGGTCGTAAGTCTGGCTAATTGTGGGGCTTATTTATAAACGTTGCTTAACTTTAAGCAATGTTTATAAATAAACCCCTGTGTTCTGAGATGATTCGCTTTTCGAAAATGACAATAGTTCCACTATGAACACAGATAATTTTAATCCGTAACTGCCTACAACATGAAGCCGATGGTCATTGTCAACCGCCACAATAAACATCCTTGAATGTAGCCATTATGGATACGCACATAGGTGATTGTATTAAGCTGTTATTAGGTTATAGAAGGGAAGCTGGCCATACTTTTCACATAATCTCTTTGTTTTATTTGCTTTGAAAGAGTTAATGAATCAGTGCTAAAAAAAAGAAAAGCTCATTTTTCTCAGTTTTATTTATTTACTAGTTGTTCGTTTGAAATCCAGAATGAAAAGTAGCCTATGCCCATCTCCAGGTTATGGTCTACCCATGTGCCAAATGTTATTCGTTCAGCCGTTTTAGCGGGAAACCGTAACAAACAAACAAACAAACTCAATTTCGCATTTATAATATTTGTTAGGATTGGAAAAGTACTTCAATGACTTAAGCACTATAGTCCGCGTGCGACTAGTTGGCCGCTCATGTCATCACAAATCATCTCGCTATTGCAATCTCATGTGCGTTTTGTCTAAACTATCCGGAACTTTCACTTCACGACGGCAACACGCGTTGAAAGTACCGGCTAGTTTAGACAAAACGCACATGAGATTGCAATAACGAGATGATTTGTGATGAGATGAGCGTTCAACTAGTCGCGCGCGGAATATAGTAACATACAGTATATTACAAAGACCATTCGTATACGATTATGGTGAATTTATAACTAATAGGGTTACACAGCACTTAAATAACAAAGCTTTCAAAGTTCTTTTGATACTTTTCGCGCGATTTATTTATAGTGACGGCAAATCTAACGATTCTAATCTTTGGTTTATAAGAATCTTTCACTACTGCAGTCTGTCTTTTATCTGTTTTATCTGTTTTTTATTAATTAAAAACCAGACTTACGACAATGAATTCAAATACATACAACGTTAGCTAGAATATTAGATGAATTGATGTTTGAATGAAACTTCGTAACTGAGTACAAACCAGCGACTTCGGATCTGGTAGCTAGGAATCAAGTTGTACTAAGTTCCAGTAAGTTAGTGCTGTGGCTTATTGCTGTACCCAACAGATTTAATAGTTCGCAATCGCTATGAATAATGCAGTTTTGATAAGTCTGTTGTTATAACCGAATTTGGTCGGTGAAGTCGGAGTAAACAGTCGAGTGATTTAGTGTTAGTAGTCATATAAAAACAAGGAAAATTAATTGCTGTAATATGTACCATCTTAGCTTATGAACTAGGTAGTGTTTTTTTCTTTAGATTTTTGATGATTTACCGATTTCAGATTAAAAGTCTAGTTAATGGTTTTACTCACAAACCAGGTTCGGGATACGACCATCCGTTCTATCATATAGATAACTATAAATCTAACCGAAAAACTTAAATGAATTTTATTGAGCTTGAATAGTGAGCTGATCAATAATGTCAATCCCTAGCATCAGATGGAAGAACAGCTCACTGCACCTAAGTTTTGACAGTGAGATTTTTACAGAATAGCACCGCTGATGTCACTCGGAAAGGTGCCACGCGAAAATGGAATTGGGCTGGACACATCTGCCACATGTCAGACGACCAATGGGCCAAACTTACGACCCAAAAGGTCCCTCTTAATGGCATGCGATATCGCAACAGGCCCAGACAGAGATGGCGGGAAGAGCTGGACTCCTTCAACAAGAACTATGGTCCTTAGCAGCTTTAAACAGAGAGAAGTGGAAAGAAAGTAGGGAGGCCTTTGCCCTACAGTGGGACATTACAGGCTTTTAAGAATAATAATATAATATTTTTACTACCGAAGACCGGATTTTGATGCGTCTAGACTAACTAGCATAGATATTGGACCAGATTTAATAATTAGTCTTGCGGGGTAATTCCGTAACACACTAATAGTAGCAATGGATAAAATTTTGACAGTTCAACAACATTCATCGCGTTATTTACGTCAACAACATTCACGTAGCGTTGCGTTAATTAGCAGACAAATTTTTCGAGCATACAATGCAATGTATTTAGCAATATCCTTCAAAAACAATCAGATTGTCATCAAAACTGTGTTACGCAATTAGGGTGCTCCTATTCACCCTGCTTCGCAAGAGCTTCAATAATTCAGCCCTAAAGGTCTAAAATGTAGCGAAACCAATTTTCTGATACAACATTTTTAACCCCTTTAGAACTCAACAAGCACTCCACAAAATGAACAGAATATCCACCAAACACTTCCACCATAGCATCAAATCTTCGAGTCTACCAAATATGGCTACCAAAGAGAATTTTTCGATATATAAAGCACCTTGGCGGGAGTTTGTGGACGAGGTAAGTGTTGTCGAGTAAATCCGTTCAAATATGGATAGGGAAATTCTAGCGCCAGCCAGTTTCCGGCCGCGCAGCCTTTTGCATCGAAAACTGACGCATCACTGCGTAGTGTGGTGCAGGCTTTCATGTTTTATGTAGTTGAGTGTTTTATGCGAAAAAACACGTTCAATAATGAACGGAATATTACCAAAATAACAACATCACGCCTGTAATCCCCGCGGGGCTGGGCAGAGGTGTACAGCACAGTAGTAGATCGTCATTTCGTCAGTTATGTTTAAGTCCCATTTCATAGTGGCAGAGCCTTTTGCCATCAACCGGGCGCTCCAGATTCCGGTCTGCTACTGAGAAATTCTTGATGGAAAAACCCAAAAACATTTTGCCCGACTTTAGAATTAAACCTAGGACCTCATGCTCAGCAATAGCCCTTGCAACCAATAGACCAACGTCACAGCATGAAAAGAACAAAAATACAGTTGTAATATTATTACCATAATATCAGATCCTTCATTGACAATCTGTGAATATACAGTTACCCCAAGATATTTATTTATTTAATTTATATTATACTTTATTGTACACCACATAATACATTACAAAAAGAAAAAGTAATACACTACAAAATATACAATGGGCGGCCTTATCGCTTACTGCGATCTCTTCCAGGTAACCTTGATGAAGATACCTATTAGATTTAATTTGATTAGACCGATCCTATAACCAATCATTAGGCACAATTCCGTGCTCAAACTATGCTCCATTTATACTCAACCCGACCTAGTTGACCCATTCCGAATTAATATCAACCTAAAAATATTCTACAAAAACTGACGAAATTTTATTCCCATTTACTGTACTAACAAATAAACCTGACACTCTTTTGAATTTCATACGCTATTCACATGTTTTTACAACGAAACATGACACGGGCGTGACACAACACGCGTTGTAGTAGTCATCGAAAAATTATTGTAAAACTAAAAACAATGTCAAACGTGTTGGCGCTGTGAATATTTTGTATCTACTGTTACCAATTGCAGATAACATAGTCTGTTAACAAGCGTTTTTATTGCTGCTTTTGTTCAATGTTGATATTTTAATTTATTGTGACCTATTCTCATCTATTACAATTGTAGATATAGTAGGTACTTGCGATATTTTATTAAACAAAAGCTGTGTACCCATCGGCAAAAATCAGGAACTTGCCCACAAACTGGCATCTTCCATTTAACCCTATTAGGAGATGAATTTTCAAAAGGTCTTCTTTTATCTTAAATTCTTGTGCTCGTGCGGTTGAGGGAGGCCATGTGCATTGTGTGTCAGTGAATGCATTTTAAAATGTTTAATAAGTAGATCTATATGACTTGACCACATTCTCTGGCTTAAACCATAGTGGCATCATGATCAAAGTTTTGAGTGAAAAACATAAAAACAAAACACAAAAAACATAGTGACTTGAAGAAGAAAAAAGATGAGCTTGGTAGTAGAATTAATCCAAATTCATTTTTAAAACGTTCCATACTCGATGTCACTATCCTAGATGTCACTATCCTCAACATCAAGAAGGCAACTTAACTCGGTGTCAGAGATGCAACACCAAAATAAAAATATAAAACCAATATTAATGAAGTCCATTTGAGTGAGCACGTGCCTTCACTAGAGACGGGTCATCTAATATTGATGGTCAACGTTATAGTGCACGTGTCTGGTGACGTTTGACCGTAAACCGTGGGTTGTGGTGCATGTGCAGAGTCAATAAAATACTGGTGGGGTTGAGAATATTTACTTATATATTTGGGAACTAGTGGCAAATCGAGTATGAGTTCACGTTAAATATTGCAAGAGTGCAATGTATGGGGTACTCACGACTTTTCGGTGGCCCAATTGAAGAATTTAGCACAAAATATTTAAAAAAAAAATTGATCGTTTTTGACATAACTTTCTTTATGTTTTTGGTATGACGGGAACCTCGCGAAGGCCTAAAAAGATAAACAAATCAAATATCTTGACTTGGCGCGCGAGGTTGTCGACATGAATGTGGACTCAGCGATCATGGTGCCGATAGTCGCGTCAGCTAATGGCTTAATAGCCAAGAGCCTCGACCAACACCTAAGGAGGCTCTCGTTGGGCAGCTGGATCAAGGGCTTGATTCAGGAAGCGGTACTTCTGGACACGGCGCGCATTGTTAGGAGGTTCCTCTCCCTCGAGCACTAACCGTAGCTTGGACCCTGATCCCGATACTATTTCGGTGGGCTATAATTTTTTATATTTATGTTATAAAAAATATTTAAATTACAATTTATAATTTAGTATTTAAATGAAATAATTTATTAATCACTTAGGTACCTTTCTTTCTTGAGTTTTAATCAAGCACCTGCTCTAAATCCCTTATTTTCACTAAAATGTAAAAAGTTTTGTGCCAAGATTACTAGGCATACAATAAAACAAAGTTTATCTAACTCAGATTGAGAAATGAAAAATGGGAGTTGATAGTTACGAACTGTGTTAGACTCGCTAGTAAACGGGGATTACCGATAATGGCCAATTTAAGAGCTAATAAATTTTGTTTAGGTACATCTTGAAACATTGGGTCGAGCCTAATTGGTTATTGGGGAGGTCAATCAACCCAAAATGTTAAGAAACGGTAACTACTGTTTTAGTTTGTAGGTACCAAAATGAAGGTAATTTACTAAGAAAAGCTACACAGGTAATCAATTAGGAATTAAGGAATTAGGTAAGAAAATGTATAAGAGAAATGTGTATTGGATAATATTAATTAGATTGGGAAGCCAAAAAGTAATATCAAGGAAAACATTAAATATAAAAATATTTTCTAAACACTACAAAGGTCTTGCACGGTAGCGCCTCGCTCGTGCATCCGCCGTGCTACGAAAGTAGCTACGGCGTAGCTTGCGTAGGTGCTGCTACGACCACGGCTTGGGAATTTTCAGAAGCTTATTAAATTAAACCATTGTTCTACAAAAATATGGACACACTCCGCATACTTTTCCACTTAATTTAGAATTCATAATTATAATGTTGGACAAAAGATAAGCAGCCATACCTAGTAGTAACTTGCAGTTAGTGGGTTATTCCACAAATCCCCATAATATGTGTAAATAGTAAATAACCTTCAATACTGATATTCATCCGTTTTCAATAAGTCTATAAACCGACTCAAACATTCTTGAACGGACGTATGCAGGTGACATTTCAAAGCATGATTTACATTGAAGTTTGCAATACACAAGTCCATTGAGATGTTACCAATGTGTGAACAAGTTCAGTTGGAAAAGTTTATAGTCCTGACGCCAATTGCTTGACTCGTACTAAACTAAAGTTGATAGCTGTTGAAAACTTCGGTACTTAGCAAGTGTGTGTTTAATTTTTTATGCCGTCAAGTTGTAAAATTTAAATAACTCAAAACCTCAACCACCCTTTTTTTTTTCGTTGGAAAATCATCAAATGACTTCTTCCGCTCTAGGCGGAGCGGAAGGGCGTGTCAGACTCTTACTGACTAAAACCCACCCGTGTTGCTTCCCTTGCCTTGCCAGGGGCCACGGTTTCCCCTTAGGACTTCCCGCAACCCCGGTAGGCATCGGCCCTAGCGGACCCCGTCAGTTTTGCTGAGATCTCTTTGAGGCGCGCGTGGAACACGACGCGCCGTCGACCAGAGCCTGGTCCTTATCGGACGGCGAGCTGCCCGTTGCTTTCCGTCCGCAGGCCCGCGCCTACGGTGGCCGGAAATCGGCTACCACCTCAGACACCCTAACAGTTAGTCTAATAAATTGATATAATTATGTATATTGATAATGATTTATGCAATAACGTTGATTTTAGATTGACTAGTACTGTTGAAAAAGACATAAAACCTTATGTGTAGACATTACGGTTGTTTTTTCAGAAATTTGTGTTTGTTTACATGTTTGGCAAATAAATTACGAACACAGATTAGTCGACCTCGTAATTTCACCACTTATGACAGCAATGAGGAGAGGATTTTCTGAAATGATATTCACTAGGTGGCAGCACTGAGACATCAGGTGCGGCCACCTGTCAAGTGTCAAGCGCCTATATTTTTTTTACTCGTGACTGAATGATGAACGTTATCATTATATTTTATATTCATTATCGAAATGGAAGACCTCTTGTGTAAGTGGCGCCAACTGGTGGCTGGAATTTTCATGAAAACTCACATCTATACTAATAAAAAAAAATTGTTTGATTGTTTGTTTGTAAGTTTGTATGTAGGGGGTAATCTCCGGAACTAGCTGTCAGGTTTGAAAAATTCTTTTTGCATTAGATAGGCCAATTCTTGAGGAAGGTTATAAGTTATGTAACATCCTTAGGAGCCGAGAAGAAGGAAAAAAGGTCAGAAAGAACGCTAAGCGAAAACGAAGTAGTAATGCGGGCGGGTAATGGGCTACGACGCGGTAGGTCGGGGGCCGAAATTTCACGCCGACGAAGTCGCCGGCTACCGTAGGCGCCGTTCGATTAGGACCAGGTCCGGGTCGACGGCGCGTTGTGTTCCACTCATCACGCCTCAAAGAGATGTCAGCACAACTGACGGGGTCCGCTAGTGCCTGCCGGGGTTGCGGGAAAGTACTAAAGGGATACCGAGGCCCCTGGCAACATACAGGTAACTGAAGGAACACGGGTGGGTTTTAGTCAGTAAGAGTCTGACACGCCCTTCCGCTCCGCCCAGAGCTGGAGAAGTTATTTGATGATTTTCAAACAAAAAAAAAAACAAAAGGACAGAAGCTAGTTCCCAATATACTGAAACTTCAATAACAATCTAACTGTCACTAAGAAAAAGCGTTTTATGATGTGCGAGGGACATACAACCTTAGGGTGATGAAGTTACTATTAGATTGACTACAATACGATAGAAGGGTCTATAATATTCAGTTAGAAAGTTTCGCACCGCAGCGCAGGCAGGGTTATTCTGTAAAAAAATTGTGGCGTATTGAATTCTCTTTTGTATCCACAGTGAACACGAAAAGTTTTGATTCTGACATTGACAACTGACGTGCGGATACAGAAGCAAGTTTGAAGGTGGGTTTTTACAGAATTGCTTTTTAAGAGAAAGAAAGGCAGTATATAGAGTGCCGCTAGTGGCACTCTATCCCTATTGGGTAAAGTGCCGCTATAGCACACTAGCAGGGCATACTAGTGGCGTTGCCTCGACCCGGCTAGAGTGCTGTAAGCATTACATTATCATTGTCGCTGTTACTGAGTCACTGTCACTTGTTATTTTGTTTGATTGTTGAGGTTAGTTCGCTGTAAAACATTCTCTTGTGCCTTGACGGAACCTGGCACAAGCCGGCCGCGGCTCCGCTCGCTACGCTCGCTTGGCTCGTGCGTTGTGTGGTCACAGTTCTAACCTAACCTTTCAGCCATTTTCATTTGCTAAGCCAAAAGATTATGGCACTTAAGTTTAGCCGGCTATAGATGAAAGAAACTTACCTCAACAATCAAACAAAATAACAAGTGACCGAGGCCGAGGCAGCGCCACTAGTATGCCGCAAATATTCTTGTGGCACTCTATACACTTCCAAAAAGAAATGCCTGCAAGTGTTTGTGCCTACTGGTGCTGGTCAAGTACCTTAATGAAACTGTGGATCTAAATTAAATATTACTTCAAATACCCCTGTGAACTCTCTCACACAAACATAGGTAATGTGTTTTAACTTGTTCAGCGGCGTAATATAAATTTACGACTTATTACTGTTGGGAATTGAACAGTGTCATCCGAACGAGTTGTTATCAGCCATACCGTGTTCCGTTATTGATATGTACGTTCACGACAATGTGGTATATTTTTTTGAAATATGTTACAGCTACATTTATATATGTTTGATGAATACATTTTTATTCATATATAGGATTTTTTAGGCAGTTATTGCCGGAGTTTTGAAAATATTTTTATATTCCGTCTACTGTGGTATATACATATTGAAAAAAATAACAGGATTTTTACTAATGAAATGACGCAGCTTGTCAAGAGTTAGTCCGACATTGCAGCACGGTAACAATAGTTTTCAAATATATATTTTTTTAATTGAAAACTTCTTTAGCGGCGTTGTGCACTTTTTTTTTTGGGATGAGTTAAAAATACTAAACTCGCGTCAGGACACATGACCGTAAGATCCGTTGCCTAGCAACCGACAAAGTAAATGTCAGTAAATATCAAAATAAATAGTTTTCGGATTGCGAGGTAAGAAATTTTACCCATATTGATGGGTAAAAAAAGCAGTCAAAACATACTTCATGAAAAGTGATTATTCAAAAATGCACAACGTTAATGTTCAAGTTTTCACTTCTGCTGGCACTCCCGGAGACCAACCCGTTGTTTCTTTTTTGTTGCTGAACTGCGAAACCTATTTAGATTTTTAGTTAACTGCTTGGAACTTCGACAAGGATATGACACCCATGAACTTGCAGCTCGTTAACTAGTATACTGCATATGAATTTTATTTATTTAATGTACAAAGGCGGACTTAAGGGGGATGCGCAGAAATTCCTGATAGAAAAACCCAATATCATTCACCTACTTATTACAATTCACACGCAGGCGAAGCCAGACAATAGCAATAGACAGCATACGTTTGCCTACTTTCAGATCCGGTAGAGTCACGTAGCTGCATAGGTAAGTCAGTTTTTATTTACAAAAATAATTTTTCACTTTATTTTCCTTTTCAACCTTGCATATGTTTCTTAGATGTGGCTTCCAGCCTTGAATAGCACGGGTAGTGCTCTCAATAACATGCCGTGCGAGCACTTTGTGAGAAGAAGAAGCACGTGTAAGTAATATTGTTTCATGTTTATTATTCTTTTTCTGCATACCACGCTTTGTAATTGGATTCAAAATAAAAATATGACAGGATGATTCTCCATTGCGCTTTTAAAAAAATGACATAAAATTAAGTGCATTGAAAAATAAAATAAAATATGTAAAAGCTTTCAATTAAATTCTCAGAAGCCTGAAATATTAATGTTCAATGCATATTATATCCGAGTAAATTAAGGGGCCGTCGCAAGGTTAATAATTGTATGCAAATAAATTCACGTTTAGCTAGGAGTTGCGTACCTACGTCAACACTGAGATGTGGGTCGTCTTTGCTCGCGTATTAGTAAGCTACAAAATGGATTAAGTACCCTCACGGGAGGGATTTAATTAATAAGAAATAAGAATATGTTTGTACGTCGAAAATGTTGATTTATTTTTTCTTTTTTATGTAGAAACTGACACAATAGAAGAATAGGGACTTATACCTACGTAGAGCTTGAACATCTCGTAATAGACCTACGATCGGATCTTACAGACGATTTATTTTTAATCGGCTGTGCTCTGTATTTTCTCTGTACCATTTTTTTTTACCTTATTTTATTTAAGAGCTTTTTGTACACATATACGACGATGTAAATCCTAAAAAAAAATATTATTTATTTCTAATGAGGCATTCTAATGTATAGTAAATACAATCTGTGCCTTCCCTATAATACTTTAACTTTACTGTTCAATAGGGATGTAGACAATTTTTTTTTTTAATAAGAAAAAAAAATATTGGACAAGTATTTTTTCTTTTTTTAAGTAAACAAAAGATTACAGCAATACATTGAGTTAAAATGTACCATGACGTCACTCTCTGGTAGATTTTATACCGACTTGTCTCGTAGCGAGCCGGACTCCCCAATTTTAATGCGTTTTATCTTAATATTTTTTTAATAATAATATGATAAAGCAAAAAATACGTGTTTAAATATTTTTTTATTATGTGACTGACGGAATAAATATATTTTTTTTCCCAGTCAACATTCCTATAGCAAATAACACAAAAAGGTAAATAATATTTACTTTTAAGAAGTTCCACTTTCTTTCTTTTTCGTGTGGTTAGTGAAGAGCTTTCATGCCGCCCATGGGTCTCTGACTTGGCTTCACATGCCGTAGAAAAATATCTCTCAGGCATGCCGATTTCCTCACGTGGTTTTCCTTCACCGTTTTTGAAGCAAGTAATAACCATACAATACGCACATAAATCCAAAAAGTCAGAGGTGCGTGCTCTGCGCTCGAATAGTTCCGCTAAAATCACCTAGCCAGACAATGCCCTAATAATTACATTGTTTAAAACAGTTACTTACATTTCGCTAACTAATCCAACTAACTACTTTAGAATATAATGAGCTAAACGTGAATTCAAAGTTTGTTCTCATATAATTAAGCACATAGTTAAGGTCGGGCGTTTCGTGGTACGTTGTATGACGTGGCCGAATTTAGGAACTGGACATAGAGAACAAAGGATGTTTTGTTTTTATTCTGGTAAAGTTTCGAATACACCACGCGGTTAATAAATTGGTACTTATTGTGTTATTTATTGTTATACTTATCCTGAGTTGAAGAGAAAAGTTATCTAAAAAAAACGGCCAAGTGCGAGTCGAACTCGTACGCGACGGTTCCGTAGCACCGTACAATATTTAGCAAAAAAGGCCGAAAAATCACGTTTCTTTTATGTACCCCCTTTAAGTTTTAACTTTATTTTATTTGTCTTTTTTATTTGTTGATCTAGTGTTCACACGCGCTACTGCTGAGCATGATGTCCTGGGTTCGATTCCCGGATCGGGCAAAGTGTTATTGGGGTTTTCTATCTGGAATTTCTCAGTAGCAGCCCGAAGTCTGGATTTGTGTGATGGCAATAGGCTCAACGCAGAAGTAAAAAATGTTCATCGTATATGTTGGCTGCTGTCTTGAACTAGCGTTTTTGCATCATCATTATGTATCAATAGTATAAACACAAAAAAAACAAAATAAATTAAGTAAATATAAAATTTGAAACTGAGAAGGTACTGTAAGGTTTTATGGTATTATCAACCTTATGTTGTACTGGCTGTTATGAATATATCAGTTCGAACTATCTGATGAGTCACTTTCTAATTTAGAATAGGTTCGTAATAATTGTTTTATATAGAAAATAGCAGAAGGCTAGCTGTCACTTCTTAGGCGCGCTTTCATGTTGTAATATATTTTGACCTAAAATAACGAATTAAATACATATTATAAATATAACATATCACTGTATCATTGAAGAGAACCCGCACTACACATTCAGCTACGGAGAACATATCTGTCCCACACTAAGAGCGTCTCGACGCCCCACACGAACACGCACCCTTCACAGTACTTAAGTATAAAAAATATCGGCAACTCAACAACAAAACGACCAAAATAAAGCAACAAGAAGCTTAAGTTCAGAAGCTTTCGCTAAAAGACATTAAATAAGACTCGCTTGAGAGCAGATATCAGTACTGCATTCAAATGAGATATTCAAAACGTTAGGAATACGTCCAGCATGAAACTAACCCTCTCGTCCTGTAAACTGACCTGCCCCTAACTTGATTATCTAGAGAGGCCGACGATATGCCCTGCTGGAAGCGACAAGACAAAGGAACTAAAATGAGCTTTTCTTTGACCCGTCTGCAAAATGGTTTTGGGTGTATTTTTTTCTGCAATATGTGACTTCATAGTGTTTTAATATTTAATATGGTCTTCTGACAGCTTTAATAATTATCATTGAAGAGTGCAAGTGTACAATTGCATTGGAGATTTTCTATCTACACTAAACTAATAGAGAGAAATAAGCCAAAAACAAACACAGCGCGGGGTAATTACGTAACACATTTATAGTAGCAATGGCTTTAATTTTAGCAGTTCAACAACATTCATTGCGTTATTTACGTTGTTGAGCAAACACATTTTTCCAACATAATGAAGCAATGGATTAGCAATATCCTTCAAAATCGTTCAGATTGTGATTGAAAATGTGTTACGCAATTAGAGTGCATGTTCTACTTAGAGTCAAAAGATAATCTTAACTGCGAGTGCATTTATTGTTGCGTAAGCTGCCTCCACGTTACAATTTTGTTATACAATATGTAAAAAAAAACCTGTCCTTTCCGAAAGGGGCACATAGGTAGACGTACTGCAATAACATTTTCAAAAAGTAATAAATAAAAAAATATTATTGAAAATAAAAAGTTATTGATAATTAAAATTCCAAAATTACCCCAAATCCATAAAAAATAAGCAAATTTTCTACAGAGGTCATAAGTTATGACTTGTAGACATCCACTAAACGACGGCCGCCCGCCATGTACTATCCCGGTAAAATTCCCCATTGAAAAACAAAAGAATGTGGCGAACTTATTTTTTTCTTTTTCCTGAAAATTTCCACATGAATATACTCTCGGTACGATCCCTAACAACACACTCTGACGGATCAGACAGGGTTTTTTTTTACACGTTGTTTATATACACGTCAACACAACTTTGATATTTATCAGAATCATTGATATACATCAAAATTGTTCCCTATTTCCTTTGCCGTATCCAGTGCAACTTAACATCCAGGTCAAACCAAAGACATAGTATGTCGCAGCACACTCATTCAATAATCTGATTCAATTTCGAGTGAAGGCACAGTTTCATGGGCCCCGACGTCTTATTTAATATTCCTCTCTTGTGTTCACTCGTCTATGAAGTAGTTACGGTAAATAATAAACATATACATACGTGGAACATTTTACCTGTGATTATTTCCTTTTACATCAGTATTGAGTTACTATATAGGTTACACGTGGCTAGATACCAATAAAGTGTTTTCTGTTCGAGGGAAAATATTCGCCGAAGGCAACTTAATTTGTTTTGTGATTTTTTCTTAGAATATTTTACTTAATGTGCGCGTTTATTATTTCTAATGTGACTGTAATAACATCCATAAAATGTATGATAATACGTGCTTGTCGTCTTATCGTGGACGGAAAAAAAGCGTCTCCATATATTTCCATACATTTTACTTGGTTACTATCATTAGTTCGAAAAATATTTGACCGAATTTCATTTGACCTAAATCTTTTCAAAAAATTTTTTTACTTTGCCACAATTACCAATGTCAAAATATTGTGTCAATAGTCTAGTACTTTAGGACGCGACTGTCCCCGTGCGCAGACACATCTCCTGCACTGTCACTCAGCGTTCTTTTTACGTGACGACAACTATACTTACTTAGTTTATTTCCAAAGTAATTTAAAAACAAACTATAGGAATGAATCATAAATATCGAAATATTTTCTTCGGTAAGTATAAAATGATATTAAAATAAAAATACGCTCTGTTATTTAGCAGTGCAGTAAATGAGCACGTTGGTATTGCCCGCTGTTTGCCACTAATGGTCTGGAGAGGACGTGACGAGGCTCCGACGAGCGAAATATGGAGAGAAGTGTCAAATAGTGGGTGAGAATCTTTTTAAAAAGGTTGTATCTATTCTTTGTTGCACTTATTTTAATGGGTATTATTATAGCAGTATTTTTTCTTTAATGGAGCAATACTTAGATTGATTGTTGACAAGATGAATGAAAGGCGACTTATAAGGCAGATGTGAGTGAATACGCGGATGCCCTAGGAGGACTTATAGAGACCTTATTGGTGATGTGATGTTCTTCAGAAAGGTACGCAGTTAGGGGTTCATTAGAAAACCAGCGTCCGGCAGCATCTGTCTGCCATTAATGCTGAAATGAACCTTTTTGGCGCAGCCGTGAAGCACACACTTTTTGTAAAAAGATATTACGAATTTTCGATCGTGTCGTGGCCTGTCGCGAGTTTAAAATTTTTTACCCATCCCAAAAAAAGTGCACCACGCCGCTAAAGAAGTTTTTACTTTAAATAAGGTGCTTATTGTTCTTATAAAGTTCGTGTAAGATTGGGTATTTTATTCCAACCCTAATGAAATTAAATGAAACGAAACAACAGACATAAATATTGGTCAGATTATGTGAAGACCATGTAGATTAGCGTCTGAAATGGTCATTTGAGGAAAGAACCACACAGATTTAAGTGGACCTGTCCATAATGCGTAAGTCGCATTAAGAAGAACTTTGCACAGCAGTGGGACATTACAGGCTAAATAGATAGAAATAATGTATGCATAACAGTAAAAAAAACACTAAGAGAAATAAAGCATTTTTCTTTTGCCTCGCTGGTTTAGTTCGTCCGACCTGGGTGCGATTCCCAGGTCGGACAAAGTGTTATAGTGTTGTCTATCTAGAATTTCTCAGTAGCAGCCCGGAGTCTGGATTTGTGCCCGGTTGATGGCAATAGGCTCGCCCCCTATTACATGGGACTTAAACATAACTGGCGAAATGTGGGTGTAGTGTACACCTCTGCCTAACCCTTCGGGGAAACAAGGCGTGATGTTATGCTTACGTATTTTAAAATTAATTCATGGGACAGTAAAGCTTCGTGCAGACCAGCACGACGCGACAGCACAACGCGACGGCGCGACGCGTCACCGGTTATTGTTATACCGTGAAGTTTTCTTAGAAATTGTATTGTTCGTGTCGCGTCGCGCCGTCGCGTTGCGCTGGTCTGTACGAGCCTTAACGCGGCATCAAATTAATTCATGGGATAGTTTAATATTTCCTTTACTAATTCTAATAAACCCAGGATTATTATAGCAGCTCTAAAGATAACTAAGCTATGATGACAGCATCGGATATATTTTATACTACAATATAATTGTAGGGCCTGTTAATAGAGGATTTTCCGACATTTAACCCCAAAGGTTTAACAGCCGTGAAATATGTCTTCATGGGCAAACCGAGGCGGTCTGTCGTACACAATTATATTATCTACATTACGTTTAACATGAATTTTGTATAACATATTATTATTTCATACATCACTGATCAAAAAATATCTCTAACACCTTTTGTAAATATACAGGTGGATTTTTCAGATGGCGCAGTAAGGGCAGGTACGTTAACCGTTGTAGCTACGAGAAAACGGTCTTAGGAGACTGTCATTCTTTTTTTGAGAAATTTTGATCACATTTCATAGATTTTGAAAAAAATACCGGTCAAGAGTGAGTGGGACTCGCGCAAGGTTCCGTAAGGAGCTTCATTCGTATAGGTACCTAAATAGTTCTGTGCCCAGAAACTAGTCTTCTAAATTGTATGAGCGCCCATACACCTCAGAGGACTATCTTAATTGGGGTCAACTATGTATGTATGGGGACACCCTTTAATTTTCAACATTTTTTATTTTAAATCAATACCTATAGGGTACTTCCGGCTGACCTAGAATTGTCAATTTTGGTTAAAAGCAAGATCTTACAGCACAAGTAAAGGGAAAATTCCGAAAAATTAAAAAAAAGTTGAAATCAAGGTAAATTTTGGTATCTACTTACAAGTTTTCGCGAAAATATAAATTTGCCCATATCTTTTTATCGTGTTGACTTAGGACCTTGATTTTTATACACCTAATAGAGACTATAGACTTCAGTATTTGGTATAAATTTCAACTTGCTAAGTCTACCAGTTCCTGAGAAAATTGGTGGTGACACACGGACAGACAGACGGACAGACGGACAAGAGAGTGATCGAACCCTAAAAATTGAGTGTTGTGATAAAAATATCCCATTGTCTTATTATCCATAATTAAAATTACTAACAATAAAACGCTACATCAGGTTCCTTTGGAATTTCATGAGTTTAGAATCACATGAAGTAAATCCTTAAAATAAACCCGACAAGAAACTCAATCGACACCACCAAGTGATAATTTGTAATCCGAACAAAATTATTGACATTTCAGCAGACTGACCCATTTTATTGGGTCTGAAATACCGAATACGTCATACGAGGTGACCGACTAAAATAAACTCACCGACTAACTCCAAATCTGAACTACAAAGGGGTTGAATCAATTATTAATCAATTATATCTTAAATAAATACAAGCTCATGGGGCAGACAGACAGATAAATAATGTTCCTTAATCAAAAATAAGCCATAAAGAGAATTATAAATGTGTAGTCTAATCGCTAATTGACTTAACGTTTGAGAGCTCGGAGATTATAAAATATAATTTTCCTTTATGTATTCTCAAAGGTGTTCTCAACATGTTTGAGAGAAATCTCTTACTTATCTCACTTTTTTTTTTTAATTTAAGAGATTTTGTGTTGGTTTCTTGTAATTAAAATTTTCTGTAACTGCAACTATTCTCTACATGCATTATTTGCAGAAATTAATAGCTATAAAACCGGCCAAGTGCGTGCTTCAGACCACGCACAATGAAGGGTTACGTAGTTCCTGAGAAATCGGTGGTGACGCACGGACAGACAGACGGACAAGAGAGTGATCTTATAAGGATTCCTTTTTTACCTTTGGAGGTACGGAACCTTAAAAATTACAGTCAGCAAGAAAATGGGCCATTTTCACAACAACATTATTTGATGCTAATCCATCCTGTTTCTTATAAGGATCAAAAAAAATTATCCGACCAACGGAGGTTTGAGTACTAGAAAATTAAAACTTTAGGAAATGATACTCCAACTTACTTTTTTATGATGGAGAGACTGGCCACCCTGTATTGTGTTTTATGACAAGTAAACCGCATGATGAATATAGACGTAAGTAATTATTTGGTTCTTGGCGTGTTTGGGACCTTACCATTCTCATTTGGCATAGGTTTTATTTTATTTCTGCTGTCTTGAAGGTAGTTTTGGCCAGCATAATAATATATGTTTTTAAGTATTGATATATATATATCTCATTTTGAATCCCAACTATAATATTATAAATAAGAAAGTGCGTTCGTTTGTGTGTTTATTTGTTTTTTGTTCGTTTGTTACGCTTTCACGCTAAAACGGCTGAATGGATTTGGATGAAATTTCGCGCATGGGTAGACCATCACATGGGTTAGGACATAGAATACTTTTTATCTCGATATTCTTACGGGATCCAGACTTATGCGGGTGAAACCGCGGGGCGAATCTAGTCATGATTAATTTTAATGAAATTATACATAACCATTATAATTTTCTGACACAAGTGGGTTGTGGAGGTCAGATAGACAGTCCGCTCCACGTACTGCAAAATGTATAATACTGGTATTCAGCTGCATCCGGTTAGACTGGAAGCCAACAACAAATTAGTTGGAAAAAGGCTAGACAGATGATGAACTTGCTGACTCAAACTGCACATACCTACATTCTTACCCGTTCTTCCCCATAGAAATCTATCTACACTATGTGACAAAAAAAACTAACTCATCATTTTAAAAGTACTAAACCATAACTAATAAATCCATGGACTTTCACCAGAATCACTGAAAAATACCTGAACCAATACGTATTTCCATTGATACGTGTTAACACTAACAGTCACATAAATCAAAAATTATCTCGCATACGAGTACATAAAATGATAAACGAACGGCATGGTATCTCTATTCTACATTTCTAGCGTACCTCCGACAAACGTTACGTCATAATAAATTGCCTGTTTACCATTATGTGGCAGATACGCTTCTACGTTATCTACGAACTAACAGATTGTAAATGTTATTATACTTATTTATTTGGCTTTTTCACCTGAACAAAACATATATTTTCAATGTGCCTGAAAAATATCAAATTATGTATCTTTTCCTTTTTTATGTTTCCTAAAAGGTGACTGAGGAGGTGACTAAAGGTAGAGGTGAGATCACCTCCTTAGTCACCTCTTGTATTTGTGATTCTTCAATAGGCCAATTTTAATTATGCAACATTAACATACTCGTACATATCTGTTAAATCATGAGTTGAATAGAGCAGTTAGAACGCAGTTTTAATTCCACGCAAAATCTGAGAGTACCTACCTACTTAAATCATAATGGGTCCACATATTTGGCACCGAGTGTTTCCGCATATTAAATTAAAGGCCTGCTTATGAGGACCAAGGTTTAAAAAATTAAAGGTCTCCTCATTTCACGAGATGAACGTTAGGGGATGACGTGCTGATAATGAAAATATATGAAAGGTACGAAAATATACGAAAGGTCCAGTCAAACCCCTTTGTTTCCTAACAACATGCCATTCTTTATAATCGCGTCAAATCCTTTCCGAGGTATTAATTTAATGAATTTTACTTGTCATAAAATTAGCCTGTTTTGAGTTGAGGGTAGGGACATTAACTTCGTTGAATGAGCGTGTAAGAGGGCTGTAATGGTTAATAAACATGATTATGTAGTGTTCCCTGTGTTGCCAGCAACCGGCGGAAACTTTGTGACTTGCATTTTAATGGGCGGCGAGTTACTTGGTCGTGTTTAGACGTTTTTGGCACAATGGAATTGTTGTTTTTTCATTTTGGTGTGTTGTTCCTGGTTTTAGGCCCAGCGGCAGCGCCACCAAAGCGGAGACGAGGCGAGACATCTCTCCGGACATGTGTTTTAAACAAACTAAATAGAATTTCGTTATTCACGCATCTCGTCTCCAGTCAGCTTCAGTGGATACCACTGAGCGGAGATGTATCATATTTGTACGACGCGACGCGATCGAAGCGGAGATATGAGATGTGCTTCGCAAGCTGGCGACGGCACATACCAGCACACATATCCGCTCTAGCTCAGTTCCCCGTTCCAGTCTAGACATTACACAACTCCGCACAGCTTCATTGGATACACCCTAGCTGAAAAACATCTCTACTCGTCTCCGCTTCGGACATCTCCGCACATCTCCGCTTCGGTGGGGTCCGGGCGTTAGAGGGTTTATTGGTGAGTAGATAGGTACCCAAATACTTAAGAAATTACGGTAAGCACTATGTGGTTAGGCGGGTAACCCAAAAAGGCTAACACAGGTGATAGCTATGACCAGGTTTGCGGGAAAGTCTGAAAGAGTTACTCTGGCCCCTGGCAATGTACAGGCAACTGAAGGAACACGGGTGGGTTTTAGTCAGTAAGAATCTGACACGAACAAGAAGTTATTTGATAAATTTCCAACCAAAAAACAAAAAGTGATAACCAAGAATCATTTAAAAAAAACATGCTTTGAAATGTAGGTAATCCAAGATAGGTTATATTTTGCTTCCTCATTGATAATACTAACATAAAAATTGCTATGATATAAAATCTCACCGCACCTGCTATTTGCAACAAAAATGCCCGTCAAAAATGCTTACATCACTTAAAAAATAACCAACATTTATAAACGTGAGGGCAACCCAGAAAATTCCATTTACACAAGGCAAAGTGCTCCGACGCGCAACGTCAAGATGCATCGTCGAAAATTATGCATCGCAGCAAGTACATACCGAAATATTGCGAGTAACAAATAGCAGGGTTGGGGCTCGGGGCCTGCCTTCCGCAGCATCCCGAATTTCACGGATTATTTCGTACAACATACTCTTAAAATAAATAATGTTTAACAAGAATCCCAACCCGATTCTCGGGATGCTGCATATTTAAGAAAAATAAAGGCTGTGTCCGTTTGAAGTTGATCATTTTTGATTTTGCATAAAAAAACGCATTTCGTGTATTTATTTTGTACTATCCGATTTTCGTTCAAACCTGTTTTAAATTTTCATCGGATTGATTTATGATGATTCTTAAACTTCCGATGAGGTAACAAGTTTTTTATCTTGTTTCGTCATCCGAAGCTTGAAACAGAAAGTGGAACTATTTGGAGATGATAGAATGAAGCCATAAAATGGCTGGACACTGTAACGTGAAGAATGTTCATAACAGCGCTTAAACCCAACTACTTAATGTATGGTTGGCGGCACATCCAGACTAATATTGCTCTTTTGAGATCTCTATAATTTAATATGTAATACCTTATAGTAGAACAAAATACAAAACGGAACAGAGTAATATCTAATTTATTAGGTATGAAATCAGACTGAAACGTAGCATTATCAGCCTATAACATTCCCACTTTTGGGACACAGGACTTTCCTTCACCGTTTTGAGAGCAATGGTAATGAAATTATTTTCAAAAACTAAAGTAACCTGCCTGGATTCGAACCTACGACCTACAACTTGTAAGTCGGGGCCACTACCACTGAGCCACCACTGCTCTCCGCAAATGTAGATAATTATAATATTCTTTTCAGTTGAAAAAAATGTGCCTGTATTATTACATACGGGAAGGTACATTATATAAATTTCAGGTCAAGGTTGATCCTCAGGAGAGGACTGAAAAGAAAGCTCTCGAGTCTGGAGAGGGATCATTGTATTGTATGCAAGTGGACAAAGACGATTCATTGTATTACCTTCATTATATTACTTACGGAAAAATTTTACGTTACATATTTTTTACGAAGTGTATAGAGTGCCGCGAGTTTCTTGCGGCCCTCTAGTGTCACTGCCTCGGCCCGGCTAGGGTGCCGTGAGTGTTGCATTGTCACTGTCACTTGTTATTTAGGTTAGGTTAGGTTAGAACTGTGACCACACAACGCACGAGCCGAGCGAGCGTAGCGAGCGGTGCCGCGGTAGCGGCCGGCGAAGTGCCAGGGTCCGTTTAGGCACAAGAGAATGTAATGTTTTGGGAATGTGGTGTTTTACAGCGATCTAACCTCGACAATCAAACAAAATACCAAGTGACGTGACTTAGTGACAGTGACAATGACAATCCAATGCTTGCGGCACTTGAGCCAGGCCGAGGCGGTGTTACTAGGGTGCCTGTAGTGGCACTTTATCCGATAGGGATAGAGTGCCAATGGTGGCACTCTATACACTGCCTATTTTTTATTCGGTTTTTTTGTGACTGTATTATCTATGGGGAGCAGTGGTGGCCCAGTGGTAACGGCCGCGACTTACGAGTTGTAGGTCGTAGGTTTGAACCCAGACAGGCGCTTTACTTTGTGTAAATTATTTCCTCACCAGTGCTCTCAAAACGGTGAAGGAAAACATCGTGAGGAAACCGGCATATCCTGAACCAAAAATTTGAAACATGTGACATCTACCAACCCGCACTGGGCCCGCGTGGTGGATTACGGCCCACTCGCTCTCACAGAGAGGAGGCCTGTGTCCCAGCAGTGGGAACGTTATAGGCTGATTATGATATGATGATTATTTATGCGTGAGTGTTTTTTGTTTTATTAATTTGTTAAATTGAACCAGTTAATGCGGGTCCGTGGCTTACGCCCCCAGTGGTCGACGCACCTGTGGCCGACTCCCCCGATTCTATATCTTTTGTTTTTTGTGCTTTTTCACTTAGTACATGAAATGAAAAAAGTGTTTCACCCTAATAATTAAGTATTTTTCCTTGCTAAACAAAAGTTATCTACAAAATAGCAGAGAGAATAGATCGCCACTTAACCTTATCCTTACACACCTTTTCCCCCATTAAAGCTACGGTCGCATCTACGTCAGTCGTGAGTTCGTGACAGATCAATGCGTGCCGAAGTTCCGTATGTCTAGCTAGCTAAAAAATTATCACACTAATGCGGTGGTCACATTAACGGCTTCACTACGATTATTATGTACCGCTACCCGGGCAATAAGCGCTACGCAGCCCGAACTATCGCGACGAGAACTGATAATGGTTGGTCACATTTGCGTGTATCGTATGACTGTACGAATCTTCGTCACGATATATTTCTTTGTTCCTCTCAAACAGAGCATGCCATGAAATCTCTACACCACCCTTGGTTGACTGTACGCCTTTGTACCTTTTTTTTTGAGTGCGAAAAGTTTAAATAAATATATAGACACCGATGCGGCCGCACCATAAAGATCAGTACAGAACACATGACAACATTGTACGCCTGCTTTGGTTTTAATTTCGGCTAAGGGTGATGAATTTCAACCAATGGATATTTATTTTTTGTGACCATATTTAGTAAAGTCCACTTGAACTTTATTTTCCCCGCGTGAGACCTCATAAATGTCAGTATTATTTGAGAACCAACGACGAAATTCAACGCATGAAAAGGCATTAAACTACAGTCGAGTCGTCTTACGCCACGTAGCCATTCAGGCGCACCTTTTCAAAAGCTGTGCACTCGGCTTTTCAATAAATGCTCATTGAATACCTGCAGTAACCTACCTGCTTCCTTCAAAATTAATAACGATTTCAATTCTTGTAGATCGAGATTTTAAACGAAGTGGTTCTGAATTGTATATGGATAAACTGAACTTTATACCTAGGTGTTAATATCAAAAGCTGGGCTTTGATTTGCATTATTTACGGATGAATTAATTGGTTAACCCCTTTGCTAAATTTTCAATGTTCTGACAGGTGAGTACTGCAGCTGTAGTTGCGATATTTGATAGTCACCTTTAAAATATTAGTGTTTATGGTTTTGTCTATGAAGAATAGTTTGCTGTAGAAGTCGCGTACATCGATAAGTCTATTAAAAATAGTTAAGTATGTGATTACTCTGGGTGAAGTGGGTATGTGTGAAGGTATATGTACCTACGTCAACCTGTAGCAATTTTTTTTAAACTTTAAATAGTATAAGAATGTAAAGATGGTCAACCATCCACGGACCAATCGCGGCAAGCGTAGCTTAGCCTAATCGATGGACCCGTGCGGTTATTATTACTTAGCAAAAACCCTCTTTTATCCAGCCAGTGTATATATTTTTATCCTCTTGAATCTAAACTTTTGTATCTTTCTAGCTGAACAAGCGCAATGTATAAATGATAAATATACCTCTTAGAAAGCCCAAATAAAACCCATGTTCCACCTGCCCAAAAAAAATCTTTTTACAACCCTTGAACCGCTCCGCATAAATTACGAACGACAAAAAAGGCTTATTAATTAGTTTCTTGAGAACAATATACGAGTACGTATATAACAATAAAATAACAGAAGGGTATTCGTTCATGTTATTTCGAATTAGCGGGATAGAACAAAGGTTCGGTGCCCATAAGAATGGAATATTAATGGAATGGAGGAGAGTTCGTATGATGGGGAAACAATCAACTTGTTTGTGTTGGCATTTACAATATCAAATTCCAGCTGCCGCGGCTATGAAGATTCAGTAAACTGTGAATGTTTTAAAATTTAATGCTTTTGTATATTCATTGTTTATGTAGATACAATTTTATGGAAATGGAGGCTGTATGTGCCCGTAGGGTTACGTAGATTGATTGATGAGTGCCCTATATTCAATTTATTTCCAATGACAGCTTTTTATTGGTAAATTGAAGCTAAAAATAAAAATATACCTACTTGTAATTAATTTCACATTTGAAGGAGACGTTAGGGGTGGCATTAGATTGGTCTGTTGTAGTAATCGGGTTGGCCACTCTGTAAGTATTAACCCTTGGGAAACCATAGGAATGACCGCTTGCTATTTCTTTGATATTATATTACTATCTTAATAAGTAAGGGCAGTGGTGGCCCAGTGGTATCGGCCTCGACTTACGAGTTGTAGGTCGTGGGTTCGAATTCGAACCCAAGTAGGCGCTTTACTTTGTGTAAATCATTTCATCACCACTGCTCTCAAAACGGTGAAGGAAAACATCGTGAGGAAACCGGCATGTCTTAGAACCAAAAATTCGAAGACATGTGACATCTACCAACACGCACGGGGCCCGCGTGGTAGATTACGGCCCACTCCTGTGTCCCAGCAGTGGGAACATTAATAGGATGATTATGTACCATAGATAAGTAGCCTGAAAAACTGATAAATGAGAAGATATAATCATTATTATTTACACAATCTTCTTCTTCTTTTTGTGTGGTTAGTGACTAATCAGATGATCTGATGTCAGAGTTTTAAAGCCACCCATGGGCCTCTGACTTGGCTTCACATACCGTCGAGAAATATCTCTCAGGCACATCGGTTTCCTAAAGATGTTTTCCTTCACCATTTTTGAAGCAAGTGATAATATACAATACGCAGATGAATCCGAAAAGTTAGAGGTGCGTGCCTTGGGTTCGAACTCGAGGTCTAATAGGACTTGGCAGTCACACCACTAGACACCCTTTTTTATTTTTTTGGTTGGGAAATCATCCAATGACTTCTCCCGCTCTGGGCGGAGCGGAAGGGCGAGTCAGACTCTTACTGACTAAAATTCACCCATGTTCCTTCCCTTGTCTTGCCAGGGGCCACGGTTTCCCTTTAGGACTTCCCGCAACCCCGGTAAGCATCGGCCCTAGCGTACCTCGTCAATTTTGCTGACATCTCTTTGAGGCGCGCGTGGAACATGACAAATCCTGCGCCGTCGACCCGGGCCTGGTCCCTAATCGGACGGCGAGCTGCCCATTGCTCTCCGTCCGTTGGCGCGCCTACGGTGGCCGGAAATCGACCACTAGACACCCTTGACACAAAAGCTTCAAACAATTAATCGCTGAAAGTTCCAGCTCCGTAAAATCACAATGTACCAACGAACTTGACATTCACAACGAGTCAACAATCATTATGTCCTACAGGTACTCCAACAGCAATGAGCTAACATAATGCTCAGCGTACTGCTCTCATTACTCCTCCCTAATAGTTGTTTTTCCCCACCGACGCTAAGTGCAATTTATATTAATGCCGTCATATTTTCACGTTGGTTACCCGCATTTTCATATTAACTGTGGACCGAGCTCCCATGGTAATGTGGAGGTTCCCACCTTCGTCATTTGTTTGCAAGCTGATTAAATTTACAGGGCTAACGCGGTTCGCTGTAAAATTAATTCCCTTAATACGTGTGCTGTGTAAGATTTAAAAAAATAATCCAGTGGCGAATGCTCGGTGTAGGAGTGATGACGTCACGGGATGTGTTACATACGACCTCTGTGGGCAGGATTTGTAGTTTATAGGCGTTTTTAGTGAAGAGTGGTCATTGTGTGTAGTCGTAAAGTATATTGGGTACAAGTGGCGCGGTTTTTTGACGCATTTTCTGTTGTGTATTTGTTTACTAGCTTTTTCCCGCGGCTACGCGCGCGTGGATGTCGGAAACATCCCACAGGAACGTACTACCGAGATTAAAAGTACCGCATGTGTTAATCCAGATTATAAACTTTCTGTATTCCAAATTTCATTTTGCGCCAATCCGGATCATACATCCAGACAAACAGACAAACGGACAAAAATTATGAAAACTATATTTTCAGCATCAGACTCATTCCACACGTCTCAATGACTTTTTCCCAAAATGTAATGTGTGTAATGTAAATGTACAGTTTTGACTTCGTTACTATTTTATTATACATATTATGTATGGTATAGAAGATATAGAATAAAAGTCAATGTTCTATCTTTTCATTAGCATAGCTAGTTAGGGTTCCGTTCCCGAAGTATGCCAAACGGAACCCTATTACTAAGCTCGATCTTATTACGGCTTTTTTATTTATTTAAATTATAATAATATTTATTATAATTATCAAAATTTAAAATTAATTTTATTCATTCCTTCGTGTGCGAGTTCGACTGGCACTTGGCTGGTTTTTTGGATACACAGTTTACCTTACATTAATAAATGAATAAATAAACGGAACCCTATTACTAAGCTCGATCTTATTACGGCTTTTTTATTTTTATTTATTTAAATTATAATAATATTTATTATAATTATTAAAATTTAAAATTAATTTTATTCATTCCTTCGTGTGCGAGTTCGACTGGCACTTGGCTGGTTTTTTGGATACACAGTTTACCTTACATTAATAAATGAATAAATATTGGATTTTTGAGTTAAGAAAATCACGACGGTAGTGAAGTTTTGTACACCTAATTAATTTTCCAAGGTTTCTTTGACAAATCTCTATTAAACCTAAAATTATCATAATTTCTTTTTTCTTCAACTAAAATAGAGACATCATTTTTCAACACTTAGACCGTGCTGACCCAAAAAGAGTCCTTTACCGACTTTACATAAGTAACGGGATGAATGCGTAAATAAATTCTTTACGGACCCGAGCTTACGGTTTTCTTTAGTTAAACAAATATACATGAGGGAAAAAAATCGTGAACAAAAACCGTCTATAATCTTCGTCCTTCTCTGTGGCTCGACAGGGCTTGCCCGCATCACACTACTAAACCGGATCCGCAAAGCGTATTTTCTTTGAAAACTGATCCCCTAAAATGCTTTACTCACACGGGTTGAGGGACTGACGTCAGACTTTATAAGAACAACCCTCGACTTAGGTGGAATTTACACCGATGGCACGATTTAGCGTTGTCCGTAGCAAAAATAATTATAAAATTGGTCGCGTTTTGGGGGCTGGATGCAGTACGATCGTTGAGCTCCATAAAGCATCGTGAACTAGCAATTTCTGGTCGCAAAATGGTGATATTGATGCGTATTCCCGAACACTAGTTACGGCTATTGGCCGATAATTGACCTCCGTTTAGTCTCAGTCTGGCACATACATCCATTTAGTCTGTCTTTTGTTTTATGGGAATCGATGCTTCTGCGAAAGCGTGCGACTTGCAAACATTTGTAAAACGCGATGTAGGCAACGTTAGTTACTGTTTTATTTAAGTACGTGTGTTGTGTGTACTAAGCGTTATTTACATGAAATAAACTACCTCTGACAATGACGTGTTGGCGGCTCACAAAGCTGCAGATGTAAATGTTAGCGGACCAACCCATTAAATGAAGTGTTATCAAGTTCCTTTCAAGCAAATTTAATTTTGAATTTACGATTTGGTTCATGAAATCCAATAACAGTGCTAAATGATGAAATTCTAAAGGTTCTAATTTATTTGGAATCCAATTCGGGAAGGCTTTTTGACTGACAACGTTTGAGCGACGCTATTTTAAAGGAGTAACTATGGGGTGTATTTAGATGCTGGTTCTGTTTTGTCTGTGCGGTCTCGGCAAAGGGACTCCCCTCGGTTCCCCTGGGCGTCGTTAGGGGTGAGAAAGGGATTATGCAAGTTGAACAGGCAGTAGCGCTCATCTATACTTTAATGTTATACATGCTGATCACCGGTTCGCACGCCATGTTGTGTTCGACATGGTGATTAAAGAATTTGCACTTCTAATGAGATTTCTTTGTCTTCCTGTGAGATGCGGTTGGCCAGCTCATTATAATGAGACACCTGTGTTATTATTTATTATTAATGGGTTAATTTATAAACGTTGCTAGATTTAAGAAATGATTAGCACATTTTTGACGTTTGAACGTCACTCAACTTTAAGCACCGTTTATGACTAAACGCCTAAGAGTGTCATAAAAACGAACGCCTACAGTCTTTACTTTTATGCTATAACCAGTTTTAAAGTACGTCCATAGATTATCTACTCATCCCTCACTAATTGAAAATAGGAACCAAAAGTTTAAAATATACATAAATTAACACATAAAATAATTACTTCATAATGTAAAATAACGTCCAATTGGGCATTGATTCCGATGCCTTGTTTACCGTACAAATGCGAGGTAGGCGTCGTGTTGCCGCCGATAGTCTGTGGTCAGCGCCGCAAACCACAAGCTGACAAACTATACGCGTTTGTGTACACCGACAGGTAATATTATTGTGCAGACAGATTCGTGTTTACTTAATATATTGACTTGCTGGGTACAAGTATTGACGGGTTTTGGGAGCTGTGTATTGAAATTGACGTTTGTAAAATCGATGTTTGTGAAGTCTTGTATGGATTTTAAGCTTATTTTGAATTCATGATTTTTGATTCTGTAATGCTTGTGAGTATTGCGCGTTTGATTAGTATTTATAAGGTTTCTTTTGGAAGTAATTAATCATTCAGTTAAAGTTGTAGTTTGAAAAAAAAAAAAATATTTTGTTTACATTGTTGGAACATTCTTTTGAAATAGGCTTCATCTAAAGGTCGATTTACATCAAACGAGCGAATGCTCATTCTATCCCCACTACAGCTAATTCTTCTAGTGTAAACAGGCGTAGAGCATTCCTTCGTTGTTCTTAGTGCGTTCGCAAAGATTCTATGGAATATTCTAAGAATGCTCGCTCGCTTGATGTAAACGGCGCAAGAGCGCGCGAACAGTTGCTTAGAGCGTTCTAGCGTGTTCGGACGTGCTCGCGCCACTGAGCGGTCTCATCAAAGCGTTCTTGTGTTCTAGCGATTGTTTACGTATCTTATCGATTAAGTTATGGATTGGTCTCAAGAAAAATGTTTATTAATGATAGAAGCCTACCGCAATTTCAGATGTCTGTGGCAAAGTCACTGCTAGTTTGTCATATGCAGGAATCGAGTCTCTAAAATTCTTACTTAATTTTCGAATTTTTTCGCTGGTCAGAGATAGTAAATGATCAAAATCCTCTGGCGCCATTCTACAAAAGTTTTGGAATTGTCCACTTTCTTCTTGTTTTTGCATATCAATCATTGTTTCACCTACATTATCCAGTTTCCTTCGTAACCCACCAACGTCTCTTCCTTCTTTTATTTTTGAGTTTTTGCGACAAAATAATAAATGCAGCACTTGCAATAATGATATCGCTGTCAGAGTCAGACATAACGAAGCACTACCAATACTAACCACAGAATTGACACGAATGAGCAAAGAACATTCGATCTAGCTTTTGTTTACACTAAAAGATTACGAAAGAATGCTCTTGTTCTAGCTCTAGCTCTATGTTCGTTTGATGTAAATCGATACCTCTAGCTTTCGTTTACACTAAAAGATTACGAAAGAATGCTCTTGTTCTAGCTCTAGCTCTATGTTCGTTTGATGTAAATCGACCTTAAGTAAGCATCACTTCAAGAATGCTTTGTCCCCTATTTTATATTTCTTTGTTATGATATCAAAAACAAACAAAATAAGGACAAGAGAAACTTGTACACTGAGAATCTTTATTTATTCATCCCTAAATGGCCGCTGATACCTACAGGCATCGCAGTTGAGTTCAAAGTCTTTGACGTAATCATCTCTAACTTCCATTGTTCCTTAATAGAAAAGCTTTCAAAGATTATATTCCCTTTTTCTTTGTTATTATTTATTTAAGATTAAAAGGCTGCGTCTGTAATCTGTGCTTCTTGTGTCAAAATGTAAGTGGCCTAAGTTGGTACCTACTCGTGTCAACTATGACTATGTTTCAAGTTATTGCAAAGGGAACGTAATTTTGCTAAGTCTTTAATGAGCCTTCATTTTCTGAAAACTTATTTGACCAATAGGTTTTGTCGTTCTGTTGCCAAGCTTGATTTTAGATGTTAGTCGATTTGTCCTATTCTATTCAACGTCCGGGAAAATTCTGAGAACCTGTGCTAGGTAAATGTTGACAGAAATGCCTGAATATTGACACAATGCCCGAAGATATCGAGTAGGCGTACAACAGCTGATATCGTTGTCGATTCAATTTCGTTTTCAGTCTGCTATTGTCCGTTTTGGGTTTCTCAGAACTCGATAAACGCCAGTTTCGCTTAAAATCACATGTGACTATTACCATTATCGCCTTTCATGACTGTAAATCCTTTTTGAGAAATGTAGTCTCTGTAACTGACATATCATCACGGTCTTATTCCCCGAAGAGGTAACCAGAAGTCCACGTATCTAAAGTACCCACATCTAAATGTCAGTTACGTTTAAGTCCCATTTAATAGGGAAGCGGGTAAAACCCTAGAGTCTGGGCTGCTTTTGAGAAATTCTAATGGAAAAACTCAATAATACTGCCCGACCTGGGAATCGAAACTGAAGGCAAAATTATTGTATTTATAGATCTACGATAGATTAGGCCAGAGTATGGCTTTATAAAGAGCAATAATAAAAACCGGCCGAGTGTGTGTCGGCCACGCACAATGAAGGTTTCCGTAGTTGGGATGAACTTAACCCAATTTATCTCAAGAACGAACTTAACTTTTTAGTTGTATACAACGTGTTTTTTTTTATATCCCATAACTCTAGGGTATTAATGAGACCATGTCAAAGAATTAACTAGCATTATTTTTTAATGATAATTTACCGCTGGACTCTCGATTTTTGTGTATCTAAGTTTCATTGATAAGTACGAGTAAATAATTTTCATTCATATTTAAAGCTCAGAAAATGCGACGTTGACATATTATTTTAAGTAATATTTCATATAAATAATAATGGTTTTTTACATAAATAATCGTGAATTGTCGAATAAATTATTCAATTAATTCAATAATTCACAAAAATAAAATTAAATAAAACAAAAATTCAAAAAAAAAAAAATACGCCAGTTGATTCTTTGATATGGTCTCATCCATATCCTAGAGTTATGGGATATAAAAAAGAACACGTTGTATATAAAATTATAAATGTTCTCCCATTCATCGATATACATCACGGTTCTTTCTCCAACTGCAAATGTAAGTTTGTAATCGCACAAAAAACAACATTTTTTATAAGATTAAACTACAAATGAACGATTTTTGAACTTTTTCCTTTACTTGTGCTGTGAGAATTTGCTTCTTGCCTAATTTCATGATTCTGGGTCAACGGGAAGTACCCAATAGGTTTTGATTTATCTGCTAGTATATATCGCATCAATGGCCGTATTTTTTAATTGCGTTGACTTAGAAGCTCAATTTTTTTAGAGCCCCAATGAACCTCCGTAATTCTGATATTAATTTTAATTGAATACTTCCATGTATTCCTGAGAAAAAGGATCTTGACAGACACATAGATGGACGGATGAACAACAAAGTGGTAGTATAGTATAGGTAAGGTTTCCATTTTTTTTAAAGTAAGGAACCCTAATGACCCACACAGGTGTCATGCCAAATCTCCTCAATGTTGGACCGAAATTGTGCCTTCTCGCTAAATCAAACAAGAGTGAAAAATAAAAGCGATACAGCTATCCATTTCAAAACTAGCACAAGGGTAAGAAAAGGGATAACCAAATAATCTACAGGTACAAAATAAAAACAGAAAGCGGCCATTTTAATCCCAAAATGCAATCCCAATCTGAATAATAAAATATTTACTCACTTGTCATTGTAACGACATTATGTGCGTATCCCTACTCACTATACGGTCCCTTTCGCTAAAAAATGAATGCGAAAAAGGCTTTTTTCCACTCGCCCTTAGTCGTATACGTACCACAGATAAAGCTATGGAAGGTTGTAAAGGGAAATGTGATCATAATCCGTTACTTCCATATTTGTTCGGGCGGTCGTCCTCTAATACACTCCCGAAATGAAAGTATCTACCAGATTTTTCTATCGAGATTGATTTGCGTATAAACTTTAGTAGGTATATTTATGTAGATATTATGATTTGACAACCTTACTTCGTGACGTCATTACTTGAAGCTTTTGTACGTTTTCTGCCAAATATATATGGGCTTTTTAATTACGTAGGTAATTACAGTACTCTACGTGCATGGTAAGGGAAAGAATATAATTGAGCACATCACCACGCTTCCTAAGCTTCGTAAGTAGATTGGCGATCGCAGTGTTATTAGATCTTGAATGCTGCATATGCCAATAAACCCTTTACAAGACACTCACCGTTGAGTAGGGTCACATCACTATTTGCAAGAAATCAGACCGCCAATAAGTGTCTCTCATTCCTCCCTGATTCTGAAAGAATAATCAAGTCTTTGCACAGTAAATCTCATTAGCTGTTATGATTATTTGATTAACATTTCAACATCATACCTATGAGTTTGAGATGTGACAAAGGGTTAAACTGAAACGAAACGAAATACAATTACAAAATAAACGATTTTTTTTTTGCACCATCGAGAATTTTTTTGTAATAAGAACAACTGTGTTTGAAATAGAAAGTTTTTTTTTTTTCAAAACTGACTAATTATGTAGTTCGGTACTGCTTTTTCAGTTTTATATTATGAACTTTACCATAGTTCGACTAAAGTTCTAAATTCATAATGGCTTTGGTTTAAATCTAGGTAAAAATAAAACTTGTTTTGTAATTAGAAGGTTTCCAAAATCTGGCCTCACTGAAAAGTAGATATCTATTTTTGTTTACATTTGACATTCTATTATGTTTTATGACGCCAGAACTTTGCACAAAGGGAGTTTACGCTACGGGTAACAACACAGGCGTACTCCCCAGATTAGGTGGGCAGGATAATAGAATGAGCTCCCGACTTTTGGGCAACTTGAGACCCGTGTTTACGGATGAAACAGTTTCGGAAAACATTCTATCATAATATTAAACAAGCATTTGGTGGGTAGAAAGAAGAATGGGAAATTAATCTTAGGTAGGTTTATTTTGGGTTATTAGTATAGGAAAAGAGAAGATTAATGGGGGCAGTTTCTAGGAATATAATATTATTGTAGGGTTTTTTGTATGCCAAACCAATTTATTTTTCCTTCGAGTACCTATTCATTGAAATGGCCGCTAGGCAGTCTTCAGCAGTGAGATTGATTGATATGAGATTAGGCATTTTAATGAATATAATATTATTATTAAAGCATTCATCAACTATCTATTGTCCAGATTGTTCTAAATAAACAAAAACAAAATGATAGGGTTATTGAGGTTTAAAATTTGTCAATATTATATTCTAAACGTGAAAAATGCACTTTTGTAACTATTACAGCCAATGAGGTTATACAATACATTACAGCCAATCTACAACTAAATTGTCAAACACGAAACGCTATTTCCCTACTCCTCATTCACGAAAAGGAGTGAGGAAATACCATGCATCACACTAGTGGCGCACGTTCGATTCAAACTGTTTAGTGCAATCAATACGTTCAGACGAACGTATTGCGTAATTTCAGAATTAGGGATGTAATAGAGGTCATCTTAGTGGAGGTGGAGGTGCCAAGCTTGACTTCCACGGAAGCGGAGTTGAAAAAAAAAAATAGAAAATAATCAACCTTATTGGTAATCAAAATTTTGAAGGGGCAAACTCTATTTCACAAAAAACTGTTTTGCGGCTTTGTCACCGCGTGGGTTATTTCTTAGTGGTTCATAAATCAAACCGGCTTCAATAAACAGTTGCTCATTTGGTACTGAATCTGGCGGTGGCAATGACATGGGAGCACAAACTTGAAACTTCGAGTTATATCTGAAGCAAATTAAAATATGTTCGCTTCGTTTTAGAGCCAATTTTGATTTTTAGACCTGCTTTACAACTCCTTCCGTTACTTCGGCCACATTGCCCGCAGAGGTAGGTACTAACAACATGGAATGGCTAATGGTGACAGGACAAATAGAGGACAAAAGACCTAAAGGTCGAAGCCCAAAACTATCAGCCCCGTATTATAGGCCATTGATCGTAACAGATGGAGAAAAACCGTTGACAATTTGAAACGAAGTCACGATTCTCAGCAGTGAGAGAGTGATTAGAAACAGAGAGAACTCCTTTAAAAACTTGCAAAGGCGGATAAACGAATTCTTGCGGAAGTTCCGCATTTGCGTAGGCGTAGATATATTTAGTAACATATTTCGCTTATATATTCCACAGAGCACAGAGTGATGCGACGCCAAGTGCTGGATGCCTGGCACTCGGCATGGCAACACGCCGTGTTCGGGTTCACGACAAGTCAATCGTCATCCTGAAGATGCCTCGTTGAGAGGTGAAACACGTATCGATTTCTTAGACGGTTTTTTATGACTCTAGGAATAGCTAAGTGGAATAGGTTACTAAATATTCCTGCGTCTATTGTATTCTATAATGGATTACTGCAAAGTTACGCCTGAATCAATTAACTATCTTTTAAATTTGCAAGGTTCCGTTACAACCCTAGTCAGAAAATAGGCAACAGTGGTCGGCTTTAGAGCTAAAACTGAAGTTGGATAAGTACTCGTACAAGTTGTTTATGACAACATGTCGCGTTCTGTTGAGTTTCCTGCCTTGTTCTTCAAATTCTTGTTGTCTTTTGTTGCTGAAGTTTTAATTCTGTTTGGTTTGTAATGGACTGTTGTGAAATAATAGTATGACATCACAGTTAAGAGAGACTTCAGGAGTAGTATCCTCAACACTTTATTATTCGCTTGCTCGCTGGGGATCTTCTTAATTAAAGCTGTGAAAAATGCGTTTTTGGGAAAGAAAACCTCCTCCTTTCTTAAAGTCGTTTTTAAATAAAGTCTGTTTCATGTTGACATCTAACAAGGGAACCTAATTAGTTTTAGAATAGAAGGAATCTACAATAAACATTTACGAGGTAAGGCAGTAACTAAAATATGTTTTTTTTTTATCCATGTTTGTCCATTTATAGTGGCCCAAATATATTATTTAGGTCTTGTACATCCCAATGATTCATCTGAACGCAACATACTATGTTCCACGAAAATCAGTAGGTACTCAATTTTGAGTGGAAAATAGAAATATTTCTATTCATGTAAACCTGAATTTGATTCGATTTAGTGCAATCACTTTCAATCTAGAGAGGTTTACAAAAGAAGAGATTATAAGACAATAAATTAAAAAATCTCAACTTTCAATACCACTGATTATCGCTGAACGTAATTTGCGTTTAGATTTAGGTGAATCCATGGGATGTTACATAGAATACGACGACGACGTATATTGAGTAACGTAATCCGCTTAACTGTTCTTAAAGAGTCATAAAGAACCCTATAAGAAATCGACATTTGTTTCACTTCTCAACGAGGCATCCTCAGGATGACGATTGACTTGATGCGAACCTGTGTTGCCATGACAAGCGCCGAATGCAAAGTGAGCTACACCGCCCAACATCCCAACTTATATAAGATTACTGCTCGGTCCACCTCGGCTAGGATCGTTTTTATTTTTTGCAACTTCTAAACTTACTTTTGACTACTATAAACGAGCCAACTTGTATAATATCTTATACCAGGTACCTATCCATTAATATTTGACACTTTGCCTCATTTTAACAATAAAGTTACAGATCAAACAATTCAGTCTTAGTTCTAGCTAGTCGACATTCAGTTAGAAACAACTGTACTGAAACACCGCCGTCCATATTAATTGCGTGTAAACGAATCAACTATTTATTGCGACCCTTCTTGAAACAGTCCGTTTTGTAATACAATCTCAATATGCCCGAAACTAGGAACTTTTCCTAACTTTGTGACGATGTTTTGGCAAATAGAGCTTTGTTGAATTTTGCTTAGAGCTTCTAGCCAAAGACCGGTATAAGGAAAGTTTTAGGTTCCTAAAATGATAATGTTTAGTACAGTTTTAACCAACAATAAACTTAGGTAATAATCGTCCCGGGGTCCGCTAGGGCTGAAACCGTGGCCCCTGGCACAGGCAAGGGAAGGAACACGGGTGGGTTTTAGTCAGTAAGACTTTGACACGCCCTTCCGCTCCGCCCAGAGCGGGAGAGCCATTTGATGATTTCCCACCCAAAAAAAAAAGAAGGTAATAATCGTCTATTGCTGACACTGTACGGGCTCGTGGCTACTTGATAACAGCCGCAGGGGTCAATCGAAGTTTAAGCTACGCTTCCCGCAGTCGGTTCGTGGATGGGTGACCATTCATTATATATCGAGCCCATCCGTGCTTCGGAAAGCACGTTAAGCCATTTGTCCCGGATGTCATTCGTAGATCTTTGACAGTCGTTACGGATATTCAGTTGCCCAAAAGTCCGACAACCAGTCTTACCTAGGGGTATCGTGTTACCCAGTAACTGGGTTGTGGAGGTCAGATTGTCTGCCGCTCTGGTATTTAGCTGCATTCGGTTAGACTGGAAGTCGACCCCAACATAGGTCGAGTTTCTTGCCCGTTAGGAACCTACTACGCTTTTGAATGGGCAACTAGCTTCATCTTTCTGACTGACTGACCCCTTGACAATTCAAAAGTACCTGTAATTGGTTTATTTGAAATAAATGCTTTGAGTTTGAGTTTGAGTTAAAAAGGCGAGGCAGATTTATTGCTGACAATGTCCACGGGGAAAGTCGATAATGTTTACATAGTTCCAACTTTGCCCATTCCCAACTTTGACCATCAGAATTCATTTTTTAATCCTAACTAATATTAAAATTGCGAAAGTGAGTTTGTTTGTTATGCTTTCACGCTAAAAGGGCTGAACAGATTTAGATGAAATTTGTCACATGAGTAGACCATACCTGGGTTAGGACATAGAATGCTTTTAATGCCGATATTCTCACGCAATCAAGACAAATGCGGGTGAAACCGCGGGGCACAGCTAGTTCGAAATAATACGTATTGTAATGGAATTATTAGTCATTGTAAGCAATGAAACGGCAATGCGAGCATTGAACTGTGAAACCAACCCACCTAAAAATGTTTTCCATTCAATTACTTATGCAAACAGAATCGTGAATTTTATGCAAAATCATAATATACGCAGCCACCGGAAAATTGGGGGATTTAATGTTATTATGATATTGGTCAAATAACAGTGAAATTGTGTGTCAAAAGCACTTTTATTTTGTTCCATACAATCTGCTATAAGTGTTCAAAATCTATTCAGGTAGATACACTTTTTACCATTTTGTATAAAACATCATGTACTTAATAACATAGTAACAATGAATTTTTGTCCGTTTATCGGTTTGTCTGGATGTCTGTTTCAGTTTAGTGAAAAAAAGGCTGGACGGATTTCGATGAAATTTGGCACACAGCCTGGATTTTAATACATAGAGTAAATACTTTAATCCTGGTGGTGTGTTACTGTGGGATATTTTCCGACATCATACATCCGTGAAATAAACTGGCAATGATTCTAAAACGATATTTGGATATTATATTATAACATAACATCACGCCTTAATTCCCCGAAGGGTTAGGCAGAGGTGTACTTTTATTACACCCACAGTTATGTTTAAGTTCCATGTAATAAGGGGGAGCCTATTGCAATCAACCGGGCACAAATCCAGACTCCGGGCTGCTACTGAGAAACCCCTGGTGGAAAAACCCAATAACACTTTGACCGACCTGTGAAGTAAACCCCGGACCTCGTGCACGGCAGTAGCACTTGTGATAACTAGACCAACGAGGCAG
This sequence comes from Conistra vaccinii, assembly GCA_948150665.1. Classification (NCBI taxonomy): domain Eukaryota; kingdom Metazoa; phylum Arthropoda; class Insecta; order Lepidoptera; family Noctuidae; genus Conistra; species Conistra vaccinii. The sequence goes on along the minus strand of OX411318.1, from coordinate 7,628,373 downwards.
TCCAAGGAGAGAATATTATATAATAACTATCGATATAAAGATACATGTATTTGTAGGCATAATAAGATTCAAAGAGGAGCTCCTGGCTTAGTAATAACAAGCCGCACGGGTCGATCCATCAGGTTAAGCTACGCTTGCCGGGGTTGGTCAGTGGGTGGGTGACCATCTTTACATACCGAGACTCCTCCATGCCTCGGAAAGCACGTTAAGCCGTTGGTCCCGGCTGTCATTCGTGGATCTTTGACAGTCGTTACGAGTCGTCTGAAGCCCGAAAGTCTGAGACCAGTCTTACCAAGGGGTATCGTTTTACCCAGTTACTGGGTTGTGGAGGTCAGATAGGCAGTCGCTCCATGTAAAATACTGGTAATCAGCTGCATCCGGTTAGACTGGAAGCCGACCCCAAGATAGTTGGGAAAAAGACTAGGAAGATTGATTGATTGATAAGATTCAAACTGTGTTTTAAAATCGGTAGTGGTTTTGGCATATTAGTCGAAATACCTGTCTTGAAAGGAAAAAACAGAACCAATGCTTGAAGGAGTTCAATTGTTATACTCATCTACTGTACCCAGTATGTTAACCAGTACCCTAATTACGTAATACACGATCAATCACAATTTGAATAGTTTTGAAACAGATTACTAATCCATTGCTTCATAAGTTCGAAAAAAATTGCTCAACAACGTAAATAGCGCAATGAATATTGTTGAACTGTCAAAATGAATCGTTTACGAAAATGTGTTGCCTATTTAGATAGAAGTTTAGTGTTTCTAATAATTGTCTTCTTTTATAGTGTCCAGTTGATTTATGAGTCAATTTTACAGGTAAATAAACAAGCATTATAACCCGTACTATGCTGTAAATCGCGAAATTTGAAAATACGACCTAATGTATTCAAAATTTACGATCTGTTTTCAACGATAAGAGTTACTCTAATGTAAGTGACAGTAAATTTAGTACGCGCCGAATATATCTAGTAGGAACAAATTAGTCATCGCTACAACCGGGTATAAATAGTTTGAACCGTATTCTAGTAACATCGAGTACTGGTAGGAGTAGAGATTACTATGCAAATAATATATTAGATAGAGAGCGCGGACGGTTATCGGTGGGCAGATTTTGAACTGAAAACTTCTTTAGCGGCGCGGGCGTTGTGCACTTTTTTAGGGATGTGTAAAAAAAATTAAACTCGCGTCAGGACGTGGCCGTAAGATCCATTGCCTAGCAACCGACAAAGTAAATATCAAAATAAATAGTCTTTGACATTACGTAAAGATTGCGAGGTAAGAAATTTTACCCATATTGAAAGGTAAAAAAAAGCAGTCAAAACATACTTCATGAAAAGTGTTTCAATAACTTGTTTATTTTTGTTAGACTAAATTTGGAAATAAATTAATATACTACTACTACTAATGAATATTGTATTTAACCATATAAATTATAGTACTTTTAGGGCCTGTTTCACCACTTACGATAAAGTTCCTATTAACTTACTTGACAGATTATTTCATACAAATTCTGTTCCATTTTTTAATTTATTCGGTGAGTAGTGGCTATTCGGACATCGTAAAATAGGCCCTTATACTGATAAATAAAGCAATTCGTGCGAAATTATTCCCTAACCATTCCAAAATATTCAAAAATGCACAACGTTAATGTTCAAGTTTTCACTTCTGCTGGTACTCCCGGAGTGCAACCCGTTGTTTTTTTTTTAGGCTTATTGGTGATTCGCACTGTTTTACTCGCCCGAAACAGGCATATCGACACTTAAAAAAAATATCATGTTTTCTTGAGGCGATTTGCACGAAGTTAATTTATTTGTAGGCGATTCGACAACTCCAGAAATCGACTCGCCTACAAATACATAGGTAGAAGTTTTTTTTTAAATGTTCTTTCGACGAGTAAATTCGTGTAAATCACCAATAAGTATTTTTTTACTGTAAATGGATTGTTAGGCCATGTGATTTAGATAACACTGCCCGTTGCTTACATTGAGTTACTCGGCCTAGAATTAAAAAAAAATGTGTTATGATAAAAATATCCCATTATCATATTATCGCTAAAAACAAAACGCCACATTCGGTTCCTATGGCATTTCATTAGTTGATGTTTACAGTATTATGAAGTAAATCCTCTAGAAAGACCCAGCAGGAAACTCAATCGACACCACCAAGTGATAATTTGTAATCCGAACAAAATTATTGACATTTCAGCAGACTGACCTATTTTATTGGGCCTGAAATACCGGATAGGTCATAAGGTGACCGACTAAAATAAATTCACCGACTAACTAAACTACAAAGGGCAAGCAGATAATAATCAATTATTTCTTAAATAAATACAAGCGCATGGGGCAGACAGACAGATTAATAATTTTCCTTAATCAGAAAATAAGCCATAAAGAGAATTATAAATGTGAAGTCTAATCGCTAATTTACTTAGCGTTTGAGAGCTCGGAGATTATAAAATATAATTTTCCTTTATGTATTCTCAAAGGTGTTCTCAACATGTTTGAGAGTAATCTCTTAGGTACTTATCTCACTAATATATTAAATTGAGGAGATTCTGTGTTGGTTTCTTGTAACTAAATTTTTCAGAAACTTCCAACTATTCTAGGTGTATTATTTGCAGAAATTATCTAAAAAAATATTGGTGTGGTATGAGAGTGTGGTGTATATTTGGCTATGTAGTTCCCGGAAAACAATAAAATGACATTCTAGTGACGTTAAATCCTAATTAGACATTTTCAGGAGCGTAGGCAGCAATAATTCTAACTAACTAAAAAACACAAAAATCAAACACATTGTATAAAATAACACATAATAACATCATGCTGTTTTATCAATATAGAAAGATAAATTGGTCACAGAAATTTGCATACAAAAAAACAAGAGTAAGAAGATACAAAAAAAGATCTAAGTACATTATGAAATCACGAGAATAAGTGTAGCGGCACACCTGCGGAACGTTCGGCGCCGACACTTCAGCGACGGAATTATCGGTCGTAGTATTCGGTTGGCATGACACACCAAACGCGCCGAACGGTCGGCGGCGTTTACTTCAGCGCGTTACGTGACGTAACTTTCGGCTGATGTGTCATAGGTAACTTGAAAAACACTACGAGCGTATTCAACCGAACCTTCAACGCCGTACGTTTGGCAGGTGTATCGCGACCCTAAAATAGAAATAGTCGGCACCTGCACGTCATGAGTGTGACAAGAAGGCTTCCAATTAGCATGATGCTATGCTATGGCCACCCACTACACAGCGCTGGTTTTCAGTGGTCACCCGAAAAAGAAGTACGGAAATCAAGTCAGGTTCAGTGATTTGTAAATAATAAATAGTTAACAAAATATCATCATCATTCTCCTGCCCTTATCCCAATTTTATTTGGGGTCGGCGCAACATGTCCCTTTTTTCCATACTTCTCTATTAGTCGTCATTTCAGTAGTTACCCCCTTTCTAGCCATATCATCTTTCACACAATCCATCCATCATTTCTTTGGTCTAATAGTTAACAAAATAGTTAACAAAATAAAATAAAATAAACAGTACTTAGAATATAATACAACTATACAACGAATTATATGAATAAATATTATTAAATAACCTAAAAATTAATCAACAGGCATCACCATATCATAAATAATAGGTATAATCATCTGCCACCCGTTCGGTTTTCGTGATGATTATTACCAAATTTGGTCCCCCATAGTCAGTTTTTAAGCCTTGTTAGGCAAAGTTTCATTGCGCCTACGGTGTGTCCAATACAAATTGTTAAGCTGCTATGGACAATTAATCGTGTAGAATATTGAAATCGTAATCGAAGACATACTCATAACATAACATCACGCCTATTTTCCTCGAAGGATTAGGCAGAGGTAGAGGTACCTATGACTTCGTACCTACACCTACATTTCGCGGATTTGTTTAAATCCCAAGTAAAAGGGGGTGAGCTGATTAGCCTTGTGCCGGTTGCCATCAACCGCTTACAGATCCAGACTCCAGGCTCCTAATGAAAAATTCCTACACCTAGGAATGGAAGCCAAGACGTCACACTCAACAGTAGTGCGCGACCACGAGACCAACATAGACATATTCCTTTATAATTAACTACCATATAAAAATACCAGCACATACTGGACAGCAGTAAAGAACACCCAAAGTCCGTTAGACAGTTCGTCGAAGCCGTAAATAAACTCTAGGTGGGTATCGAAACTAATCAAAAGTTTTCACACAAAGAACTCGAATGCAGTCAAAGCAAGCAAGACATTGCTGTTTTATTGAAGGTAGTAGGAAAACTTATTGAATTGGTGTAACAGAAACTTTGAAGCGGTGTCGGGTTAAATATTGACTGAGACGTGTCTCACAAACTGCAGATGAAACTTTCAATACAGGATTTTATTTTTCAATTTACCTCTCAGAAATGTTTTGAATCGTTTACTTTAGCTATTTTTGTTATTAAAAGTAAGAGATGCTATTTCATTTCTGTCATAGAGCTACCTACTTAAGAACGTTAATACTGAACGTAGGCAACGTCGCAAATACCTGCCAAATATCAATGTCATGTCATTGTTTAATATGCTCTGTTTTTAGTAATTTGGCAATATTACTGTATGGAAATACGAAATATGGCTAACTAGTAAACTAGAATATTAATAATGAATTGCAATTTATTATAATACTGATTATAACCGTAATATTGCCAAATGAATCAAATTAATCAAAACAGCGAAATATTTGACAGCTATTTGTAACGTTGCACCATTGAGATAAATGTAAATGTACGTTAGTACTTATAATATCTCGATGCGTTGCACACTTTCAGTATGAACGGTTTTAATTCAAATTTTAGCCCGATGTGTGCTAGTAGGACTCGCTAATAATACTATTTTTAACCCCCGACGGAAAACGAAGGGGTGTTATAAGTTTAACGTGTGTATCTGTGTATCTGTGTGTCTGTGTATCTGTGTGTCTGTGTATCTGTGTATCTGTGTGTCTGTGTATCTGTGTATCTGTCTGTGGCATCGTAGCTCCCAAACGGTTGAACCGATTTAAATTATTTTTGTTTTGTTTGAAAGGTAACTTGATCGGGAGTGTTCTTAGGTATGATTCAAGAAAATCTATTCAGCCGTTTGAAGATTATCAGGTCTTTTCTAATTGATGAATGGATTTAAGCATTTTCCACAGGTCTGATTGAGTCTAAATTTGGTAATCTGTTACTTCAATGGTATTAGAATAACATAGTAACCTTGAACTGATGCTGCAGCATTACCTGGTACTTGCAGGATACCCAACTCCTCACCAACTTACAGCAGTGGTATCGTGTTTGGGCTCATTGGAATGGTCTCAATAAATAGGTTATAGATATATATTTATCAGGGTGTGATATGGAGAAGAAAAAATAAATCAGGGTTAATTAGTAACTAACTTGACTGTAGGAAAAATACGCACAGTTGCGCAGATTTATGCGAGGCACGTGTCGATCGTAGCGTATGTACTAGTAATTAGTATACAATAAAGTTTAAAAAGCAGGAAATAAAAGTTAAATTAAAAATTTAAAAAACCCCCGACACAAACAAAATCCTTTAAAAAGTTTCAAAATAAAATATTATACTGGCCCTTTATGTTTAATATAATTTGTAGTTAATATTTTGTCGTCGCATCGGGGGTCGCTATGCTATTGTAGAAAATATATTTTCATTCGTCGACCCCCGATGCGACGACAAAATATTAACTACAAATTATATTAAACATAAAGGGCCAGTATAATATTTTATTTTGAAACTTTTTAAAGGATTTTGTTTGTGTCGGGGGTTTTTTAAATTTTTTATTTAACTTTTTATAGTCAAAGGATTAACTGAAGGTTTGCAGTAGGTAATATTCTTCTTCTAGGCGCGTATTTTTCCTTGGTCTTCTTTCTTTTTTGTGTGGTAACTAACCTGGTGTCAAAGGGCCTCTGACTTGGCTTCTCATGCCGTCGAGTAATAACTCTCGGGCATGTCGGTTTTCTCTCGATGTTTTGCCGTGGTATCTACGACTTATTTGAAAAAGGTGCCAGAGACACAGATATCGTTTAGGTACTAATAACGACCCATAATTTACAGGAAACCCGACATAAATAATCATAGGTGATCAACTAAACAAATTGCTCCAATAGTTCTCCAAACTCAGTTAATCCGAAATAACTTCCGCGAATTCAGCATATCCCTCGTACAAAATTAATAGTTGTCCATTTATTCTAACTAACAATTGTAATAAGTCGACAATAAGAGATTGTTCGAAACTAATTCCGAAGTTATCTTGAGGTCTCGTCTCGAAGATGGATCTAAGACAGGGTGTAGACTACAGCGGACTTTAATTTCGTACCTTCTGTGCGCTCAGTCAGTCGTGCATCCGAAACTAGAGCCAGCTTATTAGCATGTCGATAGCCTCTCGTGTCTACACGCCCTATTGAGCTGTATTGGCTGAATGTCACGCTGTGTTTTTGATGGCAATTGATTGTTTAGAGACGGCGGCGGTGTCAGTTTACAAGAACGAGTCGATAGGCTCTAGGTTTTATTGAATTCTTTATTCAAAAACTGTTATTTAGAAAATTGATAGACATTATGAAAGAAAGAAAGAAAGAAAGACAAATAGGTTTATTCATCACAGAAACACGTGCTTACAAAAAGACATGAGTAAACAAAATAGAGAACAGAAATAGTGCACGTCATGACTGTGATAAGAAGGCTTCCACTCAGCATAATGCTGAGCTGCTTATGTCAACTTCATCGTATTAAGAGCGTTGATTCTAAAAGTTGGCAACGTCACAAGTAGCTGTCACATATTTACCTGTTTTGATGAATTTGGCAATATTACTGTATGGAAATATGAAATATTGCTAACTAGTGAACTATATAGAATATTAATAACGAATTGCAATTATAACATTGAATTTGATGTTGTAACCGATTTAGGTGTAGAAAAGGCATTTGGAAAGTTTCTTAATAGTTTTTTTTACATCTAAAACTAAATAATCAGTGTAACGATATTAATTATTGCATTTCATCAACAATATTTTAGTTCACTACTTAGCCATATTTCCATACTATTGGCAAATTAATCAAAACAGCGAAATATTTGACAGCTATTTGCGACTTTGCTCGATTTCAAAATAAGCGCTTTTAAGCATTTACAGATTATCCATATTATGGCGAGAGCTACGAAAGTTGTTATGTGCTAACAGTTTTTGCACCCACATATTGAACAAACCCAACCCACGGCTTCGCTGTATCAAAACATCAACAAATTTGTAATGTATGAAAAAGAACCACGTATCGCGGCGGTAAGGGTAAGGGGAGGGTGCAAACAGCGACAAATGCGCTAGAAAGGTGAAACAAATTTTAATTAAATTCGTGGTAGTCTATCCTGGATTAGCGCATAGATTTCTCAACTTTCTTTTTCTAAAGACGAATCAAAATTTTGGAAGCCTTAATCTCATGTCCACTTACATTTATGATAGCTTGTTTTGTTTTTGGGTTAACTAAGATTAAAGATAGCCAAACACTTCATTAGAAATATAATTTATAATCATTTTATAATCATTTTGAAATATCGTAACGAGGTGAAATTGCTGGTGCATCGAATGTTATAAATGGATCCTAATGTCAAGTTTAGGAACGAAACAATCACTACGCTAAGAAGTAGAAATAATCTATTAAGCTTCATAACACAGAATCCGTCAATAAACCAATTGCATCACAACGTATAACATTTAACGTTAAAGGCTGCAGTGTACTGTCTCTTAATTAGCCACGTTTGTGGCTTGTTTGTACCCAAGCGTGACACACGGGCACAACGCGACGCAGCGACACGCTAGTCCCTTCCCACCTACTAATAACATTTGCAAAATTAAACAAGCGGTTACTCGGGACGCCGCATATGCACAATTACAACGGGCAAGCCAGCTTTTAGCACCTAGCCACCCAATAACAATTACATAAACTAACCATAAAGTCGACTACAAAATGTTATTAAATAAGTACGTGTGCTACATGAATGTCGAAAGTTTTGCAAGCTTTGATTCTAACTTTTGTGGGTTAAGTCTGTTTTCTTTTTGGGTTTATATTAATTTGTTTTGTTAGGGTTTGCCCGAGTAAGATTCGACTTAAGTAAGTCTAGTTGTAGGATCGAGGCTATTAGGACTTAGATTTCTGTACATAGGTTGTAGGATCGTGAAGTAATACAGTGTAGTAAGTAAGGCAGTGATTCACTCACCTATAATACCTAGATTCAGCGAACAATAAGCACAGTTCTGGGTAAAGTTGCATACTGAAAATATTCAAAGAAAATTGTGGCATACTTTCCAACAAAATATTATTTAATATAAAATTAAATTGAGTAACTGATCGCACGCTTGAAAACCTCAAACATCATACATTTCATATAAATATCGAGTGTATCACACTGAAAGTAACTGAAGTTCTAGAAAAATAATTGGCATGAACGTTCATATTGTCTGCGAAGAGCCTTACAAAGGCTACAGACGCAATCTTTTGTAGTCAAAGCTTGAAAATATTGTTAGATTATTGTACATATTTGTTTTATACGAATGGTTAGTTATTCGCTCTGAGCTCTGATGGCCTGGTAGCTTGGATCCTGTTACTAGTACCGGTGGAATATGTGGACCTAAAAGTACCCAAGAACCTTTTCAGAAATAGAATAGATCATTGTAAAGTTGAATAGTTTCCGTGAAAGATATCTAGGTAGGGAGATCTGATCTATTGGGGACCATCAATGAGACTCTCTCTTTTCTTACCAACTGAAAGCCTGTATATAAGGCAGTACAGTCTTCTCCATATTTGATACTTTATCTTAAGAACAATTTTAAGCTCTAATTTTCCCTCAAAGGACGTTACACTAATTCACAAAAAAAGTTGTCCTGCAGATCTGGTACGAGTAGCATCGTGTCGTTGAGCTCCCTAAAATAGTGCGCTGCACGATGACTTATGCATGCGTACCGTCTATTGGGATAGCCCAACTCAAATGGCTGAAATGCTGAATGGTGTATGTTTATAGTTTTAAGATGTTTTTTATTTTTATTTTTTGCTGTAATGCCAATAAACGCATTTTTATTTATTTCTTTCTTTCTTAAAAGGCTCTTCCAGACATGTTTCTGCGTTGTTAGACTCACATAAAATCCTAATAATATAATGTTTGTTTGGTTAAAAGAGACCATGGCCGCTGAGTTTTTTTCGGTATTTCTTCTCAGGGATCAGTCACCTAATGCCGGCGCAATCTAGTTTTAAAATATTGATTGTAAAAGTGTCTTAAAAGATCTACTTACAAAAATAAAGATATCATTACATTTCATTTAAAAAAAACATTGATATAAAATCACAAAAGTCATGATATTGGCAAAAACTTTATGTTTCGTGCTTTTACATCGCAGGCTGCGACGTGGAATGCATTCTATTGTTTTCCGATGGCAGTCGACAGGAGATGGATGCCTGCCATTGTCTGCATATACAGATGGAGTGTTATAGAATTATACGCCCGTACGCCAATCGTGTAGCAACAATGTATGACATCCTGATTTAAATTGAAAGTTATTTATAGAGCTATTTACAGTTCTGTATTGCTTGTGAATAGATTTCCGGATGATGTTATTAAGTCCTTGATAATGGGCTTTTAGTCAGCAATTTGAACCACCAGAAATAATTGAATATTTATCTTGTAGAACTACGCAAAAATATACGGGGTGTCCGGGACATCGACGCGAAGCCTGATACCATGGATTCAGTACATGATTCTGAACCCCCCTGCGTTGAAATTTTTCGTCGGTTATTAAAAAAAAATCTGCTGCTCCAGACAACATTTTGACCGCGTAGGTATTGCACTTTTCTTTGAAACAGCAGATTTTTTTTTTATTAACCGACGAAAAATTTCAACGCAGGGGGGTTCAGAACCATGTACTGAATCCATGGTAACCGGCTTCGCGTCGATGTCCCTGCCACCCTGTATAAAACCAGGAAGAAGATTAGATCACCCGAAATTGAGCAGTAGATTTATTTAGGTCGACGTCATTTTTTCCTAGCAGTGTTTTGAATCAATCGCGTTTTTTTCGAGCCGAGGAAAGCTCTGCTTGCCACACAGGATTTGTACGGATTTGTCGGCTGCCAATCTGAGCCGCAACCGCTAGAGGCGACCGAACATTTCGACCGGATAAAAAGGACCTCTTATTCCTTGTTAACAGATTCCTGAAAGAAGTTTCTAACAAGAAAACACAAAAAAGATTCCCCATTTTATTAAGAGCAACAATGAACGCGACAGGTGAATGTTCCCAGTACTTATTTTGTTACGCACTTTGAGGTACAATCATTTACAGAATCTTAGATTTACACTCGACCGCTCGGAATATAAATAGGGCCACGGAAACGAAAATTTAATTTGGCTCGTTTTCCTCCGACTTTTATTTCGTAATCTAAACAAGAAAAATAATGCTTACTAACAAAGTAGGGTGGGATTTTTTTCGAGCGGCTAACTTGTTTGGTGGGAGGGAGATAAAACAACAAGGGCACAGGTGGCAGCACTCAGCAAATTATGCAGAACCATATGGGCGCTAATCCATCAAGCGATCGGGATCGTGTGCCGGGTTTCATTAATCATCCTTTATTGATTAATGTGTCTCCACACAAAGTAAGTAATTTACTCGGCATCAACAAATTGATGAAGTGTGCCTTGATTTTTTGGTGTAATCGAGCTTTGGGTCATTTTTATAATAGCTTAGTTTTGGCTGCACGCCTTTTACGTCAGAGATTTCTTGGGTCTATTCAAAGTTTCGTGGCAGTAAGATTCTCAAAACGAACCCATGAAACAAAAAAATTATCCAACTTTGAAACATCCCTATGTATAGCAAAATACAATTTAACTTCCGTGATTTTCCTCATAATATTTTCGGATAAAACGCTCGTTATTATAAAATCTGGGTGACACGTATCACGAAACATTTTTGAGGGTAATGTGTGTGCCTCATTAAATAGTTACGGCAGACATATTGTTTAATCCCGATGCCATCCCGAATGGTCTGTTATTAACCCGGAACATCAAGCTGGCGGCTCGCATAATTAATATTGCAAATGTTGTTAGCAGTTAGGGTACGGATTGTGTGAGCGAGTGTACCTATAGTACATACATACTGCATGTATGTAGTGACCGGGTTGTCGGACGGTTGAAATGTTTGATATACCTAAGCGCCGGCGCATCTGCTAATGTGTAATCTGTGGTTTAGACCATAATGTAACTATTCTTTTGTTTCTTGATAGTTGCTGCTTCTGCTTAGGTGGGCCTTGATTTTGTAGCTAAGTTTTGAATGTCTTTTTCAAAGGTTAGGAAAGAAGATCTAGTTCTGAAAACATAACGTTTTCGGACCAACTTTTTCAATAGAGATTGTAACAAGTGTGTCTTCGAAAAGTTTTTTGAATTTTGGAAGTTACATGATGATACTCTATTCCTTACTTTTTCTTTTTTTTCTTCTTTTCTTTATTTATTAAAGAGGATAAAAATATACACTAGATAAACTAAATTAACTAACAAACTAATAAAATATAAATATAATAATTCCTTTTTGTTTTTATTACACGTTCTTTCTTCTTTTTCTATTTAGTTTTATTTTTCCCAGTACTCAAGTTGCACTTGTTTTTGTGACAATTAAACTTATTTTTCTTTATTTATTATCTTTTATTCTTTCTTATTATTATCACACCTTTTATGAAATGTGTTATTGTAATTTTGAGCTTTTACATCAAACTAACAATAACTTTATGCAAAACTCCACAAGGATTCATATTCACTACACATATAATTTCATGTTTAATGTATTCTGTTTACCAAGGGTCACGTGTTTATTCATAATAAATATATTAATTACGATTTATGTTGTCATTTTCACTGGTTATTACAGTTCTGTATTCAGAATAGTAAAAACTTTTTGGTATTTGGTTTATTTCGTCTCAATGTATATTATTAATAACTTAGTTTTCATGCTGACCTTGTACCAGTACCTACTTACTTAATTAAATATATGTGTAAACTAGCTTTTCCCAGCCGGCTTTTCATGCTTTAAGGTCGGAAATTATCCCATGGGAAAATATTCTAATCCAGATCACGGTCTTCCCGTGTGTTAAATTTCATCCAAATCCATTCAGCCATACATACATACATACATAATCAGCCTATTAATGTTCCCACTGCTGGGACACAGGCCTCCTCTCTGTGAGAGGGAGTGGGCTGTAATATACCTCGCGGGCCCAGTGCGGGTTGGTAGATGTCACATGTCTTCGAATGTTTGGTTCTAAGACATGCCGGTTTCCTCACGATGTTTTCCTTCACCGTTTTGAGACCAGTGGTGATGAAATTATTTACACAAAGTAAAGCGCCTGCTTGGGTTCGAACCCACGACCTACAACTCGTAAATCGGGGCCGTTACAACTGGGCCACCACTGCTCACCACCATTCAGCCGTTAGGGCGTAATTGATTAACAAAACCGAAATTCATAAACATGCAAACATACAGACTTTCATCTATACTTCCATTCTAATATTATAAAGAGGTAACAATTTTTTATTTGCTTGTTTGTAAGTTTGTATGTAAGGATTAATCTCCGGAACTACCAGTCGGATTAGAAAAAATATTTTTGGATTGGTTAGCCCAGTTCTTGAGGAAGTTTATACGCGGACGAAGTTGCGGGCAGAAGCTAGTAATTTATAATATTAGTAGGAAGTAGGATAATTCTAATTTCTTCACGTCATGAAGAGTCTTTTGCTATGCAGTCAGATGGAAATCAACCGATTTTATTATCATTGTGATGTGTGTGTCGGAAAAAACAAATAATAATAATAAATCATTATTAAGCTATTGCATAGCTTCTATCGCGGGCCTTGAGCGTGGAGACCGAATCCAGAAATTTCGTAACGAAAATATCTAACACCCCTGTCTCTTTAGTTCAGCAACTCGCCTCTAGGTGGCATTGGTTGTATTATAATTGCATAAGTTGATAAAAACAGCTATGCAATAGCTTTACCGCGGCAGTCTCCGAGTGCCACACGTCATTTTTTTTCCAAAAGTAATGTACATAGTAGTTATGCGCAGCATTTACAACGTAGGACTTACAAGCGCACAGAGATTTGATCAATGACCCCCATGCTAGGTGGGACCTGTGTTACAGGGGTCATCCATTCGTCCATTATATTTATGCAAGAATATTACAATAATAAATAAACCTAATTAGTTTATTTTGCGCTTACGGTGCTAATTAATATTAGGTACAGTGCAAAACATTCTACTTAAATATTGTATCAAACTTCATAAATCATAGCCCTCATTAGGAATCAGAATCAATATTATAATAATGTAAAATGTAATAGGTAGAATACTTAAGGCGAAACCGTCAAGGTAGCCCGCGAAATTCAAATTTTCTTACGTTTTTTGCAATTTACGGCGGGCTAGTATCAGGTTGTATGATGATCTAAATATATTTCGCAGCCATATCAAATGTTTATTTATAGAATTATTTAAATCACCAATACAATTTTCTTAGTTCAAATAAATCCTATTGAATGACAATTTCATAAAATCATGTCATTCGAGGATTATGCTCACATAAGGAGTTGTGTTTAAATTTTAATCAACATACAACCGGACACTGACCTGCAAATTGCAAAAAACGTAAGAAAGTTTTAATTTCGCGGGCTACCTTATCGCATCGGGGGATAACAGACAAAAATTAACAGTATAAAATCATTTCGCCGCCCATTACGATTCCTCATTAATTTCTACGTAGATATCAGAGAGGAGGATTAAAATATAAACTGTTATATATAACCTACTGTTTTCACATTTAAGTGATATGTTTTTAACTTGAAGTACCAGGAAGCTAGCAGTTAGTAGAATATGCGCTTTCTACGGGAGCGGGTGATTAGTACTGTAGTGCAGGTTCATTGATCTGCTAGATGTACACACTTGATACCATTTTAAGTTCATAAAGCAAAGTAAGATTGATTGCGACAAGTACCTAATTATTTATTTGGTAGGTGAGAGATCAAAACGAGATCGTGCGTATAGCTGGATCATGCTGGATGGACGTAGCGAAAGCTTTCTAAGTTCTCAAATAAAAACAATTTAAACTTTTAAATTATTGATTAAACTGTAAAAACTTAGAGAAGTATAAGGCTTCTTTATTTTAATTTTATTAATTAGAGATCGGCAACTAATGTAAATAAATTTGTTTCAAAAGCCACGCTATTTTTGCACGATTATAAATGAAACGTACAGGACCTGTACAACAACAGAAAATCCGATGAATAAAATATGAAATGTCGAAATCAGTTATTATTGGAACTGAGCTGTTTTCAATAAACTCGTCGATAAAGTTTTGTTTGCTTAATTATTTAATTATTTCTACAAAATATGATAATGATTTGCCAGGTTCATTATTCAGAAAAATCTTTTGAAACGCTGCCTCGCTTTTGATATTGACGGTTCAATACACTCCACTAAGAACTTTTAGAAAAATCATATATTATACAATCTAACTGTACATTAAAAAACTCGACAGACACATCAAATTAAATAACCTAACAGTACATCCACCAAGAAAAACAGAACCTATGCCACAGCAAAATACCTTTGCCTCAGCTCACAGCAAAAAAACCGCCTTTGCTATTCCAGTAGCGGTATATCTTAGGCTTTATACTGACAGGTTGACGACCTATAAAAAGGCTTCATATGTACTGCGAAGCCAGGAACTCTCCCTCGCCTAGAGAGTGTCGTTAGTCAGCGAAGGTAACTGGATAGTCGTGTAGACGTAGTTGTCTATATACGGCCTTATGATGCGTGTGGTAGCCGTTTTTATAGGTAAATTATGAGTTATGTGTGTTTTATAAATTACTGTGTTAAGGTTTTCTGGTAAGTTTTGTCATACTTACGTGGGTGCTGAAGATGTTTAGCTGTTCTTGTTTGGTGATAAATTTGAAGATTACCTGTAATAGACAAAAGAAAATTGAGTAAATGGAGACATTAAATTACGACTGATTATTATACGGTACGATAGATAAAATACTCTTAATTTTAAATAGAAAAAAGCATTTTTCTTTTACATTTGTTTACCCGACGGACGTTGTCCTGTCCAAACAATAGTTCATACAAAAATTCCAAAGAAGTAAAGCAGTTTCTGTTTTTCTGAATTTTTCCAATTTTCCTGACGGCTTTTCCAAATTTTGTTTCCATGAAATTGAATTGGGACTATTACAAAAATTGTTAAACACAAAATTGCCAAATCGGTCTTGCCTTTCTCAAGTAATGCCCTTACCAACAAACAGCATTTCATGTTTATTTATAAGTATTGTGTTAAAAATCATTTTCAAATTATCAATGTTTAGCCGTATCACATTTATACTTTGTTGTCATTTATTTTAAAAACTAAAATCACTAGACCGTGATTTTTAAATCATATTCCCGATAACGAATAAGGGTCTCTTGTGAGATTTCTAGGAGCTCCAACAGTGCGTGAACATCGAGACTACCCCTCCTCCCTCCTTTCAGTCGTAGGTACTCCCCTTAGCAAATCGTAGCTCCATGTATGTTCAATAAAAGGTTGTTTACTTCGACGGTTGGTAAACAAACATCAATAACGTTATAGGCTGTAATGTTACAAGTAGTGTGCTCAAGGGAATAAGGTTTGAATTGGGTGTAGAGCGCTAAAATAGATGTGTTTGATGTGAAAACTTCTTTAGCGGCGTTGTGCATTTTTTTTGGGTAAAAATGTTAAACTCGCGTCAGGACACGTGACCTGATCGAAAATTCGTAAGACGTTCAAGCATTGGTTGCCAGCGCACTCTGCTTTATTTATATAATGGAGCTACAGCTTTCTTTCTTGTACTGATAGCAAGCCACATAAATTCCTGACATTTTAGTTAGATGGCGTTACTTAGTTTTCACTTCAATCGACAGTCCCAGACAATTTTTTTTTTTTTACTTGTTTTTTTTGTTGTTCGGTTGTTTCTTTGTAAGCTTGTATGTAGGGGGTAATCTCCGGAACTACCAGTTGGATTTGTAAATTTATTTTTGTATTGGATAGCCCAATTCATGAAGAACGCTATAGACGGAGGCGGACGATCGCGGGCAGAAGCTAGAATACTATAAACAGAAATGTTGCGTCATCAATATAAAAGTAAAAAACTTCTTTAAAAGACTAGGTAATGATTTCGAAGAAATAGTAGGTACCTTTTCTAAGAAATTATATTATTTTCTAAGGTATTTTACGAATTTTATCTGTTATGGAAACCGACGCCTCCGGGCGTCACTGGAACTTGACAGGGAAAGTCTTAGCTAGTGTAATGATACTAGCTAAGACTTTCCCTGTCAAGTCCCAGTAACGCACATAGTATGTCTATCAACAGTATCTTTTAAACAATGGTTCAAAAAATACTGTGAGCAACAGGTTAAACCGTAAAATTTAAGTAGGTACATACAAATCCACTGTTAAAAATGGGCCATCAG
Source organism: Conistra vaccinii (assembly GCA_948150665.1). Lineage (NCBI taxonomy): Eukaryota > Metazoa > Arthropoda > Insecta > Lepidoptera > Noctuidae > Conistra > Conistra vaccinii. Next base: position 7,611,836 of record OX411318.1, on the reverse strand, counting down.
CTTACAAATCCCAGAAGCGCTCTATTGTTATTCATACTCCCTCATAACACGCAATCTTTATGAAGTCGGAAGAGAAGCGCCAGCTCTATTGAACAGATTTTATTAGCCGAAGAGCACCACACAGGTCTCGTAATCCAATAACTGTCTACGATGGTGTAGAGAGGATCCATATTTCAAATAACCATATAGCGTTAGTAAGGGCAGAAGGATCAGGAATAATCTAGTTCTATTTAAAAGCTAGAAAATTATTCGCAAATATGTATGTTGACTAGGGAAAAAAAAACTATTTAGTACGTCAGTCAGGTAATAAAAAAAAAATTGACGTATCGTATTTTTTATTTTAAGTCAGAGAGTGGGGGCTTGCTATGTCACAAGTCAGTATGAAATCTACCGGGGAGTGACGTCATGTCACATTTTAACGTAGGTATTGCCTACTCAATGCATTGCCGTAATCTTTTGATTAAAAAAGGAAAAAATACGTGTAATTTTTTTTTTTGTCAACATCACTATTTCCGGCTATATTTATAAACGTTGCTTAACGTTAAGAGACGTCAAAAATGTATGGTTAAGCAGTCGCTAATCATTGTTTAACTTTACGCAACGTTTAACCCTAAAAGGACTAAGACATCTTAGTCCTTTTAGGTTGACATTTCGCGTGACCCAAGGGGTGGCTTTTACCTTTGCTCAGGCTAAACATTGTCATACAACATAGCAATGCCGCCAGTCTCTTGGGTTCGTTACCAGTCGACAGCGATGCGGAGGAATTTTCTGTTTGTAAATAGTTTCAGTTAAGTTATTAGGAGAGAAAGAAGAAAATCTAATGAAACGATAGATTTTTTGTTTCTCATTTTATGCAGCACCGGTTGACGTCTTCACCTCAACGCCCAGCTGTCGTTCGTGTCGACGGGCGGTGGCGGCGTCGTCATCATCGCAGCGTGTGGCTACAGGGTGTAGGTGTAGGGTCACAGCATTATGCTGATTGATGACCGATGGATGTTTTGCGTGGATGTGAGTTTTATTTTCCCCCAGCTTTTTCATTTTGTGTTTTTTATTTGCGTCCATCGATCACTAATAAAGAACTAGATACACAATCAGCACCCACTTGAACATTTGGGTGCGCTTTTGATTTAGTAGCATTCGAACGCTCCGACGCGCGACGGTAAGCATGCCACATATAAATATAAATAAATTTTAAGCATTGCGTTTAAGGTTGAATTTACATTAATGTATGTTTGTATTAATGCATGTATTTCAACTATTATTACTTAAACACAATTTGGTGACAGTTTTAAGAGAACTTTTGTTTGGGATTGTGTATCTCGTTCTTTATTAGTGATCGATGTTTGCGTCATGTTTTACCGCAAATAAACATGTTTTCTTTCTTTTCTTTTAAAATTACTCAGATGACGGCTATTAGAAGAATATGTATGGAAAGACGTTCTGTGCCGACTTTAAATATATTGGAATAAGAGGACGATGATGATATGGATTCTCCCGAATTCCGACCACCTTAAATTATGTTCGATATTGGAAACAAGAATAGAGCAACGCTCGAATAAAAATAATGACCTACTACGGTGCAGTACTTGCTGCGTTCTAAAAGAACAGAAGCAAAACAATTCTGTTCTTAATAACTGTCTATCTAGGTGTGCGATACTCTTGCAATATAATAACTTATTTACGAGACATCGTATTTTACAAGTGAAAACTTCTTTAGCGACGTTGTGCACTTTTTAGGATGGGTAAAAAATTTTAAACTCGCATCAGGACACGTGACCTTATCGAAAATTCGTAAGACGTTCAAGTTTTTATTGACAGCGGACACCTTGTTTACTTTTTTGGATTTTTTTAAATGGAGCTACAGCTTTCGTTCTTGTACTGACAGCAAGCCACATAAATTCCTGACATTTTCGTTAGATGGAGTTACTTAGTTTTTACTTCAATCGGCAGTCCCAGACGGCCTCGTTTTTTTTTTTGTTTACTTTAAGGTTTTGTACCTAGTACTTGAGGGACTTACAAAATATGCAATATTAATAACATGGTCTAGGTACAACAAATTGTTGTGTGAATCGCTGCTCTCCTAACTAGATCACTGAGTAATCTGTATTTAATAAACTTTAGGAGAAACAGTTTCGACTCTCAATTTGAGTATCACAATAATCATGTTATTATTTATTTATTTATTATTAAAAGCAAAAATCTTAAAATCAACACATACTCTTCTTTCGTTAGGTCGTGTTCGTTTCGAGAGTTGTCTGAAGAACGCCTTCTGTGACTATTTTGGAGAGGAACGCCCTAAATTGTATAAATATGAGAGCTGTCGAGTTATTAATGTCGGGACTTATTAATGTCGCCAAAACGAACTACATAATTGAATCAAAATTAATAATATAATTTAATAATTATTTTCCATCATCTTTGTAGTAGTAAGATCCTAATTTTAAATTAAAGTTTTAGCTTTTATAATTACGTGTTAAAATAGTAAAATCTCTGAAAGCGTTTATTAGAATTAAAAATATTTCGGGTGTAAAATTTTTTAATGATGAAATCACGGATATCGAAATACTTAATTTTAGCGTCCCCTTTAATCATAGTCTATCGGTTTTTTATGTTTCTTTCGATTGTGACAATAATATTAAATTACAAAACACTTTACTACGTAGTACCTAATTAAAAGAATATCCCTCTCCCTCTTCAAGAATCATGAATCGACGTCTGTTCTCTTTACATATCAAAATAAATCAAAGAGGGGTTGCTGAAGCATGGACCTCTTTGTATAACAAGACGACACAAAATCTATCTCTCGAGCAAAAAAAAAACATTTACTCGACTTAGCACTCATATTTTCTTTATAAACAAAACATACAGCGTCGGATGTCAGCTTCTTTTGTCACTACGTTTGTAGAAACTGTATTTACGTTATCTTTTATCTTTCATCTTTATTTTGCTGCTTCACTAGACTTTTCTCGAGGATTGTTGAGTTATTTAAATGGTTAAAGGACTTTAAGGAGTGATAACAAAGGACGTTCGTTTCAAAGGTGAAATCTTTTTATACAATTTATATTTTTTGACTTCCACCCAGAAGTAATAGATAACTATTGAATTCAGGACGACAAGTGAAAAGATGTTGTTAAAAAAAGTTTAAAATGCTTATTAAAATTCTGTTAAAAACATTATATAATTTTTAATCATAAAACGAAACTCACGTTCCTAATGTTTCTTTATTACAAACGTAGGTAACCATGTGAAGATGTCCAAGTGACAACTAACTACTATTACCTACATGTTCCAAGCGCCAAATACTTCACAAACTTCCGTTGTATTTCAACACAGTGCTCGATCTCCGGGCGCTGTCATTGTAGTAGTCGATTTATACCGGTTCAAACACTCGAAATGGAACCGGCCGGTCACTTGTCATTGGAATCGAATCGTTTGATTAACTAGAACATGCCTATGTTTTAAAAGGTTTTAGATGTGATATAGGCAATTGTATCGTCGCTGTTTGTATATTTTTAGGGTTCCGTACCTCAAAAGGAAAAAATAGAACCCTTATAGGGTTCACTCTGTTGTCCGTCCGTCCGTTTGTCTATGAAGACCCTTTTTCTCAGGAACGCGTTAAGGTATCCAGTTGAAATTAATACCAAATACGTAAGTCTACGGTCCCCTTAAAAGAGCTCAAAAAAAATTAAGCTTTTAAGTAAACTCAATAAAGTACGGCCATATAAGCGACATAATTTACTCACAAATAAATCAAAATGTCTAGGGTACTTCCCGTTGACCTAGAATCATGAAGTTTGGCAAGAAGCAAGGTCTCACAGCACAAGTAAAGGAGAAAAATCCGAAAATTGTTAATTTGTTGTTTTATTACCCCTTTTTGCGATTACAAATTTACATTTACAGTTGAAGAATTGACTGTGACGTATAACGATTTAAGGAAGAACAATTTTTCAACGATAAAGCTAAGTTTGTTCTTGGGATAAATTCAACTACGGAACCCTACATTGTGCGTGGTCCGACACGCACTTGGCCAGTTTTCTTTTAGTTCTCGTTTTCCACAGTTGTTCGCATTCCAACTCTTATAAACTGGTACAACCCCTAAGAAATACATTCTTCGTATTATTTTTAAGCGCTTGTGCTTTAGTCTGTACATTAACCCTTCAAACTGCTCAGTGGCGAAATAGCACAATTTTTTTTGTTCCTTCAATCTTTCGAATTATGCTTCTCGATCAAATCATACGCCAAGATCGTAGCTCAACTCTGTAAACAGGCGAATAGCGCAATTTACCACCTACTGAATAAAATACTAACATGAGAGCCCCGAATGAGTAAGTTACCCTAATTTGCTGGATGGTACATAAAACTGTTACCCTATTTGTAGGTGAGGAAGATGCTGTTAGCAAACAATGAAATCTATTTAGGCGATGAACTCTATACAACGCGTGACAAGCGCCATTTACACATCTAAGAATTTTTCTCAAACATGCTTGGAAATTCGAACATTATTTTGACAACCTTCTTTGAGATAAATCGAAATTGCTGTACTGGTCAAAAACAAAGCGAGCGCTCGGTCGGCGATGTTACTATGAAAATCCATATTTTTTGTGTTTAGCGGCCAAATAAATTACTATGAAAACTCATTTCTGTCGTGTTATTTAAAAATAGAACTAACTTTTTACTTCAACACATGGCAACCAAGGAGGTAACTTATCAAAGATTTTATTTAAATTTCGAACTGGCTAAGCAAATATAGCTGTTTTAAGTAAAGAAGAAATAAATTAACTTAGTGGCGAGTTAAAAAATTTTCTTTGTTCGTAATTGATTCGGGAATTTAAAATTAATTTACTTCGTTTGAATTTCCACGCATTGTTTGAGAAAAGTACAAGTACTTTAGTAAAAGTACTATACAAGCCTTTGCCACAACCAGGCATTGATATACTGACGTATGTGTTCCTTACCTTCGCCTCGGCCCATATTTTCACGATCGTCCATCAATGCCCTAATTGCTGGCCGCGACAGTAATGTACTATAAACATTCTTTTGTTAATTTTGTTTACTTACATGGCTAGCAGGGATAAAGATATTTGCTTAGCAGTCCGATATAACATTAATTTATTTAAGAAGAACTGAAAACTCAGTTAAAGTGAGTCATCTTGCCTTCACCAACAAGAGATCAATGATGCACCCTAATAGCTACCCCAATTCTAGAAGACACCTGCATAAAACTACCACACCAGTTTGAATAACAATGAAATCCACTCGAAGTCGAGACGTTAACGTCCCGAAGCGGCGAAAACGTCACTCACACACACACCCCCATACAATACACCCCACACTTACTCACTCTCACACCTACATAGAGGTGCTCTCAGATATTGAGACGAACATTCGACTCCCATATTGACACGAAGTGCACCTTGAACCGATAATAATGTGATCCGCGGAATCGCATTGAATGGCGCAAACTTTTATATGACATTTAAATGGCGGAGAAGGAGCATCGTAAAGTTATTTTACTGAAGGTAAAGGTAGGTAAATAAGGAACAAAAGACAAATTCATACAAAATTGAGATTTTAAGGTATCTGATATTATGTTTATATTGTATAGATATAGGATATTATGTTTGTTTAAAAAAACAATAGAATCATTGGCATAACTGTTAGGGTGCATCCAGATTATGTTATAAAACATATACTTTTGTTATTGAACACGTCCACATTATTTATCTCTCTATAGAAACATCTTACATTTAAACTATGTTTTATAACGTGTTATGTTATGTATGTAGTGTGGACACACCTTTAGGTTCCGAAAAATATATTCAGAGTTTTTACGAAATTATTACCAACAATTGTTTACAGTCTCTGCTAAAGCATAAATAGAAGCACGAAGTAAATATAAACAGATTAACAAAGCAGTGTAAGTTATTGTTCTATTTTAATAATTCAGGAAGGGTTTATTTGTACACAAAATATTGTTCCAGGAGGTTATTTCAGTATCTAAAAAATAAAGACCTAAGTAAATCTGTTGTGTTGTTTTAGCACTAACAAATAATATGGAACAGTGCTTATCGTTGAAATACAAATATTCGTTTAGGTACCAACAATTTAAGAAGTATGGCTACACTTTATCTCATCATCATCATCATCAGCCTATTAATGTTCCCACTGCTGGGACACAAGCCTCCTCTCTGTGAGAGGGAGTGGGCCGTAATCTACCACGCGGGCCCAGTGCGGGTTGGTAGATGTCACATGTCTTCGAATTTTTCTAAGACATGCCGGTTTCCTCACGATGTTTTCCTTCACCGTTTTTGAGAGCAGTGGTGACGAAATTATTTACACAAAGTAAAGCGCCTGCTTGGGTTCGAACCCACGACCTACAACTCGTAAGTCAGGGTCGATACCACAGGGCCACACTTTATCTAATTACAATAAATAAAAAGTTCCTAAATGACAGTAATCCTAAAACTGACCGCAGGAGAGATCACATATAACTGGAAAATTCCACAGTAGGTACTCACTATGACGTTGTTGCCTATCTCTACACATACTCCCTTTTTGGCATGTGGGGGTTCTGTCATGCATGACTAACTTGCATCATAGAAAAGATGGAGTCTGCCTCTTACCCAGGAGCAGTAAAACTTAGCTGTACGATTTACACATCCTGGGCTGACAGCCTAGATATGATTAGTTCATACCGACACAAAAGAAGCACTAAGAAAATGAAGGAGATGACGACGAGAGACGATGATGACGAGAGTGGGTATTCTCTGTCTCACATGCTCACAGTGTAGTAAACATATCAACGCAGAAACTAATACAAACTAAACAATATAAACATTGTTAATACGCAAACAACTTGTACCGTGTTTAATTGGAAATCCCACTTTCATAAACAAAGTTCGTTCATTTGAACTGTAAGTGCGAAGTGTTCGGGTGTTAGATAATTATAATTAAGAAAGGAGAGTATGTCACATATTGTAAAGATGGTTTCTTTTTAGTAAGAAGAAGTCTCTCGTTCTTGTTATGAAAATGATGACTTAAAAACCTCTTACAAAGGTGGGTGAGTGTTCAGACACACTTATCCAAGTAATCTAGTGTACCATTCGACGAACAGTTCAATGGTTCATTGGTTGTTTTATTATTATTAATTTAATTTAATACTAACATTAAGCTAAGTTACTCGTATACTCGTACTACATTAACATTTTATGGATGTTAATCTGAAATAAAATATTTGAATACTCTACCATATACTATTGTATTTATTTATTAAACTCTGTATTGTTGGTGTATCGGTATGTACTAAATAAGTATGCCCCGTTGGTCTCGTGGTCGCAAGCGCGACTGCTGAGCGTCGGGTCCTGGGTTAGATTCCCAGGTCGGGCAAAGTGATATTGGGTTTTTCCAATAGGTATTTTTTTGTAAAAGCCCGGTGTTTGGAAGTTGACGGTGTGATACCCCCGTGCCTCGGAAAGCACGTTAAGCCATTGGTCCTGCGCCTGATCTCACTCCGGTTATATCAGATTGTGTGCCATCCAATCGGACTATCACAGTGAAGAAAGGAGTGCACTTGTGTCTGCGCACACTTGTGCACTATAATATCTTCCGCGCTAAAGGCTAGACTTCGTTGAGATTGGCTGTCATGGCCGAAATACGGTCTGGAGGACTCAATCAATCTGCCTAGCCTTTTCCCAACTATGTTTGGGTCAGCTTTCACTCTAACCGGATGCAGCTGAATACCGAATTTTACATGGAGCGAAGGCGCGACTGCCTATCTGACCTCCACAATGCAGTTACTGGGTAATACGATACCCCTTGATAAGATTTTCGGGCTTCTGACGACCCGTAACGACTGTCAAAGATCCACGAATGACAACCGGGACCAACGGGTTAACGTACTTTCCGAGGCATGGAGGAGTCTCGGTATGTACCTAGGTGTTATAGTGGACCAGAGACTATCATGGTACCCACACATTGAGCAGGTTGCTAATAGAGTCAGGAAATTAAGCTGGATGTTCAGGACTCTTAGATACGTCGTTCCCAAGACTGCCGCTAATCAGTCAGGCCATCAAAAAGATTTCCTTAAGATGATTTAAGTTGCGCTAGTCCAGTCAGTACTTTCCTATTGCATACCTGTCTGGGGTGGTGCAGCCAAAACAAAATTTCTAGCGGTGGAAAGGGCCCAACGCGCTCTTATTAAGTGCATGTACTTTAAAAAAAAGAGATATCCTACTGAAGACCTATATCGACTTAGTAAGTTGCTCTCAGTCAGAAAACTTTACATTGTAAAAGTCATACTAAAAAAACATAAGTCTCTTTCCTATGATGCTGGCATACTGACAAATAGAAGGAAACATATGATATTAAATATCCCTAGGACAAGGACTTTGTTTGCCAGTATGCAATTTAGTAAACGATCTGCTGCGCTATATAATAAAATTAATAAATACATCTACATTTATCCCAAAAACTACTATGATAGTAAAAAAATAATAATGGAATGGATACAAACGCTAACCTACGATGATACCGAAACACTTCTGAAACCTTGACACATACGGTGTGTATGTTGACACATACACACCCTCACACTCATGTACTCTCAGTCACACCTTCAGGCTAAACTTTCACTCACATATACTCACACACATACTTACACCCACTCATACACCCACTCATACAGACAATTAATTTAAGTTAATGTTAATTTATGTAGTTTTATTTAGCATAAAAATTATACGTTTGGCTTTTTATAAAACACGTCTTGCTATGGAAGAGCGGACTCTCCTAATACAGGCACTATCTGCCTAAAAGGAGGATCCAATCAAAAATTTTGTTGATACCCATACTTGTTTTAACCAATAAACAATTTTTATATTTTATATTTTATTATGTAAAGATGATCACCCATCCACAGACCAAGCCCGGCAAGCGTAGCTTAACCTGATGGATCGACCCGTGCGGCTGTTATTACTTAGCCACGAGCTCCTCAACTATATTTTATGTACTAACTAGTATTTAAAATTCTTGGTATCCCAGCCCAGATTTTAGATTTCTATCCGTTTAAGGTTAACAGAATCGCCCCTTTTCATATGTAAATAATGACACAAAGGTAACTAGCGAAATGTCGGTGTATCATACAGAACATCACTTCTGCCTACCCATTCTGCAAAAATAGACGTAATGATATGCTTCGCAATAAAATCCTTTATTTTGTCAATAAAGTAGACAACATGAAAATACGGAAGAAATAAACGTCTTATCGCCATCAGCGAAGTGGAAGTTTATCGTAAAATCTCGTGAATTTTTACTCGTGAATTTTTTCTCGTGTTAATATCAATAGGTACGGCAGGTGAGCTCATTTTGTATGAATTCGTCGTAAATTTTACGCTTTCTTTGATCTTTCACCTCAAATCGTAAAGGACATATTGTAAGTAACATTTTTGCCGCCTCGTCTATTCAAATATCAATTTTCGTATCAAAGAAACTGAAATGTTTTAACGTAATAATTCGGGGAACATATCTCATATTATTTTAGTAGATGGAATATTTTATTGCACCGTTGTGATTTGAGTGAGGTAAATAACGATTTCTGAGAAAGTTTCTTTATTGATAACTATCGAAAGTAAGATAAATAAATGTTTGCTCAAATCACCAATTGCCTCTGTAAATACATGGTTGAATAGACATGTTTTCCAACTCTTTTCAAATAATGGAAAAAAGTCAAAACTGATACCACAAAGGATATTAACCAAGTGGTTATCCTTTGGGCTCTGGGCTCTCCTACTATTAGTAGAGAAAGTCTAAAGGGTTTTTGAGCAAGCATATGCAGGGCCAAAACTTGCTAGGCCGGACACGATCATACCAAAATCAAAGGATCTGATGATCACTTTATTTTTGGCCCAGTTTCGAAATCTAAAAGTGGACACCTGACGAGTCCTCTTTCAGATTTCAAAACTGGCCCAAAAACAAAAACACGGGGCCTATCTGAAACTTTTAAAATATATTTTCGTTGAACTCTCGTCATGGCGCACCTACTCAGCTGTCAACTTTTCGTCCTGCATATACTTGCTTAAAAACCCTCTGGGCCCTACCAAAGCTACCAACTTATTTAGCAAAAGGTGTGTCACACACTGGGCTAAAATTATTGAGCAAAATGTATGCTTCTATCCACACGAAAAGAAGAGAGCACATGTCATAATGTTCCTTAAAGTAAAACCTGTGGGGTAACTGCGTAACACACTATAATGACAATGCCTTTCATTTTGATTATTCGACAACATTCATTGCGTTATTTACGTTATTGAACAGACAACTTTTTCAAACATATATGAAGAAATGGATTAGTAATATTCTTGAAAATACGTCGGATTGTGATTGAGAGTGGGTAACGCGAATGGGGTACTGAAACTGATCACCAAGCACTTGCACAAGACATAGCCTATGCTCCACCCTTGGGCTTCCGGCCCGTTCTACATCTCCTTTATAAGACACAATTGCTAACATATGCATCCATTTCATTCTGTCTTAGGTCCATAAGTTGTTCGGGTCTGGGAGGAGCTCGTGGCTAAGTAACAACATCAGTCCGAGGATATGTGACCATATATTACATACCGAGACTCCTCCATGCCTCGGAAATCACGTAACCCGTTAGTCCTGGCTGCCAATCGTGGATCTTTGACAGTCGTTACGGGTCGTCAGAAGCCCAAAAGCTGACAACTAGTCTTACCAAGGGGTATCGTATTACCCAGTTACTGGGTTGTGGACGCCAGTCGCTCCATGTAAAATACGGTATTCAGCTGCATCCGGTTAGACTGGAAGCTGACCCCAACATAGTTGAAAAAAGGCTAGGCAGATTGATTGTTATGTTCGGGTCTCAAGGATCCAGTTCTGGGAGTTTTGTTAATACACTTATCATATTATTATTATTACAATTATATTCGACAAAGTTCTTAAGTCTTAATGGCTCCATTGCATATTGATCGATTCAAAAGTCATTAAACATATCAACGTTCAATTTAATACCTTTTTAGAATATTGATATTAATTGGACTAAAAGCGTTCTCGTCACAGACCAATGTTATCATATTGGTTTAAGTATCATGCAATTTGGTTACGTTTTATCAAAGCATTTATCTAGAGGACTGTTGTATCTATGTTTATGTATGAACTAGCGACCCGCCCCGAATGTATCAAACACATAAAACTTCCGGAGAAAATTTTCTAAATGATGGTGACAACCGCATCAAAATCCAGTGTGCAGTTTAGAAGAACATCGCGGTCCAGCAACACCACCACAATCTAGCAACATTGTTTCCCGCAAAACATATACGTGTTGCTCAAATAATGTAGCGCAACTTTTTTTCTTGTGTATGGGTTGCTCCTGTTTGGGACCCACTGCATTAGCCCATAGCTCCTCCGGTATGCGACAGATGTGCCCAGCCCAGTTCCATTTGAGGTCCCAAGCAGGAGGAAACGGCAACGCGGCCCAGCAGATGGTGGGATGAACTCGACTTTCTTCAGTGAAAGGAGGGAGGAGAGGCCTTTGCCCCACAGTGGAACGGCTTATATTAATAATAAAAGAGCCTCAACCAGCACTCTGGAGGCTGTCATTGCGCGGCTGGCTTGATTCAGAAAGAAGAACTCCTAGACACGACACGCTTAGTAAGGAGATTCCTCTCTCTAGAGCCTTGACCACCAACAGCTTGGATCCGATTCCCGATGCGGGCTACTATTTTTGTAATTTTTTAAAGTTTTAAAAAACAATATAAAAAAAAATTTAAAAATAAATTTTGCAAATATTTCTTGCCGCTCGCGCCATGTGAAGCCGGGGCAAAGGCCCATAGGCGGCATAAAAACTCTGACACCAGGTTAGTCACTAACCATACGAAAAAGTAAGTAAGCTATTGAAAATCAAATATAGGAAATAATTATCGAAGTGTATAGAGTGCCGCGAGTTTCTTGTAGCACTCTAGTGTCACTGCCTCGGCCCGGCTAGGGTGCCGTGAGCGTTGCATTGTCACTGTCACTTGTTATTTAAGTTAGGTTAGGTTAGAACTGTGACCACACAACGCACGAGCCGAGCGAGCGTAGCGAGCGGTGCCGCGGTAGCGGCCGGCGAAGTGCCAGGGTCCGTTTAGGCACAAGAGAATGTAATGTTTTGGGAATGTGGTGTTTTACAGCGATCTAACCTCGACAATCAAACAAAATACCAAGTGACGTGACTTAGTGACAGTGACAATGACAATCCAATGCTTGCGGCACTTGAGCCGGGCCGAGGCGGTGTTACTAGGGTGCCTGTAGTGGCACTTTATCGATGATGATGATGATAGAGTGCCAATGGTGGCACTCTATACACTGCCAATAATTATACGCCCCGTATAATTATTTCATTGTCAATTAATCAAATGTCATTTTTAATTCAATGTCAAAACGCGCCATTATGCTTTTGTGATGCTCCGAGAGAGTAGTTGAAAACTCTTTGAACTCCCATAGTAATAAACTCAGTAAGTGATGTCGTATCATGAATGTCGTCGGTCTAACTACCAAGTTTTAGGTGTCAGAAGCTTGTTATAACTTCAACACTAATTAGTTAGCCAGGATTTAAAGAGAACCTAGAAAACAATGTATGAGTTTCGTGAAAGATGATATCGCTAGATAATATCACTTAACTACATTATTATAAAAAGTCCCTCCACCGCGTCTGTATGTCTGAACACGATAAACTCAAAAACTATCGAACGAATTTTGATACGGTTCACTAATGGACGGAGTGATTCATGAAGAAGATTTAGGTGTATAATTCATTAAGGTTTTTGATACATCGGCTGAAATATGACGATGATTGTTCAAGATGTCGGAAAAACTCATGCCGACTGGGAACAGGGGCCTACCAGTGGCGTATTTTAAGATTCAGCGCCCTGGGCCTGTAAGGTTTACCACCCCTTATGGGGGCGGCAAATTAACGAAAAAATTCGCGAAAAAAAGTAAAAACTTTCAATATTATAATATAACCATGGCTATGTGTTTTCATGGACCTCGGAACACGCCACCGTCGGGTTCCCGAATAACGGTAGGAGGGGTTCACATCGGCGTCGAGTTGACGATGAAGTACTTGGGACTCGTCCTCGACAGCCGGTGGAACTTTATGGAGCATTTCTGACTTTAGGCTCCCAGACTGGAGTGAACTGGGGCTGCCTTGAAGCGGCTCCTGCCGGTGGGGGTCCTAACGCCTCCTGCCGGAGGCTCTACACGCGGGGGTTGTGCGGTTCATGGCCCTTTATGGGGCACCGGTGTTGGCGCGTTCCTTGAAGCGGCGGCCAGACTGCAGGGTCATGGCCATCCGGGTGGTTCGGGGATACTGCACGGTCTCCGGTGAGGCGGCGAGCCTCCTTGCCGGATTGCCGCCATGGGATCTGGACGCAAAAGTCCTCTCGCACATATGGGAGTGGCGTAACTCCACTGCCGCGAGAAATCACGGCACAGCAGATATAGCTCCGGCGGGATCTCATGGCGACATGGAGACTGCGATTGTCGCAACCCAGCGCTGGGCACGCCACAATTGCGGCGATAAGTCCCCTCTTTGAGGAGTGGCTAGAGAGACGCCACGGCGTCCTCCGCTTCCGCCTGAGGCAGGTCCTCACCGGACACGGTTGCTTTGGGAGGTTCCTGTTCCGGATAAAGCGGGAGGAAACGCCCGGGTGTCACCATTGTGTGGATCGCCCTGAGGACACGGTGGAGCATACGGTGGAGGTCTGCTTGGCTTGGGTGGATCCTCGTGGAGGCGATCGGCGGCGGTGACCTCTGGCGTCCGGCCCTGGTTCAGGCCATGGTACGGAGCGGGAGGCATAGGCATTGTGAAGCGTGAGGGAGATGCAAATTAGGCGCCCTCGTGCCCCTAGTCGCCGCTGGAGATGCCCCGGGCGTCGGGAATCCCAGGCCGATTCCTGGCCACCGTAGGCGCGGACTTGCGGACGGTGAGCAATGCTCGCCGCCGATAAGGACCAGGGCGGGGGTCGACGGTGCGTTTTGTTCCACACGTGCCTCAAAGAAATGTCAGCACATCATCATGTCAGCCAGAAAGTCCGAAAGGGATACCGTCGCCCCTAGCAACACACAGGCAGCTTAAAGAACACGGGTGGGTTTTCGTCAGTAAGTTTGACACGCCCTTCCGCTCCGCCCAGACCGGGAGAAGTTATTCGATAATTTCCTTTCCAAAAAAAAAAAAGCTTTGCTTTGTCACTTGGTGTTTTGGTTGAGTGTTGACGTTAGCGCAATAAAACATTTTTAACCGACGAAAAAAAAGGAGGAGGTTCTCAATTCGACACGTATATATATTTTTTTTTTTATTTTTTTTTTATGTATGACCACGTATAACTTTTTACTGAGTGGTCCGATTTGAACGATTCTTTTTTTATTGGGAAGGGTATACCTCGAAGTTGGTCCCATAAAAAAATAAAAATTGAAACCCATTCCTAAGTGTAAAAAAATTGGGGTTGATTGATGTTTCACGTACTGAATTTTCAACTGTGAACCGATTTTGAGGCGGCGCCAAACAAACATTCGCACCTTTAAAGTAAAACCGTTACTAAACGAAATTATACAATTTTACAGGAGAGCCAAAATTAGAAAATTGACACTGTTTTTTGTCAATAAAATCTGAGTGCAGGGTTCTTTAAGACATTTAATGAGGTCATATTATAGATCTCAGTTTACATTATGACACGTGATTTAGGAAAGTTATTTTTTTTTATTAACAGTATTATTTATTTTGATTTATATTATTATAGTAACACTTTACCATTAATAATTTTGTTCATTATGGTATATTACTATGAAATTACAGTGCAATTGATGTTACTAAATAGAAAACTATTAAAATTTCATAAATACAATAATATTATTCAACATTTAAAATAAAAATCATTAAGTTGGCATTCGTTATGGTGTTATAATACTACCAAATAAAAAAAACATTCGAAATTAATAATGTTTTATTACAAATTAAAGAGAGATTCATACAATAATTTTGCATAGTTATTAATCAATCAGTCTTGAGTTTGTACCTTTAAATCACAGCATGTCGGTACGTATCTTACTATATTAAGTATCTTATTACATTTACAATCAGTTCGACTAGGAACAAACCAACTGGAAATAACATTTTTTTTTAGTTTAACAAAGTTTCAATCACAACATTATTTCCCTATCCACGAAAGCTACTCAGGGCTAACCAAAGTTATGTTGACTTGTATTACGGGGGGACTCCCCCATGCTGCGAAGATGGGTGCGGCTTCATGTCGTAATTTAAGCTGTGTTGTGTTCGAATACTAACATTAGTTTTTAAGTATTACTAACAAGAATATGGACCTGGTCTGAAATAAATGTTTAATAAATAATAAATAGATAATATTACTTAATTAGAATAATGAGGCAAACCTATTGCCAAATAAAATGTTATATAAAATATAAACTGTAACATTTTATCAATGAAATTTTATTATGAATTGCGTAATTTCATAACAGAAAAACTGTGTTTAAACAAATTGAAACACTTTTCCTATTAAAACAAATCAACAACTTACCTTTTTTTGTGACGTACAGCCGTGTTTATCCAAATAATAACACTATTACTTTAAACTTCCGTCATCACTCTTCTACGTACATGTTCTTATTGATATAGACACAATATTGTATTTCGTGAGCCGATCATAATTCGGTTTAGTAACGCTTTAATTTACCGCTAAATGTCGTAAAATACTACATTTTACAAAAATGACAAGTTTATCTTGCAGTTTACGTGTATTTTAGATAGATGGCATTGATAACTCAATTCATGAAAATTTTCGTTTAGTAACGGTTTTACTTTAAAGGTGCGATATTATAATTACATAAAGCGTAAAATGTTAGCTTGATAGATCTTCGTTGAATGTGTTTTAGGCGCCGCCTCAAAATTTGTTATTTGAAGGTCATCAATTTGTCACTAAATACATAGTTATTTTTGATTTTTCGCTTTTTTTTGCAAAAAAGTTTTTATTTTTCGCTTTTCAGTATTTTTTCGTCGGTTAAATTTTTTGCAAAAAAGTTTTTTATGTGTGTGTACAAAAGGCAATGTTACTACTCTACTACTGTTACTATAAATCTTTGATGCAAGAGCGATCGAAGCGAGCTTGGTATTACCCTGGCTCGGATAGGTTAGGCTGCTCCGCCCTTCGCAGCCTTCCGCCCCGGGCCATGGCCCTTTTGGCCCTAGGGTAAATACGCCACTGGGGCCTACTACCACCTCTAAAAGCAGTATTATTTTAATATTACTTTAGTGTGGAAAAGAGATTAAGCTCTACAGGGCGTATAGCATCATCTCTTTCCCCTGTTGAAGTAAGAGTAAAATAATACTGCTTTTAGTTGTTGTGGTAGGCCCCCTGTACTGCCGTCGCCGCATAAACCAATAGAGTTACATGATAAAAACTTTATTGAAAAAAAACAACAACCGACTTCCAAAAATAACACAAAATTTGTGAAAAATAAGTATTGTTTAGGAGGTCTTTAAAAATAAGTATAATTCAGAAGTATAACTTTGGTTTTGAATTTTAATATTTTCCCGCTGACTTCCGATTTTTTTTTTTTTTTCACTTTGTAGTGTTTTGGAAGTCGCCAAATACGCGCGACCTATCAACGCAACGCACCTCTAGAGGAACAATTTCTATAGAAACTTCATGGAAATTGTTCTACCAGAATCGCGTCGCAACGTCGCGTCGCGTCTGCGGAAACCTTAAATTGCGTGAGCAGGAGGTTGATGAAAGTAACTTAATTATTTCGTAAGATGCAAATAATCATGATAAAGCTTCAGGAGTAATTAAGTTTAGATATCGATTAACCCTTCGTATGAGATCCACAATGGCGTTTTAATTGTTTCTGTAATTACGGCATTCAACCGGTTAAGACGCAGATACATGCCAGTGACCTTGAGTGGTTAGCTTGCGTGTTCTGTACTGAGCTCACGCAACGTGTCGTACGTCCAGCCAGTAATAGTACTCGCCCTTCAAAGAGCGCTGTCGCCAAATTAGACGCATTATTCATTTATTATACATAAAACAAAACGTATTTTAATAAAACACGGGTACTAAAAGATCATAAATTAAATTATCTTTAAAATTGCGAAAGTTTCAGAAAAATACGCTTACGATAGATTTTGCGTGATTCACATTTTTTTATCCGCCTTAGACATAACTTTACAAATTAATTTTAAAGAAAGAAAGAAAGAAAGAAAGAACGAAAAAGTATTTATTGAGACAAGCACAGGAGATCACAAACTAAACTAAGACAGATTGAGACATAAATAAAAATCAAAAACAATCAAAAATAAAACAATGTAAAATTTAAATAGAGGCAGAGTCCTGTGCGAGGCCAAAAGGCTCCTATCTCAGCACGATGCTGCGACATTTAATCATAAATGTCGCAACGCTGGTATTCTGATAGATTTTACTATGTAGGTACCTAATATAAACATAATCTAAAATATTCCTAAATTAAGTTATTAAGAAAATGCTCTAATTTAACATATATTTTTTTTCAAATCATTAACACTATTCGTTTAGACGTGATCTTCAGCATAAAATCATTAAATGTCGGTTATAGTCTACTTTAATAAGCAGTCAAATACAGCGACTAACTAAACCATAGTAATTCATTTCAGTCGTAAAAGAAGCGATCGCTGCAAAGTACCCCGTGTGTTTTAACTAAAAGCTATATAATAATAGTTGGTTTAACAGTTAATAAAAAGTCCCCTGTGGCCGTTGCATTGTGCGTCCGCGTGAACCAGATAACAGAATGATAAAATATGCATTAGTAGTTTATAATAGCTATCTCTATGGGAGTTCCCACAAGAATTTTGTTTAATACCTAAGAGCGTCTGAAAGAAGAAAGAAAGGAAGATCGAAAGAAAGAAAGTACGTTTATTTGCGATAAAAATGACGCAAAGAAAGAACACAAAACAAAAAAATAAGAATTTGGGGGAAAATATGCGTCATATCCACGCAAAACGCTCATCACTCAGCATAATGCTGCGACCCTATGCGAGACAGAGCCCCAGCGTTGTGGTAAGAGGTTTCCTATGAATTAATTATATTCGTAAATGGCATCTTTCTCTTTCTTTGCACAAAAAAGTTGTTGTATTTCGTCCAATATTTGTATTGGACACCAATGCAGAGTTTCGTCTCCAAGTGGTGGAATGCCTTTTCACTGTGACTGTCTTCAAAAGGATGTCATTGATACTGAATAAACACATAAGTAAAGAAGGTGAATATTTCTAGAATAGTTAAACTACTCATAATATATAACTATACATAATACTTACTGCCTAAATTACGGTATTGAATTTATTAGTATTCTAGGACTGAATTTAAATATAGCTATACACTATCGTATTAGTTTTAAGATCTGTAAAGATACTTATACAGATCTATAAGCATACTCTGGCCGCACAGTGGTTGGACTAAAGTGGAACTGGGCTGGCCACATCTGCCGCATGTCGGAGCAGCAATACGCAACACCATTCAGTGGACTCCAAATAGCAAGAACGACTACGCGGCAGCCTCAGAAAGATATGGCGGGATGAACTGGACTCCTTCTTAAAGGATTAGCCCGCAATCGCAGTAGACCAGGAACTTACGAATTTTCGATCAAGTTACGTGTCCTGACGCGAGTTTAACATTTTTAACCCATCCCAAAAAAAGTGCACAACGCCGCTAAATAAGTTTTCACTTCAAAAAATCAAGAAACAAACAGCGAATTCTAAGCAAAAAACGAATCTTGAATAAATATAAGATACGAAACGATCATACTTTCATAAAGGTTCTGTTCGAGCTACATCGCTTCCGCATCGGTCGAATTTGATCCCGAGGCCCATCGGAAAAACGTGTAGTCAGTCACGCGGAACAGATTGACAACTGACGAAAATACCGGCACAGAGGCAGGGACACATCGACGGGAACTCGCGCAAAAATTCCGATTATGTAGAACAAGGGAACTTAACTGAAGTATTTTCGAAATGAGTAAGGTCAATTGAGAAGTGACCTTATTTACTTACATCAACTTGTTTTTGATACTTCATGTGTTATTCTGTTTAATTGGCTTCTTCTTCTTAAACCCATCAGCTACAATCTATTCTCCAAACTATTTAGATTTTCTCTGAAAAGAGAAAATACTATTGCAAACTTTGTGTAAATAATTTTAACTAAACTGTAACGGACTTTTGTGCTAATCTCTCAACCTAATATGCCATCCAATAAAAATCATATCCAAGCACATTGTGTATTATTAAAAAGGGTTTACACCTGAATAACAACACCTAGGAAACGTAAAAGAAAATATAGTACATTATCTACGTCGCCAGAGCAAAATTAAATCGTATCAAAGAAGTGCGCACTTTTCTGCAGCGTCGGTTGTAAAAAGAAATAATAAAAATCCCTTCAGTCTGTAAAACAAATTTATTTTGATGTTCTTTGAATCCGTTTCGAATATTTAACGAAACACTGAGAGCGAGGGACGGACGACTAAATGTATTATTATGTCTAGCTATTGTGACGATTGCAATAACCCCTGTCACAATGTTTTTAGAGGCAAAGGTACATAAAGCTTATCAAGTATAGCCACATAACTGTAGGTAATGTCTTCTATCGGTACCTACCCGTAATGTAATGTCACGACATAATGTCTATTGTTTATGACTTCCGTTTGTTTTTAAATTTCAATATTGAGACTTCAGAGGCAGTGCCAGGGCCTGCGTGCACTCAGACTTATGATGGCTGACACGAAAATGATGATGGTGGCTAAATAATATGTAACAACGGGTCTATCAAAGGTTAAGTTACGCTTGCCGCTGTTGGTTTGTGGATGGGTGACCATCCATTGCATATCGAGACCCCTCCTCCGTGCCTCGGAAAGCACGTTAAGCCGTTGGTCCTGGCTGTCATTCGTAGATCTTTGACAGTCGTTACAGTACAGAAAGTCTGACAACCAGTCTTATCAAGAGGTATCGTATCAACCAGTAGTTGGGTTGTGGAGGTCAGATAAGCAGTCGCTCCTTGTAAAATACTGGTATTCAGCTGCATCCGGTTAGACTGGAAGCCAACCCCAACATAGTTGGGAAAAGGCTAGGCAGATGCTGATTGAGTTAAATATTTAATTAAAATTAAAACAAAAGTTAAATTTAAAGAATAATTACGAGTACCTCTTACATATTGTTTGAAATGCTGAAATACCGAATGTTTAATAATTTTGAAGATTTTTTATTTATTTAGATTAGATAATGTGTAAAAATAGCAGTGTTAGCCGGCTTTATTCACTGTCCATAAAATAAAAGCCTTGGTTATCAAATATTAAGCATTTGATAGTGTACGGGAGACACTTTTTTAAAATCAAAACGAAGAAGTTTATTTAAAAAAATGTACAAAATATTTTAATACCAGTGCTCCAGTCATCGTATTAGGTTGACGACACACCCTTCAGTTCAGTACACAGACAGATAGCCACTGCAAACAGTCCAATAACTAAAACCAGTGATTCCGAATGGAGCTATCTCAATAAAACGTGACTTGACCGATCAGAAATCCAATTTGAATTTGACAATTGATGCATAAACCTTTGATTGGTCGTGGAGAAACTTTAAATTCAGACTTGTGACGAAAACGAAAGAGTATTTCGGTTCTATTTTTTTTTACCAATGTATGTGACGTATCGATGTTAACGGTTTAAAGTTGGGTACAGACCACACAAGCGAATGTCAACGAGTATCGGCAGAATCTATGGAACCATTTTTAGGGCTTTCGTTTGAACCAATACTAGCCTAGTCCATTGGCAATTAATGCGGCAGTGTGTACACAGTCTTATTAGTTTTTGACTAGAGCTTATCTGCCGCCATGATTTTGCAGTTCATTATAATAGTCACACAGTTCACACAAATGACAAAATTTAAAATATTAGAAAGAAGACAGAAAAAGAAGAAAGAACATACGTTTATTTGCGGTAAACATGACGCAAGGAAAGAAAAAAAAGAACACGAAAAATAACAAATTGGTCAAAAATATGCGTCACATCCACCATACCATTACCATTCATTTGGCATGGCGTAGCAGGTGACGTTCTGTAGTGTCTGCCTACCTCCATAGGAAGGCGTCAAAAGTCAATTATTCAAACTAGGCTGCGAATCAGCACTTTTCAAACGTCAAAATTTATTATTTATTAATAATAATTTAATAATAAAATAAATTAATTATTAATCGCCACTTCTTTTTCCCAGCTAAAGCACTAACTGCTGCTGCTTTTGCTTTAGCTGGGAAGAAAAAGTGGCGCAACTAATTCCCCAGCAGCACAGCTATCTTTTCAGTTAGAAAAAAAATCTTTTATACAATGGTATGCAGCAAAATAATTTACATTACGCAACACAAAACATAAATTACATTATTAGCAGTCGTGACTTGGCGGAAATCCATTATAAAATTCAAAAGACGACGTATATTTAGTAACCTAATCCGCTTAACTGAGAACCTTCTAAAAAATCGACACGAATTTCACTTCTGAACGAAGCATACTCAGGATGACGATTGACTTGTGGCCACGTCGAGTTCTTGACTCACATGACTCTTTAAGAACAGTTAAGATGATTAGGTTACTGAATCTACGTCGTCTATTGTATTGTTTTAGCCATATGCCAGCCTAATATATGATCGAGTCATAGCATTAAAGCTCCTGAATATGGTGTTTGAAAATTTGGTAATAATGCCAACCCTATATGAGACCTGTAATTCGCAAACTACACGTATTTAAACTGCACTGGACATTGAGGTACTGTAAAAGTACATTATAAATATGCTGACATGAAAGAATACTTAAGTAGATATGTGAATGAAGATGTTTATTCACGTATTCTTGTCTCCGAGCGACAAAGCAGACAACAAACAGAATTCAAAGAAAACAAAGGCATATGAAATTCGTTGTCTATTTTAAACAATTTGAAAAGTCATCTCTTTAGTTTAAAACAACGGCCCAGTTTCCAAATAAATTTTAATGCCTTTTCTCACCGATGCTTCCGAAAATAGTAGTCAGAAATACGACAAATCAATATAGACTGCTGAGCCTGGTCCACTAAGTTATTTAAAATGCAGTTGACACTTCATTCGAGTGAAAATGCAATATTCGCCTTGGCCATGCGGAAACACGGTTATTTTCAATCGCGTTTTTGTCGGGAATATTCGGTACATTGATTTCGATGAGTTTTAAATTATTTTGAATGTCTATTAAATTATAAACGTTGGTTGCATTTTCATTTTTTCATAAAGATGAAACCTTTTTTGTGGTTTTATTTTTTATGTAGGTATGACTACCGCGGCAGCGAGTGCCTGGTTAAAAATATTGAGTCGACAATGTGATGAAGATAATTATATACCTATGTATGTGGTTTTTAACTGTTGCAAGTATTGTAACAAACACGTTGGTTTAGTACAAATGTAGGTATCTTACAGTTTTGACCAGTAATAAAATATTAAAAAATTATAAACCCTAAAAGGTTTGCGATGTTACCTATCAACCATATAATTTGTTACCTAATCATTTAATCAATCTGCCTAGCCTGTTGCCAACTATGTTGGGGTCGGCTTCCAGTGTAACCGGATGCTTGTGAGCGCATGGATTTTTCAGGTGCATTATTTGGTTACCTAGTACATCAATTTTTTACACTAGAGCTGCTCTTGCTGGGTACTGTTGCAACTGTTTGGTGGGCAGACATTGGTACTGTTGGCTGTTGTGCATTTATCTAATGTTGAGCATGCGGTATTTAAATATTTTTATCTCGGACACGGTATCCAGATGAGAGACGGAGCGACACCTGCGTCTTCTTTAGATGAAATACTATCTACTTCTTAGTCGTCTAACATTGAAATCTATATACTTAATAAAAATGGCTTCTTACATTGTGACTTTTGATTTCATGAGCCATTCAAAACACCCTATAATCTTACTTTTTTGTACTGAAAAATGCACTATTTAACTAAATTATAATACCATCATTGGTATCCCCAACCTACTCTCTAAACAATAGCTCTTTTAGTGATTTTTTAATTTATGATCGTATTTCTCTCAGCATTCCCGTTAGACGAAGTATAATTATTACTACCACTGTAATCTAGAGATCATAAGGAATAAACCAACATGTTTCATTAATAGACGCAATAATTTTTGTGGGCCTAATCGCCGTACAAAAGAAACTATCTCCTTTAATCAACATTTATGTAATTAAAAGTATCAACATTTGCCAAAATTTGATATATTTTTTCGCAAAATCATAATTTTACATTCGATTTTTTTTGGATTTTAAAGCTAAGCAATTTTCTTGTAGCTCGAAGCATATTCTACATGCCATTATATAAAATGCCATGCCATTACTATTACAAATCAATAAATGCATTTAGCGCTAAACGAATTTAAAACATCTTTCTATTTCAGTCATACGTTTAGTGTTATAAGCATTTAGTGATTTGGGGAGCAAGTGGGTCTTAAAACTGTATATTTTTAACAGAACAGAGTATTCCGGTATATATCGCCCGATAATTCGACATAGTTCCTAAATAAACATGAATCCACTTAAACTGAAAAAGATTTATTTCATGTTACATCTGAAAACATTGCTTTCTTTATTTGAAGTTGATACATGTTTTTGTAAGATAATTTAGCGAACTTTGTGCTTAGAACCCTTCCTAACAAAACATTGTGAAATGTTTGATATTTAATATTAACTTGAGCGCGCTGTCACTCGTTTGGAGATTTTAGGACATTACAGGTGCTTCGAATTTATTGTTTGGCATTTTGTCTGTCATTTTTAAACTCTAGTTTGATTATAACTTACCATTTATTACTCAGGCGAGGCGCAGACGTCAAGAGGCAGACCTGGCTGGAGATAGCGCGAAGAGTTAGACTCCTTGAATCCCAGCAGAAATGTCATGCTCATCTCCATATTCTAAATTAGCTCTGTGTTTGAGATAAGTATTAACTGTACGGTATGCGATATTTGAGAGCATTGGTGGCCTAACGTGGTGTGGTGGATTAATGGGTAACGGTCCCAACTTACTAGTTGAAGGTCGTGAGTTCGAACCCAGACAGGCACTTTACTTTATGAAAGTAATTTAATTACGTTTGTAAAAACTAAAAATCTAAATCGAACCTTTCAAACCAACAATAGGTACTAACTTCAAGTTATTCTTAAATCAAATCTTTATCTCACACAATAATGGCATGTTTCCCTCCATGAGGTTAAAGTCTTGTCGACACACGGAACCGGATGCCAGCGGTTGTTGCTCTGAGCCTTACAAATGATAGCTTTCCTTCAAACAGGTCATAGGTGGCCTGTACAATTCCCGCGCAAATTCTGTGACGTATCATCCTTTTGAAGGACGGTGGTTTACCTAAACCGTTGGCGTTGGCGTTTCTATCTGATTATATAATGCGAAGGATTTGGTATTAGAACTATTTTAAACCATAAACTGTTTTGTTAAGAGAAATGGTCATGAATTCATAATTTCGTGAAATAGTAATTCAATGGAGCAATTAAAACTTACATAGTTGTTTTGGTAATTCTCATTATTTTTAATATAAAATAATATTTTAAAGAGAAAAGATTTGTATTTTTGTTTGTAAAGAATAAACTCGAAATCTACTGGACTATTTTTTTTTTCGCCATTTGATGGTATGCAATACTATCACTGAGTAACATACGCTATGATTTATAAAGATTTGAAGCCGCCTGGCGGAAACTAGTAATTTATAATTCTGAAATTCATTCGTTACGGTCGCGCATCATATTTTAATCAACATACATGCAGATTAAAAAAAAACGTAAGAAACTGAATTTCGCGGGTAACTCGGGCGTTTCTGCCTCAGCCAATCAAATTTTTTTTTATTTCAATTCTTTTTTTTTATTACAGCTCAATCCCTTTCAAAGAGAGGAAACCTCTGTCCCAGCTGTGGGCACATTATAGGCTGATTATCCTATGCCTGTGTTTCTGGTTTCTGCGTCAAATAAACCTATTTATCTTCTTCTTTCTCTCTTTCTTTCCAAACGGCGCACTCTTGGCGTATTGTAAGTAAACTTATAAATATAATATGTTCTTTATGTTTCAAGCGCCACATAAAGACGTGAGCCACACAAATGCACAGCGGGGTGTAGGTTGGCCACCCCTGCTTTTAATACATAGTTTTGATATATTATGGTATATTCATTACTATTTTATGCTTTATATACTAAATTGACCGACTAATACTGTTATTATTGACTAGTGCAAATAGCTAACAATATTTGAATCTGTGTTGATTTAATAATAACTGACCAATATTATGCTATCAATAAACCCATTAATCAGAATTATTTTGTTTAATAGGAGCTTGTGGTTAAGTAATAACAGCCGCACGGGTCGATCCATCAGGTTAAGCTACGCTTAAAGGATGATCCGTGGATGGGTGATCATCTTTACATAGGTACCGATACTCCACCGTGTCTCGGAAAGCACGTTAAGCCGTTAGTCCCGGCTGTCATTAGTGGATTTTTGACAGTCGTTCGGGTCGTCAGAAGCCCGACAGCCTGACAACCAGTCTTACGAAGGGGTATCGTATTACCCTGTTACTGGGTTGTGGAGGACAGATAGGCAGTCGCCCCTTATAAAATACAGGTATTAAGCTGCATCCGGTTAGACTGGAAGCCGACCCCAACATAGTAGGGAATAGGCTAGGCTTAGTTTAATAGGAGAACATAATATATAAAAATGATTTGCCGTGCATTAATCTCGCAAAAACTCGAAAATGGCTCTACCGATTTCAATTTAAAAAAATTGTTTTGTTCGCTAGATTTCTGTGGTGAATTTTGGTGGCTTGCTGTCAGTAGAAGATCGAAAGCTGTCAGTAGCTCCATCAAAAAATTCAAAAAAAAATAAAACAGAGTGCGCTATCAACAACATTTTTACTCTCCCTCCGTCTTACGAATTTTCGATCAGGGGGCCAAGTCTACTAATTTACAAACGTCACAATGGTCTCTCGATGGTGAGGTTTTGACAGATTTTGTATTTTAAAATATATTAGAACATGAATGTGCGCGCCTAAGAAGTGACGGCTAGTCGGCTATTTTTTCATATAAAACAAATACTACTACTACTAATACTACTACTACTACAAATACTAATACTACTACTACTACTAATACTACTACTACTACTACTACTCGGGGGCGCGGCTTGCTATTGTAGAAAATATATTTTCAATTTTTCATTCGCCGTCCCCCGACGCGACGAATAAATATTAACTACAAATTATATTAAACTTAAAGGGCCAGTATAATTATTTTATTGTTTAGCTTATAAAAGGATTTTTTTTGTGTCGGGGGTTTTTTAAATTTTAAATTTAACTTTTATTTCCAGCTTTTTAAACTTTATATACGTATTACTAGTACATACGATACGATCGACACGTGCCTCGCTTAAATCTACGCAGCTGTACGTATTTTTCCCACAGTAAAGTTAGTTACTAATTTATCCGGATTTTGTTTTTGCTTCTCTATCATCAGACCCTGATAAATATATAATTTTATCTATAACCTATTCATTGAGACCATTCCAATGAGCCCAAACACGATACCATTGCTGTAAATTGTTGAGGAGTTGGGTATCCTGCAAATACCAGGTAATGCTGCAGCATCAGTTCAAGGTTACTATGTTATTCTAATACCATTGAAGTAACAGATTACCAAATTTAAATTCAATCAGACTTGTGGAAGATGCTAAAATCCATTCATCAATAAGAAAAGACCTGATAATCTTCAAACGGCTGAATAGATTTTTTTTCATCATAGCTAAGAACACTCCCGATTAAGTCACCTTTCAAACAAAACAAAAAAATCTAAATCAGTTCAACAGTTTGGGAGCTACGATGCCACAGACAGATACCTACACAGATACACAGATACACAGACACACAGATACACACGTTAAACTTATAACACCCCTTCGGTTTCCGTCGGGGGTTAAAAACAAATACTACGTTCCTATTCTAAATTAGAATATGACTCATCAGATGGTTCGAATGATATATTCATAACAGCCAGTACAACATAAGGTTGTTAATAGCATAAAACCTTACATGACAAAATCTGTCAAAAACTCACCGTCGAGAGACCATTGTGACGTTTGTAAATTAGTAGACTTGGCCCCCTGATCGAAAATTCGTAAGACGGAGGGAGAGTAGAAATGTTGTTGATAGCGCACTCTCTTTTATTTTTTTGGAATTTTTTGATGGAGCTAAAGAAGTTTTTACTTCAAAAATAATACCAGCGTATTATTGTCCTATTTCAGGGCAGAGGATCTCATACAGAAAAACCTGCATATAGAGAACTTATTTCCAATAATAAAATTATAACAATCTTACCACTATCTTCTAAGGTGCTTCTACGTACACTACCTAGGTACATAATGAATGTAAACGACTACTCATACAAATGTATCACTTTTTCAGCCCGTGGAAGGATACTTACCTAATTTATTCCCTCAGTTACCATAATGCGTGTTTGTCACGCGCGCCGTTTTATGACCCAAGTATCTTTTAAGACACCTTGGTTTAGTATCAAGTAAAAGGTCTTGAAAGACCTCGGGTAATAATGGCAATAAGGTGTAAAAATGTTACTTTAATATTCGAATTTCTCAGCAGCAACCCGGAGTCTGGATTTGTGCCCGGTTGATGGCAATAGGCTCGCTCCCTGTTACATGGGACTTACTCATTACTGGCGAAATGTGGGTGTACACCTCTGCTTAACCCTTCTGGATATACAGGTGTGATGTTATGTTATGTTTTATATCTGAGGCTGGATTTTGCCGTACAAATTGCTTGGATTGGGACCTAATGCAATTCAATTTAGATAAAGCTGTCAGCATGTTTTAGTTAGCACGTTATAACATTGTTTAAACATCAAAAAGCATGTGTGATGCAAAGTTATTGATGTGCACTTTGTGCATAGTATGTTTTTAGTAAGTCTAAATGAGGCATAAAAGAAAGGGGATGGCATGCTGCTGGTTGCACTGTGTTAGAAAAGAATAAAGATTGGCAACGAAAAACAGTCGTTAAGCTCCTTATTGGCATCCATCTTGTTGCACATCCCGCGAAGGCCACGCACGATGCACGACGCGAAACGACAGTGAAGAGTCTTGACGTACGTCACGTAATAATAATAATTGACGTACGCCAAGACTATTCACTGTTGTTTTACGTCATCGTGCATCGCACGTGGCCTTGGCGGGACGTAGAGCACGATGGATGGTGAATAAGGCGCTTCAGTATGTGATAATAACCTCTAAAATAAAATACATCATACACAGCAAAACGTAGATAGAGTAAGACCTGACCAAGGCTGAGCTGAACTTGCTTCTAGTGACTAAGAGAAGGTTAGGCAACGTAACCCTTCACTTTAGCCGTGCAGATGGTATCTATGGAAACCTCTCTATGTAAGTATGTATACACACATTGAAGTATAAAACTGATTTATATTGGACACCGCACACTTCAGGTCCAGTTGAAAACCAGGCTCAGCCACTAGTTGACTGGCATTTTTGCGGAACTGGGTCTGTTTGGCGCAGTCGTGAGGCACATATTCCTGCTAATTTCTTATAATGCAATTTACACTTTTTATCGTTTTTGCATTGTAATAATTAAGTTTTGTGCCTTTTAGTCTGCGCAAAATTAATGCATTTTCTATTTCTTTTCTCCTCATGCAAAAGAAAAGGGTTGTATCCTAACTCTCCGGTAAAGTAACAAGATTGACTGTTAACATACGTAAACAATGCAATAACCGTACCCCTAATATTTATATTAAACAACCCCTGAACTGTCAGACATACCGTCTCACGACTGTCGCTATTCAGATTATGATATACGTTTGAACAACTGAAATACAATACATAATATATAATCCAATTACAATAGCAAAAGCGATGTTATACGCTAGTAATTAAATTAGTTACATAAACATGCTTACAGGGAATCTACAACACTTTAGTACTAGTGGCTTATGTTTTCTCTGTTAGGGCCTTATCACTCTGGCTATTTGTGAGCGTGTTTCCAGCCAGGCTATTGTTCAACGGTTTCGCTGCATGTGCGTAGTGAATACGCCACGTGTGGTCAACGTGTTTGCCGCGTTCGTGGAACGAGCGCGATTGATGTTAGGGTACAAGAGAGCTGGGGTTGCGGGAAGTCCTAAGAGGATACCGTGGCCCCTGGCACAGGCAAGAGAAGGAACACGGGTGGGTTTTAGTCAGTAAGAGTATGACACGCCCTTCCGCTCCAACCAGAGCGGAAGAAGGCATTTGAAGATTTTCGAGCCAAAAAAAAGGGTACAAGAGAGAGTACAATAATTGTGAAAACGCGGAGAACGTATCGCGTAGTCGCGGCTTGCTCGCTTGGCACCCGCGGGGTTCACAAATCGCCTCCCTGGAAATACGGTGGTAAATCGCCAGTGTGATAACGCTCTTTCGGGAATTGGTAGCTTATTTCCGGTCACCGTAGGCGCGGGCCTGCGGACGGAGAGCAACGGGCAGCTCGCCGTCCGACAAGGACCAGGCCCGGGTCGACGGTGCGTCGTGTTCCACGCGCGCCTCAAAGAGATGTCAGCAAAACTGACGGGGTCCGCTAGGACCGATGCCTGCCGGGGTTGCGGGTAGTCCCAAGGGGAAACCATGGCCCCTGGCAAGGCAAAGGAAGGAACACGGGTGGGTTTTAGTCAGTAAGAGTCTGACACGCCCTCCCGCTCCGCCCAGAGTGGGAGAAGTCATTGGATGATTGCCCACCCAAAAAAAAAAAAGCTGCTGTTTCAAATTAAATTGTCTTTGTTAGTATTACACAATATTAATATTGTCAGTCACAGTATAAATAATTTTAGTATGTCAATATCCCACTGCACTGCTTCTTCTTATTCAGAGAATAGAGCTCCACGCTTGCTTTTTGGTGATTTATACCAAACCTAGGAAAGATTCGTAATACATTTATTCAGAATCTCCCATTTAGCTCATCGACATTAATCAAGATTATTTTTGGACCTTGTAAGTTGCATCGTTGCATCAAATTATTAGACTGCAGCGGATCACTCACGGACTGTAATAACTAAATAATTTCAATGACAGTACATCTAGAAACAATATTTATCTTTACCTCAAGTACAACCGCAAAGTGGCGAGAAGAACTGTTAACCTACTATTTTTTTAACTCTGTGGGTATAGTCGTGATCTGCGGATCCCAGTCTAAGGTTGCGGTTAGATATAAGGTACAAGACGGTCAATGGTAGTTGACCAGTTTCCACCCTTATGTCCTAAGTAATATGGTTGAAAAGTAGTAGTATTTACGTACTCATATCTATTTCAGTGATCCAGCCGTTGGTTTGTATCTATGCACAAACATGGAACCGTCAACATAGCTTATTGTGCATATCATGTCTGTATTTTGCCATAATTATATTATTGTGTGACGTTACATTGCTGAATATTTGGATTCCGAACAGTTGATACAGTCATTCCAGCCATCCCGCGGGTATCTTAGTTCTCAGAAGTGATCACTCTGCAAATAATGGAAGGGGAAGAATCGCAATATGTGAAGTTAGAGAGAGAACAAAAGGATGGATAGACTAACCTTAATGGCCTAAGAATCATTAAAATACAACTTCTGTGTACACTACACGCATCAAGATTAAATAAGGGTGTTAATACTATCATCTATGCAGGGTTATTGGTAAAACACCAACAACCTCTTAAGGGGTCATTGTACTCATCATTATGAACAACTTTCACTATGGGACCAAAGCTGCAATCGCGAAAAACAAATCAGCTGTTCATACATTTATGTTCTCATATCTTGTCAAAATGTAGGGAACAGCTGATTTTTTTTCGCGATTTCAGGCGTGGTCCTACAGTAAAAGTTGTTCATAATGAGGAGTATAATGACCCCTTAAGAGGTTGTTGGTGTTTTACCAATAACCCTGTATACAATATTACAGCTCAACGCCCCTGCAATGCAAATACCCGAACATATTAACTGAATACCAGCACGTAGGAATCCGGAGCTAATAAATAGTTAAGTGTATTATCAGCATGACGTTCTATGACATTAAGTCCTGTTCACAAGGATTACCTACTAGTCCTGGGGAACCTGTTCAGGAAGACTGCGCTAAGACCTGTCAGGTTGTTGACACTATCGTGCACCTACGTTAGTCGCGAGCGCAGTTAGGTACGGATGGCAAAAACAATCGGACTTGATTCTTTTCTTTGTTCGTTTTTTGAAAAGATTTATAGATTCGTAGATAGAAATATACTTTGTCGTACACCAAAATTCAACACAGAGGCGTAGTTTGTTGTCGTAAGAGTGTGCATTTTGGTTATTTCTTAAAACTAAGCTAAAGCTTGATAATGGAGTAGCTTTTATCAATAATGTAATACGACGTACGGGGATCGAAAACTCTCAATCTTTGCTTAATAGACTTATGCTCAAGAAGTTGAGTCATTGCTTGAAAAAATATTAACAAGTTTTTTCAACTTTGGTAGGTTTTCACCTCTGCTGTTTTGTAAAATCAAGATTTTTATTTTATTATTTTTTCGCGTTTATTCCATTCATTGCAAATTTTATAAAAATAGTAAAAAATCACGCAGACTCTGCGGTCTTGCTTAATAGCATAAAATGGCCATAAAACATGGGGTGGTATTGACGATAACAACGAAACTTGCTCAGAGTATTTTATAAGTACTATAACGAAGGAAGTGGGTACTTATCTAGGTACTATCGATGTAAAAATGCGTTCGGGACTTTATGATGTGAAAGCAATAAAATCGATTTTACAACTCGCTTTGAACTCGGATCGAATGGAAATTCTTATTTTATGGCGTGCTTTTCTGTTCTAATGTGTTCCATTAGATAAATAGGTTTGTTAATATGTGTACGTACATCGGTAAAACTATTAGCGTGACTATGATAATATAATTAAATACTTACGAATAGATAAATATCTGAGTATAATGAAGCTATTACGAGTTTTTTAAATCGTTTGGGTTTAGGAAAACATTTTTATCCCATTTTTCGAATCGGGGTAGATATTATATTACGCCTCCAATTATTTTACGCTTAGGAAGGGTGTTCGGAATCTATAATATCGTATCGCTTTTATGTTATTAAGTATGCATTTTCCATAAAGCCTTTCCGGGATCTAAAAAATAAATCTATCATATTTTCCATCCCTGTTTCCATATTTTTTTAAATATATTTCAAAAGAATTTTGTTCTTTTTGTAAAAAAGGGAAAAGATTATAATCGCATCGAAATCCAAAGTTCCAGGGTTGAGGAATTTGACATTTAAACATCAACATTTAAGATAAAATCCGATATTATCTGTTTTATTCAATGTTAAAGCTAAACAAGGAAGATATTCAGGCTACTCTAAAAGCTCTGAGTGTTAATTGATATTTTTTTAACGGTGTACTAATTTTCAGTTTATTTTACGGTTTTTCTCTTTGCTCTTTTTTTAAGAATCACTTTTATGAAATACTAGCTTCTGTCCGCGAGTTTTGCCGCGTGTTGTACAGACGCCAGCACATCAACCTACTCCAATCTGTCAAATTTTCCCAATCAACATTGAACCTTATTCTTTTGAGATAAAGTTGAAAATCTATTAAAGAAATTTGACAGATTATAGTAACTTGATGTGCTGGCGTCTGTACTACTTCGCCGGTTAAATACATTTATATCTTATGACACTTGACAATGCTGTAGCTTTTCATTAGTGAAAGAATTTTTGGAATCGGATCAGTTGGTTCGGACCATTTCCTTCTACATACAAACTCAAAAATATTACCTCTTTAATATTATAAATTATTATGAAACATTTTCTTTCTTGATCAAGAGCAATCTGTCCATAATCCGTCAAGTCCGCAATAAAAACACACATTTTTTTAACCTCTATAGCTACGCGGCGCGAGTTCGCGACAACCCGCCAAGCCGCGCGGCACGCCCGCGGCGCGTCAGAGATAAGAGCTCGCTAACATAAACAAAAACTGAGAGCTTTTTTTTACGTAAATAGTCTTATCGTTAATGGTTTTGGGTTCCTGATTAGACAAAGGATTTTTTATAATACCTCGAATCTTTGTAAGCGAACGCTAGTATTGATAAATAAACATTCTTATAAGATTCTTATAAGAAATTCCGTTGTTCATTGTTTTGATTATTTATAATAAAACTACTGGTTCGATTCACATGAAATTTCGCAGGATACATTATGAATACATATACTATCGGTCAAAACCATTATTAACGCATAAACACAATAAATAAAAACACATATAATCAAAAAAGTTCAATAAATAGATAACCGTATCATTACGTAACTTTATTTAGTTGACAAAAAAATATTGAACTCTTTTTTTTCTGTATTATGCATTTTTATTATTAATTAGTTATTCAAGAATATAAAATAAATGATTTACCAGCGATTACATGCACAAAACACACACAAAACAACAAATTCCACATCAACACGTTTTTTCACTAACGAGTTTGTTTACATTTTTTGATGGGTCCGTAATAGGTAATTACGATGTTATTTAGTGCAAGTATTAACTATATACGATGACGACACTACTTAATTATTGAATTATCACCATTTCCCGTCGATTTACACTTAAAAAACAATAGAAAACAAATAAATACGACGCGTAGTGCAGCGCGCTGAACGCATGCGCAGTCGCCATTTTGCCGTGCCAAAATGTCCAATTTTTACTTTTTTCTAGAATTGTTTCTGCATATTTTGACGTTTTAGTCGATGTATTTGACAAGTATATTACCAAATCCATAGAATAAAATTAACTGTAGACCATATTAGCCCCTATGCATAGTACAAATACAGTTTGAATCAGCGTGAACGTACTGTATCCGTTCGGCGACAGACCCGCTTTACGGTATTGGAAATTTTCGTCGCCGTTCGGCGACGGCCCCGATTTAGAGGTTAAACTCTAAATAGTTAAACTTTTATTTTTTAGTTTGTTTATGCTGTCCCTACAAGTACTTAGCGACAAGTTGCTTAGTAAAAACTAATCCTAACATCCATTGCGGCTTTCGTTTCGCGGTAGTGAGTTTCACTGGCACACTGTACTTACTCGCCACACCGGTATCTTGTGTCCTGACTTAACAGCAAAATTTATTAACCTCACCTTAAAGAGAATAGACATTTCTTTCTTTAAACAATTTTCGACGGTTATTTTCCGTCTCATGTCGCTCATAATTTTTCTATTTTCCGCTTTTGAATGCTGATTTTTTTTTCCCTTAGCTAAGTCTATTTTCAATTTGTGATCTTCATGTAACTTCCTACAAAATTTTCATAAGTTCAAATCATTCTGCCTAGCCTTTCCGCAACTGTGTTGGGGTCGGCTTCCAGTCAGATGCAGCTGAATACCAGTATTTTACAAGGAGCGCCTGCCTATCTGACATCCACAACCCAGTAACTGGGTAATACGATACCCCTTGGTAAGACCGGTTGTCAGATTTTCGGGCTTCTGACGACCCGTAACGATTATCACAGATCTAAGAATGGACCGGGACCCACGGCTTAACATGCTTTCCGAGGCACGAAGAAGTCTCGGTATGTAAAAATGGTCACTCATTCACGGACCAACCCCGGCAAGCGTAGCTTAACCTGATCGACCTGTGCGGCTTTTATTACTTAGCCACGACCTTCTCAGGAAAGTTTCATAAGTTGATAGGTAGCAAATATGTTTTTTTTTAAAGCATTGTTCCTATCAATCAGTATTGCGCACAAAATACCTCCATCGTGATCTACTATCCAAGCACTGGAGCAGATTATTAAGCTGATTCACAAGATCAAACCGTCATCAACAAATATTGGACTAGCCCTTTCCATTGGTTGAACACTGCGTGGGAATAAAGCAACGGGCACACTTTGTGTTTTTCTTCTGCTCAAAGATCAGAGCGAAAGCAAGCAAACTTATGTCAATAACAAAGGGATGTAGATAATTCCTTTGCTAGAACTTCCTCCATTATTCTTTGAGCAATTCATTTTATGACGTCATCACGTAGCCTCAAGCAAGACATTGCACGTAGTTACCGCGACAGTTTTATTTATTTTTAGTTGCTGTTGCCTGCGGTTTCAGTAGCATCCTAGAGAAACTAAGTCATTTTCTTGGATAAAAAGTACTTTATGTTTTAATCCAGGACATGATCTATATGTTTGCAATATTTTAGCGAAATCTGTTCAGCCGTTTATGCGTGATTGAGTAAAAACATAAAAAAATATTGGATTTTTTCACACTTGGAATAATCTGCAACAAACCGCTTGATGCTTGTAAAGTACACTTTTAGCAATTTGACTAAGAGCAAATCAGTCACAAATTAAAACGGCGGTTTTGCCACAGTTTTTATTGCCTCTTAATATTGGTAAGTACACCTTAAGCACTTAGGGCAGGTTTTAGTAATAGTAACATTGTGTCTTCAGCCCCCTGTAATAAGTGGTGAAGGGAAAATAACTTTTTATTTTCTTAGTTTTTCATGCTGACGTTTTTTTCTTTTTACAGTCTATTTTCGGAAAAAAGATATTTCTCTTTTGATGCATTCTGTATGTACCTTTATCTAGAGAGGAGACGGGCCCGTGGCAAACTAATAACATCCGCACAGGTCGATCGATCACGTTAAGCTAGGCTTCCCGCGGTCGGTCCGTGGATGGGTCACCGTTTTTACATACCGAGACCTCTCCGTGCCTCGGAAAGCAAGTTAAGCCGTGGGTCCTGGCTGTCATTCTTGGATCTTTGACAGTCTTACCGGGTCGTCAGAAACACAAAAGTTCGACAAACAGTCTCACTAAGGGGTATCGTATTACCCAGTAACTGGGTTGTGGAGGTCAGATAGGCAGTTATTAGGCATGTAAAATACTGGTATTCAGCTACAGTTGGGAAAAGGCTAGGCATAGTCAGGCACGAATAGCGCAGCCGTGAGGCATACTCCTCTGCTAATTTCTTACATCGCACTTTAAACTTTTTATAAGATTTAATTTTTTAATTTTATATCTTAGATTTATAAAAAAAAAATTATTTATATTGTGTGTATTATCTTTCTTTCTTTCTAATGATGATGATACATTCTTTATCGCTACTTCCTGAAATACCTACTTCTTGTTGTACAAATACCTTTATTTGAAACATTTAATGTCTTTAGATGACTCACTGGTTTGCTTATTGTCAAGGGAAACAACATTAAAGTGACATCGTCTCAAAGAGCTTTTGAAGGCCATTACTTCAGTCAGGGTATTATCTTACTTAAAAGTTAAGGTAGCAACAGTAATTATGTAATATAAAATGTCACAATAAATCATTATTTACGGTGTAAAATTGTATGAAGCTAAGTAATGTTTTGTTAGAAGTAGTATTTCATTTCTTGTGATCACAGTATTTTGTATGCATGAGTTGGGGGCTTTTCTATAAGCAGACGTTAAGCTTAATGTCCTACTGGCTTTGCGAAATTACTGAAGCAATTAAAATGATGTTTATATTGGATAGCTTTGGGAGATACCTTCAGCGGATGGAGTTATGATGGCTGACACGAATAATGATGATGGTGACTAAATAATATCTAACAACGGGTCTATCAAAGGTTAAGCTACGCTTGCTGTGGTCAGTTTATGGATGGGTGACCGTCCATAATATAACGAGACCCCTCCGTGCCTCTGAAATCACTTTAAGCCGTTGGTCCCGCCTGTCATTTGTAGATCTTTGGGAGTCGTTACGGGTAATCAAAAGCTCAAAAGTCTGATAACCAGGCTTACGAAGGGGTATCGTGTTACCCAATTACTGTGCTGTGTAGGTTAGATAAGCAATCTCTTCATGTAAAATACTGGTACATGCATCTGAATCCGGTTAGACTTGCAGCCGGCCCCATCATAGTTGGGAAAAGGCTAGGTAGATTGATATTGATTTCAGATACTCGAATTTCGGGCTAAAACAAAGTTTTTAATTTAACAAAAAAACAAGTAAATAATGGATCATCATACATAACCCCATAAAGTGATTGTTATTTTTTTTTAATTTGGATTAAATTTTTTGTTATGATTTTTAATTTTAAATTCTAATTTTAATTTTTGAATTTATATGTTATTGTTATCATTTTATTTTATTTTTTATGGATCATGTAGTCTGCAATAAAAAAACATATTATTATTATTTATAAATACTTCACTAAACCGCATCGGTAACACTGCACAAAAGACCAGAAAGTAGCCGTTAACGTAAATACCATTATAGTGTTAGTTATACATCACTGCGTCCGGAGTTCCGGACCATTCCCACGTCCGAAGAAAAACCTATGTCATGAGCTTGTAATTTTTCTCCCAAGCCCCAATAGATTGTATCGGAGGACGTACCTATGTTCCGTAAAAATTGCGGCCAGAACCGCCTATTCAATAACCCACAGTTCCATGTAATGGAATATAAAATATGAATAGAGTAGCACTTTCTAGCCCTGTAGGTCGCCTACTATAACTCTCGGGTCCCCACAGTGGCATACGTCTCCATTTTTGCACCCCAAGCGTATATAATTTAACCTTTAAAGAGCCAAAAAGGGGAAAGTTAGCGATGTATTTATTTTATTTTATTTGCAGAAATAAATAACTTTGTTGATGTTTGTGGGACGTTTTTGTTGTTTTTCAGCGCAGTTTCATTATTTATGTGGTTTAGTTGGTTTTTACTGACGTTTTATCAGGTTTTCGAAATAATTTTTTATGTGTTTTTGGCATAGTTGAATTTTTCCGGATTTTCTGGGAGATGATAAAGTGTTAAAGAATGGTTTTGAAGATAATTTCCGGTGTTTTATCTGAGTGGACAAGGTTTGATTAGAAGTTATGGAGTTGTTATTTATTGTTGGTTATTATTTATTTATGGAAAAATTGGAAATAGATACATTCTTTTGCTCTCAATAAAACGTCGAAAAAAGATACGAAATTCCGGACACACAAAAAATTTGAAAATACATTCTTTTGTTCTCGATAAACGTCGAAAAAAGCGATAAAATTTCGGACGAACTGAAAATCTCTCAAAAATATTTCGTAAAATTTTAAATTGAATAAAAAGTGATAAATATGGAATATCACAACGAAAACAAGAGATAAATAATTTCGCAGAAAGTAATTCAATCATAGAGTCATCAATTTTCATTAAGCTCCATTACAATAATGACGTGCCAGCTGAATGTAACAAACTCAGTGAGATAACTTTTTATCTCAATGAGTTTATCTTAATACCCTTGACAATATTGTATGAGGATCAGGAGTATAAAAACCAGGTGTTTTTCATTACAATTGGGATGAAAAACATCTGGTTCAACTTTTTCATTAACTGAAATTAGTTACTGAAAAAGTTGTTGCGGTTGTGAGTGCTAACTAATTTCTGCTACTGTCAAATAATTGGTTATTTCTTAACTTATACGATAATTTTATAGTGACTTTCAATATTTATTTAAGTTCGGTTTTCCAACCAGAGTTTTATAGGATATGGTACATAGTTTATGTAAATACCTATAATCTGACCTTCGAGAAATACCCGAGTATGCAATAACCGTACATTATACAGCTTTTAAAGCTACACAAGTACTTTTTTTATGAAATAAAAATGAACCCTCGCTGAAAATTTAAGAAAAAAATGTAATCATTGAAATATGAACACAGAATTTACAACGATGACAATCAGCACGATGTTCACTGACCCGTCTTAATACCAATATGGAATCCGATAAGTTCACGTTCATACATGCATGAGCCAAGCGAGCAACACAAGCCACAAGAGTCATCTGAGCCATGAAACCACACGGGACTACTGGCTCTCAGTCTTATAGGAAACCTCTTCCGTAAACTAATATCTTAGCCACAAAGTATGCGGATTGGATGACATTATTTCTGAGCAAAATACGTCAAAACAAGAGTAACTAAACGATCTTCTACTGGGTACCATAGACTGTATTACCTACGTTACTCAAGAAAAAAAGAAAATTAAAATCGAGCCAAAGTAAACAAAACTTTTCCTTAATAAAATCGTCGTCGAATAAATCCAAATGGAATTGTTACAAAACGATGTTCAAACGTAATTTATTACCTTTTAATTAATAGTTGCTGAGACTAGTTTGTACCCAAATTAGAGGAAAGTTTCAAACTTCCGCAATAATCTTATCCCTTTCCCGCGCTTTTACAAAATTTATTGCGTTTTGTATAATAAATTGGAAACGAAAGTTTTATGTGGAAATAGGCTTACTCTACTTGAAATTTACGTAGTAGAGAGAAAAATGTGTAGCAAAACTTTACGCTATGCCAAAATTTTTTCAATAAACATAATTACGTCGCTGTTTCAGAAAGTACAGTTCAGTGTAGTATGAAAACTTCTCGAGTTGTTCCGAAATACGTTATTAAAAATACAAGTAAATAAAATTCAGTCGAAGACAAAGATGGAAACAGTCCTCATTATAGACAAACATTAATCCCGTCCGTAATTAGTAGGTCTTTAAAATACCGACACAAAATTAAAGATCCACTTTTAAACAAAGAATTCTAGACAGGTGCAGATTTATATAAAATTTTAATTACACAGATTGCCCACCGCGAGATAATTAGAACGATGACAAAATAATTAAAGTTGCTACCCTCCGTTTGTTTAGCAATCACGCTGTGTCAAGATTAAAGCTATCCAAGAAAGATCTCCTCAAGGACACTTAAAAAAACCAGAAGGATTTTAAAAAGCAGACGCAGCAGGTACTCACCTAGTGCTTGAGGGATGCAAATGAGACCGGGCGGCGCGGAGCCGGCCGCTTTTCTATACGGACGCTTTTCCTTTACCACAATCCAAACAATCCTTTATTTGCACCGACCTACAGAATTCTATAATGCCGACTAACCACGTGTTAAGTCTTAAATATAACGGTCCTTTAATATCACTATGAAAAGTCCAAAACAAAACTTAATAATTAAATGAAACTTTACTGACCGTAGTCCGGAGAGCTGGTGATGGGACCGTGGAGGGTAATTCACGAAATAAGGGATATGTTTTTGATAAATGTCGCGTCAGACGCGGCACGCTCGATTTAGTACCGGTAGATTTCGGAGAGATCGTACGTCGCGGGTAGGAGAGGTTCGGACACACGATCGGGGAGACCGAAACGATGTGAGTGACGCCGGGCCGGTGCGGGTGCCTCCCGCCGCCGGGCCGCGTCCGCGAGCAAGAGGGATGCAGCGAGCGAACCCCCCAACTCGCGAATATCGCCACTCGGATCACCTCGCCAGAGTCTCAAGTGCTCTCCGCCGCCGGCAACGCTCTCTCCTAGAGGGAGGGCTCCCGTCGTCCCACAAGCGAAACGGCACAAGCGACAACCACGAACACACTCCCGTTTGAAACTTAAAGCTGTTGTTTTAAAATAGAATTTGATAACTAGGTCACGAGATGAACACCTGACGTTCGGCGTCATATCGAAAAACGTATGCCCCCGTTGGCTAGGTGTAGCAAATACCATAACGAATACTTTGGCTGAACACGCGCCATATTATGCAACGTTACGTCTTGTATCCTACGGTCGAGCTTTTACAGTTCAGATACTTTGTAGGATATGGGGGAAGTTCTGCTTTGTTTATTAAAAAAAATATTTTTCCTTACATGTTTCAGAGTGTTATAGCTTGGTACAATTAGAGCAACCTTCTTGACATACGATTCGCAACATGAACTTTACTGTTAAGATGATTAAATTATGGTAAAACGCGTTCCCGGAACTTCTTGCGAGGTGGGGTGCTTTCACGAAGAACGCAACACAACAGCTATCCATCAATCAATTAGGAAAGGTTAACTCCTGTTATTTATTGAACATAAACTTCTAATGTTATGGTTTTGTTTCTTGGAGTTTTCGTGGAAATGGGAAAAAGTTTTTCTTCAAAATGATATTAGTGTTATTTTTAGTTTGTCACATTTAGTCAGTCACATAAAATATGAAAAAGTTAGTGGTCCTGGCAACTTTGTAAGTTTGAGTGAACAAAAAAGCCTGAAATTATTCGTAAAATATCTTTCGGTAAGCACTTCCTCTGAACGTCAAACTGAGTACACCTACCTACCACTGGCTGTCCAACTAAATAAATATTCTGTTGTTGAAAGTAAACCCTTGTAAAACATAATATTTTATTCACATTACAGCACAAGTGTACAAACACAGGTAATACAAGCTACAACGCTACTTCAACCGGAAATCATTTTATTTCCGAGCGCACGGAAATAATTTTATGCGAGATTTGTATGGAATTAGGTTTCAGACTGCAAAAATGTTGCAGTTCGATAGTTATTCTTATTTACTTTACTCTGCCACTACAAGTTTCTTTGTACAATTAGGATTCTGATGTTACACGTGGCGTTGATCAAAGAAATTCGTGACGTGACGTAAGAAAAATTTGTATCTAGGAGTTTTTTTTTTCGGTAAAAGTTCCTCTTCAAAAAAGGAGGAGATTTCTAATTCGACCGTATATACATATATATTTTTTTATGTTTGTTCGCGGATAACTTCGTTGTTTTTGAACCGATTTTGATTATTCTTTTTTTGTTTGAAAGGGTAAGTTCCCGAAGTGTTTCCATATAAATTTTATTAACTTTGCTTGGACAGTTCTTGAGTTAGGTAACTTCAATAATACATATTTTTCCCACGTAGTTTATTATAGATGATATATGATGATAACTTCCTGTCACTGATATTTGCATAGCAAGTAGTGGTTTTCGAATTTGTGTGCAGTAGGTACCACAACTAAAAAGAGAAAAATAAAAACTTAAAAAAAAACACTACAAAGTGAAAAATTACTTTAATTTCGGAAGTCGGTGGCAAAAACCGAAAATTCAAAACCAAAGACACCGTTTTTTAATACGATATACTCTGCACACTTGGTGAATGAGGGCTACACTGAGAAAAGTGTAACATTTTGACCGTCACGACACTTTTGTTACGTAATAACAAAAGTGTCGTGTCTATTTTTAAGGTGTTTTATTAAGTATGCCTTTATTGTATTTAAGGTGTTTTGTTTATATTTTAAGTACGCAAATAAACGCATTTTCTTTCCTTTCTTTCTTTCTTAATTTGCAGGTATTCCTAGCCTGAATTTGGTCTAGATATTTTATGCAGCTAATTGTTACAGCACATATCAATAGATTTTTGGTTGTAACCCAGATAAAAAAATCATTGAAATGATCGGATTGTCTCTCTAGTACCTATATGAAATTATGATCTAAAGAAAAATATGAAAATATAAATGAATCGCGTAAATTACATAATTATAGAGTTATAGTCGTCACCGAAGCGACATGATTTCGTAGCATGCAGTTTTCGTAAATGACCCCCTACTTACCAACAGAAAAACGATAATTTTAGCCATTTTGTACCGAACAAGTTATACTTGTAAGCATTGTTTATGCTTATAACTTGTTCTCACAATCACTCCGACTCCAAAAAGCTGCAACAAACAGAGGAGTTTATTTATAAACGTTGCTTAAAGTTAAGTGACGCTCAAACGTCACAAATGTATGGTCAAACAGTCGCTAATCAGCAACGTTTATAAATAAACCCCTTTCTACCTACCTAATAAAAAACATTTCCCAGAACCATATTCTGAAAATTTCCCAATTGTTACCACAAAGGAAAGTATTAATAAACGAAGTAATTAAAGACAAATATTTGAGATGCCTACCTAAACTATTTATGAAGCATTTAAATTGAAAATGGAAGCTCTTGCTAGCCATTCTAAATCGTGGTAGAAACTAGGCAGGTGTCCAAAACGAGAACTCGGAAACGCGGTTAAAATCAATGTTGCGTTGAGAAGTATCAAATTAGGAGAAAGTGAACCTTATCTCCTAAAATAATTATGACACATAACATCAAGCCTGTATTCCCCGAAGGGATAGGCAGGGGTGTAGGGACTGTAGACACTACGTGGTCTACGGTCCCGGTGATAATATACTAAATTAAAGACTTATGTAGCGCAAATCATAATTATTCCTAGAATTGGAGCTACACTTTTACGTTAACATAATTGACACCGTCTAACAGCTGGGGGCAGACTCCCTTTTATTTTTCTATCTATATCTATAATATAAAAATTAATCCCTATTTTCCTTGGTCACGGCATCACGCGTGAACGGCTGGACCAATTTCGATAATTATTTTTTTGTTGTGTTTGTTATTATAAGGAGAAGGTTCTTAGGATAGGTAAGGAGGTAGGTAGGTATGTAAGTAGGTAGGTAGGTATGTATGTATGTAGGTAGGTAAGTGGGTAGGGTAGGTAGGTAGGTGCGCCGTAGATGCGTACTTAGTGCTAACCGTTTGAAGCCGGGGCGGGCAGCTAGTTCTAAATACAAATCAAATGCTTGTCTCGTCTAACTGCCAGCAATTCGAACACACTATGGTTGCATTCCGAACCACATGGAATAAAGCCTCTACAGTACCTATAGTACACCCACATTTCGCTAATTATGTTTGAGTCCCATGTAATACGGGGTGACCCTATAAAAAAAAACTATTTACATACCCCCTTATTAATAAACTTTGTATATAGCCTGTATAGTTACACATCGTTTTATCTTCTTCTTTCGAATGTCAAATTACTGACGACTGAAATAGAGAAATCGGTGTGTAACTATACAGGCGATATACAACGTTTATTAGTAAGGGGGTAATATTATAAAGAGGTAAAATTTGTTTGTATGTTTGTATGTAGGTAATCTTCGAAACTAACAGTGGGATTTGAAAAATTATTTTTGCATTGGATAGTTATAGATAGGCTCACGGACAAAGTCGCGGGTAGAAGCTAGTACTTAATAAATAATTAAGAATGCGGTCAATTCTATTTTTATTTTTTATTTTTCATTGAAATCAATGTGTATTATATTTCATTGAAATCAATAAGATATTTCGGAAAAAGAGAAACAAATAGAATAACTTTCATGGGAAAGAAATTTTCAGTTCATGAAAATCACAAAAATTTGCCAGTCAGTTATAAAGGCTAATAAACAACAATGCATCGTCAAATCTTAATAATCTTGTACAGTCAGCTGCAGAGAAATCTGACCCTCTAGCAATATAAAAATACATTGCTAGGGGGTGAGATTTCTCTGCAGCTGACTTGGACAACCATACAGAAAAGTTAAGTATGAGATTCGATAACAAAACAGATCGGTGGGTAGTAGACTGATCTGTGTTCAAAAATTTGTGATAAAAGTGTAAACAAACTC
The DNA here is from genome assembly GCA_948150665.1 of Conistra vaccinii. Lineage (NCBI taxonomy): Eukaryota > Metazoa > Arthropoda > Insecta > Lepidoptera > Noctuidae > Conistra > Conistra vaccinii. Next base: position 7,567,495 of record OX411318.1, on the reverse strand, counting down.
TGTTCAGGTTAAATTTATTTATTTATTTATTTATTTATTTTTATAGGTACTCCAACGACTTATTCACTAATAATATATAACACGAAAGAACTTATATATAACTATCAGTATGGTGAATTTGTCACTTAAAGAAGTACACAGCTTAGACATAGATAGAAAATACATTCCAATTATGGGATCAAAGTGAATTAAAATGAACTAACAAATATTACAATGAAAGATAATAAGAGATAGGTACATTACTATAGAAAGACAATTTATAAAGAAAATACAACATCAGATAGACTTAGTTAAATAATAATAATAATTATATTATAAATGAGTATTATGTGTAAGACGACTGCAATAAACGTGATCAAATGTTATGAATGGTTGGAGATCATAAGTTTTTTACGGAATTGGTAAAAAGTGTCGGCAAAGATGTCAATGTTGCTGCTATTGTGAGTTTTATTATAATTAACCATAAAACGATTCATAGGCGCACTGCGGCCAAGGTTTGTTCTTGATGAGGACATAGATAGTATATCTGTTCTGCGTACTGATCTAGTTATAGTGCGCCTAGGGACAGTGATATTAAGTTCAGATAATAGCTCTGGAACATCGGACCGATTACGGATAATTTTAAAAAGAAATATCTGATCGGAGAGACTTCTACGTTGCTCCAGAGATATCATATTGAAATGGTTGAGTCTTTCAGAATAACTGGTGTCTCGATCACAATTAGAACATCTGAAGCGCAGATACCTGGTGAAGGCCTTCTGTATACGTTCAATCCTATTGACATGGACGCGATATGTAGGATTCCATGCTGGAGATGCGTAATCCAGAATACTTCTGACAAGCGTGCTGAAAAGGAGTTTCAGGGTCGATATAGACCGAAACTCGGAGCAAGTTCTCTTCACAAAACCTGCCATTTTTGTCGCTTTGGATACAATTAGGTCGATGTGGTCAATGAACGAAAGTTTACTGTCGAGCTGGACTCCTAAGTCACGAATGGTGTCAACCTTCTGCAGTAAAACTCCATTTAATCTATATAACGAAGGTACTATATTTTTGTTTCGCGTAAACGTTATGTGGTAGCACTTACTTACGTTAAGGGTCATCATGTTTAACCGACACCATTCATGTATCGCATCTAAATCCTTCTGAAGAAGTGATACGTCCAAGTCCGTTTTAATTACTTTGTACAGTTTCAAATCATCAGCAAACATGGAACATTTGCTGTGTCGTACTGTGGAAACAATGTCGTTTACAAATATAAGAAATAAGATCGGCCCCAGGTGCGATCCTTGTGGTACTCCGGATGTGGAAGAGTAGAATAGTGATTCGTATCCTCTCACAACCACTCTCTGCTTCCGCCCCGTCAGGTAGGAAGCGAACCACCTGAGCAGTTGACCAGTTATACCAAAATGTTCCAGCTTCCTTAAAAGTATACTATGATTCACCTTATCAAAAGCACTGCTGAAATCTGTGTAAATGGAATCAACCTGTACACGGGAATCCAGAGATTTAGCAATGTCGTTGATGTAGTGAACCAAATTAGTGGTAGTAGATTTACGAGCTCGGAAGCCGTGCTGTTCAGAGGCCAATTGCACATTAGTATGCGAAGACAGTATAGGACAAACCATTGCCTCAAACAGCTTTGCGAAGATAGAAAGAAGAGATATGGGGCGATAATTAGAAGTATCGCTGGGTTCTCCCTTCTTAAAAATAGGTACCACGTTAGCAATTTTCCACGATGTGGGGAATTTAGATGTTTCAATGGAGCGATTGAAAATAAGTTTGAGTGGGAGACACAGATTGGATGCACATTTCTGAACAAATAGTGGGGGAATGCCATCGGGTCCCGAACCTTTGGAGATGTCTAGTTTCTTTATTGCTTTTAATACTTCTACTTCTGTGAACGCAATTCTGCTTAGAGCGAATTGAAAATAGTTATGCGAGCAAGTATCAGGAGCAGTCGAATTGTTAGATGGTATGAAGGTGGAAGAAAAATGTGTGGCAAATTGATTGCTTATTTCCTCACCAGAAGAAGCAGTATTGTTTCCCAAACGCATAGTAGTGGGTATGTCACTAGACTGTGTTTTTTTGGCTTTAACGAATGACCAGAATAGTTTTGGGTTTTGCGCTATGTTTGTTTCAACATAGCTTAAATAAGTTTTGTAACAATTTTTAATCATAATTCTTGCACGCTCATCTAGTATTTTGTATTCGTAATTATCTCTAGGGTTTTTATATTTTTTAAACCGAGTTCTAATTTTTTCCTTTTCGTTCAGAAGTTTAATTAACGGCCTAGAAAACCATCGCGGAAATTTATTATTGGGTAGTTTGGACAGAGGCACATGTTCTTTAATTAAAGTATTAATTTGTTCGTACAACACGCTAACCATTTCGTCTACGTCTGTCATTTCAGAAAATATCTTAGTCCAATCTATTACTCTAAGTTTCGCTTTGATCGACATATAGTTAGCGCGTTTGAAATTATACTTCGAAGTTGTTTTGGTTTTTAACGTTGCTGGTGAACCATGAGTGATAATAATTTCCAAGGGAGGGTGATGTACATCAGCTTTTGACATCGGGTTATTGCATTCGCTAACACTTACAGTTATGTTGGATAGAATAAGGTCCAACGTTTTATTGAAACAATTTTTCACAATATTAGCTTGCAACATATTGTTTTCAGACATGAAATCAACAAGGGAGTAGCCTAACCTATTGCTGTAATTGGTAGGAATCGTACATGGAGGGCTAAGAGTATTATCTATGTTCCAACTTATGAAGCTAAGGTTGAAGTCTCCGGCAATAATTGTATCTTCATTTGTAGATTCTATCAGTGTAGACACTTTGTCCAGGAATGTGTCAAGTGTAGTTTGCTGGACTGGTGGGGGTAGGTAGACAGAGCAGATATTCAAATTACGATGGCTCTTTCCCTTAGTAATTCTAAGCCTGACCCACAGATCTTCGATGTCAGATTCGCAATTTGGCATGCGTGCGGAATCAATGAGCTTAGATACTGCAATCAGAACACCTCCGCCCCTCTTGGTTCCCAGGGCCGTTGACGACCTATCTCTGCGATAGACACGATACCTAGAATCGAAAATTTCGCCATCCTTTATACCATCGTCCAACCACGTTTCGGTTCCAATTATAACATCATAGACACCCAACTGTGCAGCCAACATAACAGTATTAAGTTTGGTTTTTATTCCTCTGAAGTTCTGGTAATAAATGGTGAATGTTCAAGTAATTTGCATGGTATTACTGCATAAAATCCAAATTAAAATTATAGCAGCGCAATGGCTTCTAGACTTTTAATGTGTTTAGCTTGGTGGCCGTCGGCTTTTCTGACGAGGACTTTGCCGTCACGTACCCAAACGTATAAATATCCCCTTTCACGTGCAGCTTTTCTAGTTTCCGCGTGTATTCTTTTATTCAACGGGGACAGGTGTTCCGATACGAATATAGGCCTTATAGCACCACCGTAGCCCAGGTGTTGAGTACTGAGTTTTTCCTTAGAGTGGGTTCTGTTAAATTGTAGAACAGATGCCAGGACTGAGTCTCTTATTAATGTGCTTCGCAGTTTGACAACGACTGCTCTTGGATTTTTGCTTTCTGGGTCTAATTTCCTCACGCGCACGACGGACAGAATGTCATCTTCCTTGATCGTGGTAGACACAGCGCTGCCAAGCTGAACCACTGTTTTGACCAAGTTTTCAGCTTTATTTTCTGGTAAGCCATTAATCTCCAGATTTTGCTAGCGCGAATTTTGTTCGATGAAATTCACTCGAGTTGCTAAATCAGAAACTGTGGTCTTGAGATATTCATTCTCTTTATGTAGACTTTTGTTTTCACTTTTGCATGCATCCAGTTCTGAACTTATACGGTCAAATTCAGAGCTCATAAAATTGACAGAGTTCTCCAAGCCTCGCAACATATCTTTGATGCCCTTTAATTCATCAGTAATACAGGTTTTTATGTTCGCTGAAATCTCAGAAGATAGAACTGACCGTATTTCCTCGCGAATTGTATCTAATAGTTCATTCGTAGAGTGCCGATCAAAATCAGGGCTGCAATCCACTTCTGGCGAGCAGTCAGTGCGCTGCTGCTTGAATCTTTCGGTAACGTTTGATGCGCTCGGTGAGCCAGCAAGGACTGTAGGTATTTTGGGCTCTGATTGCTCCTGGGGTGACGTACAGGTGCCGCCGTCTTTTGGTGGAGTGCGAAGCATTGTATAAATATATACTTAATATAAAAAAAAAAAACAGGCCAGACTCCACAAATAATTATTATCAGCCTCCAATAAAATAAATAACTCGAGAACAGAGTCAATAAAACATTAACAAAAATAATTAGATGGTGATGAGAATCGAACCCGTACCCCGTAACACGACAAGCGGACTCGAAACGGTTGCGCCACGAACGCTATGTCACTATATTTGAAATTAGTAACTGCTTCAATGTACAGACAATCACTGATAACGCTGCCAATGAATCAAGGTCACCTTTTGTTTTGCGATTTGCGTATACCGTCCGGTGAGGGTATTAGAATAATTTAGTGAGACCACTTAATCACGTTTTTGCACATTTCAACACAGACGATTATAGTTTCGGTTAATCACAGTATGTTCCAAGTAATTCACAGATTGTTTTGATACTATTTGACACTTGAATAGTTCACTTTTTGAATCACTTTAGAATATTTGAAGACAGAGCTCACAAACGTATGACTTGTTATATGAATGAAATTCTTACACAAATGTTAAAAACTATATGTATGTTAATAATGTAATAAAGGAAATAAATAATTATCTTTAGTGAGCGCTAAAGATAATTATTTATTTCCTTTATTACATTATTAACATACATATAGTATACAATTTTAAATATATTTATGAAATAACAATTTAAAAAAAACATTTAATAATTATAAAAATATTGTCGCCCATCGGCATCAGGAACAGGGTCCAAGCTGCCGGTGGTCAGGGCTCTAGAGAGAAGAATCTAATTATTATGTCATTTATTTATTTTCTTTCATATTTAATTAAATTTTTAATATTTCTTACATTTATAAGATATTAAAAAACTCCACAGATACATTGTACGTTTTCTGACCAATTTGTTTATATTTTAATCAAATACTTTTTGAACACACCATAGGTACCTACAAGTTTCCAGTGAGAAACAAAAACCAAGATTTTTATACATAAACGCAATGAAATCAGAACCTACTTTATAAAATGAAAGCACATCATACTTTTCTTTTTAAAAAATCTCGGGAGCTTGAACTTCCGCGTGAAATCATAAAAGTAATTGCTGTGAGGAGAAATCGCTAACAGGTAAAGGTATTCGTATCTGAAAACATCCGATAGTCTTTTATTATGTTATTTTTGTTACATTTCCTACCATCCGTATCTATACATAATAAATTAAAGTCGCTTTTTATGTTGTCTGTGTGATCGCATTTTTCTTCTAAATTACGCTACGGATTTTGATGCAGTTTTCACCATCCTTTAGAGAATTTATTCTGGAAGGTTTTTGTGTATTAACATTAACTTTACATATACAAGGTGGAGACGACAATACAACAAAAAATTAAACGGCGTGTCCCTAATGACGTTCCCATTCTGCATACAAAAATTCAATTGAATATATTCAATAGTTTAGTCAATATAGTTCGGCAAAATCCATCGTCGGCTCTGGTTATTCCGTTTATCCACCCTAAAAATCCACCCTAAGGTGAATATTCGGAAACGTATGCCCGAAAATCCACCCTAGGCCTAGTTGTATAAACGGAATTAATAGGCTTATGGTGGATACACTACATTTAATTTGTTTGAAAAACTCATTTTTGAAGTGAAAACTTCTTTAGCGGCGTTGTGCACTTTTTTTAGGCTGGGTAAGGACACGTGACCTGATCGAAAATTCGTAAGACGGAGGGAGAGTAGAAATGTTGTTGACAGCACAACCTTTTTTATTTTAACTTTCGTTCTTGTACTGACAGCAAGCCACAGAAATTCCTAACATTTTCGTTAGATGACGTTGTATCAAAAAGTTACTTAGTTTTCACTTCTATCGGTAGACTCGAAAGACTGCCTATTGTTTTTTTTTTATTTCGAAGCTAGGATTTATTTGACAGTTCCAAAATACTCTTATGTATACGCATTAGTATTGATAGTATTTTCATTTATTGTTGTTTATTAGTCTCCACATTATATTATAGAAATATCGATGCTTTGTCAAGTCGTAAAAATCGAGCGAAGCAGGTCCGGGTCGCTCGTGATGTATAAACGTTTAAAGAGAAATGTTTAAGCGAACGATGGCCGGAACTTACAGACAGAGCGGGCAACTGTAAACATGCGAGCTTCACCGAAACATTTTCAAGCTTTTTGCCAATTTTATTTCAATGGCCGTCGACATTTGCTTCACTTTACGTTATTAGCATAGTTATTGATTGATTTGCTATGTACGAGAAAACCCGGGAAATTTCGCGTTGTTGCATAACTTTTTAATAGTCGAGATTTTTTATTTACATTCTTTATTGCACCTGCAACTCACTTTTGCATTTATAATATTAGTTGATAAGTTATTATTAAAGTTATTAAGAGGTTAAAACCTGTACCTTGACCTAAAGAGGTCAAGATATAGGTTTTAACCTAGTTTGGATTACAGGAGTTCATATAAATAATATGTAGTTTTATCCGTATACTTACTACTTACATTATTTGTATCCTTGGATTCTTAGGAATTCTTAGGAAGGAGTTATAACAAGCCGCACGGGTCAATCCATCAGGTTAAGCTACGCTTGCCGGGGTTGGTCAGTGGATGGGTGACCATCTTTACATACCGAGACTCCTCCGTGCCTCGGAAAGCACGTTAAGCCGTTGGTCCCGGCTGTCATTTGTGGATCTTTGACAGTCGTTACGAGTCGTCAGAAGCCCGAAAGTCTGACACCAGTCTTACCAAGGGGTATCGTATTACCCAGTTACTGGGTTGTGGAGGTCAGATAGGCAGTCGCTCCATGTAAAATACTGTTATTCAGCTGCATCCGGTTAGACTGGAAGCCGACCCCAAGATAGTTGGGAAAAGGCTAGGAAGATTGATTGGATTCTTAGGAATACAACTTTAATATATACTATTAAAGTTTTTATTTATTTTATTGAGTTCAAATAAACGTTATTATTATTATGTTAAACTAGCTTTTGCCCGCTGTTTCGCCCGCGTGGAGTTCGGAAATTATCCCACGGGAACGTACTGCAGGGATAAAAAGTATCCTATGTCCTAATCCAGGACATGGTCTAGTCCTGTGCCAAATTTCATATATATGTTGTGATGTTACTTAGTTGGCAATATTTATTTTATGTTATAACTAGCTGCGCTCCGCGGTTTCACCCTCGTAAGTCTCGATTCAGTTAGAATATCGAGATAAAAAGTATTCTATGTCCTTGTCCAGGTCATGGTCTACCCATGTGCCAAATTTCATCCAAATCCGTTCTGCCATTTTAGCGTGAAAGCGGATCAAACAAACTCACTTTTGCATTTATAATTATTAGTTGATAAGTTATTAATATTATTGCTAAACGGAGTTTCGTTTTGTTATAATGTAACAAGCTTTAAGCGCAGGCCACACCGCCAGCTAGCGGGCGGGCGGGCGAACATCGTGTCACCTCTTTACATACTTCGGTTCACACCGCGAGCTACAATATTTCGCGTAGTTTGTATAGTTTCCTTCGTTCGCTTCGCCCGCCTAGCCCGCTAAGCTGGCGGTGTGGCCTGCGCTTTAAGGCCTTTAAACACATGCATTTTCAGTGCAGCAATTTGCGACTGTAACTAGAGGGAAAAGCTTGAGTTTCACATGATCGCGATAACGCAGCGATCGACGACTGCGACGTATTGCTGAGGAGGCTTTTACGTTGTTGCTCTGGTAACTTTTAGCTGGTTCAAAATATTTGTTTTAATTACCCGTATTTTGAAGAAATTTCGTATTGTAACCTCGGTTTCAATGTGTCAAAAATACCTTAAAGGACTAGTTATAACAAGTGCACGAGGCACGCGCACAGTACCTACGCTGCGTTTTGGACGCGCGCCGGGCGCGCGTTGGACGCTAGTCAAACGCAACAAGATGTCCACATTGTGTTGTAACTTTGAACCCTCAACAGAGGCCTCAAGTAGAGCACTACTGAGCATACCAACATATCGCATATCGAACCAACATATCGTAACATCGCATATCGTAACTGTGATTATTTTAACTTTATTACTGATGCAAAGAAAACGACAAGGAAAAATAGTAAAAAATTTACTTGTGTCCACGCGTCGAGGGCGCGCTAAGGGCGCCCGTGCCCGGGAGGTGCGCGCGTCGTACTCTCGTTCGACGCGTGTATGATGCGTGCCCTTTGACGGCAGCGCTTGTTATAATTCGTTAAATAGAAATTCATACAATTCTATTGAGTTAATCTGAAATTCAATTAATCTGAAATTTTATAGTACCCTTTTTTACAAAGTTTGGTTTTAATACAGTTTTTAAATCGTTTAATGGATAAGTTTCGAATGTCAATGGGAAGTTTGTTGTAAAAGCGTATACATTGACCCATGAACGAGTTGCCTACTCTGTGAAGACGTGTGCGATGTACAGCAAGGTTGTGTTTATTCCTGGTATTTAAACTATGAACATCGGACATTTTCTTAAAATTTGATATATTTTTGTGTACATACAATAGGTTTTCAAAAATATATTGTGAGGCTACAGTCAGAATATTTATTTCTCTGAATTTCTCTCGAAGTGAATCTCTTGGACCTAGGTTGTAAATGGCTCGAACAGCCCTTTTCTGTAGAACAAAGATAGAATTAATGTCCGCACAGGTTCCCCAGAGAAGAATCCCATAAGACATCAGACTATGAAAATAACTAAAATAAACAATTCTGGCTGTATCTACGTCAGTTATCTGCCTAATTTTTTTAACAGCATATGCGGCTGAACTAAGCCTTCCTGACAATTTTTCTATGTGTGCGCCCCATTGTAATCTACCGTCAATAGTTATTCCAAGAAAAACTGTTGACTCAACAGGGTCCAACTCTATTCCATTAACTTGAACATTGGTAGTTAGTTGCCTGACATTTGGCGTTGAAAATTTAATGAGTTTAGTCTTTTTTTCGTTCAGGAGAAGATTATTTACATTAAACCAATGCACAACTTTAGAGAGTGCATCGTTAACTTGTTCAAAGTTGACTAACTGACGTTTGATTTTAAAAATGAGGGATGTGTCATCTGCGAATAATACGATCTTGTGATTATCCCTTATGTGGTAAGGTAAGTCATTAATATAAATTAGAAATAAGAAAGGACCTAGAATTGAACCCTGCGGAACGCCCATGGTGACCGCAGATCCTGCAGATCTCTTGCCATTAACATCGACCCTCTGAATTCTGTTGTTCAGATAAGAAGTCAGAAGGTCAAGAGCCTTGTCCCTCATACCATAGTGGTGCAGTTTCCTGATGAGTGTATCATGATGTACGCAATCGAAGGCCTTGGACAAATCACAGAAAATGCCAAGAGCATCTTGCGACTCCTCCCAGGCCTCGAATATGCTCTTCAGTAATTCCACGCCCGCGTCTGTAGTGGAACGACCCTTTGTAAAGCCAAACTGTTTCAGATGAAGTAAATTATGTGCATTGAAATGTCCTAACATTTGTTTTAAAATTAATTTTTCAAAAATTTTGCTCAAAGTAGGTAATATCGAAATAGGCCGAAAATTTGTGGGATCAGTTGTGCTGCCAGATTTGAACAGTGGAATCACTTTGCTAAGTTTCATCAGATCAGGAAATACACCAGATGCAATACAAGAGTTAAAAACGATTGCTAAAAAGGGTGAAATAACATCAATTATTGAAGACATGGTATGTACTGATAATCCCCAAAGGTCAGCAGTTTTTTTTACATCAAGATTTTTAAAAGATTCTATTATGTCTTTAGTAGTAATACTTGTGAATTCAAAAGGCTTGTCACATTCTGGTACACATTCTTTAAGTATTGAGTAAGCAGAAGTGGAGGACGACGATGACAGAGTTTTGGTTGTTAAAATGGGAATATTAGTGAAGAAATTTTCAAACTCAGTTGCCACCTCCACGTCTGTCTTAATATCTACATCATTGATTTTTAGATGGAAGTCACGATTCCGTACTGTCGTTCTTCCCGTTTCTGAATTAATAATATTCCAAGTTGTTTTAATTTTATTTCCAGAAGATTTTATTTTATTTTTAATATGTAAGGCTTTTGCTGAGGAACAGGCTCTTTTAAAAGTTTTAGAATAATTCTTAACAAACTCTTTGAAAGTTTCATCATGGTTATATGTTTTTTCATGATATAATTCAAATAACCTCTGCCTACTTTTATAAATGCCTGGTGTTGCCCAATCACTAAATATAACGCGGTCACAAACAGGCAATGTTTTTGAGGTGAAAACCTTCTTAAACTCACAATTGATGACGTTAAATAGGGAAGCATAATCTTGATCCGGGTCGTTATGATAAGGCAAACCCGGCAGTTTTTCTATTAAATTATTTTTAAATTGTTCCAAGCGACTTTTATTTACAGGAACAAAACTCACAAGTTTTCTTTGAGCTCTAACTGTTTTTTGAGGGAAAGTGACTAACTGGCCACAGTGATCAGAGTCCAACTCATTTATAATTAAATGGCTAGAAGGTTTTAAGTTTGTAAAAATATTGTCAATACAGGTAGCACTAGTGGCAGTTATTCTAGTCGGCTCAAAGAATGTATTGTACAAATTATATGACTTTAATAAACTTATGAATTTATTTACTACAGCAGATTTTTCCAGTATATTAATGTTGAAATCTCCACAGACAACAACTGTTTTATTACTGTTACAAGTCTTTAATAATACTTCTTCCATATATTTCTCAAAAATATCATATGAAGCACAAGGGGGCCTGTACACGCTTAATACAATGAACTGCTCAAGCTCAATGCAAGCTATTTCAATAACTCGCTCAACAGAGAGGCTCACAATATCCTTACGTTCTTTAAATTTCATATTGTTGCGAACAATTATTAGAGAGCCACCACGTATCATATTAACTCTGCTGAACGAGCTGGCAACCTGGTGGTTGTTAAAGCAGAACATGAACTGGTGGACTTTTAACCAATGTTCAGTTACACATAGGATATCAACATAACTACAGTTCATGAACAGCTCCAATTCTAATTCCTTACCTAACACACCCTGTATATTTTGATGAACTATTTTTAGAATATTATTATTACATTTATTTAGATTACTACAATTTGATGGGTGAGATATTAAACAACTTCTTGAAACATTCTTATGATTTAAACCATTATTTAAATTTTCTTCATTTATTGAGCAAGAGGTTTCCTCTATTGTCCTAATTTCTAATTTAAATTATAATGAATGTCAGTATTTGTTGCCAAATTATTGGCAGAATTATTTAAAAAATCATTGCATTGCTTACGTTTATAAATACAGAAATTGGTCTCCACGTCATACAATATAAATAAACTGAAACGCAAAACCTATCATTATATGCAGCTATTGGTCTGTAATTCTTCCTTACAAAATGAGCTCGTGGCTAAGTAATAACAAGCCGCACGGGTCGATCCATCAGGTTAAGCTACGCTTGCCGGGGTTGGTCAGTGGATGGGTGACCATCTTTACAAACCGAGACTCCTTCGTGCCTCGGAAAGCACGTTAAGCCGTTGGTCCCGGCTGTCATTTGTGGATCTATGACAGTCGTTACGAGTCGTCAGAAGCCCGAAAGTCTGACACCAGTCTTACCAAGGGGTATCGTATTACCCAGTTACTGGGTTGTGGAGGTCAGATAGGCAGTCGCTCCATGTAAAATACTGGTATTCAGCTGCATCCGGTTAGACTGGAAGCCGACCCCAAGATAGTTGGGAAAAAGGCTAGGAAGATTGATTTTTATCTCCCTTACAAAATAAATGAAACATAGCCTTACCAGTATTTTTATCAAACCCTCCAAACCGGCAAAGATCTGACATGAAAAAAGTATCGAAACAAATTATATCATAATAATCTTCACGGTTATAATTCCCGGAGGGGTACGCAGAGGTATATTATCGAATACCCGCAGTTTGCCGATGTATTGAGTCCCGCTGGGATCGGGGTCCGGCCTATTCATTGGGAACGTTCCAATCCTCTATAACTGGGATTTTCTTTTGTAATAGAAAAACCCAATTACGGGTTTACGGTGGAAAGTTGAAAAGTCGTGAGTACCTACTAGCGAAAATCATTGAATTGACTGTTTACAACGACGTTAATATTTAGGTAAGTTAATAAAAGTACCAACTACCAGTAAGTAATTTTTATATTTACGTAATTTTCGTTTTTAAGAAACACATGCGATAAATGCGAAATTGAAATTTACTAATTAGTTCGAAATGTTGTGTTTTCTATACTTGGCCACAAAATATAGAAGAAAAATGTTAGCTGACACAATACCTATGGTCCTATATGTACCTACTTATTCGTTTAAAATTTGTTTTTCAGTAAATTAAGACACGTCTCCAGATATTTTAAATCGAAATCTAAGAAAATTAATCCATCAGGAAATATAATATCGTGTGCAGAAATCTTTTGAATGCAAATAAAATTAATCAAAGCAAGCACTTTGCAAAGCCAATGAAAGATTTATAATAATCATCGATTTCGTGCCAGTAAAATGTTATAACATAAATATTTACTTAAGTTGTTATCTCATCATCTGAGTTGTATGCATGTGCCTTTTTACTTTTAAACCGACTAAGGCGAAGCAAAAAGAAGGGTTATGATTTTGACCAGTATTTATGTGTGTATTTATGTATGTTCATCACTGTTACCTCATAACTTCTAAACTAGTCATCATTATTTGACAAATGAGGTATCGTTGGAAGCCTCTTGATCGTCCACTGGGTATAGGCTATGTGACGTCACATTAAAATGTGGCGCCTTCTAGAGGACGTACCGCCAGTTGCAGAAACGAACTTTAACTTTTAAAGTTGTCATTAAATGCTAATCTTCCATTAACTTGTTGCGAATTAAATAAATCATTAGCGTTAATGCTCCATTACGTTATGTTTTTCTTTGTGCAACTTTAAGCGCAGGCCACACAGCCAGCTTAGCGGGCGGAGCGGGCGAAGCGAACGAAGGAAGCTATACAAACTACGCAAAATATTTCGCTCGCGGTGTGAACCGAAGTATGTAAAGAGGTGAAACGATGTTCGCCCGCCCGCCCGTCAGCTCAGCTCATACTTCGGTTCACACCGCGAGCGAAATATTTCGCGTAGTTTGTATAGTTTCCTTCGTTCGCTTCGTCCGCTCCGCCCGCTAAGCTGGCGGTGTGGCCTGAAAGTCATGAACTAAAACAAAAAGACATCACAGACAGACAAATAAAAAAATCCAGAGTCACACGTAATCGATTAATCTATTATCGATTTATAACACGACACGTATAACACGACGTATGACTACGGATTTTTTTTTTCATATCTCATGCTCGGAAAGTAGTGTTTGTTTGATCCGAGTAGCGGGTGGGAGACGCTGCTTCCCGCTCTAGGGCGGGAAAGACTCATAGTAATTGCTTCCCGCCCTAGGGCGGGAATGAATTTTAAAAATAGAACTTATGGTTAGGTAGTCGGCTATGAACACAGATATAAATCTAACTAGATATCGCAAGTCCCTCCATCTTTATGAAAACCAAGCGCGCTTTTTCACACGCAATTTAAAAACAAAACTTTTCAATGAAAGAAAACATTTCCAATGCCTCGGCCAATTTTTCTATACAGTCTTTACAGCTCAATATGGCTTAAAAAGACATTTTTCTAGATTTTGGTGGATTTCCGGTGCCGATAATGCTAAATGAAAATCTCCGATTACGATCATTGATCGTAATTTTACTCCGTTTTTTGACACGCGCAGTACATACTTACAATCGCGTCATCTAGTTAGATTAATATCTGTGGGTACGAAACTTTTTAAGAAAAATATCGAATAGAATAAAAATAAAAGCTGCGGCAGTACTTCCACTTACGTTTTTGGTTTTCCCCAGTTTCTTAATGAATTATCCCTAAAATTCCCTAAAAAATATAAAAATTCCTTGGTTTAGGGAATTTTTCATTTTTATGTCATTAAATACAAACCAACTGTACTGTAGGTATTTTAGGGGTATGAGGAACAGGGTGTAAAGTTCACTCATCCCCCATAGAAAAGGGAGGATCCTCCAACCAGACGGTTGTTATATCTGGCGGGCAACTGCCCATATGTTGATTTCGGATAGTCTTATCTATGTTATTCGCTCAGTAAACTCTAACTGCGAGATGTAGGAATTGTGTGACGTCATGTCTTTTTGTTTCGTAGTTTTTGTATGTGGCGGTCTAACCGCTACATCACTCCCCTCCGGAGACCGGAGGTCGATAGTGGGCTGAGTCTTGGATCTTGCGATGCTTCACAGTGCCAGCTGTGGTTCCAGTGAGTCGGAACCGGGTGCCGCATAGTTCACGGTGAGTCGGAACTGTCTGCGGTGATTCCCCAGTGAGTCGGGGAGGCGCTGCGTCGTCATCCAGTGAGTCGGATGTGGTACAGCGCCGGGTTTTTGGCTGACTGCTTGCGTCGACCAGGAGAGGGCAGAATAGGCCCCGCTTGTGAGACCGGCCGGAAATGCAGGTGCTGTGCCAAGGTTGCTGATGAGGCTGAGGGTGATGACCAGGAATGCGCGTTCGCTGCATGCTGGTGGTCAGGATACCCGTTGAAGCCGTGGGTGCTGGCTGGCTGTGTGACTCGCCTCACGAAAGCTTGCGGGAGTGATGATGATGACGTCACGCTGAAGTAGTTACACGAAGGCTGCGTTGACGTTCATACTCGGGGTCACCAATTTAGGGGTATGAGGAACAGGGTGTAAAGTTCACTCATCCACCATAGAAAAGGGAGGATCCTCCAACCAGACGGGTTGTTGTGTCTGGCGGGCAACTGCCCATATGTTGATTTCGGATAGTCTTATCTATGTTTTTCGCTTGGTAAACTCTAACTGCGAGATGCAGGAATTGTGTGACGTCATGTCTTTTTACTGCGTAGTTTTTTTTTTTTTTATGTCGCGGTGTAACCGCTACATCACTCCCCTCCGGAGACCGGAGGTCGATAGTGGGCTGAGTCTTAGATCTTGCGATGCTTCACAGTGCCAGCTGTGGTTCCAGTGAGTCGGAACCGGGTGCCGCTCAGTTCACAGTGGGTCGGAACTGTCTGCAGTGATTGCGGCGATGGTGATTGTGGTTCCAGTGAGTCGGAACCGGGTGCCACACAGTTCACGGTGGGTCGGAACTGTTTGCGGTGATTGCGGCGATTGTGGTGATTGCGGTGATTGAGGTGATTGCGGTGATTGAGGTGATTGCGGTGATTCCCCAGTGAGTCGGGGTGATGTGGCTGAGGGCGATGACCAGGAATGCGCGTTCGCTGCATGCTGGTGGTCAGGATACCCGTTGAAGCCGTGGGTGCTGGCTGGCTGTGTGACTCGCCTCACGAAAGCTTGCGGGAGTGATGATTATGACGTCACGCTGAAGTAGTTGCACGAAGGCTGCGTTGACGTTCATCACGTCGGGGTCACCAATTTAGGGGTATGAGGAACAGGGTGTAAAGTTCACTCATCCCCCATAGAAAAGGGAGGATCCTCCAACCAGACGGTTGTTATATCTGGCGGGCAACTGCCCATATGTTGATTTCGGATAGTCTTATCTATGTTATTCGCTCAGTAAACTCTAACTGCGAGATGTAGGAATTGTGTGACGTCATGTCTTTTTGTTTCGTAGTTTTTGTATGTGGCGGTCTAACCGCTACAGTATAATGCGACTTATTTCTGATGTCGTCTTTAGCCACGGAAATAGTACTATTAATAATAACATGGTAAACTAAAATTAGACGAATAACAATCATTACAAGTTTCAGGAAATCCCCTTTAATCAATCGGTGGTGCCATAGAGTAAAGTAGTACATTGGGTTCTGCCTACTAATTAAACAATAGGGCTTACCAACTCAAGTTCAATTTTTCCCTAAATCCCTGCCAAAATAAAATATCAGTAAACCATGCTTATATTAGCCTTTTTCCCTAAAAAAAGGGAGAAATCCCTAAAAGTGGAAGCACTGGGCTCCGGTCTTGTGAGTATATTATAAACAGCCAGTGTGAATAAAAAAAAAAAACTTATACGCGGGACGGCCCGCAGCGGTGATGCGGTCCGTTCCATATTTAAACATTTATACAAATTGTTCTAACTTGTTAGTTCATTTTAAATAGGTTCTACTGATGTTATTCAATATCAATAAATATTTTAAACACTATTTTTTACTTTCCTTATATTCGAAATGAAAAGTAGAGTGTTTAACACGGGTGAAAGACATCAATTTCTACTCGGACTATAGCCGCCCTCGCTACGCTCGGGCGTCTAAATACCTCGTATGGGAATTGATTCCTTTCCACCCTTGTATAACAATCTACTATTTTGTCTGTCTGTAATGTCTTGTTTATACCTTTTTAGCAGGCGTTTTGTCGTAGTTGGGTTTTAGTTTTTTTGTAACTTTTATTTTACCTTTATTAAGAGTATACATTAATGGGTGACTGCTTCCTTGGTCTAGTGGTCGTAAGCGCTACTGCTGAGTATGAGGTCTTAAAGTGTTATTGGGTTATTCCATGAGGCATGCCTCAGTAGAAGCCCGGAGACTGGATTTGTGCCCGGTTGATGGCAGTTGGCTCGCCTCCTATTACATGGGATGGGACTAACGCATAGGCTGGCGAAATGTGGGTATACCCTACTATAAGGTCAACATAAGTACAAGTAAAGTCAGGGATATTTATTGTTACGCAAAGTGACTACCAACTTAAATTGTCTGTATAATCAAATTACAACTGTCATTCTTTGACAGTTGTATCAATTGGCATACGGAAAATTGACGTAAGTTGTCAATTTGCTGAATTATTAATTTCCCTGACTGTTCCTCAGCGATCTAAATAGTGGGTTATTTGTAGACCTTTTGACCCGAGTAAGTCAAAAGAAAGGTTATAATTACTTAACTTTTATTTTGACTTTGCCGTACCTATTCGTGCTAATCGCATTCAGTCTCATTGGTGAAATTCGCACTAAGTCATGATTACATGACTTAGTGCGAATTTCACCAATGAAACTGAACGCGACCAGCACGTCTAAACCAAGTTCAAGAACTGTCAGTGTCAATATTCCAAGGAAAATATCGACACTGACAGCTCTTAATTTTAACGTGGTCTTACGCTGATGGCGTTCAATTTTATTGGTATAATTCGCCCTTAGTAATGTCGTGTGACTCCAGACATACGAACACCGAAAAAAAAAAACAATATCGATGTCTTGTTAGTTGTGTTGCAGTTCTTTATACTCCATTTGAAATAAGATTAGACATTTAACTAAACCATTTTTACAGTCCGTTCAACTGATTTTGACATCTATTGCGCTAGTGGAAAGACAAATTATTATTATTTTATTATATCATTTATTTCAGGCTGCGCCCATAGTGTTAGTAACAATGATCTTAAAAAACTAGTGTTAGTAGACATACAAGATTAAGTTTGGAGTTTCATCCAATGTCGCAGCATTGGAGACTCCCATCTATCTGCGAATAAACTCAAGATAGTGTTGGTACTGCCACGAAGACGAGCAAGCAGAGAAGCGCTTCTTTTACGTATGATGGCCGCAAAACCATTATGCGCCTTTCCGCGAACATCAATGACGCGCAACATCGCCATGGCAGCCCCAACAGTATCCTGAGTGCGTTATTATACTGGACACGTAGATCGCTATATGTACGTAAACTATAACTAGTCCACAGGTTGCACGTGTAAAATGACGAGCAAAAAGACTTAAATAAAGTGATCTTGACCGCCTCAGTACATCGCGCAAACCTGCGGGCCAGCATGTTACAGCGTACGGACAGCGATCTACGTTCCCTGTCAATGTCCTTGTTATCTTTCAAATCGTCGGTAACCCAATGACCCAAGTACTTAAAATTGGTCACCCTATTTAAGGGTGGTCCGCAGAGCGATATCTCAGGTATAGTTGGATAACCTATAGCACCTGCTTTAAAAACCATAATTTCGCTCTTTTTGGTGTTATACTTGAGTCCTTGTTGAGCTAACGCGTATGCTTCACAGATTGACAAATGGTAGCTGCAGTAAACACTGGTAGTGTAACCACTTTTTTGCTTTTAATGCCATCGTTATGCCTTCGGTATAGAAGTCAGAATCGGTTGAACGGACTGTAAAAAAGGTTTGTTAAAATGTCTAATCTTATTTCAAATGGAGTATAGTTGTTTTTAAGTCTTTTTTCATTTGTTTTAGATTTCGCTCTATTTACAGTTACTCCGATCTCGTTGCGTCCGCGCCCTTACAACAATCCGGCACGTTTGTGTTGCCAGCACGCGTGACTTTGCATGACACAAACCAATATGTCTCACACCAACGTGCCACAAATCGATCCTGACACGGTTTGTCACCCCTTTGATGGATGGATTGCGTTTCATTTACCCAATTCCCTGTTTATACGTAGTTTTTCCTGTTAAATTCATAAACATGGATTTGTGCTTCCTTGGAGGATTCTGGTAGTTTTGTTAATAGGTAGAGGTATTTACATTCATTTAATAAAGGTCAATCAATCTGCCTAGCCTTTTCCCAACTATGTTGGGATCGGCTTCGAGTCTAACCAGATGCAGTCGTATACCAGTATTGTACATGGAGCGACTGACTATCAGCTCCACAACCCAGTAACTGCATAATTCGATACGCCTTGGTAAGACTGGTGTCAGGCTTTCGGGCTTCTGATGACTCGTAACGACTGTCAAAGATCTACGAATGACAGCCGGGACCAACAGCTACGTGCTCTCTCTCCTCCGACGACGGACGGAGGAGTCTCGGTACGTAAAGATGGTCAACCATCCACGGACCAACCCCAGCAAGCGTTCGACCCGTGCGGCTGTGATTACATATCCACGAGCTCCTTTTTGTTCCTAACATTATCTACATTTTTTATCTCATTATTTGCTATTGACTTATTAAATTAATTATCCGTGCCTCGGAAAGTATGTTAAGCCGTTGGTCCCGGCTGTCATTCGTAGGTCTTTGACAGTTGTTACGGGTAGAGAAGCCCAAAAAGAAGCCGCCTGTAGGGCGGGCAATAAGGATACTCAACAGCGTCTCACTGCAAGTGGATATTTTTACATGCTCATTGGCAGAATTCCAGAGGGTGACACTGAACATATTGTCCTCTGTATAACACTCTGTGGTATATTGTCCTCTGTGGTAAATTGTGACTACATTGTTTTATTGGGTTCCCACCTGTAAAAACAAATGTATGTGGTAATAGTAAATAAATAAATAAATAAAAGTCTGACATCCAGTCTTACTAATATATATAACTATCGGTATACCGTGGGTATCGTGTTATGGTAGCCATACACATTACGATATACTTGCGCAAGTTTAGACTTGCACAAGTCTTGCTAGCACTGAGAGACATATGAAGGACGGGGCGGTTGACGTATGTTGGGCATGATAACGTCAGGGTCAGTCCATCAGACGAATTATTTCTGGTTGTTCTCGTCTGACTAACTGGCGAGTACTTGCAGAGGCATCACACGTAGTACTGGGATCGGTCTATCATTACTGACTGGACTATTGTCGCCAATAAACCTGATATAGTGGTGATAGATCGATCAGCGTGCCGCGCAATGATTGTTGGTGTTACGATTGCACATGGTGGGAACCTCGTAAAAGCTGAGAAAAAGAATAATTATGTCGATTTAGCACACTAGTTTGTTGACATGTGGAATGTGAGCTTGGCTGTCATTGTGCTGACAATCACGATCTGATGGTCGAAAGCATCAATATATCAAGGGCCTGATTCAGAAGGCAGTATTCCTCGATACGGCTCGCATCGTGACGAGTTTCCTTTCTCTGGAGCCTTAACCACCGGTAGCATGGACCCTGCTAACGACATAAAAAAAATAAAAGAAATAAGTATTAAAAATGTAATGTCGGAAAAGAATTATATAAGCGAAATAATTATAATAAATTCTAGTTTTATTATTTTTCATTTACCACTTGGTATAAAAATCTGTAATATGAATAATAATTGTAGGTAAATAAAGACTTATAAACCATTGACACACAAGCTAAGATTAAACTTGTGTTATGGGTGTCAGCGCTCTTAAATTAATAAAAGCTAGATAAATAAAAATTTGGAATTTCACAATGTAGGTACGTACTATAGACAGAAAAAAAAACTAATTTATTTATACATAAACTAAAATAAACAAAAATATAAACAGAAACTGAAATAAACTTATATTTAATACAGAAACTAAAATAAACAAAAATATAAACAGAAACTGAAATAAACTTATTTTTAATACAGAAACTAAAATAAACTAATAACTATTATAAGTTTCATTCATATTCACAACACACAATCATTCAAATTTTTTAATGATGATTCACAACAATATAAAATTTTATGTTTGTAACATTTAACTATGGATCAGTGCAAGATAGTTTAGTTGTTAGTAATCCTAACTAATATTACAAATGCGAAAGTGAGTTTGTTTATTTGTTTGTTGCTAAAACGGCTGAATGGATATAGCTGAAATTTGGCACATGGATAGACCATGATCTGGATTAGGACATAGGATATTTTTATCCCGATATTCCCACGGGATCGAGACTTATATGGATGCAGTTAGTTTATAATAGATTTCAAAATAGTTCATAATTTTTTGTTATTTCATTAATTTAATTACTGATAAAAAATATGAATAATTTTGAAAGTACAAAAATTGACAATAAATGTCAAGATCAAATTGAAATATTATTAAGATTTAAAATATTCTTTTTACTTTCTAGTTTGCAAAATACTTCAAGCCCGCTGAGGTAGCAACATCGTAAGCCGTTAAATATTGCGCCATTTTGATTAGTTTGTCTATAACATTTAATTAAATTATGAAATATCGCTCTGTAGTGCACTTAAATAGATTATATCGTAACACTGACCTAGACTTATAAAAAAGCATTTCGAAACTATCCGAATGCTTTTTTACATCTAAAACTAAATATTGACTGTGATTTTTAGATCATCATCGTCATCATCATCAGCCTATTAATGTTCCCACTGCTCTCTGTGAGAGGGAGTGGGCTGAAATCTACCACGCGGGCCCAGTGCGGGTTGGTAGATGTCACATGTCTTCTAGCAGTGGTGGCCCAGTGGTAACGGCCCCGACTTACGAGTTGTAGGTCGTGGGTTCACAAAGTAAAGCGCCTGCTTGGGTTTCCAAGCAAGCGCTTTACTTTGTGTAAATAATTTCATCACCACTGCTCTCAAAACGGTGAAGAAAAACAACGTGAGGAAACCGGCATGTCTTAGATTTTTAGATAATCTTAGTTTATCTAAGCTGTTTTCCAATTTTATGAATGCACTCTCTGAAACCACGATTAGTTAGAAAATGGCTTTTATTCCAATTCAATCTACCAAAGACGATCAAACACAAACATACCTTATCAAAGTACAGATAGATTACATAATATAACGACGCCTAATAATCACACGTCCACACCGGCTAGAAACAGGACAGACCGCAAATTGCCAGCAATATTAGTCCATCTATAGTCTATTACTATCTAGACATTCTGTACTGAAACTCAATAACCAAACGACCATGACTAAACTGTATCTAAGTAGGTAATAATAATAATATACGTCTGGGTGTCACGGAGTAAGGAGTAAATGGAAGGATCTTTTTAAGCTTCATGAGTTTTTATTCTGAAGAGTTTCGTGTAATACTCCGTTAAGCCCCAAGAATACTTGCCTTCCGGTCGCGAACTGCAGTGGTTTATTTGTAAAAAACAGTTCAAACCTTTTTAAGAACATAATTAAGTGTTATTGGAAATAAAACATAATAGATAAATAATTTAATTAAAATTGTATATTTAAACCTTACACTTGGTAATGGCTCCATAAAAATCGTTAATAGCTTCATAGTTGTTCCTATGGGTCGGCAATGTTCCTTCCTATGGGTCGGCAATATCAACAAACGACTTGTTCACTTCTCCATTTACTAACTATTCCGTGTTGTCCACATAATGCGGATGTTTCCCGCGCTCAACTTAAACTAACTTCCGGTTCCGGTGTAATAGCATTTCCTTTGTTTCTGGCGGGCGCCGGTGAAAATGTGCAAGCGAAATGTTTACATACTAAGTTCACTTTGTCGATAATGTGGACATATTAGTTGTAAACCAAAATCAATATCGACTCTTAGGAAAGGTGTTGTAAGAATTTTAAGGTGTATAAAACAGTTTAGGGGGCCTACCACCAGCTCTAAAGTAGTATGATTTTAGAATTACTTTAAGGCGCAGATATACGACTTTTAATGATTTTAAATTGGTAATTGCTCCTAAACGACTAGTTTTATATCTTTGAAAAAAATATATGTTATACAAGACTTTTCTTCGTAATTTGATATTAGAATATTTTAGATTATGTTTATATTATGAAATTAATTTGTAAAGTTATGTCTAACGCGAATAAAAAACTGAGAATTACGCAAAAGCTATCAAGTGTATTTTTCTGAAACCTTCACCAAATTAAGGATAATTAAAATATTAATCTTTTAATATACGTGTTTTTTTAAAACACCTTTTGTTTTATGCATAATAATTAATTATGCGTTAATTTGGTGATGGCGCTCCTTGATGGACGAGTCCTATTACTGGCTGGAGGTACGACGCGTTGCGTGAGCTCAGTACTGAACACGCAAGCTAACCACTCAAGGTCACTGGCATGTATCTGCGTCTTAAGTGTGGGAATGAGATGAAGTTCTACAGGACATCTAGCTCCATCTCTTTCCCCCACTGAAGTAAGATTAAAATAATAGTGCTTTTATGGTGGTGGTAGGCCCCAGGAAACACTAAATCTAAGGTTTCCTAAGACTGCGGTGGCTGTCACATAGCGTCCGCGATTTACTGTCGGATGACGTCACTGAAATGTTATTTATGAAAGTAAGTTAGTGTGTTTCCCTAGAGAGCGTTTTTTGACGCCGTAAAGTCCTGACCAGACCTTTAGGTAACAAATTTTCAAAGAAAACCGTTTTGCTGCTTTGTCACTATCTAGGCGATTTCTTAATAATTCATAAATTAAACCGCCTCCACACTACACAGTTGCTTATTTGGTGCCGAACCAGGTGGCGGTATTATGGGAGCGAAAACTTTAAACTACGAGTCCTTTCTTTTCTAAAAAGAAAAGAAAGAAAGAAAATGCATTTTTTTGCGGTAAACATGACGCAAAGAAGAAACATAAACACAAAAAGAACAAGTTGGGGGAAAATATGCGTCACATTCACGCAAAAGTGCTGAGCGACTGCATAATGCTGTGACTTTATGAGAGACAGAGCTACAGCGCTGATTTTCGTACCTTGGCAGTGGTGGCCCAGTTAGCAGTGATGACCCAGTGGTAACGGCCCCGACTTACGAGTTGTAGGTCATGAGTTCAAACCCAGACAGGCGCACATTATGAAGAAACCGGCTTGTCCTAGAACAAAAAATTCAAAGTATGACATCTACCAACCCACACTGGACCCGCGTGGTAGATTACGGCCCACTCCCTCTTGAAGAGAGGAGGCCTGTGTCCCAACAGCGTGAACATTATTGGCTGATTATGGTGCACCAACATTTCTTCAGTTATTTTTAAGTCCCATATAAAAGGGGCGAGCCTATTACCACCAACTGGGCACACATACTGCTACTAAAAAACTCCTGATGCAAAAGCCCAATAACACTGCCAGACCTGGGAATCGAACCCCGTTGCTCATGCTTAGCAGTAGCGCTTGCAACCACTAGACCAACGAGGTAGTTACCCAAACCCTGCAGTTGCTCTACTACATAGTAATATCAATAAACATTGTATTTTCCCTGACAACAGTTCAATTCACCAGTTAATATGTAAAACTTGTCATTAAACTCTGGTGGAATACCTACGTCATTTCAACGCAACGACTGTTAATTACAGCAATTGATTAGTTTGTGACGCTCACGCATGTAATTAAACCGTTGATACGGTGACGTCATATATTTTGTACAGACTAGACTGACTCCAATGGAAATAAAATCAAACGAAATTGTTTATTCTGTAAATAGGATATCGGAATCACTTTTAGACGTCATATTAAAAAAAGAATTAAAATAAGCAGGATGGACATTTCCTATCTGATTATCCCTGAGAAGAAATGGCGAAACAAACTCAAAGGTCAGGCCATATGAGGACCATGTAGATTACTGACTGAAATGGTATTTATGTTATATGCTATTGAAGTATAAACCAAGCCAATTGTAAATAATCTAACCTCCATGAATATAAACTTGAATATCTACCTTATTTATAAAATATTCAATGCATTATATTAAAATTTTGAGGAAGAGCTCTTGGCTAAGTAATAACAAGCCGCACGGGTCGATGCATCAGGTTAAGCTACGCTTGCCGGGGTTGGTCAGAGGATGGGTGACCATCTTCACATAACGAGACTCCTCCATGCCTCGGAAAGCACGTGTAGCTGTTGCTCCCGGCTGTCATTCGTGGATCTTTGACAGTCGTTACGAGTCGTCAGAAGTCCGAAAATCTGACACCAGTCATACCAAGGGGTATCGTATTACCCAGTTCCTGGGTTGTGGAGATCAGATAGGCAGTCGCTCCAAGTTAAATACTGGTATTCAGCTGCATCCGGTTAGACTGGAAGCCGACCTCAAGATAGTTGGGAAAAGGTTAGGAAGATTGATTATATTATTTTTTTTAATTTTAATTAAAGTTTTCAATACATATTATTCAATCGGCTAGTTTTCGTGTTCTAAGGAGGCGCCTCAATTCAAACCGTCTGAATTAAGGAGCTGCCTTAAACGTCCTGTAACTTTTTAAGGCTACAAATTCCAGGATCGGACCTACAAAATAAGTAATTTAGGTACTACTAAATATTGGTAGTATCCGCGTTAAAATATGAGATATGGCTCCTCAATCCTTATTCCGAGACATTAAAATTTACAATAAAGAGGATGAAGATGACGATTGGCCTACCGGGGTTGCGGGAAGTCCTAAGGGGAAACCGTGGCCCCTGGCACAGGCAAGGGAAGGAACACGGGTGGGTTTTAGTCAGTAAGAGTCTGACACGCCCTTCCGCTCCGCCCAGACTGTTAGAAGTCATTTGATGATTTCCCAAGCAAAAAAAAAAATTTTGACGATTGGCGACTGGTTTACGGTTAAGTAGGTATTGATTTCGTTCATCCGAACTCAAAACAGCATAATTATGGTCTGGAACAAGTTACGAGAATATTCGGAAAAAAACAGCCCTTATAATTTGATTCCAAGAACAATCGACTAACCAAATCAAATCGGTTTTGATACTACGAAGAAGTAACCTCCTCAAATACCTCCCCCACAATTTCACAAAGTAAAATAGACCAGTGATTTATTTCGTGAAAGCGGAATAGATTCAAGAGCCCTATTACAATAAACGCGGTGCTCACAGAATCTGTTATTAGATTTAGAAGTCAAAGCATACGCTGAATATCTATGAGTCGGCGTTTGAGATGCTCTATTAGATCGTATTAAACTGGAAGTAACACAGTTGTGGCCTTTGAAGCACATCCATATTAATGGGATATAGACCGCTTATTATTGATTATTTATGAAGATAAATGATAATTTTATTGATATTTTTTATCACATGTATTCAAAAAGAGCGATACTCCATTTGAAATAAGATTAGACATTTGAAGAAACCTTTTTTACAGTTCGTTCAACCGATTTTGACTTCTATCGCGTTGGTGGCATGACAAATGGTAGCTGCAGTAAACAGTTGGTATTGTAACCACTTTTTTTTATTTTAATGTTATCCGGACTGTAAAAAATGTTTATTAAATGTTTAATCTTATTTCAAATGAAGTATAGTTTATTCTTCGTAAACAGGGACTTAAATAGCTTTTTAATGCCTAGGGACTAAAACTGATTTGAATTTGAAATATGGATATTATTGGTAAAAGTTCCAATTACCAAAGAGATCAATCACGAACATTGTATGAACAAGTAACAGGCTGTATGATAAAATAAACGCGAAAAGTATTCCGCCTTCGTTCGTAATTGTTTACTCAAATTCGGATTATTTTTAGTTTTATAAAAATGAGTGTGTACGTCTTCCTCAAGTAGTAATAATGGGAGTATTCTATATTATGTCCATTGTTCTTCATAAGCTGCACTTTTATTTTCTCATAGAAGGAGATAAAAAGTACATTAAACAACAACAACAACGAAGCAACTCGGGAGCAACAGTATTAAATACTGTTGCTCCCGAGGTGGACAATGTACTTTCAGCTAAAATTTTTTAGGCTCGAATGACGTAGGTACTTTGAATCCCTCGCTGCACTCTGGATTCAAAGACACACTCTCGCCTTTAAAGAAGTTGTTTGCTCCCTGGACAAACAATCTATTGTTAATCTGAAAATTGGTAAAAAAAAACACTTTATTAAAATTAAATTATGTTTTAAAATGAGTTCGGTGTTCCCGAACTGACTACTCTGAGAAGAAATATCGAAACAAACTCAGAGGCTCTTTTAAACTCCAGATATAATCTTTGTCAGGCCATACGTGGTCACTCGTCAGGCCATATGAGGACTATGCAGATTAATGTCTGAGATGGTCTTTAGAGTAAGAATAGGAATAGAATATCAATGTGAATGTAAGTTAACTAGGAACATACTGCCTGCTTGCGTCATCAACCGCAGTTAACTTTGAAGATTATACATAAAATTGTTAAATACACAGAACTTCTCCAGATAATAAGCTCCATTTGGTTTTTCTGATGCTTCGTTTCTAAGCTGATTCCGGAAATACCACCCCTCTGCCAGTAGATAAATGGTTTTTGACATTTTTGGACAACAGGAATCGCTAAGGCGTAAGGCGTGTACGCACGCATGAACAAGAACATGGTGAACATGAACATCGAACACTTTGTTTGCAGGTACGTACCACTAACGAACATCAAACATTGTGTTCGTCTAAAATGTTCGAGGCGATCCAATTTCAAATCCTTCATGGCTAGCGATCCAATTTCGAGTGGTTGAGCGCGAACATTGTCGAACTGTGTTCGTATGGTATTCGTGTTAGCTTTGCTAATTTACGTCCACACGACAAATGTTCCATGTTCGATGTTCGAGGTCGCCATATTTTGTTCGTTCGTGCGTACACGCCTTAGAACAAACAAGTTGACACGTCATGACCCCAAGTTGCCGTTTTGAAACTGTCAAAGAATGACAATTTGTGATTTGAATTTCTGGACAATAGGGATGATGCCTGGGTCAATAAAAAGTAATTCTATTTAGTCCGTCAGTTTGCTTTATCATATTAACAAAAAAATACTAGGACAAATCGCAATTAAAGTTGGGGTCGCTATGTCACAAGTAAGTATAAAATCTACATAAGTACCTACTCTTGCAGTCATAGCACATTTTAACTCAATGTATTGCCGTATTCTTTTGATAACGTAAAAAAAGAAAAAATACGTGTACGTTATTTTTTTTTATCTACATTCCGGACAATGAAAATAATTTTAGTCATCATCCCTGTTTAAGTCGGTAGACAATTTGGTTAACAATTAATTACACAACAATAAGGTAATAAGGTCTTTGCAGCTTTTTAAAAAGCAGTCTAAAGATGTCTGTAGCCAAATCTATACTTCATCTTATTCATACTCTAGGACACATTTCACTGTAGTTTAGTAGAACTCTGGGACGTGTTCGACCCGTCATGTCAGACAGACGTCTTTGAGTTCAAACGCGTGTGTTACCCTGATAACAGACGAAGGGATAGGCCGCTATAGGTACAAATAATACAATGACAGATGCTGAAGAATTTGTCGTGTGAAATTACCATTTTTGTTTACAAAATATTGTATCTGAAATACGACGGAGGCTGTCAAATTTTCTTGTTGAGTCATCTGTAGGTACCTACTTTGTACTTTTAGGATGAAGTCACTTAGATTTATTTATTTATTCAGTTCGGACAATAATATTGTTGTCCGAACTGAATAAATAAATTCCAATTTGTTAGTAAAATACCTCAATAGTATTATCAAATCAATAATATTATAATAAAAAATAAATCAATAAATCAATATTATTGTCAATAGTATTATAATTATCACTAGTGTAAGAATAATTAAATTATTTATTTAAAACCTCCATTTCGTACCTTGGGTATTTCTCTGAGTTCTTATATGTAAATAATTATGTAGTTTATTCAGTTTTAGATATAGATCCGAGGCCTAGTCCATAAATTGCAGCTCCAAATTCTCTGGTCAGTTATAGGCTGAACACACATGATGCATGTTTTCGATTTCTAGGGCATATTTCCCACATCAAATTATACAAAGCCGTGAGCGTATGGGATGAATTTTGAACTTGGAATAAACTTGCAATCTAAATTCATGGGACGCCGGATCTGACCGGACGGTGGCCAGTCTTACTTATTTGAACATTTGCACTGAGTTTGTTTGGGTACGAAAATATTGCAGCTGGCCAGTACCTACGTGACTTCAATGTTGCTAAATGATTAGGGTTTGGACTTCGGTCAATCGATTTTAACATGGAAATTGATACTGTTCTTTTTTTTTTGTTTGGAAAATAAGGTTGCTACGTGGCTAATCTCCGAAACGGCTGAACCGATTTGGACGGGACTTTCACTAATAGACAGTTGAGGCCAATGGGCGTAAAATAGGCTACTTTTTATCCCGATATTCCCACAGGAACATTTAAGGGAAATCTCCGAAATGGCTGGACTGATTTTGACGGGACTTTCACTGGAAGATAGCTTATTTCATAAGGATTAATATAGGCTACTTTTGTTTCAGAAAAATACTTAGGGTTTCGCGCAAAAAAATTAAAACCCATGAAATCTGTATCTACACAATATCTTTTAACATCTATACATCTATACAAATAAATAAAATTGAAGTGTCTGTTTGTAATTTCAAAATAACAGTTTTTTGCTAAATGCATATGAAGGTATTATACAACCCATACAACAAAACACAATCTTATTTTTTTTGTCTGTCTGTTTGTTCCGGCTGATCTCCGAAACGGCTGGACTGATTTGGACGGGACTTTCACTAATAGATAGCAAATCATCATCAAATAACTTCTCCCGCTCTGGGCTGAGCGCGAGGTTGTGTCAGACTTTTACTGACTAAAACCCACCCGTGTTCCTTCAGTTGCCTGTACATTGCCAAGGGCCACGGTATCCCTTTAGGACTTTCCCGCAACCCCGGCAGACGTTTCAGCGCCTTATGCAACAAGCACTGGTCAAAAACTTCAAGCTTACCTCACCTTAATTTTCACGATAAGATTACAAAATAGACCGACTTGTTAAGCTTTTAATTACTACACTACATTGTAGCCAATTTTCCCAATAAAACAAATGGCCATTTTAGAGTACCATCTGGCTAAAAGTCCATTTGCGTTCGCCATTAGGTACCTACTGCACTAGTAACCACCTGCGGTCATACAGATATAAGATAATACATAACTAGCAATCAATAACCTTGTGGTTTCTGGTATGGAATTACATACACAGGTACTTAAACTCACGCCTTCTCCCAATGGGCACAGTATACATAAGTAACAGTATTATAAAACGGCCGAAACGACGCGCTTCGAAATCTCAGTGCATATCAGTACACAACAGTATCGAAAGCGCGGTAGTTACGCACGGCCGCAGAAGGTTTATCTACCGAGCCGCCGGCCGTAGGTAATTTTTTCAAGGTCACTGCCGAGACATATTACTTACTGTTTACTTTATTATACTGTGCCATATGGGTTAGGATAAAAGTTCTTGAAAACATATTTAATAACGTACGAAGAAATCGAATCAAATGTAGATAGAAATAGTTGTCGTTAATGATGAATTTATGCAGACTGCTTTACTGAGTGCTCAACATTTTACTGAATTACTATCCATAGCTGTTTAGAAAGCCTTTCATTTAACCTCCAGCTTGATGTTTCAACATCCCTAATGCACCTTCCTTCCCTCCCCCCCTCCCCCCCTTCCCATTGGCGAAACATGTCACAACACATAATAGTTTACCCTTCATCTATTTCTGGCATCAAAGGCGTAATTGTTAAGTTATCCAACTATCATCTGGTATCTAACAATGATACAACATTGTCAGTTCAC
This sequence comes from Conistra vaccinii, assembly GCA_948150665.1. Classification (NCBI taxonomy): domain Eukaryota; kingdom Metazoa; phylum Arthropoda; class Insecta; order Lepidoptera; family Noctuidae; genus Conistra; species Conistra vaccinii. The sequence goes on along the minus strand of OX411318.1, from coordinate 7,537,197 downwards.
GGAAGGCGCTCGAAATAATAGGCGTTCCAATATGAACAAAATACACGACAATGGCGTTGCTATCTTATTGTGACGTGACGGAGCGCACGCGTGATTGGGCTTCGTTCAAATGTAAACATAAGCCACTACTATGGCTCGGAGTATGGTAAATGTATTTAAGTAGTTCAGCTCTTTGTTTAGAAAGTCTTCCACGAAAGGACTACCAAACTGATTCCTACCATCAATCAGCGTTCCTCATAATCATTTCAGTCCCCAAGCACCGCCACTTCGACCAGTTCTGTGCTTCTCGCATCCAGCGGATTCGTGCGGCCTTTACAAGGTCATCGGTCCACCTTGTGGAAAGCCTTTCCACGCTAGGTCTTGCGGTACGCGGTCGCCACTCCAGAACTTTTCGTTACCATCGCCATCTGTTCTGCGAGCAATGTGCCCTGCCCACTACCACTTAAGTTTGGCAATTCTTTGGGCTATGTCGGTTACCTAGGTTCTCCTGCGGATGTCTTCATTTCTGATTCGATCACGTAGGGAAACTCCAAGCATAGCCGAAGCAGTGTTGCTGTGTTCCAATTTGAAAAGATAAGAAAAAGAAACAAAGAAGGAAAATAAATTTATTTGACCCAGGTTAATAATAATAATATAATTATCATTTTATTTCGGAATAAAAACATCAATAATTTGTAGTAAATATGCAGGTTGGACAAATAATGGACGAGCGGGCAATCAAATTTTCCCGCAATGACATTCAGGAGACTGTTCGAGCTGCCCCGGACCCTCTGCAGTAGGACGAGGCACGCTTACGTCTGATCGCTGTGAAGCCATCAGTGTGCGCATGAGCAAACATTCCCGACGCAATGCAGAACCGTGGGAGCCCCAACAGCATCCTGAACGCATTGTTGTTGTGTGTTAAGGCACACAATATTTACACTAAAATAAAACACAGAAAAAACTTAAAACAGTATTGTGTGCCTCACGGCTGCTCCAAATAGGCCCAGTCAGCCGGACAACTAGTGCCTGACGCTGGTTTCAACTGGGCTTTGCTGTTTCGAGATGAGTACGGGGGGCAATGTATTTATTATACTACACTGTGGTATAGACTATTATATTATGTGTAACAGAGTACTGTTTTATCTGTAATAGGTTATACAGTTCTTTGTGCGGAGGCTTCGATGGGGAAGAACCACAATACTTACTTAATTGGCCAAGCAGCATTATAAATAGTCAAAGCCGCAAAAGGACGACGCAATGGCAGACGTATTGCAGGAGCGCTTTCTGCAGTACCGGCTCAACTTGAAGTCGATATTGTTGTTGTTGATTTAAGTTGCGTGACATGTGCCTGTAACATTACCCTTCAAATCAGCATTGATGAATTTCACATCAATGCTGCTAAGTAGAGCTTCTCAGGACAAGCATTGTCCTCGCTCGAATAGTCAGGCCCCAAGAAGTGACATGCAGTGTTCCATGCGCGCCTTTATGGGAGGTCGTGCGGTCGTGGTATCAACCGCACTTGGTGATGAGGCCCGCTAGGCATGGCGGGCTGATACCAGTCGGGGGTGCAGCGAAAGTACAATGTTCTCCCGGGCCCCCGACATAGTGGGATTTTAGTCATTAGGAGTCCGACACACACTACCACCTACCGCTTCTCATCCTACGACGATGTACCGATGAAAAAAAAATAGGACAATCATTTTAAATATAGCTCTTTCTATCTACCTGCTTAAAGCTATAAACAAATTCTCGCCCTATCGATGATACTCGAACGATACTCCATAGTAGGGCCTCTGAACATTCAGGTGTATAGCACGATAACGCTTCTGTAAAATTTCTGTGCCTATAAGCGTTGTTTTTTTAATCGAAATGGTATTAAAGAGAGCTTAACCAAATTAATGCTATCCTTCCTTTTAATAGTTTGCTCTTTGGTTATTCAGGATAATATGTCGTAAGGAACAGCCAGGTAAAATTATTGTTATTGACATCCTACGTCAATTTGCCGTATTCAAGCCATTTTAAGCAACTGTCAAAGAATGACATTTGTGATTTGAATATTATGGATCAACAATTAAAGTTAGCAGCAGGTAGTCTATTCGCTTAACAGTTAATTTCTCTTGCTTTATACCTACCTACGTAAGTTATTCAAGTGCATTGCATTATTCCTCTATTACCTATTATAATTTCGGTATTCATCCTAAAATATACCTTCTTTCTTTAAAAAAAATTACTCGAAGGTAAATTTTTGGTGGTTCTCGAATTTTTCACAAAACGCCAAGAATATCATCATCTGCCTAACCTTTTATCAACTATGTTAGGGTCGGCTTCCTGTCTAACCAGATGCAGCTGAATACCAGTATTTTACATCGAGCGGCTGCCTATCTGACCTCCACAATCCAGTAAGTAACTGGATAATACTATGGTTGGTAATGCTGGTTGTCAGACTTTAAGGCTTCTGACGACTACTGGACACCTAATACGTTAGCCCTTAGTAAGACTGGTTGTCAGACTTTCGGGCAAGAAATAAAATGCAAGGATAAAGAGAATATCAAGACCAAGAACAACAAAATTACTAAAACAGCAAATCGAATATTGATCACTTTTCAGAACTACATAAAACAATTAACTAATATTTACTCACAGAAGGGGGACTCAAAGGGGACCTCCCTTTAAGTCTTGGTAACCTCAGTGTCACAACGATATCTCTAGAGTAAACGTACTCGTTTAACTTTATTAAAAGTTTTCTACGTGATCTTTTCATCGCATAGTACTTAGGTAAGTAAGCTTGCTACAATTTATGTTAGAAAGTTAAATATTATTTCCATTTTAGTATTAGAAGATGCAGCAATGCAAATAAATTATGTGTTGAAAAAATCTTACGTACACTATAACCTAGAAAAAAGACCTGCACCCTAATTACGAAACGCAAACTCAATTTTAAATTGAAACCAATTGAAAAAGATTGCCAGTCCATTGCTTCATAAGTTCGACAAAAAAAATTAAGCAGATTCTTTTTGTCGAACTTATGAAGCAATGGACTGACAATCTTTTTCAATTGGTTTCAATTTAAAATTGAGTTTGCGTTTCGTAATTAGGGTGCTGGTAATCGTGCTTAAAAAAGATAACATGAAAAATATTAAAGGTTTTAAATTTAATTTTCGATAATTTTTCATGAATATTCAGAATAATACGGTCGGGCACATGCCAATTATTGCATAGCTATGGGCCAGGCCACATTGTATATTCGTCGCGCGGTAAACACTGCTTGCGCGATGCATGATTTTGCGTGACGTCAGTGTGATGCATAGTTCGCATGTGGCGTGGTAGATGCCGCCACACACTTATTATATGTAATAAAAAATAAGAAAAACTTTAAAAAAAAACATGGTTTTGAGCCATTTTTAAATGTTTTCATTATAAAGCAATGATTCTCTTACCCACCACCAGTATAGACGGAGACCCCGTGCTTTTAAGATTAAAGATTTTTTTTTAGAGTCAAAAAAATAATAAATGTCTAAATCATCATTTTAAAACTAACCAGCTTATTTTCAGTAACCTGCTTAAAATGCCAAGTCATAAAATGAACATACAATTTAATTCAATACAAAGACATAATAAATCTCATCATGAAACTAATCTTACTACCGTGACGGATTTAACTGAACTTTAATCGTACGTGATCAATTAAACTAGGAAACGTCGGCATCGCATACATCAGTCAACGTACAGACAGAGATACATTATGAATTAAATGTCAACCACAAGATGTCAACATTATAATTGACATACAGTATCTGCTAAGAGAGAAGTCCAGTTAACGTTATTAGGTTAGTAACAAAGATTTTAATCGTAGATTCGCCCTGCCGCGTAAAAAGTGGGTCGCATTTTGGTTTCGTTTTGACACTTCTGACACATAATGTTGCAGAGAACTTTATTGTTGTCATGGAAACGCCATTATTATTGTGCGACTCTTCTCAGTATGGAAACTTTTTCGTGCGACTTATTACGGTGAGGGCAAATCTAACGGTTTAAATCTTTGGGTTAGTTATACATAACAGCTGCATTAGTTAATTGGGTACACTTTTATATAATAAAATAACTTCGGAAAGGGGGTTTACACAAGTCAGAGCATGCACATTAGTTTAAAAAATAACAGCAAAAACCGAAAAGTTCATCTGATAAGAAAAGTTTTTACTAATCAAATTATTAAAAAATTATCAAAAACTAACAATAGAAAAAACAATAATTCCATTTATACTATCTATAAAAAAACGCAAAAACAGCTTTACCTTTAGCAAAATATGAACTCCTTTGTTTCGCTTTTGGTTATGAACACGCCTTTAGAAGTAATTTTGTGCATACTCACCGTGGACCCCTAGCTCCCGGACTAAGTTTGCACATAACTTAATACTACGCGCGTGTTCACTGCACTACAAGATACATTGTATATTTTTAATAATGCTACGAAATGGAATAAAGCGTAAATTGTAAGTTTTAGGTCATTAAAGTTTATTGTTTGTTACAATAGTTTGTTGTAAGCTTATTGAATTAATGTTTTGCAGCACAGCTTAGTAATGTAATTTATTTAAGTCCAATTTTTATTATCCAATACTTTTTTAAATTCAATACTATGGTAAATACCTACCGCCACAAACGTAAATGGTTGGGCCAGCACTTTATTATAATAACTGAAACAATCTTCTTCAATAGCAAACATAAAAACTCAATTAAACTTAGCCTGAGCTACGTCGGGGCTAAGAAGATCTACAGAAAAAACAAAGAAACAATATAATATATATATAAGAAAAAGATGGATTCTAATTTAAAATATATATATGTATATTTTAAATTAGAATCCATCTTTTTCTGCCTAGCCTTTTCCCCACTACATATATTGAGGTTGGCTTCCAGTCTAAACGGATGCAATTGAATACCAGTATTTTACATGGAGTGGCTGATCTGACCTCCACAACTCTGTGTGGTCTCTCTCTGTATGTGTGTGGTGTATCTCTTTCTCTGTCTCTCTCTCGCTCTCTCTGTCTCTCTCTCTTTCTCTCTCTCTCTATCTCTCTCTCTCTCTCTCTGTTACTGGGAAACACCATACTCTTAGGTAAGACGGGTTGTCAGACTTTTCAACTTCTGATTATCAGTAACGACTGTCAAAGATCTAGGTACAAATGACAGCCGGGACCAATGGCTTAACGTGCTTTCTGAAGGCACGAGGAGAAGTCTCGATATGTAAATTATGTAATGGGTGGTCACCCATCCAAAAACCGACCGCAGCAAGCGTAGCTTAACCTTCAATCGATTCGTGCGGCTGTTATTATTTAGCCACGAGCCTTTTCCATTACTAAAAATACATTTTTTTTTTCTAATATTTATTTAAACAACGCTGTAATATAATCTCACGATCCAAACAAAACGATTCTAAGAAACGTCAGAATACGTAATCGTTGAGCGTGCCCCTTTAATATCTACCTCCGAACCGTTTGTATGTATTTGAAAAATATCAATTTGTTGACTAACAGGAGACGGTTAGATCCCGGCACACGTGACCGCAATACTAAGGAAGCCAGAACAGATTTTGAAGAAACATGTCGAGTTCAACGCGACATTGATAGGGTTACTGTGCGGAAAAGTACGTGAATTATTTATCATATTTATTTAGGTAGGGTTGTCTTTGTAGTGTTTTTATTTTATACACACATATCCTGGGAATTCATCAATCTAGGACTAGGTTTTGCTCGCGGCTTATGTCGGAAAATATCCCACGGGAACGTACTTATAAATTATCTGTGTGCCAAACAGTCAAATTCGTTTAGCCATTTTTACGCCAATCCGGAACATATATCCAGACAAACAGACAATCGGACAAAAATTCTTCGATATTATTTCAATCTATGTATGTACACTCGAATATTCGGTTTGTTTATTCAAATTATTCAAATAGGCAAACATTGACGATAATATACTTTGATTGAAATCTTTTGATCCTTATGATTGTTTTCTCCTTATGATCGATAAGTCCTTAGGGGAAACCGTGGCCCTGGTCTAGGCAAGGGAAGGAACACGGGTGGGTTTTAGTCAGTAAAAGTCTGACACGCCCTTCCGCTCCGCCCAGAGCGGGAGAAGTCATTTGATGATTTCCCACCCAAAAAAAAAAAAAAATAAAAAAAAAAATCGTGCGGCCAACTGGCGAAATGGGTATCCTTTAGGTACAGGTACACCTCTGCCTGAACCTTCGGGGAATACAGGCGTGATGTTATGTTATATTCTAAAACATTTAGTTTTACACACAAACACAGTATACACACCTCCAAATGTAGGTAAACCAATGTAGTGTGTGTTTGTTCCAAAACTTGAACAAGGTAATCGCAGTGCAACTCGCTCGGAAGCTAACCTTGACTAACAAAGTTCATATCGTTAAAAGTTAACGTTTTGAAGAGGACCACGTATGGCACCGTTGCCGCGTTGGCATCTTTGAATGAGAAAAGTTTAGGTAACAGATAACTAACCAGCTGAAATAATAATCGTCGCAACTTCTCAAAACATAATAAAAATAATGCTACACGTGTAGGAAACGATAAAAGTAATATTTCTACTTATTTTCAACGTTTACTCGTGTACCATACGCCCAGGTACGCACGGGCGATTTTTTCCCGTGGCAATTTTTCTTCGCACACTGGATTTTCAACGCTCTGCTTAGCGCCAAGAGTTGAAAATCCAACAGTGTGTTTTTTTCGTTTTTGCACTCTTTTGGATTCTCAACGCTCGGCTAAACGTCGAGAGTTGTAAATCCAATGCGTGACAAAATTAAAATAAGCGATATGAGAGGATCTCGAGCCTACACGAGTCAATCGCAGGTTAAGCACGTTTGCCGAGGTCAGCCCATGGATAGGTGACCAACTGACCATCCATTACAAATCGCTACCCCTCCGTGCTTCGGAAAGCACGATAAGCCGTTGGTCTCGGCTGTCATTTGTAGATCGTTGACAGTCGTTACGGGTAGTAAGAAGCACGAAAGTCTGACAACCAGTCTTACCAAAGGATATCGTATTACCCAGTAAGTAACAGGGTTGTGGAGGTCAAATAGGCAGTCGCTGCATGTAAAATACTGGTATTTAGCTACATCCGGTTAGACTGGAAGTCGACCTCAATATAGTTGGCAAAAGGCTTGGTTATGATTATATTAAGCGATATGAAGAGGGCGAACAACGGTACACTAGAGCCATTCCTTTAAAAAAATATTATCTCGTGACTAAGAAGAAAATATGAATAACAGCTAGGAAACATTACCCTCCTTCTGGGGCAGTCGGGTAAAAAAGAGTGAGTGTGTCTAGAATTTTCTAATACCTTATAAAAAGTTTCATGTTGAGACACGAAGCAACAAAATTAAATCTAAAGAAAAGCGATCACATTCTATATATTCTATTTTAATTCACTCTAGAATCTAGAGGAATGTGGTCGCTTTTCTTTATTTCTTTCATAATTTCAATTTGACACGATGCAACAAAATATTATTCGAAGTGTATAGAGTGCCGCGAGTTTCTTGCGGCACTCTAGTGTCACTGCTTCGGCCCGGCTAGGGTGCCATGCGTGAGCGTTGCATTGTCACTGTCACTTGTTATTTAGGTTAGGTTAGGTTAGAACTGTGACCAAACAACACACGAGCCGAGCGAGCGCAGCGAGCGGTGCCGCGGTAGCGGCCGGCGAAGTGCCAGGGTCCGTTTAGTCACAAGAGAATGTAATGTTTTGGGAATGTGGTGTTTTACAGCGGTCTAACCTCGACAATCAAACAAAATACCAAGTGACGTGACTTAGTGGCAGTGACAATGACAATCCAATGCTTGCGGCACTTTAGCCGGACCGAGGCGGTGTTACTAGGGTGCCTGTAGTGGCACTTTATCCGAAAGGGATAGATTATTTGCTTGAATGCTTATTTTGTTGCTACGTGTCTCAATACTTTACTTTATAAAATTCTAGCACTTACCGAGAGTCCTTTTTTATGAGTGGGAAAAAAACAAATTGTCGACCCGGGGCTGGGGGCCTACTCCTTAAGCAAAATCCGTAGTTTCGACCGTCGTTACCGGCGTTTCGTTCTTCGTCTAACTTACGGTATGTCCGTAAGTGACTGACTACGGATTTCGCTTAGGGAGTAGGCCCCCTGGTCCTTATCGAACGGCGAGCTACCCATTGATCACTATCGGCAAGACGGCGCCTATTACCGAAGATCATTACTGGCCGTTATTGATAATTTCTTCTCAGTCACGCATGAGTAATGTTTTTTTAAAGGAGTGGTGCTAGTGGAGCATTGGGCTTTCGAACATAATACTCAAGTTTTCAGACTTATATACATATTCTATCACATATTTCCCACCCTATCTTCCCTAATATTCTCCATCAGCAAGTCATCAGAAACCATAAAATTATCCGAAATTAGATATTTAATTAGGCAATTATTCCCCACTGGGATATACGACAGCGTATAACAGGGAATAAGACGAAGTATATCGGATAACAGAAAATGTTCCCGTGAAAGATAATGGTCTTGTTTTTTCCGCTTTAGATGTTTTATTCAGTTTTACTTGGACTTGGAGGCTAATAGCTGTTTCAGTAAAACGTGATTATTTACTATCCTACTAATATTATAACCGTCTTACTAATATACGTTGTGTATCGCCTGTATAGTTACACACCGATTTCTATCTGTCAGTCGTCAGTTATTTGACATTCGAAAGAAGAAGACAAAGCATTGTGTAACTAACTATACAGGCGATGTACAACGTTTATTAGTAAGGGAGTAAATGTGAAAATTTGTATGTTTGTTAACTCAATAACGCTAAAACAGCTGTACGGATTTGGATGAAATTTGGCACACAGATAGTTTATAGCCTGGATTTACACAAAGGCTACTTTTTATCTCAGTAGTACCTTCCCGAGGGATAATTTCTGACCTTGACGCAGGCGAAGCCGCGGGTGAAAGCTAGTATTTCATAAATAAAACTAAACATTCGGATTTTCTTATTATTAAGAGTTAATAAATATTTGAATTCGAATTTGAGTTTTCTGTTCCTAAAAGCTTAAAATCTGTTAAATACTGCGTATTAAAGATTCCTCCTCAAAAGAAAACCTTATTTGATGTCTTCGAATTGATATTAGTTTGATATTAGATAGAGTCACGGAAATAAATAATTTATCAAATTGATACACTGCGTCAATTTGTCGTGTTTATAGCCATTTCATACAACTGTCAAAGAACGACAGTTGTGATTTAAATATACGGACAATTTAAATTGGTAGTTAATTTGCTAAACAGGGAACTTAACAGGGAAATTAATTTTCCCTATCTTTACGAAATTTGTGAGTTTTCTTTTTTGCAGAGGTAGGGTTCTGGGTCTAATTAGTGACCCATAAAACGATAAAACATATTATATCTCACCCCCAAACATCTGTCCCCAAACAATTTCAGGTAAACTTAGCCTTTTTCCGAAGAGAAAACTAACTTTATTAGCGCCGGAGTTCCTAAGCCACACTTTACCTATACCTAAACATCTTAGCTTAACGACAGTATAATAAAGTAACAGTATTATCTCGGAATACTTACCTATGGCCGCTCGGTAAATAAACCTTCCGCGTCAATTCGTAACTGCCACACAGTCACAATATAAAGATGGACAGTAAGGAAACTAGGCCTATTTGTTGTTATAATTACCTACGCTCCGTTGGAGCGTTAGGGTTGTCACTCTTAACGTTTGTAAAATTGAAGTGTTTTGAGTTGACAGGTAGAAATCGTCACTAACGAAAAAACAGTTTCATATTAATGTGAAACCGCAGTTCTAGCCCGCGAAATTCAAAGAAGGATGCCCATTTATGGCCCGAGAACGCCCACCAATTTACGTTTATGTAAAAAAAACATCGTTATTTCTAGTTATCTAACAAGATATTCATTTATCCGAACAAGATGGGAACATTTTTGCACAAATAAAAAGTACCGAAACGATAAATACGTGAAAATAATTCCCTTTTGTGGATAAAATCAGCAGTGTTGCCAATAATTATTAATTCCGTTCACGAAATAATCGATTATGTTTTCATGGATGTTTTACTTATAATATCAGATCCGTAATGCTTATTATTCGATGTATTCAAACAAATACGTTGTTGTGTTTTTACTATTGATACTAAATGAACAAGCGAATTGATAGTTGATATAATAATGAATGCATAGGATCATAACAAAAACGCTACTACACATTTTAATTACATATAATTCTTAAGCTGTTCAGCACAATAAAGATAGAATATGTTAAAGAAAACATATTTACAAAGACGTTCATAACTTCTTAACCTTTAAACTCCCGAGGCAGCCGCAAGGCTGCCGCAAACTATTTGTCCTTCAAACCCCGAGGCGGACATACGGCCGACGCAGGTACACACGGTTTAAATCTCTATTGCTACTATGAAATTAGGGCTAAACTGGTCGGTGAGCAATTTAACTCTATGGCCTGACGGATATTCTCGTCAACTAAATCATTTAATTATTAAATTCCCGTTCGTCCCACCAGGGGGACGACGGCAGTGGGACGAACGGGAATACACCCTTTTTTAACGATTTTTATCATAAAAACCAATATCCAAAAATATCAATAGCCAACATTGGAAAAAAATGTTGAAACTGACTGATGTCGCACGTCACACGCAGGTAAAACGTTATAGTCACGAGTGCGCGCTCGGCATCGTATTTCGTTATTTTTTATTATTTTTGTGTGTAAATCGACGGGAAGTGTTGTTATTTCCATAAGTAGTTTCTACATACATCGTGGTAGATAAATGTTTGCACGAACTAGCATCGTTTATTAAATACCTATTTTGATCCGACCAAAAAAAACGTCGGGAACCCGTGAGTGAAAAAGTGAATGTGATTATTTTGAGTTTTGTGTGTGTTTCGTGTCGTGTAATCGCTGGTAAGACTTTATTTTATTTTTTAATATTAGGTACTTAATTCTTTCTTTTAGATTCTTTGAACCCTGAGCCCTGACAACCACGGCCTGAACATGGATTCCGCTCCCGCTTCTAACGATAACCTCAGCACGAACTTTGACTCGATATCCACAAATTATGAAGACCCCGGCATTGTCGCTGGCCCGAGTACTTCCGTTCCCTAAGTAATTCATTCAAAAGGTCATTTACGCTGTGTTAATTGTGGTTTAAACGTCACGAGAATACGAAGGCATTTCTTGGAAATAGCAGAAAGAGCAAAATGTTATACAACAATTCGACACAACAGGTCAGTATCATGTCTTCCTCTGAGAAATGATTTTTAAATAAATAGACAGAGTACCTACTATCAAAGTTAGTGTTGTTTTAGGATATCTAATAATTATGACTTGTTTATTAGGTACAAGTGTCGAGTGACAGTTTAGTGTGCGAACAACAAAATGTACAGATCATGGACAAGTGTGCATCAGCTGCGTGCGGCAGATTGCTTTTGAGAATAAGATCACATACACTCAGGTCTGATTCTCCACATGAACAACTCGAAATGATTGCCTGTCAGATTGTACCAAGAGCGGTAAGTTATCAACAGTTTAGAATTAATACAAGCGTAGTTCTGAGATTTGATACTGACATACTTCTGAGTCTATAGTGTAATATTCAACTTCTTTCGTGTCCGCACAAGTTATATTTCACATAGTACAGATTGTCTAGAAACTTGAGAAAGATTTTTTAGAAATTAATTAATAATAATATAAAATGTGATAGATATTTTTTTGATTGTGTATTTATTTGTACCAAAACCACAGTAATTCACGTTTACTGTCTTTATGCACTGAGCTTTAATTTTTATTATTATTTCAGTTGCCATCATCATCTCGTTAGAGCAGTTTAGAGCAGCATCATGTTCAACTACAGAACCGGAATCTGAACCATCCAGTCTGCCTATGGAGCAATTTGAACCATCCAACCTACCTTCGGTGCAATCTGAAGTAGCTGACAGTGCATAGCAAGCGGGACAAAGCTTGAACACATCCAACAGTATACTGCTGCCTTATTATGTAAGAGCACCAAACACTCAAAATCAATGTTTCTTTCCTGGCTGTAACAAGACCAATCGGCTCGCTGTCCCGTCAGCACTGCGGGTACATTTTTTTTGTAAGTACAATTACTATGTACCGCCGGATTGTAGAATCTGTTATTACCATTTAAGTAGTACCTAACCCCTGGAATCTACTTTTAGAATCAATATATAATCATATTAAAACATTTAGTGCAGCACAAATTGAAGATTTTGCCTCATTGAAAAAAACGATTTTATCTAAATAACCCCAACTTTTTTCTAAACCAAGACCTTGACCGTTTCATTATTTAAATCGCATATTATCCTATCCATATACTTTGAATTGTGTGCACTTGAGGCCGAAGTGTCTATGGAGAGTTGGCATTCCCCTTTTCTTACGATTTTTACAATTTGCAGGTCAATCAGATTATATCTTAATCAAAATATGATTCGCAACTGTAACAGATAATTATGTGTTTACAGAATTATAATTATTGGAATCATTAATACTTACATCTCTCTAAATTAGATTTGTTCCTTAAAAACTTTTCCATAAGAAAATTGTTCACATGGAACAAATATAACTTAGAGAGATGTAATGATTATAATTCTGTAAATACATAATAGAATAGACCCCTTTTAATGTATTTTTGAAAACCCCAAAATACGCAAAACTATAGGCGCCTGTGTTTGCGCAGTGTAATATTTTGCAAAAGTGTTTTATATGACGATATCTATACACTATACAATTGTGAAGCTTCGCACGCGCGGGTTATAATACGAAGTGGAGCCTCTATTTTGATACCACCAAAAAAAATATCATGAAAAAAAGTGAATGTTGTGATATATTGAGTTTGGTGTGTGTAATCGGTGGTAAGTGCATTATTTATTATTGAGAAATAGTGTTAGTAGACATATAGATAATATTTGAACGAAAATACACCGTTCAAACATTTTTTTTAAATCAAATAATGTTACGTTTTGATACAACTACTTGTTCAATTGTCGTAATTTTTTGTGATTTTGAATTTTGTATTTGTCTGTAAAACACGCTTTTCTATTCATAATGTAATTTGCAAAATTTCGTGTAAATTGATACGGTAGTTTTATCAGAAATAGACATGAAACAGGAACAAACGTTTTTCACCCCGTATCTGATAATAACATTTTGTTTATAAATACGATTCTCGTCCTACGAGCATTTTTTATACATAATATGATGCTCTGTTTATTCAAGAATACAACACAGTTTACATAGTGCGCCTAGCAATGTTCGAATTTCCAAGCATGTAGGTATCAGAAAAATATTTATGAGCATCATCACTTTTTGGACGAACAATAAATCATTCTTACCTTTCAAGATTAGCTGGGAGTTTAAAAAACGAAAGCTCTGGCTTTGAAGAAGCCGAATTTAAACAGCCGTATGACACACAATACATTTCTGGCATTTTTAAAAAGATCGCGGCGATCACTCGTCTCGACACGGCACACGCAACTGACAGAACTGCGACAATCGCTAAGGATCTCGTAAAAGAGTGCGTCTGTGTGAGTGAGCCGTTTTGATCGTTTTCTTAGTAGTTTCCCTACTGTCCATCTTTATATTGTGACACAGTGCAGTTTCGGCCGTTTTCTTTGAAGACATAATACTGGTACTTATTTATACTGTATACATACATACATAATCAGCCTATTAATGTTCCCACTGCTGGGACGCAGGCCTCCTCTCTGTGAGTGGGAGTGGGCCGTAATCCACCACGCGGGGCCAGTGCGAGTTGGTAGATGTCACATGTCTTCGAATTTTTGGTTCTAAGACATGCCGATTTCCTCACGATGTTTTTCCTTCACCGTTTTGAGAGCAGTGGTGATGAAATTACTTACACAAAGTAAAGCGCCTGCTTGGGTTCGAACCCACGACCTACAACTCGTAAGTCGGGGCCGATACCACTGGGCCACCACTGCTCTGATTTATACTGTGGTTTAAGGTAACTACATAGGTATATTTAAGGGAAAATCCCAGCAATTACTTCAACAACGTGTGGAACATTAACCCAAAAGTGTTATTGTTTACTTTATAGCTTGTTGGTCTAGGATAACTAGTTAACAGTGTCTGTTATTAGAGTACTAGCACGCATTATCATTTCCCGGCGTTGCTACAAGTGAATGAGCCGGGTAGGTATTTTAAGCTCTATATGTACCGAGATGGAGGTATTTTAAGCTGAATATCGCGTGTCTAATCTTTTGGGTCTTATCTCAATGGTAGCTTGTAACTTGTTTTTGTTGTGTTGTTGACTGCTTTATTGGTCTCGTGGTCGGAAGTGCGACTGCTGAGCGTGGGGTCCTGGGTTCGATTCCCGGGTCGGGCAAAGTATTACTGGGTTTTTCCAACAGGAATTTCTTAGTAACAGCCCGGAGTTTGGACGTTGGCGGTGTGATACCCCCGTGCCTCGAAAAGCACGTTAAGCCCTTGGCCATGCGTCTGATCTCTCTTCAGTCGTGTCGGATTGCCATCGTGAGGAAACAGAGTGCACCCGTGTCTGCGCACACACTTGTGCACTATAATATCTCTCGCGCTGAAGGCTGTTCTCCGCTGAGATTGGTCGCCATGGCCGAAATTTGGTCTGGAGGACTATCAGTGTAGCTGTTACTACTTCACTGATTCGTCATTTCAAATCAAGTAAACTACGGTAAGACAGTTCAGAGGTCCTAGCACAACTGCCGGGGTTGCGTGAAAGTCCTAAGGGGAGACCGTGGCCCCTGGCAACGTACAGGCAACTGAAGGAACATGGGTGGGTTTTAGCACGGTAGAATAACTAAGCCATCTCTTAGAAATAAGTGCCTACAGCCGCGCGGTACGTAAACATGCGATAGGGCTGCCCGCCTCCAGTATTTTAATTACATTTGCCTACTTTGTGTTTCCATTTAGTTTTGTGATTGTAAATATACTTTTTTTATCTACACAAATAAATAAAATACTTTGTGAATTGAATAACAAAACAAAACACAAATGCCCGAGGTTTTAAAACAAGCGTACCTACCGTATTAATTCATGAACCTCCTATAACTACCTATTTCACTCGTGTTATCACTTTCCTTTACTCTATTCACTTTATTTATTAATCCAGACATCTTTTTTTCGGGAGATAAAAGGAAATACTTATCCATTAAAAATACACACAATATGTACCTACCTACCAGTAAGTAAAATTATTTTATAGTAAGACTATAAAATAATTTTGTTGTTGTTGTTTGTTAATAATAATACCTTTCAAAGTTTCCAGGTAATCTAAAAAAAGTTATCTCTGGATGCGTTATTGCCAAATTCATGCAACCAAAAACAGCAACAATATATCCTACTCGTCATATTAAATATGTACTTGAATTTATTTTTAGTGTAAAAATCCCGCGGTTATTGTTAAAAAAACAACACACCGTTCGTTCGTCACTGCGGCACAGACGCGACTGTCTGCGTACCTCGCGCATACCTCGATCACGGTAGACGGTAGGCCAACTTCATAGAAACGGACGAAGCGCGAGCTATACCTACGCGCCTCGATCGAGGTATGCGCGAGGTACGCAGACAGTCGCGTCTGTGCCGCAGTGACGAACGAACGGTGTGTTGTTTTTTTAACAATAACCGCGCGATTTTTACACTAAAAATAAATTCAAGTACATATTTAATATGACGAGTAGGATATATTGTTGCTGTTTTTGGTTGCATGAATTTGGCAATAACGCATCCAGAGATAACTTTTTTTAGATTACCTGGAAACTTTGAAAGGTATTATTATTAACAAACAACAACAACAAAATTATTTTATAGTCTTACTATAAAATAATTTTACTTACTGGTAGGTAGGTACATATTGTGTGTATTTTTAATGGATAAGTATTTCCTTTTATCTCCCGAAAAAAAGATGTCTGGATTAATAAATAAAGTGAATAGAGTAAAGGAAAGTGATAACATGAGTGAAATAGGTAGTTATAGGAGGTTCATGAATTAATACGGTAGGTACGCTTGTTTTAAAACTTCGGGCATTTGTGTTTTGTTTTGTTATTCAATTCACAAAGTATTTTATTTATTTGTGTAGATAAAAAAGTATATTTACAATTACAAAACTAAATGGAAACACAAAGTAGGCAAATGTAATTAAAATACTGGAGGCGGGCAGCCCTATCGCATGTTTACGTACCGCGCGGCTGTAGGCACTTATTTCTAAGATATGGCTTAGTTATTCTACCGTCTACCGTGCCTCGATCGAGGCGCGTAGGTATAGCTCGCGCTTCGTCCGTTTCTATGAAGTTGGCCTACCGTCTTTAGTCAGTAAGAGTCTGACACGCCCTTCCACTTCGCCCAGAGCGGGAGAAGTTATTTGATGATTTACCACACAAAAAAAAGGCCCTAGCACAAACGAGCGATGTAAACGATACGTGAACATTTTTTTTTAGAATCGAAAATACAGCTATTGTATGGCATTTTGGTTTTTTAAATTTTTCGTGAGAAGCACAATTAGTATCACCAATATACATAAATAAATTCTTAAAATGATGTAAATAATATGTGCGAAACGAGTACTAATATTGAATTGTAAAATTATTCGAATTTCCGTTACGTTTTGCAAATTAAAATTTAGCCTAGCAATTCATTGTAGAGATTATAGTTCATGTCCTTATTAATGTACAATTCTACATGGAAACCATAAATACCTACTGCTAATAATATGAACAATGTTAGATGGACATTTCGTCCACTTAATTCGTAATGCATTTGACTGCACATACAATTTAGGAGGTGTGACAATAACACAACAAAGATGTAACGTATGTAATAAAACTCTAGACAATGTCAGATACGAGAGTAATCTAATCATTGTGTCATGTTATTTCACTTCAGACAGCTTCCATACCTAAAATAAAATAAAGTCACTTTTCGTGTCTGTTTGTATGACCGCTCATCATCATCATCATCATCATCAGCCTATTAATGTTCCCACTGCTGGGACACAGGCCTCCTCTCGGTGAGAGGGTGTGGGCCGTAATCCACCACGCGGGCCCAGTGCGGGTTGGTAGATGTCACATGTCTTCGAATTTTTGGTTCTAAGACATGCCGGTTTCCTCACGATGTTTTCCTTCACCGTTTTTGAGAGCAGTGGTGATGAAATTATTTACACAAAGTAAAGCGCCTGCTTGGGATCGAACCCACGACCTACAACTCGTAAGTCGGGGCCGCTCAGATCTCCTAAACTACTGAATGAATTTTGATGAGGTTTTCATCATCATTTAGAGCAATTATTCCCGAAGGGTTATTTGTGTAATACATTTATATTTGACTTAGATACAGCATTGCACCATTGCGAAGCAGGGGCGGGCGCTATACTTATGCCAATTTAATAAGAATAAATAAATACAATTTTGTACAAAAGTATTTAATTTCTAAGGTGATTTCAATTTGGGAATCCTAGGCCGATTCCCGGTCATCGTACGCGCGGGCTTGCGGACGGTGAGCAATGGGTAGCTCGCCGTCCGATAAGGCCTTGGCCCGGGTCGACGGTGCGTTGTGTTCCACGCGCGCCTCAGAGAGATGTCAGCACAACTGACGGGTTCCGCTAGGGCCGATGCCTGCCAGGGTTACGGGAAAGTCCAAAAAGGTTACCGTGGCCCCTGGCAACATACTGGCAACTGAAGGAACACGGGTGGGATTTAGTTAGTAAAAGTCTGACGCCGCCCAGATCGGGAGAAGTAATTTTAAACATTCCCACCCAAAAAAAAAAAATAATTAAGTAGTTTGGTATGTTGCAACAACATTTCCAAAGTACTCATCCCTAAAATTGCATGAACAAATCCATACCCGATGCAACTTTACAAATACTCCGAAAAAATAAACGTTACAAAGCATAGAGAACTTTCAAAATAAATAATACGTCTTAATAAGGTAAACCGATCCACGTCGAAGTGACACATGGATGATCATTATGCTCAGAACTCGATGCCTTACGTGATCGTTCAACGGCTGAAAACGTGCAAGCATTCAGGGCGTAAGCCCCACCGTGTCAGCCTGCGCCTCGTAGATAAGTCACGTTTTCATTACACTAACTTTGGATTAACCAACATACGTCGTATAGACGTAAGCTATATGACGACTTGTCTTTAGCGTCTAAATAATGCATGGTTAATCTTTTTGTGTGAATTTATTTGAATAGATTAATTTTGGTTTCTGATATGAAAAAAGTTAAGTGTGGGCTACACTTAACTTTTACACTTACTCAGAAAGTAAGAGGAATCTTCTGAAAGAAAAACATGCAAGATATTTATTTGACCAGCAGAAGTAAGTATATAACTTTCATCATCACATTCTTTAATTTTTTTAGCTCATTCTTCCAAAGTACAGGTTGAATGAGCTAAGGTTACAAACCGGCTGATTTTATGAAACCAGAATTGCTATCTATATCCCTCTTCATGCGCTGTATAGCCTTTAATATATCTTCACATACATTAAATAATATTGTCACGTTATTGTACAATGGGCCTCATTAGAAGGCTGAAAGTCACGCAAAGGGCAATGGAGAGGGTTGTGCTTTAGAGTTGCCCGACGCAATCGAAAAAAATATTAAAACATCCACAGGAGAATCAATCGGCACTGAAGAATTGTCAACCACGGGCAGGGCACAATGCTCGCAGAACATATTGGCAATGGGGCCAAAAGGTTCTGGAATAGCGACCGCACCAGAAGGCGTAGCGTTGGAAGGCTTCCTACAACATGGGCCGATGACCTGGTGAAGACCGCGGGAATCTGCTGGAGAGAGAAGTACAGAACCGATTGAAGTGGCCTTGCTTCGGGGATGGCTATGTCCAGCAGTGGACATCTTTCGGCTGAAATGAAGATGATTCAACAATAGTTACACATAACATAATCAGACACAGGCTTCCTTTCTTCGATGCTTTCTTGTCGGGCCCGGATGTCACATGTCTTTGAATTTTTGGGTCAACAACATTCCCGTTTCCTCACGATATTTTCCTTCACCGTTTCGAGAGCAGTGGTGATGAAATTATTTACACAAAGTAAAGCGCCTGCTTGGGTTCGAACCCACGATGACGTAGGTACGACTCGTAAGTCGTGGCTGATACCACTGGACCACCACTGCTCCCTCACAGTTACACCTACTATTTGTTCTGTTTTATTTAGCTGTAAGTCAGTCAAAGAGCTTAAATAAATACATAATATTAGTATTATGACATTGCAACTAAATATTTTCTCGTTCAACTTCTTTGAACTACTCGAATTTAAACTAGCCTTCACTCTAAACTGAAGAGTCTTAACTGATTCTTGGGTTGCCTTACCTTCTTAGGATCGCCACATCTAGAAAACACTTTAAATTCCATTTAAGTATATTTACTTTCCTGAGTTTCCACGTTTGCGTACCTAGAGTTAACAAAGAAACAGGAATCTTAAGGGACTATAAACAAGGCTTTCATTTATTTACACTCCCGTTATTTTTCCCTTGAGAAAAAAGAGCTCATATCAAAGTGCATTAACATAGCTTGTAACCACACGTGCATATTAAACTAACGTGGAATGGAAACTCTTGGCTTAGAACGAAAGATTATTATTATAATAAATCCCTTTGTTGTTCAGCACTGGGTCTTATGAGGTTGAGAACAGTTATCCATTAGGTACGTTAAACTAAAGGTATGATAAAATACTCGTACAATAGACGTAGATATATTTGGTAACACATTCCGCTTAACTATTCCCCAAGAGTCTTTAAAAACCTGTAAATCGACACGTGATTCACCTCTCAACGAGGCATCCTCAGGATGACGATTGACTTGTCGCGAAACCGGAACATGGCGTGTCGCCGAGCGACTCGCCGGCGCGGGCGCTCGGCGTGGCAACACGCCATGTTCAGTTTTTATGACTCTTTAGGAATAGTTAAGTGAAATAGGTTACTTAATATATCTACGTTTTTTGGATTTTATAATGGATTTCCGCAAGGTCACACCTGAATCAATTAACTATCCTAGCCGACGTTCGCAGGACGCGGACGAATTATATCGCGGCAATTTTTTTTTCTCGTATTGGATTTTCGACGCTCCGCTTAGTGCCGAGAGTTGAATGCGCTGAATTTGCTCTGTTGGATTCTCAACGCTCGGCTCATTACTGAGAGTTGAAAATCCAGTGTACGAAAAAAGGTCGCCGCGATAAAAACACGTCCGTGCGAACGTCGGCTTTAAGGTATGATTCTGAACAACAACGCACGCGGCAGTGTCGCCGCGTCACTACTGGTCCCCATACATTTTCTATAGGTCTAAATGATATTACATTCCAAGCACGGCAGCAATGCTGCGCGACATTGTTGCGACGGCACTGCTGCGCGGCAGTACCGCCCTGCCGCCGCGGCGGGCCATTAGTGCTAGTGTGGCGTTCATCACAGCGATAACACGTGAATGTTGAGAACTGTGTTGAACTGAAGTAAACGACGAACAGCAGTGCCGGGTAGTGATTCTCACAATCACGCGTCAGGCAGTACTGGCGCGCAACACTGTCGCGTGCAGCGTTGTTCGAAATCATACCTGTAAACGTTTCTAATTGATCTGTGTATGTTCGACTCTTACAGACAGATACAATCCCAACGGTGTTCTCAGAATATAGGGAAAGCAGGTTCTGGACTTTTAAAGAAACTTTGACCCCTGAGTTTGTTCCGCCTATTCTTCTCAGGAGTAATCAGATAGGAAATGTCGACTCCATCTAGCTTTTTTAAATTTTTTTTCTTTATCGTGACGTGTAAATGGGATACCGATATCCTATTTATAGAATAAACAACTTCATTTAATTTAATTTCCAAGATCAACCTGCTCTTTTTGTAGCTGGTCAACTGCACTTGGCCTTCGCTGGGAACTACAAATAATTTACGCAGGATAGGTATCTACCGATTTGTTAAGGTCAACCATTCCCTTTTATACTGCCCAATCTAAGTACCGACATTTATCAAACCTTCTGCTTATGTTTCCATCTCCTAATATCATACCGTCACTAAACTATCATAAAACACCCAAAACTTAAGAATCAATCTAGCAAAACACCATGAAACACATAACACATGTCGTTTTGATTATAATTGCTAGTAAAACGGGCCGGACGATCGGTCTCTGCCACCGTTCCGGTCCTGACCCCATTACGGACACATATTAATTTTTCGCATCCGGCACCGGACACGGTCCTAATTGAGCTCTTTCACCTCCGCTCAACATTGACGATGATTAGTAGAAACCCGATTATTCCGCCCCGAATGCATGTGATGCTTTATTTTTTGCATATTCTGCATCCTTTGGATTGTTTACAGTGCTCGTGGCTAAGTAATATAACAAGCCGCACGGGTCGATCCATCAGGATAAGCTTCGTTTGCCGGAGTTGGTCAGTGGATGGGTGACCATCTTTACATACCGTGACTCCTCCGTGCCTCGGAAAGCACGTTAAGTCGTTGGTCCCGGCTGTCATTCGTGGATCTTTAACAGTCGTTACGAGTCGTCAGAAGACCGAAAGTCTGACACCAGTCTTACCAAGGGGTATCGTATTACCCAGTTATTGGGTTGTGGAGGTCAGATAGGCAGTCGCTCCATGTAAAATACTGGTATTCAGCTGCATCCGGTTAGACTGGAAGCCGACCCCAAGATAGTTGGGAAAAAGGCTAGGCAGATTGAAGATTGATTGGATTGTTTACAGTTTCTTCTGTAGTTTAGGAAACGGAGGAC
This sequence comes from Conistra vaccinii, assembly GCA_948150665.1. Classification (NCBI taxonomy): domain Eukaryota; kingdom Metazoa; phylum Arthropoda; class Insecta; order Lepidoptera; family Noctuidae; genus Conistra; species Conistra vaccinii. The sequence continues at coordinate 7,515,410 of OX411318.1, read as the reverse complement.
CGGTCCTCCATTTGAATAAAAACTAGACATGATGAAATGCTATAGGGATTTATTAACTAATCACGATACAAGTCTACGCACAGTTGAAGCTTTTACAAATTATCTAAGTTCAAACTTAGCAATAGGCAATTTATACGTTAGTCTAAATTATCTTATTGTAGTCAAAGCTCTCACCATCCTGAAGTATACCCTTGCTACGTGAAACTTGTAGACTTCAACTTTAATAACTGTCATAAATGAAATTATCACAAGTCCTAATCCAAATTCATTCAAGTTCATTACAAGTAAAAGTCGGGCTTCAATATGTTATCCAAATCACTTTAGATCTTAATCATAATAAGTAATAATCATCTTAATTTCCAAACCATTTAGGATGCGAGTATCAGTGAGATTATACCTTAAATTTTAATTTAATATCCCATAAAACGAAGCACCTTTATAGAAGGTAATCTGCAATAAGTGAGGAAAAGCTAGAAGTGAATTTAAGACAAACTAAAATGACAGATGTTTTTTTAATGACGCATTCTGTATGCATTTTTGTACTGTTTATAAGAAACATACTTGTTTGTTGTTTATTACCTTTTTTACCCGACTGCCCCAGAAGAAGGGCGTTTTTCGAGAGTATGTATGTTTGTATGTATGTCTATTTCTTTGGCACGCTCTGTAGCCTAAACGGCTTGATGGATTTTAACATAGGAGGTGTCGTTAGATTCGTCTTAATCGTAGAAGTGACATAGGCTATATAATATTTATGTATTGCATATGCAAGTACAAAACAAAAGGGAGGGGAAAGTTTTTTTTTAAATAATTTTCAACAATATTGGTATCAAATAAAAGCTGGTAATGAGTCAATTCCAAATTAAGATATATTAATAAAACTAAAAAACTTGAAATAAAGAAAATTATTCAAAAAACAAAAAACCCGACTGCAAAAACACATAACTGAAAAGAAAAAAACAAGCATTATAATCTATTGAATTTCGGTATCGCAGGCGGGGCCTGCGATACCAAAATTGTAATAAAAATGTGTTTTTGCAGTCGGGTTTTTTGTTTTTTGAATAATTTTCTTTATTTGATTATTAATAAAGATTACACTCATGTATAATGTTTACAAAATACTTTATTTAATTTAATAATCGTACCTCTTTAACTGAAATAACCTCCATTATTGGAACTATAGATGCAAAAAGAATTTTAAACGTTTTAAACTATTTGGATTTTAACCGTCTTTTTGGTTTAAATCGTTTAAAACCACACTTAGCTGTTTAATAATGGTTTATAACACTTCTAGTACCGTGTTCAAAACTTCTTTGAATAAAGAAACTCTTTTGAACAAATCTGTGTAGATTAGGTTTAATCCCTTGTTCGCTTTAGGACAGATTCGCTTTAAGACAGATTCGCATTACGACAGATTCGATTTAAGACAGATTCGCTTTACGGCAGAAGTACAGTGAACTCCATATATCCTATATCGAGTACACTGTACTTATTAATAAAACACAATAAAATTAAACAAGTAAAAAAATATTTTTAGTATTTATCTACTATTCAGCCTGCATAAGCGTTCTACTCATTCCAGAACTGAAATTTCGTGTACTCAGGCCAAACGGCCAACACCGTCTATCAGGCGGAGTGTGCGGTCATCATACAAGCGGTCCACGCCCTAGAAGCCAGGAGGGTTACGGACGCAAACATCGGTATACTCTCCGACAGCGACTCAGTTCTCCAATCCTTACGGAAAAAATATATTACCTAAAACGAAACTAACACTAGAATGTCACAATGCACTAGAACAAATAACGGTATCTAGCCACAACATAGTGACACTGCAATGGATAAAAGGGTACAGCGGATCGCTAGGTAACGACGCAGCTGACGAACTTGCTAGACGAGGATCCAGCACGGCAGTCTGTGGACCCGAGCCTATCGTACCCATCCCCTTCAATAAAATACGCAGGGGGCTACAGGAGTTCACCCACACTTAATCCGTGAACTGGTGGACCTCGACACCGGGCTGCAGGCAGTCCACGGAAGCCATGCCGTCATTGGATTGTTAACAGAGATAAATAAATCTGTCATTTTGTCTATTCTTCCGTCAATAAAACCCGTAGAAAATCGGTTTCTATGGTTGTCATACTACGCGTGCTGGAGAGGAACAGCCTGCGCCTGGTGACGGGGACCATCACGGAACGCTGCTCGCTAAAGAAAGACTTCTACACAATAGGCATAACGGACAGCCTTCTGTGCATAACGGACAGCCCTTTGTGCATAACGGACAGCCCTCTGGGCGTGCATGGAGGCTGAAGAAACCGTCGCGAACGTGCTCTTTGAATGTACAGGCGTCACTCAGATTAGAACAGAGACCCTCGGGACACCCAGATCTTTCACAGATGTTCTGAACAGACCAGGAGACATAATTAACTTCTGGAGGAAGGTGCGCTTGTTGGAATAACCACAAAATAGCCGCCATGGCCTGGCCATGGCACCCACATGGCATGGTCCACCAGACGGACTAAGTGCGGAAACCAAACCCCAAAACATAGAACATAGAACTGCCAAAAAAATCAGCAACAAATCAATCGTAGTACCTACTGGTACCTACTTATGGCAATGTCATATAATAAATATAAAATGACGTATGAGTGGCCATTATGATACTGACATGAAAACTAAAGGAGTTTTCTATGCTTGACAACATAATTATTATATCAAGGAAAACTACGTGGAGGCCATTTCTACACGACTGTACAATTTCTGCCGTAAAGCGAATCTGCCGTAAAGCGAATCTGCCGTGAAGCGAATCTGTCATAAAGCGAATCTGTCGTAAAGCGAACAAGCGGGTTTAATGTATGTGCAATACATGCTACTTAGATAATATGAGGATACTTCGCCTTATTTATTCTCCAAGCATCTCTCATATTGGCAGCGTTGTCTGTTATAATTGCAACGAATTCTGTAGATCCGACTTCTCTGAGAATTTTGATTATTTCGTTGCTAAGAAATTCACCAGTTTCCTTTTCTGTTTCAGGGTGTTTTTAATCTTATTTTTTAAAGTAATACGTTGTAATCAATGTAGGTACGGTATTGTGCCCACGTGATTGTGGTTTTTTAAACTGTTTCAACACACCCCAAAATAACCAAATTAGACTCTTCTAAGCTATATAATAGGTACCTACTAAACTATTAACAGGTAAACTGAGTCCAAAATAAAAATAGAGCCAGAAAAATATCCACATTCCACAGTAGCTAAAGTAATTACCTATCGTGAGCGTAACTAGCTCGCGTTACGGACCAACGGAATGTAATTGCAAATCAACAGCCAATCACAGCTTACTGGATTACTAATCAGCCAATACCATTACGCGTAATGAAATTCTGAGATGCTTTACTCGTAGTTCGAATCTTTTTTAGTTTCTCGGCCAGTGGATATTGATATGTTTATTTTTCTGTTTTACTAAATTGGTAAGGAGAAAAAAACATTGACCTTTCGAATTTTAGGGGTTTAGAGGTTTTTGAACTGAAAACTTCTTTAGCGGCGTTGTGCACTTTTTTTGGGATGGGTAAAAAATGTTAAACTCGCGTCAAAACTAAGATCCGTTGTCTAGCAACTGACAAAGTAAATATCAAAATAAATAGTCTTTGACATTCCGTAAAGATTGCGAGGTAAGAAATTTTACCCTTATCAATATGAGGAAAAAAAAGCAGTCAAGTTTTCACTTCTGCCGGCACTCCCGGAGTGCAACTTGTTGTTTTTTTAAAAATTAATAATACTTACATACATCCATAAACTCACGCCTTCTTCCCTTGGGGCAGGCAGGCAGAGGCTGAAACTATAGAACGCCATCTACTACGATCTTATACTCCTTTTGCCTCGTTTACGGTCATCACGGCTCACCCAAAGGGCAATGAAGAGTGCTATGCTTGGTGTTTCCCTACGTGACCGAATCAGAAAAGAAGAAATCCGCAGGAGAATCAAGGTAACCGAAATAGCCCGAAGAATTGCCAGACTTAGTGGCAGTGGGCAGGGCACATTACTCGCAGAACAGATGGCCGAGGTGGCCGAAAATTTCTGGAGTTGGAAGGCCTCCAACAAGGCCAAAGTAATCTGCTGGATGTGGGAAGCACTGAACCGGTCGAAGTGGCGGTGCCTCCGTCTTTCAACTGAAATTATGACGGTCATTCAAGCACGCCGGTTGCGAATACTACGCAGCTGACCTTTCTGAAGTACAGACGCCAGCACATCAAGTTACTATAATCTGTCAAAATTCTTTAATAGATTTTCAACTTTATCGCTAAAGAATAAGGTTCAATGTTGATTGGAGAAATTTGACAGATTGGAGTGGGTTGATGTGCTGGTGTCTGTACATCACCAATAAGGTTACTATAAGTGATATTATGATAATAATTTATAATAACTTAAGCAAAATCTCGACTGTCTCGTTGGTCTAGTGGTTGGTTGTAAGCGCTACAAACTCAAACTCAAAGCATTTATTTCAATTAAACCATGTACAGGCACTTTTGAATTGTCAAGGAGTCAGTCAGTCAGAAATATGAAGCTAGTTGCCCATTCCAAAACGTAGTAGGTTCCTATGGAGAAGAACGGGCAAGAAACTCGCTATTGCAGAGCATGAGGTCATAAAAGTGTTATTGGGTTTTTCTATCTGGAACTTCTCAGTAGCAGCCCGGAGTCTGGATTTGTGCCCGGTTGATGGCAATAGGCTCCCCCCTATTACATGGGAATTAAACAATCAATCAATCTGCCTAGCCTTTTACCAACTAAGTTGGGGTCGGCTTCCAGTCTAATTCGATGCAGCTGAACACCATTATTTTACATGGAGTGACAGCCTATCTGACCTCCACAACTCAGTAACTGGGTAATACGATACCCCTTGGTAAGACTGATGTCAGACTTTCGGGCTTCTGACGTAACGACTGTCAAAGATCCAGGAATTACAGCCGGGACCAACGGCTTAACGTGCTTTCGGAGGCACGGAGGACTTAAACATAACTGGCAAAATGTGGGTGTACTAAAGGTGACACAAGACGTGATGTTATGTCAAACATAGTCAGCTGTTACTCATTATCATGAAATTTTTACCAATATACTGGAATTATAATGTTTAAATTCGTATTTACCCAGAATTCCAAAATGAAAACAAGTCGCCTACAGTTAATTAAGCGGTCGCCCCTCTATAATACTTATCAGATGCTTCAAAATATAAAACCGAAACCATGGTGCCCATACGCGGGATAACTCATATCAAACGAATAACTCGAATTCACAGACTGTAAAATACTCCCAGCTCTCGCAGATAGTATCAGATTAAATTGTTACAAATTGTAGGTAACAGTAATAATTACGTGTAATGCTCCTGCTACACCCGCGTTAATGTTAACGTCTGAGCCAAACTGAGCCTTAAGTATTGCGTTAAAATTAGCCTGTTAAATAATTGGCTATATTAATGTGGTTCAGCGCCAAAAGTTACGAGTATGGCTTGTGCGTTAACCAGGTTCGAAATGGAGGTAGAAGCTGCTGAGATTCTTGGTGGCTTTTACACGGCGCGTGCAGCAGAGTTTTCCGGTGTTACCTGTCATTTTTTACCCGACTGCCCCAGAAGGAGGGTAATGTTTTTGGTACTTCTAATTGACGAGAATATCCGTCAGGCCATAGAGAGAATCAGCCCTCAGACGATTATAGTCATTATTTAGCAGTAACAATAGTGACTCAAGCCGCGTGTGTCACCCGTTACCAATTGGTAAGCCACCGTTACCAATTGGTAACGGATGGCTTACTCGGACAGCATTAACCAACACGATTTAATGCGTTATTCAACGTGCTAAAACCCTTTGATGTGCCAAAAAAAACCGCTACCCGAGTTATACCTTAAGATTCAACGACATTAACACATCTCAATTAAGGTGTTAAATATACTATTGTTATATGGAGCTCTTGACTAAGTAATAACGGCCGCACGGGTCGATCCATCAGGTTAAGCTATGCTTGCCGGGGTGGGTCAGTGGATGGATACCTTTAAATTTTGATTTAAATATGGGTCACATCTGAATATTATCTTATTTAACGCGTTAATTTGCGTGTAACGACGCAGGTGTGGCAGAAGCATTATAGAAGCGCCTCTTACATAGAGCTATGGTTTAACTGCAAGCAGCTGTGTCTCGGGAGTTGTAAACGTTCGGCGTATCATTCGAGTGATACTCTAAAGACAATTTGTTTTAAATGACTTTGTATTAAAGGATTGAGAATTTGAGATGTAGGTCATCAATGGTTACCTAATTCGTTTTGGAGTAAATGTTTTTATTTAAAGACTTTTTAGATGGGTTCTTTTATTGGCATAGATATGGATTAATTTCTCTAATTAACGTTCATTCATAGAAAAAAAGATGCACAATAGCTAATGCAAATATATAATAGCAATAGCAAATAACAGCATGAAACGATCACCGACCTGCTATCTAATTGCGTAACATATTTTCGTAAATGATTGCCTAATCTGTTTCATTTTGACAGTTCAACAACATTCATTGCGTTACTTACGTTGTTGAGCAGATTTTTTTTTCGAACTTATAAAGTAATGGATTAGCAATCTGTTTCAAAATGATTACGATTGTAATTGATCGTGTATTACGCAATTAGGCTGCCTAGTGGTGATTACTCACCAACTTTATCAAACTTTTGGTTTTATATTTAACCGATCAAGTGTATCGATTTGCAACCTAAAGATGATATACCTGTCTTTCACACAGCCCTTCCATCGTTTCACAGCAAAAGAAACTGTGGTTTAAAATAGGGACTACCAGTTCTCAGACAAGATCTATTCTGTATTGTGATGGTGATGCCTGCGGAATTTGTTTTATGTTTTTAGGGATCGTAGCTAAATGGCAAAAAACGGAACCCTTATAGATTCGTCATGTCTGTCTGTCTGTCCGAGTGTCCGTCCGTATGTCACTGCCACTTTTTTCCGAAAATATAAGGACTATACTGTTGAAACTTGGTAAGTAGATGTATTCTGTGAACCGCATTAAGATTTTCATACAAAAAAAGAAAAAAATAAATCTTTGCGGGTTTCCCAGAACTGAAACTCAAAAGTTTGCGCGAGAGACACTTCCAAAGTGGTAAAATGTGTGTCGGGGGGGACACAGTAACCCCCCCGTAACTTCAAAAATAAGAGTGATATATCAAAAAAAAAATTATTTACATTACCATGTAAACTTCCACCGAAAATTGGTTTGAACGACATCTAGAAAGTAGTTTTTTTTAATACGTCATAAATCGTAAACCGTAATTTACCTTTAACGAACTACAAGAACTTTTATATTATCTTACTTGCTGCTACGGAATCCTTCATGGGCGAGTCCGACTCGCACTTGGCCGGTATTTTTTTATGTTATCTAATAATATTTATTCATATAATTCGTTGTATATTTGTATTATATTCTATGTACTGTTTATTTTATGTTGTTACCTATTTATTTACAAATAACTGAACCTGACTTGGACGTCTTTTTCGGGTGACCACTGAAAATCAGCGCTGTGCTGTGGGTCCCTCTTAGCACAACATTATGCTGAGCCTTCTTGTCACAGTTATAACGGGCAGCTGCCGATTATATTTATTCTCTATTTTATTTACTCTTGTCTTTTTGTATGCACGTGTTTCTGTGGGTGTCACCTTGTTTCGCAGACAGAAATTACATAGAATTTCGTTTCGCACCAAAATGTTTCATATTTATTTAGTTCTTATATTTTTATTTCGAATATTATTGTTTCAACAACTATTTACTTGGATGAAACATTATTTCACAGAAACACGATTCAATGAATTTTTAATCACATTTTTTTATTTAACAAACTTATCAAACAGTAGAATTATTTTATAACGAATATTGTTTGTTCAGTTATTTCAACGAAACTGTAAGAATAGACGTTATGCTATAAACAACAATAGTGTGTGTGTGTGTGTAGTGTAGTGTCTAGTAATAACTATTAGGGCACTCCGACCATATAGGTTAGGTTAGGTTAGAACTGTGACCAACTACGCGCGAGCCGAGCAAGCGAAGCGAGCGGTGCCGCGGCAGCGGCCGTCGAGCACTACATCGGATTTGGTCGCAGTATTAAGATTAGGGCACTCTAACAGATGAACCGCTTTCATATAACTATACTACGGTATATAGTGTGTATGTGAGTGTGTAGTGTATTGTCTTTTAATATAACTATTAGGGCACTCCGACCATATAGGTTAGGTTAGGTTAGAACTGTGACCAACTACGCGCGAGCCGAGCGAGCGAAGCGAGCGGTGCCGCGGCAGCGGCCGGCGAGCGCCACATCGAAATTGGTTGCAGTATCAAAAATATAGGGCACTGGGGATTTTCTTGGTAATAAGCTTTATACTAACTAAACAGTATGAGAATAAAGAATATTTGATTTGTTATTCTATGATATGAATATCGAAACTTTTAATTTTATTTGTAACAAAAATCAATGATTAAAGTTTATTCAAAGTAACTATTCTGCGAATTGATTATTCTGTGAAATGATAATATATGAAAAATTTTATGTGAAACGAAATTCTATAAAACTATTTTCTATAAAACAACGTACAACCGTTTCTGTGACAAATAAACCAATTTTTCTTTCTTTCTTTTTTATTGTCACACCGTGAAAACTGAGGTGAAGTGAACTTGAAGTGAGCTGTCAATCCCTATAGCATCAGATGGATTAACAGCTCAATTCACCTTGAGTTTTCACGGTAAGATTTTTATAGAATAGACCGCCTGTTATCGAAACTCATAAATTATGCCTCTAGACTCGGTACACCCACTAAGGTGTTAAAAGGTCATCGAGGGGCTATGTCAAGGCCAAGGGCAGCAGCATTCTTCGTTTATCTAATTACAAACTACAACATACCTACTGTCATCGTCAGTAGAATTATTGTCAATGAATGGTCCGCCGCAATGAATGGTCCAAGCGTGCAGGGATTTAATACGCTAAAGGCTAGTGTTGATCTGGTACAGACGCCAGCACATCAACCTACTCCATTCTGTAAAATTTTCCCAATCAACATCGAACCTTATTCTGTAGCGATAAAGTTGAAAATCTAGTAAAAAAAATTGACATATTGTAAAAACTTGGTGTGCTGGCGTCTGTACTATTATACCTAAATAAGTTCGAAATTAGCGGCAGCCGAGCGATGGCGACAGTCGAAAGGCGCGTAAACAAAAGCATAGCATTTTGAAGCGAGGCGCACGAAACGGGCGAGAGCGTCGCGGGGCGATCGAGCGATGCACAGGCGGTGGCGACGCTCAAGCGCAGCGACAGGTACAAATTTGTTTGATTTCGTCGCTCGATGGCCGCTCGTTCCAGTACAATGTTGTATTTTTTTTACCGCCAGTTTCACGCCTAGGCCGCTGCCGGATCCACCGCTCAGCCGCCCGCTAAATTTCGTGCCCGCAGACTAACAATCGACATTCTAGAGAGATCATCATTCTCTTCACAATTTATTCGGGGTAACATGTCTTTTTCTTCCATACTTCTCTAATAGTCGGCATTTCACCTCCCTTCATCGTCCCTTTCTAGCCATATTATCTTTCACACAGTCCATCCATCGTTTATTTGGTAATCCTCTACTCTTCAACGTGTACGTCTCTTCTGGCCTACATTCCAAAGAGATTTTACCCATAATAATTTTATCATTTAATTTCCTCCAATATTAGCAGCAATCTTCAAACACTAGCAACCTCTCATTTGATAGCCGTTTTATCGTAGCCAAGGACGCTTTTTACTAGCCACTTCGTAGCTTCTTGAAGCGATGCAGCTAAATGCTCTGCCGTAATTGGCCATCGCAATGATAGCCCAGAAAATGTCAAGCTATAAAAGAAGACATTTCCAGTCATTTTTATTGTCACACAAACATTTTTAGGCCTTAAAGAATGACCTAATTTATGGATACGAAATATAAAAGCAGTAATGAACGATTTGGAACGAATGTTTAACATCGTTCTAAGACTACCTGTAAAAACATACTTTATTTTTCAATGATTGGTGTTACAGAGTCTTAATCCATAAGTACCAACACCCGCCGGTAAAATGAATGAAATTTAATTTCCACTTAACAGAAAACATACAAAAACTGAAAATGAACTGAACATACCTTCTACAATCGTTATCTAGAACAAATCGGTTTTGGATACCGATAAGAGCGCTGTATTTCGAAAAATAACTCATCATCATTTCAGCCGAAAGACTGCTGGGCAAAGGCCTCCCAAAATACAAAAAAAAACTACAAGGAAAAATAACTGCAGCAGCACATTTACATAAAGGTAAAACTAAAAATGGTGATGAAATCAATCGTGAAAAACAAAGTAACGACAACTTTATAGTTTTAATTAAATTCTGACTTTGTAGCATTCTTGAAGTTCTGCAAAAAAAAATGGAGAGCCGACTCTGTAGAACCTACCTGGGTAGGTAGGTTCTCTTATTTCTTTTCAATGTTGACAGTTTGGTTCGAAAGTCAAGCGATTTTGAAAGAAACCAACTTAGTTTACTTCAATCTGACCTTTAAACGTAAATTAAATACGAACGATTTTTAAAGTTGAAAATAGGTACCTACTCGTTTCGTGAATAATATTTACTCGTAATAGGTACTCGTAATTTTTTTTTCATATCTAGGTATCATTATATTATTATCTATGATGGGTGATGCTACTGTGTGTTGCAAAAAAAAAACCAAAATGCATGGATCTGTATTTTCGATTCCGAAATTATTTACAAAACGTCTTTAGAAACATCCAAAAGGTGTCAAAATAGTCATTTTGTATAATGCAATGTTATTTATTTAAACTTTTCGCACAAAAGGTACAAAGGCGGACTTAATACCTTAGGCATTCTCTACCAGTCAACCAAGGGTGGTGAAGAAATAAGATGGCAGGTGCTCTGTTTGAGAAGAACAAAGAAAAATTTAATTTATAAATATATCATAAATCATAATGCATTACAACTAAAATAGGTACAACAGTACATAAATAAGTTAAAACTACATACACATATACAAGGTGGAGACGACGATACAACAAAAAATTTAACGGTTTTTTGTTGTATGGTAGTCTCCACATTGTATACATATCGACTATAATATATACCTATATTACCTATACATATACTTATATATATATATATATATATACGACTACAAGGGAAAGAGGTGTTGAGATGACTCACTGATGAATGATGACTGCTGATTGACTGACTGATGAATGTTGTATATATGCCTTTCGTATCCATTCAAGTATTATTGTCCTAACATACTACCTCAATGATCGTATCATTATTCCCAAGCTACTGAAAGCTTATTCACTCTGACCTTAATTCAAATCTGAACTGATCTTCAAAAACATTTTTTCATCATAATTATATTTTTAAATGTGTACGAGTACTTAGTAATTTTCATTAGTATTAAACGTTATCTTTTTATAATAGCATATTATCACTTTCGTTAACGTATCCAGATTTTAATTATTTCGCCATAAAACGGTACAAAATGGGCTTTTCTACAATCACTTAGCGAACGACATTGCCCCGAGCGATAATACAGCAAATACTGGGTTATTTGGCTCTCGGAATTACTGGTCAGAAAATATCGGTCACATAATAAAAGACAAGCCATTTTCTACTCAATTGAACTATCATCGGATGTGTTGTATTCGTGTCATGTCCTATATTTCTATAATAAATAAAGCGATGGAAAAGTAACTATCTAGATCGTTCTAGAAAAATCTTGAATCTTTCCACTTGTATGGTATCGGATCCATAATTTGGTCTTTCTCCTTTTCATCATCTTCGCCATCACCATCTGTGTTGCGCCAACCCCACGTAACAAGGGCAGCCTTATCATATGTTACGAGGGGTTGGCGCATCACGTTTTCTTCTTCCGATCATCCCTGTCAACCGTCATGCTATCATTCTCTTTTATATCATTCCTCACACAATCCATCCATCTTTTCTTTGGCCTTCGTCTCCCTCTCTATCCATCAACATTTATATTCATCACTCTTGGTCTTCCTCCTTTTAATTTAGTAATAATATCGAACTACCCTGCCAGAGATTTCTCGGGTTTCGTGGATTGATTGTGACCTCAATAAAAACCTAGTTACGTCGTTCTGGACATATACCATCAAAATAAATTTATTACTTAATGCGGAAACCTTTGACTCCAAATTGTGATGACTGTGGAGTGGTTGATGATGTCTTCCATATTCGGATATGGAGTGTGTCCGGAATGAAAATACTAGAATAAAATGTTTGCAAACGATATAAAAGGTATGCTTATTAAGTATATGCTTTTGTAACACCATCCTTGCTTTTCCAATGTCCGATAAGGCTAAACAATTTCCAAAGTTTGTTATAAGGTAGATTGTTATCAACAATTTTATGTTTTTCCGTACTGGGTTATGTGGTCGCTAAGCGACAAAGCCCTTTAACTAAAAAAAAAAAAGACGTGTGGCACTCTCGGGGACTGCCCCGGCGAAGCTATTGCATAGCATTTTTTGTAAAAAAATAAATTGTAATATAGACATTTTTCCATGCAGTACTAATCAATCTAACTAGACAAGTCGACATATAACTCAAAACTGAAGCTTTTCGTTGATGAATTAGAATGGCGTAACGAGTCCGCGGGTCGCGCTCAGTCGACCTCGCGGTCTGAATGGAACTGACTGCCTGATCCAGGCTCCTCTGATGCTTAACTCTTATCGTCTCAAAGGTTCCCACGAGAACACCTATCCGACCACCGGCCACGTTCGACACAATAACATTTACATCGTCGCCTTTCATTATCAGAAACAATAATTCATTATTATTTTAATGTCAATAAGCTGTAAGCTTTAACAAAGACCCTCTTGATCTTAAGAGTTAGACGAGATGTGACTGACTCCTGCGTTTCACGCTGGTAGAGGTGCGAGTTGACATCATCGCCTCACGCCACGAGATATATATAGATAGAAGATAGATGGAACCTTAAAATACTGATGGCATTTCATATGGCAATAGCAATAAAAACTATATCTCTAATTCAGAATACGGCATTAATAATGAATCAAATTGTTATTCATACGACGTCATACATTCGAGCTTTCCAGAACTAAACAGTAGCCATGTTCGAAAAATTTAAATCATATTTCAACAAAGATCATTTAGATTTTTCTACGGGCAATGTCGATCCTTCTGAGTTTCATCAGACATTCTACAAAGTTTTAGTCGCTTTTAAAGTTCACTTAATTGAGGGTGCGTCTCATATCATATAAAGTCATTTGGTATATTCTCATTTCAATAACGTTCACAAGATATAATAAACGTGAGATATACCAACTGTTGATATAATTTCTTTACGTATAACATTTATATACTCTAAAACTTATTTCGTATAACGTTATTGGATATAACGTTTATTTAATCGAAAATCATTAGGTCTATCGTTTAAAATATAATATTGATACCATTATTATGGTTAACACCCCGATTCAAAGCAATCCGACTCGGATAGGTTAGGTTAGAAGGCTAAGGCGGGAGCGGCCGCCGAGCACCAGATCCCCTCTATTGTTGGTGAATCATTTGGGTTGGGTTAGGTTAGGACAGTGACCATTAACGCGCGAAGGCGAGCGACCGCAGGGAGCGTGCCGCGGCAGCGGCCGCCGAGTGCCAGATCCCCTTTATTGTTGGTGAATCATTTGGTTTGGGTTGCGTTAGGTTAGGTTAGAACAGTGACCATTAACGCGCGAAGGCGAGCGACCGCAGGGAGCATGCCGCGGCAGCGGCCGCCGAGTGCCAGATCCCCTCTATTGTTGGTGAATCATTTGGGTTGGGTTAGGTTAGGTTAGAACAGTAACCATTAACGTGCGAAGGCGAGCGACCGTAGGGAGCGTGCCGCGGCAGCGGCCGCCGAGTGCCAGATCCCCTCTATTGTTGGTGAATCATTTGGGTTGGGTTAGGTTAGGTTAGAACAGTGACCATTAACGCGCGAAGGCGAGCGACTGTAGGGAGCGTGCCGCGGCAGCCACCGCCGAGTGCCAGATCCCCTCTATTGTTGGTGAATCAATTGGGTTGGGTTAGGTTAGGTTAAAACAGTGACCTATAACGCGCGAAGGCGAGCGAGGGTAGCGAGTGACCATCTTGGCAGGCGGTAATCAGTTACTAGTATATCGACTCAGGTTAACTATGATAGAAATTACATGTTAGACTAAATAGATTTTATGTCTTTTGAGTGATATATCAAACGATTTTATATTAAATGTATGTTATAATTATAAAAATTAATTATTTTAAAATTATATCAATCGTTTATTATATTAACTGATCATTATATTAAATAAAATTATAGATTCTGTTGTTATATCTTGTAAATATTAGTCATTTTGTAATTATATCATATACCTATTACTTACCCCTTAATTGACACACGACACGATGCCGTGATGCCCGATTCAAAAATGACAAAGAAGAAGCCACGGACAGTAACTAGTTTTGCCAAATAGATTTTTATTCACAACCACTTAACCAAAGGTATAGCCTCAGGCGCAATACAGCAAATATACGGCGTAATATATCTAATACAGAAGGTGATATTCACAACAACTTGATAGCAATTCACTGTACTCGGTCAAGTTTCTCAAGACAAACGAACACCATGATGAAAAGAATTAAATCATTTTTAAACAAAGACTGTTCTGATTTTTCTACAGGATATGTCGATCCTTTTGAGTTTCATCAGACCTTCTACAAAGTGTTAGTCGCTTTTAAAGTTGCGGATCTCGGAAATGAGAATCCACCATCGTAAGTTTAAGAGTAAAAAGACTTTTTTTTTGGGGATTCGACGGCGCAGTTGTAGCAACATCTTTCATACATCTTTATTTTTTGTTTTGTCATCTAAATTTTTTGGCATCTATCCATTGTTACTTTGGTCTGCTTCTACATTTAAAGCCATTCACATACATATTCAAAACTTTCTGCCCGACGTATCCCTCATTCCTGTATACCCCTTTCCATAATATTATTATAAAATATATGCTAACTGCTATTGCTAAATCTGGAGCTTTGATGTTCATCCTAAGATATTGCTATGCATGATCTAAGTGACTGGTCAAATGATAAAACTATGATGAATTCCAGGTATTTCAATCAAAATGCTTTCCTCTTCGTAATTGGGCTCATAGCTACAGCATTGACATTAATATCCTTCTGTCATGGTCTGGAGACCTTTGACATACCACATATGACTGAAGCTGGAACTTACACTGTTGTACTGGGCTATAAGTTGCTAATACTCTCCTGTACAAGAAGGAATATACCGCAGTTTCACAACTTATTGCGAGCATTGGAAGAAGATTTTCATTATATTTGTACGGTG